>OY728148.1:1806322223-1808822223 GCA_963277665.1 Viscum album | reverse complement strand
TTGGTTGTATATATTTATGATAGTTTTTAATGTATGTGGTGGGACCAATATATCTATGATTTGGTAGAATTAGAACATACCTATGATGGATTCAATGTATAGATTAATAAATTATTCTATCTATATACTTTTTATGTGTCCCAAGAAACATATTTTGATGATATATTATAATGAAATTTAATAGGTATGGTATATGGAGTAGGATTTATAGTCCTTGGTATATTTCCACAAATTTTTGAAGATAGTGAATCTAACCAAGAATACACGTTCTATTCTATTCTATGGGTGAATATTTCCTTGAAATTTGTAATATTTTTCATGGACTATTATACTATCCTAGATAACATGGAAATGATGTAATTGAAGTTTATTGTTGGAACCTTTTTGAACATCATTTTCTATATTGAACTAGGTGGAAACTATGAAGGATAAAAAAATCGAAAATGGGAGAGTCACTCCTAACATAGTATAATTGTAGTGAACTAATTAATTTGGTTAATTTCATTTATGTTAAGTTGTAGTGTCCAAAACATTTTCATCTAATGATTATATTTATATAATTTTAAAATAAAATGTATAATGCCATAAAAGTAATGAAACAAATTTTGGAAAATGGGACATCTAAAATCTTAGTATGCCCATCCTCCAATGTCAAATAATGGAAATTGATATTATCACCCTTTGGGAACTCAATCAAACTATATTGATCTAATTAGATTAGTTCTCATACTCCAAATACATTTAGTTAGTTTTGTACCAATAATTTAATAGTATTCCTACAAGCACTACCACATCATGGGGGTTGGAATATTTGTCGATGAACTGATGGATTACGCTTCATATTTGGATTAGGTTATAGAAATAAAGAAGAAATCCCTTTGATGGTGATAGGTACTATTATTTTCAAGTAATATTTCATTCATATTTTTTTATTGTTGTGCATTCTAAACATGTATTTATTTTTTTGGTGAATAAAATTTTCATGTATGTGAATATGATACCTCGTTACTAGAGAATAAAGATTCCTCTTAGGAAATTATAGTGCTAGGAATTTAAGGGATCCACTTATTATATTTACATGGATTATTGGATACGTTTTATAACTTGACTATCATAGATATAAATATTTTTGAATGAATCTTTGGGATATATTGGTTTTTATTTGTAAAGAATTATATTTTCTGCTACTATTGGAATATTTCATTTATATCATCCTATAGAGGTGTTTTACTAATCACCAGGGAACGAAACATCAATTATTGTAGATAATAACCTTATTCGAAATACTTCATAATTATATCTAGTCAATAAGATATATTAAACTAGGGAGACATGGATATTGTTGATATTAGAGATAATTACAACATAATAGATTGACACCCTTTTGTCTCCCTAAACAATTTATATGGATTACCACTAAAAAGGGATGTATAATTCACTATAACCCTACTCAAATTAATATGTTCTATTTATCCACCAATATATATAAAGGAACTAATAATGTTTTGTGATGTTAAGGTAGATTGGTAGGAGTTGGAAACTACGGTATTTATAATATAGTAGGTAACTTTTAATTTTAATGATTGAATATGGACCCTTCCACTATGGGTTAATTATTATAAATTGAATAAATTTATGATCACAAATTGATATCCAGTTTCATGAATTTATTGTATATTTGATAAATTTAAGGGAACAATGTGGTTATCCATGATTTATTTATTATTGGGGTACCCCTAATTCTGTGATTCCACATAGGATATTCCAACGGTAAAATTTAAATGCTATTATGAAAAATAAGAACATATTCACACCCTTTGGTGTTGTAAATTCATTAGTTTTATTTATGGAATTCTGAAATATTCTCATTAATATGAACCTCGATTAATTTTTTTTATATTGTTTGATGAAAAAATAGATTATTCAAAATAATTAAAGTTACCATACCAGGTACACTGATGTTTTGTTGAGCACATTCTATGAACACCACCACTATGAAAAAATCTTTATGTCTGACTTCTAGATATAATACGATATGTCTCTTAGACATGTACTTACAGATAAAGTAATATTATATTGCCATGAAAGAATTGAATATATTATTAATTGTGGTTATCTGAATAATTTATTTGTGAAATGAATCTTTATGGGGATATTAGGTAATTTCCACCTCATTGCATTTGATTTATCTTATTTAGAATATTATATGAATATATTGAAAATATATAGAGTTCATATGAATTATTATTATAAAATCATATATGATCCTAAAATGGGGATAAAATTTTCACCACAATTAATCTTTTTATAATAATGTTATGGCTACGATGCATAATATTATGCATTAGGATTTGTATTGAGGTGTGCAATCAGACAGAGAGATAATGTTGTTTCTTTTGGTGTATGGTAATTTAGATAATATGAAATTAAATATGGATTACTTGATCTATAATTAGATAAATGTAATCAATGAATTAAAAATGTGGATCTAGTATAATTTTGATAATGATTTTACAAAATTCAATAACCATAAATGTTGAAACATAAACATTCACAAAGTGACTTGAAATTCATTCATTGATATTTTTTACATTTTCTCAAAATATTTGATATTGTATTCGTTTAAAAACCCATGAAATTGAATTTAATTGATGTTAAATTATTTCATAAGTCATATAAATGTGTTTTAGGGAATATATTTATTAGTGGTAACTATTATTGGTAATTATTGACATATATTTTTTTCAGAGTCAAATGATGTTAAATTTATCTTTTGGGTTAGACAGATACCTTGATTGGTTGATCAGGTCAGTGAAACATGATGTTCAAAACATAAGTTACATACTATTATGTTAAACCTCAAATTTGTGTAGAACATTTCTTGTTGAAAAAATAGGGCAATATTGTGTTTCAATTTTCAACCTAGGTAGTATTTTCTCCAACCTAATAGAAAATTATTCATCATGATTCTCACAATTAAATTTTGTATAAATACCATAATATTTTGAAAATATACAAGGTTGTGATGGAAAATATTAGTTGATATGAAAAATTCGAATTTTGGTTGAGTATGTGGTGAATTGGGTCACCTGTTAATAAGTTATGGAGGAACATTAATGATCTTCAGGTATGATATAATCATTTTAGATAATAATAATGAAATGGAGAAAATTAAATATATATTAGGGATAGTTTTTTTGAATTATTTTAAATCATGATTCTATTGGGATGATTATGAAATTCTTCACCAAGTCTTCACACATCAATAAAATTATAGAGACAGATTTATTTGATTAATTGGAATGTTTTTATATGCATAAAATTCCCAAAGTTTAACGAGGTACAAATTTAAATTGTGTTGGATCATTAAAATATATATATCTATTGGGTTTTTTATATATGTTAATATTATAAGAAATATAGTTGAATATGATCACATTTTACCATTTGTAAATGGATATATGGTTAGATATTTTATTTGGAACACTAGAGGAAATTCATAGAGAATGTGTTATATTAATTAGTGGATTATAGGAAGTCCATGATACATTATTTTAGTTTTTATATATTAACAGTTTATAGGAATTCATATATTTTTCTCCATTAGAATTATTTTATCATTGACCATGTCAATCTACATTTTCTGGTAGATATTGGGGTAACTTCATTCTTTAGACCTGGTCTTTTTTAGGTGATGACATTGAATATTTGGATGATTAGTAAATAGATCGAAATTAACTAAATCTATTAAAAATATCAGTTAGATAATTGTAGTAACCATATATCTATTGAGTTGTTTCAGAAATTATTCTTTCTAGTATATTAGATGTTGGGGAACTATCTTTTGGGAATGTAGGGGAGACCAACTCCTTGATATCTGTGTATATTTTATAATATTGAGTGAATTGGTGAATTCAGTTATCAACTAGTTTTACCACCATGAATATACTCATTTAATATTTTTTAGAATATCTTAGATAATGAAGTACCCAGTAGACCCTACCCATTTATTTATTTATGAATATGATACACTGAAAAAAATTAATTTGTTTATTAATAATCTAATTCACATTATAGATTTCAATGGTATGATAATTCAGGGATGATTTATCTCTTTGGTGTACATAACTTATAAATATTGTAAAATTTAGAAAGATACATGACATCATGAGAATATAATATAAGATTAACGTGCATAATATTTTCAATAGACCTATAACCTCTTGATTTCCATGGATTTAAAGAAAAATGGTATGATGATAATAAAACTCATTTATAGTTTTTTATTTATTTTTTTATTTTTATAATTATGTTATATTATTGTTTTTTTCCATGATCAAATAGTATTATACTCTGTTCGAAATGAATGGCCAGTATGATGTGATTCAAAATCCATTTATTACTGACTATAGTATGAGTTTGTTTGTTTCTGTGGGCATAGTTCCAATATTTTTTGCATCATGATGGACCATGGGTGGTGAAATTGATTGTTTCAAGGAATTTTGACTTTATGGTGTAAAGTGACATAATTATAGAACATAGGGAGGGGAGAAACACTTATTTAGTGGGAATGGTTCATGGAGAGTTTACAATTAGAAAATAAGGAATGTGAAAGGGTTGTTTTGGTGATCGTTATAAGATTAAATTCATAGGAGAGTGGATTTATGGGGGAGTTGCTCAACTAAACTGCATGAATATCATTTACATATTAAATATCACAATGATACAACTACCCTTTAAATTGGAACTCTAGGGGGATATTCAAGTTCTCCGGCTCTATAACCATAGTCGATACCACTATGTTAATGTATGCGCCGTCAGGATTTTATAACTCATGAATCAACCACCTATTTTAGGTGATTGGTTTATAGAATAAGTGGAATACCTTGTGAAACTTTTGTTGGTTTCATATAATTTGTATGACCTAGTAACATTCTCATTAAACAATACCCTTCCAATTCTCACTAGAGCTCTCATAATCTTGGTTTTTGTAATAATTTTTTGGTGGTTTTATTCATCCTGAATTTACTAATATTGGGATTATATGTGACAATAATTTAGAGTTTGCTGGATAGTTTCTATCCCTATTTCTTCCAACAATATGATATCCAAATTAATTGACCTTTCTTTTTAATATAATATTCTTAATAAATTATATAGGAGGTGTCCCCTCTTGTGGTTTTAGTCAAAAGGATGTTATATAATGTGTTGAAATTGGGTGTCTTCTTGGGTTAGTGTTCACTCAAGATATATATGGAAGGGGAATTGTTCATTATTTCTTGGTCAATGTTTTATAATAGTTTAACACTAAATAATATGGGTTATTATAGACCATGATGTGGTATAAATTGGGGAATACAAGATTGTACCTCCATGTGACATCATGGGTCTGGAATGTTGAATTCCACTCAAGTGGTTTTACTTCATATGTGAATTGTTTATTGGGAAATGAAAATGTGTGGATGAAATATATATCTAATGTGAGGGTTTGGTAAATTGAATCAGTGTGTGATGGATCACGATTTTATTTTGTGTTATGTTTTGAGTTTTATTGATGTATGGTCTATACATATCTTCTTCATTAATTCATTTATTTTTATTATTATCTAACACAATATTTTTATAATGGTGTGCATGGGATGTATTGGGAAAACTACATATTGGGATTTATAATAACCTCTATATAAAAATCATAGTGTATATGAATAAGTTTTTTAATCATGATAAAATTAATGATATGTTCTATTTATTTTCTAGTAAAAACCCTAATGAATGTGCATGAGTTTGTTGAAAGTTAGATCATAGATTATATCTAGTGGAGTATCTTATAGTGGATGCACTTTTATAACACTTATGGATTTCATATATTTTTCTCTAGTATGTTGATGTGATATATTGTTGGTTTTATCATATATTATTTTTATTACATTCTATTATCATTTGTTTTTCATGATTCTTTGATGCATAATATTTATTTCCAGTCATTATAGTTCGTTAATCGAGGTTGTATTATAGATATGGGAAAACACTATCCAAATGATGTTGTATACCCATTGAATTCATTTCAATCTATTTTTATCTTTAGAATACACATAAGGTTATATGAATCCTTGTAATGTTAATGTTTATGGGTTAGGTTCATGATTTTACAACCATAATTCCCCATATAAAGACAAATATGAAATAAGCCCTTCCCCTTTTAAATGTAAACCATGGACTAGTTGATATTTAATAACCCCTGAACTATTAATCTGATATATCATACTTGTAATTTTTATCTTAAACCACACAAAAATCATCTTGACACCATTTTGGGAGTAATTGATTCATGCTAAAATTTACCCAAAAGAAGAAGGTTGGACTGTCCTTGTAGTCTATCTTCGGTTGTTGAATCCTTAGAGACCTAAGAAGTACCTACAGACACGTATATTCTATGATTTTTTTGGCTATTAAGTGGAAAACATGGGTTTTTTAAGATGGTTTTAAATTATCACTAACATATTTATGTTAATTCAAATTAAGTTAATGATTTTATCCTAGGTTATCGCTTAGGGTGGATTGGATGAATTCGTTTTTTAATGACTTCAATTTCTTAAATTTGAGATGGGTTATTTTAATAAGATAAAAAAATCACCATTTACTAGTTTTATTCCTACACAACCAAATACTAATCACATATAAACTTCAAGGATCAATTATTTTAGAACTCCAAGGTAAAGGATCATATTAGCACCTGAAATGTGTGACCTTAAATTCAATAAGGATGAAGAGGTTTTAAAATCATAAAATAAAAATATCATTTAAAAGAACTGATTATACATTAATGGAGTGAGAATTAAAATAAAATCCATCCCATTTCTACTCTCTTGTATCAACCCATCAATGAGTTAGCCATCTATTGATGATATGTTTTCAACGGAAGTGAGTAGTAGACTTACGAGGGTGAAATTGAAGATGTAAAAACAACAACAAAAATCGATTACTCAAATGTTGTGTGATAAATATCACAAAGTATGGTGTGAATGAATTCACACGTTGAAAAAATGTTATAAATGTGATATGCAAAATAAAAAAATAAGATAATATGAAGAACTTTAATTAAGAAACTAATGTGAATTAAACAACTTACGAGAGAGAGAAATGTGATTACAAACACAATGCGGCAGCATTACACTACAATGAAACCCAAAACCAAAGATAAAAAACTACTCCATCACCACTACCTTAAATAGGTATTTTTTAAGACTTGGATCGAGCCTCCAATAGTAAAAAACATCCCACTAGATTATGGTAGACCTAGTGTGGTGGAAGTCTTTTGGAACTTGGACTTTTCCACTCTTGACCTAAGGGGACATCTGGCTTGCAACCACCAAAAAGATGCGCTTGGAATACCTTCAAGATGGCCAAATTAGAGTGGGGAATAGAATATGAAAACAGATCCCCAGATGTATCCTAACCTCCTGTTACAATGAGGGAGATTTGGAGATGTGGATTCCGAGATATGATTAGATTGGTAGGATATTTTCTGGGCCGTAGAATCTAGCCCAGACTTTTTTCTCCACATTGGGCCGGCTTAATAACAAATATGGATACTGAATTATTTATAGATCATAGATAATGATTTGTTCCCCTAAATTTATTCTAGCATCCCACAAATTTTTGGCTTCACTGGGCCAGTATGTTGGGCCCCATAATCTCATCAGGCGGCTCATGTCCAATGTGACTTCTCTAGAATTTTTTGCATGAAATCCCATTTTGGTTGTCTTCTAATGTGGATCTTCCAACACTACAAAAATATGAATTGGTCCCAATATATTTAGAAAATTTAAAATTAAATATTAATATAAAATAAAGTTCATTGGGTACTTTAAATGATGTTCATAAATGTACCACATAATAGTGCAATTTAAGAATGAATTACAATCATAATGTGAAATGATGTTTAAAATGTAAAATTCTCTATAATGGTGTTAATGAATTATAAATCCCATGAATATTATATACATTAACAATGAACATTATCCTAATTTAGTGGATAATCAGTCATAAACTAGAAACATGTATTTTCTTAGCAAGACATTCTAGAATTATGATTGGTGTTTGTGGGGAGAATGTTGGGATTTGATGTCATAATCCTATTATTCTAAACACCCCTTATCTAAATCTATCATGAACAAGACTAGTTATCTGAGTTCCTTAATTTAATTAAATTCAATATAAAATAAATGTGTTGATATATTTATTTTAGGCACCATTAATTTATTAATATGTACAATAAAAATTATTTGGGTTTGAGGTTTTGATTACGTCCCTTTGGATTTCTCGTATTCCCTCAGTTGTTCTTAATCTAATGGTAATGTCCACATACCATTTTCTAGTGATTTTTTTTTGGTAATGAACCAATGATGCATGTATTGGATAATTTCTATATGAGAGACCTTATAGAAAAACCACAAATTGATACAAAATTAATTATTGGTAGATTGGAATAAATATTTATTTGGGATTTAATAGGACACTAATTATTAGATCAATCATTATTTCATATAAAAATATGATTTTGGTTTCAAAATATATTCCTGAATAGAGGAAAATTTTAACTTGTCCTTAAATTTTGGACATTTCCAACAACCCCAATAAGAGTTATCTATTAATAATATATTGGACTACTGGGGAATACACTAGAATAATTATTCTAGATAGTCAGTTGATCTATAACTAATAAGTAATATATATATATATGTGTATTAGTGTCTTTTGGGATCCAAGATGTGTTCTTGGTTGAATGGGGTGGTTATATGGTGATTTTACAAGAATACAAGGATGTATTTCCCTCATAAATATAATAACCATTCGTAGACATGTTTTCTCATCTAAAAAATTTATACTTCCAGAACCAAGTGTAGGGTAGGTTATTATTGGGTTGAGAGATTATGGCATTAATTAGGATCCCATGGACATAAAAGGGATGAATAATGGTTAAAATGAAATATTTATGGTTCTTATATAAAATAATTCAAGGGTTTATAGGTGGGTTGGGAATTTTAAATGGTATTCCACTTTAAAAAAATAATGATTCCATTACTTTGTTCATTTTATTACACATCCAAAATAATGAAAAATGTTGTAGTCAAATTGTTCCTAAAAAATAGATCATAATGTTTTCTGTAAGGTAAATAAAAAATAGGTAAAATACCATGACGTGATGTAAATATTTATATGAAAACCATATAATTAAAATTTTATAATGTAAAGGTTTTATCATGGAGTGATTTTCCCGGATTCTTTTCCTGGGTAGTCATTCCCAATGAATTATTTCTTATCTTCCATCTATATGTGGATTCATCCAACACATTAATTAAGGACACTTTTAATATATATATATATATAGGGTGTTTAAAAATCTAGTTGATTGATATCCTCTTTATTCATAGTCTGGGGTTTAAAAATAAGGGAACTCACTTATCTTGGTTACTTTTCATAATTTTAGAGAATATAAATCATAGACCATTAGAGTTCACTAAATTTATAAATGCATGCTGAAATGAGAGGGGTTATTTATAAGTTCGTTCATTTCATTCTCTTACAAGAACACTAGTTCCATTTACCAAGGTTTTAACACGTGTCAAAAAGAAAAAAATAAAAAATACCAGTACACAAAATGTACATATGAGTCTTAGGATGCATGAGCCATTTTTCTATTATAACATAGGAACAAACCACTCTTTCATTGATGCAATCATCCCACCAGAGTCACATATAACATATAATTAGATCCTTCTTATTCCAATGAGATTTTAATCTAATTGTTTGAGGATATTTTATCACTAATTTTGAATAAATGAATAGAAACATTATATATGTGAAGGAAAAATCCCTAGGAGGTAAAATATCACTTCACCCTAGAGCCTACTCTTACTCCCAAAATAGTTCACCCATGTCTTCTAAAATCCCCTTGTGACAATTAATTTGTAAAAAATCAATAATTTTCTACTGAACATACCTGATTTTGACAACACACATTTAGGTGTATATTTTTCTTCCCTCATCTCTCACCCTTCCAATTACATGAATTGGTCATTTCTCACTATCATCATGATCCATAGTCACTATATTTTCTTATAAATTTAAACCAATCATTTCCCATTTTTTATAGTTCATGAAAATAATCTATATAATAATTTTATCCAAAAGAGATTCTTGTTCCCAGGTATTTAACCCCACTATAAATTGATTAATTAATTCTAAAATAAAACTAAAGCATCAAAATAATGTAATTATGTTACCCAAAGGATTAACACATATAAACCATTATATGTGACTACACATTTCATAATTATCCAAAAAATATAGAATGACCCCTCATCATTTTATACATTAGGATAAAATGTCCTATTTTATATGGACGGGTCTATTAATAGGGGCAATCATCACCTAAGACAACCATTAAGGATTCCACATCACCCAACCCTTAGTAGACCACCATATTTACCCTCCACCCATACAACTACAAAAAAGTATTTTTTAGGGCATTTCACTTATTGAAACCCTCACCCTAGTCGCTAACAAGGGCTCCATGTCTACCCTACTTTATGAATAGGGTGACCACATCACCGTAACACATATTATGATTTTATCTCCCCTTTATTTATCAAAAGGTTAAATAGATAACTAGGATCTATCCATTAGGGTGAAATTTCACCCAAATCATAAATTAGGGATTTATAATCACCCTAAATGATTAATAGGGTAAAACTTAACCCTAGTTCATCACTTTTACAAACATAAATACCGTAAACTTATAAAAGATACATGTTTATCCGAACACCCCCCAAATAAAGTATTATTAAAATAGACTCTTATTCCAAACCCATATGAAATAATCATTAGCACAATGTTCACTCGGGTTTCCAGAATGATCTAACATGATTCCACAATAAATAATGCAGAAACCCATTAGATCAAGATAAACCACAACTTATTTTTACTCAAATAGAGCATTTACACAAACTCCTAAAATGTATGAATAGGAAATGCTCACCAGGGTGCACCCCATTGACCCTATATTCCATTGATAAATATGTAACCCCCACATTTCCTTCTGAACTGATACGGCTTTATTCGGATTCAAAATCTTATTTCACTTTTATAATGAGATTATTGATAAATATGGAATTAAAGAAACATCCCATGGATTGAAATTTTCATCTTGACAATATGTGCTTTGAGTTGACCACCCTATCCCATTCAATGATCCAACATGAATGGTAATCCTCATTATGTATAATATCTAACAAAATTATTATTAATTATTTCATCACCATGAATAATCAATGATCCATGGACATATTTGAAATGATATAAAATTATTAAGACAAAATATCATTATCATGTTTCTATATTCCCCATGTTTCTAGCCCTCATTCATCATCTAATAAATAATCAATAAAAAATAGACACATTCAAGGGAATCCATCTCACATATAAAGAAAAATATTTCCTACACTAATGGAATAATGCCTAAAACATTTTATTAGTGGATCATATATGAGTATCCCATGGGTAAGACTTAATTCATCCCCTTATGACCCGATACTCAATGAATATTTACTAAAATGTATATATTCCATATAATTCCTCTTATATAAAAATATTATACACCAATTAAGCCATTTTCTCTCAAATAACCATATTCACTCATATAATTCTTGAACACCCTAATTATTTTCTCAAAACCAAGATAAATTTAAAAATACTACAGAAAAAAAAATTAATTCCATTTATTTTGAGGTGCAGTTAACATAATGATCATACATCCTATATATTTATACACTACATGGTATGGACTATGGAGAAGAAACATAAACTATGAAACCTAAAAAATGCATTCTTTAACTCCCACTAATTAGGATATCAATGGCATCCCTTCATGTTTCAGTCCCATATATTTTGTTCATGGCTCCATGAACATAAAATGAAACATGGCACTCTCAGTTAGAATAATGTAAAAGGTGTAATGTGTCCCATTAAGAGGAAATAAACATACTGGGTTATTATTCTATTTTTAGGGATACATTGTAATCTCATATAATTAGATAATCATAACACTATAAGACCAATCACATCCCCTTATTGAAGTAAACCATATATTACCCATTTTTTTTATTTAAAAAAATTAATTCATTACAAAACCATGATGTTTTATTGTGTATTTATTGTAAATGAATTTTTTATATAATGAAGATAATAAAAATGTGAAAAGAGGTATATTCAAATAAGATCTAGATGGTGTTTCTTAGAAATAGAGTTCTCCCCTCTAATGAAGAATGAACTGATAAATAAAAAATGTAGTTTTGTACTCTAATGATAAATGGATTAATAAATTACAATCATTAAAATACATTGATATAAAATTACATAATTGTGGTGATGTTGGATATTTATGGACAAATGTTATGAAACACAATCAAGATTTAAATTATTGGTTCTCTTAGAAATAAATATCATTAGGACTAGATTGGAAATGTTTATACAATGTTTTAGGATGATGAAATTCATGGATGAATAATGTTTTGAAAAAAACATACTATTTTGTAAAATAAATTAATTTATTGGTTTAAGATATTGTAAATTAATTGGATGTATTTTAAACTTTTCCCTAATTTTTTGGATGTATAAAGTATATATTATATCAAAAAATATCTTTTAGTGTGTCTAGTATCATGATGTTGTGGTTCCTATGGTGTCTAGATTGAGGGTTATATATTTACATTATATTACATATAAATATATTTTCCTTTTAGAATAAAATATTTTTGTTGGAAAAATAATTTTAGTTATTGTTTTGAATTGGTAAAATCTCTAAAAAATATGGTGAGACCCATTATTGATGTTATGGAAGTCATGGTATCCATGATTGGAATTTAAAATCATAGAGTTCTAGGATGTGTGCAATTGGAATTCATTAATTTTAATGTGTATTTATAATAACATGGTTTTAAAAATTTATGTTAAATATGGATATTATGGAATCCATTCCAATTAATAAGGTGTTTCACATGGTAAGGTTCCCTGTAGAAGATATGGTGGTCATAAATAGCCTTGGAGTATGATTTATTGAGATTTTTAAATATATTTTAAATACCGGTATCTAAAGAAGAAAAATTAATTTATTTTGTTGTTTTTATATTATTTTTTCCTATTTTATGAAATATTCCAATTTGAGCGGGTTGGAAGCCTATTTGAGTGGAGTATTGTTATAAATAATCTCACAACTATATTATTTTAAAAAATATATTATTTTCATCATAAATCATAGATGAATAAGATAATTCTGAGTTAGAAAAACCCATAATGATCACTAAACTATGAGTTATGATATTTTTATGAGGATTGGTGTTTTAGAAACTGATTGGATGTTATAGATCTATCTTCAATTTGACATTAGAAATAAATAATTAATTATTATTGGAAGAAGAATAAATATATGGATTTGAATAATTGGATTTTCTTATAATATTAAATGTCTTAATTTCAATTTGATATTTAAAATTTTTGAAAGTTATCTTAGAAAATGATGTAAATAATGAAAAAGATATAATAAATATATAAAATAAAATAGGAAGTGATTTATGAGTTCTATTAAAACATAGGCAAAATAAAATTATAATTACGGAATATCTATTTTATAGAAATTTTATTTTTTAGGAATATATAATATTGATGATATAATTATTGGTTTATTGTTGAAATATCATCTTAACTATATTAATGAAGAAAGAATGATATTAATATTAATTCTATTTTTTGAATCATTGAATTTGGAGTTGTATTGTGAAGATTAAATTCCATTGAAATTAATCTTTTCAGAGTGTGACTATATAAATAACTAGATAATGGGAATTGAATAATATAATTTTTGGATTTTTTATTATAATTATTGCTTTAATGTACTGTTTTAAATAGGATGAAAGATCCTACATTTCTAAAAATGTGTTTCTTATATCTGATAGAAATTTTAGAGAAAAAAATTTATATTTCACTAAAGTATCAATGTTTTATAAACAATGAATAAAAACTAAATAATTCAACATATACTAAAATTAATTTTATTAAAATTATATGTAACCTAACATTCAATAAAATAAAACATTCACTATACCTTTTTATAAATGAGAATATTGAGTGGCCCTTGCTGAGAAGTTATCTTACCAAAATAATTCCATAGGCAATGAATAATATGAGGTAGTGAGTTTCACAAAAAAATAATTTATAGGAAATAATTCTTAGTGTGGAGTGGCCTAAACTAAATGTTGATTTCACCAAAAAATTATTTAAAGAGGACTTGGTACATCAAAAAATTTCTGAAGGTAAGATCCTTGGATATTGACATTTATATGTGAACTAATTAAAATATATGTGTTTTTGCAAACATCACAGTCAGATAATGTTTTGATGCATAAGGTTATTAAACTAGGGAAATGATTGGTGGATTTGTGTTCAATATAACAAGGTAAAAAGATCCTAAATAAAATGGACTACGGATATATTGTTTTATCAATATAACCCATGATTTACCCCCACCCTCATGTTTTCCTTGATTCCTAAGACTATCTAGTAGATTTCTATCTATATCCTATAGTGAAGGGTTTAAGAAGAATAAAAATAATGATTCTCAATATATTTATATTGGTATATTTTAAATAATTTTTTAGTATTTCTCAATATATATACAAGGCTTCAAATGATGCCATTATTATACCATATATTTTAATTTTGACATTTATACACCTCCTCGTAGGGATAAACCACTTGTGAAATAAAATGTATGGGTCATTATAGTTGTTATCATATCAGGGATTAAGTCTGTATAGTCTTTCCATAGCTACCCCATCCATGGAAAATGGGAAGGATCTCAATTTTACTTAATCTTCTTCTAATTCTATGAGATTTAGGGTGAATTAGAACTGTGTAAATTTCTCAATGTTCTTGTTGGGGCCTTCCAATGGAATATTTATAAATACATGAAATTATTAGATGTGAATAGTCATTAATTAAAAGTAAATTTGATAGCTTGGAAAATAAATACGACTATTTATAAGAAAAATATGGGGGTACAAATATGACCCTTAAAGATTGGTTATGGTTTTCAACTATTTAAATAAATTCCATGTGAATATAATTAGTTTAACCAGAGTCTAAAAAGGTAATTTATTTTATTTTCATTATATATTTAATTTAATTGTGTACCTATGTTCAGGTAAAATTTTTCTTTTAATATTAGGATCCAAATTAAATAATGAGTGATATTTAAAATGAGTTATGTAATAAAAATTTTAGAATGTTTTTACACCACATACATTGAAATTACACTTCATTTTAACAGATTATTGACTAAATGAAAAACATTAGTTATCCTAAGAATATTATATATATATATACTGTTTTGGAAACCATGTGATGTCTTCATAGTGGTATGAACAAATATAGCTAAAAAATTAATTAAAGGGTTGTATATTAATGAATAATGACTTAAGGGAAATTATAAAATATTTTTCAGAATTGTAGTTTTTAAAAAATCATTAAAAGGGATGGTTTAATGGTAGGATAATGAATCTAAATTACATCCTTTTCTTTAAAATAATTAAATCTTATTCTAGTTAATTTATAAATAAAATAATTCATATTTTCATTATCATCTCTATATGATGAAACAAATTATATGGATTAGTATATATGTAATAACATTTTGAAAAAACTATCATCAATTTCATTAAAAAGGATTCTACGAAACCTATATTTTAAAACAATCCAAACTTACTTAGGTATATCTCAATTTTTTTCAGTGTTCGTAATTATTCCAAAATATATTCAGTATTTTGCGTATTCATATGAAAAACTAGTAAACACTAACAAGTACTCCTAATTTATTCAAGAGTATGAGAAAAATTAGTGTATGGAGGAATACAATTAACAACCAAGATGTATTCAGTTTAGAAAATTAATAAAATGTATCAAATAGATTTTTAACTAGTAACATCATAAAGAATAATGAAATCAATTAACCAAAATAAGAAACATTATTCAATGAAATTTGACTATAGAAATTATAGTAGATCCCTTTATATTTATTAAATCACCGATTGGTTATCCACCCCATATTAAGGAGGTAACTTGTAGTGGAATAAATATAAATATAAATTAAATTTTTAGATAATAAAAATATAACCATAGAGAATATGAATAAAAACTGAAGTAAAAATAGTATTTTTCATTTAGCCTGATCAAATTTTATATTTTTTTAATTATCCTTATTTTTATCTTCAACCGGGTGATATTATTTACCATTTTTCCAATATTCATTCCAAATGATTTTAAGTTCCCTGAATATCCATATATTTTAATTTTTCATTCTCTTTATGTAACGATCGATAATGAAACTTCAATATATTAATTCACCATTGATTCAAATGTATTTACGCAATACTCGCCTATAGTTAATAGGAACCATATGATATCATATGAACTATATGGATGAAATTTTTTAAAAAATTACCAACAATTTTTCCTCAAAAGATAATATCATCTACTAATTTCAGAATAGGTGTGATTATAAGATATCTAAAATCATTATCATATTAAATACTAAATGGATGAAAAAATCCTTAAATAATTTATACATTATCACATGTGACAATTTATATGACTTTTATGAAACATCAAGGTACATGAGTTTTACACTTATATATTTTAACAAAATCTCTGACTTTTTCTGTGGAGAGTATAGTTTGCTATTACATTTTTTAATTTCAATCTTTCCATCATAGAGATATTCAATAATATTTTTAAAATGTAAATTTATATACTCATAATAATCCCATTGATGATTATTAATGACCCATTCCAAAATATTGGTTTCTATTATGATTTGGATAAGTGACCCGGATGAAATTCATAGTTGATCTTAAGAGTATATTACATTGATGAATTCTCCATTTAGAATTAAAATTATTCTTATGAAAATTGTAATTACTCCTACAATGGTTTGAATCAATCATATGAAATTCAACCATACACAATTATATTGAGTAAAACTTTGTAATGATCTTTGAAACACTCTATTGTTACTTTATTAATCCTAATAATAAAAAAAATCCAATCTTACACATCCATGGAATATTTGAATCTATTTACATACAACATCAATATCCCACCATCACAAAAAAATTGTCAAAATAGTTCACTAAAAATACTAAAATGAAAAATAATAAATATATAGTCATAATATTATTTTATTATTTAAATAAATAATTTATGTAAATAGTTTTATTTTATATTAATATGTTTCTAAAAAATCATATGAAAAAACACCTTAATTTTAGAACATACGAATAATCAATAAATTAATAAATTATACAAAATATATAGGGAAATTAGAATTGGGAAATATATATATATATAATAGAATTTTATATAAATTTACACTAGTTATGTGTCACAACATATACTATGATATATAGTTTCCTACATTATTCTATAGAAAAAATAAAAATTAAATGAAGAGAGAGAACAATATCAAATGAAATCGAAAATTATACCTCAGTGTTCCATCAACATGGATATAAACAGCCCATCATTTCCATGTCTTGGTTCAAACATTACAAATTAAGAATCATGTAGATCATTCTAATATGTATCATAGCTTCTAGACTACCATAATTGTTTCTATGGTGGATAGAAACGTAAATAAAATCACATTAATATTTAATTTCAATCATAATAAGTAAATGGAATAAATCTCAGTAAGCATCATTAATTAATTATTTTTCAACAATTTTTCCCCATTATAAAACATGAAAGAGGGTTTTTAGGAGATAAATGTTGTGAACAATCAAATCATTCACATTTTTTTCTTGAGAATTTATTATATCTATGTTGAACTCTTATGAAATTTCAATGAGACCCTTAAAAAATTCCACCCTAAATACCCAACCATTTCCACCACAAATAACTTATTTAATGAATTATAACTAGCATAAATATTTCATCAATAATGTGTGAATTTTCATATGTCACAAGATGAAATATTATCCACTAAATTATCTTGTTCATCCCAAAATTATTTATAAATCCATGAACACATTCCATTGAAAAATAATATTTTTTCATATTAGCATTATTAATTAAAAAACCTATAAATACCATGAAAAAATAATTGAATTATTATTATTCTAAACTCAAACATTATAATAAAATTATTTTATTTGTGATCATTCAGACATGGACATTCACCCATACCCACTTGTGGGGAATATTTTGTCCTAAACTCATATAGTCAAATTAGGTGTAACTTGTTATTATAGTTTATGGGTGAACCTATAAGAACATATATCAATACCGGTGAGTCATAATTGGAACTGCCCAACATCTCAATGAGATAATGATTCTAAATATTATACTCAAAACCTCTCATTTTAATATAGTAATGGTTATATAAGTATTTTGAGTAGTTCAGGAATTCTATGTATTATTTGGATCTCATAGCTCTATATTATGAAAAGGATGACAATGATGATTGATTAGAACATGGATCTTGATAACATTCTGAAATAACAGTGTGGGGATGTCCAATGATCTTGATAGGGCTACATAGTTAGTTTTATCCATGAGACCCTAGACGCAATGCTTTCCAAGTGCAGTAGTCTCTTTGGTAGATGGACTATTCATGTATTTCTCTTGCTTATTCGAACTATGTTCTACTCTCATTCAAGGTAGTGTCCCTAGATTATGGATATCACACTGTTGATGAATGGTTTCCCCAACCATAAATACAAACCATGCATGATTTTAATGTGGGTAAAATTATTATTTTTTCAACCTATCATTATAACTACACCTCTATTTTTCATATCCTTTCCATTTTCAATATCTACCTATTCAATTCGATATCTCTATGAATAACCTCATTGTTAAATCAACTCATCTATTGAACCATGGATTCCAAACCCATTTGTATCATTGGATCCCTAGATATTATCTATGATCTATTAAATTATTTTCTTAGATTCTATCTCATTTTGTTCTATTTTAGATCGATATAATATGCCTTATTTTAATATAATTTTTCTATATTAAATATTTATTATATTATTAGTCGATTTCATGGCTAATAATAGCTGAGGGATCATATTGCAACCTCATTTAGCTGGTCTAGTTAGTTTACATATAAGCATCATTGTACTTACCATGAGCCATTGTAAAGTGTTCTAGACTCCTTTATTAATTCCTCATAATGTATAGTAAAATTATATAAATGATAAAATATGATTAAAAATTTCTTATATACCTATGAATTAGTTTCATAGGATTACCTTCTAGATGTGAGAAACCCCCATGAGGGTCTCTTCTTTAAAGGGCTAAGAGTAACATGCCTTGAATTAAATTAATACAGAAATAGAGGTCTATGAAATTTCCTAAATATTTATTATAATAACATGCATAAATGATATGAGTTTATGTGATAGATAAACATGTACCCTTGAATCATGATGAAGTTGACATAACTATCCTGACATAAGGAATCGTCCAATGGGATCAATGAGCTTTATAATTAGAATATCATTGACATTACTATAGGGTTATTCATTTAGAGTATTCAAAAAGTATACATTTCCTTCCGCATACTTTTCATCAATGGGTGACTCTTATGGGGATAGAAACTATTGGTTCTCCTAGTTTGATAATTAATTTCCTCCCTACAAATCTCTTTGGATAGGCTCATGAGGCCACTTTATTAAAAACATGGGATTTCTTATTGATAAGAATTCCTAATGAATCATTTATATGAACTCCACATGACCCTATATTAGGAACTATTTATTCCTCTTTTAAAAGAATTAGGAATGATTTTTTATTAAGTAGAAGGATGAATCCACAAATCCAAAGAACATGTTTGTGTTTGGTCAAGGATTACAATTGACTTCTCACAACCTAATTATGTACCCCAAATAGGTTTTCCAGTAGGCTTGTTATATATCTACACACATACATAGAAATATATATTTATATTAAATTTATACAAAATATGTACAAGTTGACCTTGGTTCAGATAAATATCGCTCGAGATTAGGAAACTAGTATTTGTTAGGTATCCCATGTATAAACTAAACCAATGTGATTTATTTATGTATTTTTTACTCACCCCTTTTCATTACATACAAACTACTTATTTTATTTTATATAAACTTAATACTTATAGAAACATCCGGTGAGTGGAGTATTGATAATATCTCAATTCCTATTCCATTCACTTATATTACCCAAATATACGTCATAAATATAGGGATATATGAATGGAAGCATCAAGATTATGATGATTTTTTTGGTATTATGATATTGAATGGGAGAAGATGTTTGAGCATATTCTCATGATTCTATTATAGGTATATTTTGGATATTTTTTTATCATTTTATTGTTGTATGTACACATGTATCCTGGGTATATACATTTTTTGTATAACATTAAGATACTATCATACTTATTTTATCAGATATTGATTTACCTCCATAAAATTTAATATCTGTATGATTTATTATTTCCACAGCTGTTTATTTATTACTTTTCCACTTATTATCAATAATATTAACATATTTTATACAGGCTGATATAGTGTAAATAGTATCTCTATATTCACATCATTGGACCTTGGTACTCGTCGAGAACCTTTTTCAAACATGGATAAATGATAAGGGCAAGTGTCTAATCATCTTGGGGCATCACATAGTGGTTAATATAGCAGGATCCTACAATATGATATCAGATGTGTATTTTTTTCATTTTGTATTAATATTTGGATATTATATAGAATACTGGAAATATTAAAAAAAATTGGTAATGAGCCAATTCTTGAGATTATTTGACCCACATATAAGGGAATGTGAAACATATGAGGATGTGATATTATTGTTTTGGTTTGGACCATTTACAATAGAACTGATTTCACCACTAGGTGACACATAAAATTTATGCGATTTTATTTTTATAATTTTGAGAGATTTTCGTTTACTTATAACATTTAGTGAAGGGTTTATCATCTCAGGAATAATTATATCTACTCAAGGATTCACATGTTCTGCATTATTTCATTCCTTAATTAAATTAATACATTCATTACATGTATTTCCTATAATTGTTGAGAGTTTATTTATTATTATGTATGTAAAAGTACAATCATTTTTATTGATATAATAATTTTATTAATTAAAGTGTCTACATCAATATAAATAAGGTTATCCAATACTGATTGACAATATCACAATAATTAATCAATTATTTTATGTTTAAGCCATTAACCACTGGTTCTATATGATGAAATATATTTTTATTTGATTATATGAGTTACAATTATAATTTTAAAACCACATAATTCAATAAATTGTGAATGGAGATTTATTTAATGAAATCATTATTCATGACCTACTATATCTTGATACAAAATGTTCGGGTTAGGCTCCTATGTCATTAAGTACCAACTGAAATTTATAAAGATTATTTTCCTTTTTAATGTGGGAATGGTGATGAATCTAATGGGATTATGATATATAAATTCATATTAATGAGTGTAGACATAAATTAAATTTAAATTTTAAATTAAAATGTTATTATGAAATAGGGATTCGAATTTCAATGAAATGGGTGGTTTCTTATATAACTTTCAATAAAAACACTATATATTAGAATCCCAGGTACATAATGTGAGATCTTCACTCATCCTTTGTGGTTGTAATTAGGTTAATACTATTGTGATATGTTGTGATCTTTCTTATCACCTAGACCAAGATTTAGGACCTGATAGAGTGGAGTGACTCGTTTATTAGAAGGATTTGTACATATTTATTCCTATAATATATATTATCTAAATATCAAATATTATATGAGGATGTGTTATTAAATTATTATACCAATTACACCATTATTTCCTTGATTGGTGGTCTCAGGGGTGATGAGAATACTCTAGAGCAGGTGAGACATTATCCACCAATATTACTCATAGTAGAGCCACTATAGACACCACATGTTCTTCCTCCATTGTGTATCAATTATCATATTTTATAGATATTATTGTGCTATATGTAGCGTATATAGGGAGCTCCACTAACTACACTTAATATGGTATAGTTGACATGAAAATTGTAGTTTTAATTTCCTCATCAATTTTAGGTCAATGGTGGTCCTCGGGATACAGAATCATGGCTTGATTATAGGATAATCATATTAAAATATTTTGTTATTCCTTCAGAGTGGAGGGTCAGTATCACCATCTATATGCTCTAGGAATATTCTAAAATATTTTTTGATGTCTTAACATTGTTTGATAGTCATTAGGGTATGTTATAGGTTGAATTACATAAATTATTATATGAATAATTATTTACACATACGGTGAGGGAGGAACATGCAATGGAGTTTATGCACCTACTATTGGATCTTATGTTTGTGATGGATTATTCAACTCATTTTATGGAGATTTATCATTTTTAACTCACAATGATTGCTAAAGAATTGGCAGTTACGAGTTGGTTTGATGATGTGATTTCATATTCCATCTGATCAGAAGTGAATTTCATTTGAATAATCATTGATTATATATGGTAAAAATGGATCTCATCACTATGTACAACCTAAGGGAATCATGTAGTGTGTGTTAGGGTGTTACAGATTCAAGACAGGGAGGTGGTTTTTATAGAGGAATGTAGTGATGTTTTGAGTCATCTTACTATGGTTGTGAGTGTTAGGGGTATCACACAAACAATTATGTGGTGGGTAAACAGTGTGGTTGAGTAGTCCATAATAATGAACAATGTATAACAACCCCAATCAAGTGGTGTGATTGAGTATGAATGTGCCACCTTCATCCATTTTTCGATACATTCTTTATTGATCCTAGAGAGAATTGATATGTACTAGCACTATATTTGGGTATAAGACTAGTACCCCTATGTCCGGTGTGGAGTTGGTATACTACCAGCCATTCAGGTTAAGGAGGTGAATATGGCCACAATATTCAGACATCAGAGGAAAAAAACCAAGAGAGGGCAACTACCTAGGACAGTCATGTTGCATCTCTTGACCGGAATGTTTCCATATATATATAGTGTTTCCTAATCCTGATAACGATAGTATAGGGTCGTATATATTTTGTTGAAATATCCATGTATCATCTATATACTTTTATTACCTATTTGATATAGGTTCTTCACAATACATATTATATGTGTCAATATTAGAGATAATAGGGATAAAGATGGATTAAATTTATGGTTTTATGGCCATAGATACTTCTCTTGAGGCGTGAACATAGAGGATACACAAGTGAAGGGATTTACCTCTTTAGTGTGGAAGATATTTTAGCCTATGGAATCATATTGTCCTCAATATGAGTGACTATTATTTAATTATTTGTGTCAAATGGGTTGTTATTTACCATTCCCATGTTGGACACTATCATAAGAATGTGTTTTTAATATCACCAAAGGGATGTATATATGTTCATAATGGAAAATGGGATGTCTTGTAATGTTGAGCTAGAATTTGGAATCATGGGATAGGCGGAGTGATATCCTATATTGTTAGTCTAATTATGATTGAGAAGGGAACATGACATAAGAAATTACCTCATATTGTGGATCATTTAAAGGATATTTTCCCTGATAGATTCTATGGATTACCTAATATGACCATGATGTGGTTTTACATTGATCTAGTTCTATTTTAAGCACTAGTACCCATTCTTCCTTATATAATGGCCCCAATTGGGACTCAGATATCAATATCTATATTGATAACATGGAATCTAATGGCATAAAATTACCTGGTACCTTTATAATTGGTTAATCTATCTCCTCATATAAGAAGGTTGACAGTACCATTAGATTTCGGGTGTATTTCCATCAACTGATATAACATCGAGTTAAAAACTAGTATTCAATCCCTTAAATTGATGACCTCTCTAACCTGGTCCAAGGAGTGATGGTTTTAACATAGGTCAATTTGATTTTAGGATAAAATCATTTACATGGGAGTTCGTTAGACATAATGCATACAAAATTCTGGAGTAGACATGAATTTTATGAGTATATTTCAATTTCATTCAACCCTATTTAGGTGATTCTAGTTTCCACAAACCTTGTCTATTGGTTTTTCTATCCATATCTAAATTATTTTTTCATAGTCATCAAGTAATATACACTAGTGAATTATTATAAATTAAATGAGAAGTCAAACCATTTTGATATCATTCTGAATTCACTATGATAAATCTAGTTTATGGAAACAAAAACCCACCATATTTGACATTATGACAGATAAATTTCACTTACATGGACACGTCATCATAGAGGAAGGATTATTTTTTAAATATTGATAAGGTTAGAGTTTTGGTTTCTATATATGATCGCCTAGGATGATTCACCTATTTCCCATCCTATACATTATTGCATTAGTTTCCCCCATAGTTCAAATTATCAAACACATTCATTAAGGTCAAATTTAATATATATATATATATGACCTTTGAAAAGCTCATGTACAACCATCACCGTCACACATAGGACTATGTGTAATAAGAAGGAAAACTAGTTATCTTAGTAAGATTAAAAAAATTGAGAGAAAATAAATAATAGAGAATTGGGGTTTACTCAGTATCAATAGTTATATTGAAATGGGAAAGGAAATATTTATATGCTTTTCATGTTATTTAACATGGAGACCACTAGTATCAGTCGCATTAGTGTTAACACACATCAAATAGTATGATACCAAAAAAACAAGTACTTGTAATGTACATATGAGTCTATGAATTCTTGATCCATGCCTTAGTCCAACCTTAGAACCAACAACTATTTCATTTATTCAATCATCCCACTATAGTCATATTTAACATAGAATTAAGTCCTCTTTGTTCTAGTTGGATCCAACTCTAATGGGGTAGGATCAATTGGAAGCCTTTTTCAATAATGGAATGAATCCTTGATATGGTGAATGAAAAATCCTTGGGATAAGGATTATAATTTCTCCCAAGGGTCTATTCATGTTCCCAATATAGTCCATTGAATTAATCTATAATCACCAGTGAACATGCCCTTATAGACTATTAGAAAATTTCTAGTGCACATACCCCCTTTTATAACACACATTCATAGGTTTAGTCGGATTCCCACATCTCTCATCCATATAGATACATGAATTGACATTTTTACCAATCATTCATGCATCCTAGTCCCTATAGTTTACAATATATAGAACCCAATGTCTCCAAATTTTCATAGGATGTGATGGAAATCTATATGAAAAATAGCATAAAAAAATATATTCACATTCCAAAGAATTTAAACACATGCCTAATAGCTCAAATAATTCTAAAACACAATGGAATCACTAAAGTTGAGTAATTATTATACCTGAAGGATTAAAACATGTATATATTATAGGAGGCTAAATCCTTCCAATTTATCCAAAACAAGGTAGAATGTACCCTCATTGAAAGATACAGTAGGGAAAAAATATCTTATTTCATATTCCGTGGTCTATTATTAGGTAAATGTTCTTCTTGAGGCAACCACAAGGGATTGCACTTCACCATACCCATTGTAGACCTCTATATTCACCCTACCCATATAACAAGGGAAAATCATTATTATGCCTCTATACTATAGAAAACCATTTCCTAGGTCTCTAACTATGTCTCTATGTCTACCATTACTTTTTAATTGGATGACCACTTCACCCTACACCATGTTTGTGAATCTACTTCCCCTTTCTTATCATTAGGATATATAATTAACCCCAAGCCTTCAACTAGGGTGACACTTCACCCTATCCTTCTATTAGGTAAGAATAATACCTATATCTTTTTACTAGGGTGACATTTGACTCCATTTTATCAATTGGAATCACCATAATAATCACAATGGAACCAATTCATCCAAACACCCCTGCTAGAGATGAATTCACCTAGACTCTTATACAAACTCCATATGAAATCATATTTGAAATAATGTTCACTTGTGTTTTCTAAAATTTTAATAGTATTTATATAGGGAATTTTCATATAGTCACAACCAAAAGGTTTTATTCACAATGAAACCATTAAAATAATCCTCAGTTGAATTGACTGGCAATTTACACTAGCGTTCACCCCATGGACCCTATATTCCATATATAGAATTGTATTCCATACTTGTAGTTCAAAACTGATAGGGCCTTAATGTGATTCAAAATCTTTTATCCCCATTACAATTTGTGTCCTTATAATTAATTCATTGATGATAAATCAATTGGTTTCAGATAATCACCTTGGAAACATATACATTGAGTTGAATACCTCAACTAATTCAATGAGCCACCATGCGTGGGCTTCCTGAATATCTATAACACATATTAACATTATGATTAAATATTTCCTCAGTATAACTCATTAATTATACAAGGAAATATTTTATAGGACATACCTTTTATAATTCCATACCACTTTATCATGTGGCCATATTTCCCACATGTTTATCCATCATTCATTATCAAATAAATAATAGATTAGATGTTTACAATTTTAAGATCCTCTACCACATGTGTAAGTGGAAATCATTTCATATCAATGGAATCATCTCTAAATCCCATTTGTTAGGGATTCATATATTATCATCACTTGAATATGACATACAGTATCCTATTGGTATGATATCATTAATGAATATTAACAAAAATGTCTATAATCACTATGATTCCTCCTACCCCAAAATTCTATATTATCTACAATCCATTTTACCTAAATGGTCTATATTCCATACAAAAAATAAAACACTCTAAAATTATATTCTCATCATACTGGGTAAATCAGAAAAGAATTTTTTTAAATAATTATCACTTTAGTGATATCTAGGTTCTTTTCCCCTAGTGATAATACTTTCAATATAGTGATAAACTTCATGGTATGTCTGATGGGACAAAACCATGAACTATAAGACCTAAACACTGAATGATTTATGTTTAAATAATTATGATACACATTAAATTACATCATATTTCAATCCCACAATTTCTTGTAATGGCTATATGACTTTAAAGAGAACCACGAAAGTCTATGTCACACAACCATAAAAGGAATAATTCATCTCATTAAGAGCCCCTGCTCAAAGAGTGTTTTTATTTCCATTATTTGGATACATAGAAATATAAAATGATTTTCTACTCATAACACTACCAGACCTGCCAAATCCTTATATGAGAATAAAACATAGAGAACCCCATTTTGAATTGTTGTATAATAGTTTCCTGATACATCCATGATGTTTTATAAGGGCTATATTGAAAATAAAAGTCGCATTTCCTTAAGATAATAAATATTTTAAATGAAAAATAACCATATATAATCATGATGGTTATTTATGAAAAGGATTTTGTCCCTCCAAGGGTGAATGGATTTATATAGTTTGGCACTCTAATGATAAATGGATTTGTAAACAATTTAATAAAAATACATTGAGATAAAACTATATAATGTTTATTATTTTGGATATTGAAGGAAAATTGTGATGGTATTTATATAACATTTAATGTAGGGGCTCTAATTGAAATAAATTTCCATAAGAGTTAATTAAAATGGTTTATAAAACTATTCATCATGATGATATCCCAAGATGAAAAATGTTTTTAAAAAGAGGATATTTTTGGATAATTAATGTATATGTATCATTATGATATTATAATGGAATTGGAAAAGTTTCTAATATTTTTTAAATTTTTTGGTGACACAATTTGAGAGTATGTTGGTAAAAATTATATTAATGTGATTATTATCATTTCATAGTGGCACCTGTGGTTTCTTTATTGAAGATGATAAGGGTTTCCTCATTTGAAAATAAATATATAATATTTTTAATATAAAATAATTAATCTAGAAATATCATTTTACTTGGTGTTATAAATGATAAGAATCTCTATATAGTATAAGGAGGACTATTAGGGATGTTTGGGAAGTCTTGGTTGCCATTCTGGGCATATGAAATAATAGAATACCTTGATAGTTGAAAATTTAATGTGTTACATTTCACATTTTATGTTGAATAGAATTTTCTTAGTGAAATTAGTAAAATATCAATGTGACGAAATAAATGTGGAATCATATTGTTTTTCACATTATAACATTCCTTATACATAAGAGGGTGATCATAATTAGTAGATGTGGAATATTTCTTGAGATTTGATAATATCTTTTCAAATAGGTAATAAAAGAGGCCCATGATATTGAGGAGGATGTTTTTTATATTAGGATTCCTGAAGTTTATGAAACATGGTATATTGAGAATGGTGGTGGGTAGTTTGAGATGTGTTTTTTAATTGAGAATCTATATTCTTATTATTTATAGAGACATTTCATTTTCATCCAGAATGACAGATCAATAAGGTAATTTTGAGTAAGGACCCCACCATGTCATTTGTAAATATGAGAGTTATGAAAATTTCATATTGATTGGTGCTCCTGGAACCGATTCAATGTCATAGATCAATATTCAATTTTCTAAATGGATTGAAATAGAAATGATTTTTGGAAAATGAAAAAATATATAGATTTGAAGAAGTGTATTTCTATATCATAGTTCATGTATGAATTAAATTTTGGAATTAAAAATTAATCATCTATTTTATTTGAACTTTCTATATTGAAGGAAAAAAATATGGTAAAATATGGAATAAAAGAAGATTTTTATTTTAATTTCTAAGAAAATAATAATCTTAATAATGTGATCATGATTGGATACCTGATGTGGGGATATTTTATTAATTATAAATATATCTTTATTGGTGATATGAAATTTGGGTTTTTGTTGATATATCATATTCACTATATTAATGAAGAGATAATAATATAAAATATATTTCCATTCAGTGTATCATTAAAATTTTGGTTGTATTATTCAGATTAAATTCCATTAAAGAACAGCATTATAAAATATTATTACTATGAAAATCAATAATGATTAGGAATTGAATAATGTTCATTTTTGTATTATTATAATTAGATGTTTTATAATGTAGAGTTAGAAATAAATTTTAATAACTATCATTTCTCTTAATGAGTTTATTATATTTTATAAAGATGTTTGAGAGAAATAATTATATTTCACTTAATCGTCAACATTCAAAAAACTATAAATAAAATATAAAGTATTCAACTAAGAGTGACCTCTATGTTGTTAAATGATTAACGAAAATAAAGGTCAATTAACCAAGAAATTCACTAAATTTATGCATAATTGTGAATATTGAGTGACCGTTGGGGAGAAGTGGTTTTGAAAAACCCATTCCCTTGGCAATGATCATTTGAAGGTAGTTTGTTTTACCTTAAATCATTTATACGAAATTATCCTTTTTATGGAGTGACGTAACCTAATAATGTATCGACAAAATATTGATTTATTGTAGATTTGGTATATTATAACATTACTAAATTCATGATCCTTAGATATATAAATTAATATGTTAGATAAGTAAAATATTAGTGTTATATTTTACTTTACATTCAGAACAAGTTTTGATTCACGTTGTGATTGAACATGAAAAATTATAGGTGGATTTTTATTGCATATAAAAAGAGAACAAGTTCAAAAAGAATGTGGACTAAGTGTAAATATTTAAATAAATAACAACATGATTTAACAACACTATTAGGGTCTCCAAGGATTCAATATCAATCTATAAGAATTCTATCTCTTGCCAGTAGGACATAGTTGAATAAGACAAAACATGATTTTCATCAAAATCATGATGAGGATAACTTACACATAGTTTCTTTAAATCATTACTAATATATATATATTGTTTCCCATAATACCTTAATAATGTAATAGTTATCAATTTTAATTTTTTACTCCATCAAGTGGGGAATATACTCTAGGGTAATCTACACTATAGGATATCATAGTCATTGAGAAATCCTAGCGTAAAATTGTACAATCATTTCATTGACACCCCATCCAATTAAAATGGTAAGGTTCTACACATCAGATAATATTCTTCTACAACAATGGGTTTTACTGTGAAATTGAAGAAAATAATTTTCCTAATGATTTTCTTATGGCCTTCTTAGAAGAGATCATGAATTATACGTATTAATTTGATGAGACTATTATTAAATTATATGTAAATTTTATTCCTAATTTTAATTTTAATATTAACAATATGGGGGGTTTAAATATTACCCACAATTATTGTTTAGGGTTTCCAACCATTTTCATAAATTCAAATGGAAAACTATGATTCTCACTTGAGTCAAAAAATGGTAATGAGTTGAATTTTTTTTTATATTACATTTTTAATTAATTACCTATGATTTAGTTAAAGTTTTCTCTTAATATCTAGATTAAATAGAAATAATGGGAAAGTTCTCGGCTAAGTGAATTAATAAAAAATGTTAGTAATTTTTTACTCTACCAATATAGAAACAATACATTGATTTTTAAATAGTTTTCATGGGTATGAACAAATCCATCGAAAACATTGGTTATTATATATACAAATAGTATTATGGAACCCATGTTCATTATCCAGATGTGTGTGATTAAATTTATCTTTCTCATTGATTATGGGGGTATATTTTGTCAAATTAAAACATATCGTAAATTTGAAAATATTTCTAGAAGTGTAATTTTTTGAACCATTAATGGTTATGTGTTCAAGTTTAGATTATTAACTCCAATTCCATCCATGAATTCAAAAAAATTTATCCTTATTTTTATTATTTGATAAATATATGTATCTGTAATTTCATTATCATTTTACCAATGATTAAATAAATTATTTGGATTAATTTTTCAATAATCACATTTTGATAAACCCAACATCCCATGTATTCGAAAATGTTTTGAAGATACATATTCTAATCCACTCCAAACTTACATAGGTAAATAATAATTGGGTTTTAGTGTTCCTAATTATTCCAAAATATATTCAATTTTCTCCAAAATCATACTAATAATAACTACATTCTAACTCCTCCATGACATTTCAATAGAAAAAAAATTTTCTGGAGGAATTGATGAAATAATCAACAATGTAGTTTTCATATGAAAAATTTGTATAAAAAATAAAATTGAATTATATGTAATAGTCTAATAATAAATATATAATTTGATTAACCAAAGAAGAAACATTATTCAATGAAATTATCCTAATGAATTTACAATTATTCCCCTTATATTTCCATCATCACCAGAAGGTTCTCATTCCAATATTCAATTTCTAACCTATAGTGGAAAATTAGAAAATACATTATTAGAATATAGAAATTAAATCATGGAAATTTCCATCATCAGTGGAAAAAATATTAATACATCATTAACCTTATCAAAATTGTTATATTTATACTTTATTTTATGTTACCAAATTAATCCCTGTGATATTATTTCCCATTTTATCCATGATATATTTCCAATGATTGCTACTTCCTTGAATATCCACATCTTTTTTATTCTTCATTATCTCGATGTATGTGTCACCTATGAAACATTAGGGGGATAAATAAAAATTTATTCAGAAATGTTTATCTATGATTTATCTTTATTAAATAATAACCATATATTATTATATGATCTATATGTAAGAAATATCAACAATATATTTAAAACCAAAATTCATCAAATGACACTCCCATATATAGATTTCAAAATTGGTGTGATCCTAATGAATCTAATGACCTAATCATAATTAATATTACATGTATAACAATAATCCTTGTGAATTGGTATTTTATGCTATATGACAATGTATATGGATTCTATGAAACACATGGGATATGAGTTTAACACTTATATTTAATCACACTCTTCCCATTTTTTAGTGGAGAGTCTATATGACTCTTATGTTTTTTCAAATTCAATACTAAAAATATATTTATATTCATTAATATTCATTAACATTAAACATCAATACTAATTTTAATAAAAAGAATGATGTTGAATGATCATGAAAAAATATGAACTTCTCTAGTTGGCACTTATGAAATTAATAGTTACTCATACTAACTCCTCTCTATCTATTCAATATTATAGTTAAATTAGTGGAGGGAGTGATGAAATTATAAAACAAATATTTTTCAATATAATAATTAATAAAACAAATCAAAATGAATTATAAGTAGTATAACATGTACAAAAATAGTTTCTTACATCAGTTATTTCATCTTTTTCACGTCGGTTTTTAGCAGACGTGTATGCGAGAAATGTTTAAATTATTTTTTAATGTCTGTTTTTTATTAACATATGTAAAAAATATATTTCCATTATTTTTAATATCTATTATTTAAAAATTGACATAAATATCCATCAATTATTCAAAACATTGATGTCAAAAATATAATTTTCACATCTTTTTTTTAAATAATAGATATAAAAAAAAGCCGGTTATTAAATTACAAACATTAATATTTTTTTTGATTTTTCACCTCAGTTTTTAAAAAACAGACATGAAATGTATTTTTTAGATGTTTTTTTAATCCGAAGTAAAAAATATAAACCATATTGTAGATAATTTCATGAGATTCGATTTGATAGGTCGTACATCACAAACTGAGTTACAGATCAGAAGTTATGACTATCAAAAGATTGATATATATTATTTCCATGGAAATTTCAAATGAACCAACCAAAAAATCGTCTTAATGGTATTTTTTTAATCCAGTGGAGGATTTCTAGTTTTACCATGAAAATATATATTATTATTCATTATAATAAAATAAGAATCATTATATTGTATAAGAATTAAGAAAACTAATCAAAAAAACATAAATCATGGAAATATAACAACAAATACCTAGATGAGATCGTAGAATGAAGAACATTATATTAAAAGGATATTTTGAATTTGATGGTCAAATTGTAGTTTTACCATGATAAAAAACTATTATCCATTATAATAAAATAATATTAATTGAATGTTATAAAAATTAATGAAATTATTTCTAAAAAGAACAAATTCATAGAAAATGAATAATAAATACCCTGATGAGATAATGGAAAGTGTAAATAAAGGATTCATGTAGATGATCAAATGATTCAGCCGTGGAATAATGATGGTTGATAGAAATTATCACTAAAAAGTTTAACTGTATGTTTATGAATAAAACATATAAATGAGATGGTAATAGAATATGAAATATTAAATGTTTCAGGCAGAAATCAAATATTTCGATGTTTCACTGTAAAGAAATTGAAATTATATATTGGAAGGATAAAAAAATTATCAATCATTTTGGTCTTAAGCAAACCTTCGTAATAAGATATTAAAATTAATGCATTGGCGGGATAAAAAAATAAATTTTCCATTATATTTTCACATCATTTATTTAAAAACTGGTGGGAAAATTCCTTCTAATGTCGGTTATTTAATAAATGACATGAAAAATCAATAAATACATCTAGATCATTTCCCTATATTATATTTCAATGGACTTAGATATTAAACAATGTTATGGATCGAAATTTATGGCCATTTAATGTTGAACACCTCAAAAAGAAGTCTTATAAAATGTCAATTTCTGATTTTCATAACCTTGGATCCATAACCCCGTTTGAACTTCATGACTAGTCAAATAGAATTTTTTAAAATTATATACTTGTATGTAATCATTTTCCACGTTGATTATTTGATAACAGACATGAAAAATTACATTTAACGTTGGTTATTTATTAACCTACTCGAAATAGAAACTTTCAATCGATTTTTCACACCAGATTTTAAATATCCATTGTCAAAAGTCAGTTTTAATGTAGGTTATTGAATAACATACTTGAAAAATATTTCCAAACATGTAAATAATTTTCCAAAATTTGATTTGACTAGTCTTGGAGCTCAAACAGATTTACCAATCAAAATTTATATCCCTTTGAAGTTGATCATCTATAAATGAAGACTTAAAGAATTTCAAATTCTAATGCCCATAACATTGGATCCATAACTCAGTTTGGGATCTATGACAAGACAAATCAATGATTGGAAAATTATACACATGTTTCTAAATATTTTTAACATTGGTTATTAAATAACCAATCTGAAAATTTAGTCGAAATTTATTTTTCATGTCCGTTATTATATAACTGACATTAAAATAAAACCGCAATATAAGAAATATTAGGCAGAAATTGAAAATATCAATGCAACATTGTAAATAAATTTAAAGTGTTTTTTGATTGATTCAAAATTCTAACTATCACGTCTATTTTTTAAAACAGACATGATAAACTCATTTGTTACGTCCGATATTATATAAACGACGTAAAAAAATTGGCTTTATGATGTTAGTTATTTTATAACTAACATGATAAAGCGTGATAGTTGATTTATCACATTGGTTATTTGATAACCGATGTGATAAAGTTAGATATTTGATTTTTTATTTTAGTTATAAATAAACTACATGACATATAAACATAATTCATTTTTTATGCTGGTTATAATATAACCAACATGATAACAGCTTTTCATTTCCGTTATTTATAACCGACATAAACAATGATGATGTAAAAATTGTTTTTTGTATTAGTGTGTCTTGATAATAAATTATATGGGGAAAAAATATTTCACCACTCACATACATATATTCATGTTATAAATGATGAAATTTGATCCATTAAATCAGCTGCTATATCCCATAATTATTTAACAAACAATGGAATAATTCTTACAAAAAAATATCTTTCCTCGTATTTATATTTTTTAAAATAAAATTTAAAAACCTTGAGAAATTCATTCAATTATAATTAATATAATCTCTAATAATATAAAAATATTATTTTAATTGAAATAATTCCCACATTAACATTCACTGACACCCACATATGGGGCCCCATACATACTAAAATCATATTCTTATTATTATGTGGAACTTCTGAATATAATTTTCATATGACCCTATTAGATATTTTATAAATAATATTGGATCATAATTTTAACATAATAGATTCTCGATGACATGCAAATTGATAAAAATAAATATAAACACAACTCATTTTATGCTAGTAATGTTCCAAAAGTGTTATGTAGAGGTTCAACGGATTCTTCGGCTTTTTTGGAGCCCGTAGCTTCAGATTTTAAGAATGATGACAGGAAGACATTGTTATAGCATGGTTATCGATAAAAATGAAAATCATCAATGTAATGTGGTCTAGTGATCTACCTAGGGTTTCATAGTTTTTCATAGCCATGTAGCTCATGGCGTATGGTTGTGTAAATGAAATAGACCCAGTGAAATAGGAATGTTTCATGGGTTGTGTATGGTGAGTCAAATCATCAGGTGGTCCCATGCGAGGAGGTTTCCTTGGACAATGGATGTCGAACTATTGGGAAAACCATAGGAACAAACTATTCGTCCTTTTTATGTGGGTAAAATGATGATTTTAAATTTATTTATTATTAATTCCACCCCATTTATTATTTTCCATTCGTTGAAAAATTGATCCCTCTTCTATTGCAGCTCTCCACACCTAACCTAGGATTTGAAGAAACTCATCCTACTGGCTTTGGAATGAACCAGAATTCATGCCATTGGATCCCGCCCAATAATTTATTTAATTTTCTTCTTACATTCTAATTTTCTCTCATTTTCTTCTTTTCAATTACGCCCTTAGCTAATATTACCTATTCTCAAATAATTTTTCCATTATGATGATTTACAATTTTCAATATTGATTTAATGTCAATAAAAAATGACGGATTTTTATCCATCCTAATTTTTGGTGCCTATTAATTTCCCATATAATTATAATTATATTTATGATGAAACATTATTCCACACACCATACTCATCTAGTAACACCTCATAAATTTGTAATAAATTTTAATTAATGATAATCCATGTTAAATACTACCATATGATCCAATGAATTAGTGTCGTATGATTACCACATCAACTTAATCCACCTTCATGGGGGTCCCCTCTTTAATGTCTTAAGAGCCACTTGTTTTGATATTAATTAAACACCCAATACAAGTGTTTGAAATTTCTATAGTATGGATTTTAATAAATTTCATAAAATGTTTGATTATTCATGCTATATCAACCAATATGATTACATTAGTCTAATGGTAATGTAAGGATCTGGATATTTGGAATCCAAGGATGGGTTCATCGAGCTTTATAATTTGAATTTGAAAATGAGTCTCATTAGATAGGGTGTGGTACATGGTTAGAATTATAAAATACCATGGTTGGAATCACTGAGGAAATTAATTATGAACTTATCCCAGGATCGATATGTCGTTCCTTAATAGATTTCCTTGGAAAGGCTCAACGAGAAATGTTATTTACTCAATGTCACAATAGATACTTGGATCCCTAGGTATAATAACATTGACATTATTAAAAGGTTATTCCATCAGATATTTTTGAGTGTGATACTTGGGCTTCACATATGAATCATTATATATAGACTCTAATGGTTATTGATACTTATAGTTGTCGTGGAGATATGATTAGGTTCCTCCTTATGAATTGTATTGTAATGGCTCGGGATTTTTCTTTATTGAGAACTAAAGATGTGTTTTTTATTAAGAACAAAGAATGAATATTTATTGAAAAACATAGGTTATGTATTTATTTGGTACTAATAATTTATACTTATTATAAATTTTGGATTCCATTTTTCTATGGTTAAAGGTGTGTCCACATATCAAGATAACATTCTCTAGTTCAATATATTCTTAATATTAACTTATGAGGGCCTACTTATTTTTTTCAAACTTGTATAGCAATATAATTATAGTGTTTCTATGAATATTTATATATTTACACTCACTTATATATTAAATGACTGCAGGATGACCTAATTTCAAAGACATCTAACTAAGGATATTGATGGCAGTATCTGTCAGGTGTCTGATGAGAAACATGAATCAATGGGCTCAATTTATTTATTAGCCCACTATTTTCATTACCTTTACAATTCATATTTTATAAGCATAGACTAGACTATTCAAAAAACCATTGGTAGTGTATGACTGAGTATATATCACATTCCCTTAGGGACATATATATTACCTAAATATAATTCCTGATTATAGGGGTTGACAAATGGAAGAACCCATTTTCCAATGATTGATTTTTAGAAATAAGATAGTGAAGGACCATGGAACACCAGGAGTGGGGAGGGGTGAATCAGGGTGTCAAAATTTTCTTTTAACCTAATGGATTGCTCCCACGTTGATAAGAAATTTTTAAACTTGTTTGACGTGAATGATCAAAAACTATCACATGCAAATAGATAACTCCAAAAAATTAAATTTCTTCACCGCAATGGGATAATCCAATGATGATTTTCTTATAGGAACTTAGTCATACAAAAGTCCATTTTTATTTCCTATATGTTAATAATAAAACATTTATATAGGGCCAATATATTCCCAGACGACTGCATTTAAAAAAGTTCAGGGATAACTCACTACGTTCCTCAGATAACATCTATCAACTACCACAAGATCACCTTTTTGGAAGAAGTCATAGTCAGTTTATCAAAATCATGGACTCCTCAATAGAATGGAATTGATGTCTTTTTCTCTTTCTATCATGATACTCTACTTTCATCAATGTCTAGAATGTATTCACACTGATTCAATGGTCAAAAAAAACTATATATTCGAAACATGATAGAAGCTCAACACATTTCGCATGCACAGAAAATGATCTTGCATGAATGGATTGAGATTTTTCATTCAAGAGGCCTTTAACTCAACACAAATTTTCCATGCACCCATTACGTGTCTAGAAGCACCACCACATGTTTCACATGGTCTGTTCAGACTAATGAAACATGTTGCACAAAATATTTCTCTATGTATATCTTTTGTGTGATACTGTAACATGATATTTGATGAATCATTAAATGTTATGATTTTGGGTAGCTACCTATTTATATACCATGATGAATCTACAAATAAGACTCTAACAAATCTTCATCGGTGGGTGAATATTTTCACTAAGTGCCCAAAACGCCTTTTGATTTCACATTAGGCCCATAAAATCCTTCCACAAAATCTCATCTTTCATGCAACTTCTTAATTTTCTATACTTTGATGAACTGATCCGGAAAAAAGAACCTTCATGGAAGTTTACAAAGCTCCTTAAAAATTTGGTGAAACATAATTTTCCATAAACATACTTCTCCATTCTATAAGTTTTGGAAAAAAAATTGGCAATGAATAGGAAACGATGCCACATTAAATATTGTTTTCATTCTGAATGGTATGGTCCCTTTTATTTCATATTTCTTAATCATCCATGTAAGGACTGAAAACAACAAATGGTATCCTTGATCCACATATTTCAGATTGAAAACCAACACAAACTGAACTCTATTTGTTGTAGTTAATATACTTGGTTTTAAATGATTGTATATGGGGCCATAGGATCAAGCCTATGGTCATTAAGATACTAGGGTAAGATTTTTTCTCTTTTTTTAATGTTGTAGATTCATCTAAATGTATTTTCATATTTAAATCCAATTTTTTATGGTTTCATTATTTAATAATAAATTTTTTCTGATATTATTTTAGTTTCCACCGTTTTGTTAGATGTAAATTTCATTATTTACTATTCTATTTTATTATTACCATTTTTATTTATTATCATTAATATTCCCTATTTTTCTACAGAAATATCAGGAGGTTATATTGTCCACTGGTTATACCGTAGGCCACCGCTACTAGTAGAAAGCCTCTGTCATATGTGGAGACATGGTTGAGGTATTTTGTCAAACAAGATCTGACCACCAATTAGTGGGTTTTGTTAAGAGTTTCTACAAAGTGTCATATACGGAATGAATTTAATTTTGTATTACATTATTTATATTAGAAATTGGACTATAAGAGTGTTATAATTTGTAAATGAGCCTATTCCTACGATTATCTTACCTAAGTATAGGGGAAATCTGAATTTCAAATGATGTGATATTAATTTTTTCATTTGATCCATTTACAATTGAACTAATTTCACTGTTTGGAGACACAAATGATTTGTGTGGTTTTTGTTTTTATTATTTTGATGTATTTTTATTTACCTATACAGATGTTCCAGAGTTTTATAATCTCATGCATAATTATACTCACTCAATGATTCAAATATCATTCATTATTCCATATTGTATTTATATTACGAAGTGATTTTCCATTATTTCATGTAATTAATTTGATTTATTTGATTGTTATGAATGGAATTGTTTTATCACTTCCTGTAGTGATTAAAAATTATATTAATGAAACTTTATTCATTAATCTATTGTTTTTTAATATATAGATTGATGATGAATCACATTTAACAAATTATTCCATATTTGTGACATTAACAAACTGTTATATGTGATTTAATGTCATTGAATTTGAATATATGAATTCCAAATTTGATTTTTAATTCATATACTTCAATATATTTATAATGGAGATTCATTTAATCAAATAATTATTCAAGACTAGTTACATACTAATATTGTATGCAAGGGTTAGGATAGGGTGACATTATGTAGAAATTGAAATTTATAAAGATTAAATCCCTTTATAAATTGAAAATATTGATGAATCTAATGTGATTGTGATATATATAAGAATATAAATTATTATGATCTTAAATAAATTTAACATTTTATATAAAATGGTTACCATGGAATAAGGATTCAAATTTCAATGTAAGCAGTTTTTTCGTCATTACCTAGCAATTGACACTCCATATACTGGAACCTTTGTTATAATATATGAGACCTTTCTAACACATAAACATAGATTTTTGAGGAGGTGGATAGAATATAATAATTTATTGGAAGGTTTCGTTCCCCTCTATTCCAATTCTCTTGATTATATATGTTTTTAAATCTTATATGAGGTTTTTTAATGGAAATTATAAAGTTATGACACCATGATTTTCTTGAATTGTGTGCTACGGTGTGGTGATGATCATACACCCAAGGTGGTGGTGTCTGATCCACCATTATTATCGATTGTAGTCCCACTAGAGGAACCACATGTTCTTCCTCTACTAGGCATTGATGCTCAATTTGGAGAGAGATTTGTTCTCTTTATGTATTACATACAGGGATCTCTATAGGCTACCCCTAATATAGTGGAGTTGACATGTTGTAATAAATTAAAATTTTATTAATGAAAAATAATCTTGATCTAATGAAATGTATTTTTATGTAAAATTGTTCTATAAAAAATATGCTCTTCCTTGGTTTTTATGTTTATAGATTTTGAAATACCAGTAATAATTGTTACCATTGCTAATATAGGAGTTGATTAGTGATCACATGATTAGTATAAATATAGTTCCTTAAATAATCAAATTTACTATGACAATGGAAGAGATATATTGAACCAATATAATTGCCTCATATGAAGCCCATTATTTGGAGATCGGAATGTAAGTGGGTTTACTGGGCTTCAACCTTGACCAAGCCCACTCTGGGCATCCACATGTTTTGCTTGAATGGAACCGCCTATAGGAGAAGTGGAAGTTATTAGAGATTACCATACAAGGGATGTTATCTGAGCCACCCCATGAGTTTGTCACCATTTCACACCTTACCCTTAGTTCATATGTAGGTGTGATAAGTGGATATATAACACGACCCTACCACTATAATTAAGTGCGTTATTTTTTTTACAGAATATACATTCCATTTATTGTTGTAACTTTGTATATCTTTTTTAAAGCACAAATATTATTTTTAATTAATATTCAATTAATAAATATATTTTGATGAATGAATTTATTTTTTTAATTAAATAAAATTTTAATAAAATATTATTACTAAATGAATTTATATTAAATATAAATGATCGTATAATTTTTATGAGTACAATTTTAATTTTTATCAATGTTTGAAAGCACTTTTTATCAAAACTCATTGAATTTTTATAAATTTAGGTTCTCATTTAAAAATTAAAAATTAAAATATTTAGAAATTTATTTAGATTAAATGAATATCAATTTTGGATTCAAGATGTCGAAATTTTCTAATGGTAAAATTTCATAATATTATGAGATAATCGATTTTTTATGTTAAAATTAAATATCATTTAAATATAGAATGTGTTTTATGACATCCTAATGACCCAATAGTGATGTAATAAAATACTATAAATTCAATGTTATGTAAATAATAATACTTTCCAAAAAAAGTTTTTTAAATTATTTAGGAATATTATGAGTCTGCAAAAATTGATGGCGGGTGATTCTGAAGCCTGGTGTGCCCAGAATGAATTTCTACACTTTTTTATGGTAAGTTCAGTGAATGTGTGGGTGGAATTTTATATCTTTTGAACCGCGGCTCATATTTCAAATCGGTGGGAACCGCTGAATCCGCAGTGTTGGGATTCGCTTATGGAAGGCCTCACTTCGACCATAAAAGTTAGAAAGAAAAAGATTGTTTTTGGAAATTTAATAAAATAATAAAATAACAAATTTATTTTATTTCAATTTTTTTCCTTTCCTCTAATGAATGAGTGGAAGTGGAGAGACCAATGACATGTTAAGCCAATGAATATCTTGACTCTCATTTACATGTAATCGCACCATTGGGAATTTTGATGGTCCATTAATTTAATGAAACTCATAAATTCCAAAGAGCATTACCCACCTATTCCCTCTCCAATTTATATGGATCTTAGGGTGGGGAATTTGCATGGATTCGCCATGTGACGAAGCTCTGGAAATGTACCACGATGCCAACCACCTGGATGACGAGACCGGTTTTAGCCAGAGGTGAAGACCACAACCGAATCACGAACCAACAACAATGAAAAGGGATGGTCCATTGATCGTTCTTAGTGGAAGTCTTATCTAGCTAGAGGGTTTTTTGTAATGTTCATATTTTTGAGATAACATGTTCACCGCCTTATAAGATTCTACCGCAGAGGGAATGACCCAAACGAAAAAGGCACGGACCCTCTGCACCTTTGGTATTTTTCTCATTTTTCTGGAACGGTCTTAAAAAAGGAGTAGTAAGATAAAACTGGAGGATGGACAATAGTGACCATATCCCGAGATCTGCATAGGCGTTGACGATACTAAAAACGGACCAGCTAAGCATGTCTGTTGGCCCACATAAGAAATAGATGATGTCCCGTATTGTCGGCGGCCGACGGTGGCTGGAGGAGACATATAAAAACCTGTTACGGACAGTGGGAAGCGGCACGCCATCGTGCATTGTGGCAGCCCAAGTGGGCCGCATGGGACATGGGCAGAACCCACATGCATCACTGGTGGCAGCAACTGGAGTTACTAGGTTGCGATATGAGGGTGCGGTGCGGCCCCACGCCGCACCGCATTAGTGGAAGCCGATCGGTCAAACTGCTAACCATTTCATGCGGTGGGGCAGTGCCCCACTGGTTGGGGAAAACGACCCCAAAATCGTGGGTAAACATAGAAGGCATTCCAACATCTGGAAGATTGGGCTGGCTGAGTGGGTTGGACCTACGGCACAACGGGCCTGTGCCGGTGGGTCGCACCTCACCCGGCGGGCCGGGCCAACCGAAGATTGGGCTGGGGAACCAATGGGTCTACCCCGATGGGATGAAACCAGTGAACTAGACCGACCCTAAATGGGCCAAATTTGAGCTGGTTTAGGTAGACCCCAGGAACCATTACGTCGGGCCGGTCAGTCCGAATCAGACAAGGCCAAGACACAGGTTTCCCCTGAATAAATAAACGATCATATCTAACAAACTAGGTGTCAGTTTGACAAGTTTTTAGTGGAATTGGCAACCTCTTATGGGAAGAATTCGATTTGGCATATTCTAGTGGGCCTAACCGAGCTGGGACAGACCGATGTGTGATCGCCGTTCATTCATGGAAAGGGATGTTACTAACAGACCGGGTGTCTGATCGAAGCTTCGTTTATGGAATAAGGACCATAGTGTCAAGGTAGTACTTTGAATATACTCTATGTGTGTTTTTATGGAGTTTTACATGTGACTTGGGATGCATCAGTCTTGAATCAAATTCTACCCTTTTTAAAAAGTTCCCATACCTCACAAACCGGGTGTCCGATCGATGCATTATCTATCATGTAGGTACCCCGATGATTGTGCGGTCCCCTGGGTTTGATTTTTTTAGGACCTCATACCAGTTGAAATATGTCTGATGTCTTGATGAGTGGTTTTCATAGAACCATGCGTTATATTAGCGAGAATCATGTGATCGACTGTCTTTGATGTAGCAACATTATGTGGGTCAGCATCATAGAGACCATGCATGGATCAACATCTAGAGACCATGTGTGGATCAGTATCTAGCGGCCCTAAGGGTATCATCATCTAGAAACCATGTGCGGATCAACATCATTGTGACCCAGTGTGGATTAGTGTTATAGCAACCCTGTGTGGATCAGCATCATAAAAACCTGTTGTGGACCTGTATTATAATATCTCATTGAGGATCAACATTTTTGCAACCCTATATGGATTAGCATCTAGTGACCCTATATGGATCAGCAGTAGTGTGACCCAATGAGGACCATCCATATAGTGTCCCATTTTGTAAGAACGACTAACGTCGATGAGTGGATTGATAATAGAACAAATTATTTTTTGATCAGTTTTGGAACTTATAAATGGAATAAAATGATATACCATGAGATTAATCGTCTAATTTTCTGATCTCTAAGTTGTATACCTTGTTTGAGATGACTATTTCTTCGTGCTTTGTGATTAAGGGAAATATTTTTGGTTTTTCCTTTTTGGAACTCTAGGAGTCCCTTGTGGTCTTGGGGACCCTACTGTGTATTATTATACTCATCCCTACGTGGGATTTTCCATTACCTTATTATGTCTTGTGTAGATAATAGAAAACATTGACAGGGGATTGGGATCTAGCACTGGACATTACTCATAGTTGGACCTTTTGATGTGACGTACCACAGTGATGAATGACCATGAGTTTTACCTACCCATCAGGTAGGAACCTTGGCAGACCATTTTGGTTGGTGTTTTTTCTATTATTGTGTTACGTTTCAGTTAGTCCTGTATTTTGTCCCCCTTTACCTACAATACACACCCTTTTATCTTTCTGTACACAACTTTTTACTACTTCTATTTTAATACGTGGGTAGTGCTCATTTTATTCTTTTTCTGTTTTTTTGCTGGTTTAAAGGAAATTCTTTCTCATTTTTCAGGGATATGACTTCTGTGTAGTTACCAACCCCGGGCTTATGGAAGGCAGGCTTGTTGTAGTCATGGAATGGGCCTCCAGGGATGGGGCGTGATAAAGGGGAATCAAAGGAGTTGGTTCTACTGAAAAACTATGAATATAATCTATTAATAAAGCAACGGTGATAAGAGTCTTGAGTATTTTTCTCAGCTAATGGAGTCTAGTGTCGGTTCGGAAGCCGACGTATCCATACACTCAGACCCTTAATTCCGATTTCCGACACGGTGCACAAAAACCCTTATTGAGTGTGTTTTGAAAGTGATTTATTTTTTATCTCTTTGATTAAACTCTTCGTGTATAAATTATTGTCCTTGGTGCACCTATTTTATTTTAGGATTCCTCCATGTATATAGCTAGCCATGATTCCAGTGAGAGTTTATTATGATGGCCCACTATGCAATGAGGCTGCGGTGCAGGTCCCTCATACAGTGATACTACCATCCTTTGGTCAAAATAAAAAACCACTACCTGTTGGTAAGACATATCCTATAGCCTCACTAGAAGGTGGGGCACACCTACTTAGCATGTTTCACGGGTTTTAGCAGCAGATGCCTGAATGGTTACAAGGAGAGATTGATCCGTAGGTGGCTGAGGACTACCTGGAGGTTGTGGACAATGTTTTTCTCCTGGTTGTGAAACCAGCCGACCAGATGGTGATCATAGCTACATCTCTTTTCCAGGGAGAATAAGGGAGATCATTGAGGCTGAAACTCCAAACACATGATGATCCAAACCTCACCTAGAAAGATTTCAAGGGCCTATTTAGGGCATAGTTAATTCAAAAAATCTACACTTTTTGTGTATGCAAGAGCTGCTACACATATACCAGGGATCCTGACTGTGGCCAAGTACTCGGCAAGGTTCAGCGACCTCTCATGCTACTCTACTGACATGATGCATGACCCTTTATTCAAATCTTGGAAATTAGATTAGGGACACTGATGAGAGATCAGTGCTTCAATGGTATCTCCCAGCATCTTGTCGCATGCTAAAGTGTTGGAGAGAGCACTCTTGGTGGATAGAATCCTTGCGGAGAAAACACCGACAGCAAGACCCACCACCGGGTGAGAGGTAGCTGATTCATCATTGTCTTATAGTAGCCATATGTCACAGTTATCCAAGTGGACTACTCCTTCTGGAGAAATACCCTGAGATGTAGGGCTAGTGGTACAATGAGCAAACATTACTTTATTTGTGGAAAACATAGTCACATGGATCGTGACTTTCCGACCAACTGCACCGATGACCAGCACATAGTCAAGGTACCACTAAGGCAGAGGTAGAGATTACAGTGAGGTCATCCATTGTGTAGAAGATATGGATGAGGAGTGAGTCATGCTGTAGGTTGTGGAAGATGGTTCGAGGTTCTACTGCCACCACCTCTATGTGGTCCACCCTGACCACATGGAGCAGGTGGAAAGGGACGAGCTCACCTCTTGGCCTTTGAGGTCTACAACCACCACGCACCAGAGATAATTCACGGTATAATCAGTGTCTTCTCCAGCTTATATTTTGTACTTATAGACATAGGTTCCAGTCAGCCATTCATTTCCAAAACTCTCATTCAGATCTCAATGATTTTGGTTTATCTGTTGGCTTAATCCTTATTATTTGGGACACTTACGGGAGAAGATTCGATGATTAAACACTGGTTCATGCAGTGTGAGCATACTCTAGGAGGGGAGATCATCGATTGGGATCTTCTAGTAGTGGAGTTGTGTCCATACAATGTCATCTTGATTATGGAATGGTTATCCACAGTCCATGTTCAAATTGCCATTATTTGTTGCAAATTGCATTTTGTCCATTAGGATGGGACCAGGGTTTCGTTCACTGGTGAGAAGAGAAACTTTGCAGCATGTGATGGACATTCCAAGAGGAGGGTGCAGCCAATCACACATCATTTCTCTAGCCGTTCCCTCGAATCAGTTGATGTTGACAGTCAGAGCTATCCTGTAGTGGTGGACCTATATGCCTATTTCCTGCTTGAGGATGTTCTAGGACTACCTTCTCCTAGATAGGTGTACTTTGACATCGACTTGTACTCCGGGATGACAATGATATCTTCACCAGTATATAGGATGGCCCCCATAGAGCTTCTTGAGTTACAGGTTCTTCTGGAGTACTTTCCAAGGAAGGGGTTCATAAGGCACAATGTTTCTCCATGGGCTGCCCTGATTTTGTTCTCTAAGAATCCAGATGTTAGTTTGAGACTTTGTGTGGATAATTGGTGCCTAAACTAGGTGACGGTGAAGAACAAGTATCCACTCCTAGGGATTAATGATCTCTTTTATTATCTAATTGGGACTCTTTGGTTTTCAATGTTAGACCTTAGATCAGGCTATCATCATCTCATGGTATAAGGTTAGGATTGCAGAACACGACCTTCATGTGTCATTATAGCCACATTGAGTTTTTTATTCCATTCGTCATGACCAATTCCCCTAAAGTGTTCATGGGACTCATCATCAATATCTTTCGTCCATACCTTGATCGATTTGTGGTGGTCTTCATTGATGACATCTTGATATTCTGGGAATCGGAGTAAGAGCATGCCTATCATCTACAGATAGTTCTAGGTACAGTTTGGGAGCACCATCATTATGTTAATCACTCAAAGTGGCAGTTCTTTATAATGGAGGTCCACGTTTTGGGACAATTTATCTTGATGGTCGGGGTTTTAGTGTATCCAGTGAAGATAAAATATGTGCTTGCTTGGGAGCCACCCAGATGTCTGACCAAGGTGAGTAATTTCTTGGGGTTGGGTGGGTACTACCAGAGATTCATACCAAACTTTTCGAGATTTATGGTGTAACATCCCATGAAAATAAAGATTAAGGTATATTTGATATTTATTAATATTTTTGAATTAAATATTAATTTCACTTTAAAGGGGTTTCTATGATCGATAGCGTACCCGATACTCATCAATGAATTTCTTTGGAATATTACGTTTCCCACTAATAAATTAATATTATTATTTTAAATGGTAGTTAACTCCTAATCATTGTACTGGTGAGAATGAAAAAAACAATCGTTAATATGATTATACATGTTTTTTAAATGTATTTACATTTATTTATTAAATGTTAAAGTCTCAAAATGTGAATTAATCCAATTTTAAGCATGCATACTCTAATATTCAATAAAATTTCGATTTACCACCTTTTGATGAAGAACCCTTTTTAAATATAGTTTTTTCACATTTATATGTTCTATTTTACAAAATAAAATTCTTCTTTAGATTCGGGACCTCAAAATTTACTTTGGTTGAATTTTTGGAATTTTTCTGATAAAGTTCATTTTTTTAATAAATAGTGAAAAATACTGTATTTTAATTCAAAATTGCCTTTTAATCCAATTAATTTATATGTTTATATTATCCTTTTTGTTATTTTTAATGTGTAAATATATTATATTTTTACAATTTAATCTATTTTTGGTATTTTGAATCAATTTCACTTTGAAATTGGACATAATCCACAGTCAATCTTTTGATTAAATTGTTTCATAAAAACACGCTATTTGTATTGAGAATAGAAATTAATTTTAAATTAATTTATCTAACAACTATGTTTTGAATTTTGTAAAATGGATAGGATATTTGAATTTCAAATACCAAAAAATGTTTAGGCTGAATATTTGGAATTTTTCTGAAAAATAAATCAATATTTGATGAATAGTGAAACCACATAGTAGTAGTTAAAAAAACAGACTTTTTCATTTAAATGAAATTTTACCACTTCTGTGAATTGAATTTCAAAAATAATATATAGATGGTTGTTATTAATAAGTAAAATGTGGTTCAATAAGATGAAAATAATTTTTGGTGAATAGTAAATTTTTACTTTTTTTACAGTGGTTAAAGTTAAAGAGGGTAACTGAAGGTAAAAAGAATATTATAATATTTCAAAATTACCTTAACACTTGTACTAACATTAATTTCTGCTCATTTAAATATTTGGGTTGATTTTGGGACCCCATCGAGCCACCTATGAATGATATTGTCAATTTAGATTAATTAACATAATGGCAAAAATGACAAAAGAGAATATCATTTAGTAAATTAATTTTTAGAAGGGGGTATATAAATTATAAATTCGACTATAAATATTCATTGGAAAGATAAAAATATTTCATATATCATGGAATTTTTTTTATAATTTTTAGACATAAAATAAAATAAATTACATATGACACAATATGTTGCAGTGTTTACCTCATTAATAAATGATTTAAATAAATAAGATTATAATGATTAAAATATTATCCAAATCATTTAAAATTCTGATTGGATGATTTTATTTCGAATATAAGTGATATTATCTTCACCAATAAAGATTTTTGGACCTTTATAAACCAAATATCATTATATATTTAAATAATATTTTCACACATTACTAAGAGTCCCTCCTCCACTTTATAAAAGAACACCACTTCTAACCAATTCTTCACACATATCAATCATTTTTGATCAGCCAAACGCTACCAAATTAAGATCCATACATCCCTATCCTCATCCTAGAAGCCTTACTGTATGAATAAGTAAATTCAAGAAGTCCTTTGGTTCAATCCAAAATAAGTTTCCCAAATTAAAGGTAACAATTTCTCTTAAATTGTTTTCCATTATTTTACATCTCCAACCCCTAAACTCTTTTTATTACTTTCTTTTGTAATAACACCAGTATCATAAATATACTGGGATTTTGTTATGATATGGATTCAAACTACACTTACACACACCTCCACCTAATAGATGAAGAACATAATGTTTCTGTGGATGGCACACTAACGCATCACAAAACGATGATTGTTCAAATATCTCCAGCCGCCTCTCATGGTGGCCATTTTGATGGAAATATATTTATATATGATATATATTATGTTTATATTTTCTTTATTGTTCTGTAATTTCCACTTATATTGTGAATATATGGTTTCCATTTTGGGTAAGCGTGATAATTTCATTCGAGGAAGTGCGGACTACCGCCCCTTCGAACTGATATGACTTGTTAATAACATATGTGGGACTTATAAAGGATGGATTTAATGTTATTATATATGATATTATACTAGAATTATAATATTACTTTTTATCATTATGTTTTAATTCCATTAAAATAATAAATATTAATGAAAGTACCGTTCATGCGTACGTACGACATACCATCTCCATGAATGGTGCTTTTCATTTATTACCTAAAAATGATATGTACTGTTATAAATATATATATTCTGGACATATATGATATATATGAGGTCTAAATCATGAATTTCATTCTGGATATAATGAAAGTTTGACTATGTGAACAACTTGTAATTGTAAGAAGTCCATTTTTGACTCACGTACCAATTATAGACAAAACAAAAATTATTAACTTAAAAGATTACATAATGTTTTTAACATGGTAATAAGTTATATAAAAGGAATAATAAACTTGAAAAATGTTATTAAGGAAGTAGAAAATATCTTTATTTTATTATTCATGAAGAACAAGGAATAAACGAGTCATGTCGGACACAAGGTAAGGGATTTTCTTATCTCACTTTTAATTCTGTGAGATTTCCACTATTCGTCACTTATTCATTTCCTTTGATGTATTGTGTACTTACATTGATCTATATTATCATGATTATCATTATATTCATTGTAATTTTTGATGAATTTTGTTGTTATTAACTTTTGGTCATACGAATCAGTTGAATACAACATGGTAAAGCGTTTCATCTCACTTTTTATTTCCCTTGATATTCATGCCATACATGAAACTATTTACTTTTGTGTTGTGTATGCATTGCCTTTGGTTTTACTCTTTTTGTAATATAATTTCATTTATGAGTATTTACATATTCATTGTATGATCCATCTTTCATGTGGCATATGTTTCGTAAGTTACCAAATCGGTAAGGGAACCTTTCACCCTCATCTTTTTAAAAGACTTATTTTTGTTATGTATTATAACTTACATCTTATTATGTTGGGATATGTTATTATATATCCTTATTGATGTAAAATATATGTCCAACTGAAGATATACTCTTTTTATCTTATCAACTCATTTTTTTTTTAATTTTAAATTGATGTCGTTAGGCTGTCGATTTTTTACAAGGGAACTTCTTAACCAAATTTCAATTCTTGGGGTCCAACTTATACATCTTCAATATGTCGTCCTATGAATATGTGGGAATGACATATCATTGTTTTACACTTCATATACACTTATATTGGATGTATTTATATTTTTTATACATAATTATGTGATTGATTTATCCATAATTTAAGGATACCATCTTTATAAGAGATTTCATCTCAATTTACATTTCCACTGAGACTTCATTGTTGTTATGCACCAATTCACTCTTATATAGTGTATATTCTGTCCTATAACATATTATATCAGGAATACCTATATTATCATGATCTTATAATGTTTTGATTAAATGTTATTACTCAATTATTTTTATTCAAGCATCTCTCTTTTTGTAAAAAAACACTTTAACTAAAATATCTTTTTAAATGTTTTCAGGATTTATTCTTCTAAATAATTATCATTAATGTCCATGTTTTCAAAATGGCTTTTAGGATTTATTTATATTTACATTAATTTTTTCAAATGATAATTCATTTAAAAACATCAATTTGGTATGGGACACTTTGATAGAAAAATTTCTTTTTAAATGGATTTGAAAATGATTTGATAAAGCATTGTTTATTTCAATATCCTAATTTGATATATTGGAATATAGAAATGTTATCTTTACATTATACATGTGTTATGTTTTATTATTATATTATGTTTATTGGGAATTCTTTACGTATATGGGTGGTTATGTGATAAACCTACGGTGGGTGAGCCCGAGATAGCTCTCCAATGCATTGGGTAACGTGACAGACGTAAACATGATGTTTCTCCTAAGAGATATAGGGAATATACTGTGATGGTTATTCCAAGTGTAACATCCTAGGTAGCTATGATAGCTACAATGTATGTTTGATATGGATTCTATAAGTAACCTTTATGATTTATTATTTGTGTGTGTTATTCACAAATCTTATGATTTCGTAAGGTATGTTATGATTGAAAAGTATAGTTTCATTGATTTGTATTTATTGATTTGCTAATATTTCTCATCCTTAATTTATAACCCTTAATGAGATTTTTTATACTCATACCAAGATTTTGAAATGTTTTCCAGAGGACTTAAAGATGAATATGGTCAAGGATGGGATCAAGGATAAGTAATGCTATCGAAAATATTGAACTAGACATGTTTCTTTTTAAGAGATTTTATTTTATGAAATAATGGATACTGAGTAGTAGTTTATACAATTAATATTCAAGTTGTTATATAATATTTATGGCATAATTCTATAAAACTCTAAACCTGAAAAGATCCTCAATTTGAATTATTCATTTAATTCCATATAATTTAATTTTTTATGTTGGGTCCTTATAGATGGTATTATAGGTAGGATTAGATAACTTTATAGGTTTGGGTGTTATTTAATCATAAGTCATATAACCATAATGGTTAGAATATTGGAAAGAGTTATAGTTTTTTTGATAAATTGAATGATTTTAAGATAACATGAATAAGTATATCTTAGTATTTACCCTCCTCATAATATATTATATGATGATTTTACTGATATACTCACACTGACATTTTTTGTTTTTGTAAATGGTTGTATCTAGTAGGAATCAAAGTAACAATGGATGTGAAGAAAACTATGATGGTTATCTGAATGAGCAATTGAATGAAATGAGAGTTGCAATGAGAACTCTTGTGGTTATTCTCAACTGACTACCTATAGTCATTATTGACCACATAAACCTTAGTGATTCTAAGAAGGAAACATTTATGTGAGAAAGAAATCCCTATGGATGTTCAAGTAATAATCATAAAGGTATGTATGTTCAAAAACCTATGTGTCATGGATGTGAAAAGAAACACCTAGGAAAATGTATCAAAGGGACAAGAAGATGCTATAGACGAGGAAATGGAGGTCATATAGCAATAACCTTCCATAGAAAAAAGTTAGAAACTAGTTGACTCTATGAAAGGGAAAGAAGTTATTTCTGAAGGATCAATTGAATGATTTAATTGTGGTGTGCATGGTCATTATAAAAACACATGTACTATGAAGATGTTTCGGGAATGGGATCACCAGGATCATAAAAATATTTTTTTTACCAATACTGAATGTCATTCTGATAGAGGATGAAGAAACATACAATGACCAGTGAAAGGTATGGATTATTTCTTAACATATGTTTTGATATTATTGAATCTTAGGATATGATTCATGATTTTCTTTATAGCAAAGTATTATTTTAGAATAAGTTTGAAATTAATGGTTAATGGATCATGAAGAATGTTGAATGAGTAAGAAGTCAACATATATGGGATTCAAGTGTTATGGTAGATTTTAGGATCGTAAAATGCATAAAAGTATTATGGCTCTTTTGAAAATGGAATTGCATAAGAATAATTGTTATTGTATATGTAACCCTGAAGTTATATATATGAAAATTTTATTCAAGGAATAATTATCTTTTTTTTGTATATATAGTTATAAAGAACCATTTGGGTTTATATGATTCTTGAATTTGAGGCAATTACAGGTTAATACATTTTGGGATGAAAAATTATAGTTAATAGATAAACTTTGTGGTCTAAATTTTTTATGGTTATTTTTGATTAATTTATAGGTATTTTGTAAAATGGACATGATATTTGAATTTCGAATATCAAAAAATGTTTAGGCGGAATATTTGGTATTTTTCTTAAAAATAAATCAATATTTGATGAATAGTGAAACCATAGAGCAGTAGTTTAAAAAACAGACTTTTTCATTTAAATGAAATTTTACCACTTCTGTGAATTCAATTTCAAAAATACTATATACATTTTTGTTATTAATAAGTAAAATGTGGTTCAATAAGATGAAAATAATTTTTTGTGAATAGTAACTTTTTACTTTTTTTACCGCGGTTAAAGTTAAAGAGGGTAACTCAAGGTAAAAAGAATATTATAATATTTCAAAATTACCTTAACACTTGTAATAAACTTAATATATGCTCATTTAAATATTTGGGTTGATTTTGGAACCCCATGGAGCCACTTATTAATGATATTGTCAATTTATATTAATTAACGTAATGGAAAAAATGAAAAAAGAGAATATCATTTAGTAAATTAATTTTTAGAAGGGGGTATATAAATTATAAATTCGACTATAAATATTCATTGGAAAGCTAAAAATATTTCAGACATCATGGTATTTTTTTGATAATTTTTATACATAAAAGAAATTAAATTATATATGACACAATATGTTGCAGTGTTTACCTCATTAATAAATGATTTAAATAAATAAGATTACAATGATTAAAATATTATCCAAAACATTTACAATTCTGATTGGATGATTTTATTTCGAATATGAGTCATCTTATCTTCACCAGTAATGATTTTTGGACCTTTATAAACCGAATATCATTATATATTTAAATAATATTTTCACACATTACTAAGAGCCCCTCCTCCCCCTTATAAAAGAACACCACTTCTAACCAATTCTTCACACATATCAATCATTTTTGATCAACCAAACTCTACCAAATTAAGATCCATACATCTCTATCCTCATCCTAGAAGCCTTACTATATGAATAAGTAACTTCAAGAAGTCCTTTGGTTCAAACCAAAATAAGTTACCCAAATTAAAGGTAACAATTTCTCTTAAATTGTTTTCCATTATTTTACATCTCCAACCCCTAAAATATTTTTATTACATTATTTTGTAATAACACCAGTATCATAAATATATTGTGATTTTGTTATGAAAAGGATTCAAACTACACTTACACACCCCTCCATCTAATAGATGAAGAACATAATGTTTCTGTGGATGGGACACTAACGCTTCACAAAACGATGATTATTCAAATATCTCCAGCCGCCTCTCATGGTGGCCATTTTGATGGAAATATATTTAAATATGATATATATTATGTTTATATTTTCTTTATTGTTCTGTAATTTCCACTTATATCATGAATATATGGTTTCCATTTTGGGTAAGCGTGATAATTTCATTCGAGGAAGTGCAGACTACTGCCCCTTCGAAGTGATATGACTTGTTAATAACATATGTGGGACATATAAAGGATGGATTTAATGTTATTATATATGATATTATACTGGAATTATAATATAACTTTTTATCATTATGTTTTAATTCCATTAAAATAATAAATATTAATGAAAGTATCGTTCATGCGTACGTACGACTTACCGTCTCCATGAATGGTGCTTTTCATTTATTACCTAAAAATGATACGTACTGTTATATATATATATATTCTGGTAATATATGATATATATGATATCTAAATCATGAATTTCATTCTGGATATAATGAAGTTTTTACTATGTGAACAACTTGTAATTGTAAGAAGTCCATTTTTGACTCACGTACCAATTATAGACAAAACAAACATTATTAACTTAAAAGATTACATAATGTTTTTAACATGGTAATAAGTTATATAAAAGGAATAATAAACTTGAAAAATGTTATTAAGGAAGTAGAAAATAACTTTATTTTATTATTCATGAAGAACAAGGAATAAACGAGTCATGTCGGACACAAGGTAAGTGATTTTCTTATCTCACTTTTAATTCTGTGAGATTTCCATTGTTCGCCACTTATTCATTTCATGTGATGTATTGTGTACTTACATTGATCTATATAATAATGATTATAATTATATTCATTTTAATTTTTGATGAATTTTTTTGTTATTAACTTTTGGTCATACGAATCAGTTGAATACAACATGGTAAAGCGTTTCATCTCACTTTTTATTTCCCTTGATATTCATGCCATACATGAATCTATTTACTTTTGTGTTGTGTATGCACTGCCTATGGTTTTACTCTTTGTGTAATATAATTTCATTTATGAGTATTTACATATTCATTGTATGATCCATCTTTCATGTGGCATATGTTTCGTAAGTTACCAAATTGGTAAGGGAACCTTTCACCCTTATCTTTTTAAAAGACTTATTTTTGTTATGTATTATGACTTACATTTTATTATGTTGGGATATGTTATTATATATCCTTATTGATGTAAAATATATGTCCAATTGATGATATACTCTTTTTATCTTATCAACTCATTTTTTTTAAATTTTAAATTGATGTCGTTAGGCTGTCTATTTTTTACAAGGGAACTTCTTAACCAAATTTCAATTCTTGGGGTCCAACTTATACTTCTTCAATATGTCATCTTATGAATATGTGTGAATGACATCTGATTGTTTTACACTTCATATACACTTATATTGGATGTATTTATATTTTTTATACATAATTATGTGATTGATTTATCCTTAATTTAAGGATACCATCTTTATAAGAGATTTCATCTCAATTTACATTTCCACTAAGACTTCATTGTTGTTATGCACCAATTCACACTTATATAGTGTATATTCTGTCCTTTAACATATTATATCAGGAATCCCTATATTATCATGATCTTATAAAGTTTTGATTAAATGTTATTCCTCAATTATTTTTATTCAAGCATCTCATTTTTTTTAAAAAAACACTTTAACTAAAATATCGTTTTAAATGTTTTCAGGATTTATTCTTCTAAATATTTCTCATTAATGTCCATGTTTTCAAAAAGGATTTTAGGATTTATTTATATTTAAATTAATTTTTTCAAATGATAATTCCTTTAAAAACATCAATGTGGTGTGGCACACTTTGATTGAAAAATTCCTTTTTAAATGGATTTGAAAATGATTTGATAAAGAATTGTTTATTTCAATATCCTAATTTGATATATTGGAATATAGAAATGTTATCTTTACTTTATACATGTGTTATTTTTTATGATTATGTTATGTTTATTGGTAATTCATTACGTATATGGGTGGTTCTGTGATAAACCTAGGGTGGGTGAGCCTGAGATAGCTCTCCAATGCATTGGGTAACGTGACAGACGTAAACATGATGTTTCTCCTAAGAGATTTAGGGAATATACTATGATGGGTATTCCAAGTGTGACTTCCTACGTAGCAATGATAGCTACAATTTATGTTTAATATGGATGCCATAAGTAAACTTTATGATTTATTATTTGTGTGTGTTATTCACAAATCTTATGATTTCGTAAGGTATGTTATGATTGAAAAGTATAGTTTCATTGATTTGTATTTATTCATTTTCTAATATTTCCCATCCTTAATTTATAACCCTTAATTAGATTTTTTATGCTCATACCAAGATTTTGAAATGTTTTCCAGAGGACTTAAAGATGAATAGGGTCAAGGATGGGATCAAGGATAAGTAATGCCATCTAAAATATTGAACTAGAACTGTTTCTTTTTAAGAGATTTTATTTTATGAAATAATGGATACTGAGTAGTAGTTTCTACAATTAATATTCAGGTTGTTATGTAATATTTATGGCAGAATTCTATAAAACTCTAAACCTGAAAATATCCTCAATGTGAATTATTCATTTAATTCCATATAATGTAATTTTTTTGTTGGGTCCATATAGATGGTATCATAGGTAGGATTAGATAACTTTATAGGTTTGGGTTTTAATTAATCATAAGTCATATAACCATAATGGTTAGCATATTGGAAAGAGTTATAGTTTTTTTGATAAAATGAATGATTTTAAGATAACATGAATAAGAATATCTTAGTATTTACCCTCCTCAAAATATATTATATGATGATTTTACTGATATACTCACACTGAAATTTTTTGTTTTTGTAAATCGTTGTATCTAGTAGGAATCAATGTAACAATGGATGTGAAGAAAACTATGATGGTTATCTGAATGATCAATTGAATGAAATGAGAGCTACAATGAGAACACTTGTGGTTATTCTCAACCAACTACCTATAGTCATGATTGACCACCGGAACCTTAGTGATTCTAAGAAGGAAACATTTATGTGAGAAAGAAATCCCTATGGATGTTCATGTATTAATCATAAAGGTATGTATGTTCAAAAACCAATGTGTCATGGATGTGGAAAGAAACACCTAGGAAAATGTATCAAAGGGACAAGAAGATGCTATAGACGTGGAAATGAAGGTCATAAAGCAATAACATTCCATAGAAAAAAAGTAAGCATCTAGTTGACTCTATGAAAGGGAAAGAAGTTATTTCTGAAAGATCAATTGAATGATTTAATTGTGGTGTGCATGGTCATTATACAAACACATGTACTATGAAGATGTTTTTGGAATGGGATCACCAGGATTGTAAAAATATTTATTTTACCAATACTAAATGTCATTCTGATTGAGGATGAAGAAACATACAATGACCAGTGAAAGGTATGGATTATTTATTAACATATGTTTTGATATTATTGAATCATAGGATATGATTCATGATTTTCTTTATAGCAAAGTATTATTTTAGAATAAGATTGAAATTAATGGTTAATGGATCATGAAGAATGTTGAATGAGTAAGAAGTCAACATATATGGTATTCAAGTGTTATGGTAGATTTTTGGATCGTGAAATGCATAAAAGTATTAAGGCTCTTTTGAATATGGAATTGCATAAGAATAATTGTTATAGTATATGTAACCCTGAAGTTATATATATGAAAATTTTATTCAAGGAATAATTATCTTTTGTTTTGTATATATAGTTATAAAGAACCATTTGGGATTATATGATCCTGGAATTTGAGGCAATTACAGGTTAATACATTTTGGGATGAAAAATTATAGTTAATAGATAAACTTTGTGGTTTAAATTTTTTATGGTTATTTTTGATTAATTCATACGTTTTTGGGAATTTTATAAAATTATATAGTTTTTGAAAAAGGATGACACGCAGACCGCATGACAACCCATCACATCGGACAAAGCTGCGGGAATCGAACTCACAACCAAAGTGCGGTTGGGATTTATCACCTACCAGAGGACTATATGATGTCCCTGGTTAGTATGAATAATTATTTTTTGTTAGATGATTTTATGAATAAATAATAAGTTGATTTTGGGTTTTCTATGTAAATTTTTTCCATATCATGGAGAATATGTGATTAGGTTAATTAATTTTCAATATGAGACTTTAAGAGTAACTGATATTATTTGGAGATAAATGTTATGATTTATCTTGGAAGACTATGTGATTAAATATTTCTGAGATTTAGGTTTCAATCTTATTTTGGATTAATTTGAATAATTTTATGGACACATTTTTATTGAATGGTATTTTTTAAACTTTGGGTATTGTTAATTTTTTTTTGGAGATTTAGAGTAGTTTTTCTTTTTGTAAAATTTTATCCTTTTGGGGATTATCTGATCATAAACTAAATTTTTTGGTTTTGTTTGATGTATAAAGACAAGTAAAATATATAGTTCATATATTTTTTATTATGTGATACTATAAAAGATGATTTTTTCACTTTTATTTTGACCAAGTCTGTTTGAATACTCATCGTTTGGAGAAAAGATGAGTTTGTGGTAGGAATTAAGTAATGGATAAAAGTCTACATGAAAAGTATGTATGTTTCCTTATATTTTTAGTTAAACTCATAAATAAATTCTTCAACTTCATGAAAATTAACTTAAACCAAAAAAATTGTCTATTATCTTTTCCTACTAGGGAATCAAGGACCGTTGAACCCATCACATGTTTTTGATTTTATGGTGGATAACCTTCTCCTAATCATCTTTTCTATCACTATCCATCAGAAAATGACAGTTTGTTCCCTCTTCCATATCAATATATTCCTACATGGAATCCTAGTATGGGTTATCTTGGGGGACCATTGTACTTTTTTTTCTATCTTTTAATGTGACAGTTTTACTGACTCTTTTTGGATGTGGGACTTTTAATGAAGATTCCAAGCCCAGTTTTAAAATGGTGAGGATTCAATTCCCAAAAGGGATGAATGATGTAACATCCCAGGTAAATAAATAATAAGACATATTTCATATTAATTAATATTTTTGAGTTAAATATTAGTTTTACTTTATAGGGGATCCTATGTTCGATAGCATACCCAAGATGCAGCAACATGTTTCTTTTAAATCTTATGTTGCACACTAGTAATTTTGTATTATTATTTTAAATTGCAGTTAACTCCAAGCCTCTGTATTGGCTGGAATTAACCAAACGAACTAAAAATTGATTATAGATGTTTGTTAAATATAATAACTTTTATAAAATAAAAGTGAGAGGCTTAAAATTTGAATGAATCTAATTTTTATAATGAATACTCTAATATTTAGTAAAAGGTCGATTTACCACATTTTAATGGAGAATCCTTTTTAAATATAGTTTTTTTCACTTTTATATGTTATATTTGTCAAAATAAAATTCTTCTTTATAATTGGGGCATCAAAATTCTCTTTGGTTAAATTTTTAGTATTTTTATTATAATGGTCATTTTTTATTGAATAGTGAGAAATACTGTATATTAATTCAAAATTTCCATTTAATCTATTTTATTTATATAGTTATATTATACTTTTAAATTTTTTTAAATTTTAATTAGATTATATTTTTACCATTTAATAAATTTTTGGTCTTTTGAATCAATTTCACTTTGAAATTGGACATAATGAACTGTCAATCTATTGATAATTATTTTTTCATAAAAACACGCTATTTATTTTGACAACGAGAAATAATTTTTATTTAATTAATCCAACTAATATGTTTTGAATTTGGTAAAATGGACATAATATATGGATTTGGAATATCGAATAATTCTTAGTGAGAATTTTTGGAATTTTTCAGAAAAATTTCAATTTTTGATAAATAGTGAAACCACATAGTAGTAGATAAAAAAATTGGCTTTATCATTTAAATGAAAATTTACCTCTTCTGTGAATTGAATTTCAAAATTCCGACATACATGGTTGTTAATAATAAGTAAAATTTGGTTCAATAAGATAAACATAATTTTTGGTGAATAGTAACATTTTACTATTTTTTACCACAGTTATAGGTAAATAGGGTAATTCAAGGTAAAAAGAATATTATAATAATAAAAATTACCTTAAAACTTGTACTAACCTTATTGGATGAATAATGGCCGACCTTTGACATCTTTTGGTCGATTTTGGGACCCTGTGAAGCCACTTATGAATGATAAGGACACTTTAGATTAATTAACTTAAAGTAAAGGAAAAAATGACAAAAACAAATATCGTTTAGTAAATTAATTTTTAGAAGGGGTTATATAAATTATCATTTAAACTATAAAAAATTGATGTAATTCTAAATTAGTTTCCTACATCATGGTATTTGTTTTATAATTTTTATACATCAAATAAATTAAATTACTTATGACACAATAATGATGCAGTGTTTACCTCATTAATAAATGATTTAAATAAATAAGATTATAATGATTAAAATATTATAAAAAACATGTCCAATTCTGATTGGATTATTTTATTTCGAATATTATTCATCTTATCTTTGACTTCAATGATATTTGGACCGTTAGAAACTGAATGTCGTTATATAATAAACTAATATTTTCACACATTCCTAAAGAGCCCATCCTCCACCTTATAAAAGGACATCACTTATAAAAAATTTATCAAACCTATCCAGCCATCTATATCATCCAACCTCTTCCCCCTTAAGCTCCATACATCCCTATACTCCTCCTAGAATCCTTACCTTTTGCATAAGGACCTTCAAGAAGTCCTTTGGTTCAAACCAAATGGAGTAACCCAAATTAAAGGTAACCATTTCTCTTAAATAATTTTATTTTATTTTACTTATCCAACCCCTAAACTCTTTTTATTACTTTATTTTGTAACAACACCAGTATCATAAATATAATAGGACGTTTTTATGAGAATTATTTGAACTACACTTACACACACCTCCATCTAATGGGTGAAGAACATAATGTTTTTGTGGATGGAAAACTAATGCATCACAAAATGATGATTGTTCAAATATCTCCTACTGCCTCACATGGTGGCCATTATTATTTCACTATATTTATATATGATATATATTATTTTTATATTTTCTTTATAGTTCTTTAATTTCCATTTATAGCATTCCTTTATGGTTTCTATTATGGGTAAGTGAGATAATTTCATTTGAGAAAATGCGGACTATCTCCCCCTCAAAGTGATATGACTCATTAATAAAATATGTGGGACGTATAAAAGATGTAGTTAATGATATTATATATGGTATTATACTAAAATTATAATATACCTTTTTTTCATTATGTTTTAATTCCATTAAAATAAGAAATAGAAATGAATGTAGTATTTATGCATACATACAGGTTACTGTCTCCAAGAATAGTGCATTTCATTTCTAACTTCCAAATTATATGTACTATTATAAATATATATATACTGGATATATATGATATATATGATATATAAATCATGAATATTGTTCTGGATATAATGAACCTTTGACTATGTGAACAACTTGTAATTGTAAGAAGTCCTTTTTTGACTCAAGTACCAATTGTCAACAAAACAAACATTATTAACTTAAAAGATTGAATAATGTTTATAACATGGAAAAAAGTGATATAAAAGGAATAATAAACTATAAAATGATTATTAAAGAAGTATAAATTAACTTTAGTTTATTATTCTAGAAGAACAATTAACAAATGAGCCAAGTTGGACATGTGGTAAGGGATTTTCTTATCTCACATTAAAATCTGTGAGATTTCCATTGTTCGCCACTTATTCATTTCATATGGTGTATTTAGAACTAAATTTTGATATATATTATCATGATTGTAATTATATTCATGGTATTATATGATGCATTTGGTTGTTTTTATTTTTTTTCATATGACTCATCTGAACACAACATGGTAAAGCGTTTCATCTCACTTTTTATTCTCGTGAGATTCATGCTATACTAGCCACTATTTTCTTTTGTGTGGTGTATGTACTGCCCATGATTGTATTATTTGTATAATATAATTTCATTTATGAGAATTTACATCTTTATTTTATGGTACTTCTTTCATGTGGTGTATGTTTTTGGAGTTACCAAATCTGTAAGGGAACCATTCACCCTCCTCTTTTCTAAAGACTTATTTTTGTTATGACTTTTAATTTACATCTTATTATGTTGTGATATGTTATTATATATACCTATTGATGTAAAATTTATGTCCAAGTGATGACATAACATTTTTATCTCATCAACTCATTTTCTGATATTTAAATTGACATCGTAAGGCTGTCAAATTTTTACAAGGTAACTTCTTAACCCAATTTTAATTCATTGCGTTCAACTTGTACTTCGTGAAAATGTTGACCTATGAATATGTGTGAATGGCCAATGATTGTTTTACAAATAATATCCACATATATTGGGTGTCTTTATATTTTTCACACATAATTATGTGATTGATTTATCCTTAATTTAAGGATACCATCTTTATAACGGATTTCATCTCAATTTACATTTCCACTGAGATTTCATTGTTGTTATGCAACAATTAACTCTTATATGGTGTATAATATATTCTTTGACATATTATATCATGAATAAATTTATTCTCATGATCTTATAGGGTTATTATTAAATGTTATTTCTCAATTATTTGTATTCAAGAGTCTCTCTTTTTGTTAAAAAAATATTTAACTAAAATATAGTTTCAAATGTTTTATAGATTTATTCTTCTAAATAATTCTCATTAATTTCCATGTTTTCAAAACAGATTTTAGGATTTATTTATATTTAAATTAATGTTTTAATATGATAATTCCTTTAAAAACATCAAAGTGGTATGGGACACATTGATTGAAAAATTTCATTTTAAATGGGTTTGAAAATGATTTGACAAAGCATTGTTTATTTCAATATCCTGATTTGATATATTGGAATCTTGAAATGTTATATTTACGTTATACATGTGTTATTTGTTATGATTATGTTATGATTATTGGGCATTGTTTACGTATATGGGTGGTTCTGTGATAAACCTAGGGTGGGTGAGCCCGAGATAGCTCTCCAATGCATTGAGTAATGTGATAGAGGTAAACATGATATTTCTCCTAAGAGATTTAGGGAATATACTGTGATGGGTATTCCAAGTGTAACTTCTTATAAAGCTATTATAGCTACAATGAAAGTTTGATATGGATTCCATAATTATCCTTTAGGATTTTTGATTTGTGTTTGATATTCATAAATCTTATTATTTCATAAGGTATGTTATGATTAAAAAGTATAGTTTCATTGATTTTAATTTATTGATGTGGTAATGTTTTCCTTCCTTATTTTATAACACTTTCTCTGCTTTTTATGCTCATCCCATGATTTTGAAATTTTTTAAAGACGACTTAAAGATGAATAGGGTCAAGGATGGGATCAAGAATAAGTAATGTTGTCTAAAATATAGAACTAGACATGTTTCTTTTTAAGAGTTTTTATTTTATAAACAAATGGATACTGAGTAGTAGTGTCTACATATAATATTAAAGTTGTTATGCAATTTTCATGGCCTAATTAACTAAAACTCTAAACCTAAAAAGATCCTCAATGTGAATTATTCATTTAATTCAATATTATGTAATTTTTAAGGTCGGGTCCTTATAGATGGTATAAAAGGTAGGTTTATATAACTTTTGAGGTTATGGTATTGCTTAATCATAAGTCATATAACCATAATAGTGAGAATATTAGAAAGAGTTATATATTTTTTTGATAAATTTAATGAGTTTAAGATAACATGAATAAGTCTATCTTAATATTTACCCTCCTAATAAGATATTATATGATGATTTTACTGATATACTCGCACTGACATATTTGATTTAGTAATTGGAGTTATCTAGTAGGCATCAAAGTAACAATGGATGTTAAGAAAACATTGATGGTTATCTGAATGAGAAATTGAACTAAATGAGAGATGCAATGAGAACTCTTGTGGTTATTCTCTACCGAATATCTAGATTCATGATTGACCACATGAACATTAGTGATTCTAATATGGAAACATTTATGCGAGAAACAAATCCGTACAGATGTTCAAGTAATAATCATAAAGGTAAGTATGTTAAAAAACCTATGTGTCACAGATGTGGAAAGAAACACCTAGAAAAATGTATCAAAGGTATAGGAAAATGCTGTAGACGTGGAAATGAAGGTCATAAAGAAATATCCTTCCATGGAAAAAGGAAGCATCCATTTGACTCTATGAAAGGGATTGATGTTCTTTCTGAAGGATCAATTGAATGTTTTAATTGTGGTGTGGATGGTCATTATACAAACACATGTCCTGTTAAGAATTTTCGGGAATGAGATCACCATAATGATAAAAATATTTGTTTACAAAAACCTAATGCCATTTTGATTGAGTATGAAGAAAAATACAATGACCAGTTAATGGTATGTATTATTTCATAACAAATGTTTTGATATTATTGAATTTTGGATATGAATCATGATTTTATTAATAGGAAAGGGTTATTTCATAATAAGATTGAAATGAATGGTTAATGGATCATGAAAAATGTTCAATGAGTTAGAAGTCATCATATATGGGATTGAAGTGTTATGGTAGAATTTAGGATGGTGAAATTCTTAAAAGAATTAAGGCTCTTTTGATGATGGAATTATATAATACGAATTTTTATAATATATGTAACCCTGAAGTCAGATATATGAAAATTTTATTCAAGGAATAATTATCTTTTCTGTTGTGGATATTGTTATAAAGAACTATTTCGGTTTATATGATACTTTAATTTGAGGCAATTAAAGGTTAATACATTTTGGGATTCAAAATTAATGTCATTAGATAAAATTGGTGGTTACAATTTGTTATTGTTATTTTTGATTAATTTATCTCTATTTGGGAATGTTATAAAATTATATAGTTTTTGAAAAAGGACGACACACAGACCGCCTGACAACCCCTCGCATCGGACAAAGCTGCGGGAATCAAACCCCCAACCAATGTGCGGTTGGGATTTATCACCTACAAATGGACTACATGATGTCCCTGGTTAGTATGAATAATTATTTTTAGTTAGATGATTTTATGAATCAAAAATAGGTTGATTTTGTGTTATCTATGTAAATTATTACCCTATCATAGAGAATTTGTGATTAGGTTAATTAATTTTCAATATGAGACTTTTAGAGTAACTGGTATTATTTGGAGATAAATGTTAAGATTTATCATGGAAGACTATGTGATTAAATCATTCTGAGATTTAGGTTTCAATATTATTTTGGATTAAATTGTATAATTTTATGGAAACATGTTTATTGACTGGTCTTTGTTAAACATTGGGTAATGTTAATTTTTTTGGAGATTTAGAGTAGGTTTTCTTTTTGTAAAAGTTTATCTTTTTGGGGATTATCTTATCATAAACTAAACGTTTTGGTTTTGGTTGATGTATAAAGACAGGGGAAATATATAGATCATATTTTGTGGATTATGTAATACTATAGAAGATGATTTTTTCACATTTAATGCGACCAAGTCAGTTTGAATACTCATCGATTTCAGAAAAGACGAGTTTGTGGTAGAAATTCTGTAAAGGATAAAAGTATACATGAAAAGTAAGTATGTTTCCGTATGTTTTTAGTTAATCTCATATATAAATTCTTCAACATTATGAAAAGTAACTTAAAAAACATTTCCTATTATCTTTTCCTACTAGGGAATCAAGGACCGTTGAACCCATCACATGTTTGTGATTTTCTGGTGGGTAACCTTCTCCTAATCATGTTTTCTATCACTCTCCATCAGAACATGACTATTTGTTCCCTCTTCCATATACATATTTTCCTACATGGAATCCTAGTATGGGATATCTTGGCTGACCATTGTACTTTTCTTTCTATCTTTTAATGTGACAGTTTTATGGACTCTTTTCTGATGTGGGACTTTTAATAAAGATTCCAAGCCGAGTTTTAAAATGGCAAGGACACATTTCCCAAAAGGGGGGAAGGATGTAACATACTAGTTAAATAAAGAATAATACATATTTCAAATTTATTAATATTTTATAATTAAACATTAATTTTACTTTATAGGGGTTTCTATATTCGATAGCGTACCTAATACACAACAACGAGTTTCTTTGAAATCTTATGTTGCACACTAATAATTTAATATTATAATTTTAAATTGAAGTTAAATCCTAGCAGTTGTATTGGTTGGAAATAACAAAACTAACTGAAATATGATTATTGTTGTTTGTTAAATGTATTTACATTTATCAAATAAAATAGAGAGGCTTAAAATGTGAATGAATCTAATTTTAAGCATGAATACTCTCATATTTTTTAAAAGGTCGTTTTCCTCCTTTTAATGGAGAACCCTTTTTAAATATAGTTTTTTCACTTTTATATATTTTATTTGACAAAATAAAATTCTTCTTTAGAATTGGGGCATCAAAATTATCTTTGGTTAAATTTTTTGTATTTTTCTGATAATGTTCTTTTATTAATGAATAGTGAAAAATAATGTATTTTATTTCGAAATTTCCTTCTAATTTATTTTATTTGTATCAATAGATAATACTTTTAATTTTTTTTTTTGAATTGTAAATAGATTATATTTTTAACATTTAATCTATTGTTGGTCTTTTGAATCAATTTCACTTTGAAATTGGACATAATCAACTGTCAATCTATTGAATGTTATTTTTTCTTAAAAACATGCTATTTATTTTGACAACGGGAATTAATTTTAAATTAATTAATTCGACTAATATATTTAGAATTTTGTAAAATGGACATCATATTTGGATTTGGAATATCAAATAATTCATAGGCTAAATTTTTGGAATTTTTCTGAAAAATTTCAATTTTGATGAATTGTGAAACCACTTAGTAGTAGTTAAAAAAACTGAATTTTTCATTTAAATGAAAATTTACCTCTTATGTGAATTTAATTTCAAAAATATGACATATATGGTTGTTATTAATATGTAAATTTTAGTTCAATAAGACAAACAAAATTTTTGGTGAATAGTAACGTTTTACGGTTTTTTACCGCGATTATAGGTAAATAGGGTAATTCAAGGTAAAAAGAATATTGTAATAATACAAATTACCTTAACTCTTATCCTAACATTATTGGATGAGTAATGGTCAACTATGGACATATTTTGGTCGATATTGGGTCCCCATGGAGCCACTTATGAATGATAATGACACTTTAGATTAATTAACTTAAAGTAAAGGCAAAAATAAAAAAAAAACCAATATTGTTTAGTAAATTACTTTTTATAAGAGGTTATATAAATTATATTTTCGACTACAAATAATAATTTGAATGCTAAATGTATTTCCTAAATAATGGTATTTTTTTATAATTTTTAGACATCAAATAAATTAAATTACTTATGACATAATAATGATGCGACGTTTACCTCATTAATAAATGATTTAAATAAATATAATTATAATGATTAATAAATTATCAAAATCATGTCCAATTCTGATTTTAGTATTTAATTTCAAATATTAGTCATATTATCTACGACATTAATGAAGTTTGGACCTTTCGAAACTGAATATCGTTATATAATAAAATAATATTTTCACACATTTCTAAAGAGCCCCTCCTCCCCTGTATAAAAGGACACCACTTCTAAAAAATTCATCAAACTTATCCAGAATTTTGGATCTTCCACCCTCTGCTCCATTGAGCTCCATACATCTCTCTCCTCATCTTAGAAGCCTTACCTTAGTCATGAGGCACTTCAAGAAGTCCTTTGGTTCAAACCAAATGGAGTAACCCAAATTAAAGGTAACTGTTTCTCTTAAATTATTTTATTTTATTTTACTTATACAACCCCTAAACTCTTTTTATTACTTTATTTTGTAACCACACTAGTATCCTCAATATAATATAATGTTTTTATGAGAATTATTCGAACTACACTTACACACACCTCCATCTAATGGAAGAAGAACATAATGTTTTTGTGGATGTCAAACTAACGGATCACGAAACGATGATTGTTTAAAAATCCTTTAACGCCTCACATGGTGGCCAATATTATGGCACTATATTTATATATGATATATATTATTTTTATATTTTCATTATACTTCTATAATTTCTGTTTATATCATTCCTTTATGGTTTCCATTACAGGTAAGTGAGATAATTTCATTTGAAAAAAATGCGGACTATATCCCCCTCAAAGTGATATGACTCATTAATACCATATGTGAGACATATAACAGATGAAGTTAATGAATTTATATAAGATATTATACTGGAATTATAATATAACTTTGTATCATTATGTTTTATTTCCATTAAAATAAGAAATAGAAATGAAAGTAGTGTTCATGCTTATGTACGGGTTACCGTCTCCATGAATGGAGAATTTCTTTTCTAACATCCAAATGATATGTACTTTTATAAATATATATATAATGGATATATATGATATATATGATATCTAAATCATGAATATTGTTCTGGAAATAATGAACCTTTTACTATGTAAACAACTTGTAATTGTAAGAAGTCCTTTTTTGACTCAAGTACCAATTGACGACAAAACAAACGTTATTAACTTAAATGATTACATAATGTTTATAACAAGGTAATAAGTGATATAAAAGGAATAATAAACATGAAAAAGGTTATTATGGAAGTATAAATTAACTTTAGTTTATTAATCAGGAAGAACAAGGAACAAATGAGTCAAGTCGGACATGTGGTAGGGGATTTTCTTATCTCACTTTTAATTCTGTGAGATTTCCATTGTTCGCCACTTATTCATTTAATGTTGTGTATTGTATACTTACTTTTGATATATATTATCATTATTCTGATTATTTTCATGGTATTATGTGATTAATTTGGTGGTTATTATCTTTTGGTCATACGACTCAGTTGAACACAATGTGGTATAGCATTTCATCTCACTTTTTATTCTCGTGAGACTCATGCTATACTAGCCACTATTTCCTTTTGTGTGGTGTATGTACTTGCAAAGATTGTATTATTTGTGTAACATAATTTCATTTATGAGTATTTAAATCTTTATTTTATGATCCTTCTTTCATGTGGTGTATGTTTTGTATGTTACCAAATTTGTAAGGGAACCTTTCACCCTCCTCTTTTTAAAAGACTTATTATTGTTATGTCTTTTAATTTACATATTATTATGTTGGGATATGTTCTTATATATACCTATTGATGTAATATTTATGTCCAAGTGATGAAATACCATTTTAATCCCATAAAATCATTTTCTGAAATTTAAATTGATGTCGTAAGGCTATCATATTTTTACAAGGGAACTTCTTAACCCAATTTCAATTCATTGAGTTCAACTTGTAATTCATGAATATGTCGTTCTATGTATATGTGTGAATGGCCCATGATTGTTTTACACATAACATCCACTTATATTGTGTGTCTTTATATTTTTCACATATAATTATGTGATTGATTTGTCCTTAATTTAAAGATACCATCTTTATAAAGGATTTCATGACATTTTTCATTTCCACTAAGATTTCATTGGTGTTATGCAACAATTCACTCTTATATGGTGTATATACTATCCATTGACATATTATATCATTATTACCTTTATTCTGATGATCTTATAAATTTATGATCAAATGTTATTTCTCAATTATTCATATTCAAGTGTCTCTCTTTTTGTTAAAAAAAATATTAAACTAAAATATCATTTTAAATGTTTTAAAGAATTATTCTTCTAATGATTTTTCATTAATTTCCATTTTTTATAAATGGGTTTTAGTATTTATTTAAATGGGAATTATTGTTTTCAAATGATAATTCATTTCATAACATCAATGTGGTATGGGACACTTTGATTCAAAAATCTCTTTTTAAATGGTTTTGAAAATGATTTAATAAACGATTGTTTATTGAAATATCTTGATTTGAGATATTGAAATGTGGAAATTTTATATTTACATTATACATGTGGTACGTGTTATGATTATTTTATGGTTATTGGGCATTGTTTACATATACGAGTGGTTCGGTGATAATCCTAGGGCGGGTAAGCCCAAGATAGCTCTACAATGCATTAGGTAACATGACTGAGGTAAATGTGATGTTTATACTAAGCGATTTAAGGAATATACTGTGATGGGTATTCCAAGTGTAACACCCTAGGTAGTTGTGATATCTACAATGTATGTTTGATAGGGATTCCATACGTAACATTTATGATTTATGATTTGTGTGTGTTATTCATAAATATTATGATTTCATAAGGTATTTTATGATTGAAAAGTATAATTTCATTGATTTTTATTTATTGATGGGATAATGTATTCCATCCATATTTTATAACACTTATTGAGCTTTTTATGCTCATCCCACATTTTTGAAATGTTTTCTACAAGACTTAAAGATGAATAGGATCAAGGATGGGATCAAGGAAAAGTAATGTTTTCTAAAATATGGAACTAGACATGTTTCTTTTTATGAGTTTTTATTTTATAAAAAATGGATACTAAGTAGTAGTGTCTACATATAATATTTTAGTTGTTATGTAATAGTTATGGATTAATTCTATAAAACTCTAAACCTGAAAAGATCCTCAATGTAAATTATTCATTTAATTAAATATTATGTTATGTTTAAGGCTGGGTCCTTATATGCAGTAAAATTTTATAAATTGACAAATAAGGAACAATACATCGTATGGATAGAGAGATTCCAGTTGAGTTTTCAAGAGATAAGGCAAAGACTAACTTGTGCCCCCCATATTGAGGATACCAGAAGAGGGAATTCTGTATGTATATTACTATGACGCATCAGGGACAAGACTTGGATATGGTCTGATGAAGGAGAGAGCAGTGATCTCTTATAGTTCACGACACCTAAGATAGGATGTGAAGAACTGTGCTACCCATGACCTAGAGTTAGTATCAGTGGTCTTCACCATGAATATGTGGCTACAATACTTGATGGGGGAACTGTTTACTATTTACTCTGATAACAAGTGACTCCAGTATATATTCTCATATAAGTACAGGAACCTAAGATAACGACCTTGTCTATAGTTCCTATAGGACTATGACTTTGAGATAATCTACCGTCTTTGGAAGGGGAACATATTAGTATAGGAACTCAGTATGATTTCTTATCCACAATTGCTGAGTGAGGTGACAGAGTAGCTAGTTGTGTTGTAGATATCCTTTGTGGATAGGGTAGGAGCAGATTACCTCCAGTCTATGACTGTCACTCCCGCACTTCGTCATCTGGTTCGGGAGGCACATCTTGGGTACATTAATTGTGAGGCATAACGTGATTAGATAACCTCATGACATGAACATGATGGATTTTTGGATGGTATGGAGCACGTCAACCTCTTTAGAGGATGCACCATGGTACCAGTGGCGCTAGGAAAGGCGGTGATGAGGGAGTCCCATACAACCCCTCTAGTGGTACATAATGCTGTGGAGAAGTGGTATCAGGACCTCTGGCATCAGAAATGGTGGCCATGGATGATGAATGATGTTGCAGCATTTGTTTCATAATGTCTCACTTATCACCAAGTGAAGGCTGACTATCAGGTTCTATAAGGATTAGAATAGCCATTAGAGGCAACAGAGTGGAAGTGGTATGGTACTTCCCTAGATTTCATGACATGGCTACCATATACATCAACGACCCGCGATTCAATATGGGTGATTGTTGACCGACTCACCAATTCGGCCATCTTCCTACCCATCCGAGAGCGGGGATCATTAGAGGGCTTAGGACACCTCTACGTGCAGAAGATTGTACAACTTCATTGGGTGCCATCGATGATTGTATTTTAACGTGACGAAAATTTTATATCTCGGTTGTGGAAGGGATTCTAGGAGGTGTTCGGTACATAGCTACGTTTGAAAACCGCCTTTCATCAAAAGACTGATGGTTAGATAGAGCACACCATTTATACATTGCAGGACATGATTTGTGCTTTCATCTTAGACTTTGGTTATAGTTGGGATGGTCACTTTCCTTTCGTGGAGTTCATTTGGAAAAACATCTATCACCCACCACAGGTATGGAACCATTTGAGTCCATGTTTGATCAAAAATTCATATCACCTCTATGTTCGATAGACCCTGGGGAGTTAGCACTTATGGGATCAGAGTTAGTAAGGGCTACCAATAAGAAGGTGCATGTCATCTAGGAGCAGTTGAATACTTCATAGAGAATATAGAAGTCTTATACTGAATGGAGATGCAGACCATTGGAGATCGAGGATGGAGACCATGTCTTCCTATGGGTCTCACCTCAATGAGGATTGTGAAGCTTTTTCTAGGGTGGAAATATATCTCTGAGGTTCTTCAGACCCTTTTAGGTTCTCTAAAGAGATGGCGATGTGTCTTATCACATAGCTCTTCTCCCAAAGATGAATCGGGTGCATGAAAATTTCCATGTGTCATAGATAAGGAAGTATGTCCATGATCCATATCTGGTAATTGAACTGGGAGAGTAGGAAATTGGTGATTGGTTGACATTTATGGAAGTTCTAGTAGATATTTAGGCTCAATTGTAGTGGTACATTTGTGGATGATCGATCCCTCTCACGCGCATTCGCTGGAAGCACATGAACGTCCAGGAGAGCACATGGGTGTGGGAGGATTAGATTCATACTCGGTACCCCGATTTGTTACCTTATTCTATGTTGTGGAATTCATGGAAAAAATCCATAAGGTGGTCATAATGTAAAGACTTTGATATTCCATGTAATTTTTATAATTATTTTCAATTATTACGAGTCTGCGAAAAATGGCAGTGCATGATTCTGAGGCCTAGTGTTCCTGAAATAAATTTCTGAAGATCTTTAGGGTATGTTTAGTAAATGCATTGGCTCTATTTTTAATCTTTTGAATTAGTTCTTGGATTTAAAATCCAAAGGTACCATTGAATCTGCAGTGCCGAGATTCGCTTAAGGGAGCCTTCCCTTGGACCATAGTAGGTTGATAGAAAAATATGGTTTTGGAAATTTAAATGAGTTATAAAATAAAAATGATATTTTATTTATCTTTTTCCTTTCCACCAATTGAAGAGTTGTTGTGGCGAGACCAATGAATTTTCGATCCATTAAATGGATTGACTCTCCTTTATAAATAATCACACTGTTGGGTATTTGGGTGTCCCATTAATTAAATGAACATCATTAATTCATTGATTATTTACCCACCTCTTCGTATTCATATTTATATAGAGCTCAGGGTGGTGTGTTGGCATGACTTCACCAAGCGATGAAGCTCTGGAAATGTACAAAGACACCAACCACATGGTGGATGAGACCAATTTCATCGAGTTGTGACGAGCGCCACAAATTCACGAACTGACGACAACGAAAAAATAATTTTCATCGATAGTTGTTAGAGGACTTCTTATCCAAGTAGGGTGATTTTTGTATTGTTCATCATAATGAGATAATTTTTAGACCACAAGATACAATGAAAATATGGAGGGTTCCTGCCAAATGAATACGGCCTTAACACTTTGGCTATTCATTATTTGTCTTATTTTTCTAGAATAGTATTCCAAAAAAAGTGGCATGATAATCCCGGATGGCACGCAGGGGAGATGGTGACCTGAGATCCTTATAGGCACTAATGACACCAAAAACAGACCACTTGAGTGCGTCTGGTGGCCCGTAGAAGAAACTGCAGGCACACGATGTCAAAGGCAGCCAGCGGGGTCCAAAGGAGACCCAAAACAAATAGTTGCGGGCAGTGGGATGTGGTGCAACTTGGTGGCCTGTGGTGGTCTTACCAAGAATATTGTGTGGGATAAGGGCGGTGGTCGCAGGTGCCATCGGTGGCAGTAGATGCTGCTAGTAGGTCGTGCCAGGTGGTTGTGGCGAGACCCCCGGTTGTACCGCGTTGAAGGAAGATGGTCATCCAAACGACTACCTATTTCATTTTGTGGGGCAGCACCCCACTAGATGGACAAAACGGCCCCATAACCACAGGGCCAATAGATATGGAGGTCCTCTTTCTAGCATATCAGGATGGATGCGAGATGGACCCACTGCCCAGTGGGTAGGGAAAATCGTGGCCCGGAACAGTGAACCAATGGGCCAACCCCGACGGGCCAGACTTAGTGAACCAATCATACCATGAATTGTCTAGACCCAGGCGGGGTCTAGTTGAGCCCGAGAACCATTGCATCAGTCCGGTCAGACCGAGTTGGACTGGGCCTAGAACCAACTGGACCCCGAATAAATAAATTCATGAAAATGAAAAAACAGGTGTCTGTTTGACATGGTATCAGTGGCATTTTGATATTACCAAGAAAGGGTTAAGATATAGGATATCTCTAATACTACTTTTCATTAAAGGTATGGGAACTATAAAATCATTTTCATGCCTTCTGGAATCACAAATCCTCCAACAATATTAATGGACTTGATGAATATAGTCATTAGAAAAATTTTTACAGAAATTTGTTGAAGTCTTTATATATGATATTCTATTATACCTCAATGCCATGGAGGAGGATGAGAAGAATCTACAAACTGTACTAGAGACCTTGCGAAAAGGGATGTTATATGAAAAGTATATAAAGTGTGAGTCATTCTTGAATGAAGTATTTTTATAGGGTCATATCATCACAGATAATGACATATCTGTGGATCCCTCCAAGACAAATGCAATAGATTAAAGTCCATTTCCATCATCGGTGATGGATATCAGTAACATCCAATGGTTAGCTGGATATTATCGCTGATTTGAGAGAAATTTTTCATGGTTGTCAAACTCTCATACCAAGATAAATTAAATGGGAGTCATGTTTTCATGAAATGATGAATGTGAAGATAGAATTAAGGAGTGGAAATGGAGACTTATCACTACACTCGTTCTGACACTACCCACAAGTGAAGAAAATATTGATATATTTGGTATTTCTTTGAAGAAGTCATGGGATGTTTGTTGATGAAATATTACAAATTCATTGCCCATCCTTCAAGGAAATTGAATGATCATGAGAAAAAAAATCCATCACCTGATCTGGAGTTGGTTGTAGTAATATTTTATTTGTAAATTTGGTGGCATAACCTATTTGGTGAAATGTGTGAAATTTATACGGATCAAAAAACCCTCAAGTATATAAATTCTCACAAAAAGAGATGAATTTGCAGCATATAATATTGTTATAGGTGACAAATGACTATGAATACTCAATCCATTACCACATAGGGAAAGAGAACAAGGTGGAAGATTCTATAAGTAGAAAGGACCCAACAATTCTATCATTGATGAGAATTTAGAAGGATCCAATATTCATAGATATGAGGAAGATTAAAATGTAAATCATAAAGAATGGAACATCATCAATCCATTCACTAATTATTTTTTTAAAAAAAAATTTGGAACGGTTAAAGGATACTCAATTGGATGATGTGAGAATTCAGAATAATGAGGAAACATTTACAAAATGGTAATCCTTAGAGTTAAATGTTAATGAATAAGGAATTTTGAGATTTGTGACAAGACTATGATTTCTATCAAATCTGAAGATAAGAATAATCTTTTGGATGATTCACATAGATTGAATTTCTCCATTCACCTAGGAAACAAAAAGATGTATTGAGATCTCTAAGAGTATTATTGTTGGGATAACATGAAGAATGTGATCTCTATGTATACATCAAAATGTCTGGTATGTTAGAAAGTGAATGCTGAGAGGCATATGTGTAAGGGGATGATGAAACCATTACCCATACCAATATTTAAATGGGAGAACATCACCATGGACATGGTCCCAAGACTTATGAGGAAATCAAAATGAAACAACGCCATCTGGGTTATTATGGATCGTCTTACAAAGACTTCACACATGATTGCAATTCGATAGGATTTCACATTGGATCAACTAGCAGGTATATATATCAGATACGTGGCAAGGCTTCATGGAGTACCACTATCTAGTTTATCTGATTGAGATCCAAGATTCACCTCTATGTTCTAGAAGAGTCTTCAACATTTTCTGAATACTGAGCTAATCTTCAGTGTGTATTTTCATTCTCAAATTGATGGCCAATCTAAGCAGAATATCCAAACACTTGCAGACTTATTGAGAGTAGGCTCAGTGGACTTCAAAAGAGGATGTGATCCAAATCTTCCTCTTATTTAGTTATCTTACAATAACAGTTTCGACTCAAGTATCCAAATGGATCCTTATGAAACACTTTATAGGAAGAGGTGTAGAAAACTATCATTTTGGGATGATGTTGGGGAGAGAAAAATCATGGGACAATAAATTGTTGATTAAATGGTGGAGAAGGATAACACCATCCTGCATCACATTAAACCATCTCAGAGTCGACAAAATAACGTTGTTGATAATTGTTGATGAGACCTAGGGACTGATGTTGGGGACAGAGTATTATTCTGCATATCATCATGGAAGAGAGTTATGAGATTTTGGAAGAATGTAAAGCTTATTCGAAGGTACATCAGTCCTTTTGAGATCCAGGATCGCATTGGTGTAGTGTCCTATTAAAAAGCACTCCCACCAAAACTATCTCAAGTATTTGATGTATTCCATGTATCACTATTGAATATGTACATACCTAACCCATCTAATGTACTCAATCTTGAGGTGGTTCCATTAAATAATGGCCTATCTTATGAACATATATCAGTGAAGATCATAGATCATAGTGAAAAGGTTCTACGAAATAATACAATGCCCCTATTGAAAGTGTTGTTGAGAAACCACAAGTTTTAAGCAACAACATGGGAACTGGAGGATGTGATCAGGAAGAGTTACCCACATCTGTTTTTAGTGTGGGAAAAGACATTTCAAGGGAATTTTTTTTAAGTGGGGAAGATTGTAATGACCCAAACATTTATTAATGAAAATTCATCTTGATCTAATTAAATTTTTTTATTGTAAAATTGTTATAGAAAACATTTGAACATCCTTGGTTTTCTGTTTTTGAATTTTAAAAAACGATTATGAATTGTTACCATTGATAATATATTTGTTGATCAGTGATCACATGATTAGTATAAATATTGGGCCTTAACAAATCATATTTACTCAGATAAAGTAATCGATGGCCTCATATACTAGAATTTCCCCATACAAAGCCCATTTTTCAGAGCTTGAATATGAGGTGGTGTCACTGGGATTTACTCTATACCATTCCCAAGGAAAGATTCAACATATTAAGATTGAAAATAACTGCCTACGGGGGAAGTGGAAGTTTATATTGATTTCCACTTGAGTGATTTTATCTGAGCCACCGCAAGAGTCTTTCACCATCGCACACCTTACACATAGGCCTTATACAGGTGTAATAAGTGGTTATGTAACAAGACCCTTGCACTATTATTGTGTGCATTATTTTTTTCTAAAGAATATAAATTCATTTTATAATTTTTACTTTGTAAATGGTTTTGAATGGACAAATGGTATTTTTTGTTATTATTCAATTAGAAAATTTATTTCAATGAATTGATGGATTTTTTTTATTAAGTAATATTTTAACAAAATATTATTACAAAATTAAATTTTATTAAATATAAATAATCATATATTTTTTATGATTACAATTGTAATTTTTATTAAGGTTTGGAATACCTTTTTGTCAAAACTCATGAATTTTTTATAAATGTTGATTTTTAATATAAAAGTAATAATTATCATATTTATAAAAGTATTTAGATAAAACTAATATCATTTTTGGATTTAGGATGCTGAAATTATCTAATGGTGAATTTTTCAGAATTTTCTAAGATAATCAATGTTTGGGGTACAAATTAAATACTGTTTAAATATATAATATGTTTTATGACATCATAAAATCCCAATAGTGATGTAATAAGATATTATAAATTAGTTTTTCGGCCAATATATATTTTACAATAAAAATAATTTTATTTTAGGCTCGTATTATTTATTTTCCAAAGCCTTAGTTGACCCTACAAGACTTATAAAACATTTTATCATTTTAAAATGATATCCTTGAGATTGTTAATCACCCCCACATATGAAAGCCTAATTTTTTAAGATGTTCAGCCATTTTCATTGTAAAATAATATTTTCCACTCTAGTTTGTAAAAAAAAATCAAATTTTTGTTTTTGGGTTTGAGTAGTTTAATTTGTGATGTCTAGATCCTAAATAATAACAAATTCTCTCTCCTTTTTTATATAATCCCACTCAATCTCCCATTCTACTTCACTAAAACTATTTTGATCTAGAAAACTTTCTACCTTCTTTTATATGTAATCATCCCAAGGCACCCCAACCTCCCAGGGATCCTCTATCAAGCCCCTCTCTTGCCATTGGGATCACACATCCAAGTAAGGGATTTCTTCCTTTCTCAATTTTTTCCAAGTTTCATTATGATGATATACCCTGGTCTCGTAAATTAAAAATGTGAGGGTGTGATTTAGAACCTACCCAATACTGTCCTCCATAGGTTTTAATTATTATAGACAATTTATCTCTCATTCATTCCTCTTGTTAACACCTATTACCTTGCCAAAATTGTGTAAGGGATTTCTCTCTCCTCTTTTACATTAAACCAATTATTTTTTATTATGAATATAAATTTCATTATATTTATTGGGTAATGTATTTATATAACCACTTTAGAGTAAATTTCATGTACATATGATGTTACATCCTTTTCACTCTCATCAACCAATTTTATGAATTCTTAGGTCACGGTATTATGCTGCCGAAATATCACCGTGATTTTCCATACCAAAATCATTGGGTAGTGAATACCATGCCCATTTACCTTCTAAGGGTATTCATCATTAATAAAACTTCCTTATTTATTATATATTTTCATGTATATATTCTACATTCCATTATCATGGAATAAATGGCGTTGTTGAATAATTCTATGTTGTATGATCCATGTGCCACCGTTAACCATTAAAGATATGATTAAGAATGGTACGCTCCGATAGTGCTCCAATGAATTGGGTAACGATTATTATCATTAAATGTCTAGTGGAATGAGGGTTTAATCCTGATAAATCATGTTCTATGAGGTTTTAGTCATTCTCCATGTGAAATTATCCCTTTTTAATGCTAATATCATGTTAAATGTTGTTTCCATAATTCCATGTTATGATAATCATGATATTTCACGCATTTATGATCATTTATCTCTTTCACTCCATTGATATTCATATTGAATTACATGTACTATATTTTTTATGTTATGAATTTCATAATCCCTTATAGAGATTTATAGCTCTCCCTTTTCTTATGCAAGTTTTCGGGTTATCCCGTGAATTGCTATGTAAGAAGGAATGTTGTGGTCATGTTAAAGAATTTTTCAATAAAGATGTTTTGATTTAAGTTCTAAATTGATATGTAATGTTTGTAATTTCCCAAGTCACTAGACCTATTTATCTTCAGAGTTTTTTGAGTTATAGTTTTTGTAATAAATCATGTTTATGTGGGTAATAATGATAAGGGTTTTTATACATGTAAATTTCAGCTTAATTATCCACCAACCATTTATTGGGATGGTGGTACATGGGCTATAGAATCTTGGCTAAAGGACATGTTATCCAAGCACAAGAACATGGAGATGCCTATAGAGTGTAGGTTCATGATCGCTAAATTTATTATTCTTGAATCCACAAAAAATTATTAGGATTTTATCTCTCAAGTTAATCATGATCATAGTATAGTATGGGTGGACTTCTAGATAGACATATATGTCATGTTCATTCCACATATTCTAATAGATCTCTATTACAGAGACTTTATACACCTAAAATAGGTTGTTAATTCTATGAAATATTACTCAACTTGTTTTACTATGGATTAACCTTTTCCAATGATAAAGACCAGTGATTAGATATTGTATTTGAGTCTATTTGAGGACGGTAATGTTTACGCCATCTGGTCACATATGAATAACATTTAGTTGACCATAAATTAAGAGATGGTGAACTATGACCTCATCACGGGGATGAATGTTCGGGAAGAATGTAGTGTGAGTTAGTTTTGTTTAACTATGAGAAAAGGAGTTAGTTTGTATAGAAAAAAAAGGTTTCTTGTATTAATACTAGGGTTGTGTGAGTTAGGAATAATGAAATGATTATTATGTGGTTTATCACCAATGTGATCGAGTAGTCTATTAGAAGAACCAATACACAAGGGACCCAATATGGTGACATGATTTTGGGAGAATTGGACCCGTTCATAATTTTTATTCTATTTCCCTCATGTTCCCAGTGAGAATTGATCTATACTGACTATCCATTAGGGTAAATGATCAGTATCCTCATTTTAGATAGTTAGCTAGTATACTACTAAGTAATCATGTTATAGATGTGTGAGTGGAAAAGGTATTCAAACATCATAGGAACAAAACCAAAAGACAATAACCACATAAAAATTTATGTGGAATTATATGGTTGTGAATTTGTCTATATATATGCATTACTGCCTACTACGGAGGTGCAAATTCAAGTTCCTTCTACACTTCATAGTAATATTATAGTAAAATATACATTAGATTCTTCATTGTTTGATATAGCATCAGCAAACTCATTTTTTATAGTAATTTTGGATATCGTTTGGTGGGAAATACAGTAATACTATGGCTTCATGATTTTTGAAACTCCTCTAGGATACATAGTATATGCTAGTGTTAAGATTTCACTCCTGATGAGGAATGATATGTCTTTCTATGAGATTATTATTTTTCAAGCTGATGGGATATGATTACATTATTGCGATAGACTATTTGTTTCTATATCATTAACATGTTGATTTTTATCATCATACGGTGTCAATCACATCACTAGATGGATGTACATATGTTAATAAAGGAAAATTGGATTTCCATGAATGTCCACCTGGACCAATGAATCATGGTCTAGGAAGAGATTTAGTCTATATTTATAATGTTTTTATGAGTGAACTGGGAACTCAATGTACAAAATTCTTTATAGCGGTAGTTCATTTCAAGGATTTTTTCCATAACAACTTCTATTGATTGGATCATATGATATTGGTGGAGTTTTCTAATGATCAATTACCATCCAAATAACCAATTCACAATCATCATTACAGTTTATCACTAACTGGGCAATATGAAATTTGAAATAGTAAAAAAACATGGAATACAAGTGTATTATATTACCGAGTACATATCCATCCATTTATCATATCATTTTCATCAATAAGGTGGATAGTTACATAATATAGTGTGTGGAATAACATCGGTATATGTAGATTAGAGTTAAGAACATTTTTTCAATACATTGAATATATGCCCTATATGGCCATATATAAGAAGTGATGGTTCTCTCTATCTTCGATCTGAGGTTAAGAAACCATCCCACTCATGTCAGACTATTAAAATTAATTCATTAATTTTTCTAGAGTATATTTTTCTTATAAAATAATCTCTTCATGTCATTCAACCATAAGAATTCAACATCAATTTCTATAGACTGGATCAATTTCCATTCCATCCCTGTATACATTATGTTATGGTAGGCTTCATCGAAGATACCCAAGTGTATTATCATACCAAACAAAACAGTTACAAACATCATGAGATATTGTGGAATATACTAATAGAGCACTAGATATATGAAATGGTCACCAAAATTAAAATATAGGATATATGTGGTTCACTTCCTCAATCAAAAATTATCATAGGTAGTATTATCTTTTGACAAAAAAAGATGATAGATGTTCATTATTTGGACCAACTGAAGAATGCCTATGATGTACATAGTTTCTTATGGTTGGATGTATATTATAGGTGTTTTATTCAAAAATTCTCAATCCTATAGGAATTTATAACGATCTTAACCTATAAGGGGTGATGTTTTATGTTAATTACCGTATAATTAAGACTTTGAAGAGTTTAAAGGAAGACTGGACTAAAAATTGATCTGGATAATTTTAGAGCTTCAAAGAATCTAAAAAGTGTATTGTGATGCCTCATGAACCAGTATAACAGTAGTTATAATGTGGAGAGATATATTTTTAGCCTATAATTTCTAAAAATCAATTCGTCAAATTTGTAATTACCATACACATGACCACAATATACTAGTTTTGTTTTATTATTTATCTTGTTTTTTGCATTATTTATCAGAGAAGTTATTTTTCATTAATATGGACCATAACGGTCTAAAATATATTCCCACAAAATGTGACATGAACCTTAGGTAGAACATGTGGGTAGAGTACCCTATGTAATTCAATATTGAACCCGCTTATACCTTAAATGGTAAATACAGTTGCATAATCATTGATCTATAATATTCAGATTAAGTCCATCCAGAGGCCAATAGTTTGTGGAAATTGATTGACACATTTTTTGGGATACACCATGAGGTTCAGGAATATCATGGGAATAATGACTTAAAACCATTGTAAATGTCATATTCCATTACATACTGAGTAATTTTGAGATATAACATTGATTCTGAGGGTCTTATACCTATGGATAGTGTCTTAGGTGATGACACATTGCCTGTTTGGGTTTTTGATGTGGATGAGATCCACACTATCATATAAATATTTGGGTGCATGTAGAAATATGGTATGAATTTTGGTTGGATTCCCAAGAATCCCTTTTTGTATAATAACATGTGATTTCCAATATTCACATATACATACATCATAATTAATGGTGTGTTGTTATGAAGATGAAGATAGAAGGTTTTATCACATGGTTTTTCATAGGTCAGTGTGTGAAGGAGGAGAACCAGTGGCATGTGGGAATTATAGACACTATATCTCTTATGGAATTGAAATGGGTTAATGTTAATATAGACTTTATCAATGGATTTCAAATATCCCCTTAATTTAGTGACAAAAAATTTATGATCGCAAAATAGTTTACCAATGTCAAACACATAGAACCTATTTCCGAGATCCTCTAAGAAGATGATCTTATGAGGCTTTAATCTATAGAAATTTTTTGCATTCATAATGTTCAATATTATATCTTATCATATTGGGATACTCATTTTACATCATAATTTTAGATGGGGTTGGAGAAAGAACATTCTAAAAAATTGCTTATAACAACCACATATCACCCCTAGATGAATGGTTATTCTGAACAGATGATACACGTGCAAGAGGAAATTCACTAAGAACATATGCTTGATTTTGGGGGTTCTGGGGAAAATAACAAACAAATTTTCATGTTTTACTAAAATAACTGGTTTCCAAAAACTATTCATATTTCTCCCTATGAGGTCTTATACAGTAGTTTGGGCTATTCACCCTTATAGTTTTTAGATATATTTGAGGAAACACTAATGGGACCTTTTTTCATTCATGAGACATTAAAATAGGATAAAATCAATCCAAACATTGTGTATATAGCTTATCCAAGGGACAATTCATATATCAATCATCACCACCATCCTATAGAGATATAGGTGGTACATCAGGAATTTCTATGAGTTTCACCTAGATTCGGTCATAGGCATATTCAGAGACAATGTCATCTACTGCCTAATTATTTAATGCCTTTCAAGATATTGGGGAGATTTTTGCTAGAAGCCTATTGGTTGGATATACCTCATAGGTACTGGGATATCCATGATATTTTACAGGAATCACAACTATAACATTGTTATTCCAACCCATCTCAATTGTTTGATCCTGAGGATATTGAGCTCGTTGTAGATGTTTCCTTTGACCAGAATCATGTTATTATTATAAATTGGTGAATGTCAGATCTTCGAGGAAGGCCAGTTCCTCTAGTCTAGGTGTTATGTTAGAATTTATGTATACAAGACGGGACGTGGGAACTATAGGTTAAGGGAAGAACTTTTCTCAGCATATGTTTTACCACCCACATAAGGGAAACTTCAGGATGAGTATCAATAAGGAGGACAAGATATAATTTAACATATTTATGATGTGGTATGAATAATTGATTGGCTAATCAAATCATCCTTTTTTTTCTATTAACATGATTATGTGGATAGGAAATGATTCCAGAGAGTCTGGGGATGGTTCTGAGCACTAAGATCTATATTTTGTAATGACAGACTAAGCCTCATGGTTAACACATAACTAGTGCTAATGATGTTATTTAACTATACAGGGTGGTCAAATTATTTTTAAGCAACAAATTTTTTTTCAAACTTTTTGTCCTAGGATGCATGACCCCTCATGCACTTCAAAAAATGTGTTTTAAGGGGTTGGGCATGGTTAGTCAAACAATTTTCAAAACCCATGTGTGGTGTGTTCTTGGATAGTGGTTCTTGAATTGTTAGCACATAGCTCAACAGACCATGATACCAAAATGTGAATCCATTTAACAGGGGTAGAATTATGATTTTACCTTCTTTTATTTTTAACTCATTCTCCCTTTTTATTTACCCTTTGACACAAATAATATCCCTCTTCTATTGGATATCTCCATGCCTAACATAGGATTTGAATCTACCTATCCATCAGGGCTTTTAATCCACCACTATTAATAAAATTGGATTCCTCTCGGTGATAGATTTTATAAAATTACATATTTTGTTAATTTATCTCACATTATTTTGTCTTATTATAGTATAGTATAAAGGACATATTTTTATGAAATTTTCCAGTTTTGATGATTTCTTGTGTTCTGGATCTATTATGTAGTAAAAAATTTACAAATGTTCATCTACAAACCTATGTTTGATTCATGAGATATTTTCCCTAAATGTATCATTGAATTAACCATGAACCCTTGTTCCATGCATCATAATCTTCAAGAGAATACACTTTAGTGCCTAATAAATTTAATTAAAGGATAATCATTTTTTAATAATGACTTAGGAACCCATGAATTACTGTCATATGATGACCTCCTTGATGTGAGCCACCCTCAAGGGTGAGACTTTTTTTAATTCATAAGTTCCTTATGCATTTAATTTAATTAGACTACAAATTCATTTGGGTGAAGAGTTATTCATAATGAAAATTATCCCTTGCATATATGGTATGATTTTTAATTCACGATCAACCATTCCTTTTTCATCAATACAAGGGGGGTACAAGGGCCCCATTATAAGGATGCCTTGAATAGAATCATTGAGAATTTTATTTAGAATATGAAAATGAATCTCAATGCCCATGGAGTGATAGTTGGATTCTATTTTGAATACCTTGGATGAGTTCACCGTTTATAATTCCTTTTGTACATCTCCAATGAGTAATACCTAGTTTCATATTGGATTTCCTTGAAAAAGATTATGGGGAAATCTTATTATACCATGCTTCAAGGGTTACATGGTTTCTTAAGTGGAATACTATGGTCGTGATCAGAGGTTATTGCCTTTAGACAATTCAGATATTGATACATGTGGTCCATCTATGTATGTCCCAATATGGACTCATACAACGGTTGATGTATATAGTGTCCTTAGAGCGATAGATGGGTTCCTCCTTATGGACCACCTAGTATGGGCTCAGGATAACACATTATTATGGAATCTAGATGTATCATTATTAAGAGCACAAAATGACTTTATTGAGAACTCAGGATTCATATTTTTTTAGAACTCATTATTCCTATATATAAATAACTAAGGATGATAATTTACTATGTTTAAGGATGTTTCCACCAAGACAAAAAGAATTCTCATATTTAGTCCATGTTAACACTTCATTTCTGACATCCCTGTTTTGGTTTCCACACCTATGTCTCATCTAGAATATAATGGATCTAAAAATATATATAAATTTATATATTCAATTATTTGATATATCTATACCTATGGACCTTTTTTAAATATATTTTTCTTTTTCCAAAGCATGAGTTATCTTTCGGGTATCGCATCGGGAACCTAAACTAATGGGATTTATTTCTTTATTTCACTACCCTTATCTTATGTTCACATTCATAATTTTATATGAACATACTTTATTGGTCTATACATTGTGTATTTCAACATAATAAGGGTATCTACAACTCTATTTGGGGATTTTATGGTACTAAAGTATGATACATGGTTGTAGGGATAGACAAGGGAAATCCCCCCAACAACTAATGTTGAATTTTCGTTACTATGATTGAGTACCAGAATAGAGTACATACACTATGATCATGATTCTAGTGGTGGTAACACTTGTACTATTGATCATTTTTTCATTATACATATGATTGTACCCTAATATCCCATGTACGTTTTTTGGTGTATCACCATTTCAAGGTCCTAATTTTTTATATCCGCTATTGATTTAGATTCCAAATATTTATTATTATTTTTATTTATTAGCATTGATTTTAGTTATTTATTATTTTTTACCCTACAAATCATTATTTTTAAACATTGTTCTACACTTGGATAATGAGGATATATTATCCCCATGGACACACCTTAGGCCCTCATTTCTAGTCAGTAGACTATGAAATATGGGGAGGAATTTTTGAGGTCATGTGGCCAACCGCCTTGGGGAAACACATAGTGGCTTCCAAGGTAGGATGCTATAATATTCAGTGACCAATAACAATATCTAGGATTAAATAATTTCCAATAATAATATATGTTTATGTAATTGAATCAAAAATCTTATAAAATCATATATCATGGAATACAATTTCTTTTCCTCGTCATATCTAATAATTTGTGATGCACACTTGGTTTCATCATCATTTCATGGTTTTTTATTCATTTAATGATCATCTGGGTTTATATTACCTTCATATATTAGAGGTATAAAGATAATAATATTACTACCATCCCAATACACTAGGATAAAGATATATATTCCTTTTTAATGTTAAAATTCCAATAAATATTATTCGATAAATTCCATACAACTGTGACCGACCATAAACATGATAACTCATATTCCATAAATGTGATAGTTTGTTTTCATGAATTAATGCATCTAGTCAAATGATAAACATTGAATATGATCTCAAATAGGGAAAAAAATACTTGATATCATATAATGGAATAACCAATGATACCTAAAACATGTGGTGTTCCAATTAGTAGGTACGTCCTCATTGTCTCTTTTACATGATAACATAGTTTTTGGATATCATCCGAATAGGTATTGATGCTTAAGATCTCCTAATACATAATAATAAGATATCATCCATGTCATGTTAGTATGGTTTATCTAGACCATAATAAAAAGTTTTAAATATTACATTAAAGGTATATTATGCTTCTCATTATGACTACGAACAACATTGTCAATTTTATATAAAATATAATATACTAAATTACAATTTAAATTGTATAAGATGAAGTAGCACAACATTTATTTTAAGAAAACAACATTCTTAAAAATATGTATACATGTTGTTCGAAAAAAATATACTACTCATGTTGGGATTGGTGCACCAACTTCTACAACACTCCAACATTCCCATGTTACAAATTTATAATAATAAAAATATTATCTCGAAAAAGATATGTTTTTTGTTAATTTATTTTGAGGGGTTTTTCACTAGTCTTCCCCCATTTTACTACATTACTACTCTATTATCTATTACTTCATTGACTGTGTAAAAATACTTTGTCAATAACATATATGAGAATATTCCATATAAAATATATCACTAAATTAAATTTATGGATAGTAGAAATGTCATAATACTGTCAAAGATTATATTATTATCATAAATTTTCTGTTAGATATAATTATAATTAATTTTTTTAATATTTCAAATTACTTATTTAGCTACATTAAAACCAACTGTATTTCTTAAATTTGTAGATATGACTACCATAGGTTTCAATGATCTTATCTTAATAATTTTTATAGAATGAAAATGAGAATAGATTAATATATCTTTTTAATACATGCTTTACCATATAAAACATGTGCACCCTCCTCTCCAGGTACTCAGTGGATATGAATTGTACATTCATTAATACAATTGGACATTTCAGAAATCGTTTTGTATATGTATCTTAGATTTATTTCATATTTTCAAACCATAATGTATACATTAGAAATATTATTTCTAGTATATAGTATGTTATATGTGATAGATTTATTCCATGCTATATTTGAAATAAGTCTATCTTAATTATTCTATGAATTGATAATTTTAATTGATTATTAACTTAATTAATGTTAGAAACCTTTTTACATATGTTATCAATGTATTTTAATTGGAACACAATATCCCCCACCCACAAACCTCATGTAATCACATAGAATACATTCATTCAGTTGAATATTAGGTAATCAAAATTATTATATTAATCCATTAATAGATATCTACAACATTAATTTCATAGTTGGATTATATAATGTCACGAATCCCTTTTGGATACATCATATAGATTGTTTATAAGAATTGTGGTCTTGAAATCCAATATAAAATATAATAATAATTTAATGTTTATTAAAAATGTATAATTATAATGGATTTTAGCAAGATGATTTTGTGTGACCAATCAATCCCTTTTCGGTTCATTCATATACAATCTGGGAACATGTAATTTTAAATACCTAGAATCAAATTTAAATCAATTAGAAAATATTCTAAAATTCAAACATGATTTTAGTATATTTATTAAATTTTACTAAATTAAAATTTACATGTGGTTGATATATTATTTCAATTTTATACATCCCTATTAGATATATATTAAATTTTATTATGTAATAATATATCACTGTTACCATGTGATCATAATACCATGCAATTTTTTATTCATATGTAGTTTGTGTCATAGGAATAATCACGTTCCAAGAACAATTTTTTGAACTTGTTCTATATCTCAATACTTAAAATTATCTAAATGAATTAAATTCCCACTATCACTAATAATGATACAACCCTTTTATATAAATATATTTTATTATTTGAATATAACATTTCTATCTCATATATTTATTTATTATACTATATAATCATTGGGATAATTACATTATATATGCTTGTTATTTTTCCTTGTTACTTTTTTTTAATTGATATATCCAAAAACATTCATCATATAGGATCATGAATTGTCACATAATATATAAATCTAATACAATAATGTATATTACATCTATTCATTAATATATATGGTATATATTTATGGATAGGACAATTATTTTCAATTCATGTATTCAATATATAATAAAATATTCTTATTGTCTTATATGTCTAAAAAATGAACATATTTATAATTACATCAAGGTTCAGTCTTTTATAATGATTTTTGGGTTTTGGAATAAAATCGATATATAAAATATGAACAATGTATTCATGTAAGACTCATCATCAATCCTGATTTAATATACACATAGAATTTGATGTTTCTAATGATTTGTGAGTTTAAAGATAAATACACTTTACATTTTCATAATTAGTGAATGCTCAGATAATAAATTATTTAGATCACGAGCCCAAAAGGACTCATATCATCTAAACATTCTTGAGACATTAAATTTAAATTCAAAAAATATTAAAGGAATATTATGAAGTTGTAAAAAATAGTTTTAACATCCCCTTAGAACACATCAAGAGATAAATTCAAACTATATGAATAAGTATTGAGTTTAGAAACAATTTTAAATGTAATCTTTTTTAGTAATTCTGCTAACAATACTTAATATTTTATCTTCATTGAATCTAAATGCCATATTATGATTATTCTTGTAAAAAAAATTAGTCTTACTTTAATATTAAATATCTCTATACAACTGGGTATTATTGAGTCTAACATTTTATATTGGCCATTTATTTAAATTGGTTTAACTATTAAAAATCCATAATTGAGTGTAAACACCATAATCAACATTAATTACTAAAGGAATTATTTTATTGTTGTGCCCATGGGAAACATGAAATAAATATTTCCATAATACTCAACACTAAATAATAGTTCAACTAAACTCAATAATTAAGGAAAATTAAAAGTATCTTTTTCCTCCCTAGTGATATATGGATCATAGTTCCTCAACCACATAGTGAATTCACCTCGCATTTTATAATGTATGTAAACTAATTTTTTTACTATATCAAGATAATATATGTATCCCACAATAAGTAAATAATTCCAAATATATAAAAATTATGATCACATCATATGACATATATATACTAAATTTAATACTATTCTTTCTTATACTTGAATAAATTGTATTTTATTCTTATAGTGAGTTTTCTTTCCACATGAATAGAAAATGTTCTCTTGTTTGACGAAACCACCATTAAATTTGGTTTCCCAAAATGATGTGGTAATATATCTATTGAATTAGAAATACTCATGAGTTGTTTAGAATTTCATTAATAATTTCCACCATAATATAAATTGATTTTAGTTTCTTCATATTCTTATTATCAATATAAGCCTTAATGGAAATATATTGAAGTGATTTATATATACTTCTCATTTTATAATTCTCATGGTAGATGGTGTGATAGGGTGATAAATATATAATAATGGGATGTATTAAAAAAACCATGTTTAATCATCTCATTTTCACATGTTTAGTATAAGCATTATCCTCTTAATTTTAGGATTCACATTCTAAATGAAATGTCCTATGAAATGAAATAATATGGTATAAATATCCTTTTTCTGAGGTTTTATTCATAGATCACTATACATTGGTAACAAAATTATGTTGTGAGTATCAAATTACTCATATATAATTCTTTGATGGGAATTTCTGTCAACCTCACATACTTTTTTCAGTGGACTAATAGGTTTAGGGGACTCATCCACACAATTTTCATTTATATCATAGCACTATTCACAATAATTGCACCACTCTCAAAAAAGATTGTGGGATAGGGTGTGTAATTAGTAAATAATTTTTCACATTGATTTGGTGGTATTATTTTCATTTTTTAAAATGTATAGAATTAGTAGGTTAGTTCGTTTATCATTATTACAATTTTTTACACATTAATTATTTAATAATCACGATTTTGTACCACTATTTTATCAAATTCATGAACCCATTAAAATAAATACAAAAAATATTTATTTTATTGGGTATTATCATTGAAAGAATCCTTAAAAAACTTATTTTCTGATGATCTATGAAATTTACATTACTTCACGAGTTTAAGGTGGGTTTTTTGCTAGACAATTGTACAATATACTGGATCACTATTCTATTGAGATATGTCTCATATTCTATGATGTAATATATTTAATTTTGAAAATCATTGACAATAATGTTTCCAAAACATATCTATGAAAAATTATATTATTATAAAATTAGTTAAGTTAACCAAAAATTAGAAAATAAACCATGCATAATTAAATAATGAAATGACTTTATTATGATCTTTTTTTATTAGTTGGCCCATTTAGATAATAATGTATCGATAATGACTATAGGGGAACTCCTTGATCTATACAATATTACATATTACAAAACATATAAAACTCTCAAGAATTCATCTTATTTGAGTTCCAAAAATTGAAAATTCATCTAATTTTATAGTCCATAAGCAATCACCAATGAGAGGGTACTCATAACGTGGGAATAAATTTTTTCAAAAAAATTTGAAGCACACATTCCTTTATACATTAAAATATGGAGGTTAAATGTACATACCATCTCAAAATAATATAATATATTTTATTATATTAAATCATTGAAATTTTAATAACTAAATGTATATTAATAATTTTACTCACTAATAGTGAATCAGCCTCAAATCATGTTTAGTTAAAATGAAATAATAAATGATAATGAAATATTAATAAGATAATGTCATGACCTCCCATCACAAATTATTCCACCCCTGAGATAGTAATGTGGGGAGAGAGATAGACCCCTCTAGTCCCACCTCTAGTCAAACTTGGGTTGGTGACAAGCACCGATGTTATAGTAAACACACAAATGGGAATCATTTACCTCTAAGACAAATAAATAAAAAAAGAGTAATAAGATAGAAACCAACCAAATCCTACCCAGACCTCACTATAAAATAATCCCTAATGCGCATATTTAATTTCATGAATGAACAACTAAAATTGAAAGGGAAAACTGAAAGTATTAAAATAAAGAAAAACGACAGCGACCACAATGCACGAATAGCTCCTGAAGAAACCCATAGTTAGTACAAACTATCAAGATCTCCAACCTACTCCATGTGACCTGAAAATAGTTTATATATCATAGTATGTGTATAAATGTATACTGAAAATGATACTCCCTAGACCCTCTTGTGAAAATGTAATGAAATAATGCTAAATTAAAGTAAACAACAAATGAAACTAACTTGTCAACTAAACATGAATACTATGTTATCAAACACACCATGGATACTCTCACCAAGTATCACATAAAATATTATACTATAAAAAAAGAATATCAAGGTTACCCCGCTACCACTTCCCCACTGGTTTTCATCATTTCTCTAACAGCGCACATCATCAGCATCTCTCGCCAAAAGTCTAACCCAAAGAAACCTAGGTGTTTCACCACAACATTCACCCCATGTAAACAACCACCAAAAACACACAACCAAAAGTAACCAGGTAGTTTCAAGGATATACCACAACTCGCATAGTTTGTATCATATGTCATCTATTATACCTAATTCTAATTGAGCACACACAGAGAGTAAGGATCCTCAAGATATCACATCCTATAAAGGTTACACCTATAGAAGTCCATATGAAACTATATTCATTATATATGTATGTGAAATAACCAAAAGACATTACAGCCCTCTACACACATATATGGGGAAAATAAACATCATTCATATCAACACAAGTAACTACCACGAGAGGATAATGGTGCCAATGGGGGTAACCCTCGATCCATCCTCCCATCGGGATTTGGTGGAACACACACCACGGGGTATAAAATCCCTAGGATGTTTGTTTCCCTAACTAACAGGGTGGAGTAGCATATATAAACCCAAAATTTAGAGAATATAATATAGACCACAACCAAACTATGTGAAAAGACTATTATAGGACTTAATAGTAGATATTGAATATCCTTTTCCTAGATGGGACAAGTAATACTAGATCTGTTATAATCACCCAACCATTGAATGAGATAGAATAAATTTGTTATCCATTTTTATCAGTTTCACATTATGTTACATAATTATTTAACCATTAATTGACCATTATCAATACCACATCACATTCCATTAGCTTTCCTACCATGATACATTTTCTCCATGTGTAACCCAACAGAGTCCAATGGTTCTCAGAAATATATCCTTGACATTTCACTCTAGTAAGCTCCAACCCCATGGGTAAAACATCATTTATTATTTTATTTAACTACATTGCCATTTTCTTTATACCAAAGTATTAATGAAAATAATTATATTCTAAGAAACATAGGGGGGGTCAATACAGTGCGTAGATGATATACATATCGAGTCTTTTTCACCCATAGTAGGATCATGGACCCATACCTCCTTGAGAGGCCAAACACCAAAAGTGCATGGAATATCCTATGAATGTTCACCTCATTTGGAAGGAGAGTAAGCAAAACCAGATTCTTCAAGAATTTGAGAAAGTAAATAAGATAAAAAACAATAGATTCAACACCAACCACCTTCACATGAATGGGTAAGCCCAGATTCAACCCATTCTATCATCCCCGGTGTCCTCCCCAACATCCACATGAATAAATGGATGCATCTAGACACTCTAAGAAATAACTACTACCAAAACCACATGGCCTCCCTACCCACACATACCGCATATTCCCTCTAGTATCAGCCATCCTAGGCTCACGTCACATCTGGTCATCCCTTCCCCCACACCTATAAATTTCGTATCTAGAGCATTTAACAAGAAGCATGAACAGACATAGCAGTGGGATCATGGAAACAAATAATGGAATTCATCTTTCACACACAATGAGATCCAATGTCTCTAAAGTACAAGGTAATTATCCTCTATAAGAAATAGGGAAACATAGGCCCCATAATGGCATTATATTTTATCACACAACTGGTTCTTATTCCATCATTAATTAAAAGATTCATTGTCACTGGTTCCAAATATGGGAATCCAAAGAAGCTAGCTATCTCAAGATATCAAAAACTAATTAAACAATTAATTTGAAATTTTATTAACCCTTTTATCAACTAGAATAAACATGATTCTAGTTCAAAAACCAATTAATATACACATGATCACTTGCATCAATTTTATTAACATCATAATATAACAACTAAATGATTTATTAAACACGCCTTTTTAAATAATTATACATTTAATTGTACATTTATTCAATATTTAAATTATTTTCCAAATTCCATCATGAATGACTTGATAATTTAATCATGGAATAGATATCACACAATCAATAAAATCAAAAGGAAAACTTTTATCACTGTACAGAAAACCAGATCTCTTCACAATTGTTACCTCTTGTTAAATTAGGTTCATATTACTATTCTATCCATTTAAGTTTCATCCAAGGGATAAACCATTATATCTATATGATTGCGTGTAAATAAATAGAGATGCAATTAATCCACTACCTCAAAAGGCCATTTATGATATTTTCAGAAGAACAAACCAAAGCAATGGATCACAATAACTTCTCCTTCAACAACTGCATCCACCTAAGGACACCACAACACAACTACACTAATCAACCACCATAAAAACTTCATTTGAACGGTGGAAATCATGTTCCATCACATTGATAAGTGAAAATGGTAGAAATATATTGATGAAACCACAAGAATAGCAGTACAACATACCATATATCGAAGATATATTGCTAAATATCGAAGGATGTAGATAAGCATAGTTTCCGAAGGAATGAAATCGTAAAAAATATGGAAGGGGACATCAGGTCTCTTGGGGTGAAGGGGGAACCAATGTAGAATTAGTTTTGACTAAACCTAAGGGGGTGGAAAATAATTAAAACATATAGAATAAGGGCATTACACAACATGTAACCCCCTTTGTCATCATGTAATTCCTAAAAGTTGAGTTCAGCCAAAAAAACACATCACCACAACATGTTATTTCATTTTTCAGTACCCAATGTATTTTACCCCATGGAACTCTCTTTCGCGCCATGAAAAAACCAATGAAATAGTATTTCATGTCATTTTATACTCTTACATGAAGTGTAATCCCCTCTGTAAAGATTGTACTTAACTAAACTTCTCCTACCCACATCTAAGACACAATTGCGCTCTTCAATAATCAAAACAAAAAAAGTTTTCATCCATCTGTATTTTAGCCCTTACATTAGATACCTTTCAATAAATTATTGTTCTTTAGAATCCTAAAAAACACAGATAGAAAATAGAGAGGGTTCATCTGAATAGACACCCTGCGAGATACCTCTCAAATCTCTCTCCACTACATGGGCTCAACCACTTCATTAATGGTACAACAAAAAAACAAGTGAAATCTAAAAGAGATCCTAACCACTATCCCAAGGGAGATTCCAATTACAAGGGATCAATCCACAATAAGAAATAAGATAAATACATCTCATAAATAGGAATGGACTATAAAGACAATGAAAACAACAATAAAAGAGTATGGTTATGCAATTAAATAGTTGGGGGTACTGAATATGTATATCTGACTCATATTCTCAAGTAATATCCTCTATGCCACCATGATAATACAATACCTGAACCAAGGGGATAACATGCATGCACAACACCTTACCATGGATGTCTTGTATCTCTATACTCTGCTGCTCGAAGGTCACATCATCATCAACATCTATCTCTCCCCAACGGATTAAATGAACTTCATCATAAAGATAATGATGGAGATACAACATGTGAAAATAATCACATATACTACGAATTTCTGGGGGAATTGATACTTGATATGGCATGAATCCAACATGTGAAAACACCTTGAATGGCCAAAACAACATGACATAAGGCATTATCCCAAGAACAAACCTTCACTACCCATGATTGAGAGTCACCTACTGAAACATGTGATCCCCAACGCCAAACTCATGTGGTCTAATAATAATATTATTATACGATATCCGATGAACATGCACTGCATTCATTTTTTCATGAATCACCTAAGCAATAAATGTTGTTTTTTGTACTAGTTACAGACATAGAATTGATGACTCTTCGACCCCTATCTAGCACATTGGAGAATTGAAAGGTCAAATATTTATGGATTCAAAAGGAACTATACCAATAGAGGAGTGACACCTATTTTTGTATGAAAAATCTTCCAATATAATGAGACTCATCCATTAACTACCTAAATCTAGGACATAATAGTGCAACATGTCTTCATGATTATGGATGGTTCCCTCTATATTAACATCTATCTATGAATGAAAAGTTATGCTAAGGCATAGCTGATAACTGAAAGCATGATGGAGACCTCTCCACACCCTATCATTTAAATGCTAATCATTATCATAAATGGTCATCCTTGTGACCCTTGGATGTATCACAAACTCCTCTAGATTCTACTTTGATAGAACATCAATTGAGCTCAACTCCTCAAAGCATGGTACATATTTGTCCTAGCCTGATGTACCACTAAGGGAGGACAATGGAACTCTCTGATAACCTTCTCAAAAATCACCAATGGAACAAAAATCCTTCCTTGAAACAACACCCAATTTTGTTCATCCATAGACCAACATTCAAGGTACTCACCACAAAGAACTTGGTCTCTCCATACCTCGAAATTAAGATCCCCCAACCAAGATTTATCCATTGACTATACCAAATATGACTGCACCCTCATCAGAAAAAGATAAAATATTCTCCCAAATTCTCCTATATCTAGATTAAATGATGAATTCTCTTCCATAACTCTCTAAGAATCACTCTATTCATGCACATTATCAATATGCGACTTCTTACTCTATGCCTCGGCTATAACATTCCCCTTTAGAGGTTTATATGATTTTTAAAATTCATAATCCTATAAGAACTCTATCCAAAAGCATTGGAACAAGTTCAATTCATGCTAGGAGAAAACAAACCACAATATTTTTTATTGGTAAAGACCACATAGCACTCACTTATGAAGTAATGTATCTACTATTTCATGGAAAACAATATTTCCCCCAAATTTAGATCATGGGTGGAATAGATATGTTCATGGGGACATAACTATTGGGAACCATAAGAAATTACTGATATTTACTCTATTAAAACCTAACTTTACCCATGAAATGAAGTATCATGGAAAACCTCAAACTGAACTCTTTCTACTGGGAGACAATGAACTAGAGTTGTGAAAAAATTGTTCTTCAGATACTAAAAATCAACCTAACACTGATAAGTGTACATGAATTATTGATCCTTTTTAGTCAATGCATTCAGAGGAGTCACATCCTGAGAGATATTGGCATTGAACCTCCAATAATATCAAGTAAAACTAAGAGAACTTCAAACCTATTCATTTGTATTAGTGCAACCAAAGACACAACTAGTTCTACCTTCTATGAATCCGCAGCTACACGCTGATGGGACACACCAATACATAGGAAACAAACTACTTGATCAAAAAACTCAAACATAAAAAACATTCCAAAATAGAGGTTATTGATGACGAACTCCCAGAACGCAATCTAGATGGTTAGAATGATCCTCCATTGATGTTGTGTACACGAGGATGTTATCGATGAAAAAGACCATGAACATATTTAATAACTCATATAACATAGAATTTATCTACCCAATTAACATAGCTAGAGATTCCATCACATCGAACGACAACCCAAAGAATATTTAATGGGTATGATGAAAATGGAAAGCAGTCTTCGAGAGGTCCTCATAATTCAAACCCATTTGATGATATATTGATTGCAAATCAACCTCCGAGAACCAAATTTCATTATTTATTTGATTGAATAAATTATCAAATTGCAGAAGGGGATAGAGGTTCTTCACTATCACATGGTTCATGAGATGATAATCAAAACCCAACTGCTAACTTCCATCAACCTTCCTCATGGACAAAATCGGTGCACCACATGGTGATACACTCAGGTGAAAAAAACCACATTTTAAAAGACCATAGAGCTATATAAAAATCACCTACAACACAAAAGGCAACATCCTATAAAGAGATATGAGATAGGAGACACTATATTTTTTAGATCAGTCTCAAACTCGATCTTTTGTTGATGTGGTAATGATACACACTCTTCTTGAAATACATAAGGGCACTCTTATACATCCATGGTGAACATTGACTAAAAAACCTCCAATGAAATTAAAATCTGCTCAACCATCTACGATGATAAGGATGGAACACTCCTCTTACCCATCCTAAAGTCTCATTATCCAAAACACACCACTGTCATTTCGCATGAATTGAAAACACCACTTACCTCCTAAGGAAATCCAATATCGCTTCAACTCAATTCTACCAATCCATGATAAGGATTTATTTATATGAATGTATTCATAAACATAAGAAATATACCCATGATAGGTGATTCCCCAACACTACATCATAATATCTATATACTTCAAAAAATTCTTCTGACCACAAAATGGCATAGTCAACACCAAGGGAATGGGAAGCCTCACTACCTCATACCCTGAAGCATTGATAAGGGAAGGTGATATGAAGAAGTGTGTCACTATGGAATCAAAAAAGGAATGTAGCCATTCAAAAATTAAAAATGGTACCTCGAACAATGTCTAGATCACCTAGTGCTACTAACACTAACTCATGATGATAATAAAGTCTGACTCCATGGCCACTCAGACCGTTATAGTGACAACCTCTATGCAAGTGATGTACTCTTTAAAGATAGGGAGTATCCCATGAATGACTTATGTTTTCCATGTATACTCTCTACTGATTCAAATCTGGTGAAACCAACTATTTCTGCCTTGGATGAATCATCCATAGTGGAGGAACCTAAAGAGGAACACCTGACGCATGATGACTGCTAAAAAAGGTTGGTCACACTCGTTGATAATGACATAGGCATCTATAAGAAAAACAATCACCTGAACTCTTAGTATGTTCCTAGGAGATATATATCCTAGATAAATTATATACTGAGGGATTAGACATACAACCAATTGATTATATAATCTTTTTCACAAAAAACATGGAACCCCCGATCACTAATCTTCTTTGTGATGAATCTTAATAACCCCCCCCCCCCCCTCTTGTGATGATACGGTTCTAGCTTAAATCATCTCAATTACCTCAAATCATTCAAACACCTCGAGATGTGCTTTCATCATAAATGGTTTTACCTGGAACAAGAGAACTAGATGAATATCCTCACCAAAATGAATCAAACTTGCATCCTCATCTTGAAATAGGACTAATGTATATCATAGAATGTTCCAGAAATGGATCCCAAACCATCGTACATTGGAGTTCCCTAGCTAAACGGTATGCAACTCCAATTTACTGGTCACCAACATAAATTTAGAAAGAAACTCATATCAGAACTTCTCTAAAAAAGTATCCTATGAGACTTCTGAAGCCTCACTATCTCTATGGATCAAGAACCACCAATTCCTGATTTCCCCATATAGCATCATCACAAACAATAACACCTTGTAATCCTTTTGAGAAAAGATCACATTAATGTCTATATCAACCTATTCTGGCCAATTTTATTTGACTAAATTAGAAATTGATCCCTCATACTTTCACTGACACTGGTGTTGAAATTATTGTAATTTCTTTCATCAAGTGTCATTATCGTCAACTTCTACTCTATTGTCATCTGATGGCATAACCTACTTGACATCATCTGTGAAAACATGATGTAGACGTCAAATTGGATCTATACATACAAAAGATAAAGAACCAATAGATCCTAAAACTAGTATATTTAATACATTAACATGAATTAATTTTTTTATTTTATTCATTTTAGGTTAACACATCCCATGGCCTAACAATTCAATCTCAGGCACATTGAAGAAAGAATCATGATCATATCCTAGGTCTATACCTTGAAACTAATATCACCTTTTTTAGTATCCACTAAAAAACAAATTTTCCATGCATCAGATCACAGGGATTCTTAAAAACCTAGGTCTTAGCCAGTCTCAAGTGTTTATAAGACATTCTTAACTTGACTGACCCTATTGCCCTACCAACCAATGAATCCTCACCTGTTACTTAATATAAACTATATCTTATCCCTCATATAGTCCTATGATACCACTCTATCATGTCCTCCTCACCCAAAAGTATTCCACTTCTTGGATTGAAATGCGAGGAGAGTGATAGTGACCCCCCCCCCCCGGAGTCTCACCTCCAGTAGGCCTTGGGTGGGCATGTAGCACCATGGGTATAGTGAACACACAAATAGAAGGAATTACCCACTTAGTGAACACAATTAAAAGAGAAATAAAATATAAAAACCAAAAAATAAAGTTAATATGTTAAAGAAAAATAAACCAAAGTGCACATATGTAATGTCTGGAAAGAACTACTACAACTGAAAGTGAAAAATGCAAGTACTGAAAGAAAGTAAAATAGCAGCGACCACCAAGCCCAAACAGCTCTTATAGAAACCCCTAGCTAGAAATAACCATCTTGATCCCCAAAATTCTCCATGAGACATAAATAATATTTTATATATTTTAATGTGAATATAACATTATACTCATTAGGATTCTCATTGAAGCCTTTCATGAAAAAGTAAAGAACTCATGCCATAGAATACTGAACAATAAGGGAAGCTACCAAATCCACTAAATAAGTATACTATGTTCCCAACCTTACCATGTATACTCTCACCAAGTATGGCATACAAGATTATTCAATAAAATAATGAATATCATGGAAACCCCAATACCACTTCCCCATTGGTTTGTTGCTTTTCCCCAATCTTTTTGGTTTTCATCCTCTCTTTCGAAATGGCTTGCTCGAAGACACCAGTCCATACCACCACAACATGCACATCATGAAATGTGTCACAACAACCGCATTACCAAATGTAACTAGGTAGTTTCTGGGATACCCCGTATCTCATATAGAGTGTATCATACATCCTCTATTACAAATCACGTAATTAAACACATATGCCAGGTTAGGATCCCCAATCCACCATAACCTATATATGTTACACCTATAGTAGTTGATCAGAAAATATATCTAGAATATGCGTATGTGAAATAACCAAAATACATTAGAGACCTCTACACACATATAATGGAAAAAAAACCATTGTTCATACCAACACATGTAAATTCCAAGAGAAGAGAGTGGGGCTAAAGGGGGAAGTCATCCATCCATCCTCCCACTAGGATGCTGGGGAAAACACCACCAAGGCTCATAATACATGCAGAATCTGTTTCCCTAACCGATGGGGTGGAGTAGCATATAGAAACATAAAATACAAGATATAGTATATCTAACAACCACAATATGGAAAAAACATATTCATAGACTCAACTACATCTAATGTCACTCAGACTCCCAACCACCACAGGTAATACTAGATATACTATAATAACACAACCATTTAAGGAGATATATTAAATTAAATATCGCCTTTTATATGTTTCACTTTACCTTAATTAATTATTTAACCATTAATTAAACATTGTCGAACCCACAACACATTCCATTATTATTCCAACAAATATCCATGCCCTCCAGGCATAATCTGTAACACCCCAAGCTTCCCCAATACGCTTCCCTTTGAATAATACAGTAGCGTGTGTTGTACGCAACTTAAATTTCTAACACACACACCACAACCAATCAAACTAGCCATTATGAATAGTAATACCCACTTTTTGAAATTTTATAAATTTAATCTTTCAAAATGGACTTCATTTTTGGATTCTTAATATCGAAATTATCCTAGGGTGAAATTTTGGTGTTTTTTTGAAAACATTCCATTTTTGATGAATAGTGAAAAAACACTAAGTTATAGTTTAAAACCAAATGTTTATTTAAATAATTATTTTTTTATTCAAATTTAATTAGGGTTAGAATAGATACATAATACCTATATATGTTCAATTTAATTCATTGGATTTAGTTTAGAATTATTTTAGATATATAAAAATTTTATTGAACTTTTCACTGTATTTTACCCACCTCTTAAGAGAATTTGGAAATTCACATAAAACATAATTTTACCGCTTCTGTGAGAGCAATTTAGAAAATCCGAGAGACAATGTTTATATCATGGAGTAAAATTTGGTTCAATGAGATGAAAATAATTTTTTTTGAATAGTAAATTTTTACTTTTATTTACCATGCTTAAAAGTAAATTGTGTAATTAAGGGTAAAAATGTTATTAATATTACCCTAAAAAATGTCCTAATTCTATTGTACAAGGGCATCTCAACCAAATACAAACGTAGGAATAAAATATTATCATTTAGGTCCACTTGAATTAGATTAGGACGTTTATTTTTATTTAATTCAAAAAAGAGTTAAAAGAGTTAAAATCAAAGTTTATTTACTAAAACATTTTTAATATCAGGTTATAAATAATATAAAATCGATTATAATATTATGTAGAAAGATTAAAATATTTTCTACATAATGGTAATTTATTTATAATTTTTAGACGTTAAATAATTTAATTTATTTATGACACAATGGTGATGCAGTAATTACCTAATTAATGAAATATGAAATTAATTGATATTATAAATATCCAAATAAATGTAATTTGAGACTTTTTACGAATTAAACTAATTTTATAGGTTAATATGACATATTATTATTGTTTATATAAATTTTCTTCGAAGTAATAAAGCAGTTTTGAAATTATCAAAAACAAAATACCCAATAGTGTCAAAATTGTCAAAAAAGAGTTTTTAAAACAAATATTATATAATTAATTTATATTCTCTTCCTAAAAATCAATGGTTCCGCAAAAGGACTTGTATCATGATAGGTTTATTATTAATGGACCACTTGGGGGTCGATTATATGTATATAGTATGTTTATTAACTATATAATATAAAAATACAATGTGACATGGTAAATGCTAAACTAATTAACTAAGAGTTAAAACTAATAGATAAGGTTTAAATAGTAACCCAAACCTGTATAAAACCTATTGTTTGAGTGGTTTTCGACCTATCCCCACCTTATACTTTAAATAATCCACATTGGAGCAATTAGAAACCGAATATTAATATATTATAAAATAATATTTCTAGCTGTTCTAAAGGTTCCCCTCACCCCTCTTATAAAATGGAACTCCCCCTTCTCACTAATTCACACATTAAAGGCAATTTAGCTCGGCCAAACACTACAAAAATACTCTTTCAACTTCCCTCAATTAATCCTACAGGCTTTAGTTTGATCATAAAGCCAACATATGGATCTCTTTTGATCAAATCAAAAGGAAGAACCTGAAGAAGATGTAATGTTTTCACCACCCTCTTTCAAGTTCCTTTCTTCTTCAACTTCTTCTTTCATTGTAATTCACATTATTAGATAATAAACTCCAGATTATTATATATACTATGATGTTATTGTAAATATGGTACAACCATATTCAGTATTCTATCCATCCTTTATGTGACATGTCACCATATGTGCGTACTTACAGCATACCGTCTCCACGTCGTTGTGTAATTGTTATTCAATAAATTATTATTTGGATGGGTATAATAATGATGTGTAATTCATGTAAATAATATATATAACTTGATAATGATTATGTATATATGATATACCTCCCAATTATATGTTATTTTTATATCAAAAAAATGATATTGTCGCTCGTGTGTACGTACGGACTACCATCTCCACGAACGCGATGAGATTCATTCCCCATCATATCTATTCAAGACTAATTCTCATTTAATGATTAAAAATAATGCTTAAGGACTTCATATAATTATGGATATGAATAAGATAACACCTATCCATAAAAAAATATCTTACATAGCAAAACATATAAAATAAAATGAGTAAGTTATATCGAAACAACGATAATACTAAGATATTATTAACAAATAAATGGTAAAAGATCATATATGATATCATATTAATGTTTATGATTATTTTATAATTTAATAACAATTATTTGACCATTATACAAGAGGTTAACCTACCCTCAACCATGGAAAAGTACAAAGGAAGGGTTTATTTCACAATCTCTTCATTATCCGAGGTTGTTTATATGTAATTATCTACTGGGACCTCTTTATCATCCACATCCATGTTTCTTAAAAATGTATTTCAAATCACTATTACTATTTTATATACTATGGGATAAAGTCATTTATACCATTTTTTACTTTTTATAATAAATTTATCAATGAATATTTCTATCGTTTTCCAAACAATTTCCTTTTTAACCATTTCGACAGAATTAAGGTAAAAATGTTTTTTTAACTTATATGGCATGTGCGGCTATTTTCTGCCATTATAAAATCATCGAAGCTTCCCTTTCAAGCCAATAAGAATATTTTCAATGTAAATGTTTTATTTTATAATCATGTGACTTTTAAATGATTTAAAACAAAGAGATATTTCTCTCAAATTGTTTTGATTTCATCTATGTCAACATCCATTGATGGATTTTAAGCTTATTTGAAGTTTATTTATTATGATACAAAACATACATATTGTATTGAAGGTTTTGTGATATTTTTGACTTTGGATGTGCTATTTTTATACCATTCCTGGTTTATGGAGAAAGTATTGACATTTCGTATGCTAGTTTTAATACGAATGTTTATGTTATATTTAAACCTGTTGATATGAGGAATGCATTGGATTTAATATGTCATGGGTGGAGCCCACTATAGCTCCTTGATACATCGGTAGGTCTCATGAGACAAACAAATTTCTTAGCACAAGGATTTGACAAAATATTACCTGTAGTATTGGCATGAGGCCTTGACTATGTGGTTATGGTAGTCTAGTAGTATGCATTCCATCATTATGAAAGTGGTTATTGATATTGCATGTTATTATTTGACTAGTCGAATTTCCATGTGAATAAGTATATGGAACTATTTCATTTTATTTCTTCTATATTATGCTGAAGTTCATGTTTAAAGGGGTTTGTTTTAGTTATACATTCCCTTAAATGTTTATGCTTATTTATGAATGTTTTTTATATAATGTTATCCTTAATGGGCATTTGAGCTCACCCCTTCTTATGTTTTATTTTCCCAGGATATGTGGAATTATTTTATGAATGACCTACAAGGATAGTATAAGGGGATAAGAGTGTAGACTACAGAGACTATATTGTTGTGGTTTTCATTTTATGATATAATGTGGACTTTATAAATGTATGTAGTTATTCCTAGGCTACTAAACCAATCGGTCATTTGAGAATTGATCTTTCTTATGATCATGCTAATGATATGTACTAATGCACCGACTCTGGAAAACTAGGGTTGAGGTTTTACATTTGGTATCAGAGGAATATTAGTACAAACTTTAGAAGCTAGATTTAGATAAACTCTAATTAGGGAACATAGATCTAAGATGGACTTTGAGCATTATTATAGAAGAACTTCCTATAATTTTGTTATTATAGATATTTTGTGACTTTTCCAATCAATAAATCCCTTTCTGGATACGATCAGGTAGAGGCGGCTCTAGCACAGATGTACCTATGGGTAAAACCCAAAAAACACCGCTTTGAGTTAGACTCGAACAGGAACTGGTGCATGACAACGAGCCTTGTTGCACTCTTGGTTAGGACACTCCCGGGGGATATGATTAGGATAACTCTCATTTTCCTTACAAATCATTATGAAAGGTTTATGAGTATATATTTCCTCAATGAAAACAGTTTTATGATTATTGATTTTATCCATAAATAGTTCAATTTATGTTAAGTGTTTTACAAGTATGTAATTATGTATTTTGATTTATAAACTGATCTAGTTTATGCCATTGTTTAGAAATGGCACCTAGTGGAAGAAATGGATACATTATCAATGCACGCACTCCATGTAGGGATTTCCCTCCTACTCAAGATAATTATAGTGGATCTGGTGATGCAACTGGTGCTGATCAACTAATCACTATATTGGGACAACTCACTCAGGTTATGAATAATAACCATACCCATGTGGAGCACCCTGATCCACAGCATGGAGGATCAATGTTAGATCTCTTCATGAGGCAGTAACCACCAACATTCAATTGGAGTACAAATCAATTAGTAGATGGGAAATGTATAGGTATCCTAGAGAAAATATTTCAGGGTATGCGGAGTAGTGAAAGGGAAAAAGTTGCCATGGAAGTTTATTGCCTCAATGGAGATACTGATCAGTGGTGGTCATTGATTCAAAACACGAATGAAGATGATGAAGTATCAAATATAGAATAGAGGGAGTTCAAAGATATATTTTTAGAAAAATACTTTCCTTGTGACCATCGAGAAGATATGGAAAGACAATTTTTGAGTCTGAGACAAAAGGAGGATGAGAATGTTGCAAAGTATGAGGCTAACATTACAAGGTTAGCAAGGTATGCTGGAGATTATATACGTAACCCAATAAGTAATATTGATTGTTTCATTGATGGGTTAAAACTATTTCTCCATCGAGCATTAGTATCACAATCCTTCCCGTCGTAAGAAGAAATTGTCTGACGTGATATCAGGATAGAGAAGGAATTCTCTAAGTCTTATGACTTTAAAGCAAAGCAAGGGAAGAAGAGATCTTCTGATCAATCAGGGAATGGAAATAAGGGAAATAAGGTAAAAGTTGAATATCCTTCCTATAGTAAATGTGGGAAGAAACACCATGTTACCTGCTTAAAAGGAATGGGAGTCTCTTACAAGTGTGGTGAAAAAGGACACCAAGCTCGTGATTGCAAGGAGAAGAAGGAAGCTACCGATGTCCAATGCTACAGTTGCAGGGAGGTGGGACATTATGAAAATGAATTTCCTAAGCTTCAGGGGAACATACCTCAGAAAAGGCCAAGGGATCAAGGCCAAGCATATGCCATCACTACTGCTAAGGTAGAAGCTCTGAAAGATTTGGTGGCAGGTAATTTATTAATTTCCTTAAGTTTAGCAAATGCATTATTTGATTCTGGATCATCGCATTGTTTTATATCTTCCCAGTTTGCTAAGAAAATTAGATATTTACAATTTGATTTTAAAAGTGATTTGTCAGTTAAAACTCTTAAGGGAAGTATAATTGCAACAACGTTTTGTGAATCAGTCCCCATTAGAGTACATTAATGTTCTTGATCCAATGATCTCATCGTCATACCTATTATTGAGTTTGATATAATCCTCCGTATGGATTGGATTTCAGACCATGATGTTAATATTTATTGTAAGAAACAAAAGGTTATGACTTTTGATGATGATTCTAAGGAACACCTTATCTTTAGTGCAAAATTGTCACCACCTAATTCGTATCTAGATCCACCCCCAGTAGCTCAACTAAATTCAATTATTTTGAGGAAGAGAATGAAATGATTTTTTGTGATGAAAGGAATGTTCAAATAGAGGATGTACCTATTGTGAAAGAATATGTAGATGTGTTTCCAGAAGATTTACCTGGACATACTCCATATTGAGAAGTTGAGTTTTCCGTTGATTTAATTCCTAGATCAATGCATATATCGAGGACCCCTTATAGAATGGCCACTGTGGAATTAGTTGAACTAAAGAAACAACTAGCAGAATTGAGTAATAAATGATTTATTCGCCCAAGTGTTTCTCCATGGGGAGCCCATGTTCTTTTTGTTAAAAAGAAAGATGGATCTATGAGGTTATGTATCGACTACATGGAAATCAATGCTATAACAATAAAGAACAACTATCCCCTACTTCACTTTAATGATTTATTTGACCAACTGCATGGAGCTAAATACTGTTCAAAGATTGAACATTGATCTGACCATCAGTTGTGTGTGAAGAAGGAAGACATTCCGAAGATATCATTTCGAACAAGGTACGGGCATTACGAGTTTACTGTAATGCCTTTTGGATTGACTAATGCAACCCCAGTATTCATGGATCTAATGAATAGAGTTTTCAAAGAATATCATGATGATTTCATGGTGGTATTTATTGATGATATATTGGTATACTCCAAAATCTACGAAGATCATGAAAATCACTTGCGCATTATTATGAAAACTCTTAGAAGACATGAATTATATGGGATGTTTTTCAAGTGTGAATTCTAGCTTCAAGAGATCTCTTTTCTTGGCCATATTGTCTCCAAGGATGGAATCACTGTTGATCCTTCAAGGATAAGAGCAATCCAAGAATGGCCAGCACCAATGAGTATAACCGAGGTACACAGTTTTATTGGTTTAACAGGTTATTATCAATGTTTTCATCTAGAATTTTGTCTGATTGGATAACCCATTAACAAACCTCACACGTAAATGGGTTAATTTTGTTTGGACAAAAGAGTGTGAAGAATTTTTTGAAGAACTGAATAGAATATTAGTCAATGATCCTATATTGACTCTACCATCAGGGAATGATGGGTTCGTTATTTATAGTGATGCATCAATGAAACAATTTGGTTGTGTCCATATGTAGAATGATAGGGTTATTTCCTATGCATAACGACAGCTAAAAATTCATGATCAAAACTACCCTTCTCATGATCTTGAGTTAGTTGTAGTAATCTCTTCTTTGAAGATATGGAGACATTGTCTCTATGAAAAAAATGGGAGATTTATACTGATCACAAGAGTTTTAAGTATATTTTTTCTCACAGAAAAACTCAACATGAGGCAAAGAAGATGGATTGAACTACTCAAGGATTATGATTTCATGATACACTACCACCTGGGGAAGGAAAATAATGTGGTATATGCATTGAGCAGAAAACATCATGGAGTTTTGAACATGATGATAATTGAAAGGGATCCAATTTTCATGGATCTAGTGAAGATGGATATGGGAATTACCATGAATATTGATACATCTATACTTTTTCAAATGGATTCCAAACTGTCATTACTAGAAATGATAAAGAGTTCTCAGATCGGTGATGAAGAGTTTCAAAAGAAGATTAAAGCTGTGAATGATGGATGATTGAAAGACTTTATGTATGAAGATGGAATTTTGAAAATTGGGAAGAGACTTTGTGTTCCCGATATACCTGCTCTAAAAAGAGAATTGTTAGATGATGCTCATAGCTCCAATTTCTCTATACACCCTGGGAGCACCAAAATGTATAGAGATTTGATGGAACATTTTTGGTGGGACAACATGAAGATGGAGATTGCTGATTTTGTGTCAAGATGTATGGTTTGTAAACAAGTGAAAGCTGGAAGGAAATAACCTGGAGGAGTCAGGCAACATCTTCCTATACCAGAGTGGAAATGGGATAATAGCATGATGGAATTTGAATGGGACTACCAATGTCTCCTAGAAGGAATGATGCAATATGGGTTATCAATGACCTTCTTACAAAGTAAGCACATATTTTTGCTATAAGAGAAGATATACCCCTAGAACGTCTAGCAAGACTATATATTAATGAAGTTGTGAGAATTCAAGGAGTACCCCTATCGATTATTTCTGATCGTGATCCCCGTTTACTTCAAGATTCTAGAAGAGTCTTCAAAAAGCCATGGATAATGAACTTCATTTGAGCACTACCTACCACCCTCAAATCGATGGACAATCAGAACAAACTATTCAAACATTAGAATACATGTTGATATCCAGCTCACATGATATTCAGGGTATGTGGGATCAATATTTACATCCGGTAGAATTTCCTTATAACAATAGCTTCCATTAAAGTATTCAAATGGCACTATATGAAGCGTTATATGGAAAGAGATTTCGCACACCAACTTGTTGGGATGTCGTTGGTGAAAGAAAAATTGTACGCCCAGAACTAGTGGAGGAAACGATGGAGAAGGTAAAGGTAATCCAAAACCAAATCAAAGAAGCTCAAAGTAGGAAGAAGAGCTATGATGACAACTAAAGGAAGGATTTGGAATTTCAGGTAGGAGATCATGTTTTCTTAAAGGTATCTCCATGGAAGGGAGTTATACGTTTTGGCATGAAAGGGTAATTGAGTCCTGGGTACATCAGACCTTTCGAAATTCAAGAGCGAATTGGGGCTGTGGCTTACCATTTGGCAATGCCTCCAAGTCTCTCCAAAATTCACAATGTGTTCCACGTATCACTCTTGAGGAAATACCTACCTGACCCAACACATGTACTCACCTAAGAGGAATTAGAACTGGAACCCAATCTGTCTTATTTCGAAGATCTCGTTAGTAATCTTAATATGAGAGAACAAGTACTGAGAAATCGGATGACTCTTCTGGTAAAAGTTTTGCAGAGAAACTATAAGATGGAAAAGGAAACGTGGGAACCCAAGGAATATATGATGAAGAACCACCCGAATCATTTCATGTGGTAGCATTCTATAAATTTAGAGAAAAAATCATTTGAAGGATGGGAGAATGTAACACCCTAAGCTTCCACGGTACATTTCCCTTTGAATAATACAGTAGCGTGTGTTGTACGCAACGTCGAGTTCTAACACACACACCACAACCAATAAAACTAGCTGTAATGAATAGTAATACCCACTTTTTGAAAATTTATAAATTTTATCATTCAAAATGGAATTCATTTTTGGATTTGGAATATCGAATTTAGACTAGGGTGAAATTTTGGTATTTTTCTGAAAACCTTCACTTTTTGAAGAATAGTGAAAAAACACTGAGTTATAGTTTAAAATCAAATTTTTATTTAAATAATTATTTATTTTATTGAAATTTAATTAAGGTCAAAATAGATACATAATACCTATATAAGTTAAATGTAATTAATTGGAGTTAGTTTAGAATAATTTTAGATATATAAAAATTTTATTGAACGTTTCACCATCTTTTACCCACCTCCTTGGAGAATTTGGAAATTCACATAAAACATATTTTTACCGCTTATGTGAGTGGAATTTCAAAACTCCGAGAGACACGCTTAATATCATGATGTAAAAATTTGGTTCAATGAGATAAAAATAATTTTTGGTGAATCGTAAGTTTTTTACTTTTATTTACAACGGTTAAAAGTAAATAGGGTAATTAAGGGTAAAAATGATATTAATACTACCCAAACACATGTCCAAATTCTTTTGGACAAGTGTATCTCGACCAAAAACTACCTTAGGAATAAAATATTATCATTTAGGTCCACCTGTATTAGATTAGAAAATTTATTATTATTTAATTCAAAGAAGAGTTAAAAGAGTTAAAATCAATGCTTATTTACTAAAACATTTTTAACATAGAGTTATACATAGCATAAATTCAATTGTAAATACTAATTAGTAATATAAAATGATTTCCTACATAACGGTATTTTATTTATAATTTTTAGACATTAAATAATTTTATATATTTATGACACAATGGTGATGCAGTAATTACCTAATTAATGAAATATTAAAATAATTGATATTAAAAATGACAAAATAAATGTAATTTCAGACTTTTTGTGAATTCCACTAATTTTCTAGATTAATATTGTAACCCCCCGACCCCAGCTACCCAGAGTCGGTGCATTAATTACATAACATTGGCATGATCACAAGAAAGATCAAATCTCGAAAGACCGATTGGTTTAGTAGCCTTGGAAACACTAGATATATTCATAAGTTTTACATTACATCATAAAATGAAAAACTACTACAATAACATAATGTCTCCATAATCCACACTCATATCCCCACATAATATCCCTGCAGGTCATTCATAACCTACTTCTTCACTTCCTGGGAAAAATAAAACATTGAAAAGGGGTGAGCTCAAATGCCCAGTAAGGATAACAATATAGCGGAAACTTTCATAAATAAGAATAAACATTTAAGGCAGTGTATAACTAAAACAAAAGCCTTTTAAATATTAACTTTCAACATGGTATGGCATAAATAAAATGAAATAATTCCATTTACTTATTCACATGGATATTCTACTAATCGAATAATCACATGCAAAAATTAATAACCACTTTCATAATGTTGGAATGCATAATGCCAGACTATCATAACCACATAGCCAAGGCCTTGTTCCAAGACTACAAATAAGATTTTGTCAAGGCCTTGTGCCAAGACACTAGTTTGTCTCATTAGACCTACCGATGCATCGAGGAGCTATAGCGGGCTCCACCCGTCACTTATTAAGTCCAATGCATTCCCATATGAAAAGGATTAAACATAACATAAACATTCGTATTAAAACTAGCATACGAAATGTCAATAATTTCACCATAAACTATGAATGGTATAAAAATAGCTCATCCACAGTCAAACATATCACAAAACCTTCAATAAAATATAGAAGTTTTGTATCATAATAAATCAACTTCAAATAATCTTAAAATCCATCAAAGGATGTTGACATAGATGAAATCAAAATTCTTTTTAAAGAAGTATCTCCTTTTATTTGGAAATCATTTAAGGTCCATATAAAATAAAACATTTTCTTTGAAAATATTCTTAAAAGCTTGTATGGAAAGCTTCGACGATTTTATAACGGCGGAAAATAACCGCACCCGCCGTATAAGTTAAAAAAAACATTCTTACCTTAATTCTGTCGAAAAGGTTAAAAAGGACCTTGTTTTGAAAACGACGGAAAGATTCCTTTATAAACCTCTTATAAAAAGTCAAACAAGGGTATAAATGACTTTAACCCATATTCTTGTAAATAGTAAAAATGTTTTGAAATACATTTTTAAGAAACATGGATGTGGATGATAAAGATATCCCAGTAGATTATTACGTAAAAACAACCTCGGATAATGAAGAGATTGTGAAATAACCCTTAACTTGTACTTTTCCTTGGTTGGGGTAGGTTAACCTCCTGTATAATGGTGAAATAATTGTTATTAAATTATACAAGAATCATATATATTAATATGATATCATATATGATCTTTTAACATTGATTTATTAATAATATCTTAGAATTATCATCGTTTCGGGTGTTAACTTACTCATTTCCTTTTATATGTTTTGTTACATAAGCCATGTTTGTTGTATCTTATTCATATCCAGAATGATATCAAGTCCTTAAACATCATTTTTAAATCATAAAATGATAATTATACTTGAATGGATACGATGGAGAATGAATCTCATCGCGTTCGTGGAGACGGTAGTCCGTACGTACGCACGAGCGACAATATCATTCTTTTGATATTAAAATAATATATAAATGAATGGTATATCATATATACAGAATAATTAACATGTTATATTTATTATTTACATGAGTTACACATCATTATTATACCCATCCAAATAATATTATATTGAATAACAATTACACCACGACGTGGAGACGGTAAGCCGTACGTACGCACGTATGGTGACATGTTATTCAAAGGGTGGATAGAATACTGAATATGGTTGTACCATACTTATAATAACATCACAGTATATGTGAGATACTGGAGTTATTATTTTAGAATGGTAAGAACAAAGGAAGAAGAAGTGGAAGAAGAAATGAACTTAGAAAAGGGTGGTGAAATCATTACCTCTTCTTCGGGTTCTTCCTTTTGATGTGATCAAAAGGGCTCCTTAGGTTGGCTTTCTGATCAAACTAAGGCCTCTAGGTTGTAGTGAGGGATGTTGGGAGAGTATTTGGGCAGAGTTTGGCCGAACCAAAAGGATTTGAAGGTGTGAAGAAATGAGAAGGAGGAGTGCCCTTTTATAAGAGGGGTGAGGGGCACCTTTGAAAAAGCTAGAAATATTAATTTATAATAAATTCATATTCGGTTTCTAATGGCTCCAAAGTTGATTATTCAAAGTTTAAGGTGGGGATAGGTCTAAAACCACTCAACCAATAGAATTTAGACAGGTTTGGGTACTTATATTAACCTTATCTTTAAGTATTAACTCTAAGTTAATTAGTTTCACTTTTACAATGTCTCTTTGTATTTTTATATAATATGGTTAATAAACTTACTATATACATCCAAGCGACCCCCAAGTGGTCCATTAATGAGTAACCTATCATAATATAAGTCTCTTGGCCGAACCTTAGATTTTTAGGAATTTAATATCAATTAATAATATAATATTTGTTTTAAAAACTCTTTTATGTCAATTTTGACACTATTCAATAGTTGATTTTTTTGAAACTCATAACAGATAGATTACTTCGAACAAAGTCAATTAAATCAATCCTAATATATCATATTATCCTAGAAAATTAGTTTAATTCATTAAAAGTTTCATATTATATTTGTTTGGGTATTTATAATATCAATTAGTTTAATTTTTCACTATTATAGTAATTACTGCATCATCTTTGTGTCATAAATAAAATAACTTATTTAATGTCTAAAAATTATAAATAAAATATAATTATGTAGGAAATATTTTTATCTTTCTAATGAATATTTATAATCTAAAATCCAACATATATAACCCTATGTAAAAATTGTTGTTCTAAAAGATATATGCTTGTGTCATTTTTGTATTCATTTTAACTAAATTAAAATAAAGTGTCATTATCACTTACAAGTGGATCCATGGGGTCCCAAAATAGACACAAATATGCCCATGGTCGACCATCTATCAACCAATAGGGTTAAGACACGTTTTTAGGGTAATTTGGTATTATTATAATATTATTTTTTTAACCCTTATTTACCTGATTTACCCTTAACCATGGTAAATAAAATATTTACCGCAGTAATTATTCAAAATGTCTAAAAATAAAAGTTACCTATTTACACAATTTGAACATCCTGATTCCAAATATGGAATCCATTTTCCTAAATTCAAAACACAGAAGTGGCAGAAATTAATTTAAAATTAATTCCCGCTGTCAAAACAAAAAGCGTGTTTTTAAGAGATAATAACTATCAAAAGATTGACACTTGTTTATGTCCGGTTTAATTGTAAAATTATGTCCAATGACAAAGATTATATTAAATGGTAAAAATATATTCTAAATATACTTTAAAACCACTCAAATTCACAATTTATCACTATTAATTATTTTGATTAAAAAAGTTGTTTTTAATTAAAATTTAGTAATTTTCACTATTCATCAAAATATGAAAGTTATCCGAAAAGTACCAAAATTTCAACCTAGGATAATTTCGATATTCCGAATCCAAAAATGAAGTCCATTTTGAAATATAAAATATATATGATTTCAAAAATTAGGTATAACTATTCACAACGGCTAGTTTAATTAGTTGTGGTGTGTGTTAGAACTCGAGGTTGCGTACAACACACGCTATCGCATTATTCGAAGGGAAACGTACCGTAGAAGCTTGGGGTGTTACATTCTCCCCTCCTTCAAATAATTGCGTCCTCGCAATTTCTAGGGTATTACTGCATAAAAAGACTCGGGTGGTTCTTCATCATAAGTTCCTCGGGTTCCCACGTTGCCTCTTCCATCTTATGGTTTCTCCACAAAACTTTTACCAGACGCGTCGTCCGGTTTCTCAGTACTTGTTCTCTTGTATCAAGAATCCTGACGGGCTCTTCGCAATAAGACAGATCGGGTTCCAGTTCTAATTCCTCATATGTGAGTACATGCGTTGGGTCAGGCATGTATTTTCTCAATAGAGATACGTGGAACACATCGTGAACTTTGGAGAGACTTGGCGGCATTGCTAATCGGTAAGCTACAGCCCCAATTCGTTCTAGAATTTCGAAAGGTCCGATGTACCTGGGACTCAATTTACCTTTCTTACCAAAACGTATGACTCCCTTCCACGGAGATACCTTTAGGAAAACATGATCACCGACTTGAAATTCCAAATCCTTCCTTCGATTATCGGCATAGCTCTTCTGCCTACTTTGAGCTGCTTTGATGTGATTTTGGATTACCTTCACCTTTTCCACCGTTTCCTCCAACAGTTCTGGGCCTACAAGTTTTCTTTCACCAACGTCATCCCAACAGGTTGGTGTACGACATCTCTTTCCGTATAACGCTTCATATGGTGCCATCTGAATACTCGAATGGAAGCTATTGTTATAGGAAAATTCTACCAGAGGTAAATATTGATCCCACATACCCTGAAAATCAAGTGAGAAAGATCTCAACATGTCTTCTAAGGTCTGAATAGTTCGTTCTGATTGTCCATCTGTCTGAGGGTGGTAAGCAGTGCTCAAATGAAGTTCAGTATCCAGGGATTTCTGAAGACTTCTCCAAAATCTTGAAGTAAAACGGGGATCACGATCAGAAACAATTGATAAGGGTACTCCATGAAGTCTCACAACTTCGTTAATATATAGTCTTGCTAGACGTTCCAGGGGTAGATCTTCTCTTATAGCAAGAAAATGTGCTGACTTGGTAAGACGATCAACAATAACCCATATTGCATCGTTCCTTCTAGGAGTCTTTGGTAGCCCCATGACAAAGTCCATCGTAATATTGTCCCATTTCCACTCCGGTATGGGAAGAGGTTGCATGACTCCTCCAGGCTGTTGCCTTCCAGCTTTCACTTGTTGACAAACCATACATCTTGACACAAAATCAGCAATCTCCCTCTTCATGTTGTCCCACCAAAAATGTTCCTTCAAATCTCTATACATTTTGGTGCTCCCAGGGTGTATAGAGAAATTGGAACTATGAGCATCATCCAGCAATTCCCTTTTTAGATCAGGTATATTGGGAACACAAAGTCTCTTCCCGAATTTCAAAATTCCATCTTCATACACAAAGTCTCTCAATCTCCCATCATTCACAGCTTTAATATTCTTTTGGAATTCTTCATCATCAGTCTGAGAACTCTTAATCCTTTCTAGTAAAGATGGTTTGGCAACCATTTGAAAAAGCATTGATGTTTCACCTTCCCTGGTTATTCCCATGTCCATCTTCACTAGCTCCATGAAAATTGGATCCCATTCAATTCTCATATTGTTCAAAACTCCATGGTCTTTTCTACTCAAAGCATCTGCCACCTTGTTTGCCTTCCCTGGGTGGTAGTGTATCGTACAATCATAATCCTTGAGTAATTCAAGCCATCTCCTTTGCCTCATGTTGAGTTCTTTTTGTGAGAAAATATACTTCAAACTCTTGTGATCAGTATAAATCTCACATTTTTCACCATAGAGGTAGTGCCTCCATATTTTCAAAGCAAAGATCACTGCTGCTAACTCGAGATCATGAGTAGGATAGTTTTGTTCATGAATTTTCAACTGTCGTGATGCATAGGCAATAACTCTATCATTCTGCATAAGGACACAGCCAAGTCCTTTCTTTGATGCATCACTATAAATAACGAACCCATCATTCCCCGATGGTAGAGTCAATATAGGAGCATTGACTAATCTTCTCTTCAGTTCTTCGAAACATTCTTCACACTCTTTTGTCCAAACAAATTTAACCCCTTTACGTGTGAGCTTCGTTAATGGGTTAGCCAATCGGGCAAAATTCTGGACGAAACGTCGATAATAACCTGCCAAACCAATAAAACTACGTACCTCAGTTATACTCGTAGGTGCTGGCCATTCTTGGATTGCCTTGGTCTTAGAAGGATCAACATAGATTCCATCTTTAGAGACAATATGGCCAAGAAAAGAAATCTCCTGAAGCCAGAATTCACACTTGCTAAACTTTCCATCTAATTCATGCCTCCTCAGAGTCTTCAAGATAATGCGCAAGTGATTTTCATGATCTTCATAGGTTTTGGATTATACCAATATATCATCAATAAATACTACCACAAATTCATCGAGATACTCCTTGAAAACTCTATTCATCAGATCCATGAATACAGATGGTGCATTAGTCAATCCAAACGGCATTACAGTAAACTCGTAATGCCCATACCTGGTTCGAAATGCTGTTTTCGGAATGTCTTCCTTCTTCACACACAACTGATGGTATCCAGATCGAAGGTCAATCTTTGAAAAGTATTGAGCTCCATGCAGTTGGTCAAATAAATCATCAATACGAGGTAGGGGATACTTGTTCTTTATTGTTATAGCATTGATCTCCCTGTAGTCGATACATAACCTCATAGATCCATATTTCTTTTTAACAAAAAGAACAGGGGCTCCCCATGGAGAAACACTAGGGAGAATAAATCCCTTATTACTCAATTCCTCTAGTTGTTTCTTTAGTTCGACTAACTCTACAGTGGCCATTCTATAAGGGGTCTTCGATATAGGCCTTGATCCAGGAATCAAATCAATAGAAAACTCAACTTCTCGTTCTGGAGGATGTCCAGGTAAATCTTCCGGAAATACATCTACAAATTCTTTCACAATAGGTACATCCTCTATTTGAACATTCCTTTCCTCACCGACAGTTATTTCATTCTCTTCCTCCCCGATAATTGAATTAATTTGAGCTACAGGGGGTGGATCTAAATAAGAATTAGGTGGTGACGATTCTGCTCTAAAAATAAGGTGTTCCTTATCATTATCATCAAGAATCGTAACCTCTTTCTTCTTACAATAAATCTTTGCATCATAGTCCGAAAGCCAGTCCATACCGAGGATTATATCAAACTCAATCATAGGTATGACGATGAAATCAGCAGATAAAGAAAATTTATGTGCTCTAATGGGGACTGATTCACAAATCTTTGTTGCAACGATACTTCCCTTAGGAGTTTTAACTGACAACTCCCTTATTAAATCAAATTGTAAATATCTAATTTTCTTAGGAAACTGGGAAGATATGAAACAATGCGATGATCCAGAATCAAATAATGCATTTGCTAAACTTGAGGAAACCATTAAATTACCTGCCACCACGTCTTTCGGAGCTTCTACCTCAGCAGTAGTGATAGCATAAACCTGGCCTTGATCCCTTGGCCTTTTTTGAGGTAAGTCCTCCTGACGCTTAGGACATGCATTTGCATAATGCCCCATCTCCCTGCAATTGTAGCACTGAACGTTGGTAGCTTCCTTCTTCCCCTTGCAATCATGAGCTTGGTGGCCTTTTTCACCACACTTGTAACAGACTCCCATTCCCTTCAAGCAAGTACCAGGATGTTTCTTCCCGCACTTACCACAAGATGGATATTCAACCTTTCCCTTCTTCCCCTTATTTCCATTCCCAGATTGATCAGCAGGTCTCTTCTTCTCTTGCTTTGCTTTAAAGTCATAAGACTTAGAGAATTCCTTTTCGGTCTTGATAGCACATGAGACAATGTCTTCGTATGATGAAAAGGATTGTGAGACTAATGCTCGACGGAGAAATGGTTTTAACCCATCAAAGAAACGATCAATCTTACTTCTTGGGTTGTGAATATAATCACCAGCGTACCTCGCTAACCTTGTAAAGTTAGCCTCATACTTTGTGACATTCTCATCCTCCTTTTGTCTCAGACTCAGAAATTGTCTTTCCATATCTGCTCGATGGTCGCGAGGAAAGTATTTTTCTAAAAACAGATCTTTGAACTCCCTCCATTCCATGTTTGATACTTCATCATCTTCCTTCATGTTTTGAATCAATGACCACCATTGATCAGCATCTCCAGTGAGGCGGTAAACTGCCATGGTAACTTTTTCCCTTTCACTACTCCCCAAAGCCTGAAATATTTTCTCTAGGGAAAATATCCATTGCTCAGCTACTAAGGGATTTGTACTCCCATTGAACGTTGGTGGTTGTTGTCTCATGAATCGATCTAACATTGATCCTCCACGATGCGGATCAGGGTGCTCCATACGGGTAAGGTTATTATTCATAACCTGAGTAAGTTGTCCCAGTACGGTGATTAGATGATCAGCACCAGTTGCATCACCAGCCCCACTATAATTATCATGAGCAGGAGGGAAATCCCTACATGGAGTGCGTGCATTGATACAGTTTCCATTTCTTCCACTAGGCGCCATTTCTAAAAAAAATGGCATAAACTAGATCAGTTTATGCATCAAAATACATAATCCCATACCTATAAAACACTAAACATAAATTGAACTATCTATGGATATAATCCATAATCATAAATATGTTTTCTTTGAGGAAGTATATACTCATAAACCCTTCATAATGATTTGTAAAGAAAGTGAGAGTTATCCTAAGCATATCCCCCGGGAGTGTCGTAACCAAGAGTGCAGCAAGGCCCGTTGTCGTGCACCAGTTCCCGTTCGAGTCTAGCTCAAAGCGGTGTTTTCGGGTTTTACCCCTAGGTACATCTGTGCCAGAGCCGCCTCTACCTGTTCGTATCCAGACAGGGATGTATTGCTCGGAAAACTCACAAAGTCTCTACAATACCAAAATTCTAGGAAGTTCTTCTATACTAATCCTCAAAGTTTATCTTAGGTCTACATGCTCTAATCAGAGTTTATCTAAATCTAGGTTCCAAGGTTTGTACTAAACTTCCTCTGATACCAACTGTAACGCCCCGACCCCAGCTACCCAGAGTCGGTGCATTAATTACATAACATTGGCATGATCACAAGAAAGATCAAATCTCGAAAGACCGATTGGTTTAGTAGCCTTGGAAACACTAGATATATTCATAAGTTTTACATTACATCATAAAATGAAAAACTACTACAATAACATAATGTCTCCATAATCCACACTCATATCCCCACATAATATCCCTGCAGGTCACTCATAACCTACTTCTTCACTTCCTGGGAAAAATAAAACATTGAAAAGGGGTGAGCTCAAATGCCCAGTAAGGATAACAATATAGCGGAAACTTTCATAAATAAGAATAAACATTTAAGGTAGTGTATAACTAAAACAAAAGCCTTTTAAATATGAAATTTCAACATGGTATGGCATAAATAAAATGAAATAATGCCATTTACTTATTCACATGGATATTCTACTAATCGAATAATCACATGAAAAAATTAATAACCACTTTCATAATGTTGGAATGCATAATGCCAGACTATCATAACCACATAGCCAAGGCCTTGTGCCAAGACTACAAATAAGATTTTGTCAAGGCCTTGTGCCAAACACTAGTTTGTCTCATGAGACCTACCGATGCATCGAGGAGCTATAGCGGGCTCCACCCGTCACTTATTAAGTCCAATGCATTCCCATATGAAATGGTTTAAACATAACATAAACATTCGTATTAAAACTAGCATACGAAATGTCAATAATTTCACCATAAAATATGAATGGTATAAAAATAGCACATCCACAGTCAAACATATCACAAAACCTTCAATACAATATAGAAGTTTTGTATCATAATAAATCAACTTCAAATAATCTTAAAATCCATCAAAGGATGTTGACATAGATGAAATCAAAATTCTTTTTAAAGAATTATCTCCTTTTATTTGGAAATAATTTAAGGTCCATATAAAATAAAACATTTTCTTTGAAAATATTCTTATAAGCTTGTATGGAAAGCTTCGACGATTTTATAACGGCGGAAAATAACCGCACCCGCCGTATAAGTTATAAAAAAACATTCTTACCTTAATTCTGTCGAAAAGGTTAAAAAGGACCTTGTTTTGAAAATGACGGAAAGATTCCTTTATAAACCTCTTATAAAAAGTCAAACAAGGGTATAAATGACTTTAACCCATATTCTTGTAAATAGTAAAAATGTTTTGAAATACATTTTTAAGAAACATGGATGTGGATGATAAAGATATCCCAGTAAATTATTACGTATAAACAACCTCGGATAATGAAGAGATTGTGAAATAACCCTTACCTTGTACTTTTCCTTGGTTGGGGTAGGTTAACCTCCTGTATAATGGTGAAATAATTGTTATTAAATTATACAAGAATCATATATATTAATATGATATCATATATGATCTTTTAACATTGATTTATTAATAATATCTTAGAATTATCATCGTTTCGGGTGTTAACTTACTCATTTTCTTTTATATGTTTTGTTACATAAGAAATGTTTGTTGTATCTTATTCATATCCAGAATGATATCAAGTCCTTAAACATCATTTTTAAATCATAAAATGATAATTATACTTGAATGGATACGATGGAGAATGAATCTCATCGCGTTCGTGGAGACGGTAGTCCGTACGTACGCACGAGCGACAATATCATTCTTTTGATATTAAAATAATATATAAATGAATGGTATATCATATATACAGAATAATTAACATGTTATATTTATTATTTACATGAGTTACACATCATTATTATACCCATCCAAATAATATTATATTGAATAACAATTACACCACGACGTGGAGACGGTAAGCCGTACGTACGCACGTATGGTGACATGTTATTCAAAGGGTGGATAGAATACTGAATATGGTTGTACCATACTTATAATAACATCACAGTATATGTGAGATACTGGAGTTATTATTTTAGAATGGTAAGAACAAATGAAGAAGAAGTGGAAGAAGAAATGAACTTAGAAAAGGGTGGTGAAATCATTACCTCTTCTTCGGGTTCTTCCTTTTGATTTGATCAAAAGGGCTCCTTAGGTTGGCTTTCTGATCAAACTAAGGCCTCTAGGTTGTAGTGAGGGATGTTGGGAGAGTATTTGTGCAGAGTTTGGCCGAACCAAAAGGCTTTGAAGGTGTGAAGAAATGAGAAGGAGGAGTGCCCTTTTATAAGAGGGGTGAGGGGCACCTTTGGAAAAGCTAGAAATATTAATTTATAATAAATTCATATTCGGTTTCTAATGGCTCCAAAGTTGATTATTCAAAGGTTAAGTGGGGATAGGTCGAAAACCACTCAACCAATAGAATTTAGACAGGTTTGGGTACTTATATTAACCTTATCTTTAAGTATTAACTCTAAGTTAATTAGTTTCACTTTTACAATGTCTCTTTGTATTTTTATATAATATGGTTAATAAACTTACTATATACATCCAAGAGACCCCCAAGTGGTCCATTAATGATTAAACTATCATAATATAAGTCTCTTGGCCGAACCGTAGATTTTTAGGAATTTAATATCAATTAATAATATAATATTTGTTTTAAAAACTCTTTTATGTCAATTTTGACACTATTCAATAGTTGATTTTTTTGAAACTCATAACAGATTGATTACTTCGAACAAAGTCAATTAAATCAATCCTAATATATCATATTATCTTAGAAAATTAGTTTAATTCATTATAAGTTTCATATTATATTTTTTTGGGTATTTATAATATCAATTAGTTTAATTTTTCACTATTATAGTAATTACTGCATCATCTTTGTGTCATAAATAAAATAAATTATTTAATGTCTAAAAATTATAAATAAACTATAATTATGTAGGAAATCGTTTTATCTTTCTAATGAATATTTATAATCTAAAATCCAACATATATAACCCTATGTAAAAATTGTTGTTCTAAAAGATATATGCTTGTGTCATTTTTGTATTCATTTTAACTAAATTAAAATAAAGTGTCATTATCACTTACAAGTGGATCCATGGGGTCCCAAAATAGACACAAAGATGCCCATGGTCGACCATCTATCAACCAATAGGGTTAAGACACGTTTTTAGGGTAATTTAGTATTATTATAATATTATTTTTTAACCCTTATTTACCGGATTTACCCTTAACCATGGTAAATAAAATATTTACCGCAGTAATTATTCAAAATGTATAAAAATAAAAGTTACCTATTTACACAATTTGAACATCCTGATTCCAAATATGGAATCCATTTTCCTAAATTCAAAACACAGAAGTGGCAGAAATTAATTTAAAATTAATTCCCGCTGTCAAAACAAAAAGCGTGTTTTTAAGAGATAATAACTATCAAAAGATTGACACTTGTTTATGTTCGGTTTAATTGTAAAATTATGTCCAATGACCAAGATTATATTAAATGGTAAAAATATATTCTAAATATACTTTAAAACCACTCAAATTCACAATTTATCACTATTAATTATTTTGATTAAAAAAGTTGTTTTTAATTAAAATTTAGTAATTTTCACTATTCATCAAAATATGAAAGTTATCCGAAAAGTACCAAAATTTCACCCTAGGATAATTTCGATATTCCGAATCCAAAAATGAAGTCCATTTTGAAATATAAAATATATATGATTTCAAAAATTAGGTATAACTATTCACAACGGCTAGTTTAATTAGTTGTGGTGTGTGTTAGAACTCGAGGTTGCGTACAACACACGCTATCGCATTATTCGAAGGGAAACGTACCGTAGAAGCTTGGGGTGTTACAAATTTGACATATTAGTATTGGTTATATAAATTTTGAGCGAATTAATAATGCTGTTATAAAATTATCAAAAACAAAATAACCAATAGTGTCAAAATTGACATAAAAGAGTTTCTAAAACAAATATTATATTATCAATTTATATTCCATTCCTAAAAATATAAGGTTCGGACAAAAGACATTTATCATGATAGGTGTATCATTAATGGACCACTTGGGGGTCTCTTGGATGTATATAATATGTTTATTAACTATATAATATAAAAATACAGAGTGACATGGTTAATGTTAAACTAATTAACTAAGAGTTAAAACTAAAAGATAAGGATAAAATAGTGAACCAAACATGTCTAAAAAGTATTTTTTTTGAGTGGTTTTAGACCTATATACACCTTAAACATTAAATAATATACTTTTGAACCATTATAAACCTAATATTAATTTATTATAAAATATTATTTCTAGCTTTTCCAAAGGTGCCCCTCACCCTTCTTATAAAAGGGAACTCCCCCTTCTCACTAATTCACACATTAAAAGCCATTTGGATCGTCAAAAACCTTCCCAAATACTCTCTCAACTTCCCTCACTTTAAAACAGAGGACATAGTTTGATCAAAAAGCCATCCTATGGAGCCCTTTTGATCAAATCAAAAGGAAGAACCCAAAGAAGAGGTAATGTTTTCACCACCCTCTTTCAAGTTCCTTTCTTCTTCAAATTCTACATTCTTTATTATTACCATTCTAAAATAATAACCTCTAGTATATTATATATACTATGATGTTATTATAAATATTTTACAATCATATTCAGTATTCCATCCATCCTTTGAATGACATGTCACCATACGTGCGTATGTACGGATTACCGTCTCCACGTCGTGGTGTAATTGTTATTCAATAAATTATTATATGGATGGCTATAATAATGATGTGTAATTCGTGTAAATAATTGATTTAACATGATAATGATTCTGTATATATGATATACCATCCAATTATATATTATTTTAATATTAGAAGAATGATATCTTCGCTCATGCGTAAGTACGGACTACCGTCTCCACGAACGCGATGGGATTCATTCCCAATCGTATCCATTCAAGAAAAATTCTCATTAATTGATTAAAAATAATGTTTATGGACTTGATATCATTCTGGATATGAATAAGATACAACCTATCCATAACAAACATTACTTACATAAAAAAACATATAAAAGAAAACGAGTAAGTTAACACCCGAAACAATTATAATACTAAGATATTATTAACAAATCAAAGGTAAAAGATAATATATGATATCATATTAATGTTTATGATTATTGAATAATTTAATAACAATTATTTCACCATTATACAGGAGGTTAACCTACCCTCAACCAAGGAAAATTACAAGGTAAGAGTTTATTTTATAATCTCTTCATTATCCGAGGTGGTTTATACGTAATTACCTACTGGGACCTCTTTATCATCCACATCCATGTTTCATAAAAATATATTTAAAATCACTCTTACGGTTTTAAAGACTATGGGATAAAGTCCATTATACCCTTGTTGAATTTTTATAAGAAGTTTATAAAGGAATATTTCTGTCATTTACCAAACATGGTCTTTTTTAACCTTTTCGACAGAATTAAGGTAAGAATGTTTTTATAACTTATACGGCGGGTTACACTATTTTCGCTGTTATAAAATCGTCGAATCTTCCCTTAAAATCTTATAAATGTATTTTCAAAGTAAATGTTTTATTTTATAATCATGTTACTTTTAAATGATTTAATAAAAATAGATATTTCACTCAAATATTTTTGACTTCATCTATGTCAACATCATTTGATTTATTTTATGCTTATTTGAAGTTCATTTCTTTTGATAAATAAACTTCCATATTGTATTGAAGGTTTTGTTATATTTTTGACTATGGATATGCAATATTTAAACCATTCATGCTTTATATAGAAAGTATTGACATTTCGTATGCTAGTTTTAATACGATTGTTTATGTTATGTTTAAAGATGTTCATATGAGGAATGAATTGGACATAATATGTGACGTGTGGATCCCGCTATAGCTCCTCGATGCATCGGTAGGTCTCATGAGACAAACTATTGTCTTGGAACAAGTCCTTCAAAAAATCATATTTGTAGTCTTGGCACGAGGTCTTGACAATGTGGTTATAATAATCTGACATTATGCATTTTATCATTATGAAAGTGGTTATTGATATTGCATAGATTTTTAGAGTAGTATAATATCCATTTGAATAAATATATGGAATTATTTCATTTTATTTCTGCCATATTATGTTGATGTTCATGTTTAGAAGGCTTTTGTTTTTGTTATATGTTTTCCTTAAATTTTTATGCTTATTTATGAATGTTTCCGCTATAATGTTATCCTTACTGGGCATTTGAGCTCACCCCATTCTATGTTTTATTTTTCCAAGGATGTGAAGAAGTATTTTATGAATGAACTGCAGGGATAGTATAAGGGGATAAGAGTGTGGACTGTGGAGACTATATTGTTATAGTTTTCATTTTATGATGTAATGTAAACATGATGAATGTGTCTAATTATTCCAAGGCTACTAAACCAATCGGTCTTTCGAGACTTGATCTTTATTGTGATCATGCCAATGTTATGTACTAATACACCGACTCTGGGAAACTAGGGTCGGGGCATTACATAACCCAACTGATTGAATAGTTCCTCATATGTATAAACTCTTCATTGAACCGCTTAAAGATCCAACCCCATGGGTTAAAAATCATTTATTTATTTATTTAACAAAATTACCATTTTATATATACCTAGGGATTCTAGAAAATAATTCAAAGCTACCAAAGCATGGGATAAACATGGTGAGTCGAGAAGCTACCCATAAATTCTATTCCACATATAGCATTATCATAGACCCATCCATCCTTGAGAATATAAACATATAAATCACGGTAAATACCCATTGAATTTTCATTTCTTTTGGAATGATAGTAAGAAAAAAAAGCTACCACATGTAGTATAGAATGTAAATCAGATTAAAAAAATAAGAGATTCAACACCGACCACTATCACAACAACGGGTAAGGCTAGTTTCAAAATTTTCCGTCATACTTGGGGTCCTCCCAAACACACACATGCCTAAAATGATTCATCTCTCCATTATAGTCGTCAAATGTTACCCCAACCACTTGGCCTCCATGCCCCCACACACCACAAAACCCCCCAGGCTCATCCATCTCTTGATCATGCCACATCTGGTCCTCTCTTCCTTCGTAACCATAAGTCACATATCTAGAGAACAACACAAGATTCATTATCAAATAAAGAAATAGGCATTCAACCCCAAATAAATTCATTCATTCTAGACACATAATTGGATATCACATCACCAAATCACAAGGCACATGGACTTCACAAATATGAAAAAATACAGGCCGCAAAATGAAATTATATTTTATCACACAACTAGTTGTAATTAAATCTTGAAATAACTGATTCATTATCACAGATTCCTACTATTTAAAACCAAAACAACAATATATCCCAAGAAATACCAAATTAAATAAAATATTAATTTGACATTAATATAACTCTTTATCAACATGTTTCCCAATGCTTCTGGTTCGTTAACAAATTCCATTATACATGAATACTTGAATAAATTTTATTAACATCAAATTATAACAACAAACATATTTATTAAACAATCCTCTATAACCAATTAGAAAAAAAAATCAATTAATTTTTGATTTATGTTATTAAAAATTTACATCGAGAACAACATGATAAATTAATCATGATATAGATAGAAAACTATCTAGAAAATCAAGAGGCAAACTGATATCATGGTACATAGCGACAACATCACTACATGATCGATACCAATTATTTAATCAACTTAATATAATTGTTGGCACAATTAAACTCTGATCAATGGGATAAACCATGCTAACTCAATGATTTCATGAAAATAAATACGGATTTAGTGAATACCCTACCTTATAAGTGTATTTATGTACTTTTCACAATAATATATCATAGAAACGGATCACGATCACCTATCATGTAACAACTAAATCAACTCGAGGATGCCGAGGCACAAGTAAACCAATCAACCACCATGAATACTCTATTAGAAACATGGAAAACACATTCAATCACATGGAAAATAGAAACAATAGGAAACAAATAGAATAAACCTCAATAATGGATGTGGATTATACTTTATATCAAGGACAGATCACCACATATGGATAGAGAGTTATAGGGATAATTCCATGATGAAAGAATCCCCAAGAAATGAGGAGACAGTCATTGGGTCTCTTGGGGTCTAAGGAGAGATACTATAGACATATGTTTGAAAAATCCCAAGCACCTGTAAAACACATAAAACATACAGCATAGGAGATTACACAATGTGTAATCCCTTTTGACGTCAGGTAAGTTATTAATGTCAAGTTCTACTAAAAACCATGTCACCTCAATGCTTTATTTCATTTTTCAAACCTAGAAGTATTTCATGCTTTGAACCCCTCTTTCATGTAGTGGAACAACTTGAGAAATCGGATTTCCCATCACGTAATACTAATGAACAACGTGTAGTCCCCTCTATTCAGCTTTTTCATAACTGAAGTTCACCAAACCTCTTCTTAGACACCTTGTATAACATTTATCTTCAATACACAAAGTTTTCATCCATCCAGATCCATGACCTTATAATAAATATTCAGTTTAATGGGTTTTTCCATATTAAAATTGCATTAAAATAGTTTATCCTAGATATTGATATGTCCCACAACACTATTATTATTTTTCTAAAAATACAAATATTTTTATAAATATGTGTAATTTTCTGTTAAAATTTTTTTTGGTGGTTTGGAAAAAATGGTAAATAGACTTAAAAATATACCTAGGGTGAGTATTTATGATTATCTGTGTTACGTCTAACCGAAACTTTCTAGATGTCTGGTTTCAAAACCCCCATGTGGGGTTCCTATTTCCATGAAGGTGGCCCACATTATGGGTGGAAGATGATTAAAAAAAATTATATACTACAACATACAGACATTGGTGGTACATTTTGATTATTTCACTAGGGGGATAAGATGGTTTGGTGGATATGGACCCCATAAGAAAACCCTTTTTATAATACAGGATGACTATAACAACCAACAACCCTCCCACCCAATTATATATATATAATATTAATATTGATTCAATAATATTTAATAAATTCACTTTCCATTGAATAATAATTTCATGGGCATTAGAACTTGTATTTTCACAAATTTATAGCATTGCGATCATATGTAAAATACAGAATATAATTCATAAAAAAACTAATTTAAATTCGAAAATTAATTATAGGTTGATCACTTTGATAAAAATAGCAAGAACCTAGAAATTTTAAAAACATGAAATAATGATATTTAAAAATAATCAACCATGTTTATATCATAAAATATATTCATGTATACCATTTCTCATAATCATCCATGTTTTCATTAAAATTTAATTTAAGAATGAGGATGAAATTTAAAAAAATTGTATATGGTTCCATGTTTATTCATCAACAATGATAAGATATACTTTTTATTCATATATATTCGTTGAAATGTACCAGTAAAGACATATTCTAGATCATATACATATAAATAATAATTCATCTACCTCCATTCATAAATTCCCATGTGAATCCATTGAAAATTAAAGCACTTTAGAATGACCTTTCAAACACAAGAAAATTGTAGATTCAATCTTAATAAGAAGAATTGATATATTCTTATTATTAAATTGTTTTACCTTTTTCAAAAAAAATTATATAGCATTTAATGTGTTTAAATACATTCCATTCTCTTCACAATACATTTTATTCTTCAAAATTATTTTTATATATTGGTTTTATTCTCAAAAATTAATTTCAATATTACTATATAAGAGATAACCCGAAAAAGAATATAAAAAAACCCACTATTGACATAGTTAACACAAAATTAGGGATGTGAATATTTAATCACTCAATTTTGACATTACCATGTGTAGTTATACAAATATTAATCCATTATCTTATACTTTACCTCCTGTAATAATTTAACAAACCTTGGACACGAGACCTTTATATGAAAAATAATCTTTTCTCAAATTCCCATTTATAATTAAATTACATGTGAATACCTTTATAAAATTATAATCTTATAATTATTATATAATTTATATATAAAATTTAATTATTACAACTTACATATTTCACACTCATAACATATGAACTTTAAACCACGAGGACCAGTTCATCCTAATCTATGATTCATCCAAATTGGTGGAAAATACACATACACATTGTCTATGAACCTATGTGAACATATATTGATAGTACAGATTCATACCCATGGACCAAGAAAAGTATCAAGTAACACATAATGTACTCTTATGTGATAATGGTAATTCATAGTTACAAAAATATTCTATTAGAAAATTATATGTAATGTAAAATCATTGCCGAGTCATATATCATAAATCATGGTAAATACTTTTACATCATACACATTTGATTATGTATAAATTTAGAGAGAATTCATGGTGGTCTTATAATATAATATTATAGATATGGATATTATAGAGGAACTACTATTCGATATAACTTGGAATGTGAAATTACTTCTTTTTCAGAGGTCAAATATCATGACATGATAATTCAAACAATTACATTCCAATAATGACATGACCAAAACAATATACCTCACCATGAAATAAATTTCATTGTTTTCATCCTTCATTAATTTTAAAAATACAATGATACACATTGATAACAATCACATGTAAATATACCAACAATCTTTCTAATAAATAGGAAAATCGATTTACATGAAAAACATGTTGTGTTTCTATAGGTGGATCGTTCCTAATGAAATTATCGACAATAGATAACGATGTGGAAAATAAATGATAAGGAGGCTAAATGATTATGTTCATCGACACCTACTATTAAAACATCATTTGTGTCCAATCAAAATTATCTATGTAAACCGTTTGAAATATTTTATTTGATTAACGAAGATCCTTACCTTGATACACCGTCAAACTGATACCCAACCCAAACCTTCACATACTTGAAAGGAATTCTCGATACCAATGGGTTGGGGAAAAACACCCAATTCTTAATAAAAACTAATGGGAAGGATTTTTTCCCACATGAAGTAGAAAAATGATCTATATATGTATGATGGTAAGAAAGAGATGAATATTAAAATATTAAATATATTTCATATAAATAATGAAACATCATAAGTGATAAAACTCAATTGTAGTTAAACAATATCAATGGTAAAAGATGAGCATAAACGGGAAACCATAATTGAAACTGCTACTTTGTGTGATAGCATTGGAAAACTCCAACCATCCCACCATTGGCATACCAAAAAATGGATGGAAACTCATCACCTCAATGTGGTGACATTCCTTTCCATTCATCAAAAGACATAACAAGGTCTACACAACTTTGATGTGGTGTGATGGTTGTGATGTGAATAGGATCAATAGGATCCCACTAGATGTTCGATATCATGTATCTATAAAATATATATACCCACTGAACATTATTAAAAAAAAGTCATATTAATTAGCTAAATGGTATTTATATCAAATACATAGTAAAATACTTTTCCCTTTTTTATGAGTTGCATATACTCTATGTAAAACTGTTTCAAATAATCTATGTATAAAAGATTAGAATGTATATCACATATATCAATATTGTTAAAGGAAAAAATATATCACATACCATATCAAAAATACAATCAATACATGCCAAAATAACATGTGACATCACACCAAGGATCATAATAGATCTGTATTTCTTGGAAACTCAAACATAGACAGGGATGATAGCATGCGTTAAGTCTCCAGATATATGAATCAAATCTAGAGTGAAGAGAAACACCCTAGAAAGTGAACCTACCAAAAGATTCTAACATGTTTCTATATCAATCGACTTAGTGAGAAAAGTTACACCCATTGAGTGAAAACTCTGAAAGTATAAATTGTTATTTACTATTTATACACCTTCTAATTAAGTACCCAAGGATTCCCATGTCCACCATTTTCCAATCCACATCATCAAAATCATTCTCTGTTGACTATTTCATAAATTCATTTCAAAATTATTTGAAATTACCAATTCAATTACTAATAAATGGGAAACATAATTTTTTTTTAAAAAAATTGATTCTACAAACATAATTCAATCATCAATGTTCATTTATAAAACAAATCTTAAATCAATATCAATATATCTCATCCATCATCGGATAGAGATGAAACCACAAACTCAAAATTAGGTCATAAATTCCCACAACAAGATTCATCCATATGAAAAAAATGAAAATATAGAAATGGATGTCATATAATAAATCCTTACATCATAGAATAAATTCAACATTAAAATTGATTTGTCATGAATATAACACAACACATATATCAAGAAACATAAACATGAACCACAACTAACACAAATATCATCTTCTGAATGATGATAATACAACATATTTGGAATGTATGATGAGAATAAACACATGATGAATAATGTATCTAAAAAATAGTTCCAGGATGACTAATGGTAATTATGAATCACAAAGATAACATACCTGAAGAGACACAATGCTACCAAAACGAAAATCAATCATTCAATGAACATAACTTTATAGAGGAGAGATTTAAAAAAATTTATATGGATAGATCCTAGGTCATAAGGGAAAATCCTACATATAGAATAAAAAATAAAAATTCCTGAAGGACCCTAATAATTACCATCCTAAAAGATTCAGTATGGGAAACCATTTCATGATCTGAATTACAAAATTAAAAAAACATTGAAAATCATGTCACTTTAGATTAAAAATTTGAACTTAGACCATTTCATAATGGGAACCTAATTCATAGTTTTTAAACCATTCACACATTGAAATAATTCATGAAATATTCTTAGAATCCAAAACATGATGTGTATCCATTCACAATGCAAAAACTCCCTGAATGTAATGAATATACCTGAAAATGAAGAAACAACACAAAATATCTCTACTGTTCTCCAAACATGAGGAGAGACATGAAAATACTTTTAAATATCTAAAACTATAATCCATTAATTCCAATAAACATACATACCCAGAAATTATTCCATTTTTTGTATAAATGGATCTCAATCCTTAAAGGCCCCAAAATTAATCAAAACCAAGATGGAAATGAAAAGAGATTTGTCAAATACTTGGCACAATGTTATAAGGTGTTAAAAACCCAATTCCTAGGACTTTCCACCTCAAAAAGTCATGTTGAATAATAGTTTGAAAAAATAACTGAGGCTCACACACACTCATCTTAACATGTTGTCACATATCTAGTTATAATATGATATCTTTCACTATAATAATCTTACCAACTAAAATTAATCCCCACAAAAGACCACTACATTAGAGGTAAGAATCTCCAATGGCTTCACCAAATAAGAAATATCTAGCTCCTACTCAAAATGTGGTATACATGAGGATGGAACATCAAAATTCATTATTTGATGAAAATGTTGTGAATTCCTATTAATTAAAATAGAAATACCAGCTGATAAGAAACCTACCTAAGCTGCTTAGTGATGTTAAATGGACCTTCATATGATGGGTCTAACAAATCTAGTTTTTAAGACGACAGTAACCCAAAAGAGGATAAAATTTTAAGAGAACCTTGTAACCAATAGAAAATTCAAAATTATAATTTTAAATATTCATATATTATTTCTAGGGACTCTAATCTATAACCATATGGTGACATATTTCCTAAATCCTTTCTAGTATATCATTAATGTGAATGGGTCCTTTAATAGAGGCATCTTCCACATATACCCAAAAAAGTTGTGGCATGCATGAGCAGCCATACAATGCCTTATAGGGATTCATTTTCCTCAATGACTAATAATCGTAGTTATAAGAACTATTATTATATTTTTATCCCATGTTCCACCAAAATCCAAGATATAGGCATGAAATATATCCTCCAAAATCAGAATATAACACTATATCTACATGTCTAATTGTGGATGGTAAGACATACATATCTTTTCTTGAGTCTCCATATACTCATAGAAACTCTTCTAGAACCATTAGGTAAACCTAGGATCCATGTATTTAATAATGGAATTGGTAACTCCAATAAACCTAAAAATATTCTATACATACATCATACCTAGGAATTCAACATTAGTGTTTTCCCTGATCAAGATAAAGTGATCTTACATTTTTTATCGATTAATAACCAGCCAGATAGAATTAATCCATCTGGGAGACCATGGAAATCAAGAAATAAAATCCACGATAACCTATTCATATTTAAAAACATGCAATGGAACTTGTAGGAGAAACCTATAAGGGTTCAAAATCTCTACTTTTATCTATTAGTAGGTGTAATAGAGTGACACGTAATAGTCAATCGCATTTTTCACTCCTAGAAACAAGAATCACAATATCATATCCTAATACATCATTATAGTTATAGAATGAAAAAACAATGAAGAACTATGAAAATAAAAAACAATCTTATCATATATGATGTGTAAAAAACAATTGCACACAATAGAGAATACCATATAAAGAGAGTGAGACAAAAATATAAATAGTATCCACACTATATTTTGTTTCTTGAATTTCAATGAGATAATCATAATATTACACATCCTATCGAATAGACTCAAGGATATATGATTATAACTATTCATTGGTAAAATATATAACAAAAAAACTTCATAAAAATCCTAGTTCAAATGAGTGCATATACTCATATGGTTCCACTCCTTTTCAATTCATGAACAACTTCTGATGTTACTTTCTGAGATAGAGTTTCTAAAATGACATTCACCATTCACAATTCATTTCTAATGTCAAATTAAAATTACTAAATTATCTACACCAAATATATCAATATATGATTACTTTATGTCAAATAAATGATTTATCTCAGACCCTTAGTGTAGGAAAATACTGTCAAATTATCCCCAAGAGATAGTACTACAAACATTTGAGAAAATGAATTACCATGACATGATATGTATCATGAGTGGTGTAATACATCCCAGGTATTAAAATATGCAAATATTGATAATCCACAACATGATCATTTTCCATAATCAAAATACCCATAATTACATCCAAATAACTATAGAATATGCATAATGATTTCTGGGATCTGGTATGTTTAGATTTGAAGATAGTGTCAAAAATAATTTTAGCTACTCAAAAAAAGTCTAAAACATTCCATCCTATAAATAGTTATTCCTTATATTTATAATACAATACAACAGTGTGCAAAATATTAGAACTCCATAACAGACCATGGGAAGTGAATATCAAGAACATGAAATCGTTGAATCTAGATTACATTTGATGGATCATTCCATGAAATGAAAACATTATCCTTATCAGCATCAATTGGAAAAATATGTTCATATATCATGTTTTTGGATAACATCACTAGTTTTATCCCAGAAGATTCATTACAAAATAGTTCCCAATGAATATTGAATCTCTATGATCTCTACAATAAAAATCTAATGGTTATCATACTCAAGCACATATCTCAAATTAAAAAAATATTGTTCATGAAAACAACCATAAATTTTTTGTTATACTCATGTAATTCCGAAATCATGAATTTTATAAGGACAACAGTATTATTAGACTAGAAATATAGTCTTAAAAGTTATTTTTAATGGAAAAACTTCTCTTGAAATACAACTTCTGTATTTCATACTTGCAAAATCTAAGCTGGGGATAACTTAGATAAATATCGATCCTCCAAAACCACTTTCCCAATTTAACTAGTTAAAATAATCATCCACATATGAAAATTGATACTTATTTGTAACCATTTCTCAGTTAAACTATTCAGAGTCCACACACAATAGAAGGGAACCATCTTCTTTATCTGAAAATTATATATGTTAAATGCAAGGATAAACAATTAAAATAATCCCTTTTTCATCATGTTTTCCAAATAAATCTAGATATTTCATATATTAATTTTAGTGATATAATAAGAGGGTATTGAGACTTGTATTATACATGACACCATATCAATTATCAACACAACCTATCATTCTTGAGTGATACTAGAGAAACTATTAGTTAAAGAATCGTGATATTCCAAAATGAAAGTGACAAGATTAGTAATGGAAGAAACATCATCATGATAAACTACTATAGTAGATAAAAACTTCTAATATATAGGTGGAAGGGCCCTACATAAGATGATCTTTGATCTCTCTCTTCGTAATACACACAAGATCTCCCATCAACATCAAATAATAAAACAACCTGATGATAACAATCAATATCGACATTGTCCAAAATAAAATAATCAATACCAATGTAGATATACATCATCTATAGATCATGAATGAATAAATACTAGACTAATTAAATATAATTTTTGAATAGTGATCCCTAAAAATGAAATTCCTTCCCTTTCACATTTCCAAGAGGTGTAACTTTTTCTATAATAGAGGACATGATTTCCATTGTAAGTAAAATATATATAAAATGATGAAAGATATAAATGATTTGTAACATCATGTTTCAAACAAAGTAGTCAATATTGTAGATGAAATAATTATGGTACCATAGACTATTGTTTTACCCCCAACTACCTCTACTGAAAAATCATCCACAACATGTAATATCCTCATATATAAGGAATATGACCAGAGCCCAATAGTCTTTGAAGTATATGATTGTGTCATAATATCCTTTATAGTTAATAATACTCAACCATGATGAAAAATATATATCTCTAGATAGAAATTATATATACATATTTGGATTCCACAATTGATACACATCTCATAGTTGTAGAAAATGATAATTTTGTGTCCCCAAAGTTAACAAAATAGTAGTTGGTTGGAGGTACGCTACTAGTTGTAACTAAAAGTGTAGAGGACGACCACTATTAAGAGAAATAATAAAATATCATATGATGATCATGAAACTTCATGTTTCAACCATGCGTTCCACTGATGCTTTTACTAGGTGGATGATATGAGGACGAAATACCAACATTTCAGGAAATATAAATCTCTTCTATATTTTACATTTTTAATATATTTTTATCAATCAAATTATTATTCATAATTTCCAATGATCTGATATCTTGTCTCAAGATATTTAGGATCTTCTAATACTTTAGTTGTTCACTATTTACTACCTCTAAGGAATAATTAACTAGATCTAGAAAACTAATTGGGGTTTTTTGAAACCAAATTATCTCCCTCCTATGATGATTTAAACTCCAGAGACATCACCATCATTTGATTCTCTAGATAGAAATACTAGAAGAAGAGTGTATTGAAATCATTCCATTTCCATCATATATGTTTATCTTCCTATATTATAGGATAACATAACATATTAATGAGATCCTAGAGTCAGATTAATGTTCATTATACCTTAATATTATCAGTAGTATCTAGGAGGATAAATATCTTATTTCTATTTCCCAACCAATATTCTGCCTCATGAGGATCATTTTTACCTATAAATGATAAAAGTTTCTCATTTAATAAATCCCTATATTCGTCCCTCTATCTTTAATCACCTGGATGTACCCCCAAAATAAATATTATAGGCATGTGGTACATTTGGTCATTAGTCTGAACATACCACGAGATATATTCAATAAGATTAAGATCTAGAGGTAGTTTATCTAGAGGAGTTTCCACTATGTCCTCTTTAGGAAAATGTGGAAGAAATCTCATTGGCATACTTCTGGAAATCAAAATATAAAAAATAATAAGGAAATAAGATCTTCATTATTCAAAAAAGATACCCACAATTAAAAAATAAGATTATTTTCATGAACTCAAAAGTTTTGACACACATCCCAGTATACGATGGTAGCCGGAGTCTCATCATCGTAAGAGTTAACCATGATCTCATCACGACCAACATCGGAAGTAACTACAATCTTATATCAAGTCTACCAAATTCAAAAAACCAACCACAATCTCCGTCTAATACAAAATTTGATGAAATTTTCATTGATACCCCCTCAATCAGGTGCCTAACCTAATGCCATGCATATTAAAATGGAATTACTTTTGCACATGGCCCTATTACTACAATATGGGAATCAATAATAACCATAGGGAATGATTTCAAAAGATTTATAGAACAAAATATGAAATGTCTATATTAAAGGTGGGAATAAATAGTAAAAATATATATTTTTAAATATATTCCATATTGTAATGGAAATAGTAGAAGTGATACAACTAAAATGTAGAAAAATACCCTAAAAATAAAAAATTCCAATAAAAAATGAAAAAAATAAATATAGATACTCCATGTGATTTCCTTGGAAAACATCCACCATTTCACCACCACCTACCCAGACATAACTCATAGAACCCTCACTACCTCGCTATGGATCATTTTTTCCCTAAACTGAATGTAATAACAATGTATATACAAATGAAAAGATGTGTATTGGGTGTGATCTAAACATGATTAATAGGATCCCCCTAGTAATTCTATATTAGTCCTTCTTAAAAATATTTAAATGTGCTCTACATTGAGGATAAAAGGCACGCTAATCAATTAATATAATTTTTTTTATCAAAATAATCCTAAAATATTATCATATTTTTACACGGTACTAAATAATATATGTAAAATAGTTACAATAATATGGGTAAAATAGTTTCAAAATAATATTGCATATATCAATGAAGACAAAGTAAAGCATGTAACTAATATTATTTCAAAATCCAATGAATACATATCATAATATTTTTTAACATCACCATAAGCATAATAAACAAGTCACACAATTTGGGACACTAATACCCAAATAGATACAATAGTGCACATCACGTATCTTGACATATGCATCAAATCATGAGAGTAGAGGAACACCCTATTATGTAAACCACAACATATTGTTTAAATTTCCCACGATCAATAGTCCCATTGAATAGAGGAAAACCCCATGAGTGAACCAACTAAAAGTATCATCCTAAATGGCCTATTACTACACCATCCACCTTGGAACCCAAGGCTTCCCCTGTTATATCTTTTAAAAAAAGTTAATCAATAAAATTATTTGAAAACCAAATCATAAATCTATTTTATAATTATTTGAAAATACGATTTACCTTATCAAAAAATTATGAAACCATATTTTTAAAATAATCAATTTCCCCCAAAAAAATCAATATTTCTTATTTATTAATAAAACAATTTATAAAACTAGATCAATACAGTTTATCCAATGTAGGTAATATATTGAATGCCCTACCTCAAACTCTGGTCGATCATTCCCAAAATAGAATCAATCATCAAAAAATAACATAATCAAAACAAAAGAGGCCCAAGAAATAATCCTTATATCTATGAATTAATTAAAAAAGAAAAATGGTGGATGAATATTGTAACATATATAATACATCAAAAAACTCTCACATGAACCACAACCTATACAAAGGTCAGCATATAGAGGAAGATCACATATAAAATTTAGAAAACTCTTGGAGAATCATCACCACAATGACAAAATATCTTACAACATATCAAAATGGCATGACTGTGACCAATAGTAATAAATAAATAGAATGTTCACATTATTGGACAGACACAATTAAACCATAAATAAGATCAATCATTGAACGAAATGATCAAGAATTAGTGATGGTACCCAAAATAACTAAGGATAATTCCTAGCACTATAGAGAAAATACATCATTCTGAATGAAATAATAATCTTTCTTGAAACACCCTAAGAAGTACTAATCCGGAATAATTAATGACATGAATCCATTTATTGATATGAATTTCCTAATAAAAAATAATTATGAAAACACATCTTTATAGATTAAAAATAAATTCTAAAAAATTTAATGATGTAGACCACATTCATGGGTTGTAACCCTTTCATTCCTAAAAAAAATTCATTATATCTTCATGGAATCCAAGACAAGATTGGTATCCTTTAATAATGTGAAAATTAACTTATAGAATTGAACTATTAAGATTCTAAAGAATGAACCTAAACCATCTCTAGTTTTCAATAAACTATGGTATAACCTGAAAAATCCGTAAATACATCTATACTTGGACTCCCTCAATTCAAATAATCCTTCAATGAACATTAGTTTATTTCCCCCCAAAAAGGACATCCATATTTTGAATCCCCAAAATGAAACCAACAAATGATTGAAATGAAAAATTAGATGATAAATACCTAAACAATGATAAATGGGTGTTTTAATATTACATTCATAATGTCATAAGGCACACATTATAGATGAGAACTAAAATATACTCTTTACATGTTAAAATAAAATAAGGACATTAACATGTTAATTTTTTATATTAAAGTATAAATGTTGTTATTCTATGATGAATCATTAATAACTTTATTTATATTTTATGTCACAATAAAATTTAAGGATCATTCTCGGTTTTGGGCACCCTTATTCAAAAAATAGTAAAATAGATGGAATATAAAAAATAAGATTACATATAATTATTAAATATGATAATTCCCCCACACATAAACCTTGTGCAATGTCCCAAAATTTAATAAATATAAATTCACATCTTATAATTATTTCATATAATATGAATCATAATAAAACAATTTTAAAACACAATAAAATCATTAAAAATGATAAATTGATGAAATATAAGGTATTTCAAGAAATTAGGGAACCTTTAGTAAAACAATAATAAACTGAACATAGGAGAAGTAATGTGACCATTAGGGATAGTAAATCATCCAATATAATAGTAAAATCATTAATTAATGTATAAATAAAATTAGGCATATGATTAATGATAATACTATATAATTATATTATAATATTAGTAAATAAATATTTTAGGAAACTATTAATTATGCCTTGGTATTGGTATAAAACGTAAATGATTTTTTATTATTTTATTATTTAAATAATTATTTTAAAAAAAATTATTAAAATAAAATACATCCATATAAAAATATTTTTTTTCTTATGATTATAAGATTATTTTATGAGACCTTAATTAATTTTTCATAGTGTTATTAAATGGGTTATAATTATAAAATAAATAGTTTCAATGTTAATGAGGAATTTAATTGACAATTAAATGTATAATATTTAGAAATTTAATTTCAAAAAAAATCATTATTATATTTTAAATTGAAAAATAGTTAGGGTGATTTTTCATAATTTTTCTAAAATAATTTATTTTAGGGTGAATAGTTAAATATCATAATTAATAGTATATATACATTAAATGTTAAAAAACTATTCCCTGAGTCATCAGTAATATAGTCACCATAATCTCAAACTCTAATTAATTATTCTTTTATATTTTTTTGATAATTCTCAAAATATTCATAGTCTTGAACCAAAATAATAAACTAATTAATAAAATAATGAGAAAACCCCAATACCCCCTATAAATCCTTCCCATCACCAACTATTATACTCAAACCATTCATGATTTTTTCTTTGTCAAAATTTCTCTAAATCATATTCCCTATCTCCTCCCCCATGAAATTGATTCATTTGTCTCATCCAAATACTAAACACTTTTCCCACTAGAGGTTATCAACGAGGATAAATTCATGTGGTAAAATCATATTTCTTTTTATTTTATATTTTTTCAATTACATTATTTTCATATCCTATACTCACCTCCAACTATCCATGAGGCATGGTAACACTGTTATCATTTATAATCAATAATTTTTTTAATGTAATAATTCATCTTCACCTCTCTTCCATTTTTTTATGTCATGAAAATATCATCAGTGGGGTAACGATTTACCACGACCATCGATGATGTATTTTCATTTTTCAATACTACATTCATGTTATAAAACAATAATTATGGATAAATAAAATTTGATTATAAATAATATATGTTATATAATGTTCTTTGAGAAATATTTAGACATGATGAGAAATAAAATGATATATGCTATGTTTCTGATGCTTTCACTAGGGGACACCTTGTATGTGACGACATGCTGATTTTTTCTCTATATTCAAACTTTCCAAAGGCATGAGAAATTCATCACTTCTCCCGAGATGTTTTCTAATTGATTGAAATGGAATGATGGGATATTGTTCTCTCCTTCTGTGGATTCCTCATCAGAATTCCTCACCCAGTCTGGGTCTCCATTAAATATTATGACGTATATTAAGGAACTCTTCCTAGTTATATATCGTTATTGACACCAATTAATTACACTACCTTTTTCACGACATTCCAAATGGGTCTTGTAAGGGTAGAGACCTTCGGTTAAGAGTGTAGTCACATTGGGGTGTCTCAGGGGTGTCCAGATGCTTAAACACTAGTACACCTGGATTTACCCTTATTAGAGGTATTCTCGAGGGCATGGAAGACTAAGCCTTCAATTGTTGAATATGGGGAATTTTTTTATAAAGAAATTTATTTGATGTTTTCACCGTAATTTCATGTATTGCTCGGGGTATTCCCTAAATTTAACATCTATGAAAGTCAATTTTGAACAATCAGATCATTGATTGGATGGGATCAGAATGGTACATCCCTAGGAGGGAGCACATAGAGAGTTTACCAAATGGATTGTTCAGAAATACCCATTATGAAGGAACCACAATGGAATGTCTCACAAAGTGGAATGTTTTACACCATGAATACTGACTTGGACACCTTATAGGGAGGATTATAGAGGAGGATGGGTCTATACAAAGGGGACATCATGGTTTACCATTAGATGGGATTGATCATCGAAGAGGCCTGCTACATACCATATTTAGAAGGAATGGGTCGTATTCCACGTTGTTCGAATAAGCGTGGCATGAAACTAGGGTGTACAAAAAAGAAAAATACTAGGAGAAATGTTAGGGATTATATATGGTTAACTTCTCGAATTCTACCCAGATAAGTTATATAAATGGGGATTAGACATAGTTAGCTTCCCAATAATGGAGTGATATCAGACATATGTGGCATCCGAAGTAAGATCATGATGGATATGGATGAATTGTTTTATGGTAGAAAAAATGTAAATGGAACCGAGAACAAGTGTGAATGTGACATTATAGGGCTTCATCCTCAAAGAGGATTCCTGTGTATCACTATAGAAGGGAATCAAAGAACATGTTTTTCTGGAATAGGGGTAAAGAGTCACCTGAGAAAGAATCTCATGAGAATTTATGCATGGATGGGGGCAGGAAGGATAATTAACCAATAGGATAAAGAATTATTGTCCTTAGTCAAAAATTCATAGTGAAATGACTAGGGCGAGACATGGAATTTAGACTCGAACCTTAGGGAGGCGTCCTATATACCATTCTCAAAAATGAAAAGATCAAAGTCCATATAGATCAGATGAATGTACTAGGCATGATTCTCAAAGTGGTTTATTATGTAACCTCGTGGTAGGGAATTGATGTGAATGATGTTCTAAAATTGGGGCGATGAGTCCCCTGAAGAGGCGGCTCATTAGAATGGACAGATGGATGGTGCCTCGAAGGAAATCGAACCAGCGAATTAAGGAATAATCTTATCGAGACATAAAGGCTTGAGGGAAAGACCAGCATGGGCATTGAATATGGGATTGAACCTTAGGGAGGCTACCTATGTAACATCCTAAAAAAGGGAAATGATAAAATTCCATATAGTTTAGATATGGTTCATAGAATTTGGGTGTATACTAAGTATAGAAACCTAAAGACGTGTACGGTTACGTGTGGTTTGAAGAACATCTCATGGGGTAAACTATTGGTCAAAAGAGTATAGAATTATGTTTGGGGGTCTTATTCATGGTTATCATCCTACAAACAAGTTTTAAGCCGCTAAGGTGTGGAAAAAGGATGTGGGTTCCAACAAGGGGGACATCAATGATTACCATTGTTTGGGGTTGAACCTCAGGGAGGATTCATATAAACCCTACCTAGAAGAGTTGGGTCAAAACCCATGTAGTTAAAAAGTATATATTTTAACATCATGTGGGAAGATTGGGGAATAATTTTTCACATAATTTTTTATGTGTGCAAACTGATATAAAGTGGTTGGGATCGATGGGAGAGGGGATTGAACCTTATAGAGGATTCCTACATCCATTTCATGAAAATTGAAAAGATCAAAGTCCACCTAGTTTGTTGAAGATGGGTATGGTACATGAACATGATTTTTGTCCTAAGAGGATTCCTTGGTCGATGCTTACACTAATCCCATGTGATTCATTCTTAATGTGAGAAACAAGAGGTAGCCATATACATGATGATCACATGGCAATAAGCACTTCCATGAGGGATGGTGTGGGGATTACGCATAGTTAGGGGCCAAACAATAATAATGGGATTAATCCAATAGGGAATCCTAAGTAGGGGTCTAGATGTACTAGGAGGATATTACAATTTTACATAGGGATATTAGGGCTTACATAAGGGCATCATGAGCCGCACATGGCGACAAAATGATTCAGGAGAGGAGGAGTTAGAGGGCGTTGTTGCCCAGCCCCTTCATGGTCCTCAACAGCTTTTCACCAAGGTGGGGATCACAATTCAACATCATCTATTAATGATATGGGGTTTCATGGTTGTTTACATCGTAAATCTCGTACGATGGGGAAATCCTCTATACCCATAAGACTCACATAATGTGTAACAACCTACACTTAGGGAAGGGAATGCATATTCAATGCCATGTATTTTAGTTTTTGGAGTGATCCATTGAGGAGTCCACATTACCGTGTCTATGAGAAGAAAAAATAACCATTATCATGGTTATGTAAATAAGAAAATGACGGGAATCATAACATGAATAACCACTCAGTGTACATTGAAATAACTTCATACAAGCCTGGAAGGCCACACAGGAGTGGGGTTTCCAAAGCAAGAGACCTTGAAATGAGGGGATTCGTGAAAAAGATATCCTTCATGAAGAAATGGTGCTTCATGTAGAGGATGGTCTTCCTGATTTAAAGGATCCTCATGAATGACTAATGCTTTACGAAGGATGGTTCTCAATTGAGTAGAGATTCTCCTTATAAAAGGACTCTTTATTTCTAGAGGACATCGTTAAGCCTTCATGCTTCACAAATCATCTAACAGAACGAATGGGATCTATCCATTGTGAAGGGAATATGTATTCTCAATAGAATTCCCCATCATAGGTGGGGTCTTGGAAGAGAACAAATAGGCATGGCTTATAGAGGCCAAGTACATTTGGCGATCCATTTTTTTACTTCGTGAATGTCTTTAAAAAACCGGATCATGGAAGGAGAATGTTTGGAGTAACAATGGTTTGATGGGTGGGTGTTCTTGATATTAAAATTTAACAAAGTTTGGAGGGGGACACAGAGCATTCTATCATAGAAATTAAGGTACCATGATGAGGAGGTTGAGGCATCAGACTCACATAGGGTCCTTTACAGTAACGATCTTGTAGTTCGCTACAATAAAAAGGTGACCCAAACGATTGGTAGGGATCTGTTTAGGCATGAAGGGGGTTACTAAGGTGGCCATCATAGAGTGTGATGAAAATTTTACGTGACACCATGAAGGTGTCATCATTCGTCGGAATCGCAGGGGGACCTTCATGGATACTCAATATCATAGAGGTAGGACAGCTCTGTGAAGGCCTTCGCAAACAAGGATGGTTGGGATAGTTATTATAGGGTTTAAGTCCATTTTGAGTCTTTATATACATTTTACCAGCCATGAATTTATTCATTCCTCAACTGGCATGAATTTCAGCACCATCAAATTCCCTCCTAATAATGGGTTACAACAGAATGATGGAATAGATTCTGAGGGTATGTAACCGAAATTCTAGTGGGATCGGAAAAAAGTGGATCCAAATGCTATGTTTTATATATAGATCATAATGAATGCCAACTAAGAATCATCACAAAGTGTAATTTTGAATCCGTAGTGGAATTCGTTAGTGCGAAGCGGAAGTGAAAACCGACTTCATGAAGAGGCGTCACCAGAAGGGCCCCATGAAGCCCAATCGACAATCGCAGTGATAACCGGGCGTAGGTTTCCTTGAAGTTCATGCCGACACCATCTATAAATAAGTGAATATGGGACTTTTATCCATACAGAGATCTCTATGAAATACTACACGATTGATGTCTCTTCACAATGTAATCAACTATGAGAATGCGACTACACGAACCGATTTCTTTTTTCATGTGTTCTAGGAACAATTTAGTGAACCGATACATCATGAACTACATCTTCAATTGCGAAACAAGATGATATCAATTATTCCTTGTATAGGGTTGTATCTGTGAAAAAATACTTTGTGAAGGGTCTCAATGAGTGCCTTTTTGACCTAACCAGAAAATATTTTTATGACATTGGTCAATGGCTTCTCAGGAGGTTCCTCGAGAGGTCTGTGATGACGATTCTTGGAGGAATGATGTGGTGAAAAAATATGAAATAAGGGAATACATCAGGATCACCCTTCACCACCAATAATTTATGGTGCTTCAGATATAAGCATATCAGAAATATTCATTTTTCTAGAACTTTCTACTATATGGCTTTAGTTTATGGGAAGGTTCCCTCATTCTAGAGGAAAACAGATTTGAACCAGCTTACTAGTTCTAAAGCACCCCATAATAATATCCATGGTATGGGGATACAAATGGCCATTATGAAAAGAATCATACTCTTATTACAATTTATTTCCATTACAAAAACATCAACAACCTCAATGTCAAGGAGATGCAGGTAGAGATATCTCCACCTCGGTATAAGACCATTATCATGGTGGGGCTCATGAATACCGATAAGGGATGGATCAGAATATGGGATATGCACCAGGGTGGAAACATTACCGATGATTAAGAAAGGGCCTACTGGGAAAGCACATACTTTGATGAGTTTGAGACAATGCTATAGTGGATAGACCTTTTTTAAGGAGTCTGGGATTCCAATTTTTTCTTTTCCCAAACAATGTAGTTCATACCGAAACTGCTAAGCTAATGGTTTTAAGATACGGACATGTTCCATCAGTACCATGGAGAGGATGGTATCAGCCTATGAGACATTCATAAAATTTATGGCATCATGACCATGGGAGGATTGTATGAAGAGTTCCATACATCTATGAATGTTAGGGATCTGGTAGAACATATGCCACCCCTAGAGAAGGCACTTGTAGATTTATTAACCAACACAAATGATGATAAGAAGAACACATGATATTTCCACATCATGCAGTGGTTCGACTACTTTCTGAACATCCTTAAAGATAACGAGACACTACTAACAAGACCCCCACATTCCCCAGTTGAGATTAGTAGGGAAAAGAGGGTTTATACTGGTAGATCCTGTATCATAGACAATGGAAGGTATGCAGTTAAAATGTCAAAACCTAGTAACGACCAATAGTCTGGTTGGCCAGATTCATCTAGGCATTGATCTATGGGTGGGGGATACCGGTTAGAGATACTCACATTAGAGTATGACCAAGAACATTCATTAGGGTGATGCGCCTAACTAGTGGAGAAAATGTGGACCTGGGAATAGTAGTGTTGGAAAAGTTATATTCATTACTTCAGAACATTAGTGGGGGAAAGAGGTTATTGCAGTTATGTGGGCCATTCCATTTTTTGTATAGTTTAATTATATCACATATGGAGACCTACAAATATCTTTACCCCATCTCTCTGCATGGGATACACTCTAAGGCATAATGTTTAAATATTTTTGGGAGCACCCCTGTAACACCACAATATTTTATAGTATGTTATCTCATTAAACTAGTTTAACATATTATATTACATGCCACACCAACATGGCTTGTATTATACGAAATATTGAGTTTCTACAAAACAACACATTATTAATATAATTATTTTAAAAAAAAATATATTTATCAATTAAATATTGTGATATGAATAGTAAAAAAATAATTTTAAATGTTTTTTATAGTGTTTATAATGATATGTATAAATTTTGTTAAAATAGTTAAATATTTTTTAAACACTATTTTATTAAAACAACTTTTCTAGGACCATTGTGAATAATAATAAAATTAATTTGGAAACTCCTAAGAATTTAATTTGTTAAACTACACTTCATTTTTGAATTCAAAATTTCCAATTTAGCTTACGCTGAATTTTTGATATTTTTCTAAAAACATTCAAATTTTGATGAATTGTGAAAAATACTGCATAGTAAATAAAAACAAAATTTTTTATTTAAATAATTATTTATAATTTAAATTAATATTAAAGTATAAATAATTACATAATACCAATATTATTCCAATGTAATTCATTGGAGTCATATTGTAATAAGATTATATATATAAAATTTTTTTGATCTTTTTTTAAATCTTTTACCCACCTTCTAGGATCATTTGCAAATTTGCATAAAATATAATTCTACCGCTTCAATGAATTGAGTTTCAAAAATCTGAGATACACGATTGAAATCAGTAAGTAAAATGTGGTTCAATGGGATGAAAATACTTTATAGTGAATAGTAACTCTTGAATTTTATTTAACCCGGTTAAAAGTAAATAGGGTAATTAAAGGTAAAAATAATATTATAACAATATAAAATTACCCCAAAACATGTCCTAATTCTAATGAATAAGTGTTATTCAACAAAAATCAAACTTAGGAAAAAAATTAGATCCTTTTGGATTCACATGGGTTAGATTAGGATATTTATTATATGTTATTTAAATAAGAGATAAAAATGTTATATTCAATTTTTAATAACTAAATAATATATAATATAGGGTTATAAATAAGATAAATTTGACTATAAATATTAATTGTAAAGATAAATATATTTCCTACATCGTAGTATTTTATTTATAGTTTTTAGTCATTAAATAATTAAATTTATTTATAAAACAATGACGATGCAATGATTATCTTATTAATGAATGATTAAAATAATTGATATTATAAATATTTAAATAACAATAAATTGAAACATATGATGTCATCCAAGAACTTTTCATGTTTAATATGACATGTTAGGTTTGATTCAAGGTATATTAATCAAAGTAATAATTTTCTTATGACTTTCACAAAAACCAAATAATAAATAGTTAAAAAAAATTACATAAATGAGTTTTTGAAACAAATATTATTTTATTAAATGATATATTATTCTTACAAATTGAAAATTTATCTATATTTCTTAATTGATTTTATATATGTCATTAATAAATCACATTTGGTTATCTTGTAAATCTATAGTATGTTTATTTAATATATAGTGTAAGAATACAAGAAAACATGGTAAGAGTTAAACAATTTAACAAATGGTAAAATCTAAAAGATAAGGTTAATTTGGTGACCTAAACATGACTAAAACATATTGTTTCATAGTATTTCAACCCATACTCACCTTATCCTAGAAATAAATCCATTTAGATCCATTTGAAAATGAAAATGATTTTATAATAAAATAATATTTCAAACTCTACATAAAGTTCCCTACACCTCTTTAAAATGTAGTACTTCCCATTCTCTCAGATTCACACATCAAAATAAATTTTGCTCGACCACCCCCTGATAAAATATCCTCCCAAAAATCCCCACTTAATCATACAGTCATTACATTGATCAAAAATCCAACCTATGGATACATTTCGTTCAAATCAAAAGGATGAACCCGAAGAAGTGGTAATTATTTTATCACATTTTTCAAAGTTCTTTTCTTCTTCTACTTCCTCATTCCATGATATTTACAAAAAAAAATAAACAACACCATACCATATATATACTGATATTTAAATATAAATATGGTAAAAAAATATTTATTATTCTATCCATCCTATGAAAGAAAAAGTTACCATACGTGTGTACGTACGACTTACCATCTCCACGTCGTGGTATAGTTTGTTATTCAAAACCTCATTATTTGGATGGGTATATTAATTAGTATAAATGATGTAAATAATAAATATAACTTGTTAATGATTTATTATATATAATATGACATCCAATTAAACATTTTTTTCACTATCAATTTAATGATTTTGTTTCTCATGCGTATGTACGGCTTATCGTGCGATGAGATTCATCATCAACAATCACCCTTCATGAATATATATATATAGATTAATTATGCGTTAAATGAAATAATATTTCTACAGGAATAATACATATTTATTTATATAAATAAATTTATTTTACCTACATCCACACTATTCGATAAGAAAATAGAAACAACATTCATGCTTACGTACAGACTACCATCTCCATGAACAGTTCTTACATTTCATATATCTATCTATTGTAAATATTTATAGTCAGATTATATATGATATAAAAAATAATTTTTTATATTCTGGAAATATGAAAATCAGGATTTAAGTGATACAATCATGAATAACAAGTAAAAACACATACGATAAAGATTGAAATTATTACCCAAAATGTTACTTTAACATGGAAATTATTATTAAATGGGTAGTATAATGTAATAATTGAATCATATATGACATAATAAATATTAATATGGTTTTGGTGTAATTTAATAACATACTATCGTCATTATACAAGTGATTAAATGTACCCTTGAATACATGAATGTACAAGTTAATTGTTAATTCCTCAATCTCATTATTTTCAGAGATTGTTTAGGTGTAAGTATTTACTAAGACATATTTATAATTCATGTCCATGTTTCATAAAAATGTTTTAAGATGAAATATTTTAAGGTATTTTTCATGGGAATAATGACCAAGATCATCATTTTAAATGTTGTAATTATTTATTTTTCTAAATCTTTTTAATTAATGTTCATGTTTTCAAAATGATTTTATAGATTTATATATATGGACATGTTTTTTTTTAAATAGTAATTTTGTTCAAAATTTTATATGTGATATGGGATACTTTTATTTAAGAATATCTTTTAAATCACTTTATTTATAAATGTGTGACTTTTAAATAATTTCACAAAAATGGGATATTTCTCTCAAATAGTTTTACTGATCATTTTCAAGTATATCAACATCCATTACTAGATATTATTATTAATTGAGGTCTATTTATTATAATACAATCTTGAAAATTGCATTGAATATATATGCTATATTTGAATGTGGATGTGCTGTTTTTATACCATTCATGTTTTATTGTTACACTGTTGACACTTTGTATGGGAGTTTTAATTCTAATGTATATGGAATGTTTAAAAATTTTCTTATAAGGAATGCATTGGACATAGTTAGTTATAGGCTGGGCCCACTATAACCCCTCGATTCATTGCTAGGTCTAATGAGACAAACTAGTGTATTGGCACAAGGCATGTACAATATTTATATTTAGGGTCTTGGCACGAAACCTTGACTTTGTGGTTAAGATGTCGGTCATTATTTATTCCATCATTATCAGACTAGTTGTTAATGTTACATGGGATTATTCGACTAGTAGAATATCCATGAGAATATATTAATTTAATTATTAGATTTATTATTTTCATATTAGGCCGAAGTATATGTTTAATGGCCTTGTATTTAATTTTTATACCATTCCATAATAGTTTATGGTTTTTATGATAGATTTCACTATATATTTTATCCTTATTAGTCATTTGAGCTCACCCCTTTCTTATTTTTTATTTTCATAGCATTCCATGAAATTTATTATGATTTATATGCATGTTAAATCATGTATAATAATGGTTTTATCAAAGGATTATCTATATTTTATTTTATTTTATAAATTGTAATGTAAAGTTCAGGTATTTAATCTATTTTCCAAGACTGCAAAACTGTGCGGTCCATCGGGACATGATTCCTTTTAATCATGCCAATGTATTAAAAAATTGCACTGGCTCTAGGCTAATAAGGGTCAGGAAATTAATGTTTTTATTAGATAAATATTAGATAGACCTTTGAAATATATTCAGATAAACTCTTATTATGAAACACTGACCTAAGATATAATATTAGGATTAGTATATAAGAACATGAAAAAATTGGTTTTGTTGTTATTATGTTGGTTTTACATAAAATACATCTCTTTCTAGATAATATAAGTGGACGTTGTTCTCGCACAGATGTTCCTATAATGAAAACTATGACAACGAGTTTGGGGCATGACCTGGGGTATCTGGGTACTCAACAAGAGGCCTTAATTCGCACCGGCTTTGACACTCATGTGGGATATTCTTATGATAATTAACTTTTTCTTTAAAAACCATTACGAAGGATTTATGAGTAAATTTTTCAACAGAGAAACTATTTTTATGATTATGATACTAGATGTGTGAGTGCCATTAATTAATGATGAGATATTTTCTAGTTTTATTATTATAAATTATGATATGATCGAACAAAGTGTATGTTGTCATTTAGAAAAGGCTCCTATTAGAATTATTGAGAACACTAACAATACACATGATCCAATGAGTAAGAAGGATCATATCTTTCTTGGGATTAAACCTTTATTTCAAAGGGAAATAGTATCCCACATATTCACATAATATGAATAAATAGTATCATGTGTTCATAACATATGAAATTAATTCTCTGAGTGTTATAGATTTGATGGAAAGAAAGAAAAGAAGAGGATGACAATGAAAAATATGGATAATGGGAAGAAGGGAATGTATGAATTTCCCACATGTGATAACTATGAAATGGATCAACTTGTAAAATTCATGAAAGGGATGAGCGTTTTCTATATAAGTGTGAAGAAGAACACCATATATGTGATTGTAAATGCTAGAAAAAGGTTTCAAATATACAATTCTTTAAGTGAAAAGAGTTGGGAAACTATGTGAATCAATGTCCAATTCATCAGAGTATACCCCAAATTATGCTATTTGATAATAATCAACTTTTGATACTACTGAAGATGAAGATGGATTATTAGTGTTCTTATGTTGTTTTTAAATAATCGTGAAATTTTATTATTGTATTATTAATGTACAAGTTAAATGAAGTATAGTGTATATAAAGATTGTACTATAGAACAATTCAATTGAGTATTTGGAATTGTGTGGTTCCATGAAAAGAGTTTCAATAGTATGCTAAATGTTTTTGGAAAATACATGGTTGAGCGAATGATAAATCATAAAATATTCATGAGGATGAGGTAATGATTATGTAATAAGATTTAATTGAGTTGGAAAATGTATATTGAATATTATTGAATACCTTGGAACTAATTAATGGTTTTTTATTCCATCATTGTTGGAGATTGCATAATTTTAGGATTCAAGGAGTGTATCTAGTATATTATATTTTATAAAAGGAATAATAAATACATACCTATTAAAATAAGGATTTTGGGTTATTTAGGCTGTTACCCTTTCTTAATAAAATAAATGTTGAAGGTATTCACATGTTGTTATATGATAAAAGAGATCTTCATTATGATTTGTAAGACTTATAAATTTTTGGACTATGAGTTTCGACACATGTATTTTGGAAACTTCTAAAGGATAGAATGGATTATGTTATACATTTGATACTATTGTTTAAGGTTAAAACATTTCTTAAGATTATTTTTGGATTTTTATAAAAAGTACAGCCTCGAGGTCGGCTGATAACTCATCACGTTCAGTAAGGTTGTGAGTCTTGAACACACAACTAAATGGTGAGAAGGGTGCTTCACCTACCACTGGCCAACATTATGTCCTGGTCTATGTAATGTAGTTTTTTAAAGTTCTAACAGTTGAATTATAAATTCAGATTTATGGAACCCTATAAAATTAGGTTAAATAGAGTATTTTTTAGTTCTATTATCTTTTTGAGTGAAATATGAGTTTGTGGTAGAAATTATGTAAAAGATGGAACTCTACATGTAAAATATTCTTTTTTCTACTTAAAATTTAAGGAAATGTTATTAAAACCAAACATTTTTTATCCTTATACCTTATGATTTGTTGAACCGATGATATTTTAAATCATCATCAATTATTTTTGGCTTTGAGGTCCTCAATTTGACATTTATTATTCACTTGTTTGTGATTGTTGATCTCAATCACTCCCTATAAATATTTACGTCATTCCTCTAATTATGTGTCTTTTATTTCCACAAATGACCCCTTATTGGAAATCCTAATTTTTTGTCTTGTTCATTTAACTTTCCATATTATTGAGAGAAAAATTTATTAACCACATTTTTAAGTGGGTTTTCCAATAAGGTATTTTCTAATTTCATTTTTTTATTTTTGAAGAAAATTTTCAAATTGCGAGGACTCAATTTATTGGAAGGGATAATGTACCACCCAAATTTTTTATAGTATTATTATCTTTAAAGTTATTTAGTAGCATAAAATTCATGCAACACAGGCATGGATAACGTCATATGCAAGATTGAGTTTTTGTGATACAATACATTAGTATTATAATTATTTAAACTATATATTTATTTATCAATGAAATATTCTGATATTAATAGTAACAAATGAATTTAACATTTTTTATAGTTTTTATAATGAAATGTATAAGCTTTGTCAAAATATAATTATATATTTTGAATAACAATTTTTTAAAAATAACTACATTTTATTTTTTGAGTGAATAATACTAAAATTAATATTAGATTCTCTAAAGAATTGAATATTTTTAAAAAGACCTCATTTTTTATTTTATAATATCAAAAATTATTTCAGATGAATTTTTTGTATTTTTTCAAAAAACTTCAAATTTTTTTTGAATTGTGAAAAATACTACATATAACATAAGAAAAGAATTTTTTATTTGAATAGTTAATTTAATATTTAAAAAACATTTAATGTAAAAATAGATACATAATACCTATACTTGTCCAATTTATTTCATTGGAGTGATTTTATAAAAATATTAGATATATAAAATATTATTAATCATTTTAATTTCGTTAACCCATATTCTAGGAACATTTTCAAATTTGCATAAAATGTAATTTTACCACTTTTCTGAATTGAATTTAAAAAATCCAAGAAACATAGTTTAAATCAGTAAGTGAAATTTGGTTCAATAGGATTAAAATAATTTTTTGTTAGTAGTATATTTTGAATTTTATTTACCACGCTTAATAGTAAATATGATAATTAATTGTAAAAAATATGATAATAATATAAAATTACCCCAACAAATGTCCTAATTAAAATGGATTTGTTTTTTCGACCAAAATATACATTAGGAAAAAATGTTAACCATTTCTATTTGCTTGAGTTAGATTATGACATTTATTTTATTTTATTTAAAGAAGAGTTAAAAGTGTAAATTAAAATTATAATAACTAAATCATTTTTTAATATAGGGTTATACTTAAGATAAATTAGACAATAAAGATAAATTAAATATATAAAAATATTTCATACATCATTGTATTTATTTATAAATTTAATACCTTAAATAATTAATTTTTTTATGACATAATGCTGATGTAGTAATTACCTTATTAATGTATGATTTAAAAATTTGATATTATAAATATTAAAATAAATGTAAATTGAAACTTATGATGTCATCCAAAATTTTTTTGGCAGAATATGAAATTTTAGGGTTGATTATATATATTTAGTTTCATGTATTAAATATGATATGACTTTCAAAAAAAACTATTTACTAAATAGTGTCAAAATTCACAAAAATGGGTTTTAAAAACAAATAAACTTTTATTAAATGATATAATATTCCTAAAAATCTAAAATTATTCCAATGGACATTATTATTATTATTAATGTCATTAATGAATCACTTTATTTTCTATATTTATTTTATAGAATTTTTAGTAACAAAAACGTGTAAGAATACAAGAAGACATGGTTAGAGTTAAACTATTTAACTATGGGTTCAATATAAAATATATTGTTAATATGGTGACATAAACTATTATAAAACATATATTTTTATAGTATGTCAACAAATCCCCTCTTTATTCTTGAAATAAATCAATTGTTTCCATTATAAATGTAAAATTATTTTATTATAAAATAAAATCTAAAGCTCTTCCTAATATACCCCCACCTCTCTATTTAAATTTTACTTCCCCTTATCTCAGATTCCCACCTACAAATCTATTTATCTAGGAAAAAACCTGCCCTAATAAACTCCCAAATGCCCTCAATTAATCCTATAGGCCTTACTATGAATATAAATACGACCTATGGATCCCTTTTGTTCAAATAAAAAGGAAGCACCTGAAGAACATGTAATTGTTTTATCACATATTTCAATGTTATTTTCTTCTTCTATATAATCATTCTTTGTTATTTACATTATAAAATAATACCTCCATTACCTTCTACATAATGATATTTTATTATAAATATGGTACACCTATATTCAATAATCTATCCATCCTATGAATGAAAAAGTCACCATACATGTTTACGTACGACTAACCGTCTGCACTTCATGGTGTAGTTTGTTATTCAAAACATCATTATTTAGATGGGTATAATAATGAGTATAATTGTTGTAAATAACAAATATAACATGTTAATTATTTTTTATATATAATATAACATCCAATTAAATACCATTTTACCATCAACATAATGATATTTTCGCTCATGTGTACGTAAAGATTAATATCACCACGATGAGGTGAGATTTATCTTCAATGATCACACTACAAGAATTTTTATAAAAAAAATATATTTATTAATTTTGAGGTATATGAAATAAAAATTAAAATTTATTAGTATATATTTATTTATATAAAAATATTTTGATTAATTACTTTCATACTATATGATAAAAAATAGAAACAACGTTCATGTGTACGTATGGACTACCATCTCCTTTAACAGTGTTTCCATATCATATATACATATATATATACATATATATATATATATTATACCTATATGTATTATGAATATATATTATATATTAATCACAATTTATAATTTATATGTATGTAAATCATGATCTATGTTATACGATCATGAATAATGAGTTAAAACACATACGATAAAGAAAGCAATTATTACCCGAAATGTTACATTAACATGGAAATTATTTTTTAATAGGTCTTATAACGTAATAAATGAATCATATAGGAAATCAGAAATATTAATATGGTTATTTAACAATTTAATAACATACAATGGTCATTATATAGGAGCCTAAATGTACCCTTGAATAAAGGAATATACAATATAAGGGTTAATTCCTCAATCTCATTATTCTTCGGGATTGTTTTTGTGTAAGTATTTACTAGGAAATATTTATAATCATTGTCCATGTTTCATGAAAATGTTTTCAAAATGAATAAATTAAGGTTATGTGGAAGGTAATCATTCGCGATATCATCTTTTTAAATGTTTAAATAATTTACATTTCAAAAACTTTTTTATTAATGTCCATATTTTCAAAATATTTTTAAGATTTATTTATATTGACATGATTGTTTTATAATGCTAATTAATTTCAAAAGTTTCAGAGTGGTATGGGACACTTTGATTCAAAAATCTATTTTAAATTAATTTTTTATTAAATGTGTTAATTTTAAATGATTTCACAAAAAATGTTATTTTTCTCAAAGAGTTTTAATGGTAATTTTCAACTATGTCGACATCTTTTACTGGATATTAATCTTGACTAATGTTGATTTATTATAATACAATATTTTATATTGTATTGATTTACCCATGATATGTTTAACTGTGGATGTGATATTTTTATACCATTCATGTTTTATGGTTAATGTATTTACATTTCCTATACTAGTCTTAATAAAAATGTCTATGCTATGTTTCAACATTTTCATATGAGAAATGCATTTGACTTAGTAAGTGACAGACATGGCCACCTATAGCCCCTCGATGCCACGGTAGATCTCATGGGACAAACTAGTGTCTTGGGACAAGTCCATGAAAAAATTTATATTTAGGGGCTTGGCCTGAGGCCTTGTATTTGTGCATAATATGTCCAACATTATGCATTCCATTATTTTGAGATTAGTTATTAATTTTACATGTGATAATTTAACAAGTAGAATATCCATAGGAATAAAAAAATTCATTATTTGATTTATTTTTTCAATATTGTGCTCATTTTTATGTTAGGAAGGATTATATTTCAATTTTATACCATTCCATTATGTTTTTGATTATTTAGAATAGCTTTATCAATGTTTTTAATCCTTACCAAGAATTTGAGATCACCCCTTTCTTATGTTTTATATTCCCAGGATGACGAGAAGTGTATTATGATTTTTATACAGGTTTAAGCTAGGAGAATAATGTAGTTATCAAATCATTATATATTTTATATTTTATTATAGAAATTTATTTTCAATGTTTCTATATGTAATCTAATTTCTATGTCTTCTAAAATGATCAATCCTTCTGGACTTGATTCCTTGTAATCTTGACAATATAATAATATAATGAACCGGATCTTGGCTAACTAGGGTCAGGTCATTATAACCCCACTGAGACATGACACATTGAAAATTTTGGGTGAATTTGGGTGAGATGAACAATTCATCTTCCACACATTTCTTCTAATAACTAGAGAAAAAATTATGGTAGATCATACACCATCGAGAAATGATCGTACCTAGCTTCCTTTGAATGTAGTGTGCTGGTGTCAAAGATTGATTGTTAACTCATATCTAAGCCCAACACTCCACAGTGATTCACAAGACAATGTATATGAAAGCAGAGACTAACCCCAAAGGGGTATCAGGGGATGTACAATGAGAATAATCTATGAGTAATGAGATAGATGTGACATATGTTGACATAGGAGGATAGGAAGATATGGAAGAAGTTTCCACCGACTAACATCATATTCAGATTGGTTCACAAATTAGAACAATGATGGGTAGGTGGATACTCGGGAGAGATATTGAATAAAACAACCATCAGGCCTAGCAATGAAATAATCCCCACACCTCGATGGTAGAGAGTAGTGATTGGGGTAAATCACAATGGTGGTGCCAACGTACTCTAGGGTGTTGAGCGTATAACCTCGGGGGAAGGTGTCCACAAACCTTCCTCAAAGGAAGGTGATGAAAGGGAATTAACTAGGCTAGGCCCTGTTATTCCAACCAGAGGAACCCATGAGTGTGGTGAATCATCAAAGGGGTTCTTTGTGTGATTACCTTAGCCCCCAAGGAAGAATGTTTGATATGAAGTCATTTCATCTGATGTTAGTTATCCAGGGACCAAGGATGACTTATATTCTATAAGAATTACCTCATTAATGTCAACCACTAGGTGAACATATATAATAATGGAATGGAATGGGGGACCATGGTCTTGGAAAGGCCTGTTTTAATGCATCCACGCTTCAATGAAGTAATTTTTCATGTGAAAGAAAGATATTGGTTCTCTGAAAAGGTACTTCACATTCATTAAAAAAGCTGTTAAGGGCATTGTTAAACAAGACCATCCCCCCAATAGATGCGTTGAATCAACTACATGAATGATTTCACATTTCTAATGACTCAAAATGTTCCAATGGAGAGTATGCCGGGGAAGAAGACCTCATAATGGGTGATGAGGAACTAGTTTCGAAGAGGGTATCTGCATAAAAAGTCTAAATAGTGGCTTCAGATGGGACATCATTGATAAATTATATTGAAACTCGTGAAGTATGCTCTAACACACCTTCTTTATGTCATTTCCCTTATTTATTTATTTTTCTCAACTGACACCTATCTTTTCAGGTGTATCTTGAGCCATCTGATAACATTGATCTGAATGATGATACAAGGACTTGTTCAATGAATCGATCAAAAGAACCTTCAAATGGTTAGATGATAGTTGCATAGTCTAGAAGTGCTTGGATGGAGATGGTGGTATCCATGGATCCTTCAGTGTCCCAGAAACTTTATGGAGGACCACACCCTAGAATCTCATTAATGAGAGGCCCGAGGTGGGATTGTGTGGACGGAAATGAATGTTCCCCACCTACGTGTCCGCATCTATTGTCTTCCTAAAAAAACTAGCTAATATGACCCATGTCTAAGCAGTTATCATGATGGAATTCATACTTCTAGTGAAAGTCGTTGGGGGACTCAAGGATCCTCTCCAATGTTCGATGTGGATCCATATAAATCTAAGCGCCCGTGATGATAGGTCCATAGTTAATTATGAGAGACCAATAGATATGAGAAATAAAACTAGCTGGATAGAGTATGGAGTTGTTTAGTTGGACATAATTGAATTAAAATCCAATTGTGAAGTACAAATTGAGGAAGATAATACTACTGAGGTCTTGGATTAATTTTTTGAATATGAGCGGGTTGGCCCAGTGGAGCAGGACAAGACCACTTCTCGTGAAGAATATAGAAAGTATGTTCACTGCCGGTTGTGGAAGCTAATCCGAAACCTCATCGATAACACCCTAAAATCGTAGTGGATATTTCATATCGAAAAACATCATACTCTAATGTGAAAACTATTCACTAGAGGATTGGACACCCAATTCCATCATGTGATCATTCAAGATTACCTTGTAAGGATGGTTTGGGAGGATGAGTGTGGCATCTGTGTTCGCTTGAATCAGAGGAATAAATCCAACACCCAGAAGCATCAAGAAGATGAACAGGAGATCCTACACATAGGAATGTGGAAAGGTGAGTAGTCTTACTTCATTGACACCCAATCAAAACTCGTATCACAAATACAGGTTACATTGGAAGAAACCAAAGAGTATCTAAATAAAGCATCTAGTGAAATATTCAACATCCAAGCTGACAATAATCAAGCACTAACCAGGGTTAATGAACTATGCCCCATAACCAACAAGGAAAAGACAGAGCTTATCAGATTACAACCAGTCATGGTGGCAATAAAAAAAATAGTATTGCAGCTGAGATATTTTATTGAAAATTTCAATCCATATATTGTAGGGGATAATCTAGGGGGCTGTAATTTGCTTGAAATAACACAATTTCATTCTCAATCGCTTATTTTTTTTGCATCCATTTTTTTGTCTACTTTGATTACTGTATCTCTATAATATTTGTGAAACAACCAATGATCAATTACTAAGATCATGTGGGTCATGTCCAGTGTGAGAAACAAGGGAAGAACACATAATAGTTCACCATTAAAAAGTTTTTGACAAACAAGTACTAGGAACCCATGTTCTGAATGACCACTTGGAGTTTCCCCTAAAAGGGTGGGGGCTGCGACTTGATAATGGATTTCTAATAAAACCCAAATGTCACATTCTGAACATTCTCTAGTGAATGATCAAGATAACACTATGGGTAGAATCCAATTTAAGTAAGGGTAATGGGAGGTGTAAATCACAATAAAAAATGATTGAAACATAATGAGGGTGGCTTGCCGATGGAGCATATCTCTTTACCAAATTCAAAATACAGAAACCACATTGTTTTATCCAGAAACAGGGATAAGAAAAAGAGGACTAGCTACTAGCCATATTTGAATACATGGGGCCAAACTGAAATTATTGTCTGATGTCCTTGAGAACATTAATAAAGGATAGAAGGAAAGGCTTAAGTCCAAGAATCCTAACCATTAAGGGGTTCCTTGAAACATGGAAGGTAATGAAGATCTAAAATAGAGTGCACACAAATCCTGGTGAAGGAATGATGGGATGTTATAATATACTCCAACGCTAATGAAATTATTCCATTGTATGAAATTACATTGATTGAGCATATCACTCTGAACAATTATCAATCCAACACAAAACATAGCCTCTCTAGCATGGTCCAAAAATGAATTGTAGTTTTACATTATACAAATGAGGATGATAGATGAATATTTTATTATTGTATGGTGATAATGATATACATAATTTATTAACATCATATGAACAGGATGTTGAATATAGTTTAAGGACATATATCCTAGAACCCCATTAATAGTTTAATGTCATGTTACACAGACAAGGGATTCTTAATATTGGTTCATATAATTTGTTGTTCCATAAATAATGGTGAAGATAAGGTAGAATTAAAAACTTGTGGCTAGGATGAATGTGAGATTCATGGGCATCGCTACGTATCATGTTAGGGAATGAATGAAGCCATATGTAGTTCTATAATTACGTGTAGTTTAACTTCATACAGTGAAGATGTTGGAAACTCTACCTGTAAACGTGCATTTTGGATAGGTCTAATAGTCCATAAGGATGAAAGGGGTTGTGTCTAGACCATTGATTAAGTGTCTAGGAATCACTATGTATCCCACTTGAATGGGGATCAATCCATACATAGTTATCAAAGATTGTATAGAAGATGGTTGATGACAAATATGAAATTTCTTCTCAAACAAATACATCTTATAGTCTAGTAGATTATCAGTATATGGCCAGGATGTAAAAGGTATAGATTAGCATCATACGTTTAGGATGTCGAAGACTCTATTTTATAGTCATAGTTATCAGGCCGTAGGGAAGTATTCTTCTTCCATGATGGCACAAACATTACCCAAATCCCTTTACCTGTATGAGCCATGCTCAGTGTGGGAAACAAAGGTGATAAGATATTATAACACATGGGATAATGTGGTGGAGAATGGTGGTTTAGAGTCAAGAATAACCCCAAAATACTGGTCCATCCTCCCAATGCACAAAGGTGCATGAAGAAATGTCACCAAGGGTGCCAATATTCTGTCATAACATAATAAAATTGAATATAATGTTCTTCAGAAACGAATATTTTGGGCAGAATGGGTTTGGTATAATGATGGAGGATAACTATTGACCACATTCAAAATGGATCATCCAAATCATGTGAACTGGGATGAGAATAAACAAGTGAGGGTTGGCAACTGACCTTATTCGTGATGAATGACCTATATCAAATGTCATTTGAGATCTTCCAAGACACTGATATAAAAAGGTAGGTGAGCCATATGGCCGAGAATCCATATTGCACATGGGTCCTTTTAGATGTGAGTGATGTTGATGACCTAATGAAGAGATATGTGAATCATGGATATAGAATGAGTACATGTTTGTAAAGAACACAACACCCAAGGTCCCAAACAACAATGCATATATCAATGTTGATATGGAATCCCTGATTATTAAAACATATTTAAACATGATTTATTACATAAACATGTGCTTATGAAAACTCCTAGGATTGATAGGTCTAGTGTCTTGGGAAATTAATGACATTATAGAACAACGTAAAACAATAAATAATACATCATTATTGCATACATCTTTTACAATACCACAAAACTTATTTAAACATAGAATTGCATGGGATAACCTAAGGACATACATAAGAAAAAGCTGAGATATAAATCCTAGTAAGGTAGTAAAAAATCCATAAAATGAATAATACAGTACATGTTGGTCAATAGGAATATCCCTAGAGAATAAGAGAATCATCAACATAAAGTCATGATATAAAATGATTATAATGACATGGAAATGTGGCCACAACATACCACATGATATTAGCCTGAGATAGGTCTCATTTAAAAAATATTAGAATGATTAAACACTTATTTCACAACAATTATCAAGGGTAAACCATTATTTTTCATGGATTATCATGATATTAAACATTACCCAATGAATTAGAGCACAATCAGGGGGAACCCTTTATAAACATTTCAATCCCATGCTTATGTGTCCCACTTAGATCATACAACATGGATTCATTCAACATAATCATTTATTACATGATAAATGAATGCGGAATACATACATAAATTATAAAATAAATATTTATATTTGATTAATGGTGAATATCCTTGATAGATAAATGGGCATGGTATTCGCAACATGATGATTTCGGCATGGAAAATTGTGGTGCAATTTTTGAAGCCTAATGGTGTAACATAAAATATCATAAAAATCATTGATGAAAGAGAAATAGAAATATAATTATATATACATGAAATGAAATATAAGACGTCCATATAGAGATATTTCCGAAAATATAGAATTTAGAAATAGAAGGTGTGGCATAATCCTGAAACAAGATGAAATATAAGAAATAGAATAACATTTACAAAATTTTGGCAAATTAATGGGAGTACATGGGAGATATTTATGAGAGTTAAAGAGGTATCTCATCATTTAAACAAATGGTGGGATGTATGGGGGGTTTCAAATTATACCACAACATTTTTTATTTAAAAATAAAATGTATATCAACCTAACGAAACATGGGTAAAAATTAGAAAGGAATGAATGCGAGGATCACATACTTGATTGTGTAACTTCCAATGTTTGGAGAAGGGATTCGTGAGAGCTTGGGGTGCCTTGTGAGGTTTCTAGAGAGGGTATGTTAGAGTAGGGATGTGATCAAAGTATTTTTAGTGAAGTGAAGTGGGATCTTGGTTTGTTTTACACAGTAAATGAGAGGGTAATTTTTTAATATTTCACAAACATAGGTTTTGGAATATATGTAATTAAATATTCAAAACCACAAACCTTCCCATGGTTTTTCTCATGGTTTTTTTCAAATAAGAGTGGAAAATTTTATTTTTTATGTCAAATGACCCAACATATTAAAATATTTCCCTTGATTATGCGCCGAAAAGTCACACTCTCAGGGAAATGAATTTAAACTCATAAAATATATTATACATATTGGAGGATTCACTATGAAATTATTAAATAAATAAAACAAATATAAAATAACATTATTTTAATGAAAAACATATATTGGTTTGATAATACCCATTATAGTATTTATTACAACATTTGGGGTCATTATGTTGTCCTAAAACACAATATTATTAATTATACGGTCTTTAATTTTTATCCCAAAATCTGACAATTTCATAAAATTATAAAATATTCAATGTTGGATGATTTTGACTTCCTGATTCCAGAAATAATATTCATTTTATTTAAATCATTTTTAAATATTTGAATATTCTCTTTTAAAATCAAAATCATTAATTATTAAAAATTCATCAATTTTAGAAAAATCTCTTTTCAAACCTTAATAAATATTGCATTTGACTTCATAAAAATTATGTATATATTTATTATTTATAAAATTAATTTGATAATAATATTTTATTAAAATATTAATTATTTTCAAAAATAAATGATTCCTTAAAATATAAACTTTTTATATTATCGAATAAAAATATAAATCTTATCAAACTGATTACTTAATCATTTACAGATAAGAGACTGATATAATTTTCATTTTTTTAAAAAATAAAATATAATTAATAAAATCATTGATTAATATAATAATATATATATTTATAAAAATCACCATATTTACCAAAAAAATAAATTTATCAAATTCATCATAATAAAGGAATTTATGAAATAAAAATTTTATTTATAAAAATTTATTATAGAATAAATAACTAATACCTTATTACATACACATTATAACACCCAAATAAGTCCTAAGGGTAAGGTAAGTGATGGTGACAGACAACTAGGTCGGCTTAGATAACCTTTCTTGGGTGTTAATAATTATTTAATTGAACTCATAATGTGGGTGATTCAGTTGAAGCTAGACATGTTGAAGCTTAGATTGGCTTGGTGATGAGAAAAGACCAGTGATTCTACCTCTTTTCCAAGATCTGAAAAATGCGCTTCGTATGAACGAGTCTGCTGTGTGAGGCCTTCCTCTAATTTTTCTGTATTGAAATGATTTTTTAAATTATTATATTTAAATCAACCGTGTGATTAATCTTCAATTTCTATATAATCAATGGTAATGATAAATAATAGTAAATAAACCCCAATAAAAATAGTTCATGTGTTTTCTTTATCTATAATACATGAAATTTATGGTAATTTTATTCATAAATGATCAGGTTATTACAAAATTTTCCCATTAAGAATATTCACACTCAAAATTTCCTTTTCCAATAATAAAATAGTCGATGGAAGTTTTGCCTTATCACTTCCTCAGGTACCCACTTTGCATCTTCAAACTTGTTTTTTCCACAAAACACCATGATGAGGGGATTTGTCATATTTTGTAGAACTTGGTATAAATAGTCTATTATCTTCACAAAATTATCTTTATAGGATAGTTCATTCTTCAATTCATACACCTTTTGATTGAGTACATATCATTGGCCATGAATGGACTTCATTGAGAGTTAAACATGGAATACATCATGTACTTGAGAAATGTTTGGTGTGAGTAATAATCAATAAGACACTGCTCCAATCCGATCAAGGATCTCAAAATGGGTGATGTACCATTTAATAATATTTCAATTCTTCTCAAATATCATAACTCTATTCCATAGTGATTTATGGATGTAAACCATGTCTCCAACATCAACTCTATGTCTCATCGATGATTGTCAACATAGCTCTTTTTTTCACACTGAAGAGCATTAATATGTTGTTGTGTGGTCTTATCCTTCTCCACCATTTCTATGACCATTTCATGACTAAGATATTTTTTCTCCCCAACTTCATCCAAATATGCGGTGTTCTGCATCTCTATCAATAATTGTCTTCACAAGGAACTATTTCTATGCTTGAGTAGAACTATTATTGTATGAGAATTCAACAAGAGGAAGATGTTGATCCTCTCAACCATTGATATCCAATAATAATGATATCAACATGTCCTCATGTTCTAGGATAGTTCACTCCTATAGGCCATCAGATTGAGGATGATAAGATGAAATGGAGTATAGATCAGTATTTTGAGCATGTTGGAGACTCAGCTAGAACCAATAGGTGAATCTTCGTTCTCGATTAGATACAGTCGATAGAGGTACTTCATGCAACCATTCCACATATCTGATGTATATCAATACCAGTGGATCCAATGTGAAATCATCTCAAATTGAAATTAAGTCTATAGTCATTTTAAGATAATCCATTATAACCCCAATAGAATTGTTTCCTTTGGATGTATTCGTATGTTTGGTGAAAAATTCCATAGTGATGTTCACCCATTTCCATGGGGGTATGGTTAATGGTTGCATCAACCCCTTAGAATTCTACCACTCTACCATAATTTTCTAAAATACCAAGCACTTTATTGTATATTAAGAAATCTTATTCCTTATGTTATCCCACCAATAAAGCTCATAAATATCTTGATACATCATTTTGTTTCATTGGTGAATGGATAAATTCGAACTACGTGCATCATCTTAAATATCCTTCATTAACACTAGATTTTATGGAACACATAGTCTTGATGAAAATCTCAAAATCCATTCATAGTCAACATTGAACTATGACGATTTCCATTTTTTGATGGTTCCCATATTCATCTGAATTCCAAAATCATCCTTTTAAGAATCTTTTACACTTTCTAAAAGAGATGGTTTGTCAATAATTTGTGAAAATATTGGGGATTTTCCCTTATATATGATGCCCATATCTATCTTCATCAAATCTAATAAGATTTGATCCATTTCAATTCTCTACAATGATAGAATTGATGTGTCCATTCTAATTAGAGCATATGTCACCTTGTTAGATTTCCTAGGGTGGTAATGGGTTGAGTAGTCATCATCTTTGATCAGTTCTAACCATATTAATTGGTGCATATTCAACCATTTATCTGTGAATATATACTATTAGCTTTTGTGATATGAATATATTTCCCACTTCTCATAAAATATGTTGTGTTTCAAAATATTCAAAAAATATATTACTACATCTAACTCCATATAATGCGTTGGATAGTTGTTCTCATGAACATTAGATTTCCTTGAAGTAGAGGCAATTAATTTTACATTTTTCATCAACACACACCACATTCCCTTCTTCAATGTTTCATTGAATACCACAAAAGGTTATCCACTTGTGGGTAGTGTGAGCACATGCATGGTGATAATATTCTTTTTGAACTCCTTGATTTTATCTTCAATTTAATCATTCCAAACACTCTTGACTCCCATCAATGTTATTAGGGTATGAGGGTTTGACAATCACAAGAAATTTCTCACTAATCAACGATATTGTCCAGCTTTCTCCAGGAAGCTACTAATATCCGTCATAGATTTTGTCCTCATCCATCCCTCAATTGAATTTGTATGGGAGTGACCCATATTTATCCCATTTCTTGTGATGATATGACCCAATAATGAGACTTCCTTTAACCATAACTCACCCTTGATGTACTTTACATAGTGGTTCTCCTTTGGAATGGTCTACAGCACAGTGCGTAGATTCTCTTAATGTGTATCCTTGGTATTTAAGTATATTAAAATATTGTCTACTAGGAATACCATTTTTTAACATGTTATCTAAGGACTCCATTAATAAATTACATGAATATTTCTAGTGAATTATTGAGTTCGAATAGCATTATTATGAATTCATAGATCCCATAAATTGTATGAAAAGACACCTTGGGGATATCCTCATATTTCAAAATTACTTAGTAATATCATGACTTCGGATCCATCACAGAGAATTATTGTGCTCCACATATCTGATCGAAAATTGCCTCAATTTGTGGTAGAGGATACATTCCCTTTATCACGATTTTTTGAGCTCACAATAATCGTTGAAAAGGGCCATTAAACCATCATTCTTCTTGATGAAGAGGACTGGTGCACCTCATGGTGAAGCACTTGGGTGTATAAACCCTTTATCTAGATTATCCTATAGTAGTTTCTTTGTCTCTAGAAGATTCACAAATATCCATTTAATTCCGAGTCTTGGATATTAGAAAAACCCTTTGTATAAGACCAATCGACAATTCAACATCTCTTCTGGGAGGAATACCAGAAAATTACTCCAGAAACATGTTGGTGATTTACCTCACAATAGACATGTCTTCGAGGATGGTTCCTTCTATATACTCAATCATCTGATCATGATAAACATTCTCAAAGCATTTTAATATCCACACTTGATATGATGATGCTGAAGAATATTCATCATCCTCCTTTCACTTGTATCGAATCTGGGGTCAATTTGTAATATGGAGAGTGATTTCCCTCTCATAGCAATTTATATTGGCTCTATACAGGGAAATACAATCCATGACAATAATTTCATCAAAATTCAACTCGAAGGAGTACATATAGGTTCTCCAAGAAGATCAATCCACAAATTCTGACATGGGGGTTGTTATATTCATGGGATGAAATAATTTCACCATTTTCAGTTCTCACTATCATATCTACTTGCATTATTTGTGGTGGTGTTGGGATTTTTCTACTAAACATTGGGGATACAAAAGAATTCACAAATCCAGAAAAAAAATGTTCTCTCTTCATGAATGAATAACCTGCATGCCTATCACAACCTTGTTTTTGGATTCAATTCAGTAGTAGTGATGAAAAAATCTATCCCATGCTACCTTGGAGGTTATTGGTTGCCTCTAAAAACCAATTTCATTGGGAAATGGTTCACCAAGTACCCTAGTTCTTTGTAGTTGTACCGATGAACAATGTTTTGAGGGTAAAATAGATCATTCTTCTCCTCTGTCACAACAATGGTTTTTTCTTTTCAGCAACTATTGGTTAGGGTCCCTTATCATCGAAATCAAAAGCATTTCTTCACCCCCTTTAGGAAATTTTTGGTGTGGATCTTTCTGCAACATTGGAATGTGGGTGACGGAACAACATAGTACTATTGGATTTATCCATAAATCCACCATAATTAATTTTAAATTTTATCTTATTATCCCCATGAAACCCCTGATATTCTAATATCACTATTTCAACGTTTATAGAACATCTTATAATTCTCCCCTTGCTATCAAGGGCAGTGATCGGTAGGGATTTCCGTAGGCTAGGTTTTAGCCAACCAAAGAAGTTGTGAACCTTGCATTTAGGGGTAACAAAAAACCAGAGGCCTATCATAAATGCCATGTAAATTTTTCCTTGTATGAAATAATGAATTTGTCATATTTTTTATTAAATTCATTTAAATCCATATCCATCTTATGTATGAGGTTATGAGGATAATATGTATCAAAAACATTTTCTGGAAATTCTTCCACTACAACACCTCGATCTATTTCATAGGATTCGTATTTTTTATCAGTGTCCATCATTGATCAACTTCACCCTCTATATGATAAGGAACTAGAAAAACATTATATTTTTAGAACATTTAAGAATGGAGAAAATCTTCTCAATGTAGTTTATCCATTAGTTAGGGATTATGGGATCATAAAATCCATTGAAATTAGGAGTCCATTGTCTCATGGATCTCTCGATTATGGATTATCCATTATGGGGGGTGGAAATTTTTCTTTACACTTGTATTTATTATAAACAAAATTTAACTGAGAGAGTATCAGGAATATTTTTGGGACTCCAACTCTAATCAGATTGGGAATCTCATTAGAATAGTCAACAAATTGATTATTGCATCAGTTGTTAGCCTAAATCCTCTAATTATCAGACATTGGATAGAATAAAAGAATGTTAGAGGTAAGTATTATAAAATATTAAACACATGAAGGGGAATCCAATGACAAAAAAGTCAAGTTATAAATTAAATTTTTTCCCCAAATTAGGAATTTGAATTCTTAAATCTATGTTATCCATGATCTACATCACTACATATATTATTAGGGGCAATTTTTATTACCTTAATAATGCTTCATTCTATGATTATGAATTTAACGAATCATATCCCCTATGATTGTTGTACCAAGAGTGCATCAAGCCCCATTTTCATGCACTGTGTCCCGTTCAAGTCTAGCTCAAAGCAATGTTTTTGTGTTTTACACCTACATTCATAGTTTCTAGAGCTACCTATACTTCTTTATATCCAGACATGGATTAATTTTATTGATAAACAACATAATATATAATAACAAAATATTTGGGTTTATTTTCATATACTCAGTCTTATCCATAAGGCTTTCACAAGTGTTTTATAACCATAATCCCAAAAATGACTAAACATATCCTCTGATACCAACTATAACAACCATGCTCTTTATTATTTATTTAAATATGATTTATTACATAAACAATCACTTAAGACAACATTAAAGATTAAGTGGTCTTGTTTCATTGGAAATTATAAACATTACATAACAACTGAGATCCTAAAATGAAACATCTTCATTGAAAACATCTTTTACATGACAACAATATTCCTTCATATATAGCATTGTGTGGGATAACTTGAGGACATACATAAGAAAATAGTGAGATATAAATCCCAGTAAGGGAGTAAACATGGAATAACATGAAGAATAAAATACATTGTAGTAAATTGGAATATCTCTTGAGAAAAAGATAAATATGAATAGAAAGGCCTGATATAGCATGATTATCCTAACAAGGAAATGTGGCCATAATATACAACGTGTTATTAGCCTGATACAAGGCTCATTTCACTGGATTATCACGAGTAAAACATCATTGAACATTAATTATCATGTGAAAACTCTAATTTCAAATGATTTATCGTGATACTATACATTACCCAATGCTTTTGGTGTGCTATCAGGGATCACTCTTCATAATCATTTCAATCTCATGCATAAGTATTCCACAAAGATCATATAACATGGATTCATTAAAAATCATCCTTAATTCATGGATAATGGAATGCAGAATACATAAGTGAAATTCTATAATTAATATGTATATGTATGTCAAGTTGAATAACCTTGATAGCGAAATGGGAATGGTATTCACTACATGATTATTTTGGCATTGAAAATCATATTTCAATTTCAGCAGCCTTACAACATAACATAAAAATTCATAAAAATTATTTTTGATAGAGAAAAGGGAATATATTTATATATAAATGAAATTTCATTTAAGGCTTCGTATTGATATATGTCCCAAAATAATGAATTCGGAAATATAAGGCGTTACATAATCATGAAACTTTAAGAAAGTGCAGAAATGGAATAACTCTTATGAAATTTTGGCATGGTAAAAAGTGTACTTGAGACTGATTAATGAGAGAGAAATAGGTCTATCATCAATAATACATCAATAGATATGTTTGGGGGTGGTGTGAAATAATCCCTCAAAATTATTAATTGAAAATAAAATTGGTATAACAACCTCAAAAACCATGGGTAAAAATGAGAAAAGAAGGAATGTGAGGATCACTTACTTGAGTGTGCGACTTAAAATGCATGAAGTTGGGATTCATGAGAGCTTGGGCCACCATTTGAGAATTATATAGAGGGTAGGGACCAGTAGGTATGTTCTCCAATGATTTTTATTGAGGTTAAGTGGTATCATGTGTGGGTTTATATTGGAAATGATAGGGGAATTATTTATAATTTCAAAAACATAGTTTTTTGAATCTATATAATTAAATATTCAAAAACACAAACCATTGCATGGGTTTTCCAATGTTTTTTTTAAATAGTAGTGAGAAAAACTATTTTATAAGGAAAATGGATGAAAATATTAAAAATAATTCTCTTGCATATGTGGAGAGGAGTCACACTCTCAAGGAAATGAATTTAAAATCATAAAATATATTATACATTTTGGAGGATTAACTAAGGATTTATAAATAGAGTAAAGATAATATAAAATAATTTTATTTCAATTGGAAAACATATATTGGTCCTTGAATACCCTTTATTGTATATATTTCATCATTTGTTTGTCATTATGATGTCATAAAACACATATTTTATTTATACTGTATTTAATTTTTACCCAAAAATTTGATTGTCTCAGAAATTTTTTGAAAAATTCAACATTCGATAATTTTGACATCCTCATTCCAAAATAATGTTCATTTTATTATAACAATTTCATAAATATGTGAAATTTTACTTTTATAATGAAAACTGGCATTTATTAAATATTCATGGGTTCTGAAAAAAATAGTATTCTATCCATAATCAAAATTACATTTGTCTATATAAAAAAAATATATGCATTAATTATTCATAAAATTACCTAATAATTTATATATAAGGAACTAATATAATCATCATTTATAAGATTTGTTTTTATAATATTATTAATAAAAAAACTTTCAAAAAATAATTTATATATTTCTCAAAATTATGATTTTTAACCGTAAATCAATTTATCAAATTCTTCATTTTTTAATAAAGACTATTCATATAAAGGAATTGATAGAATAAAGCATTTATTTATAAAAATAGATTACATAATAAGTAACTATTAACTCATTACATAACCCCTTATAACACACGCATAATACCTTAGGGTATGGTGTGCGATGGTGACTGATTCTTGGGCCGTGTAGGATAACATCGCTCAGGTGGTAATATCTATTAACATGAAATTCTACAATAAGCGATTCTGATCAAGCTTAATATGTTAATTCTCGGCTTGGTCTTGGTCAAGAGGGAATCCCAATGACACTACCTCCTTTTTTAGCTCCAAAAAATTAGCTTAGTATGGCCTGAGTCTATTGGGTGAGGCCTTCCCCTCCATTTTCTATGTCGAAAAGATTTTAAAAAAATTTATATTTAAATTAGTCATGTGATGACAATTTAATGACTATATTATCAATGGTAATGATATATAACAGTCATTTAATCCCAATAATAAAAACATAATTCATGTGTTTTCTATATCTATAAGACATTAAAATAAATGTGATTGTATTCATTAATAAATGGATATTTATAGTTGATGATGCATGGAGGAGGTCAAAGGGCTCAACTAGGGATAGAAGACTCAAGGACAGGAGCAAAAGAAAGGGAAAATTGGGTCATTGAACCTAGGGTTTTACCCATGGTGAAATTTATGAGCATTCCAATGTATCCCTTAATAATGGGAGTGATACCAATCATAGTTCTGTATTTCTATCCCGTTTGACATCAAGCAGTAAGAATACAGATTATAGGAGTTTCTCAAAAGATTAATGAGTGTCGGGTGAAAAGAATAGCCCTACAATAATATGGAAAAAGATGTTCACCCAACACCACGCACTCCAAAGAGGAGACTCGGGGAAAGGGGATGGAATAAGGGGATTTCAATAATGTTCCATGATGTTTAATTTCATATGTTATGAAGGGGTACTTACCATTTAAGGGAATTAAGAAAGGACCACGAATTATTTGCATTATAATTTCATGAAAGTAAGAAAGAAGAGTTAAATTTCATATAGGATTAGTGATATCATAGATTAAGGCTATACGACGTGGAAAATCGGACAATTAAAAAATGGTAGAAATGGTTGAGGAACATGGGGATGGACCAAATGAAAAAAAAGACTTGGTGTTCCAATATATCCCAAAAGGAAAGGAATCAGACTAGGCATAGTTCTAGATATTCCATGCAGGTTCACTTCTTGCGGTAAGGATGTAGATGAATGGGAAAATCTCATAGGGGGGTACACTGTGTGGATATTATAGATTTTACAAAAAACAGGACAAAATAAGTCCACATTCCACACCACGTAATCCAATAAGAATCATGGTTAAGGTGTCGAACAAAATACATATCTGTTGGAGCCAGTCATGACCTTGGGACAAAACACATGGGCATTCCCAAATATCTCATAAGTATGGGAATCAAGACAAACATAGTTCTAAAATTCCTGGAATTTTAGCATCATATAGTACCGATGCGGAGGGAGAAAGATGTTCTAAAGGAAATTCACATGGTAAGAAAAATCACACCTAATGAGAATGAGAACAAGAGAATTCCACAACATTCCATGTGATATCCCAAGGGGGAACCGCCGTCCAAGAGACCTGAAAAGATTAAGGGACCCAGAATGGACCCAAAGAGAAAATATCTAGGTGCTCCAACATATACCATGAGGATTCAAATCATCCCATACAATGATCTATGAATACCATGCATTATATCATCATGTAGCAAGGGGAAATTGTAAAAGGGGGTGTTCTAGAGGGAGCCATATGGCGGGGCTGTTGAAATCCCAATGTTGATGAGTATAAAAGGAATCTATAGCATACCATATACAGACCTCAAAGTGAACTAATCCCAAATGGGGAACCGAGGAGATTGAAAGAATGATTGGGATGGACACGAAGACAAAATATTTGGGTCCTCCTACAATCCTATAAGGATATGAATCAAGACACATGTAGTTCTAAAAATACTGTGTAGTTTAACCTCAAGCGATAATGAAAAAATGGGGAGATCGCAAAAAGGAGACACATGGTGTAGTAATTGAAAGCCTGATGTTAATGATACAAAAGAAGTTCTTATCACCCCACAAGATCTCGGGATACATAGGACGACAAGACAGAAGGAAGGAAGAATTTGAGGTACCAGGGGCTGGACCTGAAGATAAAATGATTGGCCATTCATACATATCCCATATGGATGACAATAAATACACACATAGTTCTTGAAATTCCATGTTATATAATTTCATACGTTAACGACAAGGGAGATATTTGTTTACATTAATAGAGCTCATACCGTATATGTCTGGTTTAATGATGTGTGAATGGGATAGAAGTGTGGAAAATGTTGAATTACTATGCTCGATATTTAGGAGACCATGGGGAAGGAGACAACGATATTGGATTACTAGTGACCATGTTAACAACATTGTATCCATATCCTATGACCTAGAATGAGAAAAAACAATAGAACATTGACCACTGACCATATTCACAATGATGGACATGAATCAAATTACAATTCGAGATCCTCTGTGACGTTGGCCCAGAACGGTCTGTGATCCAAAGGTGGCATGATACCAGGCCTCTAGGGGATCCTTTCTTATGTGAAAAATTATGAAGACCCACAAACATGGGTGTATGAAGCATGGTGGTACTCATGATGTTTAACCTCTAGATGTAAGAACAAGGGGGTCATAGTTTATGTTCATAGATCTTGTACCATAAGGTATATTAACTATTTTTAGTTTATCTTCATGTGAGATGAGGGGATATTAGTTTAAGGTCATAGAGCTCGGACCATTTGTGGAAATTTAACTGCTTATAGTTTATCATCATGCAGGATGAGGGACCAATCATGTGGATAATTTCATGAAGAATTTGTCATTGGTGGGAGTAATATGCTCACCATCCATAATGACCAGGTAGTATTCACCATTGGGGTAAACCCTATTAAGGATATAGGGTCCCTCCCATTTGTGATCCATCTTTGGTGGCTTCCTGCAGGGAATCCTTGGCACCATATGTTCCAATACCATGTCGCATTGATGGAAAGAATGGAGAAAAACTTTCTTATTGAATGCTCAATATGTCTTGTTCTGATTCCTATTTTCATTGTGCAAGGAATGAAGCTAGTTCTCACCAAGGGCTTCCAATTCATCAAAATGGAAATATTCTACCTTTTCTAATATCTTCTGATCATAAACTATTGTGTGGATTGAATAAAACTGAATCTCAATTAGTATGACTTCCTCTATTCCAAACACCGTGGAATATGGGGTAACCTTGGTGGAATTATGAGTCATCATCTGATAATCCCAGAGAGCGTTGGGAAGTTTTTCCATCCAAATATTCTTGTTCTGACCAACCGTCTTTTGGGATTTGTTTTTGATGGTTTTTTTAACACCTCTGTCTTCCTATTTCCTTAAACATGATACTGAGAGGTATGATTGGAATGGATACTAAATTTGTCATAAAATTTCATTTCAACAGCTACTTGGAAGTTGGATTCATTATTAGTGAGAATGGCATGAGGGACTCTGAATTGGTAGATCATATTTGAACTAACAAAATAAATGATAAAATAGGCCTTGAATTCCATGATTGGTATTGCCTATACCCACTAGGAAATGAAATATGTATCAGTTATGATGAACCTGCACTAGTAATGTGTTTCTGTTGAATATGGTTCCACAACATTGTGTCCCTGAATTAAAAATGGACAAGATTACATGGTAATATAGAGAGGCTCTATAAGTTGATGATAAAAATTTGTATGAATATAGAACAAATGAAACCTCTTGGAAAACACTATACAATAATAGATCATGGTTGGGAAAAAAATATCCCAACATTAAGAATTGATGATATAGTTTTAGTCCTTCCTGATGAGTTCCACAAGAACAGACAAAAAAATCTTGCATAACCTAGGTAATCTCAACACCATGAACGAAACAGAGGATAATCCTATCAAACCAATGTCTATAGAGCATCTGCTCAAGTCTGGTACCAATATATAGGGTGAATTGCATTGTGTGTTTATGGGATCACTCACATTTTGGCTCAGTCTGTCCGGAGATTACTATGATGGAGATAATTGATAATGGTATTTGTCTAACTATAGGTCTCTACCACTAAGGTAGGGGGAGTTGGGGGGTCCCGGTGTGAATTAACTAGAGCTTATATGACATACCTTCTAGCTATCATCATCATCTAGAATGATGGGTGAAAAGACTCATCAATTCCCCACATGGTTAATCAAATCAACCTGAATAGGCTCACCAAGAGATGCGGTAAGGTTTTCCATGGAATTGGCTCGATCATTCTTTAAACGAGGGACATCACTAACATCGTGTCGGGAAGATAACTGGGCCATTAGATGGAGAGTTCGCTTTGATATTTTTATGACTTTCTCAGAGTCCCATTTCAAATATAGGTGGGGAATATCAATCTCATCGTCCAGATCAAGACTAGTGATTAGGGCTTGATACTTGGCCTCATTGTTTCTGCATCCTTCTAAAAACAATAATGAATAGAAATGGGAATACTATGTAGGAATGGGGATTTAAATAACCAGGCCCACTCTATGAATCCTAGGTTGATTTTGTCTCCTGTTGGTATGAATTTGAATGTACCATCAAAGTGTATCTTCCAACATGGTATGAATTAATTTACTGAAAGAATGGATTCATATAAGAAGTAATGATCTAAATAATGCTCTGTAGGGGATGGATGGGTGGAATGAAAGTCTTTTTGTGATTGACCATTGACAACATTCTTCGGAATGAACTAGATATCAAACTACTGAAGGATCACTGCCCACAGAGCTAAAAGACCATTCAAAATGGGGTGTACATAATATAATTCATTTGGTCTATACTATACACTAGTTATATCTCATGGTGATAAAAGTAATGTTCTGACATCTGTACTATGAAAACTAGCACTAGGAACCTCATCTATAGAGAGAAATATATTGACTCTCTATTGAGGGTCATGCTACTGAGATAGTATATATTTTTTTCTATTCCATCAATGTTATTCTAAGTGATAAGGGAACCATGGAAATATTCCAGAGCAGTCATATAAAGGACAATAATCAATCGAAAGATGTGTTAAATAAACATTGATGGTTATAGTAGGTATAGGTTGATCACCTGCAATGTGTCCTAAGACTCCGCATCCCTCTGGTAGTCTGCACCTTTCTTTATGAGCCGAGAAAAGGGATTACACATTCTAGCAAGATTCAAAATGAATCAGTGTATGTAGGATATGTGAATTTGAATGCCTTGGAGCTCTCAAATTTTGGTCAGAGGAGGAATCTAACGGATGGCCATGATATTCTAATGATCGATCTCAATGCCTCTATATTTGATGACATAGTCTAGAAACATACTAGAGGTAACCATGAAGTCACAATTCAAGGTGTTCATCATCATATTGTGGGAGTTATGGAAGATGATCACTTTTCATGTTATATGAATTGGTCCTAATTTTTTCATTATTTGAATGCCAACTCATCTAAAAAGCATTGGAAAAATTTCTGGACGTTTATCTTGAATATGTGTTGCATGGAATGATAGTATATGAATCCTACATTCCTCAGACCGAAAGGAATTACATTGTATCCTATATTATGTTGTGGTGATATTATGGTTTTAGACTCTTCACCCTTGAGGGACATTAATATTTTATTATATCTTTGAATAGAAATCCATGAATGGGAGATAATTGAATACAGTAGTAGCATTGATCAAAACCTCTATTCTATGATGGGGGAAATCATCATCTGGATAGTGATGGTTGAGATCCTAGTAGTTGATGTAGTATTTGATCTATCAATACTTCTTTTAGAAATTAATTATGTTGTTTAACCATTGTGGTTACTAGAAATCCATGAAAAATATGGATTTAATGAGTTTTTCAACATTAGCCTTGATCTTGACATCATGAGAAGGGTTCATATTTCTAGGTGGTTATCCGAACCCATGATGGTTCATTAGGAGAGAAAGGGGGTGGATTATGACCTGAGGATGAAACCTTGACATCTCACTACAGATCTAGGTTAATACATATCAATGCTGCTTCAGGAAACCCAAATAGTGCAATTTCTCCAATGTAAACATGGCTTCTATAAAAAGTGTTAGTTTCAGATATGTCTTGATGCCAATGATCACATGTACCAACAAATCAATTATGATCGATATACCTTCTTCAAACATCTGGGGAGAATCCTCCAAATCCTCTTCATCATCCGTACTATGAGGGTCATCGGCATGGGATAACTCTTCAAAGTGGGATGACCCTGACTGTATTTTATTTCTGGCTAGAGAAGAGGATAAATCTTTATTGGACAACTCCCACATTAATGAATTCATGGTGATGAAGGTTGTTGATCAGATTCAATCAAGCCTCCAACCCAATGGTCCACTCTTTATTATATAAAAGTAGTAGTGACCTTTCAGATTGATCGCATTCAAACCAAAACCATGGAACAATCAATTATGTCGTATTTTTGTTTTCATGGGGAGAACATCCTGATACCATATAGGGTTAAAGGGTTTGGGTATCACTCAAATATGAATCATGTAGGAGTAAGAAGTGATCATTTTTCATTCCTTTGGCCAAGTAAATAGGCTTACAGTTGTCCCAACGATGGGAAATAATTGTCCCATGTCTGAGGTTGTTTTCTTTAATCAATGAATTTGGAAAAATTAGGAAACATCAAGGTCTACCCAATGGTCGGGCACAATTGTAGTATGCTCAACCTCCTTAGTCTGAACATGTTTCTCCTTTCTATGGTAGTAGTCAACATATAGGTAGTGGAATTGATAAGAAGAAAAGGGAGACACATCACCTAGGAGAACACCCACTCAACCATTAAGTGTGAAATTGAGGAATTAATGTTATGAGGAGGAGATTGTAGTGTGCCAATAGATCCAGGGTCTACCCATCAGTGCATTGTAGTTGGTGTCCTATGAGACAAACACGAAAACCATGCTCACAATACAAACTCCAAATTGGGTATTTAAGTGTATTTTCCCACAATTGTCTTCTCAGTTATATCAAAACCACGAATCATCGAGCTAGAGGGATCTAATTTTCTTTAGATAGTCCCATCTAGCAGAGAATCTGGGTAGAGATAAGGTCAATCCCCTAAATTTTTTCACAAGATATTGGGAGATATACATGCCATTAAACTAGCCAATGATGTAGAGTGGGTGGATGTACCCATGTATAGTATAACCTTCATCTTATAGTGAGAATGAAATGACAACCGAACATTCTACAAGGTCATCATCCTCTACAAGGAAAGCATCTATTTCTACTCCTTTGTTTAAAATATGTGGCAGCTCCTTAAAGCCTCTATAAGGGATTAATTCATGCCTACAAATAGTTGGAGAGAATTTAGGATCAAGAGACATACATGAATTATAGAAAGTTGATTTATTACATTAAACTTCCATGTGAGGAACAAAATTATTTTGACAAGAGGTTTCCCTCTGGATGGATGTATAGCAGATGTTACATGTAGAACTGGATGATTCTATCTGGTGATGTGGATATCCTACTACTCAATAGTAAAACCATGAAAAATGATTATCAGTTGATTGTAAAATAATTTCGGTCTAGAATTGACTACACATGGTCATTGATTGTTCGACCATGTTTAGTAGCACAAATGGTGGGGGAAGTGGATATGAAAAAAGTTTTAAGAGAAGATTGTGCATGCTGAGAAATTTCCAGGGCCAATTCTCTAGTCTATGTGGCATGGACGGATTGATTGGAAGCACCATCCAATGAACATTGATGGTTCCTAAATCCATTGTTTCGTCAATTCTAGAATCGGTTAGTGTAACACCCAGACACTAGTAACCCAACGTCGGTGTATTATTACATTACATTTACATTATTATAAGGGATCAAATCCCAAAAGACCAATCAGTTTAATATCCTTGGAATTACTAGATTCAAATATAATATTTACATTAAATTATCAAATGAAAAAAAAACATTGTGTATTATTTTAACACGTCCATCTCTCTTAGAATATCCCTATAGGTCTGTCCTAATGTATTTCATCACATCCTGAAAAATATAAAACATAGAAAGGGGTGATCTTAGTTGTTTAGTAGGGATAAAAATATCGTTGAAACATTCTTAAATAAGCATAAAAATTTAAGGAAATGTATACGACTAAAACACCATACTTTTCAACATAAACCTCAACATAATATTTCAAAGATAAATCACATAATTCAATTTACTTATTCACCTAGATATTATACTAGTCGAATAATCACACATAATATCAATATCAAAATTAATTATGATTTAATGAAAAATGTCAAAAATGATAACAATATAGTCAAAGCCTCATGCCAAGAATAAAAATAATATTTTTTCAAGGGCTTGTGCAAATAAACTAGTTTTTCTCCTGAGATATATTGATACATCAATGAGCTATTGCGGGAACCACCCATCACATACTATGTCCAATGCATTTCTCTTACGAAAAGGATGAAACATAACATAAAAATTAATTTTAAAACTAGAATATGAAATGTTAATACTTTAAGCATAAACCATGAATGGAATAAAAATAATGGATACATAGTCAAACATGTCACAAAAACTACAATACAATATGGAAGATTGAATCATAATAAATCAACTTCAAACAAGGGTATAATCCATTAAAGTATGTTGACATAGAAAAAATCAAAACTGTTTGATAGAAATATCACATTCTATTTTGAAATAATTTAAAAGTCATTTAATTATAAATAAAAATTATTTTGAAAATATTTTTATAATCTTATAAGGGAAGCTTCAAAGGTGTTATTATGGAAGAAAATAGCTGCACCCGCTGAATAAGTTAAAAAACATTCTTTCTTTAATTTTATAAAAAATGTCATAAAGGACGTTGTTTGGAAAAGGACGAAAATATTCCTTTATAAAATTTTTATAAAAATTAAAATAAGGGTATATATTAATTAAACACATATTCTAGGAAATAGTAAAAATATTTGAAATATTGTTTTAAGAAACACATATGTGCATGATAAAGAGGTCCTAGTAGATACTCACGTATAAAAAACCTCAGATAATGAAGTGATTATAAAATTAACCCTTACCTTGTACTTTTACATGATATATGGTATGTTAAACTCTTTTATTATAGTTAAATCTCTATTATGAAATTATAAAAGAACAGCATACATAAATATGATATCATATATTATCTTTTAATACTTATTGGTTAATAATATTTTTATAGTATCATTGTTTCGAGTGTTAATTGATTCATTTTCCTTTATATGTTTTGTTACGTTAATAATGTTTGTTATGGAAAGGATGTATTTTATTCATATAAAAAATTATATTAAGTTCATAAACATTATTTTTAATCATAAAATGATGATTAATTTATAATGGCGGCAATGGGGAATGAATCATATCGCGTTCATAGAGATGGTAATCCTTACGTACGTACGAGTGACTATATCATTCAATTGATGGTGAAATTATATGTAATTGGAAGGTATATCAAATATAAATAATAATTAAAATCTTATATATATTATTTAAATCAATTATACTCATTATTATACCCAACCAAATAATGAAGTTCCGAATAACAACTACACCACGTCATAAAGACGGTAAGCCTTATGTATGCACGTATGGTGACATTGTAATTCATAGGATTGATAGAATAATAAATATGGTTTTACCATATTAATAATAACATCACAATAATTATAAGGTACATGATTTATTATTTTGTTATGGAATAAACAAAGGAATAGAATGTTTAAGAAGAAAAGAACTTTGAAAGAGGTGATAAAATTATTACATATTCTTTAGGTGCTGCCTTTTGATTTGATCAAAACGGATCCTTAGGTTGGATTCTGATCAAAGTAAGTCCATTATGTTAAAGTGAGGGTATTTGGGAGGATATTCGGGAAGGGTTTGGCTAATACAAATGTATTTGGAGGTCTTATTTTGTGATAAGGGGAAGTACCCTTTTATAAGAGATGTGAGGGTAACTTTAGGAAAAGATTGAAATATTATTTTATTATAGAATAATATTTAGTTCATAATGCCTCAAGAAGAATTTATTTCAATTATAAGGTGGTTCTGGGTTTCAAGACCTCTAAACCAATAGGTTTTAGATAGATTTAGGTTCCCATATTAACGTTATATTTTAAATTTAACTCATATTTATATTGTAAATCTTTTACCTTGTTTTCTTGAATTATCATAATAAATGATTAATAAACATAAAATAAAAATACAAGAGATCCAATGTGGTTCATTATTGATATATATAACCTCATATAACTCCTTTTTCCTATCCTTATATTTTCAAGGTTATTATATCAATTAATAATATTGGATTTTTTTTAAATACTCATTTATGTAATTTTTGACACTATATAGTATTTTCTTTTTTGAAAGTCATAAAAATGATTAATTTGAAAAAAAATAAATTAAATAAATACTAACATGTCTTATTAACCTATAAAATTTGTGGAATTCATCAAAAGTATGAATTTAAATTTATTTCTATATTTATAATATCAACTATTTAATCATTCAATAATAAGGTAATTAATGCATCATCGTTGTGTCATAAATAAATTTAATTATTTAATGTATAAAAACTATAAATAAAATACCATTATGTAGGAAATAATTTTATCTTTATAATTAATATTTAATTTGAATTTATCTTATGTATAACCCGATATTGAAATATTGTTAAATTATTAATCTTTGAATTTAACTCTTTTAACTATTTTTTATATAAAATGGTAAAAAATGTCCTAATCTAATCCTACTGGACAAAAAGGATAATATTTATTTCCAAAAGATGACTTTGGTTGAAATAAACTTATCCAATATAATTAGGAAATGTTTTAGGGTAATTATAATATCATCTTTACAATTAATTACCCTATTTACTTTTAACCATGCTAAATAAAATTTAAAAGCTATTATTCACAAAACATTATTTTCATCCTATTGAACAAAATATTACAAAAAAATGTCAAATGTTTCTCTATTATTTTTTAAATTCAATTCATGGAAGCAGTTAAATTATTTTTTATGCAAATTTTCAAATGTTTCTAGCAGGTGGGTACAAGACGTTAAAATGTTCAATAAAATTTTATACATCCATTTTAATTATAAAATGACTCTAATGAATTACATTAAAAATATATAGGTATTATGTATCTATTTTGGTCTAAAAACAATTTAAATAAAGTAAATAATTATTCAAATAAAAAGGTGGTTATAAACAATAACAGAGTGTTTTCACAATTCATCAAACATTGAATGTTTTCATAATAATACCAAAAATTCACCCTAAGCTAATTCTGATATTCTGAATCCAAAAATGAAGTTCATTGTTTTATATAAAATTTATAGAGTTTTAAAAAATGGGTATTAATATTCATAAGATTTTGTTTTATTTTTCATGGTGTGCTAGAACTCGATGTTGTGTAAAACGCATGCCATTGTTTTATTCAAAGAGAAATTTACCGTGGAATATTGGGGTGCTACATTCATACGTCCAACAAATAATTTTATCCTCAAAATTTCAAGAATATTACAGCGTAAAATGATTCGGGTGGTTCTTCATCATACATTCCTTGGGTTCCCATATTGCCTCTTCCATCTTATGGTTTCTCCATAGAACTTTTATCAGACGAGTCATTCTGTTTCTTATCACTAGTTCTCTTGTATCAAGAATCCTCATAGGATCCTAATAATAAGATAGATCAGGTTCCAATTCTATTTCTTCATAGGTCATTACATGCATTGGTTCAGACATGTATTTTCTTAACAGTGATATGTGGAACACATCATGATCTTTGGAGAGACATGGTGGTATTTCCAAATGGTAAGATACAACTGCAATTTTTTATATAATTTCGAATGGTCTAATTTACGTTGGAAATAATTTACACTTCTTACTAAAACTTATATCACCCTTCCTTGATGATACCTTCATGAAAACATGATCCCTTATATAATATTCCAAATCCTTCCTTCAGTTATCGACAAATCTCAGTTTCCTACATTAAGAAGCCTTGATGAGGGTTTGGATAATCTTATCCTATTATGTTGTTTCCTCAAAATGTTCTGGGTCTATGAGTTTTATTTCACAAATATCATCCCAACATGTAGGTGTGTGACATCTCTTTCTATATAATTATTCACATGGTTCCATCTAAATACTTTTATGGAAGCTATTGTTAGAGGAAAACAATACCACAGGTAAATAATGATTCCATATACCTAGAAAGTCATGTGAGAATGATATAATGTTTTTTATATGGTTTAAATAGTCTGTTCTGATTGTCCACCAGATTTACGGTGGCAGGCAGTGCTCAAAAGATGTTCAATGTCTAGGGTTTTCTGTAGAATTTTCCAAAATTGTGATGTAAAATGGGGAACATTATCATAAAATAAAAAAATGGGTACACCATGAAGTCTTAAAACTTCATTAACATATAGTATTTCTAAATGTTGAGGTGATAAATCATATCTTTTAGGAATAAAATCCACTAACATGTTAAAATGATCAACAATTATCCATATTTCATCATTCCTTATAGGAGTCTCTAGTAGCTGCATGAAAACTTCCATCATAATATCATCCCATTTACACTCAGGTATGTGTAGAGGTTTCTTGACCCCCCCACCCCATAATGTTGTCTTCCAGCCTTAACCTGTTGAAAACCCATACCTCTTAAAACATAATCAGAAATATCCCTCTTCATGTTGTCCCACAAAAAATTTTCCGTCCAATCAATATACATCTTCGTGCTACTAGGGTGTATAGTTAAGTTGGATATATGAGAATCATCAATCAATTCCCTTTTTATATCTAGTGTATAAGGAACACAAATTATCTTCCCAAATTTCAAAATTTCTTCTTCATATAATAAGTATATCAATATCCCATCATTCATAGCTTTAAATTTCATTTTAAAGTCCTCATCATCAGTTTGGGAACTTTTTATCCATTTTAGTAAATATGGTTTGATCAAAATTTGAAAAATTATTGATGTTTCACATTCCACGATTATTCCCATTTCCATGTTTACTATACCCATGAACGTAGGATCCCGTTCAGCTCTCATCTTGCTCAAAACTCCAAGATCCTTTCATCATAAATGATTTTCCAACTTATTTTCCTTACCCAAGTGGTAGTGTATAGAGAAATAATAATCCTTGAGTAGTTCAAGACAACATTTTCCCCTCATGTTGAGTTATTTCGGTGATAAAATATACTTAAAATTATTTTTATCCTTATGCATATCACATTTTCAACATAGAGATAATGTCCTTATATATTAAAAAAATGAGAAATGTTGCAAACACAAGATCATTAGTGAGATAGATTTGTTCATGAATTTTTAGTTTTCATGATGCATCGTAAATTTCCCTATCATTATGCACATGGGAAGACCCCAATACATTCATTGAAACATCAATATATATAAAAAACCCATAATTTCTTGTTGGTGGAGTCAATGGAGGATCATTTACTAATATTTTCTTTAGTTGTTCAAAACATTCTTCACACTCTTTTGTCCAAAAAAATTTAACCACTTTACATGTGATCTCGGTTAATGGGTTTTCCAATAAATAAAAATTTAGGACGAAACACCAATAATAACCTACTAAACCAATTAAACTACACACATCAGTTATACATGTAGGTGTTGTCCATTCATAGAATGAATTGGTCTTTGAAGGACAATCAGAGATTCTATCCTTAATAGAATATGGCCAAGAAAAGAAATTTCCTCAATCCAAAATTCATAGTTTCTAAACATACAATATAATTCAATTTTTCTTGAGTTTTTTTCAGAATAGTGTGCACAATATTTTAATGATATTCATTGATTTTGGAGTAAAACAATATATTATCATTAAATACCACCACAAATTCATCATGATATTCCTTGATAAGTCTATTCATTATATCCTTAAAGACCAAGGGTTCATTAGTCAGTCCAAAAGGCATTATTGTAAACTATTAATTCCCATACCTGTTATGGAATGTTTTCTTCAGAATGTCTTCCTTCTTCACAGACATTGATGATATCCAAGTCAAAGGTAAATATTTGAAAAATATTGAGCTCCATGAAGTTGAATGAATAAAACATCAATGTGATTTAGGGGAAACTTGTTCTTTGTTGTTATAGCATTGATCTTTATGTAATGAATGCACAACCTCATAGATCCATCTTTATTCTTAACAAAAAATAGTAGGTGATCCCCATTTAGAAACAATAGGGTGAATAAAACATTTATTACTCAATACATCTAGTTGTTTCTTTAGTTCTACTAATTCCACAGTGGCCTTTCTATAAGGGGTCTTTTATATGGTCCTTGAACAATGAAATAAATCAATGGAAACTTCAATTTCATGTTCTGAATTATGTCTAGGAAAATCCTATGTAAACAGATGAACATATTCTTGTACAATAGGTACATAGTCTATTTGAACATTGTTTTCCTAAAAGTATAGTAATATACACACTTGATATGATGATTCTAAAGAAGATTCATCATCCTCCTTGCACTTGTATCGAATCTGGGGTCAATTTGTAATATGGAGAGTGATTTCCCACTCATAGCAATTTCTATTGGATCTATATAGGGAAATCCAATCCATGCTAATAATTTCAATAAATCAACTCGAGGGAGCATATATAGGTTCTACAAGAAGTTCAATCCACAAAGTCTAACATGGGGGGTTGTTATATTCATGGGATGACAAAATTTCACCATTTTCAGTTCTCACTATCATATCTACTTGCATTATTTGTGGTGGAGTTGGGATTTTTCTGCTAAACATTGAGGATACAAAAGAATTCACAAATCCAGAATAAATAATTATATTCTCTCTTCATGAATGAATAACCTGCATACCTATCACCACCTTGTATTGGGATTCAATTCAGTAGTAGTGATGAAAAAATATATCCCATGCTACCTTGGAGGTTATCGGTTTCCTCTAAAACCCAATTTCTTAGGGAACAGGTACACCAAGTACACTAGTTCTTTTCAGTTGTACCGATGAACAATGTTTTGAGGGTCAAATGGAGCATTCCACTCCTCTGTCACAACAATAGTTTTTTCTTTTCTGCAACTATTTTCTAGGGTCCCTTATCTTCCAAATCAAAAGCATTTCCTCATACCCTTCAGGAAATTTTTGGTGTGGTTCTTTCTGCAACGTTGGAAATTCGGTGATGGAACAACTTAGAACAAATAGATTTATCCATAAATTCAACAAAGTTAATTTTAATATTTAACTTCGTATCCCCATGATACCCCTGATATTATAATATCACTATTTCAACTTTTATGGAACATCTTATAATTCCCCCATTGCTATCAAAGTCACTGATCGGTAGGGATTTCCGTAGCCTAGGTTTTAGCCCCCTAAAGAAGCGGTGAACCTTTCATTCAGGGGTAACAAAAAATCCAGAGGCCTATCATAAATTCCATGTGAATTTTTCCTTGTATGGAAAAATGAATTCATCATATTTTTGATTAAAATCATTTAAGTCTATAATTATGTTATTTACGAGGGCATGAGGAAAATATGTATCAAAAACATTTTCTGGAAATTCTTTTACTGCAACGCCTCGATCTATTTCATATGATTCGTATTTTTTATCAATGTCCATCATTGATCAACTTCACCCTCTATATGATAAGGAACTAGAAAAACTTTCTTTTTTTAGAAAATTTATGGATGGAGAAGATATTCTCAATGTAGTTTATCCATTTCTTGGGGATTATGGGGTCATAAAGTCCATTTAAATTAGGATTCCTTTGTCTCATGAATCTCTCGATTATGGATTATTTATTATGGGGGGGTGAACATTTTCCATCACACTTGTTTTTATTAAAAACATAATTTAACTGAGAGAGTATCATGAATATGTTTGGGACTCCAACTCTAATCAGATTGGGAATCTCACAAGAACAGTCAACACATTGATCATTGCATCGGTTGTTAGACTAAATCCTCCAATTATCACACATTGGATATAATAAAAGGAATGTTATAGGTATGTATTATAAACTATTAAACAAGTGAAGGGGAATCCAATGACAAAAAAGTCAATTTATAAATTAAATTTTTTTCCCCAAATAAGGAATTTGAATTCTTCAATCTATGTTATCCATGATCTACTTCACTACATATATTCTTAGGGGTATTTTTTATTACCTTAATAATGCTTCCTTCTATTCTTATGAATTTAATGAATCATATCCTCAATTATTGTTATACCATGAGTGCATCAAGATCCAATTTCATGCAATGTTTCCCGTTCGAGTCCAGCTCAAAGCGATGTTTTTGTGTTTTACCCCTACATAAATTGGTTCTAGAGCTACCTATACTTGTTCATATCCAGACATGGATTTATTTTATTGATAAAAAACATAATATATACTAACAAAATACTAGGGTTTATTTTCTTATACTCAGTCTTATCCCTAAGTCTTTCACTAGTGTTTTATAACCATAATCCCTAAATTGACAAAGCTTATCCTCTGATACCAACTATAAAAACCCTGCTCTTTATTATTTATTTAAAGATGATTTATTACATAAACATTCACTTAAGACAACATCGAAGATTAAGAGGTCTAGTGTCTTTGGAAATTATAAACATTACATAATAACTGAAATCCTAAAATGCAACTTCTTTATTGAAAACATCTTTTACATGACAACAATATTCCTTCATACATAGCATTGTGTGGGATAACTTGAAGACATACATAGGAAAATAGTGAGATATAAATCCCAGTAAGGGAGTAAACATGGAATAACATGAAGAATAAAATACATTGTAGGAAATTGGAATATCTCTTGAGAAAAAGATAAATATGACTAGAAAGGCCTCATATATCATGATTATCATAACAAGGAAATGTGGCAACAATATACAATGTGATATTAGCCTGATACAAGGCTCATTCCCCTGTATTATCATGAGTAAAACATCATTGAACATTAATTATCATGAGACATCTCTAATTTCACATGATTTATCGTGATACTAAACATTACCCAATGCATTTGGTGTGCTATCGGGGCTCACTCTTCATAATCATTTCGATCTCATGCATAAGTATTCCACAAAGATCATATAACTTGGATTCATTAAAAAATCATCCTTAATTCATTGATAATGTAATGTAGAATACATACGTGAAATTCTGCAATTAATAAGTATATGTTCGTTAAGGTGAATACCCTTGATAATGAAATGGGAATAGTATTCACTACATGATTATTTTGGCATTGAAAATCATATTGCAATTTCGGCAGCCTTACGACATAACATAAAAATTCATAAAAATTATTTTTGATAGAGAAAAGGGAATATATTTATATATAAATGAAATTTCATTTATGGTTTCATATTGATATATGTCCCAAAATAAAGAATTTGGAAATATAAGGTGTTACATAATCAAGAAACTTAAAGAAAGTGGAGAAATAGAACAACTCTTACGAAATTTTGGCGCGGTAACAGGTGTACTTCAGACTGATTAATGAGAGAGAAATAGTCCTATCATCAATAATACATAAAGAGAGATGTTTGGGGGTTGTGTGAAATCATCCCTCAAAATTATTAATTGAAAATAAAATTGGTATAACAACCTCAAAAACCTTTGGTAAAAAATGAGAAAGGAAGGAATGTGAGGATCCCTTACATGAGTGTGTGACTTAAAAAGCTTGAAGTGGGAATTCATGAGAGAATGGGCCACCATTTGATAATTATATAGAGGTTAGAGACTAGTAGGTATGTTCTCCAATGATTTTTAGTGATGTTAAGTTGGATCATGTGTGGGTTTATATTGGAAATCACAGGGGAATTATTTATAATTTCAAAACCATAGTTTTTGGAATCTATATAATTAAATATTCAAAAACACAAATCATTCCATGAGTTTTCCAATGGTTTTTGTAAAATAGTAGTGGGGAAAACTATTTTATAAGGAAAATGGATGAACATATTACAAATATTTATCATTCATATGTGGAGAGGAGTCACACTCTCAAGGAAATGAATTTAAAATCATAATATATATTATACATTTTGGAGGATTAACTAAGGCTTTTTAAAGAAAGTAAAGAAAATATAAAATAATTTTATTTAAATTGGAAATCATATATTGGTCCTTGAATACACTTTATTGTATATATTTCATCATTTTTTTGGTCATTATGAGGTCATAAAACAAATATTTTATTTATACTGTATTTAATTTTTACCCAAAAATTTGACTGTCTCAGAAATGTTTTTAAAAATTCAACATTGGAAAATTTTTACATCCTCATTCCAAAAATAATGTTCATTTTATTATAATAATTTCATAAATATGTGAATTTTTACTTTTATAATGAAAACCGCCATTTATTAAATATTTATGGTTTCTGACAAAAATAGTATTCAATCCATAATCAAAATTACATTTGACTACATAAAAATTATGTACTCATTTATTATTCATAAAATTAATTTGATAATAATATTTCATTAAAATATTATGTAATTTAGAAATTAATTAATCCCAAAAAATATAAACTTTTGGTTTTATCGTAAAAAAATATAACTCTTATCAAAATGATTACCTAATAATTTACAGATAAGGAACAAATATAATCAACATTTATAAGAATTATTTTTATAATATTATTAATAAAAAAATTATTTCAAAAAATAATTTATATATTTCTCAAAATTATGATTTTTAAACGTAAATAAATTTATCAAATTCTTCATTTTTTAATAAAGACTATTAATATAAAGGAATTGATAGAATAAGGCATTTATTTATAAAAATAGATTACATAATAAGAAACAATTAACTCATTACATAACCCCTTATAACACCCGAATAATACCTTAGGGTATCTTGTGCGATGGTGACTGATTCTTGGGCCATGTAGGATAACACCGCTTAGGTGGTAATATCTATTAACATGAAATTCTACCATAAGCGATTCTACTCAAGCTTAATATGTTAAAGCTCGGCTTGGTCTTGGTCAAGAGTGAATCCCAATGACACTACCTCCTTTCATAGCTCCAAAAAATAAGCTTCGAATGGACCGAGTCTACTAGATGAGGCCTTCCTCTACATTTTCTATATCGAAAAGTTTTTAAAAAAAATTATATTTAAATAGTCATGTGATGACGATTTAATGACTATATTATCAATGGTAATGATACATAACAGTAATTTAATCCCAATAAAAAAAATAATTCATGTGTTTTCTATATCCATAAGACATTAAAATAAATGTGATTTTATACATTAATAAATGGATTTTTATGGTTGATGATACAAGGCGCAGGTCAAAGGGCTCAACTAGGGATATAAGACTCAAGGACAGGAGCAAAAGAAACGGGAAAATGGGTTGGTGAACCTAGGGTTCTACCCATGGTGAAATTTATGAGCATTCCAATTTATCACTTAATAATGGGAATGATACCAAACATAGTTATGTAATTCTATCCCATTTGACATCATGCAGTAAGGATACATATTAAATGAGTTTCTCAAAAGAGTAATGAGTATCGGGTGAAAAGAATAACCCTACAATAATTGAGAAAAAGATGTTCACACAACACCACGCACTCCAAAGAGGAGACTCAGGAAAAGGGGATGGAATAAGTGGATTTCAATAATGTTCCATGATGTTTAATGTCATATGTTATGAAGGGGTACTTAGCTTTTAAGGGAATTAAGAAAGGACCACAAATGATTTGCATTTTAATTTCTTGAAAGTATGAAAGAAGAGTTAAATGACATATAGGTTTTGTGATATCATAGATTAAGTCTATAGGACATGGAACATCAGATAATTAAAAAATGGTAGAAAAGGATGAGGAACATGGGGCTTGACCAAATGAAAAAATGACTGGGTGTCCCTAAATATTCCAAAAGGAAAGGAATCATACTGGACATAGTTCTAGATATTCCATGTAGTTTTACTTCTTGCGGTAAGGATGTAGATGAATGGGAAAATCCCATAGGGCGGTACATTGTGTGGATATTATAGATTTGACAAAAACATGACAAAATATGTCCACATTCCACACCACGTAATCCAATAAGAATCATGGCTAAGGTGTCGAGAAAAATACATATCTTTTGGATCACGTCATGACTTGGGGACAAAACACATGGGCATTCCCACATATCCCATAAGGATGGGAATCAAGACATACATAGTTCTTAAATTCCCGGAATTTTACCATCATATAGTACCGACGCGGAGTCAGAAAGTTGTTCTAAAGGAAATTCACATGGTAAGAAAAAATCAAACCAAATGAGAATTAGAACAAGAGAATTCTGCACCATTCCATGTGTAATCCCAAGGGGGGACCTCATTTCTAGAGACCTGAAAAGATTAAGGGACCTATAATGGACCCAAAGAGAAACTATCTAGGTGCTCCAACATATACCACGAGGATTAAAATCATCCCATATAATGATATTTGAATACCATGCATTTTATCATCTTGTAGTACAGGAAAGTTGTAAAAGGGGGTGTTCTCGAGGGAACCATATGGTGGGGCTGTTGAAATCCAAATGTTAATGAGGATAAAAGGAATCTATAGAATACCATATATATACCTCAAATAGGAATAATCCCAAATGGGGAACCAAGGAGATTGAATGAATGATTGGGATGGACACGAAGACAAAACATTTGGGTCCTCCTAAATATCCTATAAGGATATGAATCAAGCCACATGTAGTTCTAAAAATACTGTGCAGTTTAACCACAAGCGATAATGAAAAAATGGGGAGATCCCAAAAAGGAGACACATGGTGTATTATTTGAAAGCCTGATGTGAATGGGATGAATGATGTTCTTATCACCCCACAAGATCTCGCGATACATAGGACGACGGGACAGAAGGAATGCAGAATTCGAGGTACCTGGGGCTGGACCCAAAGATGAAATGATTGGTCATTCATACATATCCCATATGGATTAGAATAAATAGACACATAGTTCTTGAAATTCCATGTTATATAATGTCATACGTTAAGGACAAGGGATATATTTGTTTACATTAATAGAGCTCAGACCGTAGATGCCTAGTTTAATGATGAGTGAATGGGATAGAAGGGTGGAAAATGTTGAATTACTATGCTCGATATTTAAGAGACCATGGGGAAGGAGAGAACAATATTGGATTACTAGTGACCATGTTTGCAACATTGTATCCATATCCTATGACCTAGAATGAGATAAAACAATTGAACATCGACCACTGACCATATTCGCAATGATGGACTTGAATCAAATTGCCATTCGAGATCCTCTATGATGTTGGCCCAGAACTGTCGGTCATCCAAAGGTGGCATGATACCAGGCCTCTAGGGGATCCTTTTTTATGTGAAAAATGACAAAGACCCACAAAAGGGGTGTATTATGCATGGTGGTATTCATGATGTTTATCCTCTTGATGTAAGAACATGGGGGGTCTTATTTTAAGGTCGTAGATCTTGGACCATAAGGTATATCAAATATTTGGAGTTTATCTTCAAGTCAGATGAGGGGATATTATTTTAATGTCATAGAGCTCAGACCATTTGTGGTAATTTAACTGCTTATAGTCGATCATCATGCAGGATGAGGGACCACTCATGTGGAGAATTACATGAAGAATTTGGCATTGGTGGGAGGAGTAATATTCTCACCATCTATAATGACCAAGTAGTATTCACCATTAGGGTAAAACCTATTAATGATATAGGGTCCCTCCAATTTGTGATCCATCTTCAGTGGCTTCCTGCATGGAATCCTTGTCACCATATGTTCCAATACCATGTCTCTTTGATGGAAAGAATGGAGAAAAACATTCTAACTGAATGCTCAATATGTCTTGTTCTGATGCATATTTTCATTGTGCAAGGAATGAAGCTAGTTCTCACCAAGGGCTTATAATTCATCAAAATGGAAATATTCTACCTTATTTGATATCTTCTGATCATAAACTACTGTGTGGATTGAAGAAAACTGAATCAAAATTTGTAGGACTACCTCTATTCCAATCACCATGGAATATAGGGTAACCTTGGTGGAATTTTGATTCATCATCCGATAATCCTAGAGAGCGTTGGGATGTTTTTTAGTCCAAATCTTCTTGTTCTGACCAACCATATTTTGGAAATTTTATTGATGGTTTTTTTAACCAATATATCTTCCAATTTTCATAAACATGATACTGATAGGTAGGATTGGAATGGACACTACATTTTGCATATAATTTCATTTGATCAGCTACTAGGAAGTTGCTTTCATTATCAGTGAGAATGGCATGAGGGACTCTGCATTGGTGGATCATATTTGAACTAACAAAATAAATGATAAAATAGGCCTTCTTTAACTTGATTGGTATTGCCTATACCCACTAGGAAATGAAATATGTATCTGTTATGATGAACATTCACTAGAAAGGTGTTTCTGGTGAATATGGATCCACAACATTGAGTCCCTAAATTGAAAAGGGACAAGAGTACATGGTAGTATATATAGACTCTAGAAGTTTATGATAAAAATTAGTATGAATATAGAAAAAATAAAACATCTTGGAGAACAGTATACAATAATAGATCATGGTTGGGAAAAAATATCCCAACATTAAGAATTAATGAGATAGTTTTAGTCCTTATTGATGACCTCCACAAGAACAGACATAGAATTCCAACATAACCTAGTTAATCTCAACACCATTAAAGAAACAGTGGATAATCCCATCGATCCCATGTCTGTAGAGGATCTGCTCAAGACTGGTACCAATCTATAGGGTGAACTGCACTGTGTGTTTATGGGATCACTCACATTTTGGCTCAGTCTGTTGGGAGATAACTGTGATGGAGATAATTGATAATGGTATTTGTCCAACTATAGGTCCCTACCACTATGGTAGGTGGATTTGGTGGTCCCGATGTGGATTCACCAGGGTTTATATGACATACCTTCTAGCTATCATCATCATTTAGAGTGATGGGTGAAAATACTCATCAATGCACCACATGGTTAATCAAATCAACCTGGTTAGGCTCACCAAGAGATGCGGCAAGGTTTTCCATGTAATTGGATCGATCATTCTTTAACCGATGGAGATCACTAACTTTGTATCGGGAAGGGAACTAGGCCATTAGCTGGTGAGTGCTCTTTGATATTTTGATAACTTTATCAGAGTCTCATTTCATATATAGGTGGGGAATATCAATCTCAAGGTCCAGATCGAGACTAGTGATTAGGGCTTGACACATTGCCTCATTGTTTCTGCATCCTTCAAAAAACAAAAATGAATAGGAATGGCCAGCCTATGTAGGAATGGGGACTTCAATAACCATTCCCACTCATTGAATCCTAGGTTGATTTAGTCTCATGTTGGTATGGATTTCCAATTTACCATCAAAAGGTATCTTCCCACATGGTATGAATTAATTCACCGAAATGATGGCTTCATATAAGAAGTAATGATCTAATGAATGCTCTATAGTGGATGGATGGGTGGAATGAATGTCTTTTTGTGCTTGACCATTGACAAAATTATTTAGAATGAACCAGATATCAAACTACTGAAGGATCACTACCCACAAAGCTAAAAGACCATTCAACATGGGGTGTACATAATATAATTCAGTTGGTCTATACGATACACTAGCTATATCTCATGGTGATAAAAGTAATGTTCTGACATCTGTACTGTGAATACTAGCACTATGATTCTCATATATAGAGAGAAATATATTGACACTCAATTGAGGGTCATGCTGGTGAGATAGTATATATTGTTCTCTATTCCATCAATGTTATTTTGAGGGATAAGGGAACCGAGGAAATATTCCAGAGCAGTCATATAAAGGACAACAATCATTCCAAAGATGTGTTGAATAAAAATAGATGGTTGTAGTAGGTACAGGTTGATCACCTCAAAAGTGTCCTAAGACACCGAATCCCTCTAGTTGTCTGCACATTTCTTTATGAGCCGAGAAAATGGATAACACATTCTAGCCAGATTCACAATGAATCAGTGTATGTAGGATATGTGGATTTGAATGCCTTGGAGCTCTCAAATTTTGGTTAGAGGAGGAATCTGACGGATGGCCATGATATTCTCATGATCGATCTCAATGTCTCTATATTTGATGACAAAGTCGAGAAAAATACTAGAGGTGACCCTGAACTCACACTTCAAGGGGTTCATCATCATATGGTGGTAGTTAGGGAAGATGATCACTTTTCATGATATATGAATTCGTCCCAGTGTTTTCATTATTTTAACACCAAATCATCTAAAAACCATTAGGAAAATTTCTGGACGTTTACCTTGAATATGCATTTCATGCAATGATAATATATGAATCCTACATTCCTCAGACCGAAAGGCATTACATAGTATCCTTTGTTATGTTGTGGTGATATGAAGGTTGTAGACTCTTCACCCATGAGGGACATTAATATTTTATTATATCTGGAATACAAATCCATGAATGGGAGATAATTGAATACAGTAGTAGCATTGATCAAAATCTCTATCCTATGATGGGGAAAATCATCTTTTGGATATTGATGGTTGAGATCCTATTAGTCGATGTAGTATCTGATCTATCAATTCTTCTTTTAGAAATTAATTGTGTTGTTTAACCATTTTGGGTACTAGAAATTCTTGAAAAATATGGATTTAATGAGTTTTTCAACATTAGCTATGATCTTGACATCATGAGAAGGGTTCATATTTCTAGGTTGTTATTTGAACCCATGATGGTTCATTAGGAGAGAAAGGGGGTGGACGATGACCTAAAGATGGAACCTTGACATCTCACTATAGATCTAGGTCAATACATATCAATGCTGCTTTAGGAAACCCAAATACAACAATTTCTCCTTTGTAAACATGGCTTCTATAACTAGTGTTAGTTTCAGATCTGTCATGATGTCAATGATCACATGTACCAACTCATCAATTGTGGTCGATATACCTTCCTCAAAAATTTGTGTAGAATACTCCAAATCCTTTTCATCATCCATACTGTGAGCGTCATCGCCATGGGATAACTCTTCAAAGTGGGATGACCCTGACGGTATTTTATTGCTGGCCAGAGCAGAGGATGAATCTTTATTGGTCATCTCCCACATTAATGAATTCATGGCGATGAAGGTTGTTGATCAGATTCCATCAAGACTCCAACCCATTGGTCCACTATTGATTATATCAAAGTAGTAGTGGCCTTTCAGATTGATCCAGTTCAACCCAAAACCATGGAACAATCAAGTATGTCGTATTTTTGTTTTCATGGGGAGAACATCCTGATACTATATAGGGTCAAAGGGTTTGGGTATCACTCAAATATGATTCATGTAGGAGTATGAAGTGATCATTTTTCATTCCATTGGCCAAGGAAAGAGGCTTCCAGTTGCCCCAAAGATGGGAAATAATTGTCCCATGTCTAAGGTTGTTGGCTTTAATCAATGAATTTAGAAAATTTAGGCAACATCAAGGTCTACCAAATGGTCAGGCACAATTTTAGTATGCTCGACCTCCTTAGTCTGAACCTATTTTTCCTTTATATGTTATTAGTCAACATCTAGGTAGCGGTATTCACAAGAGGAAAAGGGAGACACATCACCTAGGGGCACACCCAATCAACCATTAAGTGTGAAATTGAGGAATTAATGATATGAGGAGGAGATTGCAGTGTACTGATAGATCCAGGGTCTACCCATAAGTGCATTGTAGGTGCTGTCCTATGAGACATCCATGAACACCGTGCTCACAATCCGAACTCCAAATTGGGTATTTTAGTGTATTTTTCCACAAGTGTCTGTTCAGTTATATCATAACCAAGAATAATCAATCTATAGGGATCTAGTTTTCATTAGATAGTCCCATCTAGTGGAGCATCTTGGTAGAGATAAGGTAAATGCCCTAAATTTCTCCACAAGATATTGGGAGATCTACATGCCATTAAACTATCCAATGATATAGAGTGGGTGGATATACCCATGTATAGTATAACCTTCATCTTATCATGAGAATGAAATGGCAACCAGACATTCTACAAGTTCATCATCCTATACAAGGAAAGCCTCTATTGCTACTACCTCTCTTTAAAATTGGAGGCCGCTCCTTAAAGCCTATATGAGGGATTCATGCATGCCTACAAATAGTTGGAGTGAATTTAGGATCAAGAGCCTTACTTGAATTCTAGAAAGGTTATTTCTTACATCAAACTTCCATGTCTGGAATGAAATTATTTTGACAGTAGGTTTCCCTCTGGATGAAGGTATATTAGATGTACAGGTAGAATTGGATGATTCTTGCTGGTGATGTGGATATCCAACTACTTACTAGTAAAACCATTAAAAATGATTATCAGTTGATTGTAAAATGATTTTGGTATAGAATTGACTACACATGGTCATGATGGTTCAACCTAGTTTAGTAGCACAAATTTAGGGGGAAGTGGATATGAAAAAAGTTTTAAGAGAAGATTGTGCATGCTGAGTAATTTCATGGGCCAATTCTCTAGTCTATGTGGCATGAAAAGATTGATTGGAAGCACCAGGTGATGCAATTTGGTGGTTCATAAATCCATTATTTCGTCAATTCTGGAATCGGTTAGTGTAACACCCAGACACTAGTAACCTAGTGTCGGTGTATTTCTACATATCATTTACATGATTACTAGGGATCAAATCCCAAAAGACTAATCAGTTTAATATCCTTGGAATTACTAGACTCAAATATAATATTTACATTAAATTATCAAATGAAAAACAACAAAATTGTGTATTATTTTAACACATTCATCTCTCTTACAATATCGCTATAAGTATGTCCTAATGTATTTCTTCACATTCTGGAAAAAATGAAACATAGAAAGGGGTGATCTCAGTTGATCAGTAGGGATAAAAATATCATGGAAACTTTCATAAATAAGCATAAAAATATATGGAAATGTATACGACTAAAACACCAGACTTTTAAACATAAACCTCAACATAATATGTCAAAGATAAATCGAATAATTCTATTTACTTATTCACCTAGATATTACACTAGTCGAATAATCACACATAATATCAACATCAAAATTAATTATGATTTAATGAAAAATGTCAAAAATCATAACAATATAGTCAAGGCCTTGTGCCAAGAATAAAAATAATATTTTTCAAGGCCTTGTGCAAAGAAACTAGTTTGTCTTCTGAGACGTACTCATACATCAATGAGCTACAGCAAGAACCACCCATCTCATACTATTTCCAATGCATTTCTCATACGAAAAGGCTGAAACATAACATAAACATTCATTTTAAAACTATAATATGAAATGTTAATACTTTAAAAATAAAACATGAATAAAATAAAACTAATGGATACATAGTCAAAAATGTCACAAAAACTTCAATACAATATGGAATATTGAATCATAATAAATAAACTTCAAACAACGGTATAATCCATTAAAGTATGTTGACATAGATAAAATCAAAACTGTTTGATAGAAATATCACATTTTATTTTGAAATAATTTAAAATTCATTTAATTATAAAAAAAATTATTTTTAAAATATTTCTATAATCTTATAAGGAAATCTTCAAAGGTGTTATTATGACAGAAAATAGCTGCACCCACTGAATAAGTTAAAAAACATTCTTTCTTCAATATTGTCAAAAAGGTCGTAAAGGACCTTGTTTGGAAAAGGACGAAAATATTCCTTTATAATAATTTTATAAAAATTAAAATAAGGGTATATATTAAATAAACCCATATTCTAGGAAATAGTAATAAATATTTTAAATACAGTTTTAAGAAACACATATGTGGATCATAAAGAGGTCCTGGTAGATACTCGCCTATAAACAACCTTAGATAATGAAGTGATTATTGAATTAACCCTTACCTTGTACTTTTACTTGATATTGGGTATGTTTAACTCTTTTATAATAGTTAAATATCTATTATGAAATTATACAGGAACATCATACATAAATATGATATCATATATTATATATTAATACTTCTTGGTTAATAATATTTCTAGAGTATCATTGTTTCGAGTGTTAATTGATTCATTCTCCATTATATGTTTTGTTATGTTACTAATGTTTGTTATGTAAAAGACGTATTTTATTCATGTACAAAATGATATTATGTTCGTAAAAATTCATTTTAATCATAAAATGATGATTAATTTATAGTGGTGGAAATGGGGAATGAATCATATCGCATTCATAGAGACGGTAATCCTTACGTACGTACGGGTGAATATATGATTCAATTGATGGTGAAATTATATGTAATTGGAAGGAATATCAAATATAAATTTTTATTAACATCTTGTATATATTATTTACAACAATTATACTCATTATTTTACCCACCCAAATAATGAAGTGTCGAGTAACAACTACACCACGACGTGGAGACGGTAAGCCGTATGTACGCACATATGGTGACATTGTAATTCATAGGATAGATAGAATAATGAATATGGTTTTACCATATTAATAATAACATCACAGTATGTATAAGGTACATGATTTATTATTTTGATATGGAATAAAAAAAGGAATATAATTTTTAAGAAGAAACGAACTTTGAAAGAATTGATAAAATTATTACCTATTCTTTAGGTGCTACCTTTTGATTTGATCAAAACGGATCCTTAGGTTGGCTTCTGATCAAAGTAAGGCCATTATGTTAAAGTGAGGTTATTTGGGAGGATATTCGGGAAGGGTTTTTCTAATCCAAATGTATTTGGAGGTCTTATTTTGTGATAAGGGGAAGTACCCTATTATAAGAGACGTGAGGGTAACTTTAGGAAAAGATTGAAATATTATTTTATTATACAATGATATTTATTTAGTAATGTCTCAAGAAGAATTTATTTAAAGGATAAGGTGGTTATGGGTTTCAATACCTCTAATTCAATAGGTTTTAGATAGGTTTAGGTTCCTATATTAACCTTATATTTTAAATTTAACTCATAGTTAAATTGTATATCTTTTACCTTGTGTCCTTGAATTATCATAATCAATGATTAATAAACATAAAATGAAAATCCAAGAGAACCCATGTGGTTAATTATTGATGTATATAACCTCATATAAATCCTTTTTCCCAACCTTATATTTTTAGGGTTATTATATCAATTAATAATATTGGATTTGTTATAAATACTCATTTATGTCAATTTTGACAGTATTTAGTATTTGCTTTTTTGAAAGTCATAAAAATGTTTAATTTGAAAAAAATAAAATAAATAAATACTAACAAGTATTAATTACCTATAAAATTTGTGTAATTCATCAAAAGTGTGAATTTAAATTTATTTTTATATTTATAATATCAATTATTTTAATCATTCAATAGTAAGGTAATTAATGTAACATCATTGTGTCATAAATAAATTTAATTATATAATGTCTAAAAACTATAAATAAAATACCATTATGTAGGAAATAATTTTATCTTTATAATGAATATTTATAGTAGAATTTTTCTTATGTATAACCCAATATTGAAACATGGTTTAATTATTTATCTTTGAATTTATCTCTTTTAACTAATATTTTATATAAAATGATCATAAATGTCCTAATATAATCCAAGTGAAAGAAAGGATAATATTTAATTCCAAAGGATGACTTTGGTTGAAATAAACTTATCCAATATAATTAGGAAATGTTTTAGGGTAATTATAATATGATCTTTACCATTAATTACCCTATTTACTTTTAACCATGCTAAATAAAATTTGAAAGCTATTATTCGCCAAACATTATTTTCATCCTATTGAACCAATTATTATATAAAAATGTCAAAAGTTTCTCTATTATTTTTTAATTTCCATTCTTGGATGCAGATAAATTATGTTTTATTGAAATTTTCAAATGTTCCTAGCAGGTGGGTAAAAGAGGTTAAAATGTTCAATAAAATTTTATACATCCATTTTAATTATAAAATGACTATAATGAATTACATTAAAAATATATAGGTATTATGTATCTATTTTGTTCGAAAATAAATTTAAATAAATTTAATAATTATTTAAATAAATAGGAGGTTTTAAACAATAACGGAGTGTTTTCACTATTCATCAAACATTGAAAGTTTTCAGAAAAATTCCAAAAAATCACCCTAAGCTAATTTTGATATTCTGAATCCAAAAATGAAGTTCATTGTTTTATATAAAATTTATAGAAGTTTAAAAAGTGGGTATTAATATTTATAAGAGCTTGTTTGATTTTTCTTAGTGTTCTAGAACTCAATGTTGCATACAATGCAAGCTATTGCTTTATTCAAAGAGAAATTTACCATGGAAGCTTGGGGTGTTACATTCATCCGTCCAAAAAATAATTTAATCCTCAAAATTTCAAGAATATTACAGCATAAAATGATTCGGGTGGTTCTTCATCATTAGTTCCGAGGGTTCCCATGTTGCATCTTCCATCTTATGGTTTTTCTATAGAACTTTTACCAAAAGAGTCGTTCGGTTTCTTAGCACTAGTTCTCTTGTATCAAGAATCCTCATAGGCTCTTAATAATAAGATAGATCAGGTTCTAGTTCTATTTCTTCATAGGTGATTACATGCATTGGGTAAGACATGTATTTTCTTAACAGTGATATGTGGAACAACATCATGCACTTTGGAGAGACATGGTGGTATTTCCAAATGGTAAGATACAAATGTAGTTGTTTCTATAATTTCGAAAGGTCTGATGTACGTGGGACATAATTTACACTTCTTAGTAATATTTATAACACCCTTCCTTGAAGATACCTTCATGAAAACATGATCTCTTATATGATATTCCAAATCCTTCCTTCAGTTATCGACAAATATCGTTTTCCTACATTGAGCAGCCTTGATGTGGGTTTGGATAATCTTATCATTTTCTATTGTTTCCTCAACAAGTTTTGGGTCTCCGAGTTTTCCTTCACAAATATCATCCCAACAAGTTGGTGTGTGACATCTCTTTCCATATAATTCTTCACATGGTGCCATATAAATACTTTAATGGAAGCTATTGTTAGAGGAAAATAATACCATAGGTAAATAATGATTCCACATACCTCGAAAGTCATTTGAGAATGATATAATGTTTTTTATAGTGTTTAAATAGTCTGTTCTAATTGTCCACCAGATTTACGGTGGTAAGCAGTGCTCAAATGATGTTCAATGTCTAGGGTATTCTGTAGAATTTTCCAAAATCGTGATGTAAAATGGGGAACATGATCATAAAATATAAAAATGGGTACACCATGAAGTCTTACAACTTCATTAACATATATTCTTTCTAAATGTTCAAGTGATAAATCATCTCTTATTGAATGAAAATCTACTAACTTGTAAAAATGATCAACAATGATCCATATTGAATCATTCCTTCTAGGAGTCTCTGGTAGCTACATGAAAACTTCCATCATAATATCATCCCATTTACACTCAAGAATGTGAAGAGCTTGCTTGACCCCCCCCCCCCCCCCCATAATGTTGTCTTCCAGCCCTAACCTGTTGAAAACTCATACCTTTTAAAACATAATCAGAAATATCCCTCTTCATTTTGTCCCACCAAAAATGTTCCTTCAAATATATATACATCTTAGTGCTACTAGGGTGTATAGATAAGATGGATCTCTGAGAATCATCAATCAATTCCCTTCTTATATGTAGTGTACAAGGAACACAATTCTCTTCCCAAATTTCAAAATTTCATCTTCATATAATAAGTCTATCAATATCCCATCATTCATAAATTTAATTTTCATTTTAGTGTCCTCATCATCAGTTTGAGAACTTTTTATCCATTTTAGTAAATATGGTTTGATCAAAATTTAAAAAAGTAATGATGTTTCACATTCCATGATTATTCCCATTTCTATGTTTACTAGACCCATGAATGTAGGATCACTTTCAAGTCTCATCTTTTTCAAAACTCCATGATCCTTTCATCATAAATAATCTACCAACTGATTTTCCTTCCCCAAGTGGTAGTGTATAGAGAAATAATAATCCTTGAGTAGTTCAAGACAACATTTTTCCCTCCTGTTAAGTTATTTTGGTGATAAAATATACTTAAAATATTTTGATCGTTATACATATCACATTTTCACCATAGAGATAATGTTTCTATATCTTCAAAAAAAGAGAAATGATGCAAACAAAAGATCATTAGTGGGATATATTTGTTCATGAATTTTTATTTGGCATGATGTATAGGAAATTTCCCTATCATTATGCACATGGGAAAACCCCAATACATTCATTGAAGAATCAATATATATATAACAAACCCATAATTACCTGTTGGTAGAGTCAATAGAGGATCATTGACTAAGATTTTCTTCAGTTGTTCAAAACATTCTTCACACTCTTTTGTCCAAAAAAAATTTACCACTTTACATGTGATATTGGTTAATGGGTTTGCCAATAAATAAAAATTTACGATGAAACACCAATAATAACCTGCTAAACCAATTAAATTATGCACATCAGTTATACATGTCAGTTCTGTCCATTCATAGAATGCATTGGTCTTTGAAGGACCAACATAGATTCTATCCTTAATACAATATGTCCAAGAAAAGAAATTTCCTCAATCCAAAATTCATAATTTTCTAAACATCCAATATAATTAAAAATTTCTGAGTGTTTTCAGAATAGTGTGCACATGATTTTAATGATCTTCGTTGATTTTGGATTTAAACAATATATTATAATTAAATACCACCACAAATTCATCATGATATTCCTTGATAAGTCTATTCATTATATCCTTGAAGACCAAGGGTGCATTAGTCAGTCCAAAAGTCATTAATGTAAACTATTTATTCCCATACCTGGTACGGAATGTTGTATTCATAATGTTTTCCTTCTTCACAGACAATTGATGATATCCAGATCAAAGGTCAATTTTTGAAAAATATTGAGCTCCATGAAGTTGAACGCATAAATCATCAATGTGAGTTAGGGGAAACTTGTTCTTTGTTGTTATAGCATTGATCTTTCTGTAATCAATGCATAACCTCATAGATCCATATTTATTCGTAACAAAAATAATAGGTGATCCCCATTTAGAAACAATAGGGTGAATAAAACTTTTATTACTCAATACCTCTAGTTGTTTCTTTAGTTCTACTAATTCCACAATGGCCTTTATATAATTGATCTTTTATATGGTCCTTGAACAAAGAAATAAGTCAATGGAAAACTCAATTTCTTGTTCTGAATTATGTCCAGGAAAATCCTATGTAAACACATCAACATATTCATGTACAATAGTTACATACTCTAACTGAACATTGTTTTCCTCAACCATAGTTATTATATTTTATTTTTCAATTATAGTTAAATTTTGTAGATATACATGGGGTGGATCTACATAAGAATCTGGAGGTGAAGTTTCTTCTCTAAAGAAAAGGCACTCCTTATCATCATCAAAAATTGAAACCTCCTTCTTCTTATAATAAATTTTCACATCATGGTCCAAAAGGCAATCCATACCGATGATTATATCAGATTCCATCATGGGTCTTACAAGGATATCAGCATATAATGAACATTTACATTCCTTAATGGGTACTGATTCACAAAACGTTGTTACAATGATATTTTCCTTAAGAGTTATGACTGAAAATTTCCATGTTAAATCCAATTGGAAATATATATGTTTCTTAAAAAACTGGTAAATTATGAAACAATGGGATGATCTAGAATCCAATAAAGCATTGGCGAAATTTGTGGAAACCATTAAATTACCTTCCATTATGTCATTCAGAGCTCCAAAATCAGCAGTACTGATCAAATAGGCTTGGACTTTATCCCTTGATCTTTTCTGAGTAATGTTTCCTTGGTTATTAGAAAATTCATCTTCAAAATTCCCCATTTCTCTACAATTGTATCATTCAACATCGACAAAAAATTTCTCTCCCTTGCAATCACAAGCATGGTGGCCATTTTCACCAAACATAAAATAGACTCCCATTACATTTAGGAAAGTACAATAGTGTTTCTTCCCACATTTACTAAGGGATGTATATACATCATTTCCCTTTTTCCTCTTAATTTTATTACTAGAGTGTTCAGACGATCTCTTATCTTTATTTTCTTTAACGTCGTATGACTTAGAGTATTTTTTTTATTTATTGATAGCATAGGAGACAATATCATCATATGATGAGAAGGATTATGAGACTATTTCTCAATGAAGAAAAGGATTTAACCCATTGATGAATAGATCAATCTTACTCCTAGGGATATGTATATAATCTATATCATTCCTTTCTACCATTGTAAAGTTATCCTTATACATTGTGACATTCTCATCGTTCTTTTTCCGAAGACTCCAAAATTGTCTTTCCATATCCACTTAATGGTCACGAAGATATTATTTTTCTAATAAAATATCTTTAAACTCCCTAAATTTAATATTTGATAATTATTCATCGTCATTTATGTTTTTAATTAATTGCCACCATTGATCTGCATCTCCTGTGAGATGATAAACTACCATGACAAATTTTTCCCTTTCACAATTACCCAAATCATGAAATATTTTTTTAAGGAAATTATTCATTGATTTACTAAAAATGTATTTGTAGTCCAATTGAATGTTGGTGTTTATTGACGCATAGAGCAGTTTATCATTGATCCTCTACATTGTGGATCAGGGTGGTCCATAGAGGTAATTTTATTATTCATAAACTGGGTAGGTTGTCCTTGTATGGTTATACTTTTCTCAGCACTAGTTGCATCACTAGATCCACTGTAATTATCATTAGTAATATTGAAATCCCCACATGGATTACATGAATTGATACAGTTTCCATTCCTTCCACAAGATTCCATTACTATATAATTACATACACTAGATTAGTTTATGAATTTCAATACATATTTCCAAACTAGAAAAATACCTATCATAAATTGAAAATCTTATGCATATAATCCATAATAACAAAAAAGGTTTAATTGAGGATGTAATTACTCATAAATTCTTGTTCTGTAATGAAATTGAGAATTATCCTATGCATATCCCCCATGAGTGTCGTAACCAAGAGTAATGGAAGTCCCATTGTCGTGTACCAGGATGTCCAGGGTCAAGCCCAAAACCCTATTTCAGAGTTTTAACACATAGGTATATTTGAGTCAAATCCATATCTACCTAATCATATCTAGATAGGGATGTATATCTCGAAAAAACACAAAATCACTAAATTACCAAAATTTTATGATGTTTTTCTATGAAAATCATCAGTGTCTATCAGAGGGTAATGTTCTCTAATCTGTGTTTTCTTTCTAAATATTGAATCCATGGTTTGTATAAACTTTTTGTGATACCAACTGTAACACCCCTATCCTAGTAACCAAGAGTTAGTGCATTATTACAAAACATTTCCAGGATCAAAGTGATCAAATTCCAAAAGAACTATCTATTTAGTTGCCTTGAAAGTACAATATACAAACAGAAGTTTTACATTACATTAAGAAATCAAAAAAACAACATTGTGACTCCTTTTAACACATTAAACACCCTTAGACTATCCCTCCAGGTAAGTCGTTATATACTTCTTCACATTCTGTGATGAATTAAACATAGAATAGTGTGAGATCAGGTGCTCAGTATAGATAAAAATATAGCACAAATTTTCATAAATAAGCATAAATATTTAAGCAAATGTATATGACCGAAACACAATCATTTTAAACATAAACATCATCATAATATGGAAAAGATAAATCGAATAATTCCATTTAATTATTCAAATGGATATTATACTAGTTGAATAATCACATGTAGTATCAATAGCCAATTTCATAATGATGGAATGTATAATGGTAGACATCATAACCACATAGTCAAGGCCACGTGAAAAGACTAAAAATCAGATTTTTTCAAGGCCTTGTTCCAAGACACTGGATTTTCTCATGAGACCTACTAATGCATCAAAAAGCTATAGCTGGATCCATCCATCACTTACTAAGTCCAATGCGTTCCTCCTACAAAAAAAGCAAACAAATTATAAACCATCATATTAATGATAGAATACAAAATGTTAATACATTAACCACAAACCATGACTGGTATAAAAATTACACATATAGAGTCAAACATATCCCAAAACCTTCAATACAAGTTAAAATGCTTGTGTTTCGGTCATATATTTTGAGAGATATATCTCTTTCTATTTTGAAATAATTTAAGATACATGTAATTAAAAAAGTAAACATTGATTTTGAAAATATTATTATAATCTTGTAATAGAAGCTTTGAAGGTGTTATAACAGCTGAAAATAGTCGCACCCGTCGTATAAGTTAAAAAAACATTCATTCCTTAATTTTACCGAAAAGGTCGTAAAGGACCTTGTTTGGAAAACAATGGAAATATACCATTATAATAATTTTACAAAAATTCATAAAAGGGTGTTAATTACTTTAATATGTATTATAGGAAATAGTAAAAATGTTTTGAAATAAATTTTTATGAAACACAGATCTGGATGATAAAGAGGTTCCAGTACATACTCACGTATAAACTACCTCAGCTAATGAAGAGATTGTAGAATTATCCATTACCTTGTAAATTTCCATGATATATGGTACGTTAACATTTTTTATGATATTTAAATCATTATTTTTAAATTATACATGAACAACATACCTAAATAATATATTATATATGATTTATTAATATTTCATTGTAAATAATATTTCTGTAGTATCATTGTTTCATGTGTTAACTAATTCGTTTTACATTATATAGTTTGTTATGTAAGTCGTGTTTGTTATGGATAGGATGTATTTGATTCATATCTAGAATTATATTATGCTATTAAACCTTATTTTAAATCATAAAATGAAAATTATTCTTGAATGATTGTGATGGGGAAAGAATCTCAACGTGTTTGTGGAGATGGTAATCCGTACGTATGCACGAGCGAAAATATCATTCTATTGATAGTGAAATAGTATGTAATTGTATGTTATATCATATATTAAGAATCATTAACATGTTATATTTTTTATTTACATCAATTAAACTCATTTTTATACCTATTCAAATAATTAAGTGTTGAATAACAACCACACCCCGCCGTAGAGACGGTAAGACATACGTACGCATGTATGGTGACTTTTTCATTCATATGATGGATTGAATAAGGAATATTGTTGTACGATTTTTATAATAAATTTACATAACATATATGGTACTGGACTTTTTATTTTCGTATGGAAAAAACAATGAAATAGAATCTGTATAATGAAACAGACATTGAAAGAGGTGATAAAATTATTACATCTTCATCGGGTTCTTCCTATTGATTTTATCAAAAGGGCTCTTAAGGATGTATTATGATCAATGTAAGTCCTATAGAGTAATTTTAGCATATTTAGTCGGATATTTGAGCATGTTTGGGCCGAGCCTGATGGCTTTGGATGTGTGATTTTGAGATAAGTGGAAGTACACTTTTATAAGAGAGGTGATAGTCACATTAGGAAAATCATTACTTCTTAATTAATTATGCAATCATATTAAATTTATAATGGATCCAAAAAGATTTATTTCTTGTATAAGGTTTATATGGGTCAGAAAACATATCAACCAATAGGTTTTTGATATTTAGGTCTCCATATTAATGTTATCTTTTAGATTTTACTATTTGTTAAATAGTGTAACTTTTACAAAATATTCTTGTATTGTTATTATACATGGTTATTAAACATACTATAAAGTGTCATGGTAAACCCAAGTGGATGATTATTGATATATATAACCTTATCTAACTCCATAGGATTATCCTTATATTTTTAGGATTATTAAATTAATTAATAATATAGAATTTGTTTTGAAACCCCATTTATATCAATTTTGACAGTATTTTGTATTTGGATTCTATGAAAGTCATTAAAAAATTATTAATATAGAGAAAATAAATTAAATCAATCCTAGAATGTCATAGTAACATAAAAAATTAGTGGAATTCATCAAAAATAATTGATTTAAATTTATTTGAATATTTATAATATAAATTATTTAAATCATTCATTAATATGTTTGTTACTGCATCATCCTTGTGTCATTAAAAAATATAATTATTTAATTTCTAAAAAATATAAATATATTAAAATTATGTATGAAATCCTTTTAGCTTACTAATGAATATTTATATTCCAATTTATCTTATGTATAATCCTATATTAAAAAATGGTTTATTTAATAAACATTGAATATAAAACTTTTAACTATTATTTAAATAAAACAATAATAAATGTCCTAATCAATCCATGTGGACCAAAAGTATCATAATTTTTTCCTATGTTTGATTTCAGTCGAAATACACTTATCCAATATAATTAGGACATGTGTTATAGTAATTATTATATCATTTTTACCTTTAATTACATTATTTACTTTTAACCATGGTAAATAAAATTCAAAAGTTACCACTCACAAACAATTATTTTCATCCTATTGAACAACATTTTACTTAATGATGTCCATCGTGTATCTCAAATTTTTTATATTCAATTCAGAAAAGTGGTAAAACTATGTTTTATGAATATTTTCAAATGTTCATAGAAGTTGGTAAAAGTCGTTAAAATTTTCAATAAAATTTATTACATATATTTTTATTATAAAATGACTCCAATGAATTAAATTGAACTTATATATGTATTATGTATCAATTAAGACCTAAAATAAATTTAAATAAATAATTAATTATTTAAATAAAAATTAATTTTTTAATAATAACGCAGTGTTTTTCACTAATCATAAAAAATTTAATGTTTATATGAAAATACCAAAAATTCATCCTAAGATAATTTTGATATTCTGAATCAAAAAATGAATCCGAATTTTAAAAATAAAATTTAAAAAATTTAAAAAAGACGGTATTACAATTCATAACGGATAGTTTGATTTTTCATGGTGGGCAAGAACATGAAGTCGCGTATAGCGTAAGTATTTTTTATTCAAAGTGAAACATATTGTGGAAGCGTGGGAAGTAAAAGATAGGAACAATAAGGAGGGGGGTCAACATATTGTTCCTCATCATTGGGGACTAGGTATGGGTTTACTATCTCAACAGGGTTCACTGAGTTGTAGTCCTGATCATCAATTAAGGAACCATACATTACAAGTTGGATGATTTGGTAAATCAACATATATATGGGCCTAATGTCACCAAGATTATAGGATGGATTTGGAAAAAGTAGATGGATTCAATCTCCCTTGTGATTTCGGAGCCTACCTTTCCAGGAGAAGGCATGATAAAATATCGAGGCCTAGGTTTTAGCTGACGGTTTCACAATGGCTTTGGAAGGATTTTGATGATTCAAACAGGAATGGTTAGTACCATGGGTCCACGAAATTGTCTTTCACGCTATTCATTCATCAAACATTTTAGACTCGGAGTGAGAAACCTGCTGTCATTCATCATTTCATTGGCAATAAAGATTTGCATACACAACTGAAACCTATGTCATGGCTAGACCCAAACTAAATATGATATTATAGACATGGTTTTAAAACAATAATTTAAACACATAAAACTTTTTGACAGTGTTTCTAGGGAAACATTGATAGGGTATATAATTGGGGTGATCAGTGAGAACTGACTCTTTCAGCCTCTAACAATCTGGTAACTGTAGGATGTATTAATCTATGGAACTCTAGAAGTTGCTAGGGACCAGGTAATTATTGAATGAGTAGGTCAGGATTCTCCAATCTAGGAAATGGGATCTGAAATCTTGGCACAAGTTACAGGCAGGATCCAAGAGAGGTGGTAGAACCAAGTTGACTTGCTTAGGTAGTGGTGTTGTGTAACATAGTGGTGGCTGTCGATTTGAAGGTAGGATATTCTAAAACGTTGGCTAAGCCTAAGGTGTTATCCCTTTGAGAGGCTGTGGAGGTGGATTTGCCTATAACAATTATAGCTTTCTAGGGACCAATATCCGTGTAATAGAAGTCGTCTCGTATTTTGTAATTTTTTTGTCGGAGCTATTGGAGGCAACCGACATGCCTTCTTGGCTTGCCAAAAGGATTTTTCAAGACACTATGTTTTTTTTGAGAAATCATAGAATCCTCCTAAAAATTTATAAGTTGAGTTTGATGAGAACAATTTAGTCTTAACATTACCCATTCACATTGTTAGCAACTATGTAAGAACCCATACCTTCTTTTCATGTATGATTTTTATTTTCTAGTGTTTTTGAGAAAATGAAAAGAATCTGGAAATTTAAGGAGTACACACTGTGTACATTGGAGTACATGTCGTTTACCCAGATGTCGTGGGTTACCATGTACTGGATTTGTAATGGCCGGGTACATGGATTTGTGGGGTGACCAAATGACCACCTCCAGTGGGGATCAATAATGGAATATACATTCTTTGTACATTTAATATACACAATGTGTACTTTTCATTTATTTGTTATGTTGGACAGGGGTCACATCTAAATGGATGAAATTCCTTCTTCTCAGCCTTTCTCATCTACGAGTGACCAAAACTGATGAATCTTCTCTGAGCCCCTGAACCACTGTCTTTTCACTAATTCAACCATCTTTATTTTCTTTGGAATCACCACAGTGAGTTCTTCATTCTTCTAGAACCTCATCTCTTAATTTCTTCTCTCTCTTGAGATATCATTGGTTGACCATTTTTAATGTTTTGGTAGATCTACCATGTTCTTGGTTGATTCAAGGGATAACACCAGAGTATATCGATCTTATAATTCCGGGTTAGGTGGTTTGTGCCTTTCTATAGATAGTCTTTGAATATTATGGGAAAAATTGCCCAATATCCTAGAACAGGAGGTTGTGTGTTTAGGGGTTGGAGCCCCATTATTGTGTGTTATGCCTTTTGTGCTTGAATAGAGTTTATTTGATTGATAAGAAGGTTATTTCCCATTCTATGGATACATTACCCATGTTTGTTTCGATATTGACCATTTGGTCTATCTTTTTTGGTTATGCTACTCGTTATCCATTCCCAGTGTTGTTAGGTTGGAATGATATTATCTAATGTTGTAATATGCTTGTATTTGATTAGCCAATTAGTTCTTGAAGCTATTATCCAAGTAGTACATATGTTTTTATTTGTTTGTAGAACATCATTGTGAATGATGGACTTAAACTTGTATGTGGGTACATGGTGAGTAGACCATAAGAGGAATGAATGATAAGGGCTTCCCCAATGTGTATGTTTACTTTCCACATTGCAAGACCATTGAGGGTATGGAGGTGACTGCTCTCTCAGAGTGTCAGTATATCCATGTTGCGAGACCACAATGGAATTGGATGTTGATTGCTTTCCCAGAGTGCATATAGTTACCGATAAAAGTACACATCGGGAATTAATGATGAGTGATTCATCAGAGTGTCTTCTATAACGCTGAACCGGATATGTTATACTGTGAGTAATTCCCAAAAGGTTTCTTGTGTTTGATATACTGAACCAGAGGGGATAGGCTATGAGTACTTCCCATAGGGTTACTTTTATTATTATCTTATTACACAATATTTTATAATGAATAATATTCAAGCTATAAAATTATTATCTTTTCAGTACATCCTTGTTCACTTCTTCATTTTGCTTATTCCCAGCCATATATATACACTGACTGTTAGGCAGTGATCATTGGGTGGTACCTACTGAAATTCGTCTCACACCCTATTTGGATCATTATTTTGGGCACTAATAGATTATATTGTTGCGGGTATAGATATGGGAAAGCACCCTTCTATATCTGGTACTTGACTGCTGTAGAGCTAGAGAGAATGGGACCATGCTGAGGCTTGCGATGCTGTTGGAGTTTAATTGTCTCCTTTATAAAAAATTTTAGCACTGTGTTCCAAAATTGTGACATTTTTTGCTATATTTCTAGACATATATATCATGAATCTCTTAAATATATTCTCTAGTAGTTTATTGATTTCAGTATTCCATTGTTTTCTTATCACATGTTGTTACTACTTATGCTATTGTTATCTGTTTATTTCCTCAACATTTCTCTACCAATGAGAGCATAGTTTCCCCACTATCACACCCAAGGCCCTCACTTCTAGTTGTCCGTATTTGATATTTGGGGAAAGATGCTTAGGGTGATGTGACAAACCAGGTACAAGACACCTATGGGCAACACCGTGAACCTGGAAGTTACAAAGTGGTATCAGATGCAGGTTTTCTTTTCTTATGGACTTACCATTTCGAGTCTATAGAAAATATGTAAAAGTAATAGGTAGTTGGTAATATCATATACTCAGGAGTAGCTAACCCATGTATTGGGAAAATCCAATTTACCTAGTATATTGTAACTTTTTCTCATTTTGAAAATTTTACAGTTTATTTGATTTTATTGTTGGGTGATCCACATGAATTGTGTTGTTATTGGTGATATTATTAAAGTTTTATTTCTATTTCAACCCTATGAGATGAGGGTATTCCATCTCATGAGTCATATTTTCACATGCTCTAGATCACATGTCATGCATTTTTTCCACACCATTTAGGGTGAATTATATATTGCATGTTGATGTGGTAGATGTTGTGATAGATAATATTGTTGTTTTGATAGATGCCTTAATATAAGACCTATTATTTTATAGGGTATTATATTATTTGAGGTTCTTATAGATGACAAAAAAACAGTCAATGGTTGAAGATGGTTTGGTCAAGACAATGAGAAGCCATATTTTGAACCTTCAATCCATTCTGAGGGCCCATTAGGGACCGTGTGAAAAAAATTCCACAGCGTGCGAAAAAATTGTCCCGCGTGAAAAACTCCATGATTCGTGAGAATTTTCCACACGAGAACGGAATATTACGCGCTGCCTCCCCCCTCAGTATCCATTTCATGCTACTGATGTTGGCGCATGATATATTTTGCACATGCCTGTTTTCCACGCGGATCCACGATCCCAAGCGCCTATAAATAGAAGGTCTCCACTTCGATTTATGAGATGAAAAATATAAACCTATCCCCTTCAAAATATCCACCTCTATATGCACAAAATATTGCTCTCATGTACTGAATGTTTCATGCCTTGTCACCCAGGGGTCCACCTTTGTGGGAGACCCCTCGGGGTTAATCATTGGCCAAATCCCATTGAGTCCTACCCCACGCACACAAATACTTCCAACTGCTGGTGATCATTTCGTCTGCATAAAATTACATAAAAAATGTGTGACCTCCTTTCTAAAACCGCATTGGCCAATTTCGTGTCGCCCCTGCCGATTGCACGCCACCCCAGATGATCGTGCACTATCGCGGTCTTTTTCATGCAAGCAACTCAATTGCGCGCCTGCCCTGCCATTTTTACTACAACAGTTCCCTTTATGCGTGAGCCTTCCTCCTAGTGTGCATGTGATGTCCTTCTAGGCATCATTTTCGGGCACCTCCCATGCTCAAAACACCTTATCCATATACTCTATTCTCATACGAACCTCTAGGTTCATGCAAAGTAACTTTAATTTCCCATGGATGATACAACTCATTGTGTTGCTTCGCCTCATGATTCTTCACATAGCCACACTTATGTGGACCCCCAATGGTTTTCTCCATATCCCCCGCCCATAACCATAGAATTGCATAAGCCTTCCCTTCGCCCAGGGGTGGGAGGTACCACTCATGTTAGTCCTGGGGGTGCAGAGTAAACCCACCTCATCTGAGCGGCAGGACATTAAACTTCTACACACCATCGTCCTCCGCACAAGACGTTAAATTGCGACCCCCATGCATCCTATGTGGGGAGAGGGAAACCACCATAGTGTAAGCCCCTTACATTCCTTATATGAGGTAGCATCCCTACTTCTCCACTCTTCCAGGGTGTCAAGTCCCTCTCCAGCTAGGCTTTGTTACCATTTAGGCCTCAACAATGGAGTAAGTCCTAATCTCCATATTCCTGGGCTACTAACCATGCATAAGACCTTGTATTATCTTTGGGCTATGATCACACATATTCCCCACTCCACTTCCCACGGTCGCACCTTCCATGACGTGATCATTAGATCTTTGTTGTCTCTTGTTTCCCTCATCGAGTATGATGCACATGGGCTTAGTGAAAGCACTGACCATGACATCCTCTTTGGGAATCCTAGAGTGCAAGCCCCACACTAACCCAAACAATGAGGACATTGATCCTTTAAAAGGAAAGGTACGTTGGGATCCTCCATGAGGTTCAATCCCACTGCCAATTGGTCACTCCGATCCCTTCACGACAGTTCAACAACACCTTGGGCAGCCTAGACTGCAAGCCCCACACCCATATCTGAACTACATGGACATTGATCTCTGCCAAGGCAAGGTATGTAGGAATCCTCCCTAAAGTTGAAGCCCACCATCCATTTGTCATTCCACCTGCCTTCACGTCGGTTCCCTAACCCCCACCTGAATTACGCGGACTTTGGTCCTTGCCATGGAAAGATATGTTGGAAGCCTCTCTAAGGTTCAAGCCCACTATCCATTGGTAGTCCCGACCCCCTTCACATCGGTTCGCCAACCCAAACTGAACTACATGGACTTTGATCCTTTCCAAGGAAAGGTATGTGGGAAGCCTCTTTAAGGTTGAATCCCACCAATCAATTGTTCATTTTGACCCCCTTCACGTCGATTCACCATCACTATGGGGAGCCTAGAGTGTAAGCCCCAAACACCTACATGAACAATGTGGACTTTGATCCTTTCCAAGGAAGGGTATGTAGATAGCCTCCATGATGTTCAAGCCCAACAACCACCGGTATCAGCCACCTCACGTTGGTGCACCGAGTGCCATTCAACCTGAACTACATGAATTTTGATCCTTTCTAAGGTAAGGTATGTAGGAATCCTCCATGAGGATCAAGCCGAACACTCATCCGCTCTTACCACCATCATGCAAGTTCTCCCCCATCCTTCATGATGTTAAACTGTGGAACCCATTCCACAGTAATCCATTTTCAATCCCATTCAGAAGTAAGCCGTTGTCAACCCCATTCAGCAGTAAGCCATTGCCAACCCCATTCAGTAGTAAGTCATTGGAATCTCTATCTCGTGGTAAGACTTTGTGACTCTATTCAGTGGTGAGCCGTTGACATCCCTACCCAACGTTAAGACATTGTGACCCCATCCAGTGGGAACCCGTTTGAAACCCCAATCGGTGGTAATCTGTTGTCAGATGAACTGGGTGAACATTGATTCTCTGCCATAGGGATAAGTAGGAATCCTCTTTGAGAAACCATCCCAACATCACTGTCGTATTCAAGACGACCCCATCTCATTCACAATCCACTTCACAGAGCCTTCAATTATACATCCATATTCTTACCCGGGTCACCACATCCCACTAGGATGATGCCACCCCATTCCACATTCCTTTTAATATCAATCAGGAATCCCACCAGAAGTTGGCCCCAATATCGATGTGCCCTCGAGGGGGTTGCACCCATTTGATCCACTCTAGTCAGTGTTCTAATCAGTCTGATCCATCTCCTCTTGATGTTAAACTTGCAGCATACCCTTTGTTAAACATGGGAAGATGACGAAAACCTCAGATACATGACCATGGAATATGATTCCCCTCGTTCGATGTGAGATTCCTCGGGCTTTCACTCCCTCGAGAAGACCTATAATAATTTACAGAAGATAGCCACGCTAGTGTTCCATCACCAAAGACACACCAATGATTCCCAATAGAACTACTCCCCTAACTGAAGGTTGCTACCCTGACTAAAGTCATTGGAATGTCTTGATAGAAGCAGAGTAATTAACTGGTGTCCATGAAGATATGGAACAGGTAAAAGTTTCACGAACAATGTGTTATGTCTTTAAGGGAGACCCGGACATGGTGACGAGTTTTGAGGAATAATCCATAGAATAAAGAACTGATATCCCATTATCACGTTTCAATCAAGGAGGAAACATCCCTGAAAAAGTGACAGATGCCACTCACCTTTGGAAAGCAGGAATGTGGGGCAACAACTGTGTGTGTAGAGACCCGTATCTTGACGTACATGGACATTACATTACATTTGCGGAATACTTAGTACATAACAAAAACACACACACAAGGACCGTAATAGTTTAGTGTCTTTGGAAACTCAGAATATAATCTTCTAATCGTGGTGAAAGATCTTCAACATCTCCCATAAAGATCTTCTTTTTTTTATACCTAAAACCATTCTTTATGTCCTGGGGAAAATAAAACATAAAAGGGTGAGCTCAAATGCTCAGTAAGGGTAAACAAAAGATATATCAATCACATCGTATTCATAAGAACATAACATTTTGGAAATCATAACCTGCAAAAGAGAGCATAATTTCATAACATGGGATAAATCATGGTATTGAAATGTAATCACAATAATCATAACTTAAAACATGAAACTTTGTGGAATTCACACATAATCATAGAGAATCATTTCTTGTTAGTCAAGACTCATTGCCAAGACCATCTTAGTGGACAAAGTCCCTTTCTGAATCGAGTCACCCTCGTTTCAGTCCTGTTTCACTGAACCGGTATAACCTACCATTCCAGCCATGTCTATCTCATGAGATATGAAATATTTACCCAATGCATTGGAGGGAGATATAGGTCCCACCCATCTCATAATTAATCCTTTCTTATGTGTGCCACATAATCATAAATCATACATCATTGCATAACACATGTAACAAAAATGGGATTCTTGAAACATCATGACATCATAAATCAATTCATATAAGATAATGGAATTCATAAAAATAATTCAATCACAACATGATCAAATCAATGTAATAATAGGGATAAAAACAGAACCCTTTATTATCTTATATGGAAAATAATTTAAATAAAACACTTGAACTCCATTCTTGAGGAAAATATCCTTTCTTCTTCAAAAACATTTTTCCTTTCATAACATGTCATAAAACATTAAAATAAAAGAAGTTGATTAAAAATAAACTCGAAACTTGTAAAGGAAGCTTCTTGGAAATAATGTTTAAAAATCCATTCATGCCGTATAAGTTAAAAAAAACATTCTTCGTACTTTTGTCGGAAAAGTCAAAAAGTACCTCGTACGAAAAAACGACAAAAGATTCCTTTCATATTCTTTACTAAAAACTCACCGAAGGGTAAAATTGGATTTAAACTATTGTAATTCGATGGAAACAATATTACATATTGACGGAACATGGATGTGGATGATAAAATACACCCCAGTAAATACTTACGAATAAACAATCTCGGATAAAAATGAGATTGTGATATTTCCCTTACCTTAGGTCCGATTTGCTTTGTTCATGTCCGAAGCTCCTGTATAATGGTTTAAATAATGTTATTGACTTATTCCAGAATCATAAATATTGATATGATATCATATATGGTCATATTATTAGATTCTTGTTAGTAATATTTCATTGTTACTTGTTACTCGGGTCTTTATAACTTTTTGTTCTTATGCGTGTTTTTTCTAACAAATTCTTATTCTTATCTTTAGGTTATAGATAATTCATTTCCAGAATGGTATTAGTGTAGTATATACCATATTCATTCATTCTATTCATTTATATAATCATTATGAAATGAATATCATGTAGAACGAGTCGCATCACATCGTGGAGACGGTATTCCGTACGTACGCACGAGTGATGATATCGTTCCTATGATCGTGGAATTGTATTGGAGTATATATATATTATTTCAGTATCAATATTACTTCATAATAATCATATATAGTTACTCATTACACCATTATACCCATCCTTGTAAGGTGATGGTGGAAAATAGATTACACCACGGCGTGGAGACGGTATTCCGTACGTACGCACGCGCGGTGATTTCATTTTTCCGTAGGATGGATAGAAGGTGAATTAGGGTTGTTTCATATTTATAATAACATATCAGTATGTAAGTAATACTGATTTTATTACTTTATCATGAAACAACCTAAGAAGAAGAAGTGGAAGAAGAAATAAAGAGGAAAGAATTGGTAACGGTAATTACCTCTTCTTTGAAGCGCCTCTTTGAGACCTCCTCTTAGGGCACTAGAATTGGTCTTTGAGGAAGACCAGAACCTCTAGGATGTTTCTAGGGAAGTGGAGAAGAGATTTTGGCAGGGTTTGGCCGAGCTTGAGTGCTCAAATTGGTGTGAGGAGGAGGGGGATGAGGTGTCCTTTTATAGGGGAGGAGAGGGGCACCTTAGGAATATCTCAAAATATTATTTTATATTAAAGTCAAAATCGGTTTATAATGGTTCCAAAGGGTCTTATTTCGAAGCTAAAGTGGTGATGGGTCGAAATCCTATCAACCAATATAATTTAGACAAGTTTAGGATATTATTTTAACCTTATCAATTAGATTTAACTCTAAGTTAAATAATTTAACTTTTACCATGTCTTTTTGTTTTCTTTCACTATATGGTTAATACACTAACTATAACATGCCAAACGAACCCCAAATTGTTTATTATTAATATATATATCCTTATCTAAGTCATTTGGCCGAACCTTATATTTTTAGGAATAAAATAACAATTAATAATATAATATTTTATTTAAAAACTATTTTGTGTCAATTTTGACACTATTTGATATATGATTTTTGTGAGAGTCATAAAAGAATTAAATGTTCGAACCAAGTTAATTAAATCAACATTAATATATCATAGTAACCTAGAAAATTAGTGTAATTCATAAAAAGCCTCAAATTACATTTATTTTGGTGTTTATAACATCAATTATGTCAATATTTCATTAATAAGATAATTACTGCATCATCATTGTGTCATAAATAAATTAAATTATTTAAAGTATAAAAATTACAAATAAAATACCATTATGTAGGAAATATTTTTATCTTTCTAATGAATATTTATAATCTAAAATACAACATATATAACCCTATGTAACAATTGTTTTTCTAAAAGATATATGCTTGTATCATTTTTGTATTCATTTTAACTTAATTAAAATAAAGTGTCATTAACACTTACATGTGGATCAATGGGGTCCCAAAATCGACCCAAAGATGCCCATGGTCGACCATGTATCAACCAATAGGGTTAAGACACGTTTTAGGGTAATTTAATATTATTATAATATTATTGTTTTATCCCTTATTTACCGGATTTACCCTTAACCATGGTAAATAAAATACTTACCGCAGTAATTATTCAAAATGTCTAAAAATAAAAGTTACCTATTTACACAATTTGAACATCCTGATTCCAAATATGGAATCCATTTTTCTAAATTCAAAACACAGAAGTGGCAGAAATTAATTTAAAATTAATTCCCGCTGTCAAAACAAAAAGCGTGTTTTTAAGAGATAATAACTATCAAAAGATTGACACTTGTTTATGTTTGGTTTAATTGTAAAATTGTGTCCAATGACAAACATTATATTAAGTGGTAAAAATATATTCTAAATATACTTTAAAACCATTCAATATTATAATTTAACCACATAAGATATTACGATGAAAAAAGTTGTTTTTAATTAAAATATAGCGTGTTTTTACTATTCATTAAAATATGAAAGTTATCGGAAAAATATCAAAAATTTATCTAATGTAAATTTTTACATCCTGATTCAAAAGAAGAATATTATTTTGTCAAATTGAACATATAAACATGTCAAAAAATATATTTAAAGTGGGTGCGCCATCAAAAGGCGGTAAAACTGCATTTTTTTGAAAAATACTTATTTTACCCGAAAAATTTATTTTGTTCTTATACCATGTTCTAGAAATGTGTAAGATGAATAATAATGTTATAAAATTCAAAATTTAGTTAATAATATTCATAACGGCTAGTTCATGACAATATTATAATAATATAACATTGTTTATTAAAACCCGGTATTGCGTACAACACACGCTATCGAGGAAGGTCGCGATTGCGTGTAATGCAAGCCAAGTCAGGGTTGCGTGTTGTGAAAGAATCCTTCATTGTTTCGTATAACAGAATCCAACCATATTTCATTTATACATTTAATATATATATATATATATATACTCAATGTTGCGTAGAATAACTATTATCAAAATTGTGTGTAACACGATCCAAGAATAGTGTTGCGTATACTGCAAGCTAATACGGTGTTGCGTATAGCGCAAGGTAATCTTGGTGTAGAATACAACACAAGACATTAATGAAATTAAAACAATATTTTTCATAAAATCTCGGGGTGTTACATTCTACCCCCCTTAAAATGAATTTCGCCCTCGAAATTCGTCGGGATTATAAATGGTTTACTATTCGAAAGTTTCTTTGATAGAAACCCACATCGTAAAAAAAAATACCAAAACTTATCTTTAAAAACAAACGTATGAAACGTAACGGTTACCCAAATAAACTAATCACTGGGTTTCCACATAGGTGAAAATATGGATATAGAAGAGAAATCTAACAATCATGTTCTGATGGAGAGTGGTAGAGAACATGGCTATGGAAAAGCTATCAATCACAAAGCCATAAATTTGTGACGATCTAAGGTACCATTCGATTCATCAGATATAAGATCACTAGGACAACATTTTTGGTTTTCAATATCATTTCCCTAAAGTTGAAAAATTTGAATTAGAAGAAATACTTACTTGATTTTGGTATACTCTCACTGTTGTTCGTGAATTGAACAATTTACACTTCTTCCCTTAAAGAAATGAAGTTGAATTTGTTATTCGTGATGTGTTAGCAGATCATGTGATAGAATGACAGGTCATTCCATCTGTCTCAAACAAAAGGTTAGCAAAACCTATATACATAAGTCGATCTATAGTGAGATTAATCGTATATGGTTCCTAAAATGGACTTATACTTCATATATCATACTGCTTAATATAATAAAACTAGTTTCTACTAAACAGGGACTTCCTGTAGGTCAGTGGTAGGCGATAAAGGTCAGTCGCACTTCGGTTGTGGGTTCGATTCCTACAGCCTTGTCCGAAGCGATGGGTTGTCGCCCGTCCTGCAGGTTTTCTTTTTGCTAAAACTATATTACTATAACATCCCATCAATAATATCGAAAATCTTCTATCCTTAAACAATACAAACTTATGTCCAGTATAATCTTTAGGCTTATACATAATACTGCAGTCCTCTCTCATAATATAGTGACAATGATTACCAGAGATTTAATACTGTCGTTGATCCCCACATATCATAAGATATGTCTTTTTGGTCACATTCCAAACATTCAAAGTCCTTAATCGTGTATTCTCTTGAATACCTTAGTGAAAACATGAGTGCAATTAAAAGTTAACACTTTCCACATACCAAAATCCTCAAAATTCTATATACTCAAACCATGATATCACTTAGTCCTTATATAAATCATGAGCTCATGAATACTGTTAAACATTTCATTTTCTTGTTTTCCCTTCATTATGCGCATATCATCTTATTTCCAAAATATATCAATCACTTTGAATACCACATCAATAAATATTGCAATACTCAATAATACAACATTATTTTGGAATCCCATTACATAAACACTTAATCATTCCACCACATCGTTGTCATATTCAACATTGCCAATAGTGATCGCATGTCATTTCCCTTTGTCCATTGCCTTCAGTGGTTGCTCATGTTGATCATCACTATCCCTTGGATTAGGGCAATTATTAGCATAATGCCCCATTTCCTTGCACTTGAAGCATTGAAGTGTTGGCGGTGCGTTCTCTGCAGTGTTTGCTTTATTCACATCATTAGAAACCCTTTTTCCATTACTTCGACACTCAGCTGCTCGATGACCTTCTTTTCCTCACTTAAAACATTTTCTAGTCCCTTTAAGACAATCTCCACCATGCTTCTTTCCACACTTTGTGCATAAGGAAACATTCATCTTCTTTTCACCATTATTCTGAGATTTCTCCTTGAACTCCATCTTTCGTTTCTTGTCAAAACCAAGAGATGGATATGTAACACCAACTTCCATTTCTACCTTGATAGCACAACGCACAATTTCTTCATAGCTACTGAAGTCTCTTATAGCTAATGCCCTTCGAAGACTTGGTTTTAAGCCACAGAAAAATCGATCAACTTTACTTTCAGGTTGGATGATAATTCCAGAAGCATACCTTGCAAGTCTTGTAAAATTTGCTTCATAGGTACCAACAGATTCATCGTCCCTTTGCTTCAGTTCAAGAAACTCTTTCTCCATCTTTGTTCGAAGAATACGAGGGAAGTACTTACTGAAAAACAAGTTCTTGAACTCGTCCCATTCCGTGGACTCAATTTCATCTCTTGGCCTCATATTCTTGATAAGATTCCACCATTGATCAGCTTCACCTTCCAAACGATATACTGCTAAGATGACTTTATCATGTTCAGAACATTGAAGAACTGAAAATATCTTTTCAGTAGTACTGATCCATTGTTCAGCCACAAGTGGATCAGAATACCCACTGAAAGAAGGTGGACGTTGCCTCATGAAGGACTCAATAGAATATTGTTCCCTTCTCTGCTCATTTGGAAGTCCGGAATGATTCATAGCTTGTGTAAGTATAGCAATAAGATTTTTCACTCCATCTCCCATAACATTTGTTTGTTCAGGAGGGCAATCATTGCATTGTCCATTGCATTGATCAACACGGTTCCTTCAGGTTCCAGCCATCGTCTAAAACCCAAAAAGAATAGCGTGAGAGGCAAAAATCATGCTAGGGAAAACAACATAATAAAGGGGGAGTACCTTCAATATCTAACATCTTAGGTTTAATTCTATGATCGTTAGCGTAATTCTATTACTATAACCTATACGTATACTTAACCTTAGGGACATCCCTAGACATACCTTAGAAATATCTCTAGGGATCTCACTAACGTTTTCGCATCCTAGTTTCCAAAGGTGGACTAAACCTTTCCTCTGATACCAACTGTAGAGACCCGTATCTTGACGTACATGGACATTACATTACATTTGCGGAATACTTAGTACATAACAAAAACACACACACAAGGACCGTAATAGTTTAGTGTCTTTGGAAACTCGGAATATAATCTTCTAATCGTGGTGAATGATCTTCAACATCTCCCATAAAGATCTTCTTTTTTTTTACCTAAAACCTTTCTTTATGTCCTGGGGAAAATAAAACATAAAAGGGTGATCTCAAATGCTCAGTAAGGGTAAACAAAAGATATATCAATCACATCGTATTCATAAGAACATAACAATTTGGAAATCATAACCTGCAAAAAAGAGCATAATTTCATAACATGGGATAAATCATGGTAGTGAAATGTAATCACAATAATCATAACTTAAAACATGAAACTTTGTGTCATTCACACATGATCATAGAGAATCATTTCTTGTTAGTCAAGACTCATTGCCAAGACCATCTTAGTGGACAAAGTCCCTTTCTGAATCGAGTCACCCTCGTTTCAGTCCTGTTTCACTGAACCGGTATAACCTACCATTCCAGCCATGTCTTTCTCATGAGATATGAAATCTTTACCCAATGCATTGGAGGGAGATATAGGTCCCACCCATCTCATAATGAATCCTTTCTTATGTGTGCCACATAATCATAAATCATACATCATCGCATAACACATGTAACAAAAATGGGATTCTAGAAACATCATGACATCATAAATCAATTCATATAAGATAATGAAATTCATAAAAATAATTCAATCACAACATGATCAAATCAATGTAATAATAGGGATAAAAACATAACCCTTTATTATCTTATATGGAAAATAATTTAAATAAAACACTTGAACTCCATTCTTGAGGAAAATATCCTTTCTTCTTCAAAAACATTTTTCCTTTCATAACATGTCATAAAACATTAAAAAATAAGAAGTTGATTAAAAATAAACTCGAAACATGTAAAGGAAGCTTCTTGGAAATAATGTTTAAAAATCCATTCATGCCGTATAAGTTAAAAAAAACATTCTTCGTACTTTTGTCGGAAAAGTCAAAAATTACCTCGTACGAAAAAACGACAAAAGATTCCTTTCATATTCTTTACTAAAAACTCACCGAAGGGTAAAATTGGATTTAAACTATTGTAAGTCGATGGAAACAATATTACATATTGAGGGAACATGGATGTGGATGATAAAATACACCCCAGTAAATACTTACGAATAAACAATCTCGGATAAAAATGAGATTGTGATATTTCCCTTACCTTAGGTCCGATTTGCTTTGTTCGTGTCCGAAGCTCCTGTATAATGGATTAAATAACGTTATTGACTTATTCCAGAATCATAAATATTGATATGATATCATATATGGTCAAATTTTTAGATTCTTGTTAGTAATATTTCATTGTTACTTGTTACTCGGGTCTTTATAACTTTTTGTTCTTATGCGTGTTTTGTCGAATAAATTCTTATTCTTATCTTTAGGTTATAGATAATTCATTTCCAGAATGGTATTAGTGTAGTATATACCATATTCATTCATTCAATTCATTTATATAATCATTATGAAATGAATATCATGTAGAACGAGTCGCATCACATCGTGGAGACGGTATTCCGTACGTACGCACGAGTGATGATATCGTTCCTATGATCGTGGAATTGTATTGGAGTATATATATATTATTTCAGTATCAATATTACTTCATAATAATCATATATAGTTACTCATTACACCATTATACCCATCCTTGTAAGGTGATGGTGGAAAATAGATTACACCACGGCGTGGAGACGGTATTCCGTACGTACGCACGCGCGGTGATTTCATTTTTCCGTAGGATGGATAGAAGGTGAATTAGGGTTGTTTCATATTTATAATAACATATCAGTATGTAAGTAATACTGATGTTATTACTTTATCATGAAACAACCTAAGAAGAAGAAGTGGAAGAAGAAATAAAGAGGAAAGAATTGGTAACAGTAATTACCTCTTCTTTGAAGCGCCTCTTTGAGACCTCCTCTTAGGGCACTAGAATTGGTCTTTGAGGAATACCAGAACCTCTAGGATGTTTCTAGGGAAGTGGAGAAGAGATTTTGGCAGGGTTTGGCCGAGCTTGAGTGCTCAAATTGGTGTGAGGAGGAGGGGGAGGAGGTGTCCTTTTATAGGGGAGGAGAGTGGCACCTTAGGAATATCTCAAAATATTATTTTATATTAAAGTCAAAATCGGTTTATAATGGTTCCAAAGGGTCTTATTTCGAAGCTAAAGTGGGTATGGGTCGAAATCCTATTAACCAATAGAATTTAGGCAAGTTTAGGATATTATTTTAACCTTATCAATTAGATTTAACTCTAAGTTAAATAATTTAACTTTTAGCATGTCTTTTTGTTTTCTTTCACTATATGGTTAATACACTAACTATAACATGCCAAACGAACCCCAAATTGTTTATTATTAATATATATATATCCTTATATAAGTCATTTGGCCGAACATTAGATTTTTAGGAATAAAATAACAATTAATAATATAATATTTGATTTAAAAACTATTTTGTGTCAATTTTGACACTATTTGATATATGATTTTTGTGAGAGTCATAACAGAATTAAATGTTCGAACCAAGTTAATTTAATCAACATTAATATATCATATTAACCTAAAAAATTAGTGTAATTCATAAAAAGTCTCAAATTACATTTACTTTGGTGTTTATAACATCAATTATGTCAATATTTTATTAATAAGATAATTATTGCATCATCATTGTGTCATAAATAAATTAAATTATTTAAAGTATAAAAATTACAAATAAAATACCATTATGTAGGAAATCTTTTTATCTTTCTAATGAATATTTATAATCTAAAATCCAACATATATAACCCTATGTAACAATTGTTTTTCTAAACGATATATGCTTGTATCATTTTTGTATTCATTTTAACTTAATTAAAATAAAGTGTCATTATCACTTACATGTGGATCAATGGGGTCCCAAAATCGACCCAAAGATGCCCATGGTCGACCATGTATCAACCAATAGGGTTAAGACACGTTTTAGGGTAATTTAATATTATTATAATATTATTTTTTTATCCCTTATTTACCGGATTTACCCTTAACCATGGTAAATAAAATATTTACCGCAGAAATTATTCAAAATGTCTAAAAATAAAAGTTACCGATTTACACAATTTGAACATCCTGATTCCAAATATGTAATCCATTTTTCTAAATTCAAAACACAGAAGTGGCAGAAATTAATTTAAAATTAATTCCCGCTGTCAATACAAAAAGCGTGTTTTTAAGAGATAATAACTATCAAAAGATTGACACTTGTTTATGTTTGGTTTAATTGTAAAATTGTGTCCAATGACCAACATTATATTAAGTGGTAAAAATATATTCTAAATATACTTTAAAACCATTCAATATTATAATTTAACCACATAAGATATTACGATGAAAAAAGTTGTTTTTAATTAAAATATAGCGTGTTTTTACTATTCATTAAAATATGAAAGTTATCGGAAAAATATCAAAAATTTATCTAATGTAAATTTTTACATCCTGATTCAAAATAAGAATATTATTTTGTCAAATTGAACATATAAACATGTCAAAAACTATATTTAAAGTGGGTGCGCCATCAAAAGGCGGTAAAACTGCATTTTTTTGAAAAATACTTATTTTACCCGAAAAATTTATTTTGTTCTTATACCATGTTCTAGAAATGTGTAAGATGAATAATAATGTTATAAAATTCAAAATTTAGTTAATACTATTCATAACGGCTAGTTCATGACAATATTATAATAATATAACATTGTTTATTAAAACCCGGTATTGCGTACAACACACGCTATCGAGGAAGGTCGCGATTGCGTGTAATGCAAGCCAAGTCAGGGTTGCGTGTTGTGAAAGAATCCTTCATTGTTTCGTATAACATAATCCAACCATATTTCATTTATACATTTAATATATATATATATATATATATATATACTCAATGTTGCGTAGAATAACTATTATCAGAATTGTGTGTAACACGATCCAAGAATAGTGTTGCGTATACTGCAAGCTAATACGGTGTTGCGTATAGCGCAAGGTAATCTTGGTGTAGAATACAACACAAGACATTAATGAAATTAAAAGAATATTTTTCATAAAATCTCGGGGTGTTACAGTGTGCCCTCCACAGACGGATTCACGCACCCCATCGAAACTGACTGAAACAGAAATAGTGAACCCGATGTGAATTTCTTCACATCAAAATGGAGATTAGTAGTGCACGGGGCATCAGTGTATTGACGTGACACTAGATCCAGCTATCCGGCACCGGGTCCCTTCAAGTAAATAGCAGGCCTGGAGTTCCAGAAATGGGGACAGTAGAATGTTTGACATCCCATTCTACGACATATCACCATGGATCCCTCTTACCGGTCATGGAAGATGGAATGGAACTCGGGATTTGGTTGTCTATTACTTTTTTCTTTCAGTACTGATGAGTAAATCTCCATGAATCTCATGAATCAGGTTTCATCATCTCGAGTGCGATCACCTTTTTCACACTAACATAGGAGCAGGGGCAGCACCAACACAGCAACCCCATGTGGCTCCACCGCTTCCATGATGGCCACCACAGCCATGGTTGTGGGGGGGTCCACACCCCATCTCCATATCTGATGTCATACAGTGGAGGGTAATCAACGAAGTCGTGCGCTGGTACGAGGAGGAAGGTATAATATCTACACGGAATATGGCCTACCTAGATCTAGAAGCATCTGTGCCTCATTGCCAATGCCTCCCCCAAGGGCCAAACAGGGAGCTACTGCTCCCCATGATGACATATAACTGTTTTGAGAGCCTCTCCCTGGAATGCATTGATGACTCTCTGCCTTACGCAAATTATGAAGGTGACGTCCAGCCTAGCCCAGTCAGAGTCCCGATTTAGGGGCTCCAAGCGAGGGCACCCACTCAGCTGCTTCAGTGCTTCCACTTGGTATTGCTGGATGACAATCATGTAAGCCACGTACTAGCACCACCAGCTCTGGTTCCTCTGACCGGAGACCAGTGTCAGGCGCAATATGAGGATGCCTGCCAAGGGGTGTCAACATCGATGGCTACTGTGGCCCGATCCACCACCGATGTATATTGTCAATTCCCTGTATAAAATGAGCAGGACACTAATATTCCCAACTAGTATAGAGGCCCCAACCGCCCCACAGGAAGGCTGGGTCGACTCTCACTATCGCGGGCACAGACAATGGCAACCACGAATCAACCCACAGCAATGCCACCCAGTATGGAGGTCCTCCCCATACCACTACCACGGATAAGGAAGGCATTCACCACATTGAGGCTCGGTATCGAGGTCCACCCTGTGAAACCCTCAATCCAAAAGAGGGTCTTCCCCACGGTGGTGACACTCGGTATGTTTGTCTCTCCCATTCCCGTTACACTAATTATGGAGTCATTCCTCCCGCCCCCGACCGCTGGTGTAGGAAAATTTCACATCTAGTATCTGTTCAATGTGGGGATACTCCTCGTGTCCTCTTAACAGCTGGTGGAGGTCCTCCTCACCTCGGCAGCCATAGGGGTGAGGGAAAACCTCACCTCACTAGCACCCAACACATAGGTCCTACCCGTGTTCATGTACACCGGTACAAGGACCATCATCATACTGAAGCCACTATGGGAAACAGACATTGAGGTCCTCCCCATGCTCCAGCCAGTTCTAGCGAAGGTCTTTCCCGATCAAGCACTATCCATGGAGATCCTCCCCATGTCCCATTTTACATCTTCCCAGGTACTCTTCACACCCCAGCTTACTCGGGTGAAAACCCTCTCCGCCTCAGCACAAGTGCAGCCGAAGGACCCCATGTCAGAAATCAGCCCTGTCCTAAGGAGCCACCCAGGGGTAGGAAGGGGGTCGTCGCCACCTTAAGAAGAATTCTGGTAAGGTCCGGACATAGATTAAACTAGTCCACCTCGCAAACTCTGAAGTAGTGTATAAATCAGAAAAAGAACCACCATCTTGCTCATTCGAGTCAAGGGTTGGGGCAGGAATGAGGCACATCAGCCTCATACTCTCGGAATACGAGGTCCATCAGATTCTATCCTCCCTCCATCGGTATATCCAGGAGGATGAAGGTCTGGAAACCCCGCCGGTCATGGTCATGAAATCAACACCGCCATCACCATAAGCACTTTGTGCCTCGACAGGGGATCACAAAGAACTATACAGGGGACCCATGCTAGGCGAGGAACAATGAGACCTATCACCAGTGGCCCTAGCCCCTGGGCATGGTACTGCGGTCATCAGCCTGTCTTACCACAACGTAGTGGCCTGGTTGCTACACTCATTGGAGGACAACCCGAGGATCAACAACCGGTCAGCCCGCTCACCATACTCTCCACCGGCTAGCCCATTGTCCCATCATTTTGCATTAGAATCGCAACCAGTTCCTCAGCCACCCCCAGTTGAAGACTGCGGTAATGGATGGCTAGACCCTAAATCTGATCTAGGGAGCTTATGGAACATCCTCACAGCAGACCACATCCTCGAGATGTTCTAGCCCGTGGCATTGTCGAATTTTCACGCACTGGAATCCCTTACACAATGGAAGATTGAATGTTTCTTATAAACCCTCTGGGCGATGTACATACAGCTTCATCATGAGTGAGTGTTTTATCCAAGGATCCAATAACATTTTGATGACATTGGAGAGCAATTCCGTCTAGTCAATCTGACTGCAGTCCATGTGGCCCAGCACCCAAAGTCACCAAGTCATAGTATGGCCCTCCAAAAACAATGTGCTCGGAGATTAAAGGTACTCAAAAAAATTATCAAGGGGGAATCCCCCTATGCACAAATTCGCGGCTGGGGGCAGTATGATGCCCTCCTCTTCAGTCTATTCCAATGGAAGCCTAACTTGTTGGGTGATATCAAGGAAATGCCTCTAGGAAGGAGCATGGTCAACATGAATGACATTGTGGATGAGGAGGATTAGTTTGAAGTTCATGATGGAGACTCACCTCCTGAGGGTGTGCCACCACTATTGGACCCATCAGGGAGGGTTACACAGCAGTACAGTAACCTACTAGGTCTAATTGTGGCCACCGTGATATTAGTACTCATCCGGAATTCCGGTAAGGGTAAAGAGCACATAAAAGCTTCCATGAACTCTGATCTATCAGATTCAGTGGATAAGACTAATGAAGACACTGAGAATGCCTTATTATATCAACAACATGCTCATGGATGAATTCACTGTAGAGTGATGGTCGGACTATGGTGATCTAAGGCCAGGGCAGTAGGGGTAGGAACAACTTCCCCTCAATGAGCTACCTCTAGGTGACACTGACCGTCCTGCCCCCACAGATAGGGTTGAGGACAGAACATACAAAAAAAGGTCATGGTATGTCTTTCCAAATCCCCCTAAATTGTGTATCAATCCAAGGGACCTAGATCGGGCTCCCATGACCACCCCAAGGGTCGTGCCGCCAACCACCCCACGAGCGGTCGAGCTTGCTTACCCTATTGAAGACTCCACCAACACACTCATGGTTAGGGATCCCCATCAAGACAGGGACCCCGCCCTAATGATCCAATGGCGACACTCATTTCCTGCCTTGCGGCTTTGAAAACATGACAGGTGGCTATCCTGCTTGATGGAAAACCATATCCAGCATGAGTGGATGATATGCCGGCACCGCTATGTTTTGATAATCCCACATTCTCCCCCATTAATGGGATATGGGACCCGATGCAGCAACTGAACTACATTAACTCAAGGTGTGGGCCCATGTTTGGGACTCCAGCATAGCAGGAGGCTGCCAAGCTACCCTACTTTGTTTAGACATTGGAGGGGCTTGCATTCATCTGGTACATCTAGCTTCTCTTCATCTTCGTAACCAACTAGAAGAACCATCGTAGGTAATTACTCAACCAGTTCAGCACCACCATGTGTAAAATGTGCATCTCAGACCTCTTCAAGTGCAAACAAAGGCCTGATGAGTGTAACGCGGACTTCACACCAGGGGGAAAGGGTATACGTATTCCTTTGCCATGCAACTGACTCAAGAGAAATTACTGACAATGTATTTAGGAAAGGTCATGATGGATCTGGTCCAATATGTTCTAACCTAGAACTACACAGGGGGATTACAATACATCTCTGATAAAGCCTAGATCCAGGAATACACCCAACAATTGGCCATCCAGGCACTCCTGTTGCCTCCTGTAATTCCCGCAAGGAGGGATGTCAGAGCCGATCCCACCACAGTGGCCCAAATAAAGGACCCCAAATAGTAGGTGTTATTACTAGTGGAGGCGCCTCCGCAACCTCATAGAGGCCCTCCAGCACATCCACAGCCTCCGTCCCAACAACAGCTTCCTCAGAATTATTAGGTGACCCCACAAAATGTGCCGCCACCACCTATGAAGGACAACCGAGCCCCGCCTCATCGACAATCTCAACGTGCTCATCATCTGGGATGGGCCCCAAGGCCCCCTATATAGACCGAAGAAACCAGACCTACTCATTCAATGAGATTAAACTCCTTGGCTACTTTCTAAGTGACTTGGAACAGGGGATTGTGCATTTTCTTGAGTGCAGAAGACCAGAAGAGGCAAACCTCTTGGATCCCCCCAATTACTGCCCCTATCATTGGATCCTAGGGCACACCATAAAATATTAGTATGTGTTCAAAGATTTTCTTCAAGACAAGGTCAATAACAACATAGTCTATTTGGGACTGGCTTCAGAACAAGTGGAAGGTGTCTTCATAAGGCCAGATAGCAGCAACGACAGTAAAGGTGTGTGGAAGAAGGTTTCTAACCGCAAGTCCCAAATGTATGAAGAATGGATGGCTCAAAAATGGTTTCTCATTACTATGGTATCATTTGTGCACGCCTGAATAAGCCAAATCCTTTAGAATTAGCAGTAGATACTTCTGCATTGTCATCTCAACAGGCCGCTTCCTAGAAGAACAAACACCAGCAGAGCATGAGAAAGCAATGTGCTCCGCCAATTCCATCATTGTCCCGAACTCTCCGTGACTTCATGTCTCCAGAGATAAGGATATCTCCCAGAATCCTCTCAGTGATGGATGAATCTTCAAGTGATAATCAAGGGTACATTTTAGTTAATACCATGGAGTTGGTAATTCCCTATATGACTCCCGACGACAAGGAGTGCCATGCGAACATCCCCAGCAGACAACAGCATCAGCGGAGCTGTGGATACATGGGTGGATGAGGAAAATCATTTGGAACCTCTAGCCAGGCCATGCATGCCACTAAGACTAGAATATAGGACCATTACCGAGACATCACACGCAACATCCTCATCTAGTGTCGTATGACCCACATCCACTACCATTTGTGCTACTGGATCCAGAAAATTCACTTTGACCATGCCAAGACCAACCTCCCTATGATATATGTCAGTCTCACTCATCCGACCCTCATTCAGTAGCTACTCTATGGGCTTCGACTAGTGAGTTGTGGATATACCCAACACCAATCATCTGTCGGCCCAGCTGGAAAAGCCTGCCATGCCTCCTGTCACAGAGCGACCTCCTATAAGAAAACGTTCATGCCTGGATAAAATGTATGATGTTCTCAAGAACCTTTCCAGTATCCTGGCAAGGATTTCCATCTTAGAGGCCCTTCTATGGTCATCATATTTGTGTGAGTCCCTCACTGAGGCTTTATGAATCCCCCTCCAGTTTGAGACAGAGGTAGTAGCGGCGAAATCCATTCATGATAAAGCAGTCGAGAATGCTGATGTCAGACCTTCATTTAATTATCTGGAGAAAATGAAGGATCTCCCATACAGGGATACATCCACCCACTGTACATCACATTTAATTTTAACAGTGTGGAGGTTCACCATTGTCTTGTTGACACCAGTTCCATGATTAACCTTATCCCGACACAGACACTGTGGAAGTTGGGCTTATCTGAAGATGACTTCACTCCATCCAATTTAGGAATCCATGTATACGTCAGGATAGAACAGAGCCCAGTTGGTATGATCCATTTGAATATATAGTTCGGTGTCCAAGTAGCCAGCACCTATTTTTTGGTTGTCTTTTAGGACACCATGTACAATGCATTGATGGGCAGACCATGGCTCTACCTGCACGTGGTGGTCCCCTCATGATATCACTAGTGACTCAAATAATCCCTTAATGGTCGAGTAGGTGTAATACAAGGTGACACGTCACCGTTTTTCTATTTTGAAGCTCGCTAACAAGATTCTAACTATTACAAGAGCAAGGAGATGTATATTCAGACTAGTGATGTTGACCCCGTCACAGTCGCAGCTGACACCTGTGTGGGTCTGGATAACGCCTACGTATTCCCGATCCATCGATTGGAGGCCACGACACCCGACATGGGGCAATGGTTTGTTATATCTAGTACAAGGGTATGAATATTTTCATGTCTATGAGATGGAATGAAATCACCACTTACTCCTACACAAATCAGGCTTAGGTGATCCTGTATCCTCCTACCCCAATAAGATATCGAGATGTCCGCTTGATGGAAACAACAGTACATCATACATTCCTTTTACGCCGAGCAAGAATCGACTGGATCAAGCGTATGTACAACTATTACTTTGATATCATCAGGAGTGGCCCTTTGGGATGAATACCATATGGGATTAGATTGACATCTTTCATTGATATGGTTTTAGCGGCATGTGAATTTCCCGATATGTTGTCCACTGCCGCCCAGGCTGAAACCTACATCTCACAAGGGGTTGTCAACCCCAAGGAAGCTTATAGAGTTGTAGATCCCTCCTACTCAACTGAAGAATATGATCTATAGGATGATCCACCAGCCTTGGAAGAGGGCATCTCCGCCACTACTGATGAACTGGTACATGTGAACCTTGGAAGTGAGGCAGATCCAAGACCCACGTTGATCAGTGTCGACATTCCCCCCGAAGGAGCAACAATGGTATGTGGACTTCTTTAAACAGATCTGTGATGTGTTTTACTGGAGTTATGACGAGATTACAGGACTAGATCCTCTAGTATCCATCCACCACCTTGGACTTCCGACAAATCATCATGGGTTAAAGAAGCCTCCTAGAAAGATGAACCCTTCTCACTGTGTCGTGGTCATGGCCGAAGTTGAAAAACACATCAGAGCCAACATCAAAAAAGAGGTCTAGTACCCCAAATGGATAGAAAACATTAGACCAGTCAGGAAGAGGAACAGACATATCAGAGTTTGCATCAACTTCTGCAATCTAATCTGCCACTGATAGAAGGATGATTTTTTCCTTCTTGTGAGGGATTTGTCAATCAATTCTACAATTGGTTTCCATGCCTTTTCCTTCATGGATGTTTAATACAGATAAAATAAGTTTCAAATGGCCCCTAAGGAAAAGGATTCCATGGATTTCTGGGAACCACAAGGTACGTTTAAAAACCAGGTCATTCCCTTCGACTTATAAAATGGAGGTTCCTCCTATTAGTGGGTTATGCATCACATATTCAAGCCAATCCTTGGATCATTGGTGGAATTATTTTTGGATGAACTGGTTATCAAATATGACCAATGCTAGGACCATCTCAAGGACCTTGAGAAAGTGTTCACCTTCATCAATTCCTACCACCAGAAGATGAATCCATTGAAATTTGCCTTAGGGGTCACCTCTGGGAAGTTCTTTGTCTTTGTTTTCAGGTACTGGGTCATTGATATCGACCCATAGAAGAACAATTCAATCAGCCAGATGCCTCCCCCTAACAATATTCAGGAACTTAGAGGTTTCAAAGGCCACATAGAATATATATGCCGATTCATTGTGAATCTAGTCAACACGTGTAATCCCTTTTTTCATCTCATTAAGAAAGGCTCCACATACGAATGGGACGAAGAGTGCCAAACTACGTTCGGGGAAACCGAGTAGTATCTACTCCAGACTCTGGTCTGGATGCCACCCATAGTTATAAAGCTGCTGGTCCTTTATGTGACAGCCTTGGAATGATCTCTGGGTGTCCTTCTTACCCAGAAGAATAATGAGGGGAAGGAGAACAACATCTACTACCTTAGGAATATGATCAACATTATAGAGACCATATACTCCTCAATATAGAAAAGATTCCTTGCACTCATATTTTTCATAAAGAAGTTTTGACACAACTTCCACAACTACGAGTTACATATGGTGTCTCGGGTAGAAACACTGAAGTACATCCTAATCCATCCCATGCAGATAGGTTGACTAGCACAGTGGGCGGTAATCCTCCAACAGTTGGACATGAGGTTTTTTCCTCATAAGGCTATTAATGGACAATCATTGAAAGATTTTCTTACTACCCATCCGACCCCCACATACCAGTCCCTGGAGTTTGATTTTCCTGATGAGACAATCCACTCGGTAGATCAGGCCATCCCGTGTCAGAAAATGCACTTCGATGGGGCCACCTGATGTCCCATCGGTAGGATGTTCAGGATCCCAGACTCAACAGAGTAGGACTGGGTATTATCATTATTACCTCGGCTCAATCCATTATGCCATAATCATTTCTGATATCTTAAGGCTAAACCAACAATGAAGTGGAGTATCAGTCTATTATCACTGGCCTCGAGCTGGCCCTCATGATAGATGTTCCCCATTTTCATGTGAATGGGGATTCCGAACATGTCATCATGCAAATGAACAATGACTATGTCGTCAGAAATCCAGAGCTCATACCATTATTGGAATGCACTCTCAACGTAATGGTTCTGTTCCCATATCGGCAGGAAGCTACTCATGTCCCTCCATCTCAGAATGACCAAGCTGTTTCCATGGACGACCAGGCTGCATCACATGCAGAACCCGAGAAGGTAACCTGATTATACACATTGCACATCAGAGATCCATTGCTCCTATCACACCAAATGATGATGACGGTATGCGGGTAAGCCATCTTACTGTTGGAGCCTCCACCTCAAGACACCTCGGTTCCTCAGATGTAGTGTATGAGGAGACTCTCGAATAGAGATCCTACTTTGTAAAGTATCTCCAAAATGGTTACCTCCTGAATAATTGAGCCATGTGTGAGCGAATCCGATGTTGCACGCTACAGTTTACACTCCAGAGTGGACTGAGTCATGAGCAGATCCTTTACCAGCATGGGTTCAATGGTGTTTTCCTCCATTGCATCCAAGGATTCAAGATTTATCAGGTCAGGAAGTAGGTTAATGCCGGTTCATGTGGTGCCTACCAGACTGGGCTGAAGATATCTCATCAGATCCGGAGAATGGGGTACTTCAGGACCTCCATGATCCATGATTGCATCGATTTCACCAAGAGATTTCACACATTACAAATTCATGCTAACTTCATGCATCGTCTACCAGAGCCTCTCCACTCCACCATGTATTCTTGTCCATTTTATTTATGTGGTATCAATTTTTGTGGGACCATATCCACCAACGACAGCTCCCCAATGCAGGTTCATCCCAACGGCTGTGGATTTATTTTCCAAATGGGCAGGGGCAGTTCCACTCAAGGAGTTCAAGGACCATTCTATCATTGACATTGTGATATCTAATATCATTTACTGGTTTTGAGTTACTCACAACATTCTCTCCAGTAATGGCACCAACTTCCGAGAAGTCGAGCTGATGAAATTGTACGCCAAGTACAACATCCATTCGATCCATACCTCCCGCTATTACGCGTAGGAAAATGGACAGATCAAGGTGTTTAACAAAACCCTATCCAATATTTTGAAAAAAATGTTTGGTCCGAAAAATAAGATTTCTCCAGACAAGCTTCCCAATTCCCTTTGGGCTTATCGGATGACGATACATAATTCCACCCAAGTGAACACGTATTCCCTGGTGAATGGAGCTGATGTCTTCCTACCCATTGAGATCCAACTGCATTTGTAACGTACAACGTTCTATGACCAGTAGGCTCTTGATAAAGTAGCATATATTTGTCTAGATGAATTGTAAGCACTTGATGAGAAAAGGATTTGTGACCTACATAATCTGGGAAGACACCATAACAAGATATCTAGGGAATTCAACAAGAGAGTTTGTCTCTACTCCTTCCTGAAAGGTGACTTTGTATTGTCCCTCTGGACACCAATGTTCCCTGGTAGGAAACCACCCATGTTGGAGCCCAAATTGGAAGGATCTTACATAATACATAGGGTTTACCCTAATGGGTAATACTCCCTGGTGACCATGGATGGTGATCGTATAACTCCTCCCACCAATTCCAATATCCTCAAGCAATACATTTCATGAGCCTAATGGTCCTGCATGGCCTTAAACTATATGGTCCTCCATGAGCCTAAACTGCATACTGATCCTATAAGACCATAAACTGTATGGTCCCGCATGACTCTTAACAGCATGCTAGTCTAGGATGACTTTAAACTATACGGTCCCACAAGACCCTAAACTGCATACTGGTCCTGCACGACCATAAACTATATGGTCGCACATGACCCTAAATTTCATGATGGTCTGGGATGACTTTAAACTGTTTACGTACCACATGACCCTAAACTGCTTCATCATTCCTGACATTAAACTGTAGATCATCATAAAAGACATTAAACTGCACACCTAAAACTATGTGTGGCTTTATTCCCATCTGCATGGGATACAAAGGAATTCTTAGACACCCGTCTTGAGTCTAGCCCCCAAACTCTTTTCTCTGACTATTACCTCTGGGTGTAGTTCTCTAGGAGACCTTGTTTTAGTGAAGGATTCCATATCCCCACTCGTGTCAATATTACCACCATGGAACCATGATCCCAACCCTCATTATTCTATCCTCCCACATCCTCACCGTATGCCGCTAAACTGCATGACCTTCAAGAACTATGTATATCTTGATTCCCATCCTCATGGGATATGTAGGAACGCCCAGACATGTCGTCTGTTGGCCCAGCCCAAACACCAGAATCTCCCTTTGGGTTCAGAAATATGGTGTGGTGTAGACTTTTTCCTCAATTCACTTCAATCTCATCTCGATCCCGCCATTTTTCCCACTCTCCGGAGGTGGTAACCTCTTTCACCGATTGGTACAACTATTCTTCACCCACTCATTTGATTGGGACACCATCATCATTCCCATCCAGATATGCCCCCAAATTGTATGGATTCTATGCCTATGGTCTCTCATACCAGTTTGGGAAACACCCTTGAAAATGTTGAGCGATATCCCAATACATGTCCAACATTGAAAATATGGTCAGCGGTTGATGCTCATTTGTTGTTCCCAGTCTTTGTCACTATTGGGACGTTGTGTTTCGAACTTGGTCTGTAGCTATCCTTTATCGTTAGAGCCACCCCAAGATGGCCCAAACCTTGAGTGTAGTAGTTCATTCTTCCCCTTTTAATCTCAAAGTTATGAACTCCCTTTGGGCTATGCCAACTATTAAATCCCTATATGACAGGGAGAGCTGAGTACAACTCCTTGTTTCCCACACCGAGCACTGCTCACGTGGGCTTAGGAGTTGTGTTGAGGCGGTAACCGCACAAGAGGTCGTGTGGCAACCATTTTCCTAGATGTACCACCTCAGGCCCCTTGGCCTTTTATGGCCCTTGTCCAAGTTATAATTTATGGTTGTGTGTCTTGGTTTGGGATTATGTCTTCATTCACTTCGGGTTATTTCTATATGCCACACATATCCCCATGAGACAACCCTCCATTCATTTATCATCCATACTGCGAGCACATGCCCTATCGCGCTTCGCGTATCCAATCTCGGCTTTCCTGGGCCCAAATCATAATTCTTACAGGAATGTACGGTGTGGTATGAGGGTTATGTCCTCATTAACGAAGGGTTTCTCATCGCACCATACAACTCTTTTATGTGGGATATCTTACCCATTTTCATCCTTACTGTGTGATGATAAACTTCACATTACTCCCATCATGAACTATGTGTGTTTTGATTCCCATCCTCATGGGATACGTAGGACCACCTGAACGTCTAGTCGTCAATCTAGATCCATCTCATAGAAATCTCCCTCACCACTTAGTCCCTAAGCCTGCATTCCCTCGAAGAGAGTGGTATATGGTGTGGGAGGGGATGATGTCCTCTGTCACATCAGGTTTCACAACAACCACACCATCTACCCTCTCCTGATATTTTCCCACTCCCTTGACCTAAACCCATCTTCTAAAATTGGTCACTCTCAAGATGAGTCCCTCTGTCCTCTCTAGGGATTAACTAATGTGAACAAGGGTACTATGGTTTAGCACCAGGAATGTTGGATTCTACCTGGACTTGCTTTCACCCATTTCATAGGATTTGTGTTCCCTTTCATTGGGGCTTCCATAACCTTTCACAGCCAAAGGGATCCTCAAATGGAATGGATGCTAGGCCTAAGGTCTATCCTACCATTATAGGACAATGTCCTTGAGGGTTTCTGACAAAAAATTGATAAAAGTCATTCCTTGTGAATATGGTCCATGATCGATGTTCATTTGTTTGTCCCCATTTCAAAATAACATGATATGTATGCAATGTTTTGAACATGGTCAACAATTATCCTCCATCGTCACACCAACCCCATTACGTCCAAAATGTCAGATACATGATTCACATTCTTCTGCGCCTCATCATGTCCAAGTAGAACATCAAAATTCTGGGTATTATTCCCCGGTTCACATCCATATGTTTGGAGCAAAGAGTCGTGATAAGACAATCATTTGGGGCTCCGCCCATGGTCTGGGTTATAACACCTTAATCTAAAATCTTTTCATACTTCCCTTTGTGAGAACTATGTATAGCTTGATTCTCTTCCTTACGAGATACGTAGGAACACCCAGACGTCTCGTCTTTAGGCCCAACTCAGTTCTGATAATTTATCTTTTCTACTCTGAATTTTAAGACCCAAGAATTATAAGGCCATGTGGTGTGTCGTGTACGGGCTTCTGCCCTCATTAACATCTGTTTTGAAATACCTACGCCACATACGCCCTCGTTTAGGAGCTAGACCCTCCTACCTACTATCGTGCATGGCATTAAACTGTATTTTGTCCTGCATGACGTTAAAAGGTACCTTCAAATACTATAGGTAGCTTGATTCCCAGCCTCATGGGATACGTAGGAACCCCTGAGCATCTTGTATTCGGGCCGGCTTAGTTGAAAGCTAGTCTCTCCTACTTCCTTCCCTCTTACCTCTTTTGGGTCCATTGGATCGAGGTTTCTTTATCGGAATCACTCACTATGTGGTATGGGATTATGGCCTCATTAACGTCGGGTATTCTTTATTGCACTTTGCACATTCTCCCATTATCCTCTTCTCTGCAACATCTATGTCGTGTGACGTTAAAATGCATGGCTGGTCCCATCACATGACCCTAAATTGAGACAATATCGTCTTGGCCACACGATGAAAAACGGAACTGCATTGTGATATCCTCACGTAAGGGAATGTAATGTTTGGTATTCATTATACATCATGGATTTTTTAAACACATACATATGGCTTTATTTCTGTGTTGATACCCAGACCCTCCATCCTAGGCCCATCGCTTCAAAAAAAACTCATTCATCCTAAAGGACAATCAATATCTATCAAATACTGCTTCATGTTGTGTATGGGTCATACCCGTGCAACCATATTATACAAGGAACATGTATCCCATCGTGCCAACTTAATAACTACTTGTGGTTTGATCCTCATACTTCTGGGGTAGTAGGAACTCTAGTACGTTGTGCCTTGGGCTGAGCATAACTCCCATTTCTAGTCCCTAGACCTATAACCTTCCCAAGGAACATATGGTGGTCAGGACCCCAGGTTCCATTCACGTCATGTTTTATGATTACCCTACCATGTGTCTCCCACATTTCATTCCATCCATGTTTTGAGCTCTATGAACTTAAACTAAGACAAATCTGCACCCTTTCCATAAGACATTCAAATGCATGACATCTCCCAAAACTATGTATGGCTTGATTCCCATCCTCATGGGATACGTAGTAATGCCCATGCATCCTATCTCTGAGTCAAGCCCCAGGGTTAATAATTCCCATTGGCCCCCTTTTTTGGTCCTTTGATCTGAGCTCCTTTAGGGAACCAATAAATTGATGCTTTACCCTAAGCAACTTCAGGAGGCCCCACAACATTGTCAGGGGGAAATGGTTTCCTAGTCAGATAGGTCATGTTTAGAAGAATGTATGATCTATGAACAGACTGAGGTACCCACCTAACATGTTTCTACAACGGCGGCGTAATTATAAGAGTGTTGGACTCCAGATGAACAACCCATCACTCTACTCCACATGCTTTTTGTGCCATTTATTCAGATCCTCACCCTCTTTCACATCTAGAGTAACACCCTAATAGTAGGGCTACACGACCTATGGATCGTCTACTATCCTGGGCTAACATTCCCGAAGACTAATTGATGACTTTTCTAGTATGGCCCTGTGTTTCGAACATGGTTAGCGGTTGGCCCTCATTTGTTATTCCCATCTCAGGCAAACACAATATGGATATTGTTTTTTGAACATGGTAAATAGTCATTCATAATTGTCATGCCATCAACAAAGTGTTTTGAATAATGGGTATAGTAATTCACACCATCCATCCCCCCATGTTCGGATTTATTTCAGTGCCCACGACATTACCCCATCCATGCACAAGAGAGCATCAGAAAAACAGTAATTTGACTATTCTGAAAACATCATTCTCAAGTCAGGTCTCTCTATCCTTTTTTTGAGAATCCAAATAATTCATTCGAACCTCTGGTTCCAGAAACAAGGTTGAAACTCTTACTTTAAAATGAATTAATACCATGAACATTCCTTGTTTCCCACATTGGGTGCGACCCGTGTGAGCATAGGAATGGGATGTTATTTATTTCAAGGTTTTAGTTGATTGATTTAAACCAAATGAAAAATTAAATGAATTTATCCATACAAATATCCATATATGAAGTTCAGAATAAGAAATAGAAAGGAGAAATGAGGTTATGAGTTCAGACAAATGAGGGCCCTTAAGGGTCGCATTTTTGGATAGATCGCTCCAGCATTCCTATATTTTAGCTGATAGACTCCTAGATTGCTATTTGGCCTCTGAGGACTCTCTATTCTCGGCCATGCATTCATGAACAGTTGAATGAATGCAATAAGCATCTACCCCTCCAGCATAGAGAAAGAACATCCAGGTTTGGAGTGATCCCATCAATTTTACCCATTATATATAGGGCTGACTGAGAAAGTGCTAGATACACTTCCACCCTTGGTGTCACGTCATCCGTCTCTCCATGATGGCCTCTGTTTTTGAATCATCAATTTTCTCGGAATATGTAGGTCGATAGTTGGAAAATGAATCCAAGAGACCAGCAGCATGGTCTTTCTCGGGCACCACTCCCAAGGTGTTGAGCTCGTCAACACCAGGAAAACTATACACTCTCTCATCAGTCTTGGTAGCTCCCTCACAGACTTTCGGCCTTGCCCCAACATTAGTACCACTGATGTACACCGCTCTCGGATCATCGAGGTTTTGGCCAGTATTAGTTTGAGAAGTTCATCCTGAATGGGACGACACATTGGCAGCTGAATCAATCGCGAATGACCCAGGTTCGGTAGCCCGATGAGCCTCCAAGGTTGTGATTAATGCAAAAGTAATGAGAATCCTGATCTACATAGCTCTCTGGTGGAAAATACCGGAATCAATGTAATAAACTTACAGGATCCCAAAGAATCATCCTCAAGGGTTCTAGTCGATACAGGAGCTGTCATTGTAGGGGATCCCCAACGCTCATCATAACAATAATGGGTGTTGGATCCCCACATTGTTCTATTAGTGCCTCCCCCCTTCATATGGAAACTCTTGGTCAGCACCAATAAGCTCTATAACTAGATAAAGAGATCTGATTGAGGGCTACAAAAAAATATAATGGGGAAAGGATAGATAAGTGTTGTGGCATACCTCAAGAAGCTCAGTTATGTCTATATCAGAGCCAATGATCTCTCCACTCTCTCAAAGACTCCCTTGGTGGGAACCCCCCCCCCCCCCCCTGAGATCCTTCACCTTCACCTTCTGCCTCCTCCTCTTCCATTTCACTGCCCTCCGGATCTTCATCGTTTTCGCCATCCTTCGATGACATCTTTTTGGTATCATGCTCCTAGCGAGCATTACCATAATCAAGAAAGATGGTTCTTCACGCTGACCATGTCATTGTGCATACGCATCCCGGGCTGTTAAGTATTCATGACATAAATGGAAGTTCACCCTATCAACAATCCGAATGAGTATGACTTTTGGCAGTTGGATTCCATCTCGTACTATCTTTTTCTATAGGGTTTCAGTGGTCATAGAATGTTGTATGGTCAACCAGGCTGACCACAATGCCCGGAATATTTCATAATCATAAGGATGGAGAGGGTACCCTATCACCTTCCCGGGATGTTCCCTTGCCGCTACACGAGCTCATATCCCCTTTGGGGATAACGGAACAACCACACCATGCGACATCCCTACTACTGAAGTAATGGACTGTATGGGTTCGAGTGCTTGATGTGCTTCCGACCATTCCTTCCCAACAACACTCTATCTTCTCTCTTGCCGCCTAGGTTCTACACTAGTTACCTAGAGTTTCCGGACTCTCTTCAGCAAAATTCCCTCATGGTATGCTACAAAATAATGTTCGGAATATTCTATTGAGAGGCCAATGTCAAATTCAGTGGGGGGGGGAAAGGTAATGACATCACTAGAGCCCTGGGCTGTGAATGTCAGCCACATTTGGTGGAGAACGCAGGGTGTCTCTCTTCCTAAACATCAGTATACACCTTATTCAGTATCCACTGGAGGCATCCAAACTACTTGGAGAACCTCGAAGACATGCAGGGCTCACAGAAGATTTTCCCATCAATCTGGGCCACATGTACCCCACCTCTAATGCTCTATATGTATTCCCTTTTCTCAATTGAGCCCTGTCTGTTATCTATCATCTGGACAGTCAGGGTGGGGAATGGGCTAAAAGTGAAGTTGGCATGATTTCCAATACTGATTATTACACCCTCTTCATTCAGCGTCAATGGAATGACGCCGATGATGTTCTGCAAGGAAGGTTCCATTCCATTACCTGGAGGATTAATAGCATTCAGAAAGGTATACCTGCCATAATGTTCCATGACCCAGCTATAAAACATCTAGATGGGACCACATATCCTCCTCAGTGACCCCCCTCTTGAAATGCATCCCAGAATGGCATACAGATGGGCCAACAATGGGACTCTCAGATTGAACCGTTGATTAACGGCCATGATTCTAGCCATCACCAGGGTTATTGGATGAACTATCATCCTTGCGTCCCTCATCGGTAGGATCCAACCACTCAGGAATGCTGCAAGGAACCCAGCGTACCAGATGTTCATGTCCTGACTCTCATTTATGCTGAATCCCCATGACAGATATTCCCCCACCTCCCAGATCCTCCAGTATGATCTGCTTTTGTTCCTCTGTTACATGATCGGATACCGTCTCACTTGCCACAACATCTTGAAGTTTGGATCTCTTTACAGGAACAAGCTAAACCATTTTTTGTAAGAGAGGTCCCTCAAAAAAAAACATTGAGACCCATCCCCTCCTTAGCCAGCTCCCATAGGTGCCATATCAACATGGGAGTTAGTAATAGGTCTCCCCACATGTTTCACGTTGAGAGGAATTCATCATAATGGTTCCCATCCAAAGGGATACCCCTGATGCGATGAATGTCCCAGAGTCTAATGCCAACTTCTCCTTGGTGAAGATTAAAGGTATTGGTATCGGGGGACCATCGAGTAAATAGATCTGGCCCAGACTCATGTTGACAGTATAAATGAAACTATGACGTCCACACTACCTCAAACAAACTGATGTGATGTAGTTCAACCAAAAATAGTCACACATCTAGCGTATCCAATATGCCTAGGTCCACTCGTCAGTGAAATTGCCTCCATACCTCAGATCCCAATCCTAGAGCCAGCCTTTGGTCTCTTCAGTAACACTCTGACAGAAGGTGCATGTGTAAAGAGATAGAGAATCTTCCAAAACAGTGTCACTCCCCAAAATGGTCCTGGTCCTGGGATTCTGGATATAAATGTCCATATTCCTAATTTCTATAGCAGGATGTCCATTGTTGGTAATGTTGTACCGTGGTAGGTCATCCTCACGGGTCACCCATGACCACAGTGTGTCAACTTCAAATCTTGCACGGGTACCTCCTCCATGATACCGAAGTCCCATATCAGCTGGTTAGAGGACAATGCATACACCTTCTGGGTTTTGGTCAACATGTTGAAAAGAGAGTGGTTGCTGGATACGATCGTTTGGGTTCCATAAATCATAGGTTTGGATACCATCTCAACCCTTTGAGTGGCGAATGCATCTTCTCTATCAATGTCATTCTGATAGGCAGCCATGTTCTGGCATCTAGGTCTTAAGAGGCTTACATGAAACATCAGAGGTTGGAAAAAAAATCAGAGGCTAGCATGAAAAATTTGAAGTTGGAGTGAAAAATCTATGGCTCGCATGAAAAATAAGATGTTGGCATGAAAAATCCTAGGTTTTCACGTAAAATTATGACTTGCTATGGTGAGTTACAAGCCACCAAAATCATTTTTTGTGCAGGGGGGGAAGATCTTTTTCAATCGTGAGTGCTCCTGGCTTATCATGTGAGAAAACTCTGTACAGAATGAGGGACACACAGTTCTTTTATAGGACCAAATATGGGTTTCCACGCATGTGTGGATTGTGCGCTCCATATAGTTTTTTCGCGTCACTCCAGTTTTTAGCACACGCATGCCCTAGTGAGTCCAGCATCTCGGAGTTTCCCTCAGAATCCAACCATTGTGGTCCCTCTCCAACCCGATTTTTAGGGGGGGGGAATTTGTAGATTCCAGAAAAATGCTCAATGGATGAAGAAGGTTATGTAAAGACAATGTGAAGCCATATTTGGAACTAGCGATCCATTCTAGGGGGCCTGGAGGGGCTGATTGAAAAAAATTCTGTGGTGCGCGAAAAAATTTCCCCATGAATAAAACTTTAGTATTGAATAGCAACGTCCATGGGGGCATAGGAAATTATGCGCCGCCACCCCGCATGGTTGACTTTTCACGCTACTGGTGATGATGAACAAAATATTTCACGTAGGCCTATTTTCTTTGGGGATCTGCGATCCCGAGCACCTATAAATAGAAGGTATTCCCTTCGACATCTATGCCACGAAATGTGAACCTTCTCCCTTGCGTGATATCCACCTCTCATTCACGCAAATGATGGCTCATAGGTACTGAATTTTTCACACCAGGTCACTCGGGGGTCAGCCTTTGCGCAAGAACACTCGGGGTTAATCCTCATCAAAATCCCATCGAGTCTCATCCCCCGCACACAATTCCTTCCAATTGTGTGCATTCCTTTTTTCCGTGCACAATTCCTTTTAAATTGCATGACTTCCTTTTTTGAAGTGCACTAGCCGATTTTGCTCTGTAATAGCCAATTTCGCACTGCACTGAATGATTGCGCACCACCATGGTGTTTTTTGTGAAAGCGTCTCAATAGCACTCTGACCCCACCATTTTTCTCACAATAGTCCCCTTTGATCATGAGACTTCCTCCTTGCGCACCCATGATGTCCTTATTCTGAGCATCATTTTCAGGAGCCTCCCACACCCAGACACCTTCTCTATATACTCTTTTCTCATACTACCCTCTAGGATTGTGAAATTTAACTTCAAAGTACCTTGGGAGATACTGCTTATTGTGTTGCATTGCCTCATGATTCTTCACATAGGCATGCTAATGGCTACTGCTTCGTCGCATAGCCACACTAACATGGACCCCCCCAATGGTTCTCTCTATTTCCCTCTAACCAAGGAGTTGTTGATGCCTTCCCTTCCCCAAGGGTATGTATGTAACAGTCATGTAAGACCTAGGGGTGTGGAGTAAACCCACCTCATCTGAGATACAGGAAGTTAAACTGGAAAGAACCATCATCCACATCACATGACGTTAAAATGGGACTTCCCCCCATGCATCCTATGTGGGGAGAGTGAAACCACCCTGGTGAAATCCCATATCTTTATGTGCAGAAGGTTGCATCCCTACTCCCCCACTCTTCCTGGGTTTGAAGTCCCTATCCCGTGAGGCTTTGTCACCATTCGGGCCTCCACGATAGAGTATGTCCCAATCTCTATCTTCCTAGGATTCTAACCATGTATAAGCCCCTATTTCTTCTTTGGGTTGCGATCAATCGTAATCCCCACTCCATTTCCCACGAATGCACCTTTCACGATGTGATCCTCAGGTCATTGTTGTATCTTGTTTCTCACACCGAGCATGACTCATGTGGGATTAGATCAAGCACCGACCAAGACATCCTCCTTGGAAGCCTAGAATGTAATCCCCACACTAACATGAACTACGAGGATTTGACCCTTGCCATGGAAAGGTACATAAGAATCCTTGTTAAGGTTCAAGCCCGCCACCCATTGGTTGCTCCGAGCCCTTCACCTCGGTTCACCAACACCTTGGACAACCTAGAGTGTAAGCCCCACACCCATACCTGAACTACGTGGACGTTGATCCCTACCAAGGAAAGGTACGTAGGAAGCCTCCAAGAGGTTCAATCCCATCATCCATTGGTCATTCTGACACCCTTCATGTCGGTTCCCTAACCCCCACCTAAACTACATGGACTTTTATTGTTTCCATGACAAGGTACATATGAAGTCTCCCTGAGGTTCAAGCCCCCCTTCCGTTGGTCGTTCTAACCCCCTTCACGCCGATTCGCCAACCCCCACCTGAACTACGTGGACTTTGATCCTTGCCAAGGAAATGTACGTAAGAAGCCTCCCTGAGGTTCAATCCCTCAATCCATTGGATGTTCTGACCCCCTTCACATTGGTTCACCAACACCTTCGAAGCCTAGAGTGTAATCCACAAAAACCTTCCTGAACAACGTGGACATTGATCCTTGCCAAGGCACGGTACGTTGGAAGCCTCCACAAGGTTCTATCCCAACAACCATCGGTCCCAACCACCTCATGTTGATGAACTGAGTCCCATTACAGCTGAAATACATGGTCTTTGATCATTGCTAAGGTAAGGTATGTAGTAAGCCTCCATGAGGATCATTCCCAACACTCAGTCGCTCTGACCACCTTCCTATCGGTTCTCCCCCATCCTGCATAACGTTAAACCATGGAACCCATTCAGCGGTATGCCATTGTCAACCCCATTCAGCGGTTATCCATTGCCATACCGATTCAGAGATAAGCCGTTGTCAATCCCATTTAGTGATATGTCATTGCCATCTCTGTCCATATGTAAGCCTTTGTGACTCTATTCAGCGGTAATCCATTGACATTCCAACCCTACAGAAAGCTGTTGCGACCCCATCCAGCAGTAATCCATTGAAAACCCCAATTGGTGGTATGCTGTCACTAGATGAACTATGTGGACTTCGATTCCCATCCACATGGATATGTAGGAAGCCTCTTCGAGACTCAATCCCAATATCACCGTCTTCCTCGAGACGACCCCATCTCATTCAGCATCCAATTCACAAAAGCATCCATTATCCATCTTTATTCTTACCCAGGCCACCACATCCAGGTGGGATCATGCCACCCCATTCCCCATTCCGTTTAACAGCAATCGGGAAGCACACCACATCTTGGCCCCAATATCGGTGTGCCCTCCAGGGGGTTGCACCAATCTGATCCACTCTAGTCAGTGTTCTGATCAATCGGATCGATCACCGCTGGACATTAAACTTTTGGCAAACCCTATGGTAAACATGGGAAGCTAAATAAAACCTCAGATACATTCCCATGGCATATGATTCCCCACGTTTGATGTGGGATGTCTCTAGCTTCTTATCCCTACAAAATACCTATAATAAGGGACATAAAACAAATGCACTAGTGTTCTAGCGCCCAAGACACAGCAGTGATGCCCAACAAGACTACACCCCAGATTGAAGGTTGATGCCCTGACCGGACCCCTTGGAATGTCCCGATAGAAATAGTGTATTTAACTGGTGTCCATGAAGATATAGCAACAGGATGAGTTTCACAAACAACGTCTTAATTCTATTAGGGAGACCCGGACTATGTGACGATTTTTGAGGAGGAATCCCTGGAAGGAAGAAACGACATCCCATCATTCCATTTCGATCAAGGAGAAAACATCTTTGAAAATGTGACATATGCCACTTGCCTTTGGAAAGCAGGAATGGTGGGAAACAGTTGCGCGTCCTCCACAGATGGATGTGTGCACCCCGGAAAAAGCGCTGCAAACTGTTTCATTTTATTGAACAGTAATCATTAGTTCATGATGTGATATGGGCCCTAAAGAAATGTAATTTGGTGGATCATATAATTGTTATTCCTTGTATATGACATGTATAAGATGCCAATATTTGATTCACGGGGAGTATATCCCCCCATGGATCAGAATTTGGAATATTATTGTTCGTTTCATTTTTTTGGGTTCTGATATAGTTTATGGGGCTTACTGTCAAGAAAAACATAGAATACAAATTGTTTAATGATTAATAAATTCCATGTATCCTTCTGTTCATAAAGGAACTATTTTTCATAAGTCAACGTCGTAAACATTAGTTACACACCGTGTAGTCTCTAACAATGTTATTACCTATGTGGATAGAGACACAGGGATGGGAAATCACTAGTGGAACCCACCATGTACCGGATGTACACTCCATGTTTTATAGACCATATGTCCAATCATGTGACTAATGACATGGATGGATCAAATATAGGTTATAGTTGTTGTGTTAAGACTAAACGTGCCTTGTAGTTTATCCCATGTATCTGGCAGTGTGACTAACAACATGGGTATGTGAAATCCTTCTAGTACAATTCATGTCTGGAACAAACACTCCATGTAGTCTAGTTCTAGGATAACCATGTGGGTAAGTTAGGTAGATGAACATGGGTAGGGGAAAACGATTAAATTACACACCATGTAATGGGAGTACACACCAAGTTTATGGATTATTATATGACCAGGGTTGGTGGAGTACATGCCCATGTGAAAGCTTAAATGAAAAAACTGTGTAGGGGTCATACACGCCTTGTATCCATAATTTGTAAAAACATGCAATCTTTAATTATCCTTTTTTACATGGGATTCTATGTCTAGTAATAGATAATAATGAACTAAGGTGTGCACTTGACCATTCATAGTAATTCCACTATGACGTCCTCCAGTTGATCCCCAGATACAGGGTAATGATCAGACACTGGACAATGGTGGTCCGAGACTACCAACAGATCCTCTATTCATGCCTATATTGGAACAAGACATCATTCCGGACACAGGTGTGGATGCACGGTTTCATGAAGGCTTTACGAGGTTTATGATGACCTTCCTAGGATTACTGCCTCCTACCCAGTCTATGAAAGAGTTGACGTGGGGTTTTTAGCAGCAACATCCTCCCACATTCTATGGGGAAGGAGGACCTCAGGCAGCAATTTCATGGAGAGGATCCATGATATTGATCTCCAATCATATGGAGACAACTCTAGAGAGGTGGGTGATGCCTGCAACTTACATGCTTCAGGATTCCACCAAGAGATGGTAGGATATTATCTCATAGGCAGGAGGATAGAATGTTATGGTGTGGAATGTGTTCCAGTTCACCTTATATGATTATTTATACCCTAATACATTGAGGTCGGAACGAGTCCGAGTGTTCATTAATATAGATCATGGTACTATTTCAGTTATGGAGTGTTCTTTTTACTTCACAGAGGTGCAACACATCACACATAATCCAAGAGGTGATGAGTGATTTCTAGAGAGGAAGTTTGAGGATGGTCTCAGGCATGACATCTGATCATAGGTGACCATCTTTTTGGTTGATTTCAATAACCTCTATAGTCAAAAAAGTGAAATTCATAAATCAAAATTAGAGGGATTCTTTGTCTGTGTGTTAAGGTAGCTCGAAATCTGGACTTAGTACCCCTCTGAATAACAGTATGAAGAGTCACATTGTGTCTATGTGTAGAGATCCATGTAGGTGTAATACTTCCTATGGTGGCCATGTGGTGTGATCCAAGTGTAGGAATGGCTTTCATGTGAGGACACATTGCCTAAGTGACCCAGTTGAGTGCCTATCTTTCGAAAATATGGATCATCATCAGTGTTTCTGTCTATTTTACTCACCCACAGCTGGCGAAAGATGTTCTCTTATGACTCCTCATCCAAGATTAGGACGCCCAAATTTTCATCAATCTGGAAACTGGAGTGTGTTCGGCCATTTAGGCTGTTATGGATGTCTCATCCAAGGTAGCGAGTCACCATGATTTCAACGAAAATAGGGTGGATAATCTTAGGGTGTTTAGGCTTGGACATATGGACATGGAGTAGGATAGACTTTTGCAATGGAGCAAACCAAGATGTAGCAAGATCCTGGACCCTCTACAGTTCGAGGTACGATCCTAGTTGCCTTAGTTTTAGATTCAACAATTATTGATATAGGGGCTTCCCATAGTATTATATCTATTTCTTTTGTGAAGAGCCTTGGGCTCTATATATTTTATTCTAATGTTTTCATGAGACTGGTCACCCCGTTGGGGACTATAACAGCTTGTGTACATCATTGCAAGGATTTTCATCTTGGGTTGGTGGGTGTCACTTATTATAGTACCCTTATTTATTAGAGATGAATTTATATGATTTCATTCTCATAATGGACTAATTAGTTCCCTTCCAGTATTTCGTTGATTTCTATCATCGTAGAACGAGTTTAAAATCACTAGAGGGAATCTAGTTTCTACATAAGGGCGAATGGGATATCTCGGATAGCATATTAGAACCATATCATCATGGGTTGGGATGAGTTATAGTTGAGATTTCTAGTCTATATCTAGATGATCTGGGGACTTCACAATTCGACTCTCCTCTAGTGGTCGTTTGTTTTAGGGATATATTTCTAGAATAATTTTTAGGTTTCCCTCTAGAGTGAGAGGTAGATGTTTCAATTGATCTTATACCTGGAGAAGCACCAGTGTCCATTCATCCCTATAGGATGGATACACCAGAGTTATAGGATCACAAGAAACAGTTGAACAATTTTCAGAAAAAGGGTTTCTTCCAACATAGTACTTCTGCATTGGGTTCTTCTTTTATATTTGGGAAGATGGTGGATGGTACCATCATTCTTTGTGTGTATTATCAGAATCTGATCTAGTTGATGGTCACGAACTGATATCCTATTCCAAGGATTGATGTTATATTTGATCAGCTTCGAGGATCCCGGGAGTTCATGAATATTGACTTGATATCTGGTTACCATTATATGCATGTTAAACCATATGATATATCTCTTACATCCTTTTGGAGAGGGTATAGTCTATATGAGTATCTGGTTATGCCGTTTAGCCTCATGAAAACACCTATAGTTTTCTTGGAACTGATGAAGTTAGTGTTCCATCTATACTTGGATTCCTTTTTGGTGGTTTTTGCGGACTAAAACATGGTGTACTCTCACACTTGACACGACCATGCCACACATCATGAGAGAGTTTTGAGTACACTTAAATAGCATCAGTTAAATGATATGCTCTCAATATTCCATATTTTATTTGACCAGATTCACTTTTTCAGTCATGTTATCTCAGAGACATGAGTATCAGTAGATCTAGATAAAGTGAGAGTAGTACTTTCCTTGGAGAAGTCTATGAATTTATTTTATGTGCGGAGTTTTCTAGGGCTAGATGGATACTAATGTCATTTCATACAGGACTTTTAACGCATAACAACACTACTAAAGGGCCTAACTAAAAAGGGCATGATGTACTTATGGTATATTCTTGTGAGTTGGCCTTTCAGGATCTTAATGGGAGTTTGTATTCAGCACCAATACTATTATTTCAAGATCTGAGATCGGCTGATAATATATATTGTGTTGAATCAGATATCAGTCTGAAAGAAGTCCTTATGTAGGGAGAAGTAGTCGTTGTGTATGGGTCTTGGTAGTTGAGGCCACCTGAGAGGAATTTCCTGACATATAATCTCGAGTTGGAAGAAGTTGTTCATGCCTTACACTGTTGAAGACATTATGTTATAGGAGATAATTTTGTGGGTTTCACTGATTACAATGGTATCATTTATATCTTTACAAAATGATATCTTAATTTGAGATAGTGAAGGTGAGTTGTGTACCTTCAGTCTTTTGATATTGACCTTGAATACAAGCCTAGAAAAAGGCAACGTTGTGGCTTATGCATTGAGCATGACTCTGAAAAAGGAAGTTCAGGAGGCCATGAGTGAGTGGTAGCTTATGGCTATATTATCTTAGATACATTTGGAGATGCACGACATTCATGGGATCATTTTTCATTCTTATGTAGCTGTTACCACTACTCTACTTTATTGAGTTCGATTGAGATGGCTATTTGATTATGAAGGCCTAGTCCAATGAGAGGGTGTGTCCAGAGAGGACCCTACTCTTCAATGGAATATAGGTGATGATGGGATATAGAGCTTTCATGGATGTGAATTGGTGTCATCCAAGGTATGCAAGGAACTGATGTGGGATATTAATTCCTAAAATTGGGATGTTCATCCTGGAAACACCAAAATGTATCGAGATCAAAACCATTTGTATTGGTGGCCCAGTATAAAGAGAGAGGTTTTTTAGTTTTTACATGAGGTGTTCCGCCTATCAGATGGTGAATGAAGAGCATTAGTGACCATCAAGGATTTTTCACCAGTTACCTATTCTTGAGTTGAAGTGGAATGATGTCACGATGTAATTCGTGACCGGATTATCAAGATCGCCTCAGGGGAAAGATATTTTTTGAGTTGTAATTGACAGAATCACAAATATTGCTCACTTCATTCCAATCAGGGAGACCTTCAGGGTTGATGAGTTGGGAAGTCTATAAATTTGAGAGATTATACGTTTACATTGAGTTACACACTCCATTGTTTCAGAAAAGGACAACCATTTTATTTCTTGAGTCTAGCGGGGATGACAGAGGTCATTGGTTACACAGGTAACTCTGAGTATGTCTTACCATCCCCAGAGGGATGGCTAGTCTGAACATACGATTCATGTTCTAGAGGACATGCTTCAAGCATGCTTCCTAGATTAAGGTGGGTCTTAGGAGAAGCACATACCTCTTATGGTGTTTTACTACAATGACATTTTTCAAGAAACTATTTAGATATAACCTTATGAATCATTGTACGGTAGGCCATGTTGATAACCCTTATGTTTGATGGAAGCTAGAGGGGCAGCTATGGTGAGACCTCATCTTTTCTAGGAAACCACAGAGCTCGTGTAGTTGATTCAGAAGAGGGTGACTAATGAGTAGTCATGACAGATGTCTTATGCCAATTAACTGAGATGACCTGTAGAGTTCTAGGATTGATATTAGGTTATTCAATGTGTCACATCAAGGTTTGGACATAGGAGGATTAGGATATAGGTTAATCTTTCATCATGATATGTTCGATTGTTTGAGGTTTTGGAGAGAGTCGAGTCAATTTCCTATAAGTTTCAATTACCTAAGATGTACTAAGATTTGCATGACGTCTTCCACGTTTTTCAGCAACAACATTGCTTGTCAGACCCATCCCATGTCTTTCAACCAGGAGCGGTTGAGCTATAATTGGGTGCATTATTCGAAGATCATCCTATGCATATTGTTGATGTTAGTGCAAGGGTTCACCCTGGCCGGTCTGTTCCTCTATTACAAATGCTATGGAAGCACGAGCGTGTATAGGAAGAGACATAGGAGAGGGAGACTGATGTACAATCACAGTGTTCAAAGCTATTCTAGGGTTCTTCTTCTATGCTGCCTATCTAGGGAAATTCAGGGATGAAAATATTTATTGGGGAAATATTTTAGGAACCCAGACCTTCGTTTCAGGTAAGAGTTTTAGTTCTTAGTTTTTCTAGAAAATGTGGAGAATTTGTAAATATGAGGAGTAAATTTCATGTTCCTGATTTCCACGAATGACTGTGTACTATCCGTGTAATGGCTGAGTACATGACAATGTGGGGTGACCTAGAGACCACACAAAGTGGGGCCCTGTAATGGCATCTACACATTGATTAATTTTAAAACACATGCCATGTAATTTTTTATTTTTTAAGTATGAGCAGGTTTTCGTCTAATTTGAAAAATTTGCTTCTTCATTGCATGACTCATCCACGAGCTACTGAAGATGAATAATCACCTCTGATCCCCCAACCCGCCACATGTTCACCAATTCAATAGCTGTCGATTACGTTGGAAATTCCATGATGAGTTCTTCCATCTTGTAGAACCTCACCACTTGATTTCTTTTATCTTTTTATAAATTTTTGTTTGAATGTTTTGGGAATTTTTGTAGATATACCCCATTCTAGGTTGATTCAAGGGCCGAATTTGGAGTATATCGATATTAAAATGCTGAGGTAGGAGGTTTGTGCCTTTCCATAGTTATTCTTTGAATATTATGAGAAAATGTTTCTAATACCCTAGAATGGGGTATTGTGTGTTTTGGGGTTAATCCCTATTAGTGCCTGTTATGACTGGTGTTCCTGATGAGTGGATCATTGATTGTAAAGAGGGTTATTTACCATGCTATGGATGTGTTTCTTATTTTTTCGATATTGACCATTTGGTCTAGCTTTTCCAGTTTGGCTACTTGTTTTACTAGCCTAGTGTTGATATGATGGAGTGATATTATATGATGTTGTAATATGTTTGTAGCTATTTAGCCATGTAGTTCTTGAATCTATTATCCAAGTAGTTGTTAAGTTTTACATTGGATATTGAACATCATTGTGCACAATTGACATACATAGGGCATTGGGAATATGGTGTAGTAGACCATAGGGGGAATGAATGCTGAGGGCTTCCCATGAGTTTCTATTTACTTTTCACATTGTGAGACCATAGGGTGGATGGATGAGAGTTCCCCCTCAGAGTGTATTTAGATCAACATTTCGAGAAAATCAGGGGAATTGGATGTTGAGTGCTTCCCCAGAGTGTCTGTAGTTACCGTTAAAAGTCCACATGGGGAATTAACAATGATTGATTCCTCAGAGTGTCTTTGCTAATGTTGAACAAGAGGGGTTATACTATGATTACTTACCAAAGGGTTGATTTTGTTTTATAGTTTGAACCAGAGGGGATAGGTTTTGAGTACTTCTCATAGGGTTACTTGTTTTTTGTTATATTCTTTCTTGGTATTGGAAATTGAATGAAATTGAAAAAGTATGATTGTTTACTTTTGGGAACATCTTTGTTTACTGCTTTATTTCACTTATTTCCCTCCATATATATTCAATGACTATTTTGAAAAGTTCTTTGGGTGGTTTTCTAGTTGATTTTGCCTCACATCCTATTTTGGTCATGCTTTTTTCCCAAACATATTATATTGTTGTAGGTATAGATAAGGTAAAGTGTCCTTCTATGTGAGGTAATTGACTGATGTGGAGCTGGAGAGCCTGAGACCATTTTGAGGCTCACGATGGTACTGGCGTTTATTTTTTTTTTTGTACTTTGGTTTAGCTTCTTATTCCATCATTGTGAGTTGTTTGGATTTCTTTCTAGACATATGTATCATGGATAACATATATATTTTCTCCAGTGGTTTATTACTTTCAGTTATTCGTTGTTTACTTATCACATGTTGTTACAGGTTACTCATTATTTATGTATTTATTTCCATGGAATTGCTCTGCCAATGAGGACATTGTTTTTCCACTATCACACCCAATGCCCTTACTGCTAGTCAGAATCCTAAAGAATTTTGGAAAATGTTCTTGAGGTGATTTGAGAAACTGGGTTTGGGAAACTCTAAGCAGCACCGAAAACCAGGACGTTACAAACTGATCATATGTCATTGGCATGTAGAGTGAATAAGTTATTCCTTTTCACCAGGAAACACTGTCTATGACTCAATCATCCAGCCATTGAATGCACTTTATGAGGATAGTAATACAAGTCATGCATGTTGTGAACGTGAATTGATATATAAACCGTAGGTGAAGATCCTCCCAACCACCTATGGATCTGATGGGTAACTAGCTATACCACACGAATGTGGGCCCCTCCAAATCCTATATGAAGCACTCAATCAGAGTGGCTTCCTACTGTTATGGAGTTCCCATCATGGGTCCACATCTTAAAATGAAATGTGACAGATGATGTATAGGATATCCTGACCTATTAAAAGGGAATAATAAAGGATATATAATGCTTGGGGTGCAGGAATAAAATCCACCCATGCTAGATATGGTTTTACATTTGGCCGGATCACCACCATTCATGTTTCTAGAGTCTCTCGCCGATCTATTAGAGCAGCCATTAGATTATCTTTATGTGGATTACTATCTTGGTATGGATTCTTAAATACCACAGTTTTGGTGGGTTATTCAACATGGTATGTTGGTTGAGATTCTAATGGAGTGACTAGTGGAATTACCTGAGGGGCCACTAGAGGAACGTACGCAGTTCCTAGGGGGTCCTGTAGAGCACCCTGTAGAACCTGATCTAGGTCCTGAGGAATAATTTCATACAGTTAGGATAGATTATAGAATACATATTAGAATCTTTTTTCATAAACACCAGCCTCTACCCTATCTAAATATGCAAGTTTATCATGTTCACTAAAAGGCACCTCGCTAAGGGGATCAATGCCTGCCACTATTTCCATGGTGGAGGATGGTTGGGATCATACTAGGGATGACAAGAATTTTGCATCCATTCCACAACGCCCTCAATAAAGAGTTCATTGATGATCCTTCTCAACATAGTGAGATGTTGACATAGTGCATCCTTTTCAATATCCTCCTCAGTCTTCTTCACTGAATAAGATGGGTCAGAAGTCTCAATTGACCTGGAATGTTTGTTGCCCTTACTAGAATTTCGACCCATATGCATTGCCTCGGAATGTTCAAAAAGGGAAAGTGTATGACTTTATTGGTGATTGTGGACACCTGTAGAGTCTTCTGGGTGTTGTGCTTCCCTAGTGGGGTTTTCACCTTCTAAATTCTTTATGTCGATGCCCTTTTCCAGGAGTATCTCCAAAACGACCATGTTGAATATGATAGTGCCTAAAGTCATATTCTTGATATCACTAGGTGAAGGAGGGTTCTTTGTGATAGAATTGAAAAAAATGGTAGCTGAATTCCCCCAGTTATGGATCTAGAAATGTGGGGATTCCCCCTTAATAACTCTAAAAGGCATAGTAAATATATAGATGCATTTTTTTGGGGGAGTCTAATGACAACTATGCGACATTGTGTGCTAAGGAATGGGGAGGAGGGTATCCATACTCGAACCTTGTGGGAAGCAGCTTCTTTGGGACACAAAATACTCTAAATCATAATGTGTCATATCATTCATCGAGATGACCCCCTATTGTTCGTACCATTTAACATGAGTATTTATAACCCACCATTGAATAAATTAAGAGATAGATAAGGGGTGTGGGTTCCTTTTAACTGTGGTCATGGGAGTCATTACAGAAGAGGTCATGCCATGTGGGATATCTGCAATTGTATTTCCCATTCTGTTGCATTTGGGGCGGGAGGTTATTGGTTTCCTATAGCTGTAGAAGGTACAACAAAGAAGGAAAATTCATCCACTAGTACAAATAGCAGGAATGTGATGCCAGTGCACCAGCACTGTTATATCCTCCATGGCTAGATAGAAATTTCCAAATAGAAAAAAATGAATGAAGTGATTCCCAATGATTAAATACCCCTGATTCTATTGACTTTTCTGAAAGGCCCACAATTTTCTTGGAAGGACATGACACAGAATATCTGGATCCAGTGACACACTTATCTTCTGATTCCCTAACTCTAATAATCCTTATATTAGGGAGAATAATTTCAGTTCAGATTCACCATTTATATTATCAATTATTTCACTAGGGTGTGACTCATTCATGGGGATGTGTTGATTGTTACAATGGATTCCTTCTTTCTAAAGGTAGGTGGCTTTATCACTTCTCGAGAGATGTTTTCTCCATGATCTAAATATGATGATGGGATGTCAGTCTATCCTTTAAAGGATTTATCCTTATAATTCATTTCTTATCCTGGGTATCACATAAAGATAACGAAGTTTTTATTGAAACTCTTCTTGATTCGAAATATTTTTGGACAAAGGTTAATTATGCTACTTACATTAAGACATTACAAAGGGTTCATGTTAGGGTAGAGACCTTCTGTTAGGATAGTAGTCATATTGGGCATTGATGGCATATCTGGACACTGAAACACTAGAACACCTAGATTTTTCATTATCACAGGGCTTTTGGAGGGTGAAGAAGCACAAGGAATCAAACGTAGAATGTGGGTAATTGTACGTTGGAGTCATATATTCATTTTTCCTTGGATTATCATGTTTAGTACATGGTATGTCATGAGTTTGAATTCCAGTAGAGATGAATCGAAATTATCATCACACTTATAGGAGTATATGATATGGTTACATCCTGAGGATGGAGAAGCTTGAATATATACCAGAGGGTTGGGTCAAAATCCCAATTAGGATAGACCCATGATGGCATTTATAATAAAGGAAACATATTCTCACTATGATGAATGATTTTGGGACCAAAAAAGGATGGATTAGAGAGAAATATGGGTCCACACAAAGGGGACACCTAGGTTTACCATTGGCTAGGATTGAACCTCAGTGTGGATTTATATTGACCATGTTTAGAAGGTATGGATCAAAACCCAACACAGTTCGATTAGGTGAGACATAAAATTGGGGTGTACTCTATGTAAAATGACCTAGATATATTTTTGGGATTACACTTCATTAGAAATCTGAGTGCTACCTAGAGTAGTGATTTGAATGGGGCTTACACATAGTTATATTCCTGAGGATGGCACGATTTCACCGGGATGGGGTGGCCCAAATAAAATCAGGATTGATATAGATGATGTGTTAATGAGTGGAATGATTCGGGATGAAACTCGGAACCGATGTTAATGTAACAGAACTAAGATCAAACCTCAAAGATATTTCTTACCCATCCTCATGATGGAGAATCAAAGTCCACGTAGTTTTGGAAATTTGACGATGGGTCAACTAAGGAGGCAGCTCATGAGAATGGATGCAAGATTTGGGTCCCAAAGGAAAGGGAACCAACAGGTTAAGGTATAATATTCATGAGGCATAAAGGCTCAAGGATAATACCCATATTAGTCCTGGGAGATATTCTTGAACCTTAAGGAGGAATCCTATGTAGCTTTCTCAATAAGGGAAAAAATCAAAGTCGATGTAGTTTAGATGAATGTACTAGGCTTGAACCTCAAAAAGGATTCCAATATATCCCCATGGTAGGGAATAAAAGTCCATATAGTTTAGGAATTTGTGTGATGAGTCAGCTAAGGAGGCTCCTTCTATGAATGGATGAATGGATGGTGGACCGATGTAATTTGAACTAAAAGGTTAAAGAATGATCTTCCCGAGACAAAATTAATCAAGGGAAATATTAGGATGGGATATGGGACATCATCTTGAACCTTAGGGAGGCTTCCTAGGAACATTGATTGATAATGGAAAAGATCAATATCCACTTAGTTTAGATATGGGGCCTAGAATCTGGGTGTACACAATGGAAAAAAAGTCTATGAAATTCTAGGGCTTACCCATGGTTATTGGCCCATCACAAGAGGAAAACTATAGGTCAGAGGATTGTGTATTTATTGTGGGGGGGTTTATGCATGGTTATATACCCATGAAATGGTTTGAAACAACTAAGGGTAGAACTAAATATGTGGGTACCAAGAATAGGGACACTAAATTTTACCAGCATTCGGGGATGAACCTTATAGAGGCTTCCTATGTACCTTATCATGAATACAAGGATGAAAACCCACATAGTTCAAATTGATATAGTTTAAAGTCATGTGGGATGAAATGGGTATATAGTTTAATGAAATGTGGGAAGAGGTTAAAGTAATGTGAAGTGTTTGGGATCAATGGGTGATGGTCTTGAACATTAGAGAGGCTTCCTATGAAACTTTCTTGAAATGGGAAAAGGTAAAAGTCCACATAGATTATTGTAGATGGTGTGGGAAACACCCATGATTGATGTATCAAGAGGATGTCATGGTCAATGCTTACCCTATGACCATGGGGGTCTTTCTCAATGTGACAAAAAAATAAGAGAAATAGATGGGACGATTGCGTGGTGAAAGATATTTCCTTGAGGGATGGTGTGGGGCTTATGCATGGTTAGAATCCCAAATAAGAAACATGGTTCTAATATGAGAGGGATGCCTGAGTAATTGTCCTGATGTACGAGGAGGATATGACCATTGTACATGGAGAAACCTATCAATGGGTGTCTTGGATTATCTAGGGGATCCCCACGGCGCACATGGAGACAAAGCACAATAGGATAGGAGGAGTGAGAGGGTGTTGTTTCCTATCCTCTTCACGGTCTTCTCAGGAATGTCACTCATAAGGAGATTACAATTTAACACTGAGGGTTGAGGATGTGGGATTTCTTCATAGTTTAACCTCATATAGCCTAGATTATGGGGACATAACCTTTACCCCTAGGATACACATAACTTGTACCAACGAACACTTTTGGAAGGTAAGGAACAAGAAATGCCAGGTATTAGGGGTTTTGGTGTGATCAATTGAGCGGTACACATTAGCATGGTTATGTGATGATGTAGTAATCATTAGTGATCCAATGAGAAGAGTCACATGGTAGGGAAACATAACTTTAAGAACCACTTCTATGAACCTTGAAGTCATTTTGTACCAGCCCATAGAGCCACACATGAGAGGGGTTTGCAATGTATGATACCTTAAAACAAGAGGCATCAGGAAGATTTGTGGATTTGAAATGAGGATGAAATTCATGTTAATCTGGTGCATCGTGAAGAGGAATGTCTTTAGGATATTAAATCTCATTGCGAAGGACTAATGCTTCGTGATGGGAGGTTTTCAAAATATCAGAGATTCTTTTTAGCAATGGACTGTTTATTTGGAGAGTACATCATGAAGTATTTATGCTTCCCAAAGCCTCAAGTACCCTAAATGTTCTCCAACTTGTTCTTAGTGAATAAGACATCACAAATGGTATCCCCACCATAGGTAGGGGCCATAAAGAGCAAAAGGAGGCAAGACTCACAGAGGCCAAGTGCCTTTGGCAATCCATTTTTGTACTTTGTGATGGTCTTTCCAAAAGAGGAGTGTGGAATGCGAATGGTTCACGTAATAATTGTATAAAGGGGGTGTAATCCTGCTATTAATTTGTTACTAAGGTTGGCGGGGGTCATAGATCACGCTTTAGAGAAAATCTAGGCACCATGAAGAGAAGGTGATGGCATCAGACACACAAAGTGCATGTCGTAGTGGTGTCTATAGTGGGCCATTGAGAAAAGGTGATGCTGTAGGGATGTAGGGCACCATATAGCTAATAAGGTGGATCACTAAGGTGGTTATCAATGAGTTGATCAAATATTTAATGTGACGCCGTGAAGGCATTAGGATTTATCAGACTCATATAGGGTCTATCACAGATAGTTAGAGTCTCAGAGTTGGGATGACACTATGAATATATTTAGGAACCAGGACCATTAGGTTATTTTTAGTCCATTTTATGGCCATTTTTGTCACAATTTAAATTTAACTGAATTCCACTTTGTTTATTCCTCACGTGGTATGAATTTTGATGCCAACAAGGTCATAATGGTCACAAAACATCCAAAACTATTTTAATCATATTCCCTAATGTTCAATCTAATAAATCTTCCAGATACTATATAAAAATAGGATTTATATCCTTTAATGTTCTGAAATATCATTACTAACACATAATTTAAATTTGAGATTACTATTCAAATTTTACAGTTACCTTAATTCTCATATACAAGCAAACAGATCATGAATACTATGAAAATAAACACTCTTTACTGATGATGTTAAACTCTATATCTCATAGAAAATCCCATAATTCAAATTAATGAATATATAAAAAATAAAATACATATATGAATTCTTACATATTTTTTAATTAAATAATTTAACATGGTTATTCCAGATATTAATGTGAAAAATTAATTCAGACATATGGTAAGTGGATTCTTGAACCTAACTCTCATCGTTTGGGTTTTCCTAGTTTCACTACATTTTAATTATGGATGTTCCATTAATGTTTCGTAAATAACATTTCAATTTCCATAAATTTTCATTTCATGGATTTAAATTTTTCCAAACAATTTTTATGAAAAATGAAATTAATATTCAATAAAACCATTATTTCTACAAAAACATATTTTACTTATCATGATATTGGTTCTTCATCACTCAAGACCGATTATTCTTATTCCATGAAAGATATTCCATTGTTAATTTGGGAACCAAAAACATTATCCATGAATGTATTCTTTTTGAAATGAAACATTTTCCTTTACATGAGTTATTTTATGTCAAAGATTGTTATATGTTCTTTGTTCCATGAAAGATAATGTAAAAGATATGTTGTGATAGGTACCCATAATTATACAGTTCATGTAAATGTTGTGATGTGATGGGTGCACCTGGAATTATATATCACTCAAATTCATTAGGTAATGTGAATTATCTCTTGATATATACTTAAATATGTGTGAACATGATGCTATTTTTGTTTACAACTATGTGTGTAATTTGACCACTGAGATGTGCAGTTTGATTTTAATGCATTGCCATATAACATGTCATTATCTACTATTCCCCCACATTATTTTGATGATGATTCCAGGATTATGATATGATAAATATGATTATTCTCACGAATGTTATACTGATTCATGTTCATATCTATCCTCTTATTTGGATTTTAACTCATCCTTTTTTGGTATGTATACCCTTAGAATATTCCTTTTAATAAGATGAACACAAGGTCCAATAAAAATCTATAGAATATGTAATTAAATATGTTTTTATGTAGTAGTGTGTTAATGTTATTAAGGGTCATAATTTTACCAAGATACTAAACCTTTTGATCATGTTTGTGTTACTTTTTATGCCGTCTATCCTTAAAATTATGTAATAATAGTGATTGAAAAGTAGTGTTTCTATTGTTAATATCAAATAACGATAATGTTATTTGGGGAATTTGGAATAGAGAACTTTTTTGGGATACCCATAGTATGAGACAGATTATATATAAGAACCCAAGAATATATTTTTTAGATAATTATAAACATAGGGATCCCATAACATAAGGATTTATAGTTAAATTTTCAATGGGAAAAAATATTTATTCATGACTTGTTGAATAATGTATTGATCAACCAATATCTATTTTAAAAATTGGTGGAATGATGAGAAACAATGACAACAACCCAATTGATGGAAAATGTAGTAATATGACAAATGACAACCCTAATGCTTTGAGAGGAGGAGTTCAAATTTCCATGGTTATTTTTACCCAACACTCTCATGACATGAATAATAACCTAAATAATGTGTAATGTACACCTTCACCTATGTTTGGGAAACAAACTATCATGTATCTTATGAATCAAGGACTATTGACATTAAATGGATATTCTGATACACTAGTCATAGAATAGTTGGTAAACACAATAGGGAATATTTTTTATGTTTTACACTATTCAGATACAGAGAAGGTGACTCAACCCATTTGTCCTCTAGATGTATAGGCTGACCAATTATTAGTGTTTATAATGAAAACAAAGATGAAGGATGAAATTTAAGAGATGGAGGGGGAAGACATTAATATAATGTTTCATAACAAGTATTTCCCTAGAACAATTCAAATAATTATAGAGATAGAATTCATAAAGCCGAAAGAAGGAAGGTGAATATATCACATACTAAAACAATCTCGTGAATTTGAAGGTGCACTTTTGTTTTAGGTATCAAAAGTGATAAAAAAAATTGATTGATTATTTAGTTGTTTAAAACCACAGATTTGAAAGGATCTATAAATTTGAGACTTCTGGAGTTATTAAGAAGTTATTCAATGTTCTATCAATGTGGATATAGATTTGGGAGAATAGTCCCTTTGATATGGTGATATAAAACGAAATTTGGAGATTCATGTTGAGGGATTTAATGAGAAAGGTGGAATGAATTATCAACCACTCACATGTCAATAATGTGGAAATAAGAATCATGTGAACTGCCTCAAAGGTATGGAGAAATGATATATGTGTGGGAGAGAATGACACTAAGCTCATGATTATTGATGAGTAAAAAAAATCTTATTATAAGATATAGGAAATTATAGAAACACCCATGGTAAAATGAATTAACTATATGGAGGAAGGGAACTATGAAATCTAATGCACTAAACCATGAATCATTGAGGTTAATCAGCAGCATAAACCACCAAACCCAATAAATCTAGGGGATTTATAGAACATCACTATTACTGAGGTTCAGCACAACAATGATGTGTTAATAGGTATGGTGGTTATTCATTCAAGAATAGAGGACATAAAATTTGATTCTTGTTCTATTAATTCTTTCATATCTTGAATGTATAGTAGAAAAATTAAATCACCACATAAAAAAATGGTGGTTTTGAAATATATGTGAACATAAAATGAAAAACAATATTTCATTCAAAGTATATGAATACTCCCTAGTTAATTTTTTAGAATAAAAAACACAAAAATAATGTCCTATGTTATTTTTTGGAGTATTATTATATTTTATTCAGGGGTTGGATATCATTATTCAAAGACAATATCATATTATTGGAAGGGGATGTCACTCTTAACATTCCAAAGCATCCCTAAATTAAGTACAAGTGTATGGTGGTTTATTAATCTCTTTTACAGTCATCGTATCATGTTTGGATATTATTATTTTATGAGTGATCATATCTTGCTCAAATGATTGATAAAAAAATAATTATGATCAAATACATGCCCATTTTGATGGAAAACATTAATATGTTCCATAAGAAATTTCTTGGACTTCTTCCTAACCAAATGGTTGATTTATCAATTGAACATATTTCAGGATCTCTACTTAAATCAAAGACACCATATAGAATGGACACTATTGAGTTGGAAGAATAGATGAAGCAGTTACAAGAGAATTTGGAAAAAAGTATTATATACCTGATATCTTCCCCTTGAGGTGCACCAAAACTCTTCTTCAAGAAAAAGTATGGATCAATTCACCTCTACATAGAGTATCATGGGCTCAAAAAATCACAAAAACAAAAATTATCTACTTTTAGGGATAGATTAATTGTTCAATCAACTATGTACGGCTAAATATTTCTATAATTTTTATCTTCGATCATGATATCACCAATTAAAGTTGATAAGGGAAGATATTCTCATGAATGAATTTTGAATGAGGTATGGACACAATGCGTTCATATTGATTTCTTTGAACTCCCTAATGCTTCATAAATATGTACGATCATAATGAATAGAGTCTTTAGAGATTACCTTGACAAATTTGTTGTTGTTATTGTTGATGATATTATGACATACTCCAATAGCAAGGTGGTCCATGATGATAATTTGAATAATGTTCTAAAGAAATTGGGAAGGGAGAAAATATATGAAAATTATATTCTATTTGAAATATGGATGGAGGAAGTATATATCTTGGGGGTTGTTATCACCTACAATGGAATATCTGTGGAACCATATAAGAAAAAGGTTGTTGATGAGTATCCAAGGATAACATCTATAATGGAGATCAATAGTTTCCATGATCTAGCTGGGTATTACTGATGATTTGGGAGGAACTTACCATAATTTCCAATAACACTAAAAAATATATCTTAGAATGTAGAAATGTTTTTCTGGACCAATATACGTGTTGATTTCACCAAAGAGTTAAAAATGAGACTTATCAATCTGATAGTACTCACACTTCTGTCACGTGGAGAACTCTATGATGTATAATATTACTCATTAAATAATAGATTATTATTTTTACTAATGAAAAAGGTTAACGTGACAGTCTCTGCCAAAATAATGTTGAAAATTAATGAGAAATAACATCTCACACATGATATGGAGCTGGAAGCTGTGATCATTATATTGAAAATATGGTGTCATTCTTTATATGTGGAGTTTCTTATAGTATAAATTGAATATAAGAGCCTCAAATATATAAGTAGATTAATATGCATCACAGATGATGGTAAGTTCTCATCGAGGTTTCTGACTGCTCAATCCACTACCGACATGGAAAGACATATAAAGTGTATAATTCTCTATGTATAAAGGATCCATAGATATTATTAATGATGATAATTGACAAGGATCCAATCTTCTTAGATATGAATAGGATGTACCTGAGAATACTTAAGCAACAAACATCATTAATCCGTACTCAAATTATTGCTCAACCATCACTCGTGGAGAAAATAATGGATTCTCAATGAAATGTTGTGGAAATTAAGAATAAGGGAGAATCTATGAGAAATGTGGAATAATCATATTTTAAAATTTATGAGAAAGGAGTTGTGAGATTTGGATCTCGAATATGTATACCTTACAATCCAGATATATTGGTGGAAATTTTTGATAACACACATAGCTCAACCTTCTCTATTCACCCATGGTGAACAAAATTTTATGGAGATTTCTGAGAGAACTATTGGTGGGAAAATATGATGACAAATATCACTGAATATACATAAAAGTGTACGGTATTTAAAAAAGTAAAAGATAAAAGGAAAAAGTACAAGGGTATGATTCATCCATTACACATACAAATATAGAAATGATAAAACATCACCATTGACTTTTCCACCAGACATCTAATGAAGTCAACAAGAAATAATGTTATATGGGTTGTTATGGATCATCTTATAAAGACATATCACTTTATCCCAGTTCAAGAGGAATCATATTCATTAAAATTAACAGGGGATAAATCATATAACTTGTAAGGATTTTTGAAGTACTACAATCAATTGTATCTAGTCAAGATATATGACTCACATCTAAGATCTATAAAATTCATTATCGTTATCTAAACACTATGTTGAACATCAATACGGATTATCATCCTCAAACTAGTGGGTAGTCAATGTGGAATATTCATTCAATAGAAGTCACGTTGAGAGAATGTTCTATGTACTTCCATTGAGTATGTGATAAAAAACTAACTCTAGTTGAGTTCTCTTATAGAAACAGTTTCCGCTATAGCATCCAAATTGATCCATATGAATCTCTTATGTTAAAATATGAAGAAAACTAGAATTCTAGAATGATGTAGGTAAACGTAAGCTTATATGAACTCAACTTTTCAATTAAATGGTTGTAAAGGTGAAACCGACTCTATATAACATCAAGTTAGTCCAAAGATTATATAAAATCTATGAAGACAACTATCAATGGGACATAGAGATTAAGGATAGAGACAAGTTACTGATCTACATATATTAATGGAAGATGATCCTGTGATTTGGGAAGAAGGGGAGGCTAATTCCATGGTGCATCAGGCCCTTTGAGATTAATTACCATGTTGGAGTTGTTTCCTATCGATGGGAACTTCTGCCTACCATGTATCATGATCATGTTGTATTTCATGTATCTGTCTTGAGAAATTACTTACTAGACACCTTAAATGAATTGAATCCAAATGTGGTACAGCTGTAAAATCACTTATCTTATGAAGAAAATATAGTGAAGAGCTCATACCATAGTGATAAAGTTTATGCAAGAAGACAACTCACTTGGTCAAAGTACTATAGAAGAACCGTAAGTGTGAAGAGGAAACAAGGAAACCATAGGAAATTAGTAATGATATGTACCCTACCATATTTTTATAATTCAATGTCAAACTACAGTTTGGGGTGAATTTTCATTCGGGCGAAAGAATGAGATGACCCGAAATTTAATAAATAGAAATTACCATCTTATAATTATGTCATATTGTATAAATCCAATAAAATCACTTTTATAACACAATAAAAACATTATAAATTAATAATTAATGAAATATTAGTTATTTCAAGAAGGCATGGAACCAATACTAGTGGAACAATAAACTGGACTTTAGAATAGTAATTTGACCATTAATAATATTAAATTCTCCAATAAAATAGTAACTACATATATGGAAGTATAAATAAAATTTAGGCATCTTATAGATGATAATTTAATATCATAATATCATATTATATGTAAATAAATATTTTAAAAAATTATTTATTAATTGTTGGTATTTTTATAAAACAAAAATATTTATTTACAATTTCATTATTAATATAATGACATAAATGAAAATTTATTTTCATAAAATACATTGTTCAAATAATTTGTTGTTCCCTTATAACAATAATCTAATTTTATAAGACCATAATGAATTTTTCAAAGTGATAAAAACCTTTTTATAATTTTGAAATCAATATTTTCCATGTAAATAAATAATTTTATTAAAATATTAATTTCTCATGCATAGAAAAATAATTTCATAAAATGGTATTAATTTTTGAATTGTACAAATTCTGAAATGGTTATGGTGATTTTTTGGGATCTTTCAAAAGTACGTGATTTTTTGGTCAACAATGAAATATGATAATCTACTATATAACATTATAAGTTAACCATATTATTCCATTATTCATCTTTGTTGTAATCATCATTATATCGAAATACTATTCATTATTTTCATATATTTTATGAGAATTATCAAACTATTCATAGTGTAGAGCCAAAATAATAAAATAATAAATAATATAATGAGAAAACACTCTTCTCCTACATTATAAATACAACCCTCAACACATGTTCTCCTCACACCATCAATAATTTTCACTAGTGAGGCCCAATTTTTTTGTAGTAAGACAAGGAAATATTTATAAATATATTTTTAGATCAAGGTGCTATGATGGAATGTAATTTTGAGGCCCGATGTTTCTGGATTAATTTTTCTAAGAAATATATATTTTATATTATGAACGCGATTAATTAATGAAAAGGAAAAAACCCTTAAAATGTTTTCTAGATCATAATTTTGAGACCATTGTTGGCTTTGAAATATGGTTTATTTCCCAAGGTGTGACATAAAATTACTTATTATTGGATTTTGGTACCCTTCATTCATTAGCAGTGGGTTAGGTGAATTAATTGATTAATTGATTAATTGATTAATTGATTAATTACTCTATGACCTAACTAAAAGTTTTTAAATTGGTTAATAGATGGATTTTTATAGTTTTGGCCCAAAAAATCATTGATTTCTCCAATTAGAGCTTCATCCTTCCCCAATATATTTTCATCAAAGAAAAATAAACTATTGAACATGAGATCAGATCAGATCAAGACATGGAGAACAAAACAGATCCTCCAAAATTGTTAATGAGCACATTCTTCACTAGGGATCGAATGAAAAAAGTGGTTGGACTCATAAATTGGTTTTTTGATGTTCTTATTAAATGTTCTAGTATATAAAATGCATTTCTTTGATATTTCCCCCTTGTGAATTCCTTTTCATGTGCCTGAGAATTAGGGTTATATTTCTCAATTGCTTCTAATCCAGGTTTCACATTCATGACCATTGGAAAATAATGCTTGGCCAATGAACATAAAACGATTTACTTTTTTCAATTATTCTTTATCTTAAATTTTCATCAGCATTGATACCCCATGGTTCCCAAGTCAATAGTTATCGTGCAACCTGAGCCTGATTTGTTGCCCGAATTTGAGGTGGATCGATGAAACATTGACGATTCTTCAAGAAGGTCACAAATATGGAATCGTCGCAAAGAAATGATTATATATGTAATTACTTAGAACCATATTATCAAACATTGAATGGAAATGTCTAAGATAAATGAAGAATGATTACCTTTATCCTTCCCGTGATTGATTGTGGGTGAACGATGACCGATGGGAAGTTTCATGGATAAATCAAAAGATTTTAGGATGAACCGAGTGAGTGTCTATAACAGTTTCAACATATTCAAAGTGCTTAATAAGATACCAAAAAATATAGATTATAGATGACTCCCATATAACCGACATATGGATGAAATAACTCACAAAATTTAGCCTCCCTCAGCGGTGGTTCTAGAGTTTGATTGATGTTAAGGATGACTTGACATTTATTATTTGTTTCCATGTCATGTACAACCTCACTAGTTAGAAAACACATGTGATGGGTCACAAGGGCATGGACTATGTGTAATAAAACATATACTTGTCTTGGTAATATAGGTTGTATCCCATCTTGACTAACAAGTTGTGTACCAAAGTACATGGACACATGATCAAAGTACATGAACATAGCCAGAAAACACAATCTCGGTCCCATATAGTTAGGACATGACATGTTTTCTAACCACAAGGCTTGTTATACTACATGTAATGGGACCTATTTACTAACCAAAGAAACAAACATGTAGTGAAGTGGACCACACACCATGTGGGTCCCCTGACACACAATGTACTACTTGATATCATATGAGAGATCGTAAAACCGTCGTATCTATTTCCATTGAACTCAGATAAAGGCCCATGTGATTCATGTCCCTAGTGTTCTTCTATGTATAATTAAATGCTTCCCTAAAAATGTATTTTGAGATACTATGTGAAGTGTTATGGGTATATAACATGCTGAGGAAATACCCAAAGACTATAGTGATAGTACAAAATCACTAGAGTAGGGTCGGTGTAACCTGCTAGGTGGGACCGAAAGTGGTGTTCCTCAATTGTAGTTTAAGGATTACAGTCTATCTAGTTTGGGAATTTGAATTCCCTAATAATCATTATATATTACCCCCTAGTTGTATGAGGCTATTGAATTCCTCAAAGTTTTGTTCTTACCCTCTAGTAGGGATGGTTAGTGGTGCTTCCCAATTACAACTTCTAGGAATAATCCTCATGTAGGGCTTGGATGTGGTGCTTCCCTGACGACTCATTGGGCTTACCCTCTAGTAGGACTGAGAGATGGTGTTCCCTAGTGATATGATCATGTCTACCCTCATGTGAGATATGGTATTAGTGTTCCCTTATGAATACTAGAGTAAAAAACTCCATTCTTACTAAGATATAGTATCCATTCCTAAAATTGGTGACCCCTAGACTGTGAGACATAATGATGAGGAATGGTTTGATGGACCTTATGACTCAGGAGAAAGATGGACTCTTTCCCAACATAGATTCATCCTTGTCATTCAAATTAAAACCATATGGTTGAATCAGAGCTGCCCAAAGTGGATAATATCAAGGTGTGTTGATTGAGTCTCTTTCACTTGTGTGCACTAGGAAGACGTAGGAGTTACTGGTCATAAAAGATGTACAATACCTTGTAACTATTGGATACTCATCTTCTTATCCAAATATATGAGATGGATATCTATTTACTCTCTAATTTAGGATTCTTTGACTATTCACACACACACACGCACACACACACACAGATATATATATATATACAACATTAGTACCCACTCCTTGGGTATAGTTACTATAGTTCCAGGAAAGGTGATGACGCATGATGTATGTCAAATTATTTTCATGTTAATATTCTCATGGTTGTATGAGTCTACTCTCCTACTATAGGTACTATATAATCAACAATATGTTTATCATCTCAGCATTTTGAGCTCCTAGTTTTGGGATGAGATCACGTTTACTCTCTTAATGGGTTGATCTATAACATTTTAGCATACCTTGTTCAATCTACCACATCCCTTTTCAAATGTATCTTACTACTCCCCAGATATTTTTTGTGTCGTTCAATTGGGTATGTATATACTCAACCATACATTGGGTTTTATAAACATATATCATGTATTTTTTAGATTTTATATGGGTCGATTGTTACATTATAGGACCATATGGATACAGTTTTCTTGGTCCTTGTATGGTGGTCATAGATTTGCATACAAGTTCTAGGCTCTCTCAACTATTTACACTTTTCCATTTTTTTCAGATGGGAACATATTTCTTCTTTGGTAATGTGTTTTAAATCATTTTATTTTTAGTATATACAACTGTAATTCCTTATGTTTAGTGGTCCATGCATATTTTGAAAATTTATAGTAGTTTTACATCTTTTATTTTTCATCCCTCTGCACTTTTTCAATAAGATGGTAACATGCATTTGTATGCGTATTTTGGAGCTTGCATCCCTAAGATTAGTGTTCCTTCAGTTCATGTCACCACCCCTAGCCTATGGAGGTGGGATTGGGGTAGCTTTTTCTTAGTCCTTATCTTCGATCGGTTCATGAGATGTTGGTATCAAATGTGGAATGATAATTATTAAGTTTTTTAGATGTTCCCTAAAAAGTATTTGGTTGTGTTTAGAGAAGTAGTTTCAATGTGTCTCAAGCACAGATCTTAGGCTAAGGAGTCTAGTGACAGTGTGGTGGCCAACCTATCCATTCACAATGATGATAACTACCTACTTATCAACTCAACATGCTGATACATATGTTGCAGAGATCAATGGTTCATGCATTATATAATATTGAGTCTTTTACAATCCATCAGGATCATCTCCTGAGTTTTCTGTATAAATATATCCTAATGATCATGATATGTAGTAGAAACTTTCAAGCTACCTCAGTGATGAGATACATCTATAATAACAACTCTAGTTCATGAAAATGATTCGATCAATGAAGTGGACCCATTTTGGTGTCCACCCCTCAACCCAATCCTCTAGGTGGGAAGGATGAAAAAAATCTATCCCTTGAGGTGTATATCATCCCTGGAGAGTAGGATATGGGTCTGTTAAGGATTAGAACACTCCTTGAGTCCTATTTCTATAGGACGTTGCGGTTTTGGAGTGTGCCTGATCCTCAAGAAGTAGATTATTGGCTAAATTTTCCACTCCATTTCATCAGTCTCATTAGGTACTTAACTAATTAGATATATTCATTTTTACTTATCATTTTCCGTGGGGTAATTGGGAATTGGATGATCCTTGTTTCATAGATACTTTATGAGTCAATAGTCTCATTAGAAAAATTCTATATTTCATTCCCTGAGTAGTACTATTCATACCTCAGGCACACAGTGTTGATACCAAAGAATCTAAGTTGCAGAATGGAGGGAGAGTGGTGGTTGAATATGCATGGTATTTCATAGACCAAACTCGATACTCTCTTAATATGATCCAGGATGGCTTCATGCAATCATTGATGTTTGGGAAGGGGCTTTGTAGAAAGACTGGTTCCAGTTTAGTACCCTTTTGACTCAACTCCTATGATGAGTCGTTGGATAAGGCACTGGTGACTAAGATCATCCTATCAGAGGGACCCCTAGATGTTTGAGCTAGAAAGTGGCATCCCATAGGTGACTCATCTGCAGATGCTTGTAGGTTCCAGTCGACAGGATAACAGAATGGGTGACCATTCTGTGAGGACACTCATGTAAATTGTGATATAGTGTATGGGAAGCATAATGCACCAGGTCAACCTCATGAGGGATGCTTCCATTATTGTGACAAGTGAGATCACATGGCATGAGACATCCTGACCGGATTAGCTAGGAATCCCAGGAATATAGCTGACAAAACACAACTACAGAGACAATGTTTGGATTAGGGATTTTAAAGGTTGGGATAGGGTGGTCCCTCAGGAGGCGGAGCTGGAAGGGGAGTTTTAGGAGCTACATGTGGGGAATGATGGCATGAGGCACTTCTACCACCCCCACCAGGTGGGCCACGTCATGTTTAGAGAGCTAAAAGTTGGGGCTAGGGACAACATCAAGCTTTGTATATCTATGATCCTATAGTGTAATAGATTATTTGCGGTATGATATGTGTTTATATACTATTTATTTAGTATCATTAGACAAAAGATCTATCTATTCATTTATTTATCTAATTTAGATGTGAGATCTGTGTCTCCTTGTAGTTATTCTAACAAATCATCTTTTTCTTATTGTTCATAAATAGAACATTTATTCTCTATCATTCATCATTATACATTGAGAACTATCACATGGATGAGAGGTGTCCATGTGGTACCTTTTCTCATCATGTTGTCACCCTAAGAAATCATCCTAAGAATGTTTTGGATTTCCAAGCATCAAGATGTAATCAACATTCACCATAGAGTATTTAGATGCCGACAAAATAATGGGATGCGATTCTACTTTTCATTGAGAGAGACCATGTAGTAGGACAAGAGGGATTTATGAGTAGTATGTTATAACCAATTACCCATCATATGGACATTGAAACCCTTGTTTTTTATTCTTTTCAAGAATCTAGGTTACTTCATTTATGGGGGATCACATGGTCATCTTACCTAAATACATTCAAAGACATCATTTCAAGTAGGATATGTAGTTTTTCATTGACTTAAACCAACGTACTACTCTGATATCATCTATAGAATATTATATGGAAGATATTGAACATTGGGAGTCATAGTTATGGTTGGATGACCTTTTGGGGAAGGATTTCATCAAACCTACTCTACCCCATGGGTATCTCATGTTCTATTCGTGAAGAAAGTAGAGATATTATGGCTTTTTGTAGATTATCATCACCTAAAACAGGCCCACATTAATGATCTAGTATAATTTATTGAGGATTTTTGACTTATTTTATTATTTGTGATGTGTGATGTGGTTCTCCATGATTGATCTCAGGTCTGGATACCAGAAGTTGCTGGTTTGTTGGGTTGATATTCCAATGTTCATTATCTAATGTTGTTATGGGTAATACAAGTTCATAGTGATTCCCTTTGGTGTGACAAATTCCAAATCGTCTTTATGGATTTGATGAACTTGTTAATCTATACATACATAAAACAATTTTTTTCGTATTCATCGATGATCTAGCCTTCTACTCTGCAATATAGGAGGAGAATGTAGAGCACATTATAAGGGTTCTTGATTTACCACGATATCACCAGATTTACGGAATCTCTCAATTTTCATGTACATGTAAAAGAGATTCACTTTATGGGGAATTTCATTTCTGAAATATGATTATCTATGAATCGAGCAATGAAAAACGTATTTCTTTCTTGGGAACTTCCCCAGATTGTTCTAGAGGTGCAGAGTTTAGTTTGGTTGGAATGTTACTACATATGATTTTTGGAAAAATCCCCAGAATCATATCCCCTTTGAATTATCAAATAATAAAAGGAAGACCTTGTACCTAGTCTGAGTGGTTCTAGAATGCCTTAAAGGAGTTGATGTAGAGTATGATGAGAACTATAGTGTTTAGGATAGTAGAGGAAGGATTTGATTCTGTGTTTTATTGCAATGGCTATGATGCTAGGCTTAGTTGTGTGTTAATGCAAGGACAAGAATTCATCACATACATGGAATGGATGTTAAGACCCCATGAGCATAACAATGTAAACGATAACCTATATCTATAAATGTTTTTCTATACCTTGAGGGAGTATTGAAACTACCTTATGGGAGAGTTCTTTTTTATTTAATTAATCTATTATATCCTCAGGTACGTCTTCACTCAAAGTGACCTGAAACAGAGGTAGTGATGCTGGTTGGAGTTCATCTAAAGATATGACTAAAATATAGGCTATAATTTATTAAAGGAAAACATGGTAATAGATTACCCTATCCTAAAGTCTTTGTATCTCTTAGTGAATAATGTTGTGGAGCTGTTAGCTTCCTTGCAGCTGGACATGGTAGAGCAGAAGGCTACCAATTTTTCTTCAGTCAATGGTGTTGACTCCTTATATCTTCAATCATGTCAAAGAGTCATAGGTGGGGGATATCAACTATGAGGTTAATCCTAATCATATATCCATATAAGACTCAACAAATGGGTATTGTGAAGGTGGAAATCATGATATCTTGTTCGATGGGAGAATAGTGGTTATGGTTGAGATACAGGAGGAGGTGATGTAGAAGTTCCACACTTCTCCCATAGTTGTACATCCCATTGTGGCGAAGATATACGAATATATTCAGTGCTAGTTTGTGTGGTCCATAATGAGATGAATTATATCAGAGTTCATCTCATGGTGCCTCACCTTCCAGGAGGTTAAAGATGAGAACCATGTTCTGGTGGGTTTGTTGTAGCCACTGGAAATCACGGAGTTTAAATGTGATAGAATATCAATGGACTTCATCACAATTCTTCGGTGCATAGCGAGGGGTAATTCCCACAACTGTGTGATAGTAGAATGAGTCACAAAATTGGTGAAATTCATTTTTAATATAGAATTGTGTTTGGAGGCGAATTTGGGGAAGTTGTACATATGGGACATTGTCTGCCTTCATGGGGTACCCTTAATGATTGTATCTAATCGTGATGTGTGGTTTACATCAGGATTGTGAATATGTATAATGGAGGTATTTGAGACCCATTTATAGATGAGTACAGTAATTAAACCACATACTAATGGGTAGATTGAGAACACTATCAAGGCGCTGTAGAATATGTCGAGGGATTGCGAGATGGATTGTAGCTAAGGATTCAACAATAACTTGACTTTGGTAATGTTCTCATAAAACAAAAGCTACCATTATACCATCGACATGACACTTTTTATGTCCTGGTATGGGACATCCTATAGCTCACTCTTTTTCTGGATGGATATTAGATGGCAATCTCTCAGGGCCCCAGAGTTGGTGTAGCTGACCATAGAGAATGTGATGTTCATCCTTGAACAGATGAACACAACCAAGAGTAGCTAAAAATCCTATGTATCTCGAATTTATTGTCCTTTTGAGTTTGATAAGGGAGACAAAGTCTTCTTGAGAGTCTCCCCATGATGAGGAATGAAATGGTTTGGCTAGGGATAAAAATAATACTCGAGGGTCAGCAATACATTTGACATCATGTAAAGGGTTAGTCAGGTTTCCAACTACCCTACCCAACCACCATAGCCAGAGTGGGTGCATAACATCTCCCATGTGTTGTAGATGAGGAAACACATGTATGACCCTACACACATCATTGGCTTGGGAATGTTGGACATTGTGGATGGAGACATATTTTCATAGCACCAAATGGTGATCTTGGACCAATATGATATAGCCTTATGATGATGGACCATATCTCTGGCTTGCATGTTGTGGAAGCATGAGAATGTGAAGTAGAGTTCTTGGGAGTGAGAGAGCCAACAGTGGGCTCAATCTCCTTAGGTGTTCTCATTGTTTTTCTTTTCGGGAATGAAAATATTGAAGGAGATAATGATGTTGATAATATAGTTTCTATTTTATGTCTTTTGAATATTTATAAATATGTTTTCAGAACATGGGGATGAAAATAAATTCAATTTCGAGGCCTGGTGTGCCACAAATAACTTTTACAAAAATATTAAATATATTTTAAGTTGAAAAAACGTAGTTAATTAATCAAAAGGTGATAAATCATGAAAGATTTATCATTTATGAGTAATAAGACCATGGTTGGGTTTGGAAGATGGTGTTCTACATAGACATGAAAAAAATGAGTTAGCAGGGGATGTTCAGATGACTCACTCGCTATCAGTTCGTAAAGTGAAAAAATATATTGATTAATTGAAAAATTTCTATAAAAAATAATTAAAAGTTTTTAAATACGTAACTAGAGGGTTTTTTTATGGAGGCCCCATAATATTTGGATTCAAATGATAAGAGAATAATCCTTCACCTAGAAATTTCCTTCAAATAAGGGAAAATGATGGAGAGTCTGATCAGGTTAGATTGAGATGTTGAGAACACAACAGATCCTCTTCCATCGGTGGCGAGAAAATTCTTCACCAGTGATCGATAAGAACAATATGTAGGACTTTTTATTTAGTTTCTATTATGTATGTATTAAATTTCTGATAAGATCGAATGTTTCTCTTTAATCTATGCCCCTTGTGAATGCCTTGTTATGATCCTAATTATTGAAACATTATTTTATCAATTATTTTTAATCCATATTACAGAATATCTATTGTCTTCCAAGAACTATTGGCCAAAAATCATCAAACCATTTGTTTTTGGTGATCTTATTTCCCTGTTCCCTACATTATTCCTAGTTAGAAACCCATGGTTCTTGATTCTATAGTGTTTGGGTGAACCAAACTAGGTCAGGTGCACAGAATCAAGGGGTGTCACAAAATAATATTGGTTCTTTGTGAGGGGCATAGATATAGAATCATCACAGTTAAAGGATTCTATATACGAAGATTTGAAGATGGATTATTGGTTATTGAATGGATATGTGCGAGAATAATGAAGAAATAACCCCTCAATCATTATAGTAATCAATTACAGGTGAATGAAGGCAATTAAGAAATATTTGTGCCTATATATATTGATTTCAAGAAGAAACAATATACGATATATAATGGTTTGAATATTGTAGAGTCATAAATGAAGACACAAAACAAAACCCAAGATTATAGAAAAATACTGACTATATGCCATTTAGGATAAATAAAACCTGATGTGTAGACTCCCTCAGTGAATTCTCTAAGGTTTTGGAGAATTTAAGGATATCATGGAAAGTATTCTTTCTTTACACACCATGTACACCCTCAAGGTTGAAAAACATTCTTATTGGGTTCCATTGGTGGGGACTCAGTGTAAGAGAAAAAAGACATGTGTGAGCCACATGGGAATTATCCCATATTGGCAAACACGAGATGTACCAATGTACACGGACACAATGTATGAGTACACAGACATGGCATGAAGACATTACCTTGATCCCAGATAGTTAGGACATGGCGTGTAGTCCACCTAAATGACATGTTCTACTACATGGTATGGGTCATGTGTACTAACCAAAGAAACCACTATATAGGGAAGAGGGACCACACACCATGTGGGTCCCCTCAAAATCCATGTACTACTTAATATCTTTAGAGAAATATTCATGCCTCCGTATATCCTTAGTTAAAACACAAATATTGGCCCAAAATATGCCTTTCTATATTTTTTCCATTTAGAACATCATATTACCCTCAAAAGTGTACATTGATTTATGAGGTGAACTTTTCTTGGTTTAGCATGAAATGAGGAGACCCCAATGACTGGAGATATCATATTGATTCAATAATGTAGTACTGGGCATACCCTCCAGCTAGGCTAGGTAGTAAAAATTCCCTTGGAAGTTTCAGGATAACCAACTAGTTGGCTTGGTAGTGGCATTCTACGATGATATTTTTGAATTACCTTCCTGTAGGATTGGGCAGTGGAGTTCCTCGAACTTCCAAGCTTACCCTCCAGGAGGGCTGGGAAGTGGTGTTCCCTGATGATTCCTTCTAGACGAAACCCTACAGCCAATATGTGGAGTGTCATTTCCCTATGGAATCATCAAGATTACCCTCTAATATGGTTGGGAAGTGGTGTTTCCTGGTGACCTTCTAGAGTGGTACCCTTAAGTAGAACTAGGAAGAATAATTCTTCAGTGACTACCAGAGTATTACCCACTTCTTTAACTAGGGAACAAGATAATTTCATAAAACTAGATACCCCTATACTGCGCAACATAGTGAAGAGGTGTGGTTTATCATGCCTTTGGACTCCTCAAAAAGGGGGCTACTTTCCCCATCGAGAATCATCCATATGATTTGTATTCAAACTATGAGGGAAATTCAATTCCACCCATAGAGGATTGTACCAGGGTGTGGTGATTGATTCCCTTTGACTTGTGTTCCCTTGGAAGATGCATAAGGTGTCTATCATCATATAAGGACTTTACCTTGGGAATGTTGGCTACTCATCTTCATGTTCTGAGATTTGAGATGGATATCCCATTTAAATCTAGTTTGTGTGTCATTTAATTTGCATATATATATATATATAATATTATAGTTCCCACTCCTTAGGATATAGTTATTATCCATCTAGTAGAGGAAAATATGCATAGGTTATGACACATGCTTTATGTTTTTATCTTGTCATGAATGGATGAGTCCACTATCCTACTATAGGTAGCAAATTCTCAATGAAATGTTCATCTTATCTACGTGTCGTGATACTTGTGTTTGGATGATTTCACATTCACTCTCTTGTTTTGTTGGGATGTAGTCTTTTATAGTATTTTTTTCTACTGCTTCCCTCTTCAGTTGTAATTCATACTTCTCCCCCTCACCTTTATATATTTCTATACATTTTATGTATATACACACCCCTGCATGGGTTTTACCAACATATATATTGTCTTTTACAGATGGCGAATAGGTTGATTGTGACTTAAGAGGATACGAGGATACTAGGTTATTAGACCACATACATTGGTTATATCTTGGGGAACTAAAGCTAGGATATATTGGTTGTTTACTGATTTCCATTTTTGTTATGTTGGGACCTATTTCTTGATTGGGCGTGTTATTTCGGCTTTTTAATTTTAGTATACTATACCATACTTTTTTCTATTTAGTGGTCCATGCATATTATATATATATAGACATGATGAATTATATATTTCCTTTCATATGAAATTTATCATTGAGATAGATGCATGAGATCTTATAGTTATGTAGGAAAATTCTTCCCTGAGATTAGTGTTATTTCAGTGCTTGTCGCCACCCCTGACATATTTTCGTGGTCTTAGAGTAGTTGTGCCATAAGCACATTCTTGTTTTTGTTCATGACACGATCCTTGTTAAAATTTTTCCTAATTATATTCCAATCCTCCCCAAACATTTATGAGACATCGGACTCATCAAAAGTCCAGACCCATTTCCCTATGGAGGTTCTCAAGGAAGAGAAATTCAAAAGGTAAAATCCCATTTCTGGCTATTTTTTTCATTTCAATTACATTACTTTATTATAAAGTCCTCACCAAAACCTATCCAAGAGGAATGATATCTTCAGTATCATTAAAATAATATATAATAATTATGTTATATGAATAATTCATCTTCAAATATCTTCCATTTTTTTAAAAAGTATAGTTTGCGCTGTGTAAATTATCCACCACTATGGTTGATGCATATTAATTTTATACTAATTACTTCATGGTATGTCATAAAATAACAATATAGGTCAAATAATATGTTATCAATCATATTATATGTTATATAATGTTCTAGATGACATATATAAATATGATGTTAAATAAATTGAAATATGCTCATAATGGTCATAAAACCGCGAAAACTAATTAAATAAATTTCATTAATGTTCAATATAATAAATCATCCTCATACCATATAAACTTATGATATATAAGATAATTTAATATTATGGATGCTCATATATAACTTTTAATTCTAATTCTAGATAACTATTCTGATTTTACATGAACCTCTATAGTCATATAGAAGCATCCTGATCCTGAAAACCGCGGCAACAAGCACTCATGAACGATGAAATTAAAATCTATAACTAATCTAAAATCCCATAAATGAACAAAAAAAACTATAATTAATAATATTTATTTATAAAAGGTTTTATATATTTTAATTATTAAGTTTAAATTAATTATCTATAATTTTATATTAAATAAGATAATGTAAGTGGATTATCGATCCAAGATCTTTTTCTTCAGTTTTTTCCTAATTAAATACATTTTTTGTATGTATGATCAAGTAGAGTTCCATAAATATAATTTATTTTTTACTACCCATTTCTTTTATAGGATATAAAAATTTCTAATATAGTTTTATGAAAAATTAATATATTTTTACAAAGAAAATATTCTTTCAAAAAACACATCTTTTACTTCTCATTATATTGATTCCTCTTCACTCATGATTGATGATTTTATTCCAAGTATTATATTACCTATTTAATTTGGAAACTAACAAACTTTATTCAATAATTACTGCTTTTCTAACTGAAACACAATCCTTTCCATGGAAAATTTTATGTCCAATATTGATATATGTTCACTATAGAAGGCATGCTAATTTAAATGTCCAGACATGAAGGGTGAGACTAGAATTTTATAGTGAATTTAAATGTTACGATGTGACTGGTGCATGTGGAATAATATGATACTCAAATGAATTAGAAAATATTATGTATCTCTAGTGATAAAGTGAAATATGTGGGAAAATGATTCTATTTGTGTTCACAATTATGTGTAGTATTTGACCACTAATGTCACAACCAATACCCTAGGGCCCATGTTTTATTACCCCAAGCCTAGGGGATAGAGAATAGCATCGAGTAGGTATATCTCAAAAATTGGAGGAATTTTCCTTTTTATATGCACACACACACACACACCCATCTCATTTCTCAAAATGTTTAAACTGAAAAAACTAAGTAAACATGCATTTGTAACACTGAGATACCAACAACAGGGTATGACAGTACAAAACAAAAAGTTAAATGGGGCCAAAATACAATGAAAACAAAAAGGAAAAGTACAAGATCATGAATCTCATCTATATAAAACTCTATCTATGGTTAAGTACAAAAACACCTGTCTGATGTCGCTGAAGCACTTCTCATCTCTCGGGTCTCTCTCTAAGAATCTCCTGACTCTATTCCACCAAGGACTCCCTCAATGTGTTTATCATCTTCATAATATACCAAAAATTTTTGCATACCTAATGTAGGAGTGAGTAAAATAGTATTTAATAGGGACCCTAAAACCACAATGGTACACCACTAATCAATACACGAAGCATACAACAAAGAAAAATAACAATGTATAGTAAATATAATCAAATCACACTAGTGTAAGACTAATGAATGAAGATAAGGATTTCTAGTTGTAGTCCACATATCTCCAAGTACCTATGACTCTAGATGTGTTGGAAGCTCATGAAACATCGATGGCACATGAAGTGTTAATGGCACACGGAGTGTCGATGGTGCATAGAGCGTCGGTGGTGCACGAAGAATTCGTGGTGTTCAAGAAATTGATGGCGCATAGATAGTTGATGGAGCATCGAGGATAGATGGTGTATGAAGCATCAGTTTTTCATGCAGTCCCCCAATTCACACAGTCACCAATATCACATAGTCACAGCCACCCGTACGATTATGTTTGTAGTGCTCTAATTCCGAGAGGACAGACACCTCAAGTTATTAGTTCTTGAACCAAAAACCACAATAGACATTTAGAGTATTGAAAAAGAACATTCTCATCTCAAGGGTCTGCAATAAGATAGTATCTCATCAAACAAACACAATATTTGAAAGATATGACTAATATAGAAAAAGGGCCAGGTCCAGTTTAGGCCTGACCTAACACCGTCCAGCCAACCCGACCAAGTCCGAATAAACCAACCTGACCCTGTTTTGCCTAGGAAGGTCCAAATTGGACAAGCCGATAAAGTCTCTAGAGTGGCCCAGTTCATCCAGCCCAGCGTGCCACATGCGGGTCGGCTCCTTCACCGCACGACCCAACTCCACACTCCCTATCAACAGGTCCACCACATTAAATTCGAAAGACACCACATCTCAGACCCCTTATATACAGAAGTTTCAATTATGGTTACCGAATAGACCCCATACACAAGTTTCACCCCCTGTTTTTTTGTCCATATCACCACTTGTGGCCTTCTCTTTGTCACGAGATCCCACAGATGTAGCCTTTGAGGCACGTCCCACCATAGAGGCCACCATTACCTCCTTTTTCTTCACCTATCTGCTACCTGTGGCCAGTGCCACTATGGGATACTCCTCTACTGAGTTCCTTCCAGATCGTGGTCATGTGCCCCGCTGGAACTTGACCTCCCTTTGAGATGCACATCACACACACCGTTGACTACCTTGTCAAAAGCCTGTCATTTTTAACGCTCTCATCCATAATCTGAGGCTATCATTATATTTTCAACTTAGACATCCACAATGTCATCATGCATCACAGCCATCAATCACAGATCGATAGACCATGGATCATGGGAGCAATGATCCCTCAATCACGTAGGGTTTTAAAGGGTGTAGAATGCACAATTAATGTAATAGATTAAGGTAAGAGAGATTTGGCCCACAAACACCCAAATAATGGATCATTAACTCGTTCATTTGACCTTTAACTATACATGTTATAGAAATCATGAAGAAACCAACTATATAATAATCACCATGATCTAATCCTTTTAATCACACAAGAATTATCCCTCCTGTAAGAATGATTGAATAACTGATTAACATATTTATGGGTTGGTCTGCATTCATCATTTCATTCTATGAATGGAAAAAGAAATTACGAAGAGATTGAAACCAAACCTTGATTTGGATTACTTGAAGACGAATAAAAATGTATGTGTCATCTTTGATCCTTGATATTTCGACATTTATCTTCCATAGATAGCTTCCTTATACATTCCTTAAGGGAATTCTTGGGTTATGTAAATAAATTTGTATTCCTCTCACATGGATTATTAAAAATGAAAACCAATGTTGTGTCAAAACTTAATAATCAAAAGAAAATTTATTAGATGTTTTAAAGACATATATATCCAAAATTAATAATTCACCCTCTACTCATGTCGATCAAGGTTATATGCCACATATATAAAACACCCCTAAAAAATATAAATGGTCATCTCAGATTTACAATCCATATTACCATTTATGATTAAATAAGATTTCATAATAATAAAAATTTTATATAATTATTGTATTTACAGTTATTCCCCTGGGGGATTTTTCTATGGACGACCTACACCGACCTATGTTAGGTCTCACCAAGGCTCAATCCACTACTATGAGGTAAATGATTCCATCTAATTTCTAATCTGGGTACTCATTAAATAATGATTGATCTTTTTTTTTGAAAAATTCAAGCACATGTACTATTAATAAAATAGCATTTTTCAAACAACTAATTGGGGCATCACTGGCCAGGGAATCACACACCATCTCACCATCTAGTCTCAGAGTTTTTCCAAGAAATTTCTAAAACATTCATGGAAACCTGAGAGATTAAATTACCTACACCATAGGTATTTGTGTCCCTGTAAGACAAAAAGGGATAATCATCATAACAAAATTATAGTACTAAGCACGAATCTTACCCTGCCACTCCTTTCTTTACTCCCAGATATTGATGTTATATTACCAAATTCGAACTAGAGGAATTTACCAACCATAATCGGTTTTTTCTAGTCAAACCTCAATATCCTTTGTATACTCCACAAAATTAATCACATCATCAATGTCCTACTCTCACCAGTTGATGGTGTGTGATGGATCATGCTCCTACCTCCTCAACAGTGGAATGTGGAAGGCATTAGGCACCCGGTGGAACTACGGGTGTAGAAGTAGGCGGTACACCACATCACCAACTCTACCAAAAATTTGAAAAGGGAAGATGTATATCAGTGATAAAATTATGCCTGACCAAATATCTATAATCCCCATCAGGGTGAGACAAAAAATATCACATGGTATCTCTGCTATAACTCTAGAGGTATCCTCATACTATCATCATATGACTTATGTCAGCTATGTGTAGTCATCATCCAATCCTGGATGATCTGAACCTTCTCAGTGGTACCTCATTCCAACTCTGGACCCAAGAGTACTAACTCTCCTAGGCGTATCCAGCACAGTAGTGACCATCACGGTTGCCCATAACATTCCTCAAATGGTTCCATTATAGTGGTAGATTTGTTTCTATTATTAAATAAAAACATTACCATACGTAGGTGGTCCCCCATCTATGACCAAAGTCTAGAATGAAAGAACATAGCATATCCTCTAGAACCTGGTTACTACTCTCAGATTGCCCATTCATTTGGTGATAAAACTCCATGAGCACGTGAAATTGGTTCCCAAACACCACATGAAATACCTTCCATGACCAGGATTTGAATCAATCAATATAATCTAATATGATCATTGTGGTAACTTCCTGAAGTAGAAATATATCTTGAATGTAAAGGATTCCCATGCTCTCTACTACACTCTTCTCACAATTCCATAGGAAGTGTTCTGGCATGATGAGTTGGTAAAGGATAACCCCAATGGTATTGTGTATCCTATAAATTCATGGTAAACCCATCATCATTTCCATAAATATCCCATAGAACATCTATTGTACCACCTTACGATTTTGTTTGAAGGACATTGGAACCTAGTGCTCAACCATCACTTGCTGGAATGTGATTAATCTAAAAAGGAAGTATTCAAATTCTTTCATCATCCTTGGCCACCATAAATGACGTTAGAGGTCCTAATAAATATTTTAAACTCTGGGATTCACCTGTTTTAGGGATTTATAGAATTCTCTAAAAAATCCATCCACAAAATTATTGGAACTATTTTCCATCCATAGATGAACAATGTGCTCCCCACCTTTCTAATATCCATCTATGGAATAATAGGTGTACATTTGAGAATGCAATGTCTCGTTGCTAGTATCTATAAGTTTTTCCTCACTGACTATCTATAAGAGGGGATGATTAATTTCATAATCTAGAGATAGGATTGTACCTCTCTATCAACAAAGAATATCTGTAATGTGGCCAACTGCTAGGACACATCACTCAGCAACTAAAATCTGGCTCTCATACTAAGAGCATCATACACTATGTTTCCCTTCCCTTGAATATAGAAAATTTTAATGTCATAGTTATAGAGGAACACTATCCATCATCTCTATCTCATGTTTATATCTTTCTGAGAGAAGTTATACATGAGACTCATATAGTCAGAGTAGATGGTAAACTGCTCATCCATATAGTTATGTTGAAACATCTTCAATGAAAAGACTACCACTTGTAGTTCATGATCAACAGTTGTGTAGTTTTTCTGACGATTCTAAAACTATTTGATCCATAATATATCACTTAATTCCATGTATTAGAACACAATCAATCTTGGTCCATTTTTCATCGCAGAACTCCATGTACAAAACACACTTTTCTGTTAATATCAAGATTGGGGGTGCTCATCAATATTTGATTAACCTCCTGAATGAACACCTGGAACTTTTGTTCCCACACTTAAGGCTTCTTATTTTGTCTCACATCCATAAAGTGTAATGTTACATTGGAAAAGTCAGTTACAAACATCTGATAGTATAAAGCCAAACCCAGGAAACTCCACACACCAGTAACACTCTTGGTTGGATCCCAAGAATGCACAACTTTCATAATAATGGGATCTATTGCAACTCCAACCTAAGAAATGACGTTTCCCAGAACGTGGAACTCTCAAATCTAGAAATAACTATTTGTAATCCTCATAAAAATTCGGTTCTCTCGGATTGTGTCTAGTACCATACAAAATTGTAACGTGTTCTTCTCCTCAGACGCCAAGTACACCAGCATGTCCTCATTGAAGACCACGACGAACCCATATAAGTAAGGATGGATGATCCTTTTCATGATTCTAATAAACACAGTACTATTTTTCATCATGAAAAACAATTTCACTATGTACTCATAGTTGTTGTACTGGAATGGGATGGATATCTTTGGTACATCCTTGTCTCGTACAAGAAACAGATGATAACCTGATGTGTGGTATATCTTTGAGAACCATCTCGCTCTCTTCATCTTATCAAAGGGGTCATAAATCCTTGTAGTGGATAGTAATTAATCATTGTCACCTGATTCAGGCTCCAAAAGTCCACACATAATCTCAATATCTCATCTTTTTTATTACTAAAAAAACTAGGGCAAGCCAAGGCGAAACATTAGTTTTCACAAAGCCCATCCCCTGTATGTCCTATAGTTGTATCTTTAACACACAAAGTTCAATTGTATCCATCCAATATGAAGGTGTAGATATAGATTCTATCCTGGGGTTCGTATCAATGTAGAAATCCACCTCCTCATAAGGATGTAATATTTGAACATCTTTAGGAATGACATCGTTGTACTCATCCACCACTACAAGAAACCGAAGAATCGTCTCTTTCACTCCACTGTGGATCATGGTTGGAAATTTTTGTGTGATATTATACAGCCTACTACATGTGTGTCTATCATGCGAGATTGGATATAATTTTCACTGAAAATGGATAACCATGTCCCATATTCACAGAAACACCAAACTATGCACCTAAAGTAGTCAATTTGGTCATGTACTATGGATAAATACTTCATACCAAGGATCTTGTCTTAAGGCCTTGATGTTACCATAAGAGATATAAACCAAAAATCCCACCACCTATTGTAAGGCACACTTTTATTACTAGTGTGTGATCATCAAATCATCTATCCATAAAAGTGTCTAAGCATAGAGATCGGGTCAATAGTTCCATCAGAATATATGTCTCACTAGTAGGGGTCCTAGAGATAAAAGAGTGACTAAAACATCTGTATATAAAAACTATAGATTGGGTGGAAAATACACAGATTGTAACTTTAATAATATGTGGAGAATTGGGGTAATAATCCTCCATCACCTGGAGCTGGCCTCGTTCATTTCCACCTTCTTCGTGAGCCCATGGTGGACCAACTGGGGGTGGGGTAGTAGTACCTTGAACCTACATTGACCTCCTCCTCCCCATCTTAAACCTCTACCATGTATGCCACCTAGAGGAACTCCCTATTTCTCCCTTATCCACTGCATCATTGGTCACCTGACCGTATTTTTATGACCAATAGGGCGAGTCAGGCTCTCTCGAGCTAGATATTCACAACCACAACATGAGTAACACTTCCTATCCTTTTCCTAACTCGCTCATCCCTAGTAGCTTTTCACCACATACCTAATGTTCTACGGTAATACTATGAACTATCAAATCAACTTGGTTCCCTAGTTCTACTATCAAAATATTACTACTAAATATTCAGCTACCTAATACCCAATGATAGATCTATCTACTGGTGTATGCTCTATCAGAAATATATAGACCAGTAGACCTCAACCTATTATCCCATAATTTTTCATAATACTAATTGTAATCATGGATTCCCTGACCTATCAGTATATTCCCTTCTCTAATGTCTTGGCATTGAAGAATGGTTCTGATTCCATATTCATGGAGTTGAGGGAAAGATCCTTAAATCTCTCCGAGTACTCTACTATTGTCTACCAACATTATTATTGATGTAGTAGAACCTATTTACGCTTGGAAAGTAAATCCATTGGGAATATATCCTCCTTGGATTGATGATTGATGTTTGACGAAGTGAGGGTTATCTATTCATGTTTTTGGATCACAAAGCTCCACAATCTCCTCACTGATCTATGTAGTTGACTTGCAGCTAGGACTACCATCTGGTCGATAGGCATCCTCACTTGTTGGGAGAAAAATGTAGCTGCCTCAAGAAAAACCTCAGATACATGGGGGGATCTCTCTCCCATGAACCCAGGAGGTCCCTTCCTCTAGAACACATGAAATGTAGTCACCCTTTATGCATCATATACAGGTAACACCGGTAGTAACTATTGATCTTCTTGTCGTGGAATCACTATTACACCACCTGGGGAGAAATATTTGGTACTAGTACCTCCCCCAACCGCACATTACTAGGTGGAATATAATATTGATCACACATTGTAATCATGTATGGATATCTTCATAGATGACTCCTAAAATAGATCATGATATACCACATTCAATAGAGTATACCGGGTGAGATGACACTGACTCAAGAAGGAAAATAGAAAACATTCAATTTTATAAGATTTATGTTTCATTTATTTTTTCCTTCAATAGTGTTTTCATGTATTGAGTCAAAAAGATGATTTTAGAGTCCTACTATATGGATAAATTGGTCACCACACCAACCCTAGAGTCCCTGTTTTGAAATCCAAAATCAATACACTTAACAATGTTTCCCCAAATCAAATCTCACAAACACTTCATTATTTAGGTAGAAACGACCCAATATGATACCTATCTATCATTATCCATCCTGCAGGTCCGGTTCCATGACAACCCCATGCTCTCCTTTAATAATCCAAGGCCTAGAGACTACAACCGAGTAGGCATATCCCACAAATTAGAGTCATTTTTCTACATACCTACTCAAACGTGCCAATCTCCATGTCCAAAATTTTGAAACATAATTATCTAAGATAACAATCATACATACCAAAAAGATACCAAAAATAGATTATGATAGTATAAAAATGAACCTTAAATGGGGGTCGAATAGAAACCCAACAAAAAGTAAATGTACAATCTCCTGAATCTCTTCTCAAAAAACCCTACATGAATGGTAGATACAGAAGTAGTTGACTGATGTTAATAAAGAACCTATCATCTATTAGGCCTCACTCTAAGTACCAGCTAGACCTAGTCCTCCAAGGACTATATCAGATCATCATTCATCTATACAAGACATAACAGGTTTGAGCGTATCCCATGTAGGGGTGAGTATAACAATACAAAATAGGGACATCGAATCCAAAAAGGTACACCACTATGAAATAACTTAAGTATACCACAAATTAAACACATGTAGTATAGTCAATATAGATAGCTAACTCATGCATAAGTATAATGCATGAAGATAAGGATTTATAGTTGTAATCCACTTATTTTCCAGGCCACATGGAATTAGAGGTGTCAGCGGTGCATGGAGCACTGATGGCGCACCTAGAATCAATAGCACAAGGACCATTGTTGGAGCCCAAAGCATCGGGGGCACAAAATATAATAGTGGAGCCCAGGACATTGATAGAGAAAAAAGGATCGATGGATAATAGAGCTTCTATAGTGAATGGAATGTTAGTGGGTCAGGATTTCCCCCCAAGTCACATAGTCAATAAGATCACATAGTCACAACCAACATCATGATTCCACATGGAGTGTTCTCATTCTGGGAGAAGATACTCTTCAATCAATTAGGTCTTCAATTAACTTCCACAGAAACTCACATAGAGTGTCTCAAAAATAATCGCCTCATTGTAAGGGTCCCAATTCTCCTAGAGGATCATTAGAAACAAGATCTGAATGATGTGTCCTATTTGGTAAAAATGGGGATTGTTTGGTATGTGCCTGACCCAACACGGTCCGGCTGACCGGACACGACCTGACCCGGTTCTGCCTAAACTAGCCCCACCTATTGAGCCAATGGACCGCACCAGAGTGGCCCAGTTTATCCAGCTTGGCCTGCTGCAAGTGGGATGGCACCTACAATTCACAACTTGGTCTTGCACTCCTGGACAACATGGTCATCCCGTTCAACGTGGCCACCATAATCAATGTAGAAAAAACCTCATCCCGACCCCCTTCCTCACAACTTCTACCAACATTGATTATATTTTTACGCCATCCATGTTCCAGGCCCATGGTCTCCAAATCCTGGCCTCCGTACATGGCCTCCCCAACCCATGTGATCCCTCCAATGTGACCTCTGAGTCATGCCCCACAACATCCCATGACAACCGCCACCACTACCTATTGTCATGGCTCATTTCTATCACTTGTGTCTTGTGCTGCTATGGTATCCTCCCCATGTATTGTCCTAGAGGAGCATGAATATGAACCATATCCGAACTCCAACTCATGCCCTGCCGTACTCCGCCCATGCTGCTATCCAACCTACCGGTGGACCACCATTCATCACCTCCTTTTACATAAGCCCCTTCCTTCTTGATGTGCTCTCGTCGCACCTCGTCAATGCTATAACAGATTATGACCTTCGGTCTCAAATGGTTGCACCATGTATTATGGGTGCAATGATTATTCATTCATGCAGGGTTTCAAAATCCCATGAACACATGAAGAAGATGATAGATTTCAGTGGGATATATTAGGCACATGAACACCCAATGATGAATATAGTCCTTTTTCATTAATCCTTGACCCGTTCAAGTTTGCGAGATCACAAAAAAAGAAACTTTCGATTAATACCAATAATTATTCCCTTTAATCCCGCAAAGATTGTCCCTCGCATAAGAATGATCGAACCACATATCAACCTATTCGTGGGTTGGTCAACAATCGTCATTTCATTCTATGAATCAGAATACAAATTGTGGAGATATCGACAATGTACCTCTATTTAGATAACTTTCTAATGTAGAACAGATGTTGTTGTCTTCGTCGATCCTTGATTTTCTAGGCTCCTTTATCAGGATATATATTTATTTTCCTTACCTCAGAGGAATTACAGGGTTAAGAAGATAAACTTGAATTTCTCTTATATGGATTATCTTAAAGGAAAACTACCACTACGTTAACACATAACATTCAATTAAAAAATTTTATAATATTTTTTAATGAATTTTAAGTAATAAGATATAAAATTCACCCCCGACCCACTCCGGTTGAAGATGGGCCTTGCCTATGGAAAAAACCCCACTTATGAACTCAACGGTGGCCTCATATTTTGAATCTATGTTACTATTTATATGGTATTTGGATATTAAAACAATATAATTTTTATTTAATAATTTCGTTTACAGTTACACACATGATTTATTTTTGTACAGATGACCAGTGTTGACCGATGTTCAGTTGTGATTAGGGTAAATCAATTGTTGTGAGATAAATCGTGCCATCATATTTTATGATTCGGGTACTATATTAAAAGTTATTTCACTTTTCCTAAAAATTCACCCATGCATGCTATTAAAAACATAACATTCTAAAAAAAATTTGGTCAACCTGGACCTCAGAAATGCACGTCGTCTCAGTTATTGATCTTGGAATTTTCTCAAATAATTTATATATATAATATCAATGAAGTAAACATCATTGGAAAAAAGACATGATGTTTTATTTTAATGAATTTTCACATTCCATGATTTTATTTAATGATTCCTTAAATTATTTTTATGATGATCCCATTATTTTGTTATCATGATGATGATTATGCTCACCCATTTTATATTGATTTGTGTTATTATCTATCCTCCTACAGTGAATTTATCTCACCCCTTTTTTTGATGTATATCCTTTGGTGATTACTTATACTAAGGAGAAAACAGGGGCTCCTAAGATTTTAGGGAACAATGAATTATAGAAATTATTATTTTTTATTGTGTAAAAGTTATGAATGGTCTTAATTTTTCCAATATACTAAACCTTTGGAACCTATTTGTGTGATGTTATATTTTTTTAACATTAAAATGATGTAATAATCATGTAAGAAAATAAGGGTGGTTATTACTTGGTCATATATAATTAATCATCAAGGAAAATACCCATAATAAAAGAAATCAGTTACCAATGAGAGATCTCATTTTAATATCCATGTCACTGAAAATCATCAAAACATATAAATGCTATTATTTCCATTTCCTACTAAAAGTATAATAATTTAATATCTTATTTTTTTCCGTCATCATATTCTCATTTAGAATCATATTTTATGAATTATATTACTCAAAACGCAAGAACAATCATTGAAAATATTTCTCTCATTCCATTATTGTGAAAGGTCCACACTATAGGCATCCTAAATTTATGTATCTCAATAAAATGAGTTAATTACATAATCTTTTATTGTGGAAATTGAAATTTTTTATGTGTATAACGGTTGTTTTGATGCATTTTGAAAATATTTTGGGGATGAATAAGTGGTTTGGATCTATTTGATGTGTAAAAATGATTTATTTTTTTCGCTAATGTATGGAATGTTCACCAACTTTTCCTTATATTGATTATGCTCTAACAATTTTTTCATTTAATGGGATTTCAATTGTTTATCACTTTATTAGTAAGGTTTTATTATCCTTATTTTATTTTGGTATCTATTTTAATTATTTCTTTATTTACAATTATATTTTGTTTATAATTTATATTGTGCAGTGGAATCATGGATTTTTAGGAAACTACATTAAATTATTGAACACATATATCATTCAAATTTGATGATTTTTTGAACCCATATAAATTTATATATATATTTATTTCCAAATCATATCTTATTGATCAACTCATCTATATCATATTAAAATTCTCCTATAACTTTAGTTCAGATCATACAGCTCCCTCCCACATAAATTAGATCAATAATGATCAGGTAAAATATTCACACGATTAATAGTTATGAATCTAGTTAATGAAATATGGACTTCTAATAAGATTATTAATTGATGATTGTGGTTAAAAGGGTGAAATATTATGGTAGTCCCAAATATAATTTCTTATAAAAAATTTAATTTCAAACAAAAACAAAAAATTATTAATTTATAATAGATGGTTCTCAATTCTCCATGGATTTTACTATATTATTAAGAATGTTTTGGTTATTCATACACAATATGATTCTCACCATAAATTGTGTACTATAAATAATATATAATTATTATTCATAAGCATATCTAGTATGTTATTTTAATTAAGAGAAGTATATCGTAGAATGTGATTCAATAATTTGTAGTATTTTCATGAGTTTCCCATATTTCAATTTTTAAAACATATTTATGTCATCATTTATATATATTTAGTTAATATGTAAAATATCCTTATCATTAATGGTGAATTCTCAAAATTTATAATAATTTCCCAATTGAATAAAAAAAATTCAAAACACACAAAAAATGAAACAAAATTATATTAATTTATGAAAAAGAAAAAACATATTTTTTATAAATTGAAATTAAAATGGTTTCGTTCCACCAAACATAAATTATGGAATATCCTCAATGAACATGATTAGATATTTTAGTTTGAGAATATTTATTGAGACACAAATATCTTAATCAAAACAAGTGCTACCATGTTGGTATGTTATTTGTAGATATGATGGAGGAGTGTGATATTCATCGTTGGTACCAATGGGAGATTATCATAGTACATCATAAGTATATTCCTAGTAGTAGTGAATGTTTTTTATTCTCTATATTTTGTTATCTACACACAAAAAAATAATTAGTTACAATAAATATAACATCTTACATGGAATTATGTTTTCCTAGCATCAGTTTATTATTGTGTTGTACAAAAATACTTTCTCTCTTGGATATAATAATTATATTTTAAATAACATTCCTTGATATCTCATATTATCTTCTATTTGATTGTTTCTCTATATCCTCTAAACTTTTTTTCACTCTTCCAGAGCTCCATTCATCCATATCCCTCCAAATATATTGAACATAAAATCAAAATATAAAATTTATAAACTTCATGAATATCTTCTATTTGACATTATATTATTATATTATCTCCAGGTAAACCTCCACCATTTAAATTTATTTGCATTGTTAATGATTGTATATAATGATATAATAATTCCTGAAAATTCTAGGCCATTATTTATGTTTCAATTATCTTATTTGTTAAAAAGCACAGTGTGATACTTCAATTTAGGGTAGAAATATGGTTTATCTACAATTACTATTCACATTATAGATATATTGTTTCATAATTATATTCTCTATGACATAATATCTCTATTTTCAAAACATATTTGACGAAAGTATTCATCATCTGATTTTTGTAGCCCATTCTCCCATATCACATTGTAACCCATGTATTGTGATATAATTATACTCCAACAATTCTAGATAATAAATTATTATTGAATGACACGTATGATAATATTATATGATTTTATCTTTATTGGATTTTATTTATGTATTATACCATGATTAATTACACAGATGTATATTTTTTATGGGCACGTTATCATGGCATGAAATAGTCTTTTATAATTTTTTTTAACACATATAAAAGCCTAGATTACACATACATAACTAGATAATACTAAAATATAATAATTATTATGGTATAAACATCATTATTTTATAATTTATTCATTTATTTTATAAAAAATACCTTCAATCAAATTCAAAAATTGTCGATCATTACCCTACTCAAACTATATCCATTAAATGATCGTTTTTGAAAAAATATTATTTTATAACCATTAGTTGTATCATTATCAAATTTTGGTTTTTTATTGAGTAACATAAAAATGAATCATCAAATTTTTAATAAATTCATAAAATTTAAAAATTCACAATTCCTACATGACAACATTGTAATAATTCTTTTCAAATTGGTGTATATATTCTATGAAACTCCTTCAACCTACACATAAAATCTCTAAATTTCCATAAATTAAACCTTGAATTCTAAATGAATTTAATTAAAAATAATCTTTTATTAGAATTCCTTATAACATACTCCCTATTTAAACATTATGTTAACTTCATTCACAAATCAATAACCTAATTGGAAATTCCTCCCTCAATTATACCCCTTATATGTTTATTCATCATTTTGTTACACTAAACCATAGACATCATCTTACATCAATAAAAACATGTTTCTTTCTACAACTATAATACAAGGTTGAAAATAAATGTATTTAATTTCAAGATTATATCAAGAATATGAATCTATAATCCCCCCTTTTCCCCAAAAAATTTATAATATAAAATACTTATCAAAATTTTAATGTAATCATCTCTCAAAAATATTCATTTATTAGAATATCGTAATTTAAAAAATTACAGATCCCTATATGAATCAATGATAAGTGTATGAAATATTAGAAATATAATAAATCCTATAGTATAATATAGATATCCATATCCTACACTACCTAACTCCATTTTATAATTTATAAAATCACTTGTTTAGATATTTTTCTAAATATTCATATGAAAACTTTCTCTATGAAAACACCACATTTAATTTCTCAATGTATCTTCATAAAATAATATTAATATAATTGAATACATAATAAAAAAATGAATAAAAATATATGGATCATTGAGATGCAGCAATTTTAAACATCTTTACTATGGGAAAATTGATGAACATTGATGTTTCGACGCATCTCTAAAATAGTTGGATTGAGTGGGTTTTAAAATAAATATGTTATCTTAGGTTTAGTTCCAATAAACATCAATTTCAAAATTTTCTAAAATGTTTTCCCTTTTATAAAATGATAAATTAAATATATATAATTTTTTAAAAAACATGTTACTTGTTTCTTGGCTAGGTCGATAGATCTAACATTATCACATTGAATTTACATCAGTTTCCTAAACACTTCTCCATTATCCTGTTAATACTACTCCAACCATATAAATTGAGAATAGTAATTTGTTATTGATATATATTCTTTATATTCTATTCACAAATATGTATGTTCATGATTTTTTAGTTATCCATTCAACATAATTGTTTTTCAAAAAAATGCTCCACCATAAGAATATTTATGGTCACAAATATCATTATTTTAGTATTTTTTTGAGGATGGAACTGAAAACTAGTATTTTATCACATGGGAAATAATTCAATAATTAAATAATCCAATGTTTTATCTCATCATTATTTTCACTCAAATCAGTAGATCTTCAATTAGACTACTCTAAAACTATTCTGCTAAATATGAATCATAAAAGATATATAATCATTTTTTGTGAGATATATTTAACTCCCAATAATTATTATATACAACATGGATCCCACTAGATTATTATCAAGATGCTTTGTAATCATAGTTCCAAACAATATTTGAGTTGAAATTTTCATGTAGTATTCCATTCAAAACATACGTGATTATTATTTTTCCAAATTTTCTAATTATAGGAACGTGTTTCCTTCTGTTTCTATACTTAAGGCCAATTGAAGCATATTGTTACTCTAAACGCCAAAATCTACAATTAGAAAAAAAAATTGATTTTATATATTAATAATACAATTAAACTTATTTCCTAATAAAAATACCATTCATAATCATTATCCCCATAAAATAAATACTAAAATGATATTATCACATAATGGTTGTGATCAACATCACCTCTTTAAAAGTATGGATTTTCATGATATGTGTAATTCTATGTGTACCATGAATGTGGTTCTATAATTAAACCATATAATGCTATTTTACATTAGTATTCCTTTTCATCACATCATGGATAATAAATCCTACCATTTTTATACATACATATTCCATCAATACCCCATTCAAAAATGCAATCATGACATATATTTAATAGATATTAAACTTCCTTCAATGGAAATAATGTCTTATATTATACATTGTTTCCCTCATTGAAAAGAATTACTAAATATTAAATTCTTGTATATGTTTGTACCATTTACATACCGTCCTTTCATTACTCAAGATCATTTTCCCTTGCTAATCATATTTATTTTTAATGATCCACTTTGTATCAACCACATTAATATGATCATATCAATTCACTATCTCCCATTTAGTTTTTATATCAATCCAATATAATTATTTACTCGTGTATGTCACCCATGATTCAACAATTTATTTCTCTTCAAATATTTCCAGTTATATCACTAATAATTGTGAAAAATGTCGAATTAATATCATTATTTAGGTCTGAGTTAGAGATTAGTATTCTATAATAATGTTACTAATGTAACATAAATTTACCTCTTCCGATTTGTGCCATGTATTGAGTTCATTCATCACCAATCCCATCATTTTATTTAACATCAGCATTATAATTGATTGAATGATTTTATGATTCTATAAAATTTACATCAACATCTTCTTCTCATTTATTCACATATTCATGGAAATTATATATATAATTCATTCAGTCAATAATTTCAACCAAATACATATAACATATTTTGATAATATTTTTTAGCCTTTTCATTTTGAAATATTTATAGTATTTACCCTTTTTGAGTATCCAAAATGTAAACATTAATCCTTAATGCATCTATAATTACATTAATTTACATATTTTTTAGTTGAAACCCTTGCCTAAAAATATTGATATATTTCAAAAATGTTTTTATAAAATTTCACAATTCATATAACAGCCTATATTCTCCACAAAAATGAATGTAATAACATTGAGTATACAATGAAACATGTATAACCAATATCTAGTAATATAGAGAGATACAAATATTAATCAAAATGGTCATATTCATGTTCTTAGGCATGCAATTTATCCATTCCACAATGTTACTAAATTTTGGAGAATTTATCAATGATACCTCATGTTTATTCCATCTTTCTCTATGATGAATTATACTATTGTTATTATACATTCAATTATACAATCCAAACATGAGATATCAATTTTTATTTTCATTTATCTGTCCACTATTGTTTAGAATATTGTGGTATAGCCAAACACATATTTATTATAAATCAGAAACAAAGTCTATCAAACTCTACTATATTCATCAAAAAATAATATAAAATAAATATCATCACATTTTATAACATTATTGATTAAAAAATATGAATCAGTGTCAAGTACATCCAATAGAATTGATGATTTAAATTTTGAATGGTCGAAATGTTTCACTACAATTCCATCTAAGCATAAATCTTATGATAATTTCTATTGATATTTTTAAAAATATATAACCAATATATCCATAAACATTGTTAAATATTCCATACAATACTTATGAATATGTAAATTACATTAATTTCATAGGTTGGTCTTTTTTAATATAATAAAGGCATATTGGTTTTCCTTGGTATCATCTTGATAATTTTCCATTCACTATTATTATATAGAATAAAATAATTTAAAACTATTATCTTGATATAATTTTAATTCTAGTTAAATTTTAGATTCAATTATAAGTCACATAACTTACTCACACCGAAAAAATTCTGTGAGAGGCTCTTTATTTAATATTATTCTGTAATTTTCAATTCAAAAATATTAAAAATATATTACCTCATTCATTACCCCTTAAATTCACATAAATTCTAAACAAAACTATTCTATCAATTATTCATTTCAAATTCATGTGAATTATTATGTTTCTAATTATAAGAGATACACACAAACAATCAAGGATATAGTTTTAATTATTTTTATATAATATAAATATTCTTCCACAAGTATAGACTTCTCCTTAATCACCAAATTACATTCATTCCATGATATCCTATTATTGGTTGAATGAAAATATTTACCCATCACAATTTATGTTATTGATAAAATCAATTTATCAATTGCATTTTCTTGGATTTTATACATCTAACCTTCTTCGCTTTTAATCAGGATAAATCCAAAATCTTATATGCTTATTATTAACAAATTTTAGACTAATGTATGATTAATTTAATCAAATTCCCAAAAGTAAATTTATCTTCTAATGAGAAGGATACATTTTGGTTCTCCATTAATATATTGAATTTTTTTCATCTTTAAAAATTACTTTAAGATTCATCATAATATTTCATTTTGTGGACTAAGTAGCTAAAAAATTATTACATTATCTGAGGGAATTATTTTTTTCCACCAACAATTTATATACCTATAATTTTTAATAATTAAATCCATTTTATATATACATAATGATATAAAACTAACATCAGCCTACTTATTATATTTATTCATTACACTTGTAGTCTTCATTTTTGTTAATCAAAATCATATCCAAGCCTAATTTTACACATGAAATTTGGAATATAAGAGCTTAATACATCCTTGAAAATTCTCAGGCCTCTTTCTAACATTTCCTTATACTTTTCTATGGGAACAGTAAACACTTTAAGTTATACAATTAGCTATTTGATTTTATTTTATAATTAGTCTTTAATATTAATTATGAAAAATTATCATTAAGTTATTAAAACTTTATGGTTTTTTCATTGGTATGAATATTATGGTTGTTAATGATTATATCATTATCATTGATTTTTTCTAGGTATATCAGTACTTATTCAGGTTTCACTTGACCATTTTTATGACTCTTATAAAAATTATTTATTTAATCAGGTTTTTCTTTAACATCATCAAGGTGAATATGAAAATTGATTTTTTGTAAGAATTAATTTTGTTTATTCCAGGAATTGATTTACATTATAGTAATTATAATTTTAATTTATTAGTGGGGATGTAGGATTTCTATATGGGTGTTCTATGGTATTTATGGTTTGAAATTATTGAAATTTCAGGAGGTAGATGATTTAATAGTCAATGAACAGTTAGAGATAACCATGAAAAACATTTTGTTATGGGTTAGGGGTCACATAATTACATTTATATTATTGTTTCATGAACCTTTGATCCATGTGGCTATCCATATAATAGAAGAAAAATTCACAATAAGTTATTGACATGACCACATAGTAGGTGCAAGATTTTACAAACTATGTTGAATATTGGTGAAGGGTGTGAGTTCCTTTGATTTTTGTAGCAACACAGTACAACAATTGTTTAAAAATCAATATATCCACAAAATGTTAACATCTCAACCACTTATTTTTTATTGAATTACGAAAATACTCTTTTTGAGTTTAGCAAAGTCTATCCTTCATTTTTCCCTCATCACTTTATCATGCATTTCCTCTATCCATTAATTTTTATATATTTTCAGGTCCTTCAACATATATCTATTTTAACCTCTCTATTTCATGTTGAATTTTCTATGGGATTGTTATATAGTATAATATAACTCTCCATCTAAATTGTTTACCATTTTTCGTCTTTCATTAAATCCTTCACTAGTTATGAACATTTATACCCTATTTTTTGTTTTTTGGAATCATTTATTTCTTCCATATGTATAAATATATACTGGTGTTTTTTGATATATGTACATTTGTTAGCATAAATCATATTATACGTAATTTATCTAAAAAATATAGAATATTTTTAGGTGAGTGTTATGTCTCTTTAGGTTGACTTATCACAAGATTGTCCAAAAATATTAATAATCAACATGTATCTTTGTTTATGGTACTGAAACAATCCCATAATCCATGAGTTACCTCTTAGTGAATGAGGACCCAGAGTCATGGACATGTTTTGTAGTGGGCTATATTTTATTGAATATTGGGAATTAGAAAGGTGAACCATAGGGTGACCAAAAATAATTGGTGACCTTGATGAAAAATGAGAGGTGAGAAATGGTTAAATGGAATTTGCAAATTCTTGATGATGAATAAGATGCCAAGAATAATTGTACACATATGTAGATTCTTAATGGTTGATGGTATTCCTTTAATACTCGTAGGATCGAGTGATTCATAATGATTAATGAAATCCCCATGTTATATTGTAGGATAATGTGATTCTTGATGATAATTGAGACTCTTGGGAAACTTCATAGGATCTGGTGATTCTTGGTGACAATTGATATACATGGTGTACTTCATCTTATTTCGAAGTTCCTGATGAAAAATTATACTCCTTGGATAGTTACTTTGATATGGTAGTGATACATTTTAAATGGATCACCTAATATTATTAGTGGGATATAGAAATAATAAATGATAAATTATTAACCTAATAAATGATAATATCATATGGGAAAGAATTCCACTCAGTTGGGATTATTGATATATAATATTGGGTTTTCATGCATATGGAACTAGAAAAAATTATCATATTCTATTTTTGGTGTCACCTTAAAACCCAAGAGTTTTATTATGCACTTACTACCATTTCCATTGCATACAATACATGCAAACATTAAATTACATGAAAATTACATATTTTGAAGTAAAGTACTTGTGATTTATTATTTATTGATACTCACACCGTACTCTAGTCACATTTGGTACAAAATTATACATCATTATTACACATAATGACAATTTAAAATTCCCTACAGCTGAGGGATGATCTTGATTTCGCAAGGTTGTATAATAATAAATAGTATATGATAGGAATCTAGAGTGTTTGAAAAGTTTCTTAGTATTCATTCATTTTGATAATTTTTTCTATGCTTGTATTTGATCCACCAAAAGGAATATTGATATTTTATATATTTCTTTTATTATTTATACATCATTCATTTTAATATCACCTTGGTTATGTTCTATTTATAATCACTTGTTGAGATGTCTATTTCCGTTATCCATCATGTGTATGATATTGTTATTATTTCCACTATTGATTCTGACAATGTGGTATGGAAATACTTTTCTATTGTTCATAATATAAAACTCTCACTTCTAGTCAGAAGCATTTGGAATTTGGGGAGGCACTACTAAGTTCATGTGAAAACCCCTTGATTAAAAACATTAGAATTTTCCAAGGAATGTGGGGAATTAAAATTTGATATCATATAATCCGTTAAATTTATTATAATATTTTGGAAAAGTGTATTTGGGATATAATATGTCCATACTTTTTACATAACTTGTTCCTATGAGAAGATAATCCATATTTTAAGGAAGTCCAATTTACCCGGGAATGTATTTTTACTCTTGATATTATTATTTATCATTGTCACACTCCACCAGAGTGATAAATTAGTCTTTATTTTTTATGTAATTGAGACCCTTTTCCCATATATTACTCTGGGTGAGTGTTCATGAATTATATAAATTATGTTGGATTCAAATTCCATATATTTTCACCATTTTTTTAATGATCTAAGATTCTGTATATAAATATTTTATATTTTGATTAATATTCATTTAATTCCACAAATACATTCCCAATGACCATAAATGTGTAGTCTATTCCGTGTGTAGATACACAATCATCATATTTAATAATGGATCTTCAATATCTCTACTGATGATCCTTCCCTTTATTATCATACATAGACATACCCTATTTAATAATTTCATCATAACATTTTTAAATGAATCATAATCATTGATGATCTCATGTGATCACTAAGCATAAACATGGTAGATAACAATAAATTATCATAACAAATCGTCATAATAGAATATAGGCATGATATGATAACCCTAAAATAAATATGTTCATATCCAGTTTATCAAGTCTCATAAACAAGAATCATTAAATAAAGAATGATAAATTCAAAATATTTGAAGCATAATAGTGTAAAGTCATTATAAAATACTCATGTATCAAAATTTAATGTCATAAAAATGTGACAATATCATATGTATAGAAACTATTTCATATTACATGGTTAACTACCAATAACATAAAATCATCACTATTCTTGACTCAAAACCTAATTCCAATAGATTATCAATCAAATAAACTTGTTTCGTATATTTGATCAATTAAATTAAATTTTTTTTCCATCCTGGATATTGCTTATCGACTTGCTTCATATAATGGATCATGTACATCAAATAGTTTACTATGATTATATCCCGAGGTAAAATATATTTCAGAGATCATTATAGGGATATATAATCCTAGGACCACCTATAAAATAATTAAAACTATATATATGTCTTCAAAAAGTTCATAAAACATTCATTATATAACTATATAACAACCCATGAATGGAAAATGGCATTAATAAGCATTATATAATCAAATCATAGCATAACCCATAGAAAATTATGGTATTTAACAAACATTAAATAATAATAATCATAAAAAAACTAGAAAAATTATAAATATTGTTCCATTATGTAATATTGTCATTAAAACACACGGAAAAAAATATTTGTTTTTTTATTAATATAAATATCATTAAAAAAGTTCTTGATGAAAACATCCAATCAATTTTTAAATCCATTAATTAAAATAAAAAATATAAATATTTTAGATATTTTTTCATTCAAAATATATATGAAATGTGTTTATTAATTAATCAAATCCATGAGAAATCATAATTTAAAAAATCCATTATTGTCATATAAGTTAAAATAAATCATTCTATTCATATTTTTTAAAAAAAAGTCAAAAAGTGCCTCATTTAGAAAACATTAAGAAGATTACTTCAAAAAAATTAAAAGAAATCCAATCATGTATAATGAACGCTTTAAAAATAGGTGGATAATATTGAAAATATATTTATTTTTTAAAAATATTTATATTGAAGGAAAATTAATTTTGACCAAAGAGATAATAAGTAATGTTCGGTGTTTTGAACCGGATAAAAAACACCGGAAATAAATTTTTCCCATTAACTGGGAATGCCGGATTTAAAAACCAAGGGTCAGAATTTTTTTTCCATTATCCAACACTGCGGCGTTGATAGAATAAAAATATTAGGTTTATTTTATTAATACCTATGTTTTTTTCTTTTCAAAAAAATTAAATAACTCTCAAACAGTTCATCGTTTGGAAAATATGATACCACCATTAGGTCTGGAACGCTGGGTTTACCCTAAGCATGCTATAACCTTGATTTGTATCGGGTGTTTGGCACCATCGCATATGATAATTCCATATTTATTTTTAATTAATTAATTATTATGATTTTTATATAATAAATAATTACTTTACTCACAAACGGTGCGTCGAATGAGAAATTTGAGACCGTCGATAGTTCTAGGACATGGGGTTTACCCTAATAAAGGTATAACATTTGCGGGCATCAGAAATTTGGTTATATCACACCAGAAGATAATTTACATGGGTTAAATATTTTTTTCTGGGTGTTAGAAATAATAATAATAATTTTATTATAAATATTACTATTTCTGTTGATGTCAAAAAATAGAAATGCACTACCACAATTAATAAATTGTGTTGCTTTGTAAATAATAACCAGGTAATGTAATAAGTATGATATTATTAATTGTTCCAATTAAATAAAAATGTGCAATGCATATTTATTTATTAACTGTTATCCTTTTTACTAATGGTTGTTGTCATTAAAATATTAATTGTGCCATTGAAGGGTTGAATTAAATAAAAATAATTTATTAATTATTACTATTATTATTATATTGGGACAAAAACATTCATATATATATATGAGGTATATCTATATATATGGGATTAAAAAATAGATATATATATATATTTATATATAAATGTGTGAGAATATATACATGAATATGTAGATGTGTGTATATATATATAACATGTATATACATGGGTGGATATTTATGGTTAGGTTAGATAAAATATTGTTAATTACATACATAAATGCATTAAACATGTTGACTTAAATCATGTTGTGGACTGTTATGTTTTTTATCCAAATCTTTAGAGCGACTCGGGGTGCACACCTGCACACCCTATTGCGGAACCTGGATGGCTTTTAAAATTAATTAAATGATTGTTCTAGCATTATATAAAATATTACATCCCTCCATAGCACAACGTTCAGTTTAAAAATAATTAAAAAGGATTAAAGGAAATTAATGGAGTTTAAAGATGGATAAAAATAAATAATAAAAAAGATATAGTTAGAGAGAAAAAAAAATTTATTAAAATATGGTAAACCTATTTTAATTATTTATTTTATTTCATCAACAATATTATTTTTATTATTTTTATTTATTTAACTCCTTTTTTCTCTTTCCCTCCCTTTTTATTATTATTTTCCTCTCCTCCTCTCCTCCTCCTCTCCTGTGCGTGGAAAACCACTCCTACCTAGGAGGTGTGCGCCACCTTCTGCTCCCATTGGACGATCGCCGGGCCTCCGTTCATCACTTTTTTTCAACTTCAAGTGCACTATGAAACTATAGGTAAGACTTACCCCATGCACCATGAATCATGCGATATCATTCTAAATCATTTGCACAGTTCACCATGGAAGGATTATTCCCAATTTTGGGGTTTTTCTAAAATCTTCAGTTTCCTTCTGTTTTAGGTCAAATCAAAGCCTACTGGGGATCATATAGTCATCAAAAACCATAAGTTAGGGCATCCACTCTCTTTCCCTTAGTTTTGTTTCAATTTATAAAAATTAATTGTTTTTCCGTTAGTCCGTGCCTACCGGCCTTGTGAAAAATATCCCAAATTAATTAATTATTTTGTTTCACCTTGGTGTTGCAGGTGTATTGATCATGAATTAATGTGTTCAATTTGTTGGAACAAGGTTGGACACCCCTTGGGGCCTGCCGACATGGTCATTATAATTTTTTTTAGCCCAAATGTTTTATTTTTTTTAATTTCATTTGTTGCGCAGCCTATTTTTTTGCATACAATTTAAATAATGAATTTAGATTAATTTAAAATAGTGAATTTTTGAATCATTGGTAGTTGGTTGTGCTAGTTTATATATTATTACAAAGTGTTTTATCTACATGTTTTTCACAACCTATTTTGTTGTGTTAAATTTAAAATAATTAATTTAGATTAATTATGAACTTCAAAATTATGGGATCTTGGTAGATGGTTGGCCAATTTATTTATTTATTTAAAGGTTCATTTGTCTGCTTATGTTGATGCGGTACCTTGCCTTGTTAAGATTTCTCTGCTGAAATATTTTATTTTTTTTGTGTGATGCACGAGTGTACCTATATGGTTTCAAGCTACAATTACACATGTTGACATCATATTTGCTGCTGTGAGAACATTAACTAAATTCAGGATGGGGAAAGGAGGTGGGTCCCATATTAAGGGCCATGATGAGACCCTTCGTTCTTGACGATTACCTCTATGTGCCGGGGGTATTCTTGGCATTGCTCGACGGAGACTTTCCTAGGATTTCTAATACATTTGAGTGATAACAGTTCCAAAAGGGCCCATCGGGATGTATCCATTTGCAATGTGGCTATGCCATCCTCAGATGAAACTCGGCCCCTTTTTGCAAGATCGGGATGGACTCAGGGTAATTCTATGACTTGAGTGATACATGGACTTTCGAAATATTTCCTTGGACGAGCTTGGTGGTATTGGATAATTGAATTATGCTCCATAGAGATACCTTTGGGATGAGTTCAGAATCCAACAGTCAACTTGAACATTTATAATGATGCACTAAATTTTTAGATTAATGTCTCTATTATTCTCTTCATATTTGTGATGTTTTCTGGTATGTTTAAGCACACCTATTTTACTCATGACATAGATCCCAAGTTAAATTACAAGCTTGGGGTATGCCTCTACCTTGTTTTACCTTACTCTTCTAGGCTTTATACGTTTTCATATGTGCATTCTGTTGACAGGTACTTCATTCAGACATCTGGCATAGGCCGAAGCAGATGATTAGGCATGGGTGCCACATAGTACCCGAACCGAGTGATTTATTCCATATCACATAATAAATTATCTGAAATTGTCATATAGTGGAACACAACATTTTATCATTGCACGAAATTGAATGGTTTGCACACCTTTGGTGCCGGCCTACTAGGATTTTATCTCACTCCCTTCTCGAGCATCATTGAAACCCGAGTAGATTATATGATTGCATGTGTTGACCAAGGGAAGCATTCCACTTCTTATTCATGATTGATTGTTTCTCAATTGAATGGAGACTGGGGTAGAGGATCGAGCCTTGATTATGATGCAGTGGTTGCAATTTGTTTCTTTTATTTTTATTTGATAGATGGCATGGGTTCTGTTTTTTGTACTTTCTGTTTAGAAATACTTAATGGAATGACATCATTTTGTTAGCTTACGCACTTTAGTATTATCAGATAGATTGTTCAGATTACTTCTGCTGTAGTTTATTCATTTATATTCATCTGCTATTTATTATTAAATGTTGTTCAATTCCAATATGATAATACCTATTACCTATGAAGGAATAGTCTCCCCTTCAGACCGAAAAAGGCCCTCATTACTTGTTGGCATCCTCTGGCATTTGAGGAGATGTGCTTGAGGTCTTGTGATTCACTTGTCCAACCACTTTCTTAGAGGTGAGCAGGGACAAGACGTTAAAAATTTGTATCAGAGGTCGTACTTTTTCATTGCCTTTCTATTTTTAGGTTGGTAGATAGGAAATTAGTAATGTGTCAGCGCTTGGTTAATAGACCTTCCTGGGACTGATCACCCCATGTACGGGAAGTGGCCAAGTGGTTAGGTATGGGATTGCTATTCATGATTTTTGATATTATAGTTGATATGATTTCACCTTGAGTGATTGGTGTAATTTTTGTTGCTTATGAATTTATTGAATTTATGATATTTTACCCTTGTACTATTAAGGAAACGATGAAGTATTGCATGCATTATAATAGGCATATAAAAATTCACATACATTGCATATTTCCATTCCATGTAGTTTCATTTTAGGATGCATACTGATTCAAATTGTGACCCTTTAATGTATTCCATGCCCTATAATTATTTAGAAGGAATTTTTAGATACCATGTCTCAGTATTATATTTAGCAAGCTAGTCTAATTCTATGCGTCCTTTTTAATACCATGTTTTCCTTGTGTCATGATTTTGTCCCCATTAGCTTAGCTTAGTGATGAAAATGTTATTATTATGTGATTACAACATGTATCTCTCTATTAGCTTCTTGTAGTGACCTTCTAGATTTTTTTTAATGTAATTGGTTATTTTTGCAGGAAATTATTGGTCTCTATTGAATGTGAGACAAAAGAAATAAACGTAAAGTGTATACTCGCATTATAGGTTGATATCCAACCATATATCTAGGATGATATGTGTTTCACCGTGTTATAATTTCAAATGAATTGGTTAACTACCTAAATGCATAACTAGGACCAAGTAGGCTAGTTGGTGCACATTTCTTATGAGATAACATGATATGTATGTTGTGGCTCTTAATAATTAAACAACTATTTTTTTGGTTTGCATTCAAATGAACTCAATTATGCTTAGTGGGACACTTGTAGGTCACCTTATCTACTTAAAAGGAATTTATTTGATTGATTTCTTAATTAAGGATAGGATGTCAATTAATGTAACATGTTTTAAAACTGAGTTTTAAAAAACATGCATGTTTTCCCTTGAGGCATTGTTTAAGATCATGTAAATTGTGTTATGTTTTGAAAAATAGTACTTAATTTTCATATTAAATCATTTGAGGATTTATGATTAAATGTGATTAAATATAATGGTATTGGATATGGAACTTGTAGAAATGACCTCAGATTAATACCCTGACATAAGAGTAATTTAATTTTCTCCTTGATATGCTTTGGAATAAAACCTTTCACATGTAGTTTCCCTTAGTCAGACCCCCTTTCATAAAATGACACATTTGTTCGGGTTGGTGGTTATGTTTTCCTTGACTTTTGTTTCGTTACTGATCATCAATAATGGTCATTTCCATCAGGTTAGAAACGTCTTATGAATGGTCAGTTACATCATAGGTCATTCGAAAATCTCTTCTATATAACAATTGATGACATTGTACGTCGTCCTCTGATTAAAAATTCATCTCATTTCTATATCACCTTTGGGTAGTATGCATTCATGTACAAGGTTGCATCAAGTGCTAAATGTTGTGTTGAACTGGTTTAGTTCAGTGTAATCATCAAGTCATGCATAGTTAAATGTGTTTCAGGTCATCTCTATAGTACAACGATTCTGTGTTAATGGAATCCAGTTTTTCCGATGCTCAGGATGACTTGAAGAGACTCGGGTGCTTTGACACACCGGTTAGTTTGGTTGGGTTTTCATGCACTTTTTTCAATGTCTTTATTTTGATATTCTTCTAATTATATAAGATTACTCTTCGTTAAGTGACGAGCATGTACCTGATCATGCCTTTGTCCTTGATGCACTAAGAGAGCTTCGGTATTATGCCATGATAAGGATATAAAATTTGTTGGGCTTTGTTAGGGTGGTTTTCCTTAGTGTTTCATGTTGATGCATCATTCTTATCGAGGCTTGTTTAGTCTTGAGTGACCATTGTATTTCCATGTGGGAATTCCTAATGAGCTATTCTAAACAAACCATTTCATCTAACTTGATTGCCAGGACGATGCTGCTCTAGCTTCAGACAATGTTTAGATATGGGAATCTTGCCCTTGTACCAATGTATCACTCATTACCATAGAGTTTGGACTACATTACATTAGTTCATTTCAATCATGTTGTAGAAATCTTTGTTTATCCTAGAATTTTTGTCTAACATGTTGATGCCTAAATCATTTAACATCACTGGAGGTCAGGTATAAACTCCCATGGAAGTATTCGTGGTAAATGTGAGATAGCTTTAAAGAATATATCATAGTTCAGTTCATAAAATGTCAAATGATTATGCTGGGTGCCTTCATAAATGGTCTACCATAGTGTCTTGACTAGTTTTCTCTCCTTCTCAATGAAGTGGTCAGCGAGGGACCTTTTTCTGGCATGTTTCCTGGTGAGACGAGTGTAGTTTGTGTCAAATTTTGCTTTCATATAATGCTAACTCTACTTGTGTTTTATGGGCAATGGGTAATCAACAATTTTTGTCACGACCCATCCCCTGGGGTCTGTGTCCTTACAACCTCACTCCTGCCTTCCATAGGCCAGGTGCTGGTGACAAGCACCAAAGACGTAAATCCCAAAACTGGGGAGGCATTGCCTTTATATCTGCAAATAAGCACAACCAGAGAACAAGAGGAAGAATACACTAAGTATTAACTAAAAACAGAATAATTGAAGGAAAGTACAAGGGCCAGAAATAAAATCCCAATAGTAAAGTACAAGGAAATGACAAACATGTACAACTAAAAAGACAAAAAGTTGGTACGTGCCTAGAAGCTTCGGGATCATCCACCATAGATCCTACCTGAAGGGTATGTACCGATATCCCCCTTAGTGCTCCACGTCTATCCGTCTCCTATGGGTACCAACTCGTGGTGAGGTCCACCTCTGGGTACCATCCAGTCCTCGTACACTCCTCCTCAGTCTACGATGTCTGTCGTTTACATCCAACACAACGAGGTGCATGCATAGCACATGCATGGGTTAGTATAACGTTACTCAGTAGGGACCCTGAGACTCTCAAGGTGTCACAAAAACCACAAAGTATAAACCACGGTAGAAAGATAAAATCACGAAGTTTCAACCAAACTTACGTTTTTATATGCCAATACATATACCCAACACTACCACAAAAACAGTTTTTCCCAGCGATAACAAAAAAGCGGTCATAAAGGGGGGTACCTTTATCTGTGCAAAAAAAACGCTAATAAAATAACCCCTTTATCTGCAATTTTTTTTAGCGCTGATAAATGGACCCCCTTTTTCAGTGTTTTTTAGCACTGATAAAGGGACCCCCTTTATCAGTGCTTTATTAGTATCACTGATAAAGGTGGGCCTCTATCAGGTCTTATAAAAGCACTGATAAATGGCCAAATTCAAAAAAAAATTAATTAAAAATAATATATAAATATATAAATATATAAATATAGTTATATTGATATAAATATAATATATAATTTTTAAATATATTTTAGATAAGTATAAATATACATTTACACTTAATATACTTAAAATAAAAGATATTTAGTGAAAATGGCTTATTAAAAAATTAAAAAAAGTGTTCTAAATTAATAATTTTCTAATTATGATGGATTAATAGTCATTTAATAACAATTTGAAGACTAAATAAGTAAAAAATAATAAATATCGATCCAAAATATGTTGAAAACGCAACTCAAACTTCATACAGCCATAACATTTGATACGGGTGTCCGTTTGAGCTCTACCACATATCAAATCGAAGCATGCGATGAGCTCTATGTTACTGGGACCGTGGTACCCTGATAAAGGTTTTTTCGAGGACAAATGAGGCCCAAAAGGCCTCCAAAAACTGAGTTTTTAGTCGGGGTACCCAGATTTTTTAACATTTTGTGGAATTTCAGCCTCGTTCAAAGGGGTATTATTGGCTTTTTTGGTGGGGAATGAATTTATTCAAAGGTATAACATTCATATTGATATTATTCCTTTGAAATTTCATCATTTTTTATAATTCACTACTATAAATAATCAAATATATATCAATATAAACATATTTTTTACATATTCACACCTAAAAATTTAATTATAAATATAAAAAATAAAATATATTTACATATAAAATATAATAGCTTTATCTAAATAATAATTAATATCCATTTTATTTAAAATAAAAACATATGAATATTTATATCCCTATATATTAATCTAACTATATATATATATATTTATCTAACTATATATATATATTAATCTAACTATATATATATATATATTAATCTAACTATATATATATATTAATATAAATACATATATATATTAATATTACTAAAAATATATATATTATTATCACTATAAATATATATATTAATATAACTATATATATATATTAATATAACAATATATATATATATATTACTATACAAACAAATATATCTATATATATATATTAATATAACTATATATATATATATAACTATATACATATTAATATAACTATATATATATATATTAATATGACTATATATATTAATATAACAATTTATATATTAATATAAATATATTATTATACGAATAAATATAACTAAATATATATATATAAAGAAATATATATTAATATAACTATATTTAGGTTAATATAAATAAATATTGCCATACGAATAAATATAACTATATATATATATATCATGAAATGGAAAACAAATCAAAATAGAGGAGTGGTTAGGGCTTAGGCGTGCATGGGGGAGGTCTTGAGTTCAAATCATAGGGGAGGTGAGGCGTGCACGCATGGGGGAATGTGGGAGAGCTCATTAAGGGGTACTTTATCAGAGCTAAAACAAAGCGCTAATAAAGGACACTTTTATCAGCGCATTGTTTTAGTACTGATAAAAGGGGTCTTTATCAGAGCTTTTTGGAGCGCTAATAAATGGGACCACCCTTTTATCTTCTTTAGCATTAGCAGCGCTTTTCTAGCGCTGCAAAGGCTATTTTTAGCACTGATAAAAGGCATATTTGTAGTAGGGTATGTTATTAATCACAGTCCGGCTCCAACGCTCGAGCCCAAGCATAAACCATTCCATAAAGGAATTATTGTCAATAACCACGTTGATAATGGTTGGAATACATGACTCATCTCACATAGGTATACAACTCACAAATAGGGATATAGATGATTAGATGTAGCCTTTGAATCATCTTTTCTGTCGAACCCCCATAGGATCATTGAACAATATTAGTGTTGTCGAACCCACATATGATCTTAGCACAGAAGTCATCATTGTCAAACCCAACTAGGATTCCAGTACTGTAGTCATCGTTGTCGAACCCACATAGTATCATGGTACAGTAGTCACTGTTGTCCAACCCACGGAGGATCCCTGTAAAGAAGTCATCACTGTCGAACTGACATAGGATTCTGGTACAATAGTTATTGTTGTCGACTCCATGTAGTATCTTGGTACAGAAGTCACTATTGTCGATACCATGGAGGATCCCAGTACAGAAGTTGTCACTGTCGAACCCACAGATGATTGTGTCATCTAAGTCGCAGCCAGACCCAGGGTTCCCGCACACAACATTCTCGAGTCCGGGAGGGTCTGCTTCTCGATCCAAATGTCGATACATAAAATAACTTGAAGTCCGGAGTTGATGTATCTCGTAGTTTCGTCTCATCATATGGAACCAAACGTGACAGACGGTTCATCAATCGGACGCCCGGTCTGAGAGTTATTTTCATTTCTATTCCAAGGGGCTGCTTGCATTTCGGGTAAAATACAACCTGGCCATACAACCACCTCATCGTAATCCACTATGGAGTATGCCAAAAGGTCTTACTATTCAAAAGCAATCCAACATAGTTGACATCCCATCAATCAGACATTTGGTCCTTAAATACAACCTGGATCGTCCACCATAGATCCTACCTGAAGGGTATGTACCGATATCCTCCTTAGTGCTCCACGTCAGTCCGTCTCCTATGGGTATCGACTCGTGGTGAGGTCCACCTCTGGGTACCGTCCAGTCCTCGTACACTCCTCCTCAGTCTACTATGTCTGTCGTCTACATCCAACACAATGAGGTGCGGGCATAGCCCATGCATGGGTGAGTATAACGATACTCAATAGGGACCCTGAGACTCTCAAGGTCTCACAAAAACCACAAAGGATAAACCACGGTAGAATGATACAATCACGAAGTATCAACCAAACATACATAGTTATATGCACATACATATACCCAACACTACCACAAAAACAGTTTTCCCAGCGCTAACCTATATCAGCGATAACGAAAAAGCAGTGATAAAGGGGGGTACCATTATCAGTGCAAAAAAAAAGAACTAATAAAAGCACCCCTTTATCTGCGCTTTTTTTAGCGCTGATAAATGGACCCCTTTTTTCAGTGTTTTGTAGCGCTGATAAAGGAACCCCCTTTATCAGTGCTTTTTTAGTAGCGTTGATAAAGGTGGGCCTCTATCAGCTCTTTTAAAAGAACTAATAAATGGTCAAATTCAAAAAAAATTAATTAAAAATAATATATAAATATAGTTATATTGATATAAATATAATATATAATTTTTAAATATAATTTAGATAAGTATAAATATACATTTAAACTTAATATACTTAATATATAATATATTTAGTGAAAATGGCTTATAAAAAAATTTAAAAAAAAATTTCTACATTAAAAATTTTCTAATTATTATGGAGTAATAGTCATTTAATAACAATTTGAATTTTAAAAAAGTAAAAAAAAATTAAAAATAAATCCAAAATATGTTGAATATGCAACTCGAACTTCAAACCATCATAACTTTTGATATGGGTGTCCGTTTGAGCTCTACCACATATCGAATCGAAGCCTGTGATGAGCTCTATGTTACTGGGACCGGGGTCCCCAGATAAAGGTTTTTTTTAGGACAAAAGAGGCACCAAAGGCCTCCAAAAACTGAGTTTTTAGTCGGGGTACCCAGATTTTTTAACATTTTGTGGATTTTCAGCCTCGTTCAAGGGGGTATTATTGGATTTTTTTGGTGGGGAATGAATTTATTCAAAGGTATTACATTTATATTGATATTATGTCTTTGAAATTTCATCGTTATTTATAATTCACCGCTATTTATAATCAAATATATAACAATATAACCATATTTTTTATATATTCACACCTAAAAATTTAATTATAAATATAAAAAATAAAATATATTTACATATAAAATATAATAGCTTTATCTAAATAATAATTAATATCCATTTTATTTAAAATAAAAACATATGAATATTTATATACCTATATATTAATCTAACTATATATATATATATTAATCTAACTATACATATATATTAATATAACTACATATATATTAATATTACTAAATATATATATATTAATATCACTATAAATATATATATTAATATCACTATAAATATATATATTAATATAACTATATAAATATATTAATATAACAATATATATATATATTACTATATGAATAAATATAACTATATATATATTAATATAACTATATATATATATATTAAAATATTAATATATATATATATATATATTAATATAACTATATACATATTAATATAACTATATATATATTAATATAACTATATATATTAATATGACTATATATATATTAATATAAATATATTATTATACGAATAAATATAACTAAATAGAAATATGTAAATAGAAATAAATATTAATATAACTATATATAGGTTAATATAAATAAATATTACCATACGAATAAATATAACTATATATATATATCATGAAATGGAAAACGAATCAAAATAAAGGAGTGGTAAGGGATTAGGCGTGCAAGGGGGAGGTCTTGAGTTCAAATAATGGGGGAGGCAGGGGCGTGTGCGCATGGGGGAATGTGGGAGAGCTCATTAAGGTGTCCATTATCAGTGCTGAAACAAAGCGCCGATAAAGGACCCTTTTATCAGCTCTTTGTTTTAGCCCTGATAAAAGGGGTCTTTATTAGCGCTTTTTGGAGCACTGATAAAGGGGACCACCTCTTTATCTTCATTAGATTTAGCAGCGCTTTTCTAGCGCTGTCAATGGACATTTTTAGCGCTGATAAAAGGCATATTTGTAGTAGTGTACGTTATCAATCACAGTCCGGTTCCAACGCTCGAGCCCAAGCACAAACCATTCCAAAAAGTAATTATTGTCAATCACCACATTGATAATGGTTGAAAGAAATGACTCATCTCACACAGGTATACAACTCACAAAGAGGGATATAGATGATTAGATGTAGATTTTGAATCATCTTCTCTGTCGAACCCACATAGGATCATTGAACAATATCGGTGCTGTCGAACCCATATAGGATCTTGGCACAGAAGTCGTCACTGTCAAACCCACCTAGGATTCCAGTATTGTAGTCATCGTTGTCGAACCCACGTAGTATCATGGTACAGTAGTCACTACTGTCAAACCCAGGGAGGATCCCGGTTCAGAAGTCGTCACTGTCGAACCGACATAGGATTCTGGTAGAGCAGTTATCACTGTCGACTCCACGTAGTATCATGGTACAGAAGTCACTGTTGTCGATCCCATGGAGGATCCCGGTAGAGAATTTGTCACTGTCGAACCCACAGAGGATTGTGTCATCTCAGTCGCAGCCCGACCCAGGGTTCCCGCACACAACATTCTTGAGTCCGGGAGGGTCCGCTTCTTGATCCAAGTTTCGATACTTAAAATAAATCGAAGTCCAGAGTTGATGTATCCCGTAGTTCCGTCTCATCATATGGAAACAAACGTGACAGACGGTACGTCAATCGGACGCCCGGTCTGAGAGTTATTGTCATTTCTGTTCCAAGGGGCTGTTTTCATTTCGGGTAAAATACAACCTGGCTATACAACCACCTCATCATAATCCTTTATGGAGTATGCCAAAAGGTCTTACTATTCAAAAGTAATCCAACATAGTTGACGTCCCATCAATCAGACATCTGGTTCTTAAGTTATAAGCATTTCTGCTCCAAGGGTCCAGTTGGTTTTGGGTTCAAACCAATCCATTCATACCAAAACATCACCAAAACCATGAGTATGATATACCGGAACAACATTCTCGATCCATGGAATCCTATGAAACTGACTGTGCATTGATCGGAGGTCCGTTGCTCATGTTATGAGAGAAAAACCAAAAGTTGTCCAAAGAGGGGGGGTCTGGGTGAAGTCTGACCCGGCCCAACCCGCCCTATGTCGGCCCGAACTGGGGCGACCCGACCCGGATCTAGGTCCGGCCCGGCGGGCGAAGCCCGGCCCACGCGGGGGGCAACTTGGCCATCGCGGTAGGTGCCCCAGCCCGCATTGCCGTTTCGGCTCAGCCGGCTGGCCGAGCGTGTTATGCGAAAGGCATGGAGCTTGGGGGGGGGGGGGGGCTGGTGTCAACTAACGGCGGCGCCAGCTGGGGCCGCCCATCATCCTGGAACTTGCGGATGCTGGTTCCCCTCCACCACCGCGGTCGGTGCCATTGTGGCCTTCCACCACTGTCGCACGAGGGGCGCCACCACCCCTAAGTGCCATGCCAGTGCTGACGACCGCCTCTAGTCGCCGGCACCGCCACGCCGGTGACCCGCACTCCTGTAGCCCTCTACATGCCACCAGAGTTATTCCAGTGGTCCTTTTTTCCTCTTGTCTGCACCTACGGCTTCCTTGGGTCTTGTTCTTCACTACAAAAACATCAAATCTGGGTTTCCATTCCGTTCACTCGTTGTCCATCAAACCGCTCATCAAGAATGTATTGGAGGAGGGTCTGCACTTGTTCGTTAGCCCATTCCCTCCGCGTTAGACGATCAAACAGTAATCCAGCATATAATTGAACTAGAATCAAATCTTAGCTTATTCTCTAACCCATACCACAATTAACATCCATTCTGCGGATCGACATGTTCGGGGTTCGATCCATTGTTTTTTTAATCCATGGGAAAAGAAAAACTTAAAAGAAAGGAATTAAAACTCAAATTCAAGACCCTACCTTGATTTCATTGATCATTGAAGAGTTATGGAAAACGTACGTCATTCCATCTACGTCGGAAGGTGTAGAGCCCAGTGTAGTCGAGTTGAGTCGACACTGTCAGTGTACTTCGTGGGTGGCGATGCATCACTTACTTGATCTAGTTGATAAAGGTATAAGGTGTTGCTTCACGTTCATCTAGACGTGTAGAATTCTTCTTTGAAAAACATTGTTCTTCATTGAGGGAATATTATTTCTCCAAGAGTTCCTCCCAATTATTCTCAATGTTCCAACCCCAAACTAAAATAATAGGGTCTCCTATGATTTTATTATTGACAAGATTTTCAAAGGATTTCAAAAGCTAGAATTAATTAAATTTAATAAGTTCAATTCATTAATTAGATGGTTGGAACACTTAATGAGAGGAGAAAGGTGGAGAGTTCACCCAAAATAAATGAATAGCGGTTGATTTAATAAATTCAAGGGATGTTAAAGAGTTTCAAGGGGAGTTGATGGGTTAGTTGCTCGTGTGGGACCCACCATATAATATCCTCCCATGGGAGGTTATGTGGAGGTGGGCCCCTCCTCCAACTTCCCTTTGGAGAAAATTAACCACCACACATTTATAAAAAATTTTCTACAAATTTTTTTTATTAAACATAGAAATCCCCAAAAAATTAACTTCCACTCTTGATAAAATGCAACTATGGTAAAAGTATCCTTAACCGAATATTGGCACTGCGAGTTCAATGGTGTCCTCAGATTTAAATTCCGAGCACCTGTTCAGAATATATAAAATCTTCAAATATGTTTAATGAACGTACCCAAACAAAACATCAGAAAATGATTCCAGGCACACCGGGCCTCAGAATCAGTAACCGTTAGAAACTGCAGAATCGTAAAATTTCCATGTATTAAAAAAAATTCCACAGGAATTATGGGTCTTTAAATTCTCTCCACCTCATGGATTTATTTCCCCAAAAGCTACAACTCAATATAAGGAAATAAATGGGGGTACTGATCACGTATCTGAGCCTCCCACTCCCATGTGCTCTTCTGGAGGTTCTCGTACTGCTAGTGAACACACACCAGAGGAATCTACTATCCATGCTTGACCCACTCTTATCGATCCTCAATCCCCACTGGAACCATATTAAAGGTAACCTCTTCATCAATATCTATCTCCCCATGGTTGATGATGTGGGAGGGATCGTGCACATATCTTATCAGTTGAGATACGTGGAAGACGTCCTGCACCCAGTGCAATTGAGGTGGAAGGGCCAAGAGGTAAGCCACCTATCCTAACCTACTGAGAACATGAAAAGGTCCGATGAATTGTGGAGATAACTTTCTGAATTGGTTAAATCTTCGTAGACCTCGTCGAGGTGAGACCCGTAGAAAGACGTGGTCACCATCCTCGAATTCTAGTGGACTCCTTATACTATCAGCATATGACTTTTGTTATCTCTGCACAATCTATATTAACTCTTGGATGACTTGAACCTACTCCTTGGTAGTTCTTACCATCTCTGGTCAGTAGGAAGTTGGAAGAATTGGTATGTCAGTTGTCGATCACCCAAATCGAGTCGTGTCCTCTATACATACTTGGAAAACCCGTCATTAAGTCCATTGATATCACATCCCTCTTCCACTTTGGGACCTATAAAGGTTGAACCAATCCTGTTGGTACCTGACGCTCCACCTTCACTAGCTGACAAGTGAGGCATCGAGAGACAAAATCCGCTACTACCTTCTTCATTACTAGCCACCAGTGCTGTCATCGAAGGTCCTAGTACATCTTTACCACTTTTCGATGTACCGCTAATGGGGACTTGTGGAACTCCTACAACACTTACTCTTGAAGGGAAACTGGTACCATGGCACATCCTCCCCAAAGGAATGACATGCTCCCCACCCTCATAAAATATTTCGGGTGCCTGCCCAGAGGATATCTAAGCACGTCATGTCTCGCAGTCAGTATCCCCATGTTGTGCCTCCCCGAATCACTGATGAATTGGGGAAGTGACTGTGAGAGACTAATGAATGTTTCTCCGTCCTAATCTACAAAGGATATCTGCAACATGGCCAACTGCTCTGTCTCCCCTTCATGCAGCTGAATGCCTTCCCTCCTACTGAGAGAATCGGCTAAAACGTTCCCCTTTTCAGGTGTATAGATTATCTCGAGGTCATAATCCTCAAGAAATTCATGTTGTCACCACTGTCGCAAGTTCAGGTCCTTCTGAGAGAAGATATATATAAGACTCTAGTGGTCAGATTAAAATATAAAGCAGTCACCCAATCAACTATGGGTGAGACTGGCCAATTTAAATGAACTCGTCTACACCCTTCTTTGTGTATGCCATACAAGAGATGCTTAGATTTCTCCTTTCTCGAAAAGAGAAATTTGGTATCATCCCTGGGAAGAACCATACCCATTGACTGACATTGTCTATCCTGACATGAACGCTACTAATTCATGCCATGGATGATTTCTTAAGGTCTTAATGCTAATACCAAGAGATCCAATTATTACTCTCGCCTCAAAGGGTTGACTCACTCTGTCGGCCTCAGTGTGTGGTCACTGGGTATCCTCTAGTAGGAATCTCGAATGTGAGGGTTATGTAAATAGTTTTATCCATAATATCTTAGTATTATCCACACAAAAGGTATAAAATCAAATGTTAGAAGGACAAGTGTCTTTTATTTTTTCATCTCAAAGTACATAGACTCAAAGCAACCAGAAAAAATGACATCAATGAAGCTAGGAGCATCATCAACAAATGACTCTATACCTGAAACTTGTCCCACTCCTATAAACCTACTCTCGGATCACTATTATAGTAGGCCTTAGCTTCCTGAAGCTAAGCTCTCCCCTATCAACCTGTTCCCTACAGTCTGGGTGGACCTCCTGGCGGTGGTGTTGGTAGGGCCTCGAAACGTCGTCCACCACCTACTGCTCGGCCAGCTCCTCAGCCACGTCCGCATGCTCCCAGCAGACCACCATAGTCAAAGATCTTCCTCTCCCTAGGAGGTCCCTCTACTTCCTACTACTCATCTACATGGTGGGTCGGGCAGTCTCGAGCCATGGGACCATGTCCGCCGCATGCATTACACTTCCTACACCTCGTATGGATAGCTCCGTCTCGTGTGCCCCGCACACCTGAACCTGAGTCGTGCAGTCGAACACCTGTGGGTCTGGTCCTCTTGGACCCCTACGTCATCTGTCTATTTCAAGCTACAGAAGACTCTGGTGCGTGTCGACTAGTGGTGGGTCTCATTGTTGGAGACTTCTCAGCAAGGAGACTCTCCACTAGGAGGGCTCACTCCAATACCCCTGTATGCGTTGGAATGTTGAGGGAGATAATAGAAGTTGTGATCTCATTCATGAGTCCCTAATCAAAGGTCCGGACCCTGGAGAATGGGTCTCATAACATATATGTGGAGTAGCATTAGAGGTCGGTAAACCTTGCAGAGTACTGATCTACTGTCATGCAACCCTACTGCAGATTAAATAACTATTGAATTCGCACCACACGATGTGTGGCTGGTACAAACTCTGCTCCGAACATGCTCTCGAAGTCTATCCAGAGTAGTGATGCCACATCATGCACCTGGAGCATCAGGATCCACCATCTTCCCGCTGCTGCTTGTAAGAGATGCGTGGAAAGGTTCACCATAAGGTCGGCTGGTGTCCCTACCAATATAAAAACTCTCACTACACCCTCCCTCCAATCCTCAACTTCCTATGGGACCATCTCTCCCCAGAACCTAGGTGGTCTCTAGATTTGTAAATCGTGCAATGCACTCAGATGACGTGCAATCTCTACTACGGGAGCTGGTGGTATTGGTGGACCATCGCGTAGTGGTACCACTGGAACCTCCGTTGTGATGGAGCCCTGCACCAAGGCCACGTCGCTCGGTGGGCTACCATCATGTACAAAACTCAGAACCCTAGTTGTCTGCCTCAGTGGGGCCATCCTAAAAAGAAACAAGGTCGTCACGGTCAAAAAAATATACCTAGGGAGCTGACACAAACTAATCACGAAGAAAATTTTCAATGGAAGCACACACACAATCACTGTTTTCATGTATTGATTCGAATGTCAGAAGTCAGAGTCCTAGTGTATGGATACATCAGCTACTGCACCATCACCGGTTTCCCTAAACTGATAACCACACTCAAAAAATGTAACATTAATGCTATTAAAAGAATCAGAGTCCAAGTTTTGCGGTAGAAACAAATCCTATGATACCAATGTTTCACGACCCATCCCCCAGGGCCCATGTTGTAACTACCCCAAGCATGCCTTCCATAGGCCAGAGGCTGGTGACTAGCACCAAAGGCGTAAATCCCTAAACTGGGAATTCATTTTCTTTATAACTAAAAACAAACACTGCCAGAGAACAAGCAGAAGAAAACTCAAAATAATAACGGAATACAGATGAAATGGTGGAAAGTACAAGGGACAGAAATACATGTTCAACAGTAAAGTACAAGGTATGAAAAAATATGTACAACTAAAAAGAAAAATAGCTAGATGGTGCCTCGTAGATCTTGGATTTTCCACCACAGATCCTACCTAAAGGGTAGGTACTGATAGCCTCCTCAATGCTCCACATTCGTCTGTCTCCTCTGGGTACTGACTCATCATGAGGTCCACCTCTAGGTACTGTCTAGTCCTCAAACACTCAACCTTGGTCAACGATGTCTGTCATCTGCATCCAACATAATGAGGTGTAGGCATAACCCGTGCAGGGGTGAGTATAACGATACTCAATGGGGACCCCAAGACTCTCAAGGTCTCAAAAAATTGACAAATGATAAACCAATGTATAATGATAAAATCAAGAAGTATCAACCAAACCAACTTAGGTATATTCCCATACATATACCTATGTTATCAATCACAGTCCAGCTCCAACTCTTGAGCAAAAGAAAAAACCATTTCACAAAGGAGGTAAATTCAATCACCATATTGATAATGGTTGAAATACATGAATCAGATCACACAGGTATACAAATCACAAAGAGGGATAGAGAAGATTAGATGTAGCCTCTAAATCATCTCTTATGCTGATCCAACGTAGGATCTTGGAACAATATCAGCACTGTCGAACCCACATAGGATCCGGGAACGGAATTCATCACTGTCAAACCCACGTAGGATTCTGTTATAGTAGTCATCGCTGTCAAACCCACATAGGATCCCGGTACAAACGTCACTGCTGTCGAACCCACAGAGGATCGAGATATAGAATTCGTAACTGTCGAACCCATGTTGATTTCGGTACAATAGTCATCATTTTCGAACCCACATAGGATCCTGGTACAGCTGTCACTTCTGTCGAACCCACAGAGGATCCCAATACAGAAGTCGTCGTTTTCGAACCCACGATGGATTTCGTCATCTTAGTCGCAGCCAGCCCTAGGGGTCCTACACCCAGCAGGCTTGATTCCTGGAGGGTTCGCTCCTCGAGGAAAGTATCGATACATCAAATATTTTTAAGTCTTGATTTGATGTATAAAATGGTTCTGTCTCATCATAAGTAACCCAATGCAATAGGCGGTGCGTCAATCAGACACACAGTCTGAGGGTTATTGGCATTTCCATTCCAAATGGAAAGTTCGGTTTAGGGTACAATCTAACCTGGCCATACTCCAACCTCATCCAAATCCTATATTAATTATTCTCAATGTACCTTGTCTTCAAAAGGAACCCAAAATAGTTAATGGCACGTCAATTAGACGACGGGTCCTTATGTTATAAGTGTTTCTGGTCCGAGGACCCGGTGGGTTTTGGGGTCGAACCATCCCAGCCATACCCAAACATCACCAAAACCAGGAGTGTGATATACCGAAACGACTACCTCGATCTACATAATCCTACTAAATAGACGGTACATCGATCGGAGGCTCTTAGCTTATGTTTTGGGTGAAAACCCAAGAGTGGTCCAAAGAGGGGGGTTCAGGTATGGTCCGACCCGGCCCAACCTGCCTTAGGTTGGCTCGAACTGGGGCTACCCGACCCAGATCCATGTTAAGCCTAGTAGGGGGCGGTGTGGAACACTGGGCAGGCAGGCCGGCTAGTTTGAGGGCGGCTTGGCCCGCACGGTAGGCGGCTCGGCCCGCATGGGCGGTCGCAGCTCGGTCGGCTGGCCGAGCACATTACGTGAATGGTGTGGACCGAGGGGGGGGGGGGTGTCCCGTAATGGTTGTGCCAGCTGGCACCACCCATCATTCCCGGAACCCATAGATGCAGGTTCCGCTCCACCGCTATAGATGGTGTCGAGGCGGCCTTCCGCCGGCAACACGTGAGGGGCACCGCCGCCCCCAGGCGGTCAGTTGGTGCCGACCGCCGCCTCTAGCTACCGGTGACCTGTGCCGCTACACTCAACCGAGGGCCACAAGAGTCATTATGGTGGTCCATTTTGCCTCTCGTCTGCGCCTATAGCCTCCTCGGGTCCTGTTCATCGCTGCAATGACATCCAATCGGGGTTTCCATTCCATTCACCCATCGCCCATCAAAACGCACATCAAGAACGAATTGGCGGAGGGTCCAGACTTGTTTCTAAGACTGTGCTCTCAGAGTTAGAGGCTCAAACAGTAATCCAACATATATTTAAACCATAGAAAACCCTAGAATAATATTTGACCCATCCCACAATCAACATCTGTTCTGCTGATCGATATGTTCGGGGGTCGATCTGCTATTGTTGTTTTTTCTGAGGGAAAAGAAGTACTAAAAAGAAAGGAATTCAAACATGAATTCAAAACCCTACCTTTACTATCTTTGATCATTTACAAGTAGCAGAGAACAGATGTTGTAGAAGAAATATTTCATTCCGTATACGTCGGAAGGAGTAGAGCCCGGTGTAGGCGAGTTGAGTTGACACCATCGGTGTACTTCGTAGGCGGCAGTGCTTCCCTTCCTTGCTCTGGTTGAAGAAGGTAGAAGGTGTTTCTTCACGTTCTTCAAGATGTGGAGCATTCATCATTGAAGAACAATGTTCTTCCTCGAGAGAATATTATTTCCCCAATAGATCCTCCCAATTCATCTCAAATTTCCACCCACAAACTAAAATAACAGGCTCTCCTATTATTTTAATGTTTACATGATTTTCAAAAGATTTCAAAAGAAAGAATTAATTAAATTGAATAAGTTCAAATCATTAATTAGATGGTTGGCACACTTAATAAGAGGAGGAAGGTGGAGAGTTCACCCAAAATAAATAAAGAGTGGTGGATTTAATAAATTCACAGGGAGTTAAGGGGGTTCAACAGAATTTGAGGGGTTAGGTGCTCGTGTTGGCCCCACCACATAATATCCTTCCAAGGGAGGTTATGTGGAGGTGGGCCCATCTTCCAACTTCCCTTTGGAGAAAATTAAGCACCACATGTTTTAGAAAAAAATATGCTACACATATTTTTTATTAAACATAGAAATCCACAAAAACTTAACTACCACTCCCAATAAACCGCAACTGTGGTGAAGGTCTCTTTAATAGAATATTGGTGCTGTGAGTTTAATGGTGCCCTAAGATTTAAATTTCGAGAACTGGTTCAAAAGATATAAAACCTGCATGTACATTTACTGAACGTACTAGAACAAAACTTCAGAAATTGATTCCAAGCACATCGGGTCTTAGAATCAGGCACCGTCAGAAACTGTGGACTCATTCATTTACCATGTATTAGAAATAATTTCCATGGGAATTACGGGTCTTTAAAGTATTATCCATTTCAGAAATTAAACAATAAGCATACCTAAAATTCTTATGGTCATCTCGTGTATGAAATTCTCATGATGGAAGGTGTCATGACTTGTAATTTTACCTTTCTAATTTTAGAACCCTATGTGGGAAGTGAGTTTGACCAGATGTTTAAAAAGACAATGACAAGGTCGTGTCTCTAGAAAAAATGATTTGGTTAAATATAGTCTCGGGGTTTTCAGTAGGAGAATGAGCGTTGACTCATATCATAATGGTTCTTGGGTCGTTTTCATATCTAATGTAAAGTGTGCATTGGGCGTTTAGAAATGCAACGTTACCTTTTGTATGAGACTGCATTACCCTATAGATTGAGTAAGAGTTTTGTTGCTCCCAATGGGTTCACAGGGATGAGAAGCTCTAAGTTGGCAAGTTTGTAATGTTCCATGTTTTGAACTGGATGAAAAAAATGAAGAAAATAAAATTTTCCCGTTAACTGGCCATACCGGTTATAAAAACCGAGCATCCAAACATTGTTTTGATAGCCGACACTACGATGTTGATTGAATAAAAATGATACGATTATTTTACTAATACACATGTTTGTTTATTTTCGAAAAATGAAATAACTCTCAAACAATGCATTTCATGAGATATATGTGACAACCTTTAGGTTCGGAACATCGGGTTTACACTAGGCAGGGTATTACCTTGATTCATATTAGGTGATTGGCACCCTGTAACATGATAATTCCATCATTATTTTTAATTAATTTATTATTCCGTTATTATATAAAAAATAATTATTATTTTCTCACAAATGGTGCATCAAATGAGAAACAGGAGACCACTGATAGTTCCAAGACTTGGGGTTTATGCTAGTCAGATTATAACATTTGCAAGCTTAAATAATTTGGTAATGTTGAACATGAAGATAATTTAATTGGATGAAATTTTTTTGTTGGCTGTTATAAATAATAATAATTATTTTATTAATAATATTATTATTTGTGATGATATTAACAAATGTAAATTCACTACCACAATTAATAAATTGTATTACAGTGTAAAAAATAACTGGGCAATGTAATAAATCTGATATTATTAATTCTTCTAATTAAATAAAAATACACAATCAAAATTTATTTAATAACCGTTATGCTTTTTACTAATTTTTTTTCATTGAATTAATAATTTTGTCATTTATGGGTTGAATTAGATAATAATAATTATATTAATTATTGTTATTATTATTATATTGGGACAGAAACATTGATGTATATATATATGAGGTATATCTATATATATGGGATAAAATTTATATATATATATATATATAGTTATATATACATGTGTGTTTGTATATACAAAAATATGCAGATGTTTATATTTATATATAACACATATATACGTTGGTGGATATTTATTGTTAGGATAAATAAAATATTATTAATTACCTACATTATTTTATTTCACATGTCGACTTAAATGAAGTTGTGGAATTTTAAGTTTGTAATCCAAATCTTAAAAGCGACCTAGGGAACGCACCTGCACTCCCTATTACGGGTCCCATAAAACTATTAAAAATAATTAAATGATTGTATAGACTTTATGTAAAATATTACATCACTCCATAGCACAATGTTCGGGTAAAAAATAATTAAAAAGGATTAATGGAATTAAAGGAATTTAAAGAGGGATGTAATTAAATAATAAAATTGATATGGTTGGAGAGAAAAAAAATAATTAAAATGAGGTAAACATATTTTAATTATTTATTTCATTTTATCCACCATTTTATTTTAATTATTTTGTTTATTTATCTCCTTATTATTTTTTCCTTTCTATTTTCTTTCCTTTCCTTTTTATATATTTTTTCCTCTCCTCTTCTCCTCCTCCTCTCCTGTGTGTGGCACACCTCTCCTCCCTAGGTGGTGCACACCACCTTTTACTCCCTTCGGAAGATTGTCATGCCTCCATTCATCGTCCATTTTTTTAACTGTCATGTGCACTATGAACCTATCAGTAAGGCTTATCCCACACACCATAGATCGGGTGATCTCATTCCAAATCCTCTGCGCAATTCACCGTGGAAGGGTTTTACCCTATTTTGGGGTTTTTCTAAAATCATCTGTTTTCATCCATTTTAGGTCAAATCAAAGCCTACTTCCTATCAAAGGATCACCTATGAACATAAGGCAGGGTGTCTACTCTCTTTAGCTTTTTTTTGCGATTTATAAAAACTCACCATTGTGACGTTAGTTGGTGCCAATTGGCATTGATAAAATTCACCCAAATTAATTAATTAATTTGTTTCGCTTAGTTGTTGTAGCCTTATTGATCTTGAATTAATTTGTCTAATCTGTGGAAATATGGTTGGACACCCCATTGGGTGTGCCGAAGTGGTCAGTATAATTTATGTTTCCCCAAACTTTTAATTTGTTTAATTTCATTTGTTGTGAAACCTATTTTTTTCCTTCAATTTAAATATTTAGTTTATATTAATTAAAAAACATTAATTGTTTAATCTTTGGTAGTTGGTTGTGTTGGGTTATTTATTATTAAAAAGTGTATTTATATGCATGTTTTCCACAAAAGTTTTTGTATCGTTAAATTTACAATAATTAATTTATATTAATTATTAACTTTGACATTATTGGATCTTGGTAGTTGGTTGGTCCAATTTATTTATTTATTTAAAGGTTCATTTGTATGCTTATGTTGATGTGGTACATTGCCTTGTTAATATTTCTATACTAGAATATTTAATTTGAGCTGTTTGATGCACGAGTGTAGCTATTTGCTTTCAAGATGAAATTACATATGTTGATATCTTATCTGTTGATGTGAGAATATTAATTAAATTCAGTGTGGGGAAAGAAGGTGGGTCCCATATTAAAGGCCATGCTTAGACCATTCATTCTGGATGTTTACCTCTATGTGTTGGGGGTGGTGTTCTTGGGATTACCAGAGTGAGACTTCCATGGTATTTTTAATACTTACGAGTGATATAGGTTCTAAAAGGGACCGTTGGGATAGATCCATTGGCAATGTCACTATGCCAGCCTCAGATGACACTCGAACCCTTTTTGCAAGATTGGGATGGACTCAGGGTAATGCCATGCCATAAGAGATAATTGGTCATTCGAAAGATTTCCTTTGATGGGCTCGGTGGTATTGGATAATTGATGGATGTTCCGTAGCAATACCTTCGGGATGGGATCTGACTCCAAAACTCAACTTGGACCATAAAAATGATGCACTTAAGGATTAGATTAATGTCGATGTTAGTCTCTTGAGATTTTATATATTTTCTGGTATGTTGAAGAACACCTAGTTGATACATGTCTTAGACCGCAAGTTAAAGAAAAAGCATGGGGGTATGCCTCTTCCTTCTTTTACCTTACTCTTCTAAGAATTATATGTATGAATTGGTGAATTCTTCTTATAGGAAATTCTTTCAGACTTCCGTCTTAGGTCGAAGAAGGTGATTAGCCATGGGTGCCACTTGGATCCCAGACCGAGTTATTTATTCCATTGCACTTAATAAATTATTAGAAATTGTTATATAATGGAACACTGCATTTTATCATTGCATGAAATAGAAAGGTTTATACACATTGGGTGCCTGCCTACTGGGATTTTATCTCACACCCTACTCAGGCATTGTTGACACCCGAGTAGATTATATGATTGTAGGTATTGACAATGGGAAGTGTTCCACCTATAATTCTTGATTGATTGTTGTTTCTTTGAATGGATATTGGGGAAGAGGACTAAGCCTTTCTCTTAATGCAGTTGTCGAACTTTGTTTCTTTTCATTTTAGTTGATAGCATGCTTGGGTTTGGTTTTCTGTACTTTCAGTTTAGACATACATCATGGCTTGACATCATTTATTGAGCTTTCACACATGAGTATTATTTAGTTGGATTATTTATATTGCTTCTATTACAGTTTATTAATTTATATATTTCCAAAATTTAATATTAATTGATGCATACTTCTCCTGTGATAATACCTACTACCTAGGCATAGTCTCTCCCTCAGAGACAAAAAGGACCTCGTTGTTACTCAGCAGCCTTTGGTGTTTGGGTAGATGCAATTGAGGTATTGTGACACACCAGTCTGGCCACCATATTAGAGGTGATCTGGGTTGGGATGATAAAAAGTGGTTCAAAGGTGGTATTTTTCCTTTGTCTTACTGTTTGGGGTTGGTAGATATGAGAATGGTAATGTGTCGTTGCTTGGTTAAGAGCCATGCTTGGGACTGATCACCCCATGTATGGGAAATGAACAACTGGTCATGGTTGGGAATAATGTTCATTCTTTTCAATACTAAAATTGATATGATTTCACATTGAGTGATTGGTGTAATTTTCTTTTCTGATGAATTTATAGAATTTATTATATTTTACCCATGACATGTATTATTAAGGATGAAGCATTTCATGTTTCATAATAGGCACATAGGAATTAACATTCCATCGATATTTCTCATGCCATGTAGTTTCATTTCAGGCTGTGTGATGATTCAAATTGTGTTCCTGGAATGTATTCCATGTCCAATAATTATTTAGCAAGACTTTTTCGATAACATGTTTCCATAATAAATATACCAAGCTAGTATGTTCTCATCCTACCTGTTTAATACCATGTTTTCCTTATATCATGATTTTTTTCCGATTAGCTTGTCTATGGGATTAAAATGTTATTCTTATGTGATTACAACATGTATCCCTCTAGTAGCTTCTTATAGTGACCTGATATTTTATTATGTAATTGGTTCCTTTGCAAAAATTTATTGGTTTCCTTTGAATGAGAGCCAAATTCCATAAAATATAAAGTGTAAGCCATATTATAGGTTGATAGCCACCCATATATCTAGGTTGATATGTCTTTGAAAATGTCATAATTTCAAATGAATTGGTTAAATATCTAAAGTCACAACTAGGAACATGTAGGCTAGATAGTGCACGTTCCTTATGAGATAACCCGATATGGGTGTTGTGGCTCTTAATAATTAAAAAGTTGTTTTTTGCGTTGCATTCAAATGAACTCAAATCTGCTTAGTGGGACCCTTGTTGGTCACCTTATCTACTTACAAGGAATTTATTTGATATATCATATAATTAAGGAAAGGATGTCAATTAATGTAATATATTTGAAAATTGAGTTTTATAAAACATTCATGTTTTCCCTTGAGGCATTGTTTAAGATCATGTACATTGTGTTTTATTTTTAATAATTTCACTTAATGTTTTGATTAAATCATTTGAGGATTTATGATTAAATAAGATTAAATATAAGGGGCTAGGATATGGAACCTGTAGCAACAAACTATGATTAAAACCCTAGTATAAGAGTAGTTTCAGTTTCTCCTTGATTTTCTTTGGAATAGAACCTTTCACATGTCATTGTCCGTAGTCGGGCCCTTTTGCTTAAAATGACACCCTTGTTCAAATGGGTGGTCATATTTTTCTTCACTTTTGTTTTGGGCTTGAGAATCAATAATTCTCATTTCCATCAGGTTAGAAATTTCATAAGAATGGTATGTTGCTTCATAGGTAGTTCGACACTCTCTTTTCCATAGTGATGGATGACTCGGCACATTTTCCTCTGAGTTAAATGTCATCTTATTTCTGTCTCACCTCGGGGTAGTATGTGTTCTCGTACGCGGTGCCACCATGCGCTGAACGTTGTGACGAACTGGTTTAGTATAGTGTAATCCTCAAGTATTGCGTTGTTAAATAGGTTTTGGGTCATCTTTGTAGTACAATTAATTCTTTACTAATAGAATCAAGTTTTTTCAATGCTTAGGATGACTTCCATGGACTCAGGTGTTTTGACTCACCGATCAGTTTGGTTGGGTTTTCATGCCCGTTTTTTTCAATGTTTTCCTTGTGGCAATCTTCGAATCCTCTTGGTTTACTCTTCCTTAAGTGATGAGAATGTTTTGTATCTTTGCTTCATCCATGATTCACTAATAGAGCATCGATATTACGCAATTCTAATTAGTTTAACATTTTTGGGTTTTGTTAGGGTGGTTTTCCTCAGTGATTCATGTTGATGCGTTATTCTTATCAAGGCTCGTTTAGTATAGAGTGACCATTTGATTTCCATGTGGGAATTCCTGACAAACTTTTCTATACAAACTATTTCATTTAACTTGACTTCCAGGTTAATCTCGCTCTGGATTCGGTCAAAGTTTTGATTTGGGCATCTTACCCTTGTACCAATTTCTCACTCATAAACATGGAGTTTGGACTACCTTACATTAGTTCCTTTCACTCATGTTGTTACAATCTGAATTTACCCTAGAATTTTTTTCAGGATCTATGATGCCTAAATCAGGTAACATCACTGAAGGTCAACTATGATCTTAATTGGATGTGATCATGGAAAATGTAAGATAACTTTGTAGAATAAATCACAGTTCAGTTCGTAAAATTCCAAATGTTTAGGTTGGGTTCCTTCTTCAATAGTTATCCAGAGTGTCTTGAGTAGTTCTCTCTCTTCCTCAATGACGTGTTCAGCGAATGACCTTTTTTTGGAATGTTGTAAGGTGAGACGAGTGTAGTTTTTTCCATCCAGGGATTTTCATAAAGAGCTAACTCAACTTGGGATTTATGGATGATGGGGAATCAACCATTTTATCCATTTTATAAATCTAACAAAAAGCATAGCTATAATGCTTTAGGGTGTCTCGTGTATGAAATTCTGATGCTGGAAGGTGTCGGGACTCAGAATTTTTCCTTTCTAACTTTAAAACCATAGGTGGGAAGTAAGATTGACAAAATGTTTATAACGACGATGACGTGGTCATGTTCTTAGAAAAATGGATTTCATAAATATCTTCTTGGTGCTTTCAGTTGTAGAAAGAGTGTTGACTCAGACCATAATGGTTCTTGTGTCATTTTCCTAACCAATGTTAAGCGTGAATTGGGTGTTTAGATACACAAGGTAACCTTTTGTATGAGATTGCATAACCATGTTGATCGGGTGAGAGTTGTGTTGCTCCCAATGACTTCTCGGGGACGAGAAGTTCTAAGGTTGGAAGGTTGTAACATTACATGTTTTAAACTAGATGAAACAAAACACAGGAAATAAACATTTTCTTTTAACTGGGGTTTCTGTTTTTAATAATCGTGTGTTAGAACTTTTTTTCCGATAGCCGACATTGTGAAATTGATAGAATAAAAATATTAAGTTTATTTTATTAATAAAAATGTTTATCATTTTCAAAAAATGAAATAACTCTCAAAATTTTCATCATATAAGAAATCTGAGACCACCGTTAGGTCCGGAACACTGGGTTTACCCTAGGCAGGGTATAAACTTGATTCGCATAGGGTGTTTGGTAGCCTCGCACATGATAATTCTCTCTTTATTTTTAATTAATTGATTATTCTGTTTTTATATAATAAATAATTATTTCTCACAAAAGGTGCGTCGAATGAGAAATCTAAGACCACCAACAGTTCTAGGAAACGAGTTTTACCCTAGTTAGGGTATAACATTTGCGTGCATCATATGTTTGGTCATACCGCACAAGAAGATAATTTAATTTCATTAAATCATTTTGATAGCTGTTAGAAATAATAATAACAAGTTTATTATTAATATTATTATTTGTATTGATGTCAACAAATTAAAATGCACTACCATATTTAATAAATATTGTTGCGGTGTAAATAATAACCTGGTAATGTAATAAATATGATATTATTAATTTTTACAACTAATTAAAAATGCGCAATCAATATTTATTTAATAAATCGTATCTTTTTTTACTAATGGTTGTTGTCATTATAATATTAATGGTGTCATTGAGGGGTTGAATTAAATAATAATAATTATTTTAATTATTGTTATTATTATTATGTTGGGAAAAAACATTGAAGTATATATATGAGTTATATCTATATATACGAAGTTTATCTATATATATGATATTAAATATATATATATATATATATTTCTATATACATGTGTGGGTGTATAAACATGAATATGTAGATGTGTGTATATATATATAACATGTATATATATTGTGGATATTAATTGTTTGGATAGATTAAATATTATTAATCACCAAAATAAATGAATTGAACATGTTGATTTAAATCAAGTTGTGGATTTTTATATTTTTAATCCACATCTTTTAAACGACCCTAGGTACCCACTTGTGCACCCTGTTCCAAGTCCTAGAGAGCTATTAAAATTTATTAAATGATTGTTCAGGATTTATGTAAAATATTACGCCTCGCTATAGTGCAGCGTTCAGGTTATAAATTATTAAAAATGATTAAAATAAATTAATAGAATTTAAAGAAGTGTAAAAATAATTAATAAAATAGATACGGTTAGAGGGAAATTTTAAAAAATTAAAATGAGATAGACCCAATTTAATTATTTATTTCATTTCTTCCACCATTTTATTTTTATTATTTTATTTATTTATCTCACTTTTTTCCTTTTTCTATTCTTTCCTTTCTTTTTTCCCTCTCCTACTTCCCTCCTCCTCTTCAGTGTGTGGTGCACCTCTCCTCCCCAAGTGAAGCACACCACCTTCTCCTCCCTTCGAAATATCATTGCGCCTTCGTTCGTTGTCTGTTTTCATCGATGTCAGGTGCACTGTGAACCTATTAGTAATGCTTATCCCATGCACCAAGAATCGTGTGATCTCATTCCAAATCCTTTGTGCAGTTCGTCGTGGAAGGATTTTCACCTATTTCGGGGTTTTCTAAATTTTTTTGTTTTCATCCGTTTTAGTTCAAATAAAAGCCTATCACGGATCATAGAAACATCTACGACAATGAGGTAGGGTGTCTACTCTCTTTCCCTAAATTTTTTTTCATTTTATAAGAACACATCATTGTTCTTTTAGACGATGTTTACCGACATTGTGCAAATTCACCCAAATTCCTTAATTAAATCGTTTTGCCTATTTTTTAGTCGTATTGATAACAAATTAATTTGTTTAATTTGTTTCAACATGTTCAGACACCCCTTGGGGAGTGCTGACGTGGTTAGTATAATTTCCATTAGCCCAATATTTAAATTTATTTAATTTATTGTGTTGCACATCATTTTTTTGTGTTCAATTTAAATAATTAATTTATATTAATTATAAATCTTCAATTGTTGAATATTTGGTAGTTCGTTGTGCTTGATTATTTATTATTAAAAAGTGTTTTTTTCTTATAGTTTTTCACAACCTCTTTTGTTGTGTTTAATTTAAAATAAATAATATAGATTAATTATAAACTTTGGAATTGTTGGATCTTGGTAGTTGGTTGGTCCAATTAATTTATTCATTTAAAGGTGCATTTATCTTCTCTTGTTGATTCATTACCTTACATTGTTAAGATTTCGAGGTTGAAAAATTTAATTATCTCTGTGTAATTCTTGGGTGTACATGTTTGGTTTCAAGCTGCAATTATATATATTGATATCATATTTGATGTTGTGAGAACATTAATTAAATTCAGGGCAGGGAAAGGAAGTGGGTCCTGTATTAAGGGAAACACCTTTGAACCATCATTCCTGACAGTTACCTCTATGAGTCAGGGGTAGAGTTCTTGTCTTTTCCTGACCGAGTCATCCCCAGGATTTCTAATACTTATGAGTGATACCAGTTCCAAAAGGGACCACCAGGACGGATCCGTTGGCAATGTGGCTAAGTCAGCCTCAGATGGCACTTAACCCCTTTTTGAATGATTAGGACGGACTCAGGGTAAAACCATGCCACGACCCATACATTTTCTTTCGAAATATTTCCTTGGATGGGATCAGTGGTATTGGATAATTGATTGATGTTCTATAGTGATTCCTTTGGAACATGATTGGACCCCAACTCACAAATTGAACATTAATAAAGATGCACTGAAGGTTTAGATTAATTTTGTAGTTAGTCTCTGGAGATTCGAGATATTTTCGGGTATGTTGAGGCACACTTGGTTGACACATGACATAGACCACAGGTTAAAGTACAAGTGTGGGGGTATGCATCTTCCTTGTATTACCTTAATCTACCAAGATTGTTATGTATGAATATGTGAATTATTCTTACAGGTACATCTTTCAAACTTCCAGCTTAGGCCGAAGTAAGTGATTAGGAAAAGGTGCTAATTCTAACCCGGTCTGAGTTATTTATTCCATTGCACTTAAAAAATTATCTAAACTCGTTATATAGTGGCACACTACATTTTATCATTTCACGAAATGGTAATGTTTAGCCACTTTGGGTGCCGAACTACCGGGATTTAATCTCACACCCTACTCAAGCATCATTGACACCTGAGTAAATTATATGATTGTATGTATTGTCAAAGGGAAGCATGCCACTTTTTCTTCTTGATTGATTGTTGCTACTTAGGATGGATATCGTGGTAGAGGAAAGTTCTTTTATCATGATGCAGTTGTCACACTTTGTTTCTTTTCTTTTTAGTTGATAACATACATGTGTTTTGTGTTTTATACTTTCAGTTTAGACAAACATCATGGAATGACATCATTTTGTGAGCTTCTGTACTTGAGTACTATTCAGTTGGATTATTTATATTTCTTATACTGCAGATTATTCTTTTATATGATTCTTCTATTTATTATTAATTTTTGTTTACTTCTACTGTGATACTACCTATTAACTATGAAGGCATAGTCTCCCCCTCGGACACAAAAATGCCCTTGTTTCTAGTCGGTAGCCTCTGGCGTTTGGGGAGAAGCGCTTGAGGTCTTGTGATGCCCTGGTCCGGCCCCCATCTTAGAGGTGAGCCGGGTCGGGATGTTACAGAAAGAAATTCATATTTTTTGAAATTCAGTTTTTTATCTATTTTATAAATTAATTATTTAAATTATAGGAAAAAATAAATTATAAATAATGAAATAGATTAGAAGAAAATGAAATAGATTATTCACATAAGTATAATATTATTTCATGGATGGAAATTGAACCATAGACAATCTCACTAAAAATTACATTGAAACAAAAATCAAATGAAAATTTGGAAATTTTTTGAATCATACGCCCCATGAATGAAAGTACATTATATATATGTACATAAAAATAATTTTCATATTAATAATCATTAAAGTCATTAATTGAAAGTATGTAAACCATTTAAAATAAATAAGTTGAAAATATGGCTTGTGTCTCACATAGACAAATGTGAGATGAAAATTTCTTACATCGAGATCAACATGTTTTGAATGTTCTTTAACCACATATATAATAAATATAAATTTATTATTATAATATTCCAGAAAAATTTACAAGAATATTTTTTCATATTTATTCATTATATATATATATCTGTGAGTGTGTTTATAGACATTCATTATGGTATCGAATGAATAATAAATAAAATCACGAATGGAGATGGTTGGCCATACCTTTGCATAAAATTTGTATCCACTTATCGAAGGGTAGAATTAAGGAAAGGTAAATATTAATTAATCTTTATAGAACCATTATTATATCACAAAAATAATACATATTGATTAAATAAATCCCCATTACGATAATTTTTTGGTGGAGATGAAAAATAAATCACATTACTTTGAGGATGTTGTAGTCCACACATACACATGACCATCATTATCATTTCCCATACATTTTAAAGAGACGAAGTGAGATATGATATTGTGATTAAAAAATATTATTATTTCATAAATTTAATATATAAATATTAAACTGTTCATTATAAGTATTCATAAAATAGGGGGACTAAAAATGAATTGTATGGATATATGGAGACAGAAAGTCACACATATGTACAAACAGCCATTTTACATGCAATTTGATGGAATTTTTTTTCATAATAGTGGTTTTAAAATCATAATAATATTTATGTATATTTATAATATTTAATTTATTATTTAATTAATAATTATACTGATTTATAAGATGAAAAAATATTAATTAAAAAAAGTGGCCTTTCAAAAAGATTATTATTTCTTTTAAAAAACTCACCGGGAAATCCCCTTGAGGACCTGAGAGTTGGTCTCTGGGGAAGAAGAAAAAACTCTAGAATATCAAAAATATAATGGAAATCATAATTTGGTATGGTATGTTCATGATACATATATATTAATATTGTATGATGATGTGAAAGGAGATGTATCATTATATAAGTGAGGTGAGAGGAACTCTTAAAAATTTATTAAAGGTGAAATTATAAAGAAGTCATTACCTTATTGAAAGGGTACCAAAAAGATTGGTATTAAATGCTAATACATTATAGAGTTTAAAAAATACGTTAACATTATTTTTTCTAGGTTTATGTGGTGATTGAAAACTTATATTTTGGTTATCTCATTGTCTATCATATTTTAATATTATCCATATTAACAACTTTTTTAGAATCTAAGGCTAATAATTTTACTTAAAATGATAAAATTGAATCATTAATAGCCAATGGGTGACACATTAGACCAAATAATATCTTCATTTTCCTCTTCCATATTTTTTATGATTTTATAATAATTTTAAAATATATTATTTTTATAATAAAATAAATAATGTAAATGTTTATACTACTAAATTAATTTGAAAAAAAATAAAAAATGCCAACTGTGAAATTAAAACATAATAAATTTACACAACATTAATATATTATATATTATAAATTAATGGTTCAACAAAAATCATTCAAATTATAATATTTTAATTTTTATAAATTCATTTATCTTATTATACAATTAATTGAAGAATTATAGCATCAACATTACGTGATCACATAATGTAACATTATAAATTATGATAATTTTAGTTAAATATAAATATTGAAAATAGTTATATTATTCTGAAAATATGAATTTATATTTGGTTATAAATGTATTTTTTATTTTTTGTGGACACATAATATATATTCAAATATAATGGACGGAAATGCTATAACATTATTTTATTTAAAATTTATATGTGTTATTTTCAAGGATATGTTTCCCCTAAATAATAATATTTTGATACTAAAGTGATAAGGGTAGAATTAAATTCAATAAATATGAATTAGTATGATATATATTGGTTGTATCACATGGTTTTATCATATATTCGCCCGATTTAACCATTATGGAGGTGGAAAATTGTACCACAGTCATTATTAAAAATGCCTAAAAATGAATGTGACCTATTTAAGAAAAAATAAATCCTAATTAAATAATGGAATTAATTTTATCAATTTCAATTTATATAAATGGGAAAATATTGCTTTAAATTAATTATTTAGTATGTCAATTTTTTTAGAAATAGACATTTTTAAGAATAAAATATGAATTATTATTTTACCCAATAATTTTTTCCAAAATTCTAAAAAAATATATTTAATATATTATATGTAAATTTATATAAATAATTCAACAATAATTTGTATTTAAATTTATTAACATTTAAACTCATTACCCATATAAAAATAGTTTATTGATAAAATATATATCTTCTATTTTCAACTGGTTTTTATATTTTCATTTATAATTAATAGATAACAATTGAATTAATTTAATTCATTTAAAAACCATATGTTATTTACAATGTATATATTTCTATACATTCCTTCTTATCCAATGGATATGTGGAAAATTTTATATTAAATTATTGTTTTTGTTGTATATCAGGGTTTGTTAAAACTCTGTATTGTGTGTAATGAATTCCATCAAGGAAATTATATTATTTAAAGTTAAATATACTATAGAATATCATGTAGTTTAATTATACCCATTTAAAATGATTTTTTATTGAAATTATCCACACTAATATAAAAAAATGAGGACATATTTTCATCATATTTATGGTATCACATGTTTCTTCTTCAAATGTAATATTCATCTAGAGAACGTTCACCAGTTGACTATTCTTATTCAATAAAAATTTATCTCTATGATATAATATATCTAATGGTTATTTTTAATATGAATTCACTTGATATAGATGAATTTTATTTATGATTTTTTCTTGTTATGGATCTTCTATGTAGTTTCTTGTGAAAGATATGTGGAATCCATTTTAAACATGAGATAGGATTGATGGATAGGATAGATTTTATGCTTACATTCCTTGTTATTAACAAATATTAAAATGAAAAAAATACCCTGGTATCAAAAATCCCATATTTCTATGTCACATACCATTCTTCCATGGATAAATTCATATAATATAACTCACCACATTCAAATTCTAGATGACCTTGAGGATTGTCATCAAAGAGTTTCAATTGACTAAAATTCCATGATGTTTTGTTGAATAAAATTGAAACTACTTACCATTTTCTCATCAATATCAGGTCCCGATATATTCACTTTTCAAAATTCATCAAATGATTTTAAATTTTGATACTACATTCCATAGAAATATTTATAAGTATCCATCTGAATTCTAGAGTGAATGAAACTATTGTATGGAAAATAAAGAAGGGATAGGTTTTGACCCCAAAAACTATTGAAATCAAATGAAAATTATCATCATAACATATAGACATAGAATGTACCTCTAAAATATACCATCTATATATTCATTCCACTTCATATGAAAACATATATTTATATCCAGCACTTTCCCAAGTTTTCTCAAAAACATCGAGGTAAAAAACATATCACTATCAGATACAATTGAATGTTTTACTCTATAAAGCCATACCTCATACTTTATGAATATCATAGAAGGATGATATAATGATAAATATTAACTAATAGTAACTAAGTGTTCTATATCTTCATGTTTATTGACTAAAACCCACATAGCATTGTATCCTTTATATTTTTGGGGGTGTTCGATGAAAAACTACATTGTGATGTTTTTTCCATTTACATTCATGTATATGTATTGAATGTAACATAACCATAGAGTAATTTCTACAACCATTAAATTTCTGAAATACCAAGAACCAATATATATACTTATAAATATATATCTTCATGTTGTACCATTATAATGACTCTTTATGATTTCTATATATTATTTTCATCTATGATGAATAGAGAATGATCAACTGTGAGACTCACCCAATATCAAAATAAATAATTTATTGAATTGACACACAAAATTTTCATGATCCTTATAAATCAATCATAATAAAACATAATATCTAAAGTATTTCTCACATTCGTTTGCATCTCCACATCCTCCATTAACGACTCTTTAATTTTCTACTTGGTTAGATGGATCAAAATATGTTGACGCAAGATATGATTTATACCCTTCTATATTGATTAAAGTATCCATAATTGGAAAATATATAAATATTTTATTTTTTATAATTTTAATATATAATATATAATAATCATTTTCACTCAGATCATCTTCCACTTTTTTTCTATCTTGGGGTTGTAATGTATTAACAGGTCATAACCATTAATCAGCTCTATCCATCTTCTAGGGGGAATATAAAACTATTTATTTTTGAAAATAGTCATTAAAATTTTATGATTATTATATATCTATATATCAATCCTTTCTACATAAATATAATTCCCCTATATCAATAATTAAAAAATTACCACATTTAACTTCAAATCTTATGTTGGGTAATTGTTTCCTAAAACCATCAATTTTCATGGAGAATAAGATTTAACAAAATTTTTATACATACAAACACATCCTATCCCGTATTTAGTGCATCATTATATATTATAAACCCTTCTATACTATGGTTTAGTGTAAATAGATAAATACTAACTATGCTTATATTTAGTTCATTAAATCATTCTTCACATTAATTTTTCAAATAGAATACAACTCCATTTCTAGTTAATGTAGTGAGTGTATTAAAAAATGTGGGAAATTCAAAACAAAGAATCAATAATATCACGAAGATACAAGAATGTACAGATATTAATAAATGATATTGTTCTGGGAATTTCACAATTACATCCATCTTTTAAGGATCCAAATAAATACCCTCACATTAGATTACATGACCTAATAATGAATCTTTCCAAATAAAAAAGTCACACTTGGTAAATTTTTTATATAAAATATCCTTCCTCAACCTATTAATAAAATTCTTATGTGATATTCAAGACCATAGATTTAAAATTAATATATGGGAATATAATTTGTAAATACTAACATGAAGAGATTTATGTAATCTCTAAATTATGTAGTCATTCAATCTATGAAGATAGAAGGTGAATTTGTTAGACCAAATAGAGTCAATATAAATTACAAGTGATTTTACCCTATGTATAACATAATACTGGGTATATCATCATTTATTGACCTCAATGATGATATCAAAATTGTAGGCCAATCATTGAAACGTATTTATCTCCATGAAGCGGAAAAAAATGTCAGAAGTACAGTTAAGATGATACTTTTTCTTGATAGTGATACTATTATGTTTTTATAATCAATGAATAGTTTCATTTATATATAATGATTTCAGGGAAAAAATTATTTCAACCTAAAGTGATGAAATTTTTTGAGTGAATCCATTTTCAATATTCTCCATGATTTTCTTCTTCAATTAATAATAATTAATCATGAATGTTATCTATGGAGTCATTGATATTATTTTACAACTATGTATGATGTCCATAAACACATAAATTATTTATTTAGTGAAATATCAATAAAATATTATATATATACACTGAAAAACTCTCAAATAAATGGAATGTATTTTATGTTTATTTTCTTCCCAAACATCTAAGATAAATATGAGTAATGGATATAAATTATAACCCAATAGATAAAATTAATTTACATTGGATGTTTGTATTCATACATGCACTGGTAAACGAGAATTGGATCATTTATATGGTGATATTTTAATTATATTCCTCAAAAAATTATATGGTATCCATATAAATAAAATCAATCCATGTATATAATCTCATGAAATCCAACTACGTGGAGGATCATGCAATTTGTATGATTTGATTTCACACAATCTTTAAATGGGAAAGAACTATAGGATTGAGATGTGACTAAAATACCTCTACCATTTTCACTAATAACATAATATATAATCCTTGATTAGGTTGTTAAATAACCTTCATAAATTCATTAGAAAAAAAGATTTGGAAGAGAAATTAAATAAAAACATTAATTATTCTATAGTGGATGACATATGTACCCTTCAAAAAATAAATCGGCTATACCACATAGATAGTAGTGATCTCAAGATATTTTCTTTTATCATTGGGAATAATAGGATATTTAGTCAATCATCATCAAAAAAGTTTGAGTCATTTCACTAGATAGTGTAATTACCATACACTTTTTATTTGATGTATTTTAGTGTAGGTGGTGAATTATTTGGCATGTTATACTCACCCATTATAATAAACATTGGATTTATGATCCTTCAACAACCATATTCATTATGAAATACCCTTAAACATTTAAATTTTATGGCCCCACCAAAAAAAATTAGATAATATTTATTTTGATCAAGAATATACTTTCTCATACATTGAGGTTATTTTTATGTTTAGAATTTTAGATAATTAGGGCATAACTACTATATTACATCTTAGATATTACAATGTTTACACTTCTAATCTACCCAATTTTTAAAAGACAATAAGACTCCATAAAAATGATAATTATTTTCATGATAAAATTATTCATGATTTATTCGTATCTCTTACCATTCCTTTTACCCTATGGAAAAAATTTAAAAAACATGGGATGATCATAAAATGATCAATAAGGGATATAAAATTTGAAAAGGAAACAATACTCCATGAATACATACAAATTAAAAAAATCATAAATATTACCCAAAAACATAATATCATTAACATAAATCCAGAAATAATAGGATTTATGAAATAATAATAGAAATCATAAATCATAACGGTAACTTGTGGCATACATAACATACTTACATATTAGCATTCAAAGGAACATTGGAATTAATCTTCATGGTTAAATTTGGACTACCCATCATAGTATATTCTATAAATCTCTTTGAAAAAACCATAAAGTTTATATCCATTACATTACTCATTTAATTGGAGATCTATCAAGGGCCCACCCACCCTCAATTTATCATGGAACCTCCCATATACATAATAAATTCCCAACAACCGTAAAATAATAATAACATATAAATAAAAATAATGGAAAAAACATTTCCCTATTGAAATAATAATAAATTAATTCAAGATATTGATATAATAAATCCATTTTAAAACCATTTTTCCAATAAAAAATAAAAATTTATTTTTTATTTACTTTTATTTTTAAGAACACTACGACTTGTAGAGGAATCCAAATATCAAATAATTCTCCTGGTGGTGGAACTGTTGTTGTTACCACGTATGTCGAGAAGTGAAAATCATTTTTTTAATTAGTAAAATTCTTCATAAAAAAGATTAATTTTGAAAAAAAATAATTAAATTAAATGAAGAAGTGTATAATTATACATTGAATAGAATAGGGTAATTTATAAATCAAAATATGCCTCAATGAAAGGAGATGAAGACAACATCCCTTACAAAGATCATGTTATTAGATTAAGTGTAAATAAATGACATAAATATGTGTGATAAATGTAAATACACAGAATATAAGTGGATGTTCAATTTAAAGTAACAATAATTCATTCATCCATAATCTTGGAAAAGAAAACCCAATTACATAGATATTTAACTATGTGAGTGAAGAATGAGTTAGGATTTCCCTTACCTTAAATCCAAATTGTCTGATTCATTATTTATATTCATGAATAAAGAGACATAGGCAACATCAACTTGGTTTAGATAATTCTTTGAGTTTTCATTCCATTTATATCAATTATTTCTAGGTTATATAAATTATATAATTATTTGATTTTATATTGGTTTATTCATCGTAATTCCGTAATTGATTTGATAATGAACCAGTTTGATGTAAACTTACCATGTCGTAAAAATTCCATCATATCAATAATATTATTCATGATATAAATATCTTATACATATATTATATATGTATTGAGAATTGTATATAATATTTGGATATAATAAATGATTTTCATGTTTTATGGGGATGGTAGGCTGGATGTATACATGAATGCTACTTTCATTTATTTGTCATATTAAATGAAATGAAACAGAATGATACATAGGTATATTATATTTCTAGTATAATATATATGTTATATATATTACATATGTTCCTTAACACTATCCTTTATACATTTCATGTATTTCCTGAATGTGGCGTATCACATTGAGGGGGTCATAGTTCAGACTACCTGAAATGAAATTATTGTATTTACACATTATTGAATGAATAAAGGTATATTGTCAATAAAAATTAACGATGTAAAGAGACAATATAAATATAAATTATATCATGTATATTTTTTCAATTCATTTTTATAATCATGGTTCAATGAATATCATGTAGAATGATTCGGATCACATCATAGAGACAATAGGCTGTACGTACACACGAGTGACGATATCATTCACTTAATATTTAACCGGTATATATTGGGACAATATTTTAAATATAGATAATAATTATCATGTTCTAAAAATTATTTAAATCCATTATACTCATTATTAAAACCATCAAAATTATGATTTGTTGAATAAAAATTTACACCATGGTGCAGAGATGGTAAGTCGTAAGTACTCACAAATGGTTTTATTATTAATTGTATGATAGATAAAAGAATGTATAAAGTTATCAAATATTTATAATAAAATATTAGAATGTGTAATATACATGATTTATTACATTATTATGTAAAATACCTACGAAAAGGAATAATAAGAATAAAATTATTTTGAAAGAGGTGATAAAACAAATACATCTTTTTAGAGTATTTCTGTTTAATTTTCATAAAAGGAATCCTTAGGATAGATTTATTCCCAATGTGTGGCCCATAAAAGGTAAAATGTTTTATTGAGAGATTATTTTAGAAGAACGTGGTCAAGCCAATGGGCATGAGAGGATTGAGTAAGTGGGTATATGTGGTGGCCATTTATTAGAGGGTGGAGGGGCACATTAGGAATGTCATTAAATATTATTATATTATAAAATTATATTCAAATTATAATAGTTATAAAGTGATAAATTTATAATATATGATGAGAATGGGTCTAATTACTCTCAATAAATTGGTTTTATACATGTTAAGATTACAAAAGTAACATTATCTTTTAGCTTTATCCTTTAGTTAAGAACATTAATTAGTACCATGTCCTATTGTTTCTTCATAATATATGGTGCCTATATTTATTATTAAATTCCAATAGAAAAAAATAGGGATAATTAATGAAAATTTTAAAATTATATAATTTAGTTGGCTAAATCAAATATTTTTGGATTACTATATCATTTAATTAAATAGTTTTCATTTAAAAACCCATTTATGTCAATTTTAAAACTATGTAGTAGTTGATTTTTTTAATGACATAAATAATTTACTCCTTCTAAAAAATGAATTAAATCATCCCTCACATGTCAATGTCATCCAAAAAATTCGTTTAGGAAAACAAAATGTAAAAATTACAATGACTTTAATATTTATAATATCATTTATTTGATTCATTCATTAATATGGTAATCACTACATCATCATTATGTCACATATATATTTATTTATTCAAAATATACAAATTATAAATAAAATACCATGACATAGTAAATATTTCTTTATTTAAAATTAATATTTATAGTAAAATATAATTATTATATAACCCTATTGTAAAATTGTTTTATTGAAATAAAAATGGTTATGTTATATTTCACTTTTCATTAAATTAAACATTATAAAATGTATTTTTCACACCAATGTGGGTCCCAAATGATAAATTTCATTCCTAAGAATTTTTGTGGCATACATATCTCATTAAATAAGACTATAACACGTTTTATGGTAGTTTTATATTATTATAATATTATTTTACCCATATTTACCAGATTTACCCTGTAACCAAGGTAAATAAAAAATAATCACTGAAGTTAGTATTCATAATGTCCAAAAATAAAGGGTACCTATTTACATAATTTTTTACATATGATTCTAAATATGGAATCAAATTTTCTAAATTTCAAACATTGAATTGGAAAAAATTAATTTAAAATTAATTCCTGTTTTGAAATCCATAAAACTGGTTTTTAAGAAGTAAAAACTATAAAATGATTTAATGTGTTTATATCCAATTAAAATGACAAATTACATTCAATGACCATAATTATATTAAATAATGAAAAATAATCAAATGACGCATTCAAACAAATTAAAATTATAATCAATCTCATTAAATAAATTTGAATAATAATTAGTTCTGAATAAAAATCTAGTATTTTTCATTATTCATTAAAAATGAATTTGATTAGAAAAATAGAAAATGGAAATTTTTATTTTATGCTTCTAAATAAGAAATCAATTTTAACATATTGAACATGTAAAATTTATAAAAAATATTTTTAAAAAGGGTTCACCATCCAAAGGTTTCAAAATTACCTTTTAAAAATATTAGTATGTATTATGTTTACAGTTGGATTAATTCTCATTTTATTCCTTTAATATTAATTGGGTAAATGTATAAACCATTATAAATTATATAAAATTAGAGTTTATTTAATTCTATTAATTTATGACAATACAATTTCTAGGAATTAACTACCATTTAAAATATTAATATTATTTTTGTAGTATTTTTTGGTATAACTCAGGGTTGGGCGCAACATAAGATTTTGGAGAAACTTGTTCTTGCATGTTGGGTACTCTATCAAACATATTGTCCCCATTAAAACAAAAACATTAAATTTAAAAATACTAAAATATATTAGAATTTAATATTATATAAATACTTGGGAAGTTTCATCATTCTCCAATTTTAGAATTGTGTCCTCACAATTTTAAAATTGGGCTCGGAAGAATCAATGAAAATCCAATACCAGAAAAAGAGTCAATAAAACTATCACATTAAAAGAAACAATGAAAAGTAAAAAAAGGAAAACTGATATAAAACATACTAGTATTCCATGTAGGAAAACAAGAAAATGGAAATGAAATTAACCATCTTGTTCTGATGGAGTGTGATAAAAAACCTGATTAAGAGAATGTTAACAACTAGAAAACCATACACGTGTGATGGATAAAATATCCTTTGATTTCCTAATTAGAAAATTAAATGGAAAAGATTTTTATTTTAAATTCCATTTCATAATGTTGAGGAATTTATTTATGAGCATTACAAAGGACATAAGAAATAATAATTACTTGTCATGTAGTGTTTCATCCTTTAATAAATATCAGCCACAAACTCTTCTTTTCTATAAATGAAGAGTATTCTAGATGAATTGGTCACACTTAAAGCACTAGAATAAATTTCTAGATAATCCAATAATCAAAAAATTATTAAATTTATATTTCCCATGTCATTAGTCAGTAAAAAAACCAAAATGGGTAGTACATGATCAAATAATCCCCAAAAGGATAATACATTATAAGGATATGCACTACTTTTAATCTTCAAAATTCAATAGTAATACCCATGTTCTATATATACCATTCAACAAAAAAATGTTCCTACAAGTTTTCAAAATAATCAGACTAATATTGATACACATAACTCATAAGGATTTGATGACATATTTTTCTAATATAAATTTTAACATTAACTCAAAATATCATCAACCACTCTTAATGTCTCAATACAAAAAGTAATCAAACTAATAATTTTTCTCCTATATAGGATATCCATTTCCACAAATAACCCAATTCAATATTTTCTAAATAATAACATATATTCATTGAAAATAAAATTCTACCACTACACCTCAAATGAAATATAAAAGTATCTTATATTTCTTAGCCATATCGTGTTCCCAAAATAGCGAACGTCTTCCAAAATAAAACATATCACTTAAAAAAAATAATTTTCCAATAGTATGGATAACATTTTGATAATATATATGTTCAAAAAATAAAAATAATATTTATACTTAAACTCATTTAACTAAATAGAATAATACAATCTATCCAAGGACTTCATGTAGGCTAGTTATAGGAAATAATGTCGTATCGCACTTTGGTTGGGGGTTCGATTACCATCAACATGTCTGATATGATGGGTTGTCACTCTTCCTATTGGTTTTAATTTTTATAAAACCATATAATTCGTAAAAAAATCTCAAAATGATATAAAATCATCAAAAATAACCATAACATAATTTGACATCAATTTTTTCTCATGCCTTTCATTTTGCATCTCAAAATGTAATAAATGATAATTACCTCACAATCAAGGATCATATAAACACTAATGATTAATTATAATGTTATCCTCAAAAGAAAAGGCAATTCATTTTCAAATAGACTTATCACATAACAAGCATCATGGTTATAGATACTAGTAGGAAGTATTCCAATGTAATTTGATAAAAAAGATCATTAATAATTTTAAACATGTCCTCACCCATATATTTCACAACTCTCAAATTGCAAAAATGTAGACATGTTAATCATCCATCATTCTTCATGATCCCTTAACCATGTTTTTCCAACATATTCGAAATAATTATTTTATAAAAAAAATCTGGAATAATAACCTAAGATTTAAAAATTTAAAAAATGAGAGAAGAAATAATAAATACCTTTCATATTTAATTTTTATTTTCCTTTTCTTCAATTAGAATATAATTACATATTTCTAAACATATTTTTTTAGGGTTATAGTTATCAAATTCCCAAACCATCTCTGTTGGACATATATTTTCCTAATTATTGTTCTCTTTATAATTAAAAATTTTAATTGATAACTCAGAAAGAACTTCCTTCCCTTTCCTAGTGTCAACTGAACTCTTCATTTCTCAATGGAATGTTATTGATTTATGACCTTCATTTCCACAACTATAAAATCATCGCATAATTTTGAAACATTTTACTAGTGGTTTCTTTCAAAATACTAGACACATAGGTTTTTGAATATACTTACCATTATGATAATGACATGAACTTCTATTTGGATATATTTATCTCATATGCAATGCCTTAGAAAAATCACAATGGATATTGTGGTTAATCGTGACTCTAGATAATTAGTTAAGAATAACCACAATGTTTCTCATTACACGTCCCATTTCATCCAGTTTAATATTCATAAAACCCCCAGAGATTACTTCACATCCATATTTACATTGACACCATCTTTATCAATCCATTTAATAAAATTAAAAGGATTTTTTGAGAATATCAATAAGATCATCATATACTATAATATTATATGGGTAAACACTAAGATATGTGTATTCATGTTATCTTAAACTCATTTAATTTATATAAAATAAATATGACTCTTTCGAAAATTCTAACCATTCTGGTTATATAAAACCTGTCACTTAATTCTATACAACACCATATCCTCAAATGTTATAAAATAAGTACCTCTAATACCAACTATAGGGCCCCCGTATTAAACTTTACATAATCATGATTTATTATCATGAATTTAATTTCTTTTACATTTAGGGTCTCTCCAGGTTTAGAGTTTTAGATTAATGGGCCAAAACAATTAAATTACATCTCAAATATTACCAAGTAGACAATTCCACTCTATCCAATATTTTTCACAACAATAAAACTACTTAAAAAAATAATTATTTTCATGATAAAAATATTCTTTAATTATTCACTTTCCCACCATTACTTATACCCTGTGGAAAGAATTTCATAAAAATGGTAGGATCATAAAAATCAAAGTAAGGAATATATAATAAGGAATGATATCATTAGTTAATGAATACATACAAATCATTGAAATCATAATTTTTACACATATAACATAAAATCTTTAACATACCTCATGAAGGAATAATATTTAACAATAACTCATAGAAATTATAAATCATTATAGTATATTTTTTCTTTCATAACATACATACATTGTAGATTTAAAATTCATATAAGGAGTAACATTCATGGTTACATTTGGAATACCCATATTTTTATATACCAAAAATTTAATAAGAGAAACCTCAATGTTTTCCTCCTTTATATTAACTAATCCATTAGAGATATATCATGGGAATTCCGACCCTTGGTTTATAATGTGACCACATTTATACAGAAGTAATTCCCATGGACCATAACATATTCATAACATATGAAAAAGAAAAAAGGAAAAGAATCATTTCAAAATTTCAATCAAAAGAAATAACTTCAACAGATTTATATAATAATTACATTCTCAAATCCATTTTAAATAAAAAATTACCTAAAAAGGATTATCGTGTTTAATTTTTTTTAAAACAATATTTCATGTTGGGAATTACAAATATCAAATAACACTTGATATGCTAGAAATAATGTTGTCCCCATATACGTCAATAAAAAACATTCCTTTTTTCATTTAGTAAAATTATTCATAGAAAAAGAATCATTTTAGAAACATTTAATTTTATTAAAATAAAAAGGTTTTAATTATACACCATCTAATAGAAAGTCATGTATAAATGAAAATATGCCTCAACGAAAGGAGATTGAGACGTTGTCCCATACAAAGATAATTTCATTTGATTAAAAGTGAATAAATATAAAAAAAATGTGTGTCAAATATAATTACAACCAATATAAGTGGATATTTAGTGTATTTAAGAAGTGTTCATTCAAACATATTCTTGAAAAAACAAAACCAATAACATTGATATTTAACACAATGAATGAAGAATGAGTTAAGTTCTCCCTTACCTCGAATCCGACTAGTCTTGTTCATTCTTTTTATTTATGAATAATACAATTAGGTTAATCTATACTTTCATTAGATACATTTTCATGTTTATTATTCCTTTTAAATTTCTTATTACCATGTTATAAAATTTATGTTATTATTTATGTTCATATTGGTCCTTATGTTGATATTCGATACTTGAGTCGAAAATGACCATGCCTAATGTAAATTGTCCATGTTGTCCAAAAATAAATAATCTATAGAATATTATTTACAATTTAATTACCATATATATCCAGTATATTTTTATTTATAAAATTCCATAATATATGTACATAATAAATTAAATGCAATGTTTATGGAGACGGTGGGATGTAGGTACACATGAACACTAGTATATTTCTTTTTCATATTAAAGGAAATAATATTTAAATAAAACAAATGTATATTATAATTCAATTATAATATATATGTTATATATGTTACATAAGATCATTAATTGCATCATTTATATGTACAACGTATGGAGTTAATGAGTCATATCACATTGAGGGGGCGGTAGTCCACACATCCTCAAATGAAATTTTCATATTTTGACATTATGGAATGTATAATGTTATGTTGTAAATAAATATTATAGAAGAATTGAGTCAATATAAATAAAATATTTATTATATTTATGCTTTTCATTCATGTATATAATCATAGTTTAATTAATATCATGTATAATTAATCACATCACATCGTGGAGACAATAAGATGTAAGTACGCACGAGCTATGCACGAGCGACAATATCATTAACTTATTGGTTAAACGGTATAGAATTGGATGGTATATTAATTATAAATAAAAATTGAAATATTATAATATTTATTTAAATTCATTTGAATTATAATTATACACATCAAAATTAAGTCTTTTTGAATAAAACATTACACCACGGTGTGTAGATGGTAAGTTATACATACGCACACATGGAGTTATTGTTATTAGTAGGATGGATAAAAGGGGGTATATGTTTATAACATAACTAAAATAACATCTCAGCATATATAATATAATTTATTCATTAGATTATTATGGAATATAAATATGATGTGTATGTAGAAAAATAAAATGAATTTGAAAGTGGTGATAAAACAAATATCTCTTTTTCGAGTATCTCCTTTTGATTTTCTCAAAATCTCTCCTTAGGATGAATTTATGTCCAAATGGTGGAATATAGAATGAAGTGAAAAAATTTGGGAGCTTATTTTATCATATGTTGGATGATCCAAATTTCTTGAGAGGTGTGAGTATGGGGTATATGTTGTAGCCTTTTTTAAGAGGGAGGAAGGGAACTTTAGGGAAGTCTTGAAATATTATTTTACTATAAATGGTTTTTCGAATTATAATAGTGCCCAAGTAATATATATAGAGTATAAGATTATAAGGGGTATCAATAAACTAATACAATAGATTAGACTAATTTAGGTCAAAATAGTATACTTATCATTTAGCTTTAATACTTAGTTAAAAAGATTAACTCTTTACATTTCTTCCTATATATTCATATCATATGGTTACTATATTTACTAGAAAATTCCAATAGAAATAAAAGTGGTTATTTAATGAAATTTATAATATTATATACGTCATTTGTTAGAATCATATATTTTTATGTCTATTATATCATTTAATAAAATAGTATTTGTTTTAAACACAATTTTATGTCAATTTTGACACTATTTAGTAATTCATTTTTTTAAAGTCATAAAAACATGATTCATTCTTCAAAAAGGTATTATTTCATCATTAAAATGGTAATGTCATGCAAAAAGGTATTTTATGGCATCAAAATGATCATATTACATCAAATTTTATATTTACAATATAATTTATTTGAATATTTCATTAATAAGGTAATCACTGCATCATCATTGTTTCAAAAATAATTTTTTTCATGTATAAAAATTATAAATAAAATAACAGGATATATAAAATCATTTATTAAATTTAATGACCATTTATAGTCAATGATATCATCTATATAACCCAATATTAAATTTTTTTATTAAAATATACAAGTTTAAGTTATATATCACTTTTTATTAAATTAAATATTATAAAATGTCATTTTCACACCCAAGTGGCTCCCAAATTCCAAGTGTTCGTCATAAGGAATCTCATCGTCAGAAATATCTCAACTTATTGGATTATGACAAGTTTTATTGTGGTTTTATATTATTATAGTATTATTTTTTACTTGTATTTACCATATTTACCCATTATCCATGTAAAATAAAAATAACTACTAATGTTACTATTCATAATGTCTAAAAAGAAACGGTATATATTTATATAATTATGATATTATGATATTAAATACAGAATATGATGTTCTTATTTTGGAACATAGAATTAGAAGAAATTAATTCCCATTTTCAAAATCAGAAAATAGGTTTTTAAGATGTAAAAACTATAAAAAAATTTACAAGTTATTATGTCCATTCAAAATGTGAAATTACATCTAATGACAATAATTAGATTAATTGATAAAATCATATCCCAATGAAACATTAAAACCTGTTAATAAGAAATTTTAAATTTATTAATAAATTATAATAAAAAACTGTTCTGAATTAAAATCAATTAGTTTTCAATATTCAATAAAAAAGTATTTTTTTCAAAAAATAGAAAAATTAATTTTTGATTTACCGCATATAATGAAAATGTATATTTGGTCATATATAACTCAGAAAATTTATATAATTTATTTTTAAAAAGGGTACACTATCAAAAGGAGGTAAAACATCCTTCTAAAAATATTAGAGTATTTTATGCATAAAATTGGATTCATTCTAATTTAAAGCCTCAAAAATTCATTTCAAAATCATATAGACATTTAAAAAATATATAAAATCATAGTATAGTTAATTCTATTTATTATCTGAAATAAAACGTCTCGGTTTTAACTACTATTTAAATTATTAATATAATTACTATATCATTTTTCCATACAACTCAGTGTTGTGTGCAACGTAAAATTTTGGAAAAAATCATTGTTGTGTGTTTGGTAGTCCATCATACGGATTGTAACATTTAAATTAAAATTAATATTAAATTTAAAAATACTAATAGATATTAAATTGGATTATTATATAAATACATGGGATGTTAAATCATTCTACCCTTTTGGAAACTGTGTCATTTTAATTTAAAATTGCGCTTGGAAACATTATTGGAAATCCAACATTGAAAGAATAGTATATAAAAGCAATCACTTTAAAAGAATTAAAGATGAGTAAAAAGGTCACTAGAGATAACACATACTAGGATTACATGCATGGAAACATTAATATTGATGAGAAACTAACCATCTTGTTTTGATGTATTGTGATAGAAAACATGATTAGGAGAATGATAACAACCAGAAAACCATAAAAGTGTGATGGGTTATAATGTATTTGATTTCCCAATAAGAAAATTAAATCGAAAACATTTTTATTTTAAGGTACTTTTCATAATTTTGAGGAATTTATTTATGAGCTTGTATAAGGACATAAAGAAATATACATACATGTCACTTATAGTTTCATCATTTAATAAATATCTACCACAAACTCAAAATTTTCCCAAATGATTATTGTTAAAGAAGACTAGGTGACACTTGATGTAATAGAAACAACATATAGAGAATAAAATAATCCAAAGAATATGAACTATATATTTCCTTTGTATTTATAATGTAACCAAAAACAAAATGGTTAATAAAATATTAGATAATCCCCTAAAATATATTACTTTATAATGATTGGAACTACTTTTAATCCCTGAAATTAATTAGTAATACTCTTGTTATACATATATCATTCAACAAAAAAATCCTTTAAATTCCCCAGAATAATTTTTCTCATATTGAATCCCAAAACTCAGAAGGATAGTATGACATAGTTTTCCAAGATAAATTTCAATATTTATCCCAAAATAAAAACAACAATTATTAATGTCTCAAAGTGAAAAAAAATTATTGTAATCAAATTTTCTCCATGATATGTTGGTAATATACATAAATAAACCAAATCACTATTTTTCAAAATAAAAATATAGATGCTTCCTAAATAAAATTCAATCATTAATCCACAAATTAAATCCCATAATATTCTATTTTCTATAGGAATATAGTATTCACAAAAGAGAGAAAATCTTCCAAAAAACATTTATCACTTAATCACCAAATAATTTCACTATATTATGTATATATATTTGATAAAACATATGTTCCCAAAACAACTTATTCATAACCAACAAAATCATTTATCTTAAGAGAATAAGTCATTGTAACAATGGAATTCAGGTTGTCAAGTTGTAGGTAATAAAACCTTATCGCACTTCGGATGCGGGTTCGATTACCATGGAATTGTCTGACATTACGGGTTGTCAACCTTCCTTTGGGGTTTCCATTTTATAAAACTCTATAATTCAAAAAACATTTCCAAAAAATGAGAAAAATCATTAAAAAACCAAAACATAATTTAACCTCATTTTTATCTCATTCCTTTAATTTTTATTCTCAAAATGTAATAAACCATAATGACAATAAAATCAAGGATCATATGAACCTTAATGTTTATTTATAATATTATCCAAAGAATAATATGTCAGTTCTTCCTTAAATCACATTTTCACATAACGTAAATCAGGGATACACATACTAGAAAATATTATTCCAATGTAACCCCCTCATGAAAAGATAATTAATACTTTTAATCATTTTATCACCCATATATTTTAAAAAATTCTCAAATTTCTAAAATGTATATATCTTAGTCATCCATAATTCTTCATGATCCCTTATCCATGTTTTTAAAACTTATTCATAATAATTATTTCCTACTAAAAATTTCAGGAATCATATCCTAAGATCCAATATTTACAAAACATGGTAAATGAAATAATGCAAACCTTTAATATGTAATTTTTAGTTTCCCCTACTTCAATGGAATAACATTAGGTATTTTGAAAAATATATTTTAAGGGACATACTGATCCCATTCAATAATCGTCTTCATGAGACATATATTTTTTTATTTACCATATTCATTATAATTAAAACATTAAATTTACAACATTGATAGAACGTCTTTAACATTCCTAGAATCAACAGAATTATTCCTTTTCAATGGTAGCATATTTATTTATGACCCTCATTACCACATATATAACATCTTCTTGTCCCATTTGAAAACATTTCTAGGCGTTTCTTTCCAAATCCAAGACAAATTAGTTGTTGAGTATACTTACATTTATGATTATGACCTGAACATCCATAGGGATTTGTATCTCCCATATATAATTCCTTATAAAAATTACTAAGTATAATGTAGTGAGTCATAAATCTGGAGAGTTTGTTAAGAATAACAAAAAGTGTTCTTATTATTTGCCCCATTTCATTCGGTATAATATTTAGAAAGCTGCCATAGTTTCCTTCATATCCACTATTACTTTGAAACCTTCAATATCTATCCATTTAATAAAACCAAACGGTTAGAGTGAGTATATTAGTAAAATAATCATATAATATCATATTAGGAGGGTAAATAGTAAGATATAATATTCATGTTATCATAAACTCAGACAATTTATCTAAAATAACTATGCATAAATCTAATATTCTAACCATTGGGGTTATATAGAACTTGTCACTTATATGTATATAACACCCTAACCCTTAAAGTTATATAAATAGATCTATGATACCAACTATAATTCCGTACTATTAAACAGTAAATAGTCTAGATTTTTGATCAAGAATTTAATTTTTTTTACATTGATGATATTTTCAGGTTTATAGTTTTAGAGAATTAGGGTATAACTTTTAAATTACATCTCAAATATAACAAATAAAAAACATATACTCTCTCCATTTTTTTCACAAAAATATAACTACTTAATAACATAACAATTTATTTTTTGATAAAAATCTTCAAGAATTATTTCTTTTTCAAGCCCTCTATATAATCTATGAATAACATTAGAAAAATGAGGTATGAGCATAAAAAACTAATAAGGGATATAAAATAATGAATGAAAACATTAGTCTATCAATATATAAAAATCAATGAAATCATACATTTTACACATAAAACATAATCTATTTATCATACCTCATGAAATAATAAGATTTAACAATAAATCATAAAATATAATGGTAACTTGTGGAATCCATAACATACATACATTTTACCATTCACACCCATATAAAGAGTAATATTTGTGGTTACATTGGGAATATAGATCATAGTTTATTCCCTAAATCTCTTAGGAGAAACCTTAAAGTTTACCTCCATCAAGTTAACCAATGAATTAGAGAGATGTCATGGGTTCACATGCCATCAGTTTATCATAGAACCACCCATATACATAACTACTTCCCATACACCATAAGGTAATCATAACATATGAACACGCATAAAGGAAAAATAAATCATTTCCAAATTTCAATCATAAGACATCATTTCAATATATTTATATAATCAATCCATTTTCAAATACATTTTCAGTAATAAAATACAATAATAGGAATATGGTATTTAATTTTATTTTTAAAAACATTATAACTTTTAGTGGAAGCCAAATATAAAATAATGCTCACTATGGTGGAATGATCATTGTCGTTATGTATGTTAATAAGAAACATTCATTTTTTAATTTAGTAAAATGCTTCATAGAAAAATATTACTTTTCAAAACCATTGAATTAAATTAAAAAAATGGAATAATTATACACCCTATAAAATTATGTCCTATATGAAAAAAAATATACCTTAGTGAAAGGAGATTGTGATGAAGTCCCTTACAAAGATCATGTCATTAGATTAAGGATAAATAAATGACATAAATATGTGTGGAAAATATAAATACACTGAATATAAGAAGATATTCATTTTAAAATAATAGGAGTTCAATCAGACATTTTAATGGAAAAACAAAACCAATTTCTTTGATATTTTACTCAACAAATGAAGAATGAGTTAAAATTTCCCTTACCTCGAATCTGAATTGTCTCGTTCATTCATTATATTCATGAATAATAAACATAGGTTAATTTTTATGTGCATTAGAAAAATACTCAATTTTATTATCCATTTTATATTACATATTACCATGTTATAATATTTTTATAATTATTTAATTTCATATTTTTTTACGTAGATATTGGATACTTGTGTAAAAAATGAACGTTTTAATGTAAATTGTCCATGTGGTCCATATTCCATCATATAAAAAAATAATATTCAAAATTTAATTATTAAATTTATCCATTATATATTTATTTAGAATAGTCCATAAAATTTGAATATAATAAATGAAATACACCATTTATGAAGTTGGTGTCATGTACATATGAATTAAAATAACTTTCATTTATTTATCATGTTAATGAAATGAAAGATAAATGATGGATAGGTATATTATATTTCCTGTATAATATATATGTTATATATGTTACATATGTTCATTTACTCCATCCTGTATATGTTCCATTTATGTAATGAATGAGTCATATCACATTGAGTGGGTGGTAGTCCATACATCCTCAAATGAAATTATCGTATTTACAATTATGGAAAGAAAAATAGGGTGTTGTAAATAAAAATTAAATAATCATTGATTTAATATACATATAATATATATAATATTGATTCATTCCATTAATGTATATAATCATGGTTTAATTAATATCACGCAGAATGAATCACATCACATCATGGAGACGATACATCATACGTAAGCACGAGAAACGATATCATTCACTTAATGGTTAAACGGTATATAATTGGATGGTATAATAATTATAAAGAAAAATTATCAAATTATATCCATTATTTAAACCCATTATACTCATCATTATTCCCAACCAAATTATGTCATGTTGAATAAAAAATTACACCCCGACGTGGAGACAGTTTGATGAACATATGAATGCATAGTGATTTTGTTATTCACAGGATGGATAAAAGGTTGTATAAGGTTATAACGTAATTATAAAAACTTCTACACAGGTATAAGATACTGGATTTAGTACTTAATTTCTGAAAAACATAATAAATTAAATATATGAATAAAATAATTTTGAAATAGTTGAAAAAATATATCCCTTTTTCGAGTATCTCTTTTTGATTATCAAAAAATGCATTCATAGGATGGATTTATGCCAAATATGTGGCCTATATAATAATGTGAGGGATTATGAGATATTATTGTTTTAGAAGTTTGATAATCTAATAGGATTTATAGGTTTGAGCAGTGGGGTATATGTGGTAGCCTTTCATAAGAGGGAGGATGGTCTCTCTAGGAAAGGCTTGAAATATTATTTTATTATAAAATGATTTTCAAATTATAATTGTTCCATAGTGATAAATATTGATTATAATATTATAAGGGGTCTAAATAATCTCATATTATATGTTTTAGACATGTTTAGTGTAACGCCCCGACCCTAGTTGCCCAGAGTCGGTGCGTTATTACATAACATTGGCATGATCACAAGAAAGATCAAATCTAGAAAGACCGATTGGTTTAGTAGCCTTGGAAACACTAGATATATTCATAAGTCTTACATTACATCATAAAATGAAAAACTACTACAACAACATAATGTTTCCACAGTCCACACTATTATCCCTTCATAATATCTCTGCAGGTCATTCATAACTTACTTCTTCACTTCCTGGAAAAAATAAAACATAGAAAAGGGGTGAGCTCAAATGCCCAGTAAGGATAACAATATAGCGGAAACTTTCATAAATAAGACTAAACATTTAAGGCAATGTATAACTAAAACAAAGGCCTTTAAAACTTGAACTTTAAACATAGTATGGCATAAATAAAATGAAATAATGCAATTTACTTATTCACATGGATATTCTACTTATCGAATAATCACATGCAAAATCAATAACCACTTTCATAATGATGGAATGCATAATTCCAGACTATCATAACCACATAGCCAAGGCCTCGTGCCAAGACTACAAATTTGATTTTTCCAAGGCCTTGTGCCAAGACACTAGTTTTTCTCATGAGACCTACCGATGCATCGAGGAGCTATAACGGGCTCAACCCATCACATATTAATTCCAATGCATTCCCATATGAAAAGGTTTAAACATAACATAAACATTCGTATTAAAAATAGCATATGAAATTTCAATAATTTCACCATAAACTATTAATGGTATAAAAATAGAACATCCACAGTCAAACATATCACAAAACCTTCAATACAATATAGAAGTTTTGTATCATAATAAATCAACTTCAAATAAGCATAAAATCCATTAAAGGATGTTGACATAGATGAAATCAAAACACTTTTTGGAGAAATATCTCTTTCTATTTTTGAAATAATTTAAGAGCCATATAAAATAAAACATTTTCTTGAAAATATTCTTATAAGATTGTAAGGAAAACTTTGAAGATTTTATAACAGAAGAAAATAACTGCACTCTCCGTATAAGTTAAAAAAACATTCTTACCTTAATTCTGTCGAAAAGGTTAAAAAGGACCATGTTTTGAAAACGACGGAAAGATTCCTCTTATAAAAATTCAAACAACGGTATAAATTACTTTAACCCATATTCATGTAAATAATAAAAATGTTTTGAAATACATTTTGAAGAAACATGGATGTGGATGATAATGAGATCCCAGTAGATTATTACATATAAACAACCTCGGATAATGAAGAGATTGTGAAATAACCCTTTCCTTGTACTTTTCCTTAGTTGGGGTAGGTTGACCTCCTGTATAATGGTGAAATAATTGTTATGAAATTATACAAGAATCATATACATTAATATGATATCATATATGATCTTTTAATATTGATTTGATAATAATACCAAAGTATTATCATTGTTTCGGGAGTTAACTTACTTGTTTTTTTTATATGTTTTGTTACGTAAGACATGTTTGTAAAGGATAGGTTTTATATTATTCATATACAGAATGCTATGAAGTCCATAAACATTATTTTTTAAATCATCAAATGATAATTATACTTGAATGGAAACAATGGAGAATGAATCTTATCGCGTTCGTGGAGACGGTAGTCCGTACGTACGCACGAGCGACAATATCATTCTTTTGATATTAAAATAATATATAAATGGATGGTATATCATATATAAATAATAATTAACATGTTATATTTATTATTTACATGAGTTAAACATTCATTATTATACCCATCCAAATAATAATATATTGAATAACAATTACACCACGATGTGGAGACGGTAAGCCGTACGTACGCACGTATGGTGACATGTTATTCAAAAGGTGGATAGAATACTAAATATGGTTATACCATATTTATAATAACATCACAATATATATATGATACTGGAGTTATTATTTTATAATTGTAACAACAAAGGAAGAAGAAGTGGAAGAAGAAAGGAACTTGGAAAACGGTGGTGAAATCATTACCTCTTCTTCGGGTTCTTCCTTTTGATTTGATCAAAAGGGCTCCTTAGGTTGGCTTTCTGATAAAAATAAGGCCTCTAGGTTGTAGTGAGGGAAGTTGGGAGAGTATTTGGGCAGAGTTTGGCCGATCCAAAAGGCTTTGAAGGTGTGAAGAAATGAGAAGTAGGAGTTCCCTTTTATAAGAGGGGTGAGGGGCACCTTTGGAAAAGCTAGAAATATTAATTTATAATAAATTCATATTCGGTTTCGAATGGCTCCAAAGTTGATTATTTAAATTTTAAGGTGGGTATGGGTAGAAAAAAACTCAACCAATAGAATTTAGACAGTTTTGGGTACTTATATTAACCTTATCTTTAAGTATTAACTCTAAGTTAATTAGTTTAACTTTTACAATATCTCTTTGTATTTTTATATAATATGGTTAATAAAATTTCTATATACATAAAAGAGACCCCCAAGTGGTCCTTTAATGATGAAACTATCATGATATAAGTCTCTTGGCCGAACATTAGATTTTTAGGAATTTAATATCAATTAATAATATAATATTTGTTTTAAGAACTCTTTTATGTCAATTTTGACACTATTCAATAGTTGATTTTATTGAAACTCATAACAGATTTATTACTTCGAACAAAGTAAATTAAATCAATCCAAATATATCATATTATCCTAGAAAATTAGTTTAATTAATTAAAAGTTTCATATTATATTTATTTGGGTATTTATAATATCAATTAATTTAATTGTTCACTATTATAGTAATTACTACATCATCATTGTGTCATAAATAAATTAAATCATTTAATGTCTAAAAATTATAAATAAAATATCATTATGTAGGAAATCGTTTTATATTTCTTATGAATATTTATAATTTAAAATCCAACATATATAACCCTATGTAATAATTGTTTTTCTAAAAGATATATGCTTGTGTCATTTTTGTATTCATTTGAACTTAATTAAAATAAAGTGTCCCTATCACCTACAAGTGGAACCATGGGGTCCCAAAATCGACCCAATGATGCCTATGGTCGAACATGTATCATCCAATAAGGCTAGGACACGTTTTAGGGTAATTTCGTATTATTATAATATTATTTTTTTACCCATATTTACCAGATTTACCCTTAACCATGGTAAATAAAATATTTACCACAGTAATTATTCAAAATGACTAAAAATAAAAGTTACCTATCTACACAATTTGGACATCCTGATTCTAAATATGGAATCCATTTTTCTAAATTCAAAACACAGAAGTGGCAGAAATTAATTTAAAATTAATTCCCGCTGTCAAAACAAAAAGCGTGTTTTTAAGAGATAATAACTATCAAAAGATTGACACTTGTTTATGTTCAGTTTAATTGTAAAATTATGTCCAATGTCCAAAATTATATTAAATGGTAAAAATATATTCTAAATATACTTTAAAACCACTCAAATTCATAATTTCTCACTATTAATTATTTTGATTAAAAAAGTTGTTTTTAATTTAAATTTAGCAATTTTCACTATTCATCAAAATATGAAAGTTATCCAAAAAGTACCAAAATTTCACCTTAGGGTAAATTTGACACTACAAATCCAAAAATGAAGTCAATTTTGAAATATAAAATATATATAATTTCAAAAAGTAGGTATTACTATTCATAACGGCTAGTTTGATCGGTTGTGGTGTGTGTTAAAACTCGAAGTTGCGTACAACACACGCTACTGTATTATTCAAAGGAAAGCGTACCGTGGAAGCTTGGGATGTTTCATTTTAAAATTTTTGATGTCCCCATTTAGTCAAAAAGTTTAAAATATTGTATTTAAAAAGGGTTCACTATTAAAAGTTGATAAAAGTGCAATACTGGAAATGAATTTGTTCTTGAATTTTATCTAAGAAACTCATAATATGGATTCTAAAATTATAAGTATTATATAAAGTTTAAAATTTAGATAATACTATTCATAACCTCTTTTGAATGGTTTTTTTTTGTAAGTCATGGTGTGATTGAACTCGGTGTTGCGTGTAGTGCAAGTTATTGAATTATTTTGAAAAAATAACACACTTTGAAATCTTGGGGTGTTACATTCTCCCCTCCTTCAATAAATTGCGTCCTCGCAATTTGAAATTGTTCTTCGAAAATAAAAGGTTGAAAATAGAAAATATATTTGTGGGAAAACCCACATCGGAAATTGGGTTACTAAAATTTAGTCTTAATATGTGGAAAAGAGAAATGAAAGGGTCACCACTAAATTGTGATCTCGATTAGGAGAACATTGGTGGCATTTAGAGACATATAATTGGAGGAAAAACGTAAATATTTATATGTAGTGATTGAGGTCATCAATCTCCAACAAGTATAAAATTGAGGTCCTTAAACTCATCAATCTATGATGATTTGAAATACCATCGGTTCAACAACACATAGGGTATTGGGATAACACATTTTTGACGTTTCAAAATATCTTAGTTGAAATCCCACATCGAAAAATGAATTAATGAGGCCTCTATTTAAAACAAAGAGTGGAAAGTATGAAGATTACCGAAAATAACACATACTAGGGTTCCATGTAGGAAAATATGGATATGGAAGAGAAATCTAACCATCAATTATCTGATAGAGAGTGGTAGAGAACATGTCTATGAAAAGGCCAAAAATCCCAAACCCATAAATTAGTGATGATTTAAGGTACCATCTAGGACAACATTTTTGTTCTAAGTTCCTTAATGTTGAGGAATTTATTTATGATATTGTCTAAGATCATAAGGAGATATACTTACTTTATAATTAGAGTTTTATCTATTAATAAATTTCTACCACAAACTCATCTTTAACTCTAAAAGATAATAGAATGTAATTTTTTTTCTATTTATACTATTCGTACAGGGTTCCAAAATAAATGAATTTATAATTCATCTACCAGATATTTAAAAAAAACTACATTATTTAATCCAGGACATCTCGTGGGCCAGTGGTAGGTGATACACCCTTGTCGCCCTTCGGTTGCGGGTTCAAGTCTCGTAGCCTTGCCGAACGCGACTGGTTGACGCCCGACCTCCGGGTTGTCCTTTTATGGCAATCCAAAATAATAGAAACTAGAACTATCCAAAATACTTCTGTCCAAACTCACAGTCCAACATTTATAAGGAAGGTAAACATAATGTAGATCCTTTTTACCCCGTAATAGCATATGAATACCTTCATCATGTATTCTTTTAATACACTGAAACATCCTGAATTACCATATTCCTTATTGATTACATTCATTCTCCCTTATTAAATATAGAATGCTGGATATACTTCATCAATCCAAAAATGTTTTAAACGCCAACAATGATGGAATATACAAATCATTAATCAGTTCCAAGGTAGTCAAGAATATCCAATATAATTTTTCCAAAATAATCATGTATTATTCGAAAATCACTACCTCGGTATCAGAACTGTATTATGGTTTATCATTCTCCCAACCATATATTTTCCAAAAATTTATCCTACTATTGAGTCACTTTTCTTTGTTCCACATAATCTCAAGTCCTTAATGAAATAGTACTGCAGTACAATCCTTATATACTCCATAATTATTATAACAAGTACATTGTTGATACAACACTCAATTGACATAATCAACATAAGAACTCTAATCATTCCTCTTCATCTGTGGTAGTATCATAACTTGATTATTATCCAATAGCATCATTTGCGGCATAGTTTGATGACTAGGACATAAGTTCGCGTAGTGTCCAAACTCCTTGCAAATGAAGAATTGTACATTTAAAACCATTTTCTTACCCTTGCAGTCACGTACTTTGGGCCCTTTTCCTCCATACTTATAACAAACTCCCATTCCTTTCAGGCAAGTTCCAGGGTGTTTCTTTCCACAGTTACCACATATGGGAAAATTCTTCTTTTCCCTCTTCCCTTTATCCATCTTTTTCTCTTCCATCCTTTTCTTCTCTTGCTTCCCTTCAAAGCCATAGGACTCAGTAAACTCTTTACTTATCTTATCAACACATGATATTATTTCTTCATATAATGATAATACATGGGAGACTATTTCTCTTATAAATTCTAGCTTAAGACCATGAAAGATATGATCCTTCCTTCTCATTGGATCATGTGCATTTCTGGAGTTCTCATTACTTCTACTGGGCGCCATTTCTAAACAATGGCATACACTAGATTAGTTTATGAATCAAAATACATAATCCCATACTTATAAAACACTTAACATAAATTGAACTATTTATGGAGATAATCCATAATCATAAAAATGTCTCCTTTGAGGATGTATATACTCATAAACCCTTCATAATGGTTTATAAAGAAAATGAGAATTATCCTAAGCATATCCCCCGGGAGTGTCGTTACCAAGAGTGCAGCAAGGCCCATTGTCGTGCACCAGTTCCCGTTCAAGTCTAGCTCAAAGCGGTGTTTTCGGGTTTTACCCCTAGGTACATCTGTGCCAGAGCTGCCTCTACCTGCTCGTATCTAGACCGGGATGTATTGCTCGGAAAACTCACAAAATCCCTACAATACCAAAATTCTAGGAAGTTATTCTATACTGATCCTCAAAGTTCATCTTAGGTCTACGTGCTCTAATCAGAGTTTATCTAAATATAGCTTCCAAGGTTTGTACTAAACATCATCTGATACCAAATGTAATGCTCCGACCCTAGTTTCCTAGAGTCGGTGCATTATTACATAACATTGGCATGATCACAAGAAAGATCAAATCTCGAAAGACCAATTGGTTTAGTAGCCTTGGAAACACTAGAAATATTCATAAGTCTTATATTAAATCATAAAATGAAAAACTACTACAACAACATAATGTTTCCACAGTCCATACTATTATCCCCTCATAATATCCCTACAGGTCATTCATAACTTACTTCTTCACTTCCTGGGAAAAATAAAACATAGAAAAGGGGTGAGCTCAAATGCCCAGTAAGGATAACAATATAGCGGAAAATTTCATAAATAAAAATAAACATTTAAGGAAATGTATAACTAAAACAAAAGCCTTTCAAACTTGAACTTTCAACATAGTATGTTATAAATAAAATGAAATAATGCCATTTACTTATTCACATGGATCTTCTACTAATCGAATAATCACATGCAAAATCAATAACCACTTTCATAATGATGGAATGCATAATGCCAGACTATCATAACAACATAGCCAAGGCCTCGTGGCAAGACTACAAATAAGATTTTCCCAAGGCCTTGTTCCAAGACACTAGTTTGTCTCATGAGACCTACCGATGCATCGAGGAGCTATAGCGGGCTCCACCCGTCACATATTAAGTCCAATGCATTCCCATATGAAAAGGTTTAAACATAACATAAACATTCGTATTAAAAATAGCATACGAAATGTCAATAATTTCACCATAAAATATGAATGGTATAAAAATAGCACATCCACAGTCAAACATATCACAAAACCTTCAATACAATATAGAATTTTTGTATCATAATAAATCAACTTCAAATAAGCATAAAATCCATCAGAGGATGTTGACATAGATGAAATCAAAACACTTTTTGGAGAAACATCTCTTTCTATTTTTGAAATCATTTAAGAGCCATATAAAATAAAACATTTTCTTGAAAATATTCTTATAAGCTTCTTAGGAAAACTTTGAAGATTTTATAACGGCGGAAAATAACCACACTCTCCGTATAAGTTAAAAAAAACATTCTTACCTTAATTATGTCGAAAAGGTTAAAAAGGACCGTGTTTTGAAAATGACGGAAAGATTCCTCTTATAAAAAGTCAAACAACGGTATAAATGACTTTAACCCATATTCTTGTAAATAATATAAATGTTTTGAAATACATTTTGAAGAAACATGGATGTGGATGATAATGAGATCCCAGTAGATTATTACATATAAACAACCTCGGATAATGAAGAGATTGTGAAATAACCCTTACCATGTACTTTTCCTTGGTTGGGGTAGGTTAACCTCCTGTATAACGGTGAAATAATTGTTATTAAATTATATAATAATCATATACATTAATATGATATCATATATGATCTTTTAATATTGATTTGATAATAATATCTTAGTATTATCATTGTTTCGGGTGTTAACCTACTTGTTTTCTTTTATATGTTTTGTTACGTAAGACATGTTTGTAAAGGATCGGTTGTATATTATTCATATCCAGAATTCTATCAAGTCCTTAAACATCATTTTTTAAATCATAAAATGATAATTATACTTGAATGGATACAATGGAGAATGAATCTTATCGCGTTCGTGGAGACGGTAGTCCGTACGTACGCACGAGTGACAATATCATTCTTTTGATATTAAAATAATATATAAATGGATGGTATATCATATATAGAGAATAATTAACATGTTATATTTATTATTTACATGAGTTACACATTCATTATTATACCCATCCAAATAATAATATATTGAATAACAATTACACCACGACGTGGAGACGGTAAGCCGTACGTACGCACGTATGGTGACATGTTATTCAAAGGGTGGATAAAATACTAAATATGGTTGTACCATATTTATAATAACATCACAGTATATATATGATACTAAAGTTATTATTTTAGAATGGTAACAACAAAGGAAGAAGAAGTGGAAGAAGAAAGGAACTTGGAAAACTGTGGTGATATCATTACCTCTTCTTCAGGTTCTTCCTTTTGATTTGATCAAAAGGGCTCTATTGGTTGGATTTCTGGTCAAACTAAGGCCCCTAGGTTGTAGTGAGGGAAGTTGGGAGAGTATTTGGTCAGAGTTTGGCCGAACCAAAAGGCTTTGAAGGTGTGAAGAAATGAGAAGCAGGAGTTCCCTTTTATAAGAGGGGTGAGGGGCACCTTTCGAAAAGCTAGAAATATTAATTTATAATAAATTCATATTCGGATTCTAATGGCTCTAAAGTTGATTATTTAAATGTTAAGGTGGGTATGGGTCGAAAAAAACTCACCCAATAGAATTTAGACAGGTTTGGGTGCTTATATTAACCTTATCTTTAAGTATTAACTCTAAGTTAATTAGTTTAACTTTTACAATGTCTCTTTGTATTTTTATATAATATGGTTAATAAACTTACTATATACATCCAAGAGACCCCAAGTGGTACATTAATGATGAAACTATCATGATATAGGTCTATTGGCTGAAAAGTAGATTTTTAGGAATTTAATATCAATTAATAATATAATATTTGTTTTAAGATCTCTTTTTGTCAATTTTGACACTATTCAATAGTTGATTTTTTTGAAATTCATAACAGATTGATTACTTCGAACAAAGTAAATTAAATAAATCCTAATATATTATATTATCCTAGAAAATTAGTTTAATTTATTAAAAGTTTCATATTATATTTATTTGGGTATTTATAATATCAATTAGTTTAATTTTTCACTATTATAGTAATTACTACATCATCATTGTGTCATAAATAAATTAAATCATTTAATGTCTTAAAATTATAAATAAAATATCATTACGTAGGAAGTCTTTTTATCTTTCTAATGAATATTTATAATCTAAAATCCAACATATATAACACTATGTAATAATTTTTTTTCTAAAAGATATATACTTGTGTCATTTTTGTATTCATTTTAACTTAATTAAAATAAAGTGTCCCTATCACCTACAAGTGGCACCATGGGGTCCCAAAATCAACCCAAATATGGCTATGGTCAACCATGTATCAACCAATAAGGCTAGCACACGTTTTAGGGTAATTTAGTATTATTATAATATTATTTTGTTACCCTTATTTACCAGATTTACCCTTAACCATGGTAAATAAAATATTTACCACAGTATTTATTCAAAATGTCTAAAAATAAAAGTTACCTATTTACAAAATTTGGACATCCTGATTCCAAATATGGAATCCATTTTTCTAAATTCAAAACACAGAAGTGGTAGAAATTAATTTAAAATTAATTCCCGCTGTCAAAACAAAAAGCGTGTTTTTAAAAGATAATAACTATCAAAAGATTAACACTTGTTTATGTTCGGTATAATTGTAAAATTATGTAAAATGACCAACGTTATATTAAATGGTAAAAATATATTCTAAATATTATTTAAAACCACTCAAATTCATAATTTATCACTATTAATTATTTTGATTAAAAAAGTTGTTTTTAATTAAAATTTAGTAATTTTCACTATTCATCAAAATATGAAAGTTATCCGAAAAGTACCAAAATTTCACCTTAGGGTAAATTCGACACTACGAATCCAAAAATGAAGTAAATTTTGAAATATAAAATATATATAATTTCAAAAAGTAGGTATTACTATTCATAACGGCTAGTTTGATCAGTTGTGGTGTGTGTTAAAACTCGTAGTTGCGTACAACACACGCTACTGTATTATTCAAAGGAAAGTGTACCGTGGAAGCTTGGGATGTTGCATTTAAAATTTTTTGATGTCCCCATTTAGTCAAAAAGTTTAAAATATTGTATTTAAAAAGGGTTCACTATTAAAAGTTGATAAAAGTGCAATACTGAAAATGAATTTGTTCTTGCATTTTATCTAAGAAACTCATAATATGGATTCTAAAATTATAAGGATTATATAAAGTTTAAAATTTAGAAAATACTATTCATAACCTCTTTTGAATGGTTTTTTTGTAAGTCATGGTGTGATTGAACTCGGTGTTGCGTGTAGTGCAAGTTATTGAATTATTTTGAAGAAATAACACACTATGAAATCTTGGGGTGTTACATTTAGTTCAAAATAGTAAACTTATCTTTCGGCTTTAAACCTTAGTTAAAACATTTACTCTTACCATGTCTTATTTTATCATCATAATATATGGTTACTATAATTACAATAAAATTCCAATAAAATGAAAATTGGTTCATTAATGAAATTTTAAACATTATATAAGTCATTAAGTGGAATCTAATTTTTTTTTACAATTATATAATTTAATAAAATAGTATTTTTAAACCAAACCAATTTTTTTTCAAATTTGACAATATTTACTAATTGATTTGTGTTAAATTAATATTAACATAATTATTTTGTCCCATAGGAATTAAATAATCTATGTCATGTTACTAACATACAAAAAAGTATTCAATGTAATCAAAATGATCAAATTACATTCAATTTAATATTTATAATATCTTTTATTTGATTATTGAAATAATTAAGTAGTCATTTCATCAAAAATGTGTCACAAATAATTTTTTTTATTATAATGAATAAAAATAATAAATAAATTACAGTGATGTATAATATCTTTTAACCTCTCTAATAAATATTTATATTCCTAGATATCAGTTATATAGCCGTATAATATAATTATATTATTAAAAAATACATGTTTATATTATATTTCCCTTTTCATTAAATTAAATATTATAAAATGTCATTTTCACACCCACGTGTCAAAAATTCAAAAATACCATCCTATGGATTCTCATGTTCGTAAATATATAATCCGTTAGGATTAGGTTACATTTTAGGGTAGTTTTGTATTATTAGAATATTAATTTTTACAATTATTTACATGATTTATGCTTTATACATAGACAATAAAAATAATTATTGAAGTTACAATTAACATTGTAAACAAATAAAGGTTGTATATTTAAATATTTTGGACCTTATTATTTCAAATATGGTATCTAATTTCCAAAATTTGGTACACAAAATTGGCAGAAATAAATTTCCATTGTCAAAACCAGGAAACGGGGTTTAAGAAGTAAAAACCATCAAAATATTTACATGTGTTTATGTCCAATTAAAATCTGAAATTACATTAAATTACCATAATTGGATTAAATTAAAAAAAATCACAATATAATTATTGTTTATAACCAATGAAATGTACAATATAACTACAAAAATAGATTAGAATAAAAATATTTTCTAATTTAAAATACATAATTTTTCACTATCCCTTAAAAATGATTTGAATAAGAAATATAGAAAAGGTAAATTTTCATTCCCCAATTCTAAATAAAAATTTTATTTTATCATATAGTTCTTATAAAATTTACAATAATTAATTTTAAAAAGGGTTCTCCATCAAAAGGCTGTAAAAGAAACTTTTAAATATCTTATAGTATTTTATGCTTAAAATTGGATTCATTCACATTTTGTTCCCCTAACATTCAATGGATAAATGTATAAAAATATAAATTATATGAAAAATCATATTATAGTTAATTCAATTCATTCCCACCAATACAACGACTAAGAAATCACTTCCATTTAAAAATAAATTTTATTGTTGTATTATTTTTCTATATACCTTAGTGTTGTGTGAAACGTTTGATTTTAGAGAAACTCATTATTACAGGTTGGGTACTCTATTATATATAGTTTCCCTTTTAAAAAAATTAATATTAAATTCAAAATTATTACTAGATATGAAAATTTATTATTATATAAATACATGGGATGTTACATCATTCCCCCCTTTTGAAATTTCATCATCATAATTTTAAAATTAGTCTTGGAAACATTATTGAAAATCCAACATAGGAAAAGGAGTCAACAAAACTATCACATTAAAATAAATAAAGATAAGAAAAATGTCATCTGATATAACAGATACAAGGATTCTATGTAGGAAAACAAGGGTATGGAAGTGAAACTAACCATGTAGTTCTGATGGAGAGTGATTGTCATCATGATTAGGTGTTTTTTATCACTAGAAAAATATAAACTAGAGATGCGTTAATCAGTCATTAATTTCTAAATAAGAAAATTAAATCGAATGTGTTTTTATTTGAAGGACATTTTCATAATTTTGAGGAATTTATTTACAAGATTGACAAAAGACATAAGAAAAATTACTAACATGTCAAGTAGAGTTTCATAATTTTATAAATATCTAAAACAAACTCATCTTTTCTACAAAGAATGATTTTTTAAGATGAATTGATCACACATGAATTGCTATAGTCAACTTCAAGAGAATTATATACTCCAAAAAACGTAGACTATATATTTCCTCTATCTTTAGAACGTAACAAAAGAATGGTTAGTAAAAGATCATGTAATCCCCAAAATAATAATATATTATAATTATACGAACTACTTTTAATATCCAGAATTCAAAAGTAATACCCATGTTCCACATAGAACATTTTATAAAAATGACTATAAAATTCCTAAAAAAACCCAACTAATATTGAAACCCAAAACTCAGATGGATTTTATCACACATTTTCCCAGATAAATTTTAACATTTATCTCAAAATAACATCAACCACTCTTAATGTCTCATACCATAAAGTAATTAACCTAATCAAATTTTCCCCATGATAGGCTAATCATTTCCAAAAAAACCAAAATCTCCATTTGTCTAAATAAAACAATATTATTCCAAAATAAATAATCAACCATTTATCTTCAAATGAAATCCCATAGTATTATATTTTCCATTGATATATAGTGTTCCCAAAAGTGTTAAAAATTTCCAAAATAACATTTATCCCATAATCACCAAATAAGTTTTCTATACATATGGTACCTATTTGATAAAAAATATGTAATTAAATTAACTTATTCTTAATCTATAATTTTATTAAACTAAATAGAAAAAGTTATACTAACCCGGGACATCATGTAGGCTAGTAGTATGCGATAAACCCTTATCTCACTTTGGTTATGAGTTCGATTACCTTGACCTTGTCCGACATTATGGGTTTTCACCCTTATAGTGTGTTTTCATTTTTCTAAAACCATATAATTCTTAAAACATTCCCAAAATGAGATAAAATATTTAAAAATAACCATAACATAATTTAACCACAAGTTTATCTCATGCCATTCACTTTTCATCCCAAAATTTAGTAAACTATAAATATATCAAAATGAAGGATAATATAAACCCTAAAAATTAATTATAATTATATCCAAAAAATAAATGGTATTTATTTATCAAATATAATTTCCACATTTAAGTATCAGGGTTACCCATACTAAAGAAATGTCTTACAACATAATACCTTCAGCAAAAGAGCAATAATACATTTTAACCTCTCATCACCCATATATTTTATATATATCTCAAATTTATAAAATGTAGACATCACAATAACCCATCATTAATCATGATCCCTTAAACATATTTTTACAACTTATTCATAATACATCATTCCAAAAAAAATCATGATTCTTATCCTAGGATTCAATAATTTTAAAAAATGATACAAGAAATAATTCAACCCTTTCATATGTCATTTTTAGTTTCCTCTTTTCTATTGGAATAACATTACATATTTCTAAACAAATATTTTTAGGGACATTCTCGTCCCATTCCCAAACATTCGTCATTAGACACCTATTTTACTAATTACCATTCAAACATTTAATGGATAACTCATAATGAAATTCATTCCCTTTCTAGGCGACAATAGAACGCTTCCTTTTTCAATGGACGATTATGGATTTATAACCAACATTTACACATCCATAACATATTACCATCCATTTGAATCATTTTATAGGTGTTTCATCCCACATAGTAGACTCATAGTTTGTTGAATATACTTAACTTTATGATAATACCCTGAAATTCTATAGGGATTCAATTTTCAAAAATATGATCCCTTATAAAAATAATCAAGGATAAACCATTCAATCCTGAATCTAGATTGTTGGTTAAGAATAACCACAAGATTTATCATTATAGTTCCCATTTCATTGTGTTTCTAATTTAGAAAACCACAACATTTTCCTTCACAACCATTATATCTTTGACAAATTCTATAACTAGCATTTACTAAAACAAAAAGTCAATGTGAGATATAAGTAAAAGCATAACATACTATCATATGAGGATGTTAAAAACTAAGATATACATATTCATGTTATCTTAAACACATTAAATTTTTTTTAAATAACTAGGACTCATTAAAATATTATAACAATTATGGTTATATCAAACGTGTCAATTATTCTTATATAAAACTCTTACCTCTAATGTTATCTAAATCGCACTCTGATACAAAAAATAAGGCCCCACTCATAAACATGACATAATCATGATTATTGATCGTGAATTTAATATATTTTTTATTTCGGATAATGTAAGGTTATCAGTTTTAGAGAATTAGGCCCTTACAATTAAATTAAATCTCAATTATTAGAAACTAGACACGTCTACTCTATCAATTTTTTTCACAACAACAAAAATCCTATAAAAATAACATTTCTTTTCTTGATAAAAATAATCATGAATAATTCCTTTTCCTACCCTTCCATATACACAGTTTATAACATTTAAAAAATGTGGGATGAGCATAATAAACTCAATAATGGTTATACCATATTGAAATAAAACATTAGTCCATGAATACTTACAAATCAATGAAATCATACATTTTACAAATAAAACATAAAATATTTAACATACCTCATGAAATAATAATATTTAACACTGACTCATAAAAATCTTAAATCATAATTGTAAGTTGTTTCATCTATAACATACTTACATTATGGCATTTACAACCATATAAGAAGTAACCTTCATGGTTACATTTGGAATACCCATTATAGATAATTACCTAAATCTCTTATAGAAACCTTAATATTTTCCTCTTTCATGTTTACCAATGCATTGGACAGCTATCATGGGCTCACCCACCCTCATTTTATCATGGATCCACCTGTATACAAAAGTAATTCCCAAGAACCATAAAAAAATAATAACATATGAACTAGCATAAATGGAAAATTAAATTTCCACATTTCAATAATAAGACAACATTTAAAGATATTGATTTTGTCAATCCCTTCCCAAATCCATTTTCAATAACAATGTTCCTAAAATGTAATATTGAATTTAATTTTCTTTTTAAAATAATTATGGCTTGTAGAGGAAGATAGATATCAAATAATTCTCGCAGAGGAGGAAAGATCGTTGTCGCCATATACATTAATAAGAAACATTACTTTGGTCATTTAGTAAAATTATTCATAGAAAAATATTCCATTTAAACATAGTTGAATTAAATTAAATAAAAAATTTTATAATTCTACAATGTCTAAAATAAGGTCATGTATAAACCAAGATATGCCTTAATGAAAGGAGGTTGAGACGACATCCCTTACAAATAGCATGTCATTATATTAATGATAAATAAATGAAATAAATGTGTATATAAAATATAAATACACCAAATATAAGAGGATATAAATTTTAAAACAATAATATGTCATTAAAACATAATTTTCGAAAAACAAAATCAATGACATGGATATATAACTCAATGAATGAAGAATGAGTTAATATTTCCCTTCCCTTTAATCAAACATTGATCATTTATTCTTTATATTACTGAATAATAAAATTAGGGAAATTTATACTTGAATTAGATCAACTTTTACATTTATTATCCATTTTATATTAATTAATACCATGTTATAAAATTTATGTAATTATTAATGTTGATATTTTATATTTTGTCGATATTTGATACTTGAGTCGAAAATGAACTTATTTAATGGAAATTGTCCATTTAGATCAAATTGCATCATATAATGAATATTATTCAAGATTTAACTATCATATTTATCCAGTATATATTTATTTATAATATTCCATAACATTTGTATATAATAAGTGAATTGCATCATTCATGGAAATGGCGGGCCGTATGTACGAATGGACATTACTTTCATTTCTTTTTCTTATAAAATAAATGAAAAATCAATGATACATATGTATAATATTACACAATTATAATATCTCTGTTATATATGTTAAGAAAGTTCATTACCATAATCCTTTATATGTTCCATGTATGGCATGAATGAGTCATATCACTTTGAGGGGGAGTTAGTCCAAACATCCTCAAATGAAATTATTATATTTTCACATTATGAAAAGAGTAATTTTATGTTGTAAAAAATCATACACAGGCATAGAGTCAATATAAATATAATATATATCATATTTATTCATTCCATTCATGCATGTAATCTTGGTTTAATAAATATCATGTATATTGAATCACATCACAGCGCGAATATGGTAGGTTGTACATACACACGAGCGACAATATCATTCACTTAATGGTTAAAAAATATATAATTAGATTTAATATTAATTATAAAAATTAATTTACATATTATATGAATTATTTAAATCAAGAAAACTCATCATTATACCCATCCAAATTAATTTTTTTGAATAAAAAATTACACCACAGCATGGAGACAGTAAGTTGTACATAGGCACACATATTGATATTTTTTTCATAGGACGGATAAAAGGTGGTATATGGTCATACCATAATTATAAAAAACATATCATCAGGTATAAGATACTGGATTTATTGCATTTGTATGGAAATTACATAAGAAGAATATTTATAAGAAGTAAGTTATCTTGAAAGACGTGAAAAAACAAATATCTATTTTTCGAGTATCTCTTTTTTATTTTCACAAAAGGACTCATTACGATGATTTTTTACCCAATGTGTTGAATGTAGGATTAAGAAAGGAATGTTGGGAGTTTATTTAATCATAATTTTATACGATACAGTGGGCATGAGAGGTGTGACTATAGGGGTAAATGTGGTAGCCTTTTATAATATAGAGTTGGGGAACATTAAGAAAGTCTTGAAATATTATTTTATTATAAAATAATTTTCGATTTATAAAAGATAAAAAGTGATAAATTTAGAGTATAATATTATAATGGGCCGTAATACTCTCAACAAATAGGTTTTAGACAAGTATTGGTCGAAATAATAACCATATTTTTCAGCTTTAACCATTAGTTAAAAAAATTAACTCTTATCATGTCGTTTAATATCTAAAAAATATATATTGACTATATTTACATAAAAATGAAAACCGAAAAAAAATTGGTTCATTCATGACTTTTTGAACATTATATAAGTCATTTGGTGGAATCATAGATTTTGTTTACAATAATATCATTTAATAAAATAATATTTGTTTTAAAAACATATTTATTTCAATTTTGAAACTATTTGGAAATTTATTTTTTTAAGTAATAATAACAAGGTTGCTTCAAACCAAAGGAATTAACCCATCCCTCACATGTTAATTTCACCCAAAAAAGTCTTTGATGGAATCAAAGTGATCAAATTACATATAATTTAATATATAGAATGTCATTTTTTTAATAATTCATTACTAACTTAATCACTAGATTATCGTTGATTGGTAAATAATTTTTTTTAATATATAAAATTTATAAATAAAATACCACGATGTATAAAACCTTTTTAATTTTCCAAATACTATTTATAGTTAAAGAGATCATATGACAACCTTGCTTTTTATTTCCAACTTAAACTTTATTTATTACATAAAACCTTCACTTGATACAACATAGAAGATCGAGAGGTATAATGTCTTTGGGGATTAGGATCACTACATAACAAATTAAAACGTAAAATAAAAAATCTTTTTTGAAAACAACATTTACATGACCACTACATTACCTCATACTTAGAATTGTATGGGATAACATGAGAACATGCATAAGAAAAGGGTGATCTATAAAGCCAAGTACAAAAATAATCATGGAATTACATTAGGAATACAATACATGTTAGAAAATAGTCATATCAATAGAGAACAAGAGAATCATAAACATAATGTCATGATAAAGCATGATAATTGTAACATGGAAATGTGGCAACCACACTTAACATGTAATTAGCATGAGCTAAAGCTCATTACACATGGAGCATGAGTAAATCCTCATTTCACATGAAGCACATGTAAAACCTCATTACACTTGAATTAGAATGAGTCAACATCAATCGCACATGACGTATCATGATACCACACATTACCCAATGCAATGGAGCACTATAGGAGAACACCCTTCTTAAACATTTCATTTCATGCAAAAGTATGCCACATGGATCACATAATATGGATTCATAAAACATAATCATTTATTACATGATAAAGGAATGTGGAATTAATACATGGACCCTTATAATAATTAATTAAATGTTCATAAATATGAATACCCTTGATAGGGAAATGGGCATGGTATTCACTACACAATGACATTGGCTTGGAAAATCTGTGGAATTTCGACAGCCTAACGGCGTGACGTAAGAATTCATAAAAATATTTGATGAGAGAGAAATGGGTATATCATCATATTTACGTGAAATAGATAGTAAGGGGTTCATATAGATACATGTCCCAACAATTGTAATTGAATTTAGATTAATGATACAAAATAATTTCTTGAATGTAAATTAGGAGAGAGAAATTCCATTCGGAATTTTAGCATAGTAACGAGTGTACATGGGAGGCATTTAAAGAGGGAGAAAGGGGTATCCCATAATTCAAAGATATAGAAGTATGTATGGGGTAGGTGAGAAACTATACCCCAACATTTATAATTGAAATTAAAAGTGCATAACAACATTAAGAAAATTGGAATCAAATGAGAAAGGAAGAAAAAACCCTTACCTGGAAATGTGCTTCCAAAGCCATGACAGAAGCTTGAGAGAGGCTTCGTGGGAGCATGGGGAACCTAGGGAGGATTCTAGAAAGAGTAGGTAAGAGTACAGATGAACTCCAAAGGATTTTAGTGAGGTGAATGTGGGATCTTGGGTGGTTTTATATAGGAAAGGTGAGGGAATTCTTTATTATTTGGGGTTAAGACACCTCACATTAAACTAATTAAAACCAAAATACAGCCCATGGTATTTTACAAAGGGGAGTGAAAAACAATATTTTATAAGGCCAAAGTCTGAACTTCTTAAAATAACGTGGATGCTTATGTGGAGGTGAGTCACACTTTCAAGGAAAACAAATAAAAAATACAAGATGTATAACAAGCCTTGAAGGGTCCATTAATGCTTTGTAAAATAAGTCAAACAAACCAAGAATCACATTTTTTTAATGGTAAAACATATATTGGACGATAATGTGGCTTATAGTACTTTATTAAATCAATGTTGGGTCATTATTGTGTCATAAAACACATTATATATTTAAACGGTGTATAATTTTTACCCAAAAATTTGACTGTCTAAGAAAATTATGAAAAAATCACCATTTGATTATTTTGACATCCTGATTCCCGAAATAATATTAATTTTATCTATCTAATTTTCTATATATGTTAATTTTCACTTTTAAAATAAAAACCGACATTTATCGAAAAGTCATGGGTTTTGATAAAAATGGCATTCAAACCTTAATATAAATTACAATTGCATTAATAAAATTATACGATCATTTATATCTAATAAAAATTAATTTAATAATAATAATATAATATTAAAAACTAATTTAATAAAAAAGTCCATTAATTCATCAAAATATATTTCTTAGTTGAATATTAACTAAAAATACTATTTGAGCTTTAAAAACTATTTACAAGGTAACAAAAATAACATGAAAATAAATTCATTATTATATACAAAAATAATGTACATAACCATAGTGCTAAGGTCTTGTTACATAAACTCTTATAACACTGCCATAAGACCAAAGAGTACGTTGTGCGATAGGGATAGACTATTAGGGTGGCTCAGATAACATTTCTCAGGTGGTAATCTATATCAACTTCCAGTTCTCTCGCAGGAGGTCCCACTTGAGCATAACCTATTGATGCTCGTCTTGGGCTTGGTCAATAGCTATTCTCAATGACCCAACCTATTTTCCATGTTCCAACAAATTGGATTTTTATGGGGCACTTTTACTGGATGAGGCCAATGCTTCCTTTTTCTGAGTAAATTGGAATCGTTAAAGCCCTATATTTATACTAATTATGTGATCATTGTTCAATGACTATATTAGTAACAATCAATATTCATAACATAAAACATATTAAGTTGACATTTTATATAAACATTTTACATAAAAGGAATTTAATTAGATCAATAGAGATTTCCATTATTGAATGTCTTGGTCATTACAATCTCCCCCCATAAGAAATTTCACCCTCAAATTTTCCTTTTCCCACAATAAAACAAATGTGGGTAACTCTGCTTCATCACATCCATTGATTCCCACATTTCTTCCTCAAAAATGTGGTTTTGACAGAACACCTAGATGATGGGAATTGTCTTCTTTTGTAGAACCTTTTCACTATGGTATAGGAACTTCACTGGTTGCTGATCATAAGAAAGATCATCCTCTAACTGTACCACCTATAAAGAGAGTACATTTGAAGGGTTTACTATGTACTTCCCTAAGAGGGATATATGAAAGACATCATGTAGTTTTTCCATGGTAGGTGGAAGTGCTAGTTGATAGGCCAAACCCCCGACATGATCAAGAATCTCGATGGGGCCGATGTACATTGGACTTAACTACCATTTCATTCCAAACCTCACGACCTTCATCCATGAGGATATGCATAGAAAAACCATGTCTCCAAATTTAAACACAATGTCTTGTCGATGGTTATCTTTATAACTCTTCTGTTGAATCTACGCTACCTTGATATGTTGCTGAATGGTTTTCACCTTCTCCACGATTTCTTCGACCATTTCTGGTCCACGAAACATACACTCTCAAACCACATCCCAACACGTTGGTGTTTTACACCTTTTCTCTTAAAGGCCTTCAAATGGTGACATTTTTGATTCTTGAGTGGAAATAGTTATTATAAGAAAACCCAACCAGGAAAGGATGTTGATCCCATCCTCCATTAAAGTACATTGAGCTTGCTCTCAACATGACCTCAAGTGTTTCGATAGTCCGCTCTGATTGGACATCAGTTTGAGTATGATAAGCCGTACTAATGTTCAATTCAGTATTCAAATCATGTTGAAGACTCTTCCAAAAGTTAGAGGTGAATCTTGGATCTCGATCGGACACAATGGATTTTGGTACTCCATATAGCCTTACAACTTCCCTTATATATATCTGTGCTCGTTGTTCGAATGAGAAATCCTCCTGAACAGAAATTAAGTGTGTAGAATATGTAAGATGATCCACAACAACTCTAATTTCATTGTTTCCATTGGACGTCGTAGGAATTCCGGTGATAAAGTCCATGGTGGTGTTCTCCCATTTTTATTCTTGTATGGGAAATGGTTGCATCGTCCCCTTAGACTTCTGCCTCTCGGCCTTCACTTACTAACACACCAGACACTTTGATGTATATTTAGCGATCTCCTTCTTCATATTATCCCACCAATAATGCTCTATATGATCTTGATACATCATTTTGTTTTCTAGGTGAATATAGAAATTTGAACTATGTGCATCATCTGAAAGTTCCTTCATTAGCTTCAGGCATTTTGGAAAACATAGTATTTTCCGAAATCTCATGATTCCTTCTTCCTTAACATTAATCGTTGAGGATTTACCTTTTTCGATAGATTCCACTTTTTCCTTAATTCCCACATCATCCTTTTTAGCATCCTTTATCCTTTTCAAAAGTGATGATTGGGCAATAATTTGTGAAAGGATTGAATATGTTCCCTTCTATATGATTCCCATGTCTATCCTCATAAAATCTAATAAGATTGGATCCTTTTCAATTCTCATGAATGATAAAATTGCTGGGTCATTTCTAATTAGAGCATCTGTCACCTTGTTCACGTTCCCAAGGTGTTAATGGATTGAGCAATCATAGTATTTGATAATCTCTAAATATCATCATTATAGAATATTAAAATATTTCTATGTGAATATATACATGAGGCATTTGTGGTCCGTATATATTTCACAATTCTCTGCAAAGAGATAATGCTGAAATTTTTTCAAATCAGATATCACTATAGCCAGCTCGAGGTCATGTGTTATATAGTTCTGTTCATGAAATTTTAATTTCATTGAAGCCGAGGTAATGAATTTTTCATTTTTCATCAACACACATCCCATGCCCTTCATTGAAGCATCACAGAATGCCACAAATATTTCTCCACTTGTGGGTAAAGGGAGCATGGGTGTAGTGATAAGCCTCCTTTTTAACTCCTTGAAGCTTTCTTCACATTCATCACTCCAAGAAAACTTTACTACCTTCCTAGTTAGCTTAGTAAGAGGGTTGGACACTCGTGAAAAATTTCTCACAAATTGTCGATAATATCAAGCTAGCCCTAAGAAGCTACGAATATCAGTTACCGATGTTGGCCTTGTCCATCCCTTAATTGAATCTATTTTAGAGGGATCTACATATATCGCATTTCCTGTGATGATATGGCCCATGAATGATACCTCCTTTAACAAGAAATCACTCTTTATGTAAATAGAATAGAGGTTCTCCTTCAGCAAGGTCTCTAGTATAGTTCATAGATGCTCCTCATGATCATCCTGAGTTTTGGAGTATATTAGAATATCATCTATAAAGACTACCATAAATTTGTCGAGGTAAACTCTAATGACTCTATTCATCATGTTCATGAATATTGATGGAGCATTAGTGAGTCTGAAAAGAATTACAATGAATTGATAATGCCCATATCGTGTATGAAAAGCTGTCTTGGGGATATCTTCTTTCTTCACCCTTACATGATAATATCCTAACCACAAATCCACCATGGAGAAGTATTATGCTCCAATTAGCTGATCAAACAATTCACCAATTCGTGGGAGAGGATACTTGTTCTTTATCGTGATTTTTTTGAGCTCACGATAATCGATGAAAAGGCACATGGATCCATCCTTCTTCTTGGCAAAGCGGACTGGTGCACCCCATGGTGAAGAATGTGGGCCTATAAATCATTTATCTAGATTCTCTTGTAGTTGGTTCTCTAATACTTCAAGATCCACAACAGCCATTCTATATGGTGTTTTGGATATTGGAAGCACCCCTGGTATAAGTTCAATTGAGAATTCTACATCTCTTCTCGGAGGGAGACCATGAAATTCCTCGGGAAACACTTAAGTGAATTCTCTCATAATAAGAATGTCTTCAAGGATGGTTTCTTCCATAGACACAATCATCTGAGTCGGATATGCATTCTCATAGGGCTGTAATATCCACTCTAGAGATAACAGAGCTAAAAAATATTCATCTTCATCCTTTCACTTGTAAATAATCGTGGGACGATTCATCACATGGTGAGTGATTTCCACCTCACGACAATTTATGTTGGATCTATATATGGAATTCCAATTCATGTCATGAATTACATACAATTCCACCAGAGGGAGTATGACGAGGTTATCTATGAATTTTAATCCACATATTATGATAGTGGTGGAGTTATATTCATGGGATGCAATATTCGTCCCATTTTTAGTACTCACTAACATCTTCACTTCCATGATTTGTGCCGGTGATTGTATTTTTCTACTAAATTTTCGAGATATAAAAGAATTAATAGAGCCTAAATAAAAATGTTTGTTATCTATTCTTGAATGAATAACTAGAGTACCTATCACTACTTCATTTTTTGGGTTCACTTCATCAGTAGTGATGGAAAATGTTCTCTCGTACTACCTTGGACATTGTTGGTTGCCTCTGAAAACCCTTGGCTTAGGGAACTAATTTTCATGATTCCCTAGTTCATTGAACATGTAGCAATGAAACATGCATTGAGGTTCGAACGGAGCATTCCTCACCTCTGTCGCTTCCATGGGCCTTTCTTGCTGACAGTTAATATCTAGATGCCCTTATCTTCCACACCTAATGCATTTTCTTGTACACTTCAGGAAATTTCTAGGGTTCTTCTTTCCACACCATTGGTATGTGGGGTACTTGATCTTCATAATACCATTCAGTTTATCTATTATACCACTATGGTTGAAGTCCACCTTATGTTACATATCCCCATTATAACCCTGAGATTCGATGATATCCATTTCGACCATAAGGGCACATCAGACAAATTCCTCATAGCTGTCGAAGTCACAGATTTCTAGTGTTTTCCACAGGATAGGTTTCATCCCACAAATGAAGTTGTCATCCTTGCATTCAAGGGTATGACAAATCCATAAGTCTATCATTAAAGCCTTGTGATGTTTTCCATATACACTCGAACAGATTCATTGTCTTTTTTTCTTGAGGAAAATGAAGTCCCTTTCCATCTTTAGCAGGAGAGTGTGTGGAAAATATTTATCAAAAATATCTTTAGGAAATCCTTCCATTCCAACGCCTCGATCTCCTCCTTAGGCTTTGTATTTTTGATCAATGTAAATCATTGATCAACTTCACCCTCACAATGATATGCATCCAAGAGAACTATCTCTTTTTCAGAACATTGACGGATCTTGAAGATCATTTCCATAGATTTGATCCATTTCTCAACGACTTTGTCTAATGAAGCTCTCGATAGAGACTTGTTATTTCTTAGGGGGGGTGGGAATTTCTCTTGACCCATGTTTCTATTCAAAATTTGAGTTAGCTGAGATAGAAGTGTGACAAAGTTTGCGATTCCCACCCCCATTGTATTGAGAATCTCTTTAGTACAGTTGTCACATTGATCTTCACATCGGTTGTTAGCCTGAGTCCTCCTATAACTGGATATTGGCTGAAATAAAAGGAAAGTTAGGGGTAACACCTAATGGGTAATATAAGGAAAAAATGATGAGTTATAAATAACTCTTAATTCTTTAACATATGACACTACTGGCTTATGTCTATGTTATCCATGATCTTCTTTCTATCAAATATTATAAGGGAATTTTTTTCCTTTAATAATGGTTCATAATATGCTTGTGAATTTACCATAGCATATCCCCCGGGAGTGACATAACCAAGAGTGTAGAAAGGCCTATTTTCGTGTACCAATTCCCATTCGAGTCTAGATCAAAATGGTGTTTTCGGGTTTTACCCCAAGGATACATCTGTACTACATCCACCTCTATATACACATATCCATAAAGGGATGTATTTTCATGATAAACCACTTAATCTTTACCCAAAAAAACATAGAGATGTTTTTATTATACTTAGTCTTGTCTATAAGGATTTACTATGGTTTTCTAATCCCTATCCCAAAAATAACTAAACCTATCCTCTAATACAAACTATGACAACCCTACTTTTAATTTCATTCTTAAAAATGATTTATTACATAAAACCTTCACTTGATACAACATGGAAGATCAAGAGGTATAGAGTCTTCGGGCCATAGTATCATTACATAAAAACATAAAACATGAAATACAACATATTTATTGAAAACTTCCTTTACATAACCTCTACATTCCCTCGTACTTAGCATTGCATGGGATAACCAGAGGACATGCATGAGAAAAGGATGTGCTATAAATCCCAGTAATGGAATAATCAAGGAATGACATGAAGAATACAATACATTATAGACAAAAGGTATAGAAAAAGAGAACAATAGAATCCTAAACAAAATTTCATGATAAAGCATGGTAATCATAACATGGAAATGTGGTAACAACACTTAACATGGAATTAGCATGAGCCAAGGTTCATTTCACATGGAGCATGAGTAAATTGTCATTGAACAAGAAGCACGAGTAAAACCTTATTGCACTTGAATTATCATAATTCAACACCAATTGCACATGATTTATAATGATACTATAATTTACCCAACGCATTGGAGCGCTATAATGGCACAACCTTCTTAAACATTACATTTCTTGCATAAGTGTTCCACATGGATCATATAACATGGATTCATAAAACATAATCATCTATTAAAGGATAAATTATTATGGAATTAATACATGGAACCATATAATAAATAAGTAAATGTGCATAATGGTGAATACCCTTGATAGGTAAATGGGCATGGTATTCACTACATAATGATATTGTCTTGGAAAATTGGTGCAATTTCGGTAGCGTAATGATGTGACGTAAGAATTCATTAAAAGAGTTGATGAGAGAGAAAAGAGTGTCTCAAAATATTTACATGAAATGGACCGTAAGGGTGTCATATAGATACATTTTCCAACAAATTTAATAGAATTTAGATTCTTGATAAAAAATAATTTCATGAATGTAAATTGGGAGAGAGAAATTATTTTTGGAATTTCGGCAAAGTTACTGGTGTAAATAGGAGGAATTTAATTAGAGAGAATGGGGTATCCCATCATTCAAACATAAAGAGGGCAGTTTGGTGGGGGTTTGAAACCCTACCCCAAAAATTATAATTGAAATTAAAAGGGCTTAAAACATTAAAAAATTTGGAAAAAATGAGAAAGGAAGAAAACCCCTTAATTGGAAGTGTACTTCCAATGGCTTGAGAGAGGCTTGAGAGAGGCTTATTAGGAGATTGGGGAACCTTGGAAGGATTATAAGGAGAGTAGGGAAGAGGTTGAAATTACTCCAAAGGCATTGAGTGGGGATAATGTGGGATCTAGGGTGGGTTTATATAAGAAAGGTGAGGGATTTCTTATTTATTTATGGTTGGGACACCTCACATTAAAATAATTCAAACCAAAAACCATACCATGGTTTTTGCCCATGGTTTTTGAAAAATGGGAGTGGAAAACAATACTTTATATGTCCAAATTCTTAACTTATTATTATAAAGGGGTTTATTAGGTGGAGGTGAGTCACACTCCAAAGGAAAACAATTTAAAAAGACAAGATGTTTAATAAGCCTTGAAGGGACCATTAATGCTTTGTAAAATAAGTCAAATAAACCCAAAATATCATTATTTTAATGGTAAAACATTTATTGTCCGAACATAATTCTTATAGTATTTAATACATCACTATTGGGTCATTATTATGTTAGAAAACACATTATATATTTAAACGGTGTTTAATTTGTAACCAAAAATGTGACTCTCTCAGAAAATTATAAAAAATTAACCATTTGAAAAATTTGATGCCCTGATTCTAGAACCAATATTAATTTAATAGAAATAATTTTCTCTATATTTCAATTTTTAATTTTAAAATAATAATCAACCTTTTTCAAAAATCCATGGGTTTTGACAAAATTGGCTTTTAATCCTTACTAAAAATTACAATTACATTCATAAAATTATGCATTCAATTATTTTTAATAAAAATTAAATTAATAATAATTATTATAATTATATTTTATTGAAATATTATTTAATTCAAAAATACATTAATTCAGAAAAATATATTTCTTAGTTAAATACTAACTAAAAACACTACTTGAGCTTTAATGACTATTTACAAGGTAACAAAAAATAACATGAAAATATATTCATTATTATAAAAAAAATAATGTACATAACCATAGTGATAAGGTATTGTAACATAACCCTTTATAACACCCACATAAGACCAATAAGTAAGGTGTGTGATGGTAAAATACTCTTTGGATGGCTTAGATAACATTGCTCGGGTGGTAATCTCTATCAACATCCATTTCTCTCGTAGGTAGTCTCGCTCGATATTATCCTTTTGAAGCCCAGCTTGGGATTGGTCAAGAGCGAAGCCCAATATTGCCAACTCTTTTCGAAGTTCTGATAAATGGGATTCGTATGGGGCATGTCTGTTGGATGAGGCCATAACTTCCTTTTTCTAAGTAAATTGGATTAATTAAGGCCTTATATTTATACTAATCAGGTGATCAATGTTCGACGACTATATTAGCAATGATCACAATTCTTAAAATAAAACCAAAGAATTTCACATTTTATATAAATAGTTTACAGAAATATACATTTAATCAGATCAAGAGTGACTTCCATTAATGAATGTTTTGGTCATTACATATCAGTTATATTAAACTATATTAAAAATGTTTTATTAAAAGATACATGTTTATGTTATGTTTTTCTATTTAATAAATTAAATATTATAAAATGTCATTTTTCACATCCAAGTGGCTCCAAAATGCCAAACATTCATCCTATGGATTATCATGGACAGTCATATCTCATCTATTTGGATTTAGACACGTTTTAGGGAAGTTTTATATTATGATTATATTAATTTTTACCCTTATTTAAATGATTTACCATTTAATTATGGTATGATAAACTAAAAACTGAATATATTGTTCACAATGTAAAAAAAATAAAGGGAAAACATTTATATAATTTGTACATTATGTTTTAAAATTTGGAGTCCAATTTTCAAAATTAGGAACACGGAATTAATAGAAATTAATTCACATTTTGAAAACCATAAAATGGGTTTTTAAGAAGTAAAATATATCTAAATATTTACATGTGTTTATGTCCAATTAAAATGCTAAATTACATCCAATAACATTAATTGAAATACATGATAAAAAAATAATCAAATGAAAATATAAAAACAATTAAAATGACAATATATCTATATAAATTAATTATACAAAATATAATTCTAAATTAAACTCTTGTATTTCTCATTATTCAATAAAATATTAATTTTATTAGAAACATAGTAAAAGTAAATTTTGATTTCCATATTAGAAAGAAGAAGTCTATTTTAACATATAGAACATATAAAATTTTAAAAAAATATTTTTAGAATGGATTCACCATCAAAATGAGGTAAAATGATCTTTAAAATATAGTAGAGTATTTTATGATTAAAATTGCATTCATTTTGATTTTATGCATATAAAATTCTTTTCATTGTTGTATAAATAATTGAAAAATATGTACATTCATAGTATATTTTATTCTATTCATCATTTCTAATAAAACTACTAGGCTTTAACAACCATTTAAAATATTAATTTTATTTTTGTATTGTTTTTCAGGGTAACATAGTGTTCTATGAAATGTAAGATTTTAGAGAAATATATTGTTACGTTTCAGGAAGACTATCATACATTGTTTCCCATTTAAACATAAAATTATACCAATTTAAAAATATTAATTGATATGAAAATGTATTAATATATAAATAATTGGGATGTTACAACATTCTCCCCTTTTATAAATTAAATCCTCCAAATTTTAAAATTAGGTTTGGAATCTTCAATGAAAATCCTACACTAGAAAAAGAGTCAGTAAAACTATCATATTAAAATAAATAAAGAAAACTAAAAAGTTCACTCAAGATAACCCATACAAGGATTCCATGTTGGAAAACATGTATATGGATGTGAAACTAACCATTTTGTTTTAATAAATATTGATAGAAAACATGATTAGGATAATGTTAACAATTAGAAAACCATAAACTTATGATTTGTTAAACATTTTTTGATTTCTAAATAATAAAATTAAATGGAAAATTATTTTATTCTATGTTACTTTTCATAATGTTGAGGAATTGTTTTATAGGCTTGATTAAATACATAACAAAACATAGTTACTTTTCAATTATAGTTTCATCCTATAATAAATATCTACCACAAACTCATATTTTCTCCGAAGGATGATTGTTCAAGAATGCATGGTGACACCTGAAGTGCTATAATAAAGATATAGAGAATCATATACTCTAAAATATATGATCTCTATTTTTCTCTATTTTTTAGAAAGAAACCAAAACCAAAATTGTTAGTAAAAATCAGATAAACCCTAAAAAGGATAATAGTTTCTATGGAGAAGAAAAACATTTAATCTATAATATTCAATAGTTATAAACATGTTCTACATAGACTATTCAACAAAAATGCCATTAAAATTCTTCAAACTTATTCGAATAATACTACAACCGAAAAACACACAATGATTGGATCACATAGTTTTCCACAATAAATTTTATCATTTATCTCAAAATAACATCATCCAATCTTTATGTCTCATACCAAAAAGTAATTAACCTAATACAATTTTCTACATGATAGGAAAATAATTTCCAAAAATAACCCAAATCACCAATTTTCCAAATAAAAACATAGAATCATCAAAAAATAAAATTCCATCATTACGCCTTAAAGGAAATCCCATAGTATTTTATTTTCCGTAGGTATATAGTGTTCCCAAAAGAGATAAAATATTATAATATATCATTTATCACATAATCACCAAATCATTTTTCATGTACTAAGGATTTCTATTTTATAAAATATATGTTCTCAAAATCAACTTATTCTTACTCTATAAAATCATGAAACTATATTTAGTAAGTCATACTAACCAGGAACTTCACATAGTCCGGTGGTAGGAAATAAAACCTTATTACACATCAGTTGTGGGTTCTATTACCATATACTTGTTCAACACAATGGGTAGTCACCCATCCTACAATTTTTTCATTTTTCTAAAACCATATAATTCATAAAACATTCCCAAAATGAGATAAAGTATTCAAAAATAATTATAACATAATTTAACCTCAATTGTATCTCACGCCGTTTATTTTTCATCAAAAAATGTAATAAACCATAATTACATCTAAATCAAGGATCATATATACACTAAAGATTATTTATAATTATATCCACCAAAGAAAAATTAATTCTACCTCAAATATAAATTTCAAAAAACAAACATCAGGGTTACACTTACTAGATAAATGTATTACAATCTAATCCCCTTGATTTAAGAGCATTAATATTTTTATACCTTTTATCACCCATTGTTTTTACATAACTCTCAAATTTCTAATATGTATATATCTCAATAATCCAACATTATTCATGATCCCTTAACCGTGTTTTTTCAACACATTTCTAATAATTATTTACAACAATAATTCATGAATCATATACTATGATTCAATAATTTCAAACAATGAGACAAGAAACAATAAATACCTTTTATATGTCATTTTATGTTCCATATTCTTCAATTGCAATAAAATTAGATATTTCTATGATAATATTTTTAAGGTCATTCTAATCTCATTTTGAAACCTTTTTCATTGAACAACTATTTTACAAAATACAATAATACTTAATTTGGAATCCTATAATTGAAAAATGGGATAGAAATTCCTTCCCTTTCCTATAGTCTACTACACACCTTGTTTTTCAATGTCAGTTTATTTATTTATAACGTTCATTACCACATCTATAACATCATCCCATACCTTTAAAACAATTTACTAGTAGTTTGATTCCAAATCCTAGACACATAGGTTATGGAATATACATGCCTATATGATTATGAACTGAAAATAAATAGGGATTCTTATATCACTTATATGATTCCTTAGTAAAATAACTAAGGATAAAGTGGTCAATCATGACTAAAGTTAATTGCTCAAGAATAACCATAAGTGTTCTCATTACAGGTCCCATTTATTTTGTTTTCTTATTAATAAAACCACTAGAGTTTCCTTCACATACATTGTTACTTTGACACCTTCTAGATCCATCAATTTACTAAAACCAAAAAGTCAATGTTAGTATATTAGTAAAAGCATCAGTTATTATATTATTTCGAGGGTAAACACTATGATATGTGTATTCATGTTATCTTAAACTGAATCAATTTATCTAAAATAAATATGAGTCATTCTAATATTCTAAAAAGTATTGTTATATAAAACTTGTCACTTATGCTTATATAACAGCCTTCCACTAAAGTTATCTAAATCGACCTATGATACCAATAGTAAGGCCCTAGTCTTAAACCATATATAATTTTAAATTCTGAAAAATAAGTTAATTTCATTTACATTGATGATATTTTCATGTTTATATTTTTGGAGAATTAGTCTAACACTATCAAATTACATCTCAAATATTATAATGTAGATACATCTAATCTATCCAAATTTTTTCACAATTGTAAAAATCATTAAAAAACTAGAATTATTTTCTAGATAAATAACTTTGTGAATTTTTTTTTCCTACCCTACCTTATACCATGTGAAAAATATTTCAAAAACCTATCATGACTTTAAAAATATCAATAAGGGCTATAAAAAAAATGAAATAAAACATTAGAACTTGAATACATACAAATCAATGAAATAAAACATTTTTTCATATAAAACATAACCTATTTATCATACCTCATGAAATAATATGATTTAACATTACCTCATAGAAATCATACATCATAATTTTAACTTGTGTCATCTATAACTTTCTTAAATTGTAGCTTTCATAGCCATATAAGGAGTAACATTCATGGTTACTTTTGGAATACCCATTATAGTATATTCCATAAATAACTTCAGAGAAATATTAATGTTTACCACAGTCATGTAAACTAATGACTTGGAGAGCTATCACATGCTCAAAGTCCCTCAATTTATCATGTAACCACCGATATATATAAGTAATTTCCTAGAACTATAAAATAATAATAAAAAATTAGTAAGAAAAAAAATGAAAATTTTCATTTAAAAGTTTAAATCATAATACATCATTTCAATATATTTTAATAATAATTCAATTTTCAATAAAAAATACCTAATAATGAATATGGTGTTTAATTTTCTTTTTAAATACGTGATGGATAGTGGAGGAAGTCAAATATAAAATAATGCTCACAATAATGAAATGATCATTGTCTCCACATAGGTTAATAAAAAATATTCCTTTTGTAATTTTGTGAAACACATCATAGAAAAATATTCATTTTGAAAACCATTGAATATAAATAAAATAAAACGGTTGTAATTATACATCGTCTAAAATAAGGTCAAGTATAATCCAAAATATGCCTCAATGAAAGGATATTGAGGTGATGTCCCTTTCAAGGATCATGTCATTAGAATAATGATAAATAAATGACATAAATATGTGTGAAAAATATAAATACACACAATATAATTAAGTATTTAGTGTAATAAATTTAGAGGTCATTAACACACATTCATAGAAAAACAAAACCTGTGAGATGTATATTTTACTCAATGAATGAAGAATGTGTTAAGATTTCTCTTACGTCGAGTCTGACTTTTCTCTTTCATTCTTTATATTATCTAATAATAAAATTATGTTAATTTATAATTACATTAGAACATTTTTCATGTTTTTTATTCCTTTTATATTACTTATTACCATATTATAAAATTTACATAATTATTTATGTTTATAATGATTGTTTTGTCGATATTTGATACATGAGTTTAAAATGAACTTGTTTAATGAAAATCATCCATGCGATAAATATTCCATCACCTACAGAATATTATTCACAATTTAAATATCATATATAACTAGTATATATATATATATATGTGTGTCTATAATATTCCATAACAGTGGTTGATAATAAATTAAAAGCACTGTTCATGGAGATGGTGGGCTGTATGTAGGCATGGACACTACTTTCATATCTTTTTCTTATTAAACAAATAAAAAATAAATGATTCATAGGTATATTATAATTCCATTATAATATCTATGACATATATGATACATAAATTCATTAACTCTATCTTTTATACCTTCCATGTATGCAATGAATGAGTCATATCACTTTGAGGGGCGGTAGTTCACACTTCCTCAATTGAAAATATTGTATTTACACATTACGGAAATCATAATGGTATGTAGTAAATAAAAATTACTGAAGAAGAGATTCAATATAAAAATAATATTTATAATATTTATTCATTACATTCTTGTATATAATCATGGTTTAATTAATATCATGTCGAATGAATCTCATCACATCATGGAGATGGTGGGCTTTACTTATGGACGAGCGGCGATATCATTCACATAATGGTTAAACAGTATAGAAATGGTTGTTATAATAATTATACAGAATAATAATCATATTATATTCATTATTTACATCCATTATAGTCATAATTATACCCCTACACATTATGACTTTTTGAATAAAAAATTACACCATGATGTGGAGATGGTATGTTTTATGTACGTACACATTGTGATATTGTTATTTGTAGGATGGATAAAAGGAGGGGTATGGTTATACCGTAATTTTAATAAACTATAATCATTTAGATGATACTTAATTTATTACATTATTATTGAAAGTACATAAGAAGAGTAATTATAACGAGAATATAATTTCTAAAGAGGTTATAATACTAATATATATTTTTTGAGTGTCTTCTTTAGATGTTCGCAAAATGTCTCCTTTGGATGGATTTATACCCAATGTGTGGAATATATGAAGAATGTTGGTTTGTTTGGAACTTATTTTTTCTGATTTTTCATTATAAAATTAGCTTTAGGGGAGTGATTTGGGTGGTTATAGGTGGTAGCCTTTCATAAGAGTAGGGATGTGTACTTTAAGAATGTTTTTAAATATTATTTTATTATACAATAGTTTTCCAATTATATTAGATACATAGAGATAAATTAAAATTATATTTTTACAATGGGTTGAAATACTCTCAAGAAATATGTTTTATAAATGTTTATGTCAAAAATGTAACCATATCTTTCATAAAGAACTCTTAGTTAAAAACATAAACTCTTGCCATTTCTTCTCGTATCGTCATAATATATGGTAACTAAATTTACTATTTAATGTCAAAAGTACATCAAGTTGTTAATTAATGACACTTTTAACATATTATAATTATGTTGTATGTATCCTATATATTTTTTACTATTATATCATTTAATAAAATTGTATTTTTTTTAAAAACTAATTAATGTCAATTTTGACAATATTTATTAATTGGTTTTTTTAAAAGTAATACCAACACGATTACAAAGTCCCAAAGGCAGTAAATCATCCCTCAAATGTTAGTTTCTTCCAAAAAATGTATTTTATGGGTTTAAAAGGTTCAAATTACCTTTAACTTGATATTTATAATATCATTTATTAGAATATTACATTAACATGGTAATCACTACATCATCATTTCGTCAGAAATCAATTTATTATTTAATGTACAAATATTATAAATAAGATACCATGATTTATAAAATCATTTTAAATTTATTATGACTATTTTTAGTCAATGATATCTGTTATATTACCCTATATTAAAATTGTTTTATTAATAGATACCTATTTATGTAATATTACCCTTTTCATAAAATTAAATTATATAAAAATTCGTTTTCACACCCAAGTGTCTCCCCAATGTCAAACGTTCATCCTGTGGATTCTCATGGGTATAAATATCTCATATGATAGGACTAAGACACGTTTTATGGTATTTTTTATTATTATAATATTATTTTTTACAATTATATAATTGATTTACCTTTTAACCTTGTTATATTAAAATCATTACTGATGTTAATATTAGTTATATTGAAAATAAAGGTTATATATTTATATATTTAGGAACATATGATTTCAAATAAGGCATAAAATTTTTCAATATTTGGAACACAAAATTAAAGGAATTAATTTCCATTGTCCAAACCAGAAAACATATTTTTAAGATATAAAAACAATCAAAAGATAAACATGTGTTTATATACATTTAAAATTTAATGTTACATTCAATTAAAATAATTAGATTAAATGTTATAAACCAAATCCAATTAAAATTTAAAAACAAATTTAAATTACAGTATAACTATAAAAATAAATTAGACAAAATGGAATTTTTGAATTAAAATCCAGTATTTTCACAATTCATTAAAAAATTAATTTTATAAGAAAAATAATAGAATAAAATTTTGATTTCCATATTATAAAAAATAATTTTACTTTATCATGTAAATTATACAATAGTGAAAAATTATTTTTGAAAATGTTTAGAAATAAAATTGTAGTAAAATGATAATTTAAAAATATTATAGAATTTTATGCATAAAATTGGATTCATTCTCAATTTTATCCACTAAAATTTATGTGATAAATGATATAATATTTAAAAGTATGTAAAATCATAATATAATTCATTCTATTCAATCCGTCCCAAACAATATCTAGGCGTCAACTAAAATTTAAAATAATAATAATATTATTTTATTATTTTTTGGTCCAACTCAGTGTTGTGTGCAATGTAAGATTTTGATGAAACATGTTGTTGTGTGGTGTTCAAAATATCGTTCATAGTGTCCCCATTAAACTAAAATTTATATTAAATTCCAAATTATTAATATATAGGAAAATGTTTTGTTCTGTAAGTTCATGGGATGTTACATTAATCATCTCCCATTTATATTCATGATATTCTATTGAATTTTATTCCACCAACATTTGTGGCATACATATGGAGAACATTTAATTCTTTTGTATGATCTATTTATATTTTCAAGAGACTCCATATTGCTTATCTTATTAAAACCTCGGTAAATAAGGGAATAACAAATTGAAGTTTATAAATTGTGTACACAATGATTTATTCTAATGTTTCTTATATCTAACACTGTCTAGATAATTGGTCCTAAGACACCAATGAATTGAGAATTTTTTTAGGAATGTTTATTAAAAAAGAGGACAACCATGAATCCAATTTAAAAGTTTCCCCAATGGGAAAAATTGATTCGACATCCTTTTTCTAACTCATACAATTACTTCTATTTTAATATAAATATAAAATAAAGGATGTAATTAATTAAAAATATATTTTCATATAATATCATTCCATAGATTCGATTTCATCCTCATGACTCGTTTATGTTATTGTATTCCATTATTGATATGATTTTATATGGAAGTTTTAAACATATATAATATCCTTTTGATTTATTTATCCCTTGAGAATGTAAACTATATTCCAAATTGTGATGATATATTTATCAGAAACTGGTGGGTAAAAAGACCATCTAAAGGAATGTAGGTATTCCCTCATAAAATATTCAATAGTATATTGTTCTTTCCATTGATCATTTGGAAGATAAGATTGATTAATTTCTTGAGAGTGTTGTATGAGAATAAAAAATATTCTAAATTCAATATCCCAAAGTATGTGGATTATTTAGTGGAAAATCATTACAATTTATATCACATTCATGGTCGGTATGATGTATTTTGCTTCTACTCATTTAATAAAACCAAAATAAAAAATTGTAAAATAATATAATCATAGTGGAAAACCACTAAATCCTTAAAATCATTTATATATTATCTAAATAAAGAAACCTACTTCATAATATATGTATTATTAGGTTTATCATTGGTTATCCAAGGTTATTAAAATCAAATTTTTATGTAATGATATACATTAACATATCTCCATGGTTATCATTAAATTTATCTAATCATAGTTTCAAATGGTGAAAAAATCTTTTTTATACAAACTATAATGTCTCACGCATTTCATATGTAAATATAACATAATTTAATTTGAATATTCAATAGATTCCACAAATACAATCCCTTAGAATGAAATTTTTTGTATAATTGGATACTAGATACACAATATCATAATTTAATGAAAGATATTTAATATCTCAAATGAATATCATTATATTTAGTAATTTTTTTAAAAATTCCCCAATTAGACCTTTTTTAAATCCTTGGGAAATGAAACATATGAATAGGTGAGCTTAGATACTCATTAAGGGTAAACATGGGAGATGTCAATAGATGGTCATATAAAAGAATATTATAAGAATATATCTATGAGATCATAATAATAACATATAAATTTCATTCCCAATATTTAAAATATACAAAACCTTTGGCGTGGCCTGAAGAATTATCATTTCAAAGATATGACTCATAAAAGTGATAAGGATTCAATAATCAATCATGAAACCTAATTTCAAGACATAAAAGAGTGAAACCAACAAATTTGTTTTTATATATTTCAGGGTTAAATATAAACGTATAATAGATGAGTTTCAAGTAGTTGTTTCTTATAGTGGATCTACCACATCAACTTGTTTCTCTTAAAATAACATGCACATAAACATTATTTCAATAATGGATCATACAAGTTGACTTTTACCCATTATTTTCTCATGAGATATACTTTCATACCCAAATAATTTGAGGGGTATTTAATTTAAGGCCCACCCATCCCATAATGAAAACTATAAAAAACATTTACACAATATCATTGATACATTTATCAACTGATTATATCATAACCTGTGTAAATAAAATGTGTTTCAAAAACATTGTAGAATATCATCATAGCATAATGCATGGAAATTAAATAGATTTCATAAAAAAATATCATCATAATGATAATAAAAAATATAGATAAAGAATATAGTATATTCAAATGATTATATCCCTTAAAAACACAACAAACATTTAAGGTTGTATTAATTAATGAATAGTAACAGTAATATAAATTTTTATGCGGAAAATATTCATTATATACTTAAATTACATCATTAAAATAAAAAAGAATAAATAAAATTTGTAAAAATTAATTTGATAATAAATATATGAACATAAAAAATAATCTAAATTTTATTAATTTATCATGATAATGGAAGATGTAGTTCCTTTAATATAAGTCAAATTACAATATTCCTTTCAAAATGTGTAGAAAATTTTAAACTGTAACATGTTCAGAATACAAATAGAAGTTTCTTATTAAAATAATATTTTCGATGAAAATTATTGTAAATAAATACATTAAAAAAACATAATATAATAATTAAAATTATTATGAAATCATTTTTAGAAAATATATATTGAAGAAGAAAGATTTCATACAGAATAGAGAAATGAAGTTGTTTAAAAAAACTTTTGATCCCTTAAATAATTAATTCAATTAGAATTAAAGGAGAAAAATATATTTTAAAGAAGTAACTAATAGAGAATAAAATAAAATTTTGTCAAAACATAAGTATTATGTAATTTCATCAACGGTAATTCAATAATAAACAATCTTGATAAAAATGAGATTGAAAATTAAATCCCTTACCCCATTGGTAACTCTTTAAGTGTATGAACCAAGAATGAATGAAACATAGAGGGATATATAAATCTCCATAAATTTCATATGAATAATCATAATATTCATTCTCTGAATGTGTATGAAAAATATAAAAGAAACTAATGCTGACTATGGCATGTTCCCCATAGTAATAAAAGTGATACGAAAAATCTCATAGCTATAGATCAACATATAAAAAATTTAATTTACCTCAGATATAATAAATTTATTTTTATTTTTATTATATAAATGAATTATTCTTATTAAATAAATTTAATTGCATCATACATATCAATTATATATGTATTTATAGCCATCCATAATGGTCAGGATAGGAAAATTAGTGACACCTTTACTACATATGGTAGACCATTTGTATTGTCGAAGAATTTTCTAATTTTTTGACAAGTCTAACAAAAAAAAGATAAATAATAATTAACATTTCTAGAATAAATATTATATCATATAAATAATATATAATCATTACATACATCTTAATTACTATCCTCATAATGTGGATTTGAGAAATGAATCAGATAGCTTCATGGAGGTCGAAGTACACATTTTTGTACGAGAAACATTATCTTTTTGAAACAAATTAGAATGTAGTAATTAATATATTATATAATTATTCTAGATGAATATTACTCAATAAATATCATATATAAATATTAAATCCATCATTATAATCAATTATTAAATATATTTATGAAAAATTATTTGTATTGTTACATGGAGATTATATGTCATATGAACTAATGAGCGAGGATTTCACAACCAATTTTATGAAAAAATGGTGAATAAAGGATATAAATAATTATAATAAACTTTTCATATATTAAAGATAAATTTTTTTTATTTAATTTACAATATAATATATTTATATGTTGCAAAAGAATAATTAAAAATAATGTGATCTTATAAGTAAATTACCTCATCTTTAAAACAACTCTTTTAGATATCACCTTATGGACACTAGGTGTGTTCATTAGAAAAGACCATAACAAATTTAATATTAATAAATGAATTTTCAAGATAATTTTAGAGGGTTTGGTTGAGATAGTGTAAAAAATGTTGTGTGCAAAAGATAAAGGAGGACTGTCCATTTATAAGTGATGGAAGGGAAACTCATGTAATTTCTTAAAAGAATAAAATATATAAAATCAATAATCCTAAAAAATTAATAAAAACGGCATGGAGTTGAATATAATATCAAATATTGTTTTGAATATAATTTACTAGTTAAATTTTTATTATTTCATGTTTTTCGTAACCATATCGTTTAGTTTAACCCTTGAGATAACGTATATAAATCTTAACCCATGAAAAGAACTTTTTTACACTATCATGGTTTGAATATTACTCACAAGGTCCAAATTACATCATTAATGGACAATGTGTGAAATGTTATAACATATATTATTAACCCAATATTTTATGAATATTTTTATGATTTATAACTAATTTAATAAATATTTGTTTTATAAAATATAATTACTGTCAATGTTGACACAATCATACTATTTTAATTAAAATACATACAGACAGTGTTGGGATGAGAATATAATCCATTTTAGAAAAAAAAATCTTATCTATAAATTTCCTGGAACACCATAACACATTAAAATTCATTTAATTTTAATATTTTTAAGATCATTTTTTTATTTTTATTTGAAATAATGAATTACTGCTTCGGTGTTGAATAAGAACATAATGTAATTAATGTTTTTACTAAAAATTATAAATAAATAAACTTTATGAAAATAATTTCATTAATTTATAAGTAAATTTTTTTATTTATTAATAAATTTCTTTTATCCCTATGTTGACACATAATGTATATTTAAAACTATGAGTGTGAAATTTGATAATTTTATTTTATGTAAATATTATATATGAAAATTATGTGGGAACATTTCATTTATAAAATTAACATTCATGTCTCATATGATTATTTTGAAATTAAATTCTTCTATTAAAAATTAGTATGAAAAAATAGGGCCTTATAACATGGTTTTAACAAAGTTTAACCCGACTTATCATATTCCATGGTGTAAATTTCACAATATTTACTATTCATAATATCAAATAATAAAAGGATCATATTGACCAAATTTAAACATAATTAATACAATTATGTAATTAATTTTATAAAATTTAATTTATTGAATTAAAAAATAATATTTTTAATATATTGGTTAAAATATGATGAATTTTTTTTAAATACATTTTTTAAGCATAAAATGAAATTTATTTTTTTTTTAATTTTAAAACAATCATTATTGAAATGAATTTTTAATCTAGAATATTTCACATGTAAATTTTATCAAAATATATTACTAGTAGTTGTGAATTTAATAAAGTAAGATAAAGAGTATATTTCACTTATAAGAACTATTTTTAAAAAAAACATATATTTTATATTCAAATGTTATTTATTCTAATTGATAAATAAATGCTAAAAGTTATTTATTTTTTTCATATGTAAGACATAATTGTTTTAAATTTATTTTGTCCTATAAAAACCCACAATACTATATTTAGGCGATATGTGACACTTTAAAGAATGATAATTTAATAGTATATCATGGTATATTTAAACATGGTGTTTTAGGTAACATAATAAATTTATGAAATAAAACAAAATTAATAGAAATAAATTATAAAATCATTGGGTGTTACACAAGTGATTAGTTGTAACACCCTGAAATTTAGAAAGAAAAATATTTTTTTTTAACATTATGTATGAAACACATCACCATACGTAGAATGGAATATAATATCATGAGATATTATAATATATTTAATATTTTAAATAAATTTAATCTATTGTATATATTTATCTACATGAAATAATGATTTTCTCTATTATTACACAAAATAGTTATTTTATTCAATGTCTTGCATTACACGCAAGACAAGGTTTTTACAAATACTATTAATATTATTATTTAAAAAATAAATTGGCATCTAGTCATTAAATTTATTAAGATAAATAGCATAAAATATCTTATTAAAAAACTATTTTGAATTATACGGTAACAATTTATTTATAAATGAATTTATAAACCAATTTAATATGAAAGAAATGTTTTTATAAAAACTATTTACATGAGCCAATGAAATTTTATTGAATAAATCAAACTAATCAGTATTAGTGGATGATGTTAATTTAATTTATATATTATATAATTTATAACTTTTTTTAACTCGTCCATTATTTTTGATAGATATATAATATGAACAAATACAATATCATGCATAAAGAGATTTATTTTACTAAAGTTAGTTTTTGCACCTTTTAATAGAAAAATTATTTTAAAACAAAATTTGGAAACTATAATAAATATTATTAGAACAAATAAATTAATTTTTTGAAATATTAATTTAAAAATTAACATAGATTATATTATTGGTATATTTTATATATGTTTAATTTTTTGATAAATATTCAAAAATACTAAATTATAATTGAAAATTGACTTTTCATTCAAATAATTTAAAATTTTATGTTATATTATAAATTTTATAAATATAAATTTGTTAAATTATATAATAATTAATCCAATATATTTAATTTGAATAGATTTTATATACAATCTATTAGTAATAATTTATTAAACATTGGAACATTTTTACATTAAAACCATGCATTCTCATTATGTCAGTGGGATTAATATTAAATAAAATTATTCTACTTTGATTAATAGAATTTTTAAAAATGGATTCCAAATTTGGAATCTATATTTTTTATATAATCTAAAATTTTCTACTTAACTATTTACCATAGTGATTAGTGAATGTAATTAAAATTAATTACATCAATTAAGGTAAAATCAAGTTTACATAGTTTTTAAACATAAAATAAACGTTGTAAAATGACCTAAAAACATGTACCAAACCCATTAGATGGAATTATTGATAACAATAAAAAAAATAATTAATAATATGAGTTATTTCGATAATATAACATGAAATTTAATGATATAATAAATTAAGTATTGAAAAATACAATAAAAGATTTTTTTCTTACATTTAGTTACAATAATGATTTGAGATAAGGAAAAATATAATATATTTTATTTAATATATATAATATTTTAAAATATAAATTAGTTTTTCTTATTATAAAATTTTTTATTTTTTGGGGGATAATTATGTATATAAATTTCTTATGAAAAGATAATAAAATAATTATTTGATTAATAATAAAATAAAATAAAGGATTATAAGAATATTCAAAGTGAATTAAAATGAATGAATTGTAGTGTTCAAATATTTTTTAGATAAATATTTATTTTTACATGGATTTTAAATTAATAAATTGAAATTCCATTATTATATTGATAATGTAAACATCACATTAAATGAAAAATGTCAAAATTCATGTTAACGATATTTTATAGAAAATGATATTTTAATAATAGATTTTAAATTAATAAATACCCTATAGTTTGACTTTTTTTTATAAATATTAGTAAATATAAAAAATTATTCACAAATAGGATAATTTTTCTATTAAAATTACTATATTTTCCATAAAAATGTAAAAATAGTTTTATCACATTTGAAGTTTAAGCTAGAGTTTTTGGTTGTTAAATAGATTTTTTTCAAAAATAAAATTCAAAAGAAATATATTTTTTATTTTATAATATATATATATATATATCATATTTATAATCAGTTGGAATAAATAACATAACAATTTTAACATTAATTGAATCTTTTTGAAAAAAACTACATAAGTTATAAAATTATATTCCTTTTAAAAAAATTATATAAACAGGGAAGCTGTTATTTTAAGGAACAAAATTATATTAATGCCACTATTTTTGGGTAATAGAGGTGATTATAGACTATAAATTCGCTAAAATAAATGAATTTTCAATTTTTTATGAATATTATGTAATGTATACCTCCCATTATTAATTTTTTTTTATATTTTTATGAATGCCACTCCACTCCATCTATAAAAGGGAACTCACTACCCAACCTTCTATACACTTATAAAGACATTAGTATCATCCATAACCTAACTAATTCACATTAAAGAAAGGCTCACATGATCATAGATTCCTTATCAGGCATATAATTCTATCTTATTAAGGTATTAATGTCTACCTATATAGGATAAATGAAAAAGAACTAATGATTTTTTAAAAGGGTTCTAATTTTATTTCCTTCAACACATCCTCAAATGATTCATATATCATTCTTATATTATAAAATAAATATAATTAATATAATGATATTTTGTTACATTAAATTTATGACATAACAAATCATACTCTTTTATTATATTTAATACAAAATCATCATCCTTGTTTAAAAAGGAAAACCACCTCGGGAACTAATATCGTTCATTCTTCCATTACGACCTTTCAAGGATGAAAATAATAAATTATTTATATTATATAAATGATATATATGAATTTTTTGATTTATTTATGAATCATGAATTATTATAGGACACATTCCGTTATGGTTTCCATTTTTTTGGGAATTTGATAACGTCATTCATGTATATTGCATATTACAACGTTGTGAAGCGATGTGGTTCATTCACAAATTACATAGAATGTTTTAATGTATGTTTAACAAATATATGGAATATATAAAATAATAATGATACTTAAATGATATATATATATATATATCATTTAATTTTCGTTATTTCTCTTTAATATGATAATGGAAACAATATTCATACGTACTCTTGGACAATTGTCTCTATAAATGATGTATTTCAATTCTTATCACATAATTTAATTGATAACTAAAAATAAATAAATATTATATTAATTTTTTTTATAAATTATGTATATTATATAATCATTATCCACATAATAGGAAATAATTATAAAAATTCCAATCAAACACACTTTATAAGATAATTAACACCCAAAACAATGAAATTAATAAATATTATCAGCAAACAGGTGATAAGATATTAGAAAATGATCATAGATGATATTGTTAATATTAATATGGATATGGTTTAAGTTAATATAACTATTTATAATGTTATACCTGAGGTTAAATATAATTACCCATTCTTTTCCTAATAAATGAAAATTAATTACAAAACATAATAATGCCACACACAAATCATATGGGTTTAGAGTTTTGGAATAATGGAAACAAAAATAATTGGTTGATAAAACAACTACATCATTTCCTTTTTATTCTGTTATAACTTAAACCCTTTTTGAAAATTGATACATAATACCTTCCTTTATATATTTGGGGAAAAAATATAATGAAAGGGTAAGATCCAATGCTCAGTATGGGTTAAAAGAGAAACATCAATTAATAAGATAAAGCATAAGGACATAATAACAAGAACATGAAATTTGAAAAGTATACCATATATATCATGGATCATATTCTTGTTACATTGAATAAATCATTGAAGTTCATAATACCTGAATAATAAAATAGTCAAAGAACATAATTGATTATATGTTAACATTTTCATGGAATAATAAATTTTGGAATACACATAAACATTTTACATTGTGAAAATGTATAAATGGAAAACTGTTCACTCATTATTTTAACGACATTTGAGCATGCCCTTGAATTAACTGTTGAACATTAATATAGATCAACATGTTATATTATGGATATATGATATATGTCTATTTATAAACATATAGACATTTAATTCAGGTCCACCCATTAAATTATCAACATTTAACCAGGTCCTTACATTATCATAATAACATGAATGTCAGGTCCACACATAATAATATGGACATGAACACTAGGTCCATGCATAAGATTATTCATCTAAAAGATGGGTCCACCAATAACACAGTGAACATTTAATTGGGTTCACACATAACATTGTGACCATGTCATTAGTTTCACGTTTTACATTTGTGAACATGTAATTAGCTTCCCACTTTAAATTTTGAACATGAAATTAGGTTCACACATAAAATTTATGACCATGTAATCAGATTCACAGGTAACATTTGTGAACATATAATCAGGTTCACACATAAAATTTTGAATCGTGAGTTATCCATAATTAAAAAATTAATTGGAGGGAGATACATGTACTAACCAAAATAAAATGAAAATCATATGTATTTGTTACCCAAGAATATAACTAATTCACCACGTTAGATCCTTTGAGAAAAAATTTCTTTCATATACATTTTTTCCTAAAATAAGTCATTTAAAATAAAATAAATTCATAAACATCTTAAAATTAGAAACATAAACCAACCATAAAAATAATCAAGATAATATCTTTTAATATTACCTCTATAAATAATATGCGACATAAATTAATGTTATCCAAAATTGAAAGTAATTTTGAGAGGTCATATGAAATTATTCTAGGGGAAAAGAACATTTTTTTAATATTTTATTAAAAAACCAAACAATTATAAATGAATAAAGATACATTGAAAATATATGTATATGATTGTAAATTTAAAAATTAAGGAAATAAAGCATCATCATGGAGTAAAAATCCAATCATGTCATGTAAGTTAACAAACTCATTCTATATTACTCTCAAAAACTTCATCAACCACATCTCTTATAAAATGAAAACAAATTCATTTCGAACCATTTTATAAATCTTCAATCATGAGAAAAAATTAATTCAATGAATCAGAAGATAGTACTAAAAACATTTTTTAAAACATTTTAGAAAAAAACCTGGGAATCATGGAAAAATATAGTTTTAATGGAAAACTTATAAAGACATATTTTAAAAGTAAGCCCCTTATAAATATAATACCATTGAATGGAAAAATAATTAAATTAATAGATTTTTTTGTAAATAGTAATAATAAATGAAAAAAGAAATTATTAATAAGTTAATAAAAATCTTCCTATATATAATCATAGCATGAAATGATCAATGAATATGGAGGTTAACCCTATTGAATGAAAATTGGGATAAGAAATCCCTCTAACACATTATAATAAGTACAATCGCATTCCCTAGAAATGAAATAATTATCAAATTAAACATTGAATAACATTAATATAATTATATTAAATATGTTAGATATAAAATGTTTGTATATAAACTACACATAATAAATATGTATTGAATAAGTCATATATCCCACATAAGAAAAAGTAAGATAAGAAACCATTTCCTCATGCTTCCCTTTAGTTTTGTATACAATAATATACAATATAAATGTTTATATAATGTTATTAACTATTCCTAGTACAATAATAATATTTATGATATCATATGTTATAGTTTTATATATTCATACAAACCATTCATTAATAATATTTCACTATTTTCATTAATTTCCAATGTATTCATTTTTTGATTTAATCCTTGATTTAATTTTATATAATTTTGGATTTTCATGTAAAATTAAATTTAAAATACAAATGTAAAATTAAGTGGTGTTAATTCACATCCATATGTTTCAATTGTCTAAATTATCATATTCATTTTTGATATGATTATTATTAATATTTCAAAAACTTTAATGATAGATATTTAGTTTCATTTTCCATTTTTTAAAACTTCTAGGATGTAATTTAATATTTTATAATATTACGTAAACATATTCATTCCACACCAAAAAATATGTTAAAATGTACAAATTAATGTAATATTTTCCAAGAATAATAATTTTATGAACTATTATAATGGGGTAATGGAAAATGAATAATTATTAATGAATGAGATGATTATTTATAAACATTTTACCAATTGTTTCACATCTTTCTTGAAGAGGGGAAAATAAAAGGGATGAGAATAATCATTTAAAACAAAACCTTCAATTATTTAAATTATTATTTTGTTATCATTCTCTGATTAATGAATTAGGTGAGGATAATGTATAATAATAAATGAAATTATGATTCTTGGTTTGTGAAAATTACCAATTCAATATCCCCTTCATGATGTACCCCATAATGTCCTTGGAATTCATATATGGGTGTGAAAAAAACTCATGGATGTGGTAATAGTGAGTATGATATTTTTTTATAGATATTTTTGTATATTAATGTAATTTTTTGGAGAAATGGGTTGGTAATGAGTCGTATTTATACTTGAGGAGTGTAGGATTGAAGTGATAAAATAATGATTATTTTATATTTAAATCCATTCACATTAGGGTGGAGTTAGTTATGATGATTTTTTTAAAAATTCATGTTTGAATGGATGATTGAGGACCAGAAACACCTAAATAGCCATGTAATGTTTTTAGTGTTTAGGTATTTTATGAATTTACCTTTTAATGTTAATATGTTTTATTAGTTTGCCTATACTGTGATAAATCATTCCAATTAAAAGGGTAAATTTTCAATGCCTAAAAATGAGAATGAGATCATGACAATATTTGGACTGTATGAATTAAAATATTGAATCTATTTGATAGAAAATATATTAATTAAATTTGAATATTTTGATATATAATTAATCAAACAGAATTAATGGGAATGAGGGGTTTTAATGTTAAAAGGATGAAATATTGACAATGTTTCTATATATAATTTTAATATGAAATTGATTTGAATGACCCAAATTGTATTAATTTCTATATAGATGAAATATTTATTACGTTAATAATATATATATAATTTATCAATTAAAATTATTAATATTAATGCCATTTTTCATTTAAAACTTATCATTTTTCAATGTTTATAAAAAAGGAAACGTCTAATAAAAAAATTCAACTAATGATAATGTAAATATTATATATTCAAAAAGGATTTTTTGGATGAAACATCTAATTGTGTCAAAATTTATTTTTATAAGAGGTAAGCCCTGAAGACAAGGAAAAATTTCCTTTTAGAAAAAAATTATTGCTATTTATGCTTAAAATATGATCTATTCATATCTTAAGACTATTAAATTTATTTGATGAATTCAAAAATATTTTAAATAATATTTAACATATAAATTTCATTATTATTATTCACTAATTTTTAATAAATTAACTTATTATGGTAAAATTCCATTGTGGATATAATTTTTTTTAAAAACACGTTCAATATTTTCTCTTATAATTAATTAGTAACCTGTGAATTCATGTTATAAACATGCGTAAGCTATATTTTAATAATTTAGTTAATCTTTTTCTTTACTACTACCCCAATTATTAGGTGATAAATGTCTAAATTAAATAAAAATATTTAATTATATGTTTAATATTTCAGTAATCGATCAATGGGAATAAATTAAATCTTACTATAAAGTCATGGGAGGTTACATTGTACCCCTATTAAAATGATTTTTATATTGAAATTCATCACATTATTATACAAAATTGAGGATACATATGCCTTATAACATTTTATAGAATGCACATATATTTTTTAAATAGGTGGGTTCCGCACAATACATTAACTAGCTGAGTGGTCTTGTTTCATATGCCTTTATCTCCATGATATTGAGTTCCTATTTGTTCATATTCATAATAATTATGGAACACAAGTGGTATGACATATGAGTTTAGTACATGAGAAGGAATTGTTCTATACATCATTGGGAGAGATATAAGGAAAACCAAAGGATCTTAAGAGAGAGTTGGTGGATGTGTTAATCGACAAGATATCATCCCAATATACATAATAACTTTAAAAAAATTGTGTCCTCACATTTAAAAATTTTACGATGAAAATAAATGGTGGTTGATTGGAAATTTCATTGTGGGAAGCCAATATTGTAAAAAAATAAAAAATATTCCCTCTTAAAAATAGTGAATGCCCAAGGTTAATATCACAACATTACATGATTATGATAAGGATCATATTAGTTGAATGTTAAAATATAGACATGGAAGATAATACTAATATTTCTGTTCTAATAGAGAATGATATAGAACATGGTCATTATAATATTAATGAGAAGAAACCATTTATAAAATAGGTCTCAAATATTTCATTGTTATCATAAAAAATTAAGATAATATAATAAAATTTTTTTCAAAATAATTTTAGAATACATAATTTCATTATATAATTATTACAATATAACTCTTTTTTTACATGATCAATTTCTTCTTAATTTCTTAATTTATGAAATGTAGTGAAAATTTTAATTTCTTTTGAACTAGTGGATCATATGATCCATAATAAGATGAAAAGTCAATTCTTCTATCACTAGTTATCATAACAATATGGTAACCATAAATTTTCTGACCCATATTAATCTTAATATGAATAATTTATACATTAATCTCTAAAACGTTGTCCAATGTTAAATGTAAACAATTCTAAAAATGGATAAAAATATGAACCATTAAAAAAATCCAAAATATTCGAATGAAGGACAATACATTTACAAAATCAATTTATCATTAATTAACCAAAAAACATAATGTAGATCTTAATTTTCAAATACCAAACATATAAATATCATTTCAATTAATAATATTGATACATTTTGATAACTTGAATATCTATAATTAAATTTTTAAAAATATGAATGCTTTAAACAATTACAATTTAATAATATATTAAATTTAAATATCCAATAAAATGAATCCCATAACCACCTTGAAAATATATAGGTAAAAATTTTCATGTTAATCAACACTATCCTATTTATTTTATCACAATCATACATCTCTTGGTACAATTTGTATCTAATCATCATACACATATTAAGGTATATCATTCCCTTCATCAAGTGTTCTCCTAAAATATGACCTTACCATTAAATCACTTTTACAGTCCATAAACATCATGAAACATATACTTCAAGTACATAATGAAATGATATGCTGAAAAATACTTCAATATATCATATTATTTGAATTCAAGTACAAAAAATTCTTTATTTATCTCACTCTCTTCTCAAACAATAATGTAATCTTTCTCATTTGATTCCTTAACATTTATTTCCAATCACATGACATTTATTTTCTGAATATAACCAATACTCATACCAAATTTCTTATTTTCTTCATAATGATTCTCCCATGGAAATTAATTTTTATAATTCACATACATTAAAAACGGAAGGCATTCATATATTGATAATACCTTAGGTTGACTAATATTCCCATCAATTTTGTTGACTTGACTCTTCACCTTTACTTTTTAGTTTCAGTTTATTTTCCTTTTTTTCCATAGTCAAAACATCTTCTTATTTCTCTATGTAATCCACTTGGGTGATTCTCCCCACATTATTGACATGTAAGAAACAAAATCATTATTCTTCCTTTGTATCCACTACCAAAAATAACATCTAACTCTTTCCTTATATAGTTTACAGTATTTCGAGAGTTTTTATGGTATAAATTGTTAAATATAATCTATGATAACTTAATAAAAAAATAACAATGTAATTTACAACAGTCATAATTCCAATTTTATTTTCATTACAAAGTATTAATTCAAATCCAATGTTAACCATGTTTATTCTGGTTCCCACCATTGACTAAAACCCAAAACAAAAGTGCATGTGGAAATATTCATACTATGAAAACCACATAATCAAGCTATACTACTAATAAAATTTCTATCAATGACACCTTAGGATTATTATAGTTTGTTCATGATCATTACCAAAACTATAGGATTGTATCATGGACCTACAAATTAGATTATTTCTATGTTTTTCTAATCAAAGTATCTAGAGGTTAACTAATAATTCCTATGAAACAAACTATATTGACACATAAATTTAATATATATATATATATATATATATATTATATACAATGAGATAAATATTAATTACACAACATAAAACAATTATCCATATCATGTAGAATTAGTGTCTTTAGAAACATCAAAACAAAAAACAACTCGTACATAAGACATATACAACATCTGTAGCATATTTATTTCTAACAAGATCCATTTTTTATAAGTAATAATTAATGACTTAAATTATATCATAAATAAAAAAAATAAAGAAAAGGGTGAACTCAGATTCACAGAAATGTTAAACAACGATGATATCGACTCTTAACATAAGCATATAGCCACAAGAACATGTACATGATGTAATGACCCTAATATTTATAAAATAACATTTCTTCTTATCAGTTGATATTCATGAATAAGATATTAATTTTATGTTTAAGAGGAAATTTTTTTGATAGCATAATTAATAAACAATAATGGGTTTCTCTAAAATATTTTGTTGCAAACAATATTGAGTTATACTGAATAATAATACAATAGTATTCTTACTATTTTAATTGGTTGTTAACGCCTAGCTATTGGAATGGAGGGAATGAATAGTATTATAATAAAATTAAAATATGGTTTTCACATATTTAAATAATGACTCATTGGTTACTAAAATTATTTGAAATGGAAATAAGAAACCAATTGAATATAAACGATGTGTTTTTATAAAAATCTATTTTAATGAGAATAATTGTGTTTTAAAAAAGTATCACTTTTATAGATTATTTATTGTTGAAACCTATATGCCATATATTAGTTATTAATTTATAAATTCATCTTATATGTTTTCTAGTTATTATATAAGAAAAAAATACAATTTTTTCGATAAAATAATTATTTTTCTAAAAAAGAAGTTTAACCACCTTTTGATGAAGAATAATTTAAAAATTTATTTTTTGGAACCTTTATATGTTCTATTTGACAAAATATACTTAATATTTGATGATTATAATAAAAATTAATTTTGGATGAAATTTCTATATTTTTCTAATGACTATCATGTTTTGTTGAACAGTAAAAATAAGCATACTTTAAATTAAAATAAAAACATTCCATCAAGATAATTTATATGGTTAGATCATATTATTTAATATTTTTAAAGAATATATGTAATATATATTTATCATCTAATTCAATATTGGTCATTGGAAGTAATTTCCCATTGAAATTGGACATAACCACGTGTCAATCATTGTATAGCTATTATTCCTTAAAAACTCACTTTTTGGTTTTGACAACGAGAATTAATTTTAAATTTATTAATGAAAATTATGTGTTTTGAATTATTTTAAATTTATTCCATATTTGGAATCAGAAGGTCCAAATTATGTGAATAGGTACCTTTTATTTTTGGACATTATGAATAGTAACTTTAGTAATAATTTAAATTACCATAGTAAAAGGATAAATATAGTAAATAAGGGTAAAATTAATATTATTATAATATTAAAATTCTTTTACACGTTTTTTAACCCAATTGGATGATATTTTTATTACCAAGTTCAGGGTTCGGTCGATTTTGGGGCCCCATGGATCAACTTGGGAGTGATAATGACATTTTATAAGAATTAATTTAAAGTAAATATAATTATAACATAAACATGTTTCTTTTTAAAAAAATTACATGTGGTTATATAATTTATCTCTTCAATAATAAATAGTTAATTGGAATTTAATAATATTTCCTACACCATGGTATTTTATTTATAATTTTTAGGTATTAAATAAATAAATTGTTTTTTTATATAATGATTATGCAGTGATTTATTCTTTCATAAATGATTCTGATAAATGATATTATAAAAAATAAAATAAATATTATTTGATTATTTTGAGGCAAAAAAACTAATTTTGTTGATGATATTGACATATTATCATGGATTTAATTCTTTTTGTTTGATAGATTAATGTTTTTATGACTTTAACAAAAAACAATTACTTTATAGTTTCAAAATTGACATAAATGAGATTTTGAGACAAATATTATTTTAATAAATGATATAATTGTCTCAAAAATCTAATATGTGGAAAAAAACTTATATAATTGTACCAATGTCATTAATAATCAAATTATTCTTCTATTGGAATTTTATAGTAATTATAATAACAATATATTGTAAAAATGCAAGAAGACATGTTAAGTGTAAATGTTTTTAACTAAGGGTTAAAGATAAAATATACGGTTACATTTATGACCAAAACATGACTAAAACCTATTGGTTGAGAGTTATTCGACCAAAAATCAGCTTATATTTGAAATAACGTGGTTGGGAACCATTTAAAAGTGAAAATCTTTTTGTAATAAAATAATATTTCAAAATGTTTCTAAAGTGCCCTTCCTCCCTCTTATAAATGGCCACAACCTATTCCCACATAACTCACACCTCTCAAGACACTTTCCTCATCTAATTTATTCCCAAATAATATCTCACCATCCCTAATTTCCTACTATAATACTTCCCTTAGTATTCAGGAAAATTCATGAAATTTTGTTGGCTCAAATAAATAGAAGTTACCCAATGTAATGGTAACATTTTATCTCAAGTTCATATCCTTTATTTTCCATATCCACTCCCAATTCTCTTATTACTATTTGATTTTATAAAAACATCCATATCCTAAATATAAATATATATTTTTATTATAAATATTCGAACTACACTTCCCAGAACTCCATCTAATGGATAAGAACATACAGTTAATGTGGACGACGAACTAATGCCTCACGAATCAATGTTTGTTAAATTTTATCCTACCACTTCTCATGGTGGCCATTATGATGGAACATTATTTATATATGATATAAATTATATTTATATTTTCTCTGTGTTCCTCTATTTTCTATTTATTTTATACCTTTATGCTTTCCATAATGTGTAAATATGATAACTTCATTTGAGGAAGGGTGGAATACCGCCCCTCAATGTGAAATGAATCATTAATGCCCAACATGGAATGTATAAATTATTATGTTAATGAGCTAATATAACATATATAATGTAGTGAATATAATGTATTTATAAAATTCTATTTATCATTATGTATTTATTCTTTTAATGTAACGAGGATCTGAAAGTAGTGTTCATGTCTACATACGACCTACCATCTCTATGAATGGTGAATTTTATTTATTATCTCTAAATTTTATGTAATAATATATATATATATATTGGATATATATTATATTTTAATCATTAATAATATTCACGAGATAATGGGCTTTTTACCACAGAGAAATTTTTTAATTATAACAATTTCATTTTGTACTCAAGTACCGAATATCAACCAAAATATTGATATGAACTTCTATAATTATAAGATTATTATAACAAGGTAATAAGTAATATAAAAGAAAAAATAAAATTGAAAAAAATTCACAGTAATTTATAAATTAACTTAAGATTATTATTCAGGAATATAATGAACATGCAAGACAAGTTGGACTCAAGGTAAGGGAACTTCTTAACAAAATTTTTATTGTTTTGGTGAATATTATATTTCATGATTATTTCATGATCTGATTATATAAGAAATTACATTTTATATACTATATTGTATCTATACATTATATTTATGTACTTATATTAAACACACATTATCAATCTATTATATTTAAAAAATGATCATTTCAATGGACTTTTTCTCAATCTCCTTTCATCAAGGCATATATTGGTTTATACATGGGTTTCTTTTATAGGACATATAATTATACACTATTTCTTTTATTTTAAATCAACAGTTTTCAAATGGAATCTTTTGATATGGAATGAGTTTTCGAGACACCAAAGGAAATGTTTCTTTTCATTGTATGTGGTGACAATGACCTCTCCACGTGGCATGTATTATTTCTTATTTGTATTCTTTAATAAGCCTAATGTTTTTAATTGGAAAATAAATACCATATACCATTTTTAAATTTTTCAAAATTGAAAATGATTTTGACACGGCATTGATTATGTCAATATCTTGAAAAGAAATATTGTGATTGAAATGTAAAAATGTTATATTTGTTAAGATTCCTTTATGATTATGTTATAGGTTATGGGAATTGATTAAGTATATGAGATTTTATATGATAAAAATAGGATGGGAATCCTACTATAGCTCTCTAATTCATCGGGTAACTTGATAGAGGAAAACATTAATGTTTCTCCAATGAAATTTAGGGAAAATTTTTTGATGAGTATTCCTAATGTAACACCCTATTTATTTGTGAAATATACAATGTAAATATGTTATAGATTCCACAATTTTACTTTATGATTTATTATTTATACGTGTTATTCATTAATCTTATTATTTCATGAGGTATGGTAATGAAATTATTTTTTTATATTCAAATGTACGATTTCTTGGATTTTTATGTATTCATGGTCTAATATTTTTTTCCTTATTTTAAATCCTTTACTAAGATTTTTATTTTCAAACCATCTTTTTGAAATGTTTTTAATAGAGTATAAGGAAGATTAATAGAAAGGAACATCTCTCGAATATTTTTATTTATAAAATAATTCTTTTTTATTTAATGAGTTTGATTAGTGTGAAAAAAATTGGATATAGTAGAAGATTATAATTTTTAATATTTGTGATTTAATGTAATAGTTGAGGCCAAATTCCCTTAAACAGTAAACATGAAAAGAGCTTCAATGTGAAATCATGACTTAGCTGATGATTACATAACATTTATGTTTAGTGCCTTCTAATTGGAATCAAAGGTGCGTTTAGACAACTTTGGATATAAGGATGTTTTGTTAATTCTTAGGGATATGATCAAGGGGTTATAATTTTAATGTACATTAAAGGTTAAATGACTTAGAAACACCTTTTGAGAATTATGTCATTTCATGGGGATTAATGGTATTTTTGGAGACATTAACCATTGATGAAATTATGGGTTATTAGTTTTTGGGAAGTAAAATGCGAGGTACGAGATAACCACTGAGGATAGAATATGTAATTCTTATTTTTCTGGATTTTATCTCAATTTTGAAAATTTAATTATAATTAAAAAGTTTTTCAAAAAGGAATATACATTTGCAATGTGACAACCCATCAAGTTGAAAAAATATGTAGTAATGAAAGCCAAAACTGATTTACTACTGGGATTTATCACATACCACTAGCTATCATTAAGCCATTAGATAGTATTACAAATTGTTTGGGTTTAATGTTTTCATGGATCAACAATTAGTTGTTTTTTAACATCATGATTTACCAAATGTATATCTTCAGTATGGGAAATTTAATTGCTCATTAAGTGGTAAATGTTATTTTGGAAGAGATTTTCTATTTTGGGAACACTATATGCCTTTGAAAAATAGAATACTATGGGATTTAATTTGTGGAGTAATGGTTGAAATATAATTTCACAAGAATATATGTTTCTATTGTAGACATATGGGGATATAGGTTATTTATGGAAGTGATTAACCTATCATAGATAAAATTTGATTAGGATAATTATATTTTAGTATGAGAATTTAAGATTAGTTAATGTTATTTTGATATAAAAATTTTAAGATTTATCGTGGAAGACTATGTGATCAAATACTTATGAATTTTTGGTTTCGATATTAGTTTGGATTATTTTGATAAATTTTAAGGAAAATTGTGTATTGAATGTCCTTTGTGTAACATTTGGTATTGTTTGTTGAATTTTGGTGATTAGGGGTAATATTTCTTTTCATATAGAATTATCCTTTTGGGGGATTATTTGATCTGGTACTAACCATTTTTTTGGTTAATGTCTATAAATAGGTGACATATATAGTTCATATTTTTTGGATTATTTGATTGAATAGATGTTAATTTTAGTTCTTCATATGTGACCATGTCATCTTAAATACTCATCATTTAGAGAAAAGATGAGTTTGGGGTAGAATTTTTTTAAAGGATTAAATCCTACTTGAAAAGTAAATTTATTTCCTTTTATTCTTAGACAATATAATAAATAAATTCATCAAATTTATGTAAGAAAACATAAAACAAAATTTTTTTCCATTTATTTTTTCTTTTGCGAAATCCAAGACCATTTTACCCTTCATAAGTTTATGGTTTTTAGTAGTTAACCGTCTATTGGTCCAGCTTTCTGTCAATATCCATCAGAACATGATGGATAGTTTTTCTTCCATAACCATATTTTCCTACAACTAATCCTAGTATGTGTTATCTCAAGTGACCTTTTTACTTATATTTCTTTTCTTTAATATGATATCTTTATTGAAAATTTTTCTGATTTGGGATTTTAAATAATGATTTTGAGCCCAATTTTTAAATTTTGAGGACGAGATTTCCAAAAGGGATGAAAGATGTAAGGACCAAAGTATTTATAGAATAATACATTTTATTTTCTATTAATATTTTTGAAAAGTATATTAATTTTACAATAAAAGGGGTTTTTCTTCTAAAAGCATAATCAAAACACAAAAACAGGATTCTCCAAAATCTTATATTGCACACAATATTGAGCTATAATGTAATACAATACAAGATTATTGTGATTATTTTTAATGGTAGTTAATTCATAGATATTGGAATGTATGTATTGAATAATATCAACTATATTTTGAAATATGGTTTACACATGTATAAATACTGATCCATTCATTACCAAATTTGTTAGAAATGGAAAAATCAAATTGAATATAAATGACGTGCTTTTATAAAAACCTATTAAAAAGAGAATAATTAGTTTATAAAATCATATAACTATTCATAGATTTTCATTTAATGAAAAAATTATTTTATATATTAAATTTAATTTTTTAAATACATCTTATACGTTATCTCTATAAGATATAAAAACAAATTCAATTTTTTCAGACAATAGAAGTATTTTTTTCAAAAAATACATTTTAACATTTTTTTGATGGAGAAAACTTTTTAAATTTATTTGTTGAAACTTTTATATGTTATATAAGACATAATAAACTTATTATATAGAATAATTACTTCAAAATTTTCTTTAAATAATTTTTTTTATATTTTTCTAATACCTATCTTGTTTTGATGAATATTAAAAATATGCAAAATTTTAATTGAAGAAAAAATGTTTTCCATCATGCTAATTTATTTCGGTAAATCATATTATTTTATAGATTTTAAGTATAAATGTATTTTATTTTTAAAATTTAATCCAATATTGATCATATTATGTAAATTCCCATCAAAATTGGACACAAACACATGTCAACCTTTTGATAGTTATTACTTCTTAAAAACACGCATTTTGGTTTTGACTATGGATATTAATTTTAAATTAATTAATGAAAATTATGTATTTTCAATTTTGATAATTTTAATCCATATTTGGAATTATAAGGTACATTTTTTGTGAGTTGAGACCTTTTTTGGACATTATGAATACTAACTTAAGTAGTTATTTTATTTAACATGGTTAGAGGGATAATCTGGTAACAAAGGGTGACAAATAATATTATAATAATAATAAAATATCCTAAAACTTGTCATAATTCTATTTTATCAGATATTTATGATAAAGGGAATCCTTGGTTCAATTTTTTGACACCATGGATCAACCTAGGAGTGACAATATCACTATATGAAAATTAATTTAATGTTAAAAGAAATATAACATATTCATGTATCTTTTAATATAAATATTATTATGTTGAGTTAAATTGGTTATATATTAGACTGTAAATATTAATTAGAAATATACAACGGTTTCCAACATCATGGTATTTTTTTACTAATTTTTAGATATTATATAAATTTATTTATTTGTGACAAAAATATGATGTTGTGATTCCTTCATTAATAATGGATTAAAAATTGATATTATAAATAGTAAAATAAATTTAATCTGAATATTTTGATTCCATAAAAGAATTTTATAATTTATATTTACATATTATCTTTTAAATAGTTCCTTTTTTATGTAATCAATTTTATATAACTTTTAAAAAAATCAATTACTCTTTATTATCAAAATTGACATAAATTCGTTTTTTAATATAATGAAATTTTATTAAATGATATAATAGTCATAGAAATTTAATATTTGGCCAAATAACATATATAATGTCTAAAATTTCATTAATTATACATTTATGGTTCTCTTGAAATTTTATAGTAAATATAGTATCTATATATTGTGAGCATTCAAGAAGACATGGTAAGAGTTAATGTTTTTAACTAAGGGTTAAAGCTAAAATATAAGGTACATTTTGTGACTGAAACATGTATAAAACCTATTGGGTGAGTGTATTTAGACACAAATGATTCTTATAGTTGAGATAAATTGTTTTGGAACCATTTTAAATAGAAACCATTTTATAATCAAATAATAGATCAAAACATTCCTAAAGTGCCCCTCCTCCCTCTTATAAATGGACACCACCTCTACCCACAGAACTCACACCAATAAAGCCTCTTGTATCCTTAAAATTCTAAAGAAATATAATCTTAACATCCCTAAATTCTTAATAGAATCCTTAAATTAGGATTATGTCAATTCAAGAAATCCTTTTGGCTCAAATGAAAAGAAGTAACACGATTTAGAGGCAACGTCTTCTCTCAAATTCTATTCCTTTATTCTCCTTCTCCTCTCCCCAAGAACATATTATACATTGATTACATAAAAAACCATTATCCTCAATATACTAGGATGTTTTTATGATATTTATTCGAACTATACTTACACACACCTTCATATAATGGTTATGAACATAATGTTTTTTGAGCAGTGAACTACCACCCCACGAAATGATGACTGTTCAATTTTCCGCAACCACCTCTCATGTTGGCCATTATAATGGAACTTATTTATATATGATATCAATTATATTTATATTTTCTCTATGATTATTTATTTTTAATATCATACCTTTATTCTTACTATAATGTCTATATACGATAATTTCATTTCAGATGATGTGGACTACCTCCCCCTCAAAGTGATATGACTCGTCTATTACGGACATAGAACATATAAAAAATGAATTTAATGAAATTATGTTCCATATATAACATATATATTATACCATAACTATAATATACATATCAATCATTATGTTTTCATTCATTTAATGTGAAAAATAAATTAAAGTGGCATCCATGCGTACGTATGACCTACCTTCTCCATGAACAGTGCATTTCATTTCATATCTCCAAATTTTAGATAATATTATAATACATATATATATATATATTCTTGATATTTATATATTATATTTAAATCATGAAAATTATGCAAGAGATAATGTTCTTTTGACCACATAGACAAATTTGTACTTATAACAATGTCATTTTCGACTTAAGTACCGAATATAAACAAAACGACTGATATGAAAACGAATAATCATATGATTTTTAAAACAAGGTTATAAGTGATATAATAGGAATAATAAACATAAAAAAGGTTCTGATTAATTTATAAATTAAATTATGTTTATTATTCAAGAATATAACGAATAAACGTGATAATTCGGTCTCAAGGTAAGGAAACTTTTTAACCTAATTTCTATTATTTTGTTAATATTCTAGTTAATGATTATATCATATAATTTTTATATAAGAAATAACTTTTCATTTAATATATATTATTTATACATTAATAATGGGTACTTAAAGTGAATACAAATAATCAATCTATTTTATTTACAAAATGATCTTTGTAAGGGACTTCATCTCAATCTCATTTCATTGAGGTATATTTTTGTTTATACAGACCCTTATTTTAAATGATGTATAATTATAACCTTTTTCTTTTCATTTCAATCAATTTTTTTCAGATGGAATCTTATGTTTTACAAATCATTTTAAAAATGAAAAAGCGATTGTTTCTTTTTAACATATGTGGTGATAATGACTTTTCCTTCACCCTGAGTACTATTTGATATTTCACATAATTAACAAGAAATAATATTTTAAAATGGAAAATAAATATCATACACCTTTTTCTGTATTTTGGTACTGAAAATTGTTTTGAGAAATTATTGATTATGTCTATATCTTGAAATTATATATTCTAATTAAAATGTGGAAATATTATCATTCATTTATGATTATTTTATAAATTTTTATAGTTCATTGGAATTGTTTACGTATACAAGTTGTTCCGTGATAAACCTAGGGCAGGTGAACCTTATATAGAACTCCAATAAATTGGGTAATATAATAGAGGTAAATTTTAATGTTTCTGTTATGATATTTATGGAATATACAGTAATGGGTATTCCAAACGTAACTCCCTATGTAGCTGTTGAAACTACAATGTAAGTATGTTATAGATGCCAAAATTTTACTTATTATTTATGATTTCTATGTGTTATTCAATGAAATTATGATTTATTGTGGTATGTTAAGGATAATATGTTTTATGATTTAAAATTATGACTTCTTTGATTTGTTTTTATTCATGGTCAAACATTTTCATTCCTTAGTTTATTTTAATTACTGATCTTCTTATAATCATCCCAGTTTTTTTTTAAAAATTCCATAGGTCATAACGAAGGGAAAGATAAAGGAATAATTAAATAATATTTCTATCTAGAAAATAATTCGTGTTTTATTTTATGAGTATTGTTATTGTGAGAAAAGTTGGAAAGAGAATAAGTTCCTACATTGTAATATTTGAGAAGTAATTTAATAGTCGTTGCCTAATTCTATAAAATTATAAATGTGAGTAGAATCTAAATGTGAATTATTTACATATCTCATGATTTTTTAAGGTTTATGGTTGGGGAATTATAGTTGGTATCAAAGCAATGTTTTAGACAACATTTGAGATTAGGATGTTTTCTAAAGGGTTTGTGATACGGTCATTGGCTTATAATTTAAATGTATATGAAAATAGAAATCCCTTTTGAGTTATATTTTATTTCAAGGTGATAAATGTTATTTTGGGAGACATGCACATTTTAGAAAATTATGGGTTATTAGTTTTTGGGATGCAAAATGCGAGGTATGAGATAACATTTGATGATAAAATATGTTTGGGTTATATTTGAGGATTTTATATCAATTTTGGTAATGTTATTAGAAATATATAGTTTTCAGAAAAGGGAAACATGTAGACCACGTAACAACCCATCATGTTGTACTATGCTGCTGGAATAAAACCCACAACTGATGAACGACTAGTATTTTTTGCCTACCACTGGCCTACATGAAGTCCTTGGTAAGTATGACTTATTCTTTAATGTTAAATTATTCCATGTAAAAAATAATAAGTTTATTTTGGAAATTCTGTTTAATCAATTGTATATATTTTTTATAGGAAAATTATTTTTTGATTATGGGATAAATATTATTTTGGAAGACATTCCCTCTTTTGGGAACACTACATGCATAAGGAAAATAAAATAATATGGGATTTCATTTGAGGAGTAATGGTTGAAATATTAATTTGGAAAAATCAATGTCTTTATTGGGGACATATGGAAATATGGGTTATTCATCGAAATGTTTAACCTATAATAGAGAATATGTTATAAGGATAATTTCTTTTCTGTATAAGGATTTAATAGTAGTTGATGTTATTTGGAGATAAATGTTAAGATTTATTGTGGAAGACACTCTGTTAAAATCCTTATGAATTTCTAGTTTCAATATTAGATTGGATTATTTTGAATAATATTAAGTAAAATTTTGTATTTAGTGGTATTTTTTGAACCTTGGGTATTTTTTGTTGAATTTTTGAGATTACAGGTATTATTTCATTTATAAAGTGTTATCCTTTATGAGGATTTTTTGATCATGTACTAACCTATTTGGTTTTGGTTAATGTCTAAAGATAGTGGAAATATATAGTCCATCTTTTTCGAATTATTATTTTTTAAATATGTTTATTCTAGTTCCTCAAATGTGACTATGTCATTTTGAATACTCGTCATTTTGAAAAAATATGAGTTTGTGGTATAACTTTATTAAAGTGTAAAACTATGCCTGAAAATTAAGTGTATTTTATTATGTTACCAATAAATCTCATAAAATAAATTCTTCAGTATTTATAAAAATAACATAAAACAGAAATATTTTCCATTTATTTTACCTACTATGAAATCAAAGAAATATTAACCCATCACAAGATTACTATTTTCTAGTTATTAACATTCTCCTGATCATGTTCTATATGACTCTCAATCAGAACATTATGGTTATTTTTTCTTCCATATGCATGATTTCCTACAAGGAATCATAGTATGTGTTAGCTCGGGTGTCCTTTTTAACTTCTCTTTCTTTCATTTAAAATGATAGTTTTTTAGCTCTTCTTTCCAAAGTGGAATTTTCAATGATGTTTTCGAGCCCAAATTTAAAATTGAATGGATGCAACATCCCAAATGGTGGAATGATATAATGACCCAAGTATTTATAGAATAATACATTTCATTTTCTATAAATATTTATGAATAGAATATTATTTTTAATTTAATGGATATTTTATTCTAATAGCATATTATACACACAACAATGGGTCTCTCAAAAATCTTATATTTCAGAAAACATTATGTTATACCAAAAAAATAATAAAATAATATTATTATTGTTTTTAATGGTAGTTAACACCTATCCATTGACATTCAAATAATTAATAGTATCAACTGAATTTTGAAATAAGGTTTACAGAGGTTTAAATAATGATTCATTTGTTACTAATTTTATTTAAAATGAATATAAAAAACTAATTTAATATAAATGATGTGTTTTTATAAAAACCAATTTAAAAGAGAATATTTTTGTTTATTAAAACATTTCCCTGTTTATGGATTTTATTTTAATGAGATATATATGTTATATATTAAATTTAATGTTTTAAATTCATCTTATATATATTCAAAATATGATATAAGAATAAATTCAATTTTTTCGAATAAAAGAAATATATTTCTAAAAACAAAGTTTAACAGCCTTTGGATGGTTAACCCATTTTAAATATAGTTTTTTCCACCTTTATATGATCTATATTAGAAAATAAAATTATTTTTTAGAATATGGATATCAATATTTACTTTGAATATATTTATGATATTTTACTGCTAACTATCATGTTTTATTGAATAGTAAAAACATATTAATTTTTTATTAAAAAAACATTTTCTAATGAGATAATTTCTATAGTTAAATCATATTATTTAATGGTATAAAAGTATAAATAGAATATATTTTTATCATTTACTCCCATGTATTTCAATGGATGTAATTTCCCATTAAAATTAGACATATACTCATGTCAATATCTTGATAGTTATTACTTCTTAAAAACCCATTTTTTAGTTTTGACAATTGATATTAATTTTAAATTCATTACTGAAACTTCAGTGCATTTAATTTTTAAAATATTATTCCATATTTGGAATCATAAGTTCATAATTGTGTTAATAGTTTCCTTTAATTTTTGGAAACTTTGAATAGTAACATTATTAATATGTTTATTTACCATGATTAAAGGGTAGATCTAGTAAATAAGTGTAACAAATAATATTATATTAATATTAAACTGCTTTAAGACATGTCATAATCCTATTGGATGATATATTTCTGACCAAGGGCATCATTAGGTCTATTTTGGTAACCCATGGATCCACTTATGAGTGATAATGACATTTTATAAGAATTCATTTAATGTAAATTGAAATATAAAATAAACATGTATCTTTTAATAAGAAAATTTATAAGAGGTAATATAAATTATATCTTCTATTATAAATAGTAATCATACTGATATAATAATTTCCTACATAATTTAATTTTATTTATATTTTTTATAAATTAAATAAATTTATTTATTTATGACACAATGATGATGTAGTGATTGCTTCATTTACAATGGATTCAAATAAATGATTTTCTAAATATTAAAATAAATATAATTAGAATATTTTTATGCCATAAAGGATTTTTTGGATTCAAATATCATATTATATTCAATTTAATACATTTTCTGAAGTAATTTTGTTTTTTTCCTTTAAAAAAATCAATAACATTATTGTGTCGGAATTGACATAAATGAGTTTTTAAAACAAATAAACTTTTTTTGAAAGATATAACACTCCAAAAATTCTTATATTCTTCCAGATAACTTATATAATTTTGATAATCCAATTAAATATCCAATTATAGATATATTTTTCCTTTATATTAACTATAGTAAATATGTATTATTGAAATAAAAGAAGACATGGTAAGACTTAATGTTTTCAACTAGAAGTTTAAGATAAAAGATTAGGATAATTTTTGTGTCATAAAATTGTATAAAACATATTGGATGAGTGGTTTTAGACCCGATGTCATCATAGATATTAAATAATTGGTTTTGGGACCATTTGAAATTGAAAATAAGTTTATAATAAAATAATACATCAAAACATTCCTAATGTTCCCCCTGTCCCTTTTATAAAAGGCCACCATCTCTACCCACATAACTCAAAACTATCAAGCCACTTGAATCATCCAAATTCTGACCTAAAAAGATTAAAAAATCCCTCCCTTTATTTTAAAATTCTTCCCTTCGGTATAAGGCATTAAATAAATCCTTTTGGCTCAAATCAAATAAAGTTACCCAATTTTGAGTTAATATCTTCTATCAAGTTATTTCTTATAATTTTCCTTCTTAACTCCCTATTGTATTATTATTTTTTGATTAAATTATAAATAATTATCCCCAATATACTAGGACCTTTTTATTATAAGTAATCTAACAAACCATACCCACACCTCCATCTAATGGATGTGAACATATTGTTTTTGGTAACGACATACAATTGCCTCACGAAATAATGATTGTTCAATTTTGTCCTACCACCTCTCATGGTATCCATTATGATGGTATTGTATTATATATGATATAAATTATATTTATATTTTCTCTATGATTCAGTATTTTTCATTTAAATAATACCTTTATTATTTTTATAATCTGTAAATACGATAATTTCAAATGAGAAAGTGTAAACTATCACCCCTCAAAGTGATATGACTCGTTCATGACCTAAATGGAACATATACAGGATGTTATTTTTAAAAATATGTAACGTATATATTATAATTGAATTATAATATAATTATGAATCATTATGTTTTCATTCATTTAATATGACAAAGAAATGAAAATAGCGTTCATTTTTACAGGTGGCCTACCGTATCCATGAACGGTAAATTTCATTTCATATCCTCAAATGTTATGTTATATTATATATATATATAATAGATATATATGATATTTAAATCATGAATACTGTTATTGATATAATGTAATTTTGACCACATGAAAATATTTTAAATATAACATGTTCATTTTCAAATAAAGTATCGTATATCAACAAAATGACTCGTACAAACATGAATAATATTATGATTGTTATAACAAGATAATAAGTGATATAAAATGAATAATAAACCTGAAAAATGATCTGAAGAATTTATAAAATAACTTACATGTTTTATTAATAAATATATATAATGAACGAGACAAGTGAGACCCAAGGTAAGGGAACTTTATAACCTAATTTCCAATGTTTGGGTTAATCTTATACATCATGATTATGTCGTGATATTATTTTACAAAAAATATATTTTAATTTCCTATCTTTTATTTATAAATTTATTATGTGTACTTATAGGAAATACCCATATTCAATATATTTTATTTACAAAATGTTATTTGAAAGGGACTTTGTCCAAATATCCTTTTATTGAGGCCTATTTTGGAATATACAAGACCTTATTTTATATGATGTATAATTATAAACTTTTTAATCTAATTTAAAACAACAATTTTCAAATGGAATATTTTGTTTTATAAATCATTTTGCAATATGAAAAAATGAATTGTTTTTAATCATATGTGATGACAATTACCTCTTCATTACCACGAGTATTATTTGATATTTGGCATCCTTAACAAGTTGTAATGTTTTTAAACAAACAATAAATACTATATACCACTTTTAACATATTTTGGTTTTGAAAAAGGTTTTGAGAAATCATTAATTCTGTCAATATCGTGAAATGATATATTTTGATTTTAATTTGGAAATTTTATCATTCTTTTATGCTTGTTCTATGATTATGTTAGGGTTCTTGGGAATTGTTTACATATATGGTTGGTTTTGTGATAAAACGTGGTTGGGTATTGCCAAGATAGCTCTCCAATTCATTGGATAATGTGACGAAGGTAAAAATTAACGTTTCTACTAATAGATTTAAGGAATATATAGTGATGGGTATTCCAAATAAAACACCCAATATATCTTTAAATCTTATAGTGTAAGTATGTTATGACTGACAAAAGATACTTTATGATTTATGATATCTATGTACAATTCATAAATATTATTATTTCATGATGTATGTTAAAGAGCATATATTTTATAATTGAAAATTGTGATTTCATTGATTTTTATATATTCATAGTCTAATTTTCCCTTTACTTATTTAATATCCCTTTTTGATCATCCTATTCTCATCCCATGTTTTTGAAATGTTTTTCATAGGGTATAAGGAAGGTTATAATTGTAACATCCCAATGTTTCATTAATGGAAATCCCAATTGATCTAAATAAATGTATACTTATGTAAAATTTTTATATAAAATGTCAAATTATTTTGTTTTATGTTACGTATTGTTACCGTTTATTTTATAGACATTGAACAGTGATCACCTGATTAGTATAAATATAAGGCTTTAACAAATCCAATTTACTCGGACAATGGAAGCGATGGCCTCATCCAGTAGAATTGTTCCATACGAAGCCCATTTGTCGGAGATCATAAAATTAGTGGCGACTTTGGGATTCATTCTTGACCAATCCCAAACTGAGCTTAATCGTGTCAAGCTATAACAAGACCGTCTACGGGAAAAGTGGAAGTTGATAGATATTACCACTCGAGAAAAGTTATCTGAGCCACCCAAGAGTTTGTACCCATCACAGACCTTACCCTTAGGTATTATTATACTATTATAAGGGTTTATGTAAGACATAGATACTTCTATGTTCATGTACATTATTTTTGTATATAATAATGAATACACTTTCTTGTCATTATTGTTGCATTGTAAATAGTTTTTAAAGTAGAAGTTCTGTTTTAGTTATTATTTAATTATGAAATATATTTTATTAAAATAAGTAATTTTTGAATTAAATAATATTTTAATAAAATATTATTATTATTATTAAAGTAATTTTATTATATATAAATCATCATATAGTTTTATGAATGAAATTATAAATTTTTATTATGGTTTGAAAGCCATTTCTGTCAAAACCTGTCAATTTTCGATAAATGTAGGATTTCATTTTATTAGTAAAAATTAACATATTTAAAAAAAAATAAAATAAAATAAATGATATTTATGGAATCTGAACGTTGAAATTATCCAACGGTGAATTTTTCATAATTTTCTGAGACAGTCAAATTTTTGGGTAAAAATTAAATACCATTTAAATATATAAGGAGTTTTATGACATCATAATGACCCAATAGTGACGTAAAAAAAATACTATAATCATTATGTTCTGACAATATATGTTTTACCATTAAAATAATGTGATTTTGGGTTTGTTCGATTTTCTTTTCAAAGCCTTAATGGACCCCTCATGGCTTTTTATTCATCTTGTCTTTTAAATTATTTTCCATGGGAGTGTGACTCACCTCCACATAAGAGGCCCCATTATTTTAAGATGTTTGGACTCTGGAATTATAAAATATTATTTTCCTATTCCCTTTTCCATGAACCATGGGAAAAACCATGATCTGATTTGTGGTTTGTATTATTTTAATGCCAGGGGACCCAAACCTAAATAATAAAGAATTCACTCACCTTTCCTATATATACCCACCCAAGCTCCCACTTCATCCTCACTCAATTCCTTTGGAGTTCGTCCAACCTCTGACCAACTCTCTCTAGAATCCTCCCAAGGTGCCCCATATTCCCATGAAGCCACTCTCAAGCCTCTCTCAAGCCTTGGAAGCACATTTCCATGTAAGGTTTTTCCCACCATTCACTTTTTTGTCCAATTTTCATAATATTGTTATTCCATTTTATTTTCAATTATAAATGCTAGGGTATGGTTTCACACCTCCCTCATACTTCCCTCTTATTTTTTGAATGATGGTAGACCACTTTATCTCTCATTAAATTCCTCCCGTGTACACCCGTTACTATGCCGTAATTCTGAAAGGAACTTCTTTCTCTTCATTTAAATTCACGAAATACTTTTGTAACATGAATCTAAATTCCATTACAATTGTTTGGACATATATCTATATCACCCCGTTACTTTCCATTTCATTTAAATATGATGAGACACCCTTTTTCTCTCTCATCAATCATTTTTTTGAATTCTTTGTCACGCTGTTACACTGCTGAAATTGCACCGATTTTCTAAGCCAATGACATTGTGTAGTGAATACCATGCTTATTTCTCCATCAAGGGTATTAACCTATATGCACATTTTCTTATTGATTATAATGTTTCATGTATGAATTACACATTCCATTATCATGGAATAAATGATTATGATTAATGAATCCATATTTTATAATCCATGTCGCACACTTTTGCATTAAATAAAATGTTTAAGAAGGGTGCGCCCTTATAGAGCTCCAATGCATTGGGAAAAGTATTGTATCATGATACATCATGTGAAATGAGTGTTTAATCATGCTAATTCAAGTGAAACGAGGGTTTAAACGTGCTTCATATTAAATGATAATTTACTCATGCTCTTTGTGCAATGAGCCTTGGCTCATACTAATTCCATGTTAAGTGTTGTTCCCACATTTCCATGGTATGATTATCATGCTTTATCATGCCTTTATTTTCATGTTTCTCTTTTGATATATTCATATACCAATTTTCTAACATGTATTTTACTCCTCATGTATTCCATTTTTATTCCCTTACTGGGCTTTATAGCTCACCCCTTTTCTTATGAATGTCCTCAGGTTATCCCGGGAAATTCTATGTACGAGGGAATGTAGTGGTCATGTGAAGGATGTTTTCAATAACGATTTTGTATTTCATGTTTTAAGTTGTCACGTAAGGATCCTAATCCTCAAAGACACTAGAACTCTATATCTTCCATGTTGTATCAAGTGAATATTTTATGTAATAAATCAAGTTTAAGTTTGTATTAAAAGCTGGGTTGTCATAGTTGGTATCAGAGGATAGGTTTAGTTATATTTGGGATTAGGATTAGAAAACCCTAATAAAGCCTTAGAGACAAGACTAAGTATAATAAAAACATCTCTATGTTTCGGTAAGTATTGAGTGAGTGGTTTATCAAGAAAATACATCCGTGTCTAGATACGAGCAGGTAGAGGTGACTCGGGGATAGATGTATCCTAGGGGTAAAACCCAAAAACACCACTTTGAGCTAGCGTCGAACGGGACGGGTGCACGAAAATAGGCCTTGCTGCACTCTTGATTACGAAAATCTTATGGGGTATGTTTTGAAAAATTCACAAGCTTAGTATGAACCCTTATTAAGGGAATTAATAAAAATTCCAAAGAATATATGTTAGAAAGTAGATCATGAAAAGCCTAGATTGAAGCCTATAGACTCATGAGTTAAGGAAATTAAAAGACTATTTATAAGTCATAATCTTTTTTCTTTGGATTAACCTTTATGTGTTACCCCTTAATATTCCTTTTAATCCAGCCAATGGATGGTAATTGGATAACTCAGGATAACAACCGATGCGAAGATCAGTGTGATGTCTGTACTAATGAGATTGCCAATCCAATGGGAGCAGGAATCACAAACGTTTTCACACTTCTCTCTCATCTAACTCATGTTTTGAATAGAAAAACAGGTCAAGAGGAACGTCCAAACCCCCCTAAGAAGGAACAAGTCTCTATCGAGAGCTTCATGAGACAAAGCTTTCCTACATCTAGTGGATCATCCGATCCCACTATTGCTAAACAATGGATCAACTCCATTGAAAAGATATTCTCCATCATTCAATGTTCTGTACAATAGAAGGTTCTCCTGGCAGCTTATCATATGTAGGGTGAAGCTGATCAATGGTGGATGTTGATAGAAAATACGAAGCCTGAGGAGGAGATCGAGGAATTGGATTTGAAGGATTTATGGAATATGTTTTTCGATAAATATTTTCCGTGCACCCCTTGGCTTAAGAATGAAAGGGACTTATTTTCCCTAAAGAAAAAGAGACGAAGAATCTGTTGGAGCGTACGAGGAAAACATCACAAGGCTTGCAGGATATGCTTTCGGATTTTTCGTTACCCCCAAAAGCAAGGTTTACCACTTCTTTGGTGTGCTGAAGCCTATCCTACGGAAAGCATTAGCGATTCGTGACTTCAAAAGCTATGAGGAAATTGTTTGATGTGCCCTCAAGGTCGAAATGGAGATCGAGGATTCACAGGGGTATCATGGGGACAAGAAATATAAGGTGTACTTCAATGATGTCTGTCCAATGGATAAATCCAAAGGTTCCAAGAAGATCAAGCACCCCACTTGCCAAAAGTGATGAAATAAGAACCCTAGAAATTGGATCAAGGGGACGAGGAAATGCTTTAGTTGTGGAACAGAAGGGCATCTAGTTGTTAGCTGTTAGCAAGAAAGAACCATGGCTGTGACAAATGAGAGTAATGCTCCGTTCAAACCTCAATATGTTGTTCATTGATAAAATTGTATAGAACCGAGTCATTTTTCAATTCAGATCCCTAATCCATGGGTTTTCGGAGGCAACCAACAACCTTCATGTCACCAAGGAAGAGCTTTTTCTATCACTTCTGCCGAAGTGAACCCCGAAAACGATGTGGTGACTGGTATACTAGTTATTAATTCAGGAATAACGAACATACTTTTTGATTCAGGTTCTACATATTCTTTTATATCTCAAATGTTTAGTAGAACAGTCCCAGCACCACCAAAAAACATGGAAGTAAAGATGTCAGTGAGTATGGAAAATGGAGAAATCCTTTCATCCCATGAATATAACTCCTCCCCTACCATAATATGTGGATTTAATTTCCCGTTGAACATCATAATACTCCCTCTAGTGGAATTTGATTCAATTCTTGGAATGGATTGGCATTCCATATATAAAGACAACATAAATTGTCAGGAGAGGGAAATCACACTTCATATAGAGAATCGACCCCCGATTCATTACAAGATTAAGGAGGAAGAAGAATCTCATTTAGCTCCATCATCTCAAGAATGGATATTACTACCCCATGAGCACGCGTATCTGGCTCAGATTATTGGGTAAAAGGAGTAAACCATCCTTGAATAAATGCCTATTGTGAGGGAATTTGCTGAAGTGTTTCCCAACGAAATGTTTGGTCTTCCTCCTAATAGAGATGTTGAATTCTCAATTGAACTTATACCAGGTGCACTACCAATATCCAATACTTCATATAGAATGGATGTCGTGGAGCTTTAAGAGCTGAAGAATCAACTACAGGAGAATCTTGATAAAGGGTTTAAACGCCCATGTGCTTCACCATGGGGTGCACCAGTCCTCTTCATCAAGAAGGACGAGTCAATGCGGCTTTGCATCGATTATCATGAACTTAAAAATTCATGATAAAGAAAAAGTATCCCTTACCACAGATTGATGACTTGTTCTATCAGTTTCATGAAGCAAAATACTTCTCCAAGGTAGATTTGCGGTCAGGATATTATCATGTAAGGGAGAAAAAGGATAATGTCCCCAAGACTGCTTTTCGTACAAGATTTGGGAACTATGAATTCAAATTAATGCCTTTCAGACTCACTAATTCTCCATAAATCTTCATGGACATGATGAATAGAGTTTTTAGATATTACCTTAACAAATTTTTGGTGGTATTTGTAGATGATATTCTAATATACTCCAAAACCAAGGAGGATTATGAGGAGCATTTAAGAACTGTACTAGAGACATTGTGCAAGGATAAGATCTATGAAAAGTACAGAAATTGTGAGTTCTGGTTGAAGGAGGTCTTATTCTTGAGCCATATCATCCCAAGAAATGGGATATGTATGCATCCCTCCAAAACAGATGCAATTGAGGGAAGGCCAAGGCCATAAACGGTAATGGATATCCGTATCTTCTTGGGGTTAGCTTTATATTATCGATGATTTGTGAGAAATTTCTCAGGATTTTCCAACCCTCTTACCGAGCTAAATCTAAAGGGAGTTATTTTTTCTTGGAGTGATGAATGCAATGAAAGATTCAAGGAGTTGAAAATGAGGCTTATCACTATGCTAATGCTCACCTAACCCACAAGTAGGAAAAATTTTGTGATATTTAGTGATGCTTCAAAGAAGGGCCTAGGCAGTGTGCTGATGTAGAATGATAAAGTGATATCGTATGCCTCAAGACAGTTGAAATCCAAGAGCAAAACTATCCAATGCATGATCTGAAGTTGGCGGTGGTGATATTTTCCTTGAAAATATGGTGGCATTATCTCTATGGGGAGAAATGTGAGATATATACTGACCACAAGGGTCTTAGATATATATTCCCACAAAAGTACCTTTATATTCACTAGAGAAGATAGATAGATATCATCAAGGATTATGACTGTTCAATACATTACCACCCAAGGAAAGCGAACAAGGTGGTAGATTCCCTAAGTAGAAAGGACCCAGTGATTCTATCAACGATGATTATTGGGAAGAATAAAATCTTCTTAGACTTGATGAAGATGTACATGGGAATAATAAAGAATGGAAAATCATCAGTCCTTTCATAAATGATTTCTCAACTGTATCTTTTGGAAAGGATAAAGGATGCTCAAAAGGATGATGTGGGAATTCAGGAAAAATTAGAATCTATTGAAAAAGGGAAATCCTCATAGTTTAATGTTAATGAAGAATGAATTTTGTAATTTTGGAAAATACTATGTGTTCCATCATGTCCGGATCTGAAGAAGGAACTTTTGGATGATATACATAGTTAAAATTTCTATATTCATCTAGGGTTCACAAAGATGTATCGAGATCTCTGAGAAAAATTTTGGTGGGATAATATGAAGAAGGAGATCACTGTTTATACATCAAAGTGTCTCGTGTGCCAGCAAATGAAGGCAGAGAGGTAGAAGTGGAAGGGGATAATGCAACCATTTCCCATACCAGAATGGAAATGGGAGAACATCACCATGGACATTGTCCCTAGACTTTCGAGGACATCCAAAGGTAACAATGCAATATGGGTTGTGGTGGATCGTCTAACAAAGACTGCACACTTCATTGCTATTCGGAAAGAATTCTCATTGGATCAACTGGAACAGATATATATCAAGGAAGTAGTAAGGCTGCATGGAGTACCACTATCTATTATGTCTAACGGAGATCCAAGATTCACCTCTATGATTTGGAAGAGTCTTCAACATGCTTTAGATGCTGAACAGAACTTCAGTATGGCCAATCATCCTCAAAATGATGGTCAATCCGGGCAGACTATCGAAACTCTTGAGGACATGTTGAGAGCATGGTTAATAGAATTTAAAGTATGATGGGATCAACATCTTCCTCTGGTTGAGATCTCTTATAATAATCATTTCCACTCGAGCATCCAAATGGCACCATATGATGCCCTTTATTGGAAAAGGTGCAGAACACCGGCGGGTTGGGATGAGGTCAGTGAACGTAAGCTGCTTGGACCAGAAATTGTTGAGAAAATGGTGGAGAAGGTGAAAACCATTTAGTAGTATATCAAGGCATCCCAGAGTCGATAGAAGAGTTATGCAGATAATCGTCGATGAGACCTTGATTTTAAAGTTGGAGACATGGTTTTTCTACGCATATCTCTATATAAGAAGGTCATGAGGTTTGGAAATAAAGGTAAGTTAAGTCCAAGGAACATTGGCCCCTTCGAGATTCTTGATCATGTCGAGCTGTGGCCTACCGACTAGCACTTCCACCTACCATGGTCAATGTAAATGATGTCTTTCATGTATACCTCTTAAGAAATTATATACCATAACCTTCACATGTACTCTCTTCTGAGGTGGTATAGTTGGAGGACGATCTTTCTTATGAGTAGAAACCAGGGAATATCATAGATCATAGAGAAAAAGTTCTAAGAAATAAGACAATTCCCCTCATCAAGGTGTTATGGTGAAACCACAAGTTTGAAGAAGCGACTTGGCAATCGGAGGAAATGATGAAGCTGAGTTTACCACATCTATTATAGTGTGGGAAAAGAAAATTTCAATGGTGAAATTTCATAAGGGGGAATATTGTAATGACATAAAGTTTCATTAATGGAAATCCCTCTTGATCTAATTATGTGTCCCTTTATGTAAAATATTTATATAAAATGTCAAATTATTTGGTTTTATGTTATGAATTGTGACTGTTGCTTTTATATCCATTGAACAGTGATCACATTATTAGTATAAATAGAAGGATTTATAAAATTCCAATTTACTCATACAAAGGAAGAGATGACCTTATCTAGTAGAATTGCTCCATACGAAGCCCATTTGTCAGATCTCAGAAATGAGGTGGCATATTTGGCTTCACACTTGACCAAGCCCAAGTTGAGCTTCGTCATGTCAAGCTTGAACAAGTCTGTCTACGGGAAAAGTGGAATTTGATAGAGATTACCACTCGAGCAATGTTATCTGAGCCACTCCAAGAGTCTGTCACCATCGTACACCTTACCCTTAGGTCTTATGTGGCTATTTTAAGGGGTTATGTAACCAATCGCTCATACTAAAATCATGTACATTATTTTTGTATATAAAAATAAATATACTTTCTTGTCATTATTGATACATTGAAAATAGTTTTTAAAGTACAAGTAGTGTTTTTAGTTATTATTTTTTATGAAATATATTTTATAAAATCAAGGGATTTTATAATTAAATAATATTTTAATAAAATATTATTATTATTAAATTAATATTATTATATATAAATTATCAAATAAATTTATGAATGCAATTATAATTTTTTATTTAGGTTTGAAAGCCATTTATGTCAAAACCCGTGAATTTTTGATAAATGTCAGTTTGTATTTTAAAAGTAAAAATTAAAATATTTATAAAATTATTTAAATAAAATAAATGATATTTCTAGAATCAGGATGTCTAAATTATCCAATGGTGAATTTTTCATAATTTTCTGAGACACTCAAGTATTTGGGTAAAAATTAAATACTATTTAAATATATAATGTGTTTTATGACATCATAATGACCCAATAGTGATGTAATAAAATACTATAAGATTTATTTTTGGCCAATATATGATTCAAAATTAAAATAATGTGATTTTGGTTTTTTTGACTTACTTTTCAAAGCATTAATGGACCCCTCAAGACTAATTAAATATCTTGTCTTTTTAAATTATTTTCCATGGGAGTGTGACTCACCTCCACATATGAAACCCCATTATTTTAAGAAATTCGGACATTGGACATATAAAAATTATTTTTACTCTTCCCTTTTCCAAAAAACAAAGGCAAAAACCATGATCTGATTTGTCATTTTGATTAGTTTAATGTAAGGGGTCCCAAACCTAAATAATAAAGAATTCACTCACCTTTCCTATATAAACCCACTCATTCTCCCACTTCCTCCTCACTCAAATACTCTGGAGTTCATACAACCTTTTCCCTACTCTTTATAGAATCCACCCAAGGTGCCCCAAGCTCCCAAGAAGCCTCTCTCAAGCCTCTCTCAAGCCGTAGAAGCACACTTCCATGTAAGGTTTTTTCTTCCTTTCACTTTTTTGTTCAATTTTCTTAATATTGTTATGCCCTTTTAATTTCAATTATAAATTCTGGGGTATAGTTTCACACCTCCCTCATACTTCCCAATTATTTTTTTAATGATGGGAGACCCCTTTCTCTCTCATTAAATGCCTCCTATGTACACTCGTTACTATGCTGAAATTCTAAAAGGAACTTATCTCTCTTCATTTACATTCTAGCAATACTTTTGTATCATTAATCTAAATTCTGTGAAAATTGTTTGAAAATGTATCTATATGACCCCATTACCATCCATTTAATGTAAATATGATGACACACCCCTTTTCTCTCTCATCAACCATTTTTATGAAATCTTAAGTCAAGCCGTTACGCTGCCGAAATTGCACCGATTTTCTAAGCCAATTCCTTTCTATAGTGAATACCATGCCCATTTTTCCATCAATGTTATTCAACATTATGTACATTTACTTATTGATTATAATGTTTCATGTATGAATTACACATTCCTTTATCATGGAATAAATGATTATGTTTAATTAATACGTGTTTTATGATCCATGTGGCACACTTATGCATGAAATGAAATGTTTATAAAGGGTTCTCCCTTATAGTGCACCAATGCATTGGATAAAGTATAGTATCATGATACGTCATGTGAAATGAGTGTTGACTCATGCTAATTAATGTGAAATTAGGGTTTACTTGTGCTTCATGTGAAATGAGAATTTACTCATGCTCCATGTGCAATGAGACTTGGCTCATGCTAATTCCATGTTAAGTGTTGTTGCCACATTTCCATGTTATGATTACCCTGCTTTATCATGCCTTTATGTTCATTTTTCTCTTGTAATCTATTGATATACCTATTATATAACATGTATTGTACTCCTCATGTATTCAATTTTTATTCCCTTACTAGTCTTTATAGCTCCCCCTTTTCTTATGCATGTCCTCAGGTTATCCCATGCAATGCTACGTACGAAGGAATGTAGTGGTAATGTAAAGGAAGTTTTCAATAATGTTTTTGTATTTCATATTTTAAGTTGTTATGTAATGAGACTAAGTCACAAATACAGTATACCACCCAATCTTTAATATTGTATGAAGTTAATAGTTTATGTAATAAATCATGTTTATGTTTGTATTAAAATTAGGGTTGTCATAATGATAAAGTAAGAAATTAAAAATATTTCGATAGAGAAAATTACTCTTGTATTTATTTAAGGAGTTTTATTAGTGTGAAATAAATTAGATAGAGTGAAATTGTTTACTTTGTAATATATGAGTTGTAATGAAATTTTTATGGCCTAATTACCTAAAATTCTAAACACGAAAAGATACTCAATGTGAATTATTCTCATAACTCAAGATTATGTATTGTTTTAGGATGGGTCCTTATACATGATATTTTTAAAGTATTCTATATATATCGGGGATCATAATCACGAGACATATAATAAATCTAGAAGTTCAAAATACGTTAATAGTAAAATAATAAATGTGATTAATCCTAAATAGGGTATCATTTACATGAAACATGAAATTGATTTATAAACATAGACATATAAAATTGTTAACATGTATAAATAGATGCAAGTTCCCTCAATATTTTAATCACATGAAACTAGGACCTTGCATAAACATTTGGTTATGAAAATAGGTTCATGCATAATATTATCCACATGAAATCTAGGCCCACTCTTAAACTTATGTAGACAAAAATCTAGGTCCAGACATAAAATTATTAAAATGAAATGAAATCCACACATAATATTAAGGACTTGAAATCCCGTTGCGTGTATAAACTTCTAGACTTGAAAAACAATTCCATGCATAAAATTTTATTAAATTAATGATAGGGCCATGAATAAAATTGAAAACATGTAATTAGATTCATGAATAAAATTTTAAACATGTAATTAGGTTCACACATAACATTTTTTAAAATATATTCAGGTTATTATATAACATGTTGACCATTCAATCTGATTTAATCATAACATTTGTGAACATGAACATAGGGGCACCAAAAAATTATTCTAATGAGTAATATATCACTAACCAATTTATTAAATCGATATTTGGGTCCCACCCATCATATAGTTAATATCATATATATATTAGTTCCAGAAGAACATAAAATCATTTACCAAGTCACAACCCATGTAATGAAATGAGTTTCCTAAAACATTAATCATAACCTAACTCACAGAAAAGAAATAGGATTCATAGACATCATGACATATAAAACATGGACGACACATAAAAATAATGAGGATAGTATCTTTGAACAATATCCTCTGTAATGAATAATTAACATCACATAATGTTATCGTATATGGAATGTAGTTTTGAAATATCACTTGAAATAATTCTTGAGAATAATCATCACATGTGTTCTGAAAAAAAAATTCAAAAATTGGCACACAATTGAAAAAGAGAATGTATTATTCTAAAATAACCTTTTATGATTGTATTGTAAGCATATATGAATCAATATATCATTAAGGATTTAATGTATGCAAATATCGGATATGTTAAAAAGCATTCCTTCAATATTTGTTTTAGAACATCCATGAAGAACACAACATTGAAAATGAAAAAAAATAATCCACTCAAAGCATTTTGTAAAATTCAAACATGAGTAAAAATAGGTGTACAATATAATAAGATAATATTAATGATTTTTTTTGGAAAAATTTATAAAAATATTCGGAATTGAAGAAAAATATATTTTTTAGAGTAACATTAAAAAGTTAGGTTTAAAATGAGAATCCTTAAAAAAATATCATATCCATTAAGTGGAAATTAATATAATTTGAAAAATATGTGTATTAACTATATATATAAATAATAATATGGAGGTAAAATAAAATATAACTTAATTTCAACCAACACATAATCATAAGAAAACAAAATCAATGAACTATAAGGTTAATAAAAACAATTTAAATTGGGTTAAATTTTTTTCCACTTGGTATTCAGTTAAATCATATTCTCCATAAATGTAATAATGGTCAAATGAAACATTTAATATTATTAACATAATTATCTTAATTATATTATATATAATAGTTATTTTAATACACCGCACATAATAAATAAGTTGTGAAAAAATCATATATATGACAGAAGGAAATGTAAGACGAGAAACCCGTACCTCAGGCTTCCCGTTAGTTTTTCATACCTTAAATTCTTATATAATGGTTGAAATAATGATTTAAATTAATTATATGACTATAATAAAACTTATAATACCTTAATTGATAAATTTATAACATATTACCAAACATTAATTAATAATAGTTCATTATCTATAATGTTTCCACTGCATTTTTTCCATGGTTTCGGCATTGGTTCATTAGTTTATAATTATGGATTTTCTTATAAAATGGAAATAAAACAATAGATGTGAAATAAAATGGAATTTATCCACCTCCAAAAGATTAATTGGTCTCATATATCATATTTTTCTCTTAAATGAGGATTATAGAGACCCGTATCTTGACGAACATGGACTTTACATTACTTTTGCGGAATACTTAGTACATAACAAAAACACACACACAAGGATCGTAATAGTTTAGTGTCTTTGGAAACTCGGAACGTAATCTTCTAATCGTGGTGAAAGATCTCCAATATCTCCCATAAAGATCTTCCCTTTTTTTTTACCTAAAACCTTTCTTTATATCCTGGGGAAAAGAAAACATAAAAGGGTGAGCTCAAATGCTCAGTAAGGGTAAACAAAAGAAATATCAATCACATCATATACATAAGCACATAACTTTTGGAAATCTTAACCTGCAAAAGAGATCATAATTTCATAACATGGGGTAAATCATGGCAGTGAAAAAGTAATCCCAATAATCATAACTTAAAACATGAAACTTTGTGGCATACAAACATAATCATAGAGAATCATTTCTTGTTAGTCAAGACTAATTGCCAAGACTATCTTAGTGGACAAAGTCCCTTTCTGAATCGAGTAACCCTCGTTTCAGTCCTATTTCACTGAACCGGTATAACCTACCGTTCCAGCCATGTCTATCTCATGAGATATAAAATCATTACCCAATGCATTGGAGGGAGATATAGGTCCCACCCATCTTATAATGAATCCATTCTTATGTGTGCCACATAATCATAAAACATACATCATCGCATAACACATGTAACAAAAATGGGATTCTTGAAACATCATGACATCATACATCAATTCATATAAGATAAAGGAATTCATAAACATAATTCCATCACAATATATTCAAATAAATGTAAAAATATGGATAGAAACAGAACCCTTTATTATCTTAAATGGAAAATAATTTTGATAAAACACTTGAATTGAATTCTTGAGGAAAATATCCTTTCTTCTTCAAAATCAATTTCTTTTTCACAAAACATCATGAAATTTTAAAAGAAAGAGATTTTATTGAAAATAGTCATGAAATCTTTTAGAGGAATATTCATGAAAATAAGGCTTTATAAAACAGTAGAAATCCGTTCGTGCCGTATAAGTTAAAAAAAACATTCTTCGTACTTTTGTTGGAAAAGTCAAAAAGTACCTCGTACTAAAAACGACAAAAGATTCCTTTCATACGTATTAATAAAAACTCACCGAAGGGTAAAAATGGATTTAAACAATTTTAGGTGGATGGAAATAATTTTACATATTGAGTAAACATGGATGTGGATGATAAAATACACCCCAGTAAATACTTACGAATAAACAATCTCGGATAAAAATGAGATTGTGATATTTCCCTTACCTTAGGTCCGATTTGCTTTGTACGTGTCCGAAGCTCCTGTATAATGATTTAAATCATGTTATTGACTTATTAAAGAATCATATTCATTGTTATTATATCATATATTGTTCACTTATGACATTATATTACCCGTTCTTTTGTAAATTCCATGTTAAAGAAGCGTTTTGGGTAAAATCGTTTCATTTATCGTAGGTGTTTTGACTTGTTGTTATTGACATTATTATTACTTATATCATGATTTACTTACATCCAGAATATAAAATATGATTTATATATCATATATATTCAGTATATATATATATAATAGATAGATAAATGAAATGAAAAACACCGTTCATGGAGACGGTAGTCCGTACGTACGCATGAACGCTGTTTTCCTTTCCCTATTGTCTTGAATAGAAGTAAGTAGATGACATACATATATATATATACATAAATCCAGTAGCTTTATAATGTCATATATTTCATTATTATTTCTTATATATACTTTATAAGCATTCTTAAATGGTTAACATGGAGAATGAATCTCATCGCGTCGTGGAGACGGTAGTCCGTACGTACGCACGAGCGATGATATCATTTCCATAAATATTGAATTGAATTGGAGTGGATTATACAATATATCAGAATCAATATGATGTTTTAATAACTATGTATAGTTATTCTTTACACCATTATACCCATCCATGTAAGGTGGTGGTGGAAAATAGATTACACCACGGCGTGGAGACGGTATTCCGTACGTACGCACGCGCGGTGATTTCTTTTTCCGTAGGATAGATAGATGGTGAAATAGGGTTGTTTCATACTTATAATAACATATCAGTATATGAGTGATACTGATGTTATTACTTCATAATGAAACAACCTAAGAAGAAGAAGTGGAAGAAGAAATAAAGATGAAAGAATTGGTAACGGTAATTACCTCTTCTTTGAAGCGCCTTTTGGAGACCTCATCTTAGGGAACTAAAATTGGTCTTTGAGGAAGACCAGAACCTCTAGGATGTTTCTAGGGAAGTGGAGAAGATATTTTGGCAGGGTTTGGCCGAGCTTGAGTGCTCAAATTGGTGTGAGGAGTAGGGGGAGGAGGTGTCCTTTTATAAGGGAGGAGAGGGGCACCTTAGGAATATCTCAAAATATTATTTTATATTAAAGTCAAAATCGGTTTATAATGGTTCCAAAGGGTCATATTTCGAAGATAAAGTGGGGATGGGTATAAATCCTATCAACCAATAAGATTTAGACAAGTTTAGGTTATTATTTTAACCTTATCAATTAGATTTAACTCTAAGTTAAATAATTTAACTTTTACCGTGTCTTTTTGTTTTCTTACATTATATGGTTAATAAACTTACTATAACATGCCAAACGAACCCCAAATTGTATATTATTAATACATATATCCTTATCTAAGTCATTTGGCCGAACCTTAGATTTTTATGAATACAATAACAATTAATAATATAATATTTGATTTAAAAACTATTTTGTGTCAATTTTGACACTATTTGATATATGATTTTTGTGAAAGTCATAACAGAATTATATGTTCGAACCAAGTTGATTAAATCAACACTAATATATCATAGTAACCTAGAAAATTAGTTTAAGTCATAAAAAGTCTCAAATTACATTCATTTGGGCATTTATAACATCAATTATGTTAATATTTCCTTAAAAGGGTAATTACTGCATCATCGTTGTGTCATAAATAAATTAATTTATTTAAAGTCTAAAAATTATAAATAAAATATCATTATGTAGGAAATCCTTTTAGCTTTCTAATGAATATTTATAGACGAATTTATCTTATGTATAACCCCATATTAAAAATGTTTTAGTTATTAAACTTTGATTTTAACTATTTTAACTATTCATTAAATAATATAATATTAAATGTCATAATCTAATCCAAGTGGACCTAAATGGTCATATTATATTCATAAGGTTGTTTTTGGTCGAATTACACTTATCCAATAGAATTAGGACATGTGTTAGGGTAATAGTAATATCATATTTACCCTTAGTTACCCTATTTACTATTAACCGTGGTAAAAAAAAGTAAAAAGTTACTATTCACCAAAAATTATTTTCATCTCATTGAACCACATTTTACTTACTGACATCAACCGTGTCTCTCGGATTTTTGAAATTCCATTCACAGAAGCGGTAAAATTAAGATTTATGAAGAAATTAATTTTTTTAACTACCACTTAGTAGTTTCACTATTCATCAAAATTGATGTTTTTCAGAACAATGCCAAAATTTCATCCTAAGCTATATTTCATATTCCGAATTCAAAAATGAAGTCTATTTTACCAAATTCATATCATAGAATTTTCATTAATTAATTTTATAATTAAATCCCGCTGTTAAAACAAATAGCGTGTTTTTAAGAAACAATATCTATCAAAAGATTGACACTTGATTATGTCTGGTTTAAATGTGAAATTAAATCCAATGACCAACATTGTATTAAATTGTAAAAATATATTCTAAATATACTTTAAAACCACTCAAATTAATAATTTATCACTATTAATTATTTCTATTAAAAAAAGTTGTTTTTAATTATAATTTAGTAATTTTCACTATTCATCAGAATATGAAAGTTATCTGAAAAGTACCAAAATTTCACCTTAGGCTAAATTCGATACTCCGAATCCAAAAATGAAGTTCATTTTAAAAAATAAGATTTACAGAGTTTTAAAAAGTGGTTATTACTTTTCATAACGGCTAGTTTTAATAATATTTTAATAGCATATCATTGTTTAGTGAAACTCGGTATTGCATATTACACACGCTATCGAGGAAGGTCGTGATTGCGTGTAATACAAGGCAAGTCAAGGATGCGTGTTGTGCAAGCTCCTTTTGGTGTAGCGTACAACACAAGACTTTAATAAAATTAAAAGAATATTTTTTTATAAAATCTTGGACTGTTACATTCTACCCTCCTTAAAATGAATTTCGCCCTCGAAATTCGTCGGGGTTATAAATGGTTTACTATTCGAAAGTTTCTTTAATAGAAACCCACATCGTAAAAAGGAATATCAAAACCAATATTTAAAAACAAAAGTATGAAACGTAACAGTTACCCAAATAAACTAATCATTGGGTTTCCACATAGGTGAAAATATGGATATGGAAGAGAAATCTAACCATCATGTTCTGATGGAGAGTGGTAGAGAACATGGTTATGGAAAATCCAGTAATAACAAATCCATAGATTTGTGATGATATAAGGTACCATCTGATTCATCAGGTATAAGATCACTAGGACAACATTTTTGGTTTTCAAGATCATTTCACTAAAGTTGAAAATTTGAATTAGAATAAATACTTACTTTATTTTGGTACAATCTCACTGTTGTTCGTGCCTTGAACAATTTCCACTTCATCTCTTAAATAAATTAAGTTGAATTTGTTATTAATGATGTGTTAGCAGATCATGTGATAGAATGACGGGTCATTCCCTCTGTCTCAAACAAAAGGTTAGCAAAAATTATATGCATAAGTCGATCTATAGTGAGATTAATCATATATGGTTCCTAAAATGGACTTATACTTCATATATCATACTGATTAATATAATAAAACTAGTTTCTACTAAACAGGGACTTCCTGTAGGCCAGTGGTAGGCGATAAAGGCCAGTTGCACTTCGGTTGTGGGTTCGATTCCTACAGCCTTGTCCGAAGCGATGGGTTGTCGCCCGTCCTGCAGGTTGTCCTTTTTCTAAAACTACGTTACTATAACATCCCATCAATAATATCGAAAATCTTCTATCCTTAAACAATACTAACTTATGTCCAACATAATCCATTCCAATCTTTAGTCCTATCCATAATACTGCAGTCCATTCTCATAATATAGTGACAACGATTACCAGAGATTTAATACTGTCGTTGATCCCCACATATCATAAGATATGTCTTGTTGGTCACATTCCAAACATTCAAAGGCCTTAATCTTGTACTCTCTTGAATACCCATTGAACCTTAGTGAAAACTTGAATGCAGTTAAATGTTAACACTTTCCACATACCAAAATCCTCAAAATTCTATATACTCAAACCATGATATCACTTAGTCCTTATATCAATCATGAGCTCATGAATACTGTTAAACATTTCATTTTCTCGTTTTCCCTTCATTATGCGCATAATATCTCAATCACTTTGAATACCACATTAGACCAATACATAAATATTCCAATATTCCAAGATACAACATTATTTTGGAATCCCATTACATAAACACTTAATCATTCCACCACATCGTTGTCATATTCAACATTGCCAATAGTGATCGCATGTGACTTCCCTTTGTCCTTTGCCTTAAGCGGTTGCTCATGTCGATCATCACTAACCCTTGGATTAGGTCATTTATTAGCATAATGTCCCATTTCCTTGCACTTAAAGCATTGAAGTGTTGGTTGTACGTTCTCTGCAGTGTTTGCTTTATTCACTTCATTAGAATCCCTTTTTCCATTACTTCGACACTCAGCTGCTCGATGACCTTCTTTTCCACACTTAAAACATTTTCTAGTCCCTTTAAGACAATCTCCACCATGCTTCTTTCCACACTTTGTGCATAAGGAAATATTCATCTTCTTTTCACCATTATTCTGAGATTTCTCCTTGAACTCCATCTTTCGTTTCTTGTCCAAACCATGAGATGGATATGTAACACCAACTTCCATTTCTACCTTGATATCACAACACACAATTTCTTCATAGCTACTGAAGTCTCTTATAGCTAATTCCCTTCGAAGACTTGGTTTTAAGCTACTGAAAAATCGATCAACTTTACTTTCAGGTTGGATGATAATGCCAGATGCATACCTTGCAAGTCTTGTAAAATTCGCTTCGTATATACCAACAGATTCATCATCCTTTTGCTTTAGTTCAAGAAACTCCTTCTCCATCTTTGTTCAAAGAATACGAGGGAAGTACTTATTGAAAAACAAGTTCTTGAACTCGTCCCATTCCATGGAATCAATTTCATCTCTTTGCCTCGTATTCTTGATAAGATTCCACCATTGATCATCTTCACCTTCCAAACGATATACTGCTAAGATGACTTTATCATGTTCAGAACATTGAAGAACTGAAAATATCTTTTCAGTAGTACTAATCCATTGTTCAGCAACTAATGGATCAGTAGACCCACTGAAAGAAGGTGGACGCTGCCTCATGAAGGATTCAACAGAATGTTGCTCCTTCCTTTGCTCATTTGGAAGTCCTGCATGATTCATAGCTTGAGGAAGTTGTGTTAGCATGGCTACAATATTTTGCATTCCGGCTCCCATATCGTTTGGTTGCTCAAGGGGACAATCATTGTATTGCCCATTGCATTGATCTACACGGTTCCTTCGGGTTCCAGCCATCGTCTAAAACCCCAAAAGAATAGTGTGAGAGGCAAAAATCATGCTAGGGAAAACAACATAATAAAGGTGGAGTACCTTCAATATCTAACATCTTAGGTTTAATTATATGATCGTTAGAGTAGTTCTAGTATTATAACCTATACGTATACTTAACCTTAGGGACATCCCTAGACATACCGTATAAATATCTATAGGGATCTCACTAACGTTTTCGCATCCTAGTTTCCAAAGGTTGACTAAACCTTTCCTCTGATACCAACTATAGAGACCCGTATCTTGACGTACATGGACTTTACATTACTTTTGCGGAATACTTAGTACATAACAAAAACACACACACAAGGATCGTAATAGTTTAGTGTCTTTGGAAACTCGGAACGTAATCTTCTAATCGTGGTGAAAGATCTCCAATATCTCCCATAAAGATCTTCCCTTTTTTTACCTAAAACCTTTCTTTATATCCTGGGGAAAAGAAAACATAAAAGGGTGAGCTCAAATGCTCAGTAAGGGTAAACAAAAGAAATATCAATCACATCATATACATAAGCACATAACTTTTGGAAATCTTAACCTGCAAAAGAGATCATAATTTCATAACATGGGGTAAATCATGGCAGTGAAAAAGTAATCCCAATAATCATAACTTAAAACATGATACTTTGTGGCATACACACATAATCATAGAGAATCATTTCTTGTTAGTCAAGACTAATTGCCAAGACTATCTTAGTGGACAAAGTCCCTTTCTGAATCGAGTAACCCTCGTTTCAGTCCTGTTTCACTGAACCGGTATAACCTACCGTTCCAGCCATGTCTATCTCATGAGATATAAAATCATTACCCAATGCATTGGAGGGAGATATAGGTCCCACCCATCTTATAATGAATCATTTCTTATGTGTGCCACATAATCATAAAACATACATCATCGCATAACACATGTAACAAAAATGGGATTCTTGAAACATCATGACATCATAAATCAATTCATATAAGATAAAGGAATTCATAAACATAATTCCATCACAACATAGTCAAATAAATGTAAAAATATGGATAGAAACATAACCCTTTATTATCTTAGATGGAAAATAATTTTGATAAAACACTTGAATTGAATTCTTGAGGAAAATATCCTTTCTTCTTCAAAATCATTTTCTTTTCACAAAACATCATGCAATTTTAAAAGAAAGAGATTTTATTGAAAATAGTCATGAAATCTTTTAGAGGAAGCTTCATGAAAATAAGGATTTATAAAACATTAGAAATCCGTTCGTGTCGTATAAGTTAAAAAAAACATTCTTCGTACTTTTGTTGGAAAAGTCAAAAAGTACCTCGTACGAAAAACGACAAAAGATTCCTTTCATACGTATTAATAAAAACTCACCGAAGGGTAAAAATGGATTTAAACAATTTTAGGTGGATGGAAATAATATTACATATTGAGTAAACATGGATGTGGATGATAAAATACACCCCAGTAAATACTTACGAATAAACAAACTCGGATAAAAATGAGATTGTGATATTTCCCTTACCTTAGGTCCGATTTGCTTTGTACGTGTCCGAAGCTCCTGTATAATGATTTAAATCATGTTATTGACTTATTAAAGAATCATATTCATTGTCATTATATCATATATTGTTCACTTATGACATTATATTACCCGTTCTTTTGTAAATTCCATGTTAAAGAAGCGTTTTGGGTAAAATCGTTTCATTTATCGTAGGTGTTTTGACTTGTTGTTATTGACATTATTATTACTTATATCATGATTTACTTACTTCCAGAATATAAAATATGATTTATATATCATATATAATCAGTATATATATATATAATAGATAGATAAATGAAATGAAAAACACCGTTCATGGAGACGGTAGTCCGTACGTACGCATGAACGCTGTTTTCCTTTCCCTATTGTCTTGAATAGAAGTAAGTAGATGACATACATATATATATATACATAAATCCAGTAGCTTTATAATGTCATATATTTCATTATTATTTCTTATATATACTTTATAATCATTCTTAAATGGTTAACATGGAGAATGAATCTCATCGCGTCGTGGAGACGGTAGTCCGTACGTACGCACGAGCGATGATATCATTTCCATAAATATTGATTTGAATTGGAGTGGATTATACAATATATCAGAATCAATATGATGTTTTAATAACTATGTATAGTTATACTTTACACCATTATACCCATCCATGTAAGGTGGTGGTGGAAAATAGATTACACCACGGCGTGGAGACGGTATTCCGTACGTACGCACGCACGGTGATTTCTTTTTCCGTAGGATAGATAGATGGTGAAATAGGGTTGTTTCATACTTATAATAACATATCAGTATATGAGTGATACTGATGTTATTACTTCATAATGAAACAACCTAAGAAGAAGAAGTGGAAGAAGAAATAAAGATGAAAGAATTGGTAACGGTAATTACCTCTTCTTTGAAGCGCCTTTTGGAGACCTCCTCTTAGGGAACTAAAATTGGTCTTTGAGGAAGACCAGAACCTCTAGGATGTTGCTATGGAAGTGGAGAAGATATTTTTTCAGGGGTTGGCCGAGCTTGAGTTCTCAAATTGGTGTGAGGAGGAGGGGGAGGAGGTGTCCTTTTATAAGGGAGGAGAGGGGCACCTTAGGAATATCTCAAAATATTATTTTATATTAAAGTCAAAATCGGTTTATAATGGTTCCAAAGGGTCTTATTTCGAAGATAAAGTGGGGATGGGTCGAAATACTATCATCCAATAAGATTTAGACAAGTTTAGGTTGTTATTTTAACCTTATCAATTAGATTTAACTCTAAGTTAAATAATTTAACTTTTACCGTGTCTTTTTGTTTTCTTACATTATATGGTTAATAAACTTACTATAACATGCCAAAAGAACCCCAAATTGTATATTATTAATACATATATCCTTATCTAAGTCATTTGGCCGAACCTTAGATTTTTATTAATAAAATAACAATTAATAATATAATATTTGATTTAAAAACTATTTTGTGTCAATTTTGACACTATTTGATATATTATTTTTGTGAAAGTCATAACAGAATATATGTTCAAACCAAGTTGATTAAATCAACACTAATATATCATAGTAACCTATAAAATTAGTTTAAGTCATAAAAAGCCTCAAATTACATTCATTTGAGCATTTATAACATCAATTATGTTAATATTTCCTTAAAAGGGTAATTACTGCATCATCGTTGTGTCATAAATAAATTAATTTATTTAAAGTCTAAAAATTATAAATAAAATTTCATTATGTAGGAAATCTTTTTAGCTTTCTAATGAATATTTATAGTCGAATTTATCTTATTTATAACCCCATATTAAAAAAATATTAGTTATTAAACTTTGATTTTAACTATTTTAACTATTCATTAAATAATATAATATTAAATGTCATAATCTAATCCAAGTGGACCTAAATGGTCATATTATATTCATAAGGTTGTTTTTGGTCGAATTACACTTATCCAATAGAATTAGGACATGTGTTAGGGTAATAGTAATATCATATTTACCCTTAGTTACCCTATTTACTATTAATCGTGGTTAAAAAAAAGTAAAAAGTTACTATTCAACAAAAATTATTTTCATCTCATTGAACCACATTTTACTTACTGACATCAACCGTGTCTCTCAGATTTTTGAAATTCCATTCACAGAAGTGGTAAAATTAAGATTTATGAAGAAATTAATTTTTTTAACTACCACTTAGTAGTTTCACTATTCATCAAAAATTGATGTTTTTCAGAACAATGCCAAAATTTCATCCTAAGCTATATTTAATATTCTGAATTCAAAAATGAAGTCTATTTTACCAAATTCATATCATAGAATTTTTATTAATTAATTTTATAATTAAATCCCGCTGTTAAAACAAATATCGTGTTTTTAAGAAACAATATCTATCAAAAGATTGACACTTGATTATGTCTGGTTTAAATGTGAAATTAAATCCAATGACCAACATTGTATTAAATTGTAAAAATATATTCTAAATATACTTTAAAACCACTCAAATTAATAATTTATCACTATTAATTATTTCGATTAAAAAAAGTTGTTTTTAATTATAATTTAGTAATTTTCACTATTCATCAGAATATGAAAGTTATCCGAAAAGTACCAAAATTTCACCTTAGGCTAAATTCGATACTCCGAATCCAAAAATGAAGTTCATTTTGAAAAATAAGATTTACAGAGTTTTAAAAAGTGGTTATTACTATTCATAACGGCTAGTTTTAATAATATTTTAATAGCATATCGTTGTTTAGTGAAACTCGGTATTGCATATTACACACGCTATCGAGGAAGGTCGTGATTGCGTGTAATGCAAGGCAAGTCAAGGATGCGTGTTGTGAAAGCTCCTTTTGGTGTAGCGTACAACACAAGACGTTAATAAAATTAAAAGAATATTTTTTTATAAAATCTTGGGCTGTTACAAGGATGATTCAATTGGTAAAAGTTTAATGGTAGATGATTAGTTTAATTTGCGGTTTTATTCAACAGTCAATAACTATGTTCTTTTAATTTATTATTATCTACATATGATTGTTACATAACATGAAATAGGATATAATATAAATATTAATATATTATTTAAATATAATAATACATTTATATCTAGCAAATAATTTGGAAATGGAAAACAAATAATCACTATCCATAGGGAGGGTTAATCGTCAAAATATGGAAAATAAATTCATTTTGTTAAATTAGTGGGGATAATAAAATTGAAGATTATAAGATAATCAAATATAAAAATAACATTTTAGTATATAGTTAAATTTTTTGTTATAATTTATTTATGTATGAATAATTTTATGATAAACTATAAGAATTAATTAATTTAAGAGTGGTGGTTTTAGAAAATTACCCTTTAAAAATTACCAACATCAAGGATCCCTAAAAGTCCTTTGAATTAGTCATATCATGAAGAAAATAGGCCATGAACATGAGTATATATTGGAGGAGGTTTTTTTCTGATATTTTAGGACCTTCATGTCTTTTGATGATAAATGGGTTGCTGATTGGTGGTATTTATATTTGAGGAGGGGTATTTTAAATTGAATACATAATGATTATTTTATAGTTAGAGACAACAACATTTTTCTGGATTTAACCACAACTAATTTAATTGAATATTAATGTTTTAAATTCTATTTTTTTTTATAAATAACCCAAACACTAATTAAATTTTTATATTTTTAGGTATTTTAAGCGTTTAAATTTAAATAATAATAGTTTTCATTTACTTACCAATACCACTCTAATTATTTCTTTTTTACAATGTAAAAATTTTATTTCCTAAAAATGGAAAAGAATATAATAAACAATATGGAACTTATTATATAAAATATATAATCCATTTGACAATATTCTAAATAGAAAATTGTAAAATTATATTTGAAATTAATCACGTAGATGCAACGAGAAATCAGGGTTTTAAAGTGAAATATTTCAAAAGTTTATAATATTGTATATCAAATTTAAATTATAAATTCAAATAAAAAAATAATTATATTACAATATTTTTAATGGAACTATTTTTACATTAATACGTTTTTAAAATATAATTTATCATTATATATTATTTAGAAAAATGCGAGTTTTAAATTAAATATTAGTATTTTTCAAAATTCATCTAAAAGTAAAACATCTCAGAAAAATACCAAATAACCACCCTTAGTAAAATTTTATTTTATAAATTGAAAAATGAAAATTTTATTGATTAATAATATTAATAAAATTTTCAAAGTTTAGTTTTTAAATATGTGCTTTATTAAAAGGCAAAACAATTCATTTTCAGAAAAAAAAAATTTATATATTTTATGCATAATATTTAATTTATTCTTATCTTATGAATATAAAACTTATTGGATTAATTTGAAAACATTTTATTAAATATATAACACATAATTATCATAATTATCATTTAATAATATTGATTAATTTAATTGATTATTAAAAAAATCCATTTTGTTGTATAAATATTGTTTTTTATAAAAACATATTATTAATTATTAATGAATTATTAATTTAATTTCTCATTATCTTGTATCTAATGAATTAATTTTATAAAAAAGAGAATAATATAATTTCCTAATATTGTTAATTATTGGCATTCCCAACTTTCAAACATCTTGGTGATATGCATTCAAATTAAATAATAACATGTAATGGTTTGTTTTTGTCCAGTGTATGAAAGTGAATAGATTACATTTATATGTAATATAAATTTTTTTTTTATTCTATTAGATTTCATAAAAATTTACATTAAATTTATGTTTATGAGTTATTATTCAACAATTCATGTAAAATTGGCGTATATACAGACAATTCTCCATTTGATATCATGATTCACTCATAATAATGGTAAATTTTTCTGTAATTTTAATTATCTCATAGAAGGGTATTGACTTGAAAATTACTAACTAGTAAAATTTATCTTCTAATCTCACATTATTTTGTGATTGTTAACTTTCTCTTAAAACAACCACTTTATTCTAATCATTTTTCATTGGACATTATATTTATTTTTGATATCCATATTCTTGTTTGATGTATTTAAGTATGGATTAAACCTTATATTTTCATTACAAATGGTGTTCACATTGAATGTTATATGAATTATTGGATTAATATGGAAATATATATATATATATATATATCCATTACTTAATATGGATATTCGATTTTTCACATTGTTTATGAATTAAATAAAATATTTGTTATTTAAGGAATGTTTTTCTCTATTACAACATAGTTAGTGTACTATTTTAATTATTCCCTATCGATATATCAATAGTGTCATGATATTAAATAAATAGGACAAACTCTACACATTTAAAACTAGTATGTTTTAAATGGTCTTGTGAATGTTTGGGACATTAGAGATATGGTTGGACAACCTTAATCAGTGTGTAAAAGGTATGTATTAAACCATATTTTGAAAGGTATTGGTGGAAATGATTTCATATACAAGAAAAAAATAACATCTGTTAATTAAATATTTCCTTCATTTTGATTAAATTTTCAATATCCATGATATTTTCACTATTATATTATATAGGGATGCAATACATTCTCAACATATGGAATAAATGAAACGTGTTATTAGTTATTTAACTTTCCATATTATTAATTCATTATCCATCCATACATCCATTGTTGAATTTTTATTTAAATCTATGAAATCCCCAATAAAAAAATCATAGTGATCATAAATATTATATCCCCATAGAATCAACATGGAAAAAATTTAAAAAAAGGAATAGACCCTAAGTTATAAAATACCGATCATTGATTCATGTTGGACACTCATTATGTGAGGTGGTATTCAACATTATATCCCTCACACAAATCATGATAAAGGACCAACTTGGGAGTCAAAGAGCCCTTAACATTTCTGAATTATTTATTAAAGGAACCATAAATTTTTTTGTTCCATTACAGAAATTCTAGAGTTATTATTCACTCAGTCTGCATCAACTCTAGTGTATGGCTATATAAAAGACAAAAATAAATTATCTTCAGCAACAAACTTTACTCCTCCATAATAGATTCCCTCAGTCTTAATCCTTCACTAAATGTAAAACTCATCGATCCATGTACGTCTCAGACCACCCCACCTACAGATGATGTTCGAGGTACAAGAGCCATCCGTGATGAGTTTATACTACTGTTTTAGGGACTCCAACTCACCCATCGTCACTATATGATTTATTTCTATGTATTAAAACAAATGTATGTGTTTTCTATGATATTTGTATGAAATTAAAATCATCCCACCACTTACAATGATTAATCAATTCTGCCACCAGGGTTTTGGATTTCACCACCATTCCCAGCCGAGATATTTGGATACCATCATAATGATATATATTTATAGAATTCTAGATTATACAGTAACTACCAATAGGATAATAAATCTGATAATTGATTCATGCACACTGCTAATTTCATCCCTAAACAAATTATTTATAAAAGACTCATACATCATGCCTCAAGCAACAATTCTCATCGACTCTCGCAAGGCATACTTAACTACCCCCGCCAAGTATCTCTCAAAGAAGAGGTGGACATATGATTCATCCCGGTCTTTTTCTACACCAACATTTATATTACAATGATATTCTATTTTCTTCTAACCTATTCATCCATATTAAAATATTCTTAAGTATATTCTAGAATAATAAGTTGAACATAGTGGGAATTTCATTTTACATTGTGATATCATTATATTACTCTTGCATATCAATTTTTGGCATCACCAAATGATAACCCATCACCATTATGTACCCTAAGGTTAATCCAATAAAAATATATTTATAAAAATCAAGGAATAGTTTTATGCTAGTGAAAATTATGAGTTGACATGGATTTATAACCACATCAAAAAACGGCTCAAAACTGCTTTCTTGGGTGAAAGTGATGTCTGGGGTCAGAAATCACGAGAAACAATGAATCCCACCAACCCATGAAAAATAATTGATAATAATATGTGAATTTATATCTACCCATTTAAAATTGATCAATATATAATTGATATTTCAAGATATCGAGTTCCATATCCATGTCACTCCCCACTAGCATAGTTACAGTTATGACCATAATAAATTGTAATAATTTTTTCCACAAAGAACTACCACTAAGAACTCACATGATAAATATGATTTATAATATCTTGATATTCATGTTATTTAAATGGAATGTTACATTTATTTCCCATACCATATTATTTAAAAATAGATTTATTAGTTTATTGATTACACTTCATGTCTGTTCAATTATATTTTATTCCATGTTGGTTATTCTTAATGATTCATGATAACTTCTAAATACTAAAATCCTAATGACAATTTGATATAAACCTTATTTTTTTCATCATTCACAAGGAATCCATGAACTGTACTATTAATAAAAAATTATTATATTCCAGATGGTGAAATGTTATTTTAAAAAACAATTATGTTTCCATTTTTGTATTCATTAGTAATAAAAACACATGTATATATCTAGTTTTTAAAGAATATTTAAATATTAGAACATTTGGGACATAATTTCCTTGTTTCTTATTAAAATTTAATGGTAATGGGATCCATATTTTTGCTTCTGGGGTCTGTTCTACTACATTTGTTTCATAGGATATGATATACTATTCAGTTACCTAATGGTTTAGTAAAATCTTACATCGTTTTTCCTTGAAAACATGATGGTGGTATCTTATCGAACTAACTCTAATAGTGGTAAAAAAATTTAATCCATATTTATATCACTATATATTATATATAATTAGTTAAATATATTTCCAATGAAAAAATATAATTTGTTGTACACACTAGCTATTAATTGACTTCTCATTTAACATAACCTCTATTATAAAACTCTTATTTAAAGTGAAATAGATGGATTGATATGGTGTTGAAAATATATGATTTTCATTTTGACTATATGTGTGGATACGTCAAACTTTAGAGAGAGTATTCAGGTTATAATAAAATACAATATCGAGTGTATAGAATATTGAAAAAATATTGATAATTATTCTTTCCAATGAGAAGAGATATTTAAAATTACAATGGAAATGTATTTTTATGGCCATGTTGTTATTTTAGTGATATAACAACTTAGAGAAAACATCTTGAGTTCCAAGAGGTTGGTGATGAACACACAACCATGTCTAAACCGGATCCTCCTACATCAAATAGACATTTGACGGATGTCTGTCTACATGAGAGACTGTTATGAGTCATGCAGTATATGGAGAGAGAGGAACCAAAAGCTACACATATTTTGTTTTATTAGACCAGCGATTTTAAGATAAAAAACCAACTATTGTCTTTTATGGAGGTTGGTTTCTATATAGTGGAGTTATAGATGGTGTCTTCCTATATTATCTTTAATAACATGGATAAACTCATTGAGTAGTGGTTAATGATATATGTAAACATGATCCGAGGCCTCATAAATTATGTGACTAATGTTTTGGTGTAGGAAAATCATTAAGATGGTTTCCCATAGAAGGATTGTTAGACTAAAATCCTTGAACATTTCTTCCCATAATCCTTATCAGTAAACTGATTGTGGGGATAATTTACATTATACATGGTGGATAATTTTTGGTGTATTATACTTATTTATTCATGAATATTTAATGTATCCCATGCGATACTAGATGTATGTGGGATAACATAGCCCTGGAAATTTGTGTATGGCTTATCTCTCACGAATCTGTTTAAGGTGAATGTTGTTTTCTTTTATATCTTGTGATTTATCTAAACATGATACTTGTAATGGAATAAAAACTGGGTTAGTGAAATGTCTTAGGTTTGGTGTCTTGTAGCAGAGGGATTGTTAATGAGTATTTAGAAATGTGGAAATTTCATTTGGTTTTTCAATATAGTGGAATGACCCAATAAATAAGATGTTTAGATGATTATATATTCTAAATTTTAGAGTTTGATCTATTTAGTAAAATATATCTTGATGGACTAGATATATTCATCCTCATTATAATTGAATTATGAGTTAATATAACATATTTAAGATTATTTAAAAAATGTAATGTTTTGGAATGAGTGTAGAGCTATTTCTTGGTGACATAGCATACAAGTATGTGTAGGATTCAAAATAAAGATATGTTCAACCATGAAATATCAGTGTATGGATTTATACTATTCTTTATGGTTAGGGAAGAGGAAATGGTTTCCAACGATATATGAAACAATATAAAAAGAGTTGTACCTCACCAATATAATTAGCCAATTAATAGAGATGATGCATAATTTAGTTGGATTCCATTCATCTAGAAACCATTAAAAATGTTACTGAATCTTATAATAACTGTGGAAATATTTTATATGTTTCTACATTATTAACTAAATTATATTATATAGAGGAATCATATTTATTTAAACGTTTTATGTTAGTTGATGGATTGGGGTAAGACATATAATATCTAGATGGAGTGATATTGATTTTCATACAATTACTGATACAATATATGTGAATTAATTTGTATAATAAATGAGGCCCTGTGATTAGTGCAATAAACTCTTCTGGGATCACTATATACAAGATATGATCAACCATGATTATTTCCTTTCGGTGGATTTGTTAGTATCATGCTTTCCCCATATCAAATTTTAACATCAATCAGTGTCAATTGAATCAATAATGGGTGGTAGTTATGTTCAAGTCAGATAGGGGGAACTATCGGTGGATTTTATAGGAAATTACCGTCAACATATAATAATGGTTACACACAAAGATTCAACTTGGTTTTGGATGGGTGGTTAATACAACATGAAATGGTTCCTCCTTTGGTTGGTTTGTTTTATGGTATATTCCATAATTATTTTATATCATTTCCATTTGATAAAGTGGTTTAAATAATTGTCAGGCTTATATCAGGTGTGGAGTAAATTTTTATTCCTCATTACATGTTTTATCTAGTGGTACACTAAAACAAAAGCAATTATCGTGTGGACATAGAGGTAATGGTGTTTTACAAAACCTAGTGTATCCCCATGGGTAGCCAATTTTATTCTCTAATAAAGAAAAAAGTCCTTTAAATCTATTTTCATACTATCATAAGATAATCTAAGTGACATTTAAATATTTATTCCTCATTATCCAAATAGTTTAATTATTTTACTATCTTAGATGGGTAAAGTGTTCTATTTAAATGAATTTATAACAGTTTATCACAAGATAATCATGATTCCCAATGAAATAACTTTCACTTTTTTAAGAGATGGCATGTTAGTTCAATGTACTTAGTGGTTACTTCTGATCCGATGTAAAAAATCAAAATAACCATCCTTAATGATTTAGGTTTCACACCAAAACATATACACATTTATGGTATTTTAATCAATAAAAAAATTATGTATTATAGTTCAAGGGAGAATACCAATGATATCTTTGGATTTTTCTATGAACAGTTATGGATCATAAAATATATTCCAATATCTATAATTGAATTTTTTTTCATTGACATGATACCTTCATAATAAAATTAATATAAAATCTTTGGGTATTTTTAGACCCTAATAAGGTTAAAAAATATTTCTTTAAAGAGTCACATTATTTTTAATGAGATACAATGTTCTTTTGGGGTTGGATAAAAATTAATTTTTTTAATAATTAGTTTACCTAAATGAAATGAAGGTTGGACTTAACAAAAAGGGTGGTATGTTTATCTAGTGAGGTTCTAGTGATATAGACTTTCAATAAATTATGGGGATACTAGAATAACATCCATACCAAACATTACATAAGAATGTAATGTTTTACACCTTGTACTCGTATTCATCCGGAGTTTTTCTAGGAGTGGCCTAGATTTAGAACAGTTATACAGTCACTTATCAATTGTGAAATATAAGATTAAATATGAAAACTACCTATAATATTAAGATAATCATGTGGTGGGGGTGGATTAATTGATATGTTAGTGGAAACCCCATATTAGAGAGATATTTGTGGTCTACACACCAATAGTTGTTCAGGTGATATTTTTCTACAGAGGACCAAAACATATAACAATATCGATTGGCCACATATTTTTAGTCTATACATTTTGATCTAGTATACCCCCATATTAAGGGTAAACTTTATATAGATGTATTGAGTATAATGACTCACACATGGTGGAGTAGGAGTCCAACAATGTAACAGACCACATTTCCTGAAGGATTTCCTTTGAGAAAAATCATTGTTTTTTGAGTTCCAGGAGGAAATAGTGGATCATTTCATGAGTTTTCCAAATTTCTAGTTTTTCTTATTGTATGTCAGTGTTTCGGCATGTCATTTCATTGACCTGCAAGAACGTTGGCATGTCAGTGCATCAGCATGTCAGTACATTGGCATGTAAGTTCATCAGCATTTCAATGTATCAGTTAGTTAGGGGTGTTGGAATCAATTAGTCAGGGGCTGCATCATTGGTAGGTTGAGGTGTCAGTGTCGGTATGTCAAGGCGTCATTGTCGGTAGGTCGAGGCATCAGTGTCTACAGGTCGAGGTGTCAAAAAGATTAGGTGTTGGTAGGTCAAGGAATCAATATGTCATTATGTCGGTTTCCCACCCTTTAATGGGTTAACATTGGTAGGATATATCTTTAGGTCACCCATCAGCAGCTCAGCATTGTTGAATCACCCATCAATCACTCATTTATAGTTTTTTCACCTTTCCCAATTTTCCACCATCACCCCTCTTATGTTTTAATTGATGTAAATTACGTTTAATGACTCCATTGGAAATTTTTCAGAGGTTTTTGAATTATATTAAGTATATTTTTAATATCCTAATTCTTTGGGTGATTCAGATACTCAAGCTATGTGATTTTGATCATGATTCCACGATTTATTTCTTTTAGAAACCATTATTTCATTAAAACAAGACCTTGCTCTTCAATGCTGGGATTTTACCTTCGATGTATATTTTGTTTTTCCTGAGGATGCACAAAGAGACTTCCTACTAAGAAGATTCATGAAGCTATGCTAGAGCCCATCCTACTCAGTTTTCTTGGAGTTCTTCCCTACAGCTCAAGCGACCCCTGTTCCTGGTGGAAGGGGGAACTTCGATCCATTTATCATCCATATGGGAATTATTTTTCATGTCATTAATTTTTTATAATGTAGGGTGGTAATGCTAATGAATACTTATGAGACATATCTGAAAACATTTCTTGGATACATGAAATATATAATGACTGAATTTATCAAATGATAGCTTGGGTAGATAAGATAATGGGCAGGCAGTGGATTGGTGTTGGATTTCCTATTTAATTTTTTATCATTGATTTTATTATGGTTTCCATGGCTATATTCATTGTGAAAATATTTGTTGTTATTGGTATTTTCTTTCACAGTTACAAGGTTCTGTTCTGTTGAGATGCTTGAATATATTATTGTAAAAAGAAATCTGATTAACCACATATACATGATAAATTAAATGAATTCCCTAGATAAAACATAATGTGTGATCACCCCATTTATAATTATGTTGAAATAAAGGTCCTATGGTGGTTAGATCAGAATGTATACACATCATATTAATAGGTGTGGTTGAGGACTATGTTCTGTATAGTTTTAAAACCTTGTGTGAATTGTGTGGAGATGCTACTGTGAGAACGGATGTGGGTATAAGGTTGGGTAGAGGACTTGGATCCATGAGAAGGGAACCAAATGAGTGTGCTGTAAAGACCCTTACATTTCAAGGAATATTTTTTTCCTAAATTATTTGTGATTTTACAAGTATGCAGTCTCAAACGGCACCTGATTCCATGGCCCGGTGTTCCCATAATCAATTTTCAAAGTTTAGCTCGGGTACGTTCAGTGAATGAACGAGTGGGTTTTTCTAACTTTTGAACCGTTGCTCAGAATTGAAATCCGAGGGAACCGATGAAACTACATCGCTGGTAATTGCTTAATAATACCTTTACTGGAGTTTCATTTTCTCGGGAAGAGTTCTTTAAAAATGTGGTTTACAGGTAAAGCGAAATAAAATTCTGTTACAAATTTTATTTATCTTTCCTAGGTGTTAGATCCTAGGTGTGGGAGTTGGAGTGGGACCCACGGGTTTTTAACTTCCCATGAGAGTGTTAAAAGTGAGGTGGGGCCCAAATGAGCCCCCATATTTTCAAATTCCCAAACTCCTATAAACCATTTTTTAATTAAGTGAATCATCCCCTCCTCACCTCCCACATTAATTCATGCCAAATAAACACTTAATTAATTTGACAAGTTAAAATTAATTAATTAGGTGTGTTTGGTTTTGAATTTTGGATTTTTGAAATGCATGTCTTGGGTAATAAAATAAGATGTGTATTATTATATTTGGGTTTAGCTTGTTGTGTTGAGTTTTTGGGGAGATTTCTAGTTTTTTAAGAGCTTCATCCTCCCCCAAAGAACTCCATCCTCTTCATTGAAGAATGCGAAGAACGCCGACGCCAACCCCGACTTCCTTTTTATCGACGATTGACGAAGCGATGTCATCATCCCGTGGCAACTTCTATGGAACAGTGGAACATTCACATTCTTCTTCAAGCAATCAACCTTCGTGAATCAAGGTAGGAGTTGTTTCGTCGTTCAATTATTATTATTTTTGACATTCTTTGTTATTTGTTGGCTTCTTGTTATCAAAATAACGGGAGGAGGTCGGACTACACGAACACGACCGACCGTCCTCCCCTTTTGTTGTTGGTCTTCTTTGTGGTTTGGAACGTAGGTGACGTGATACCATTACACCGTGCAGGAATGAGAGAACCGCGGCCGGAGCGAGCCACGGAGAAGGAGCGCGACGCCATCGTGCCATGCCGTTGAAGCCGAAGGTGGACGCCACTGAGAGCAGGCCGCAGCGGAGGGGCGCAGCGCCGTCGCGCCATGCCGGAGCACCAAAGAGGACCGCTGCTGGGGCCGGCCACGATGGAGGGGCGCGGCTCTATCGTGCCGCGCCAGATAGGAGGTAGTCACGACCTTTGCCCGTGGTGGTTCAGAAAGGGGGCGGCCGGACATCTTGCTGCCGGTGCTCCAGGAGGCGGGACTGGCAGGTCCCACGGCGGCTCTCCGTCCGGCCATTACGGCTGGCCGATTCGGGAAGTCCGGGGGTTGTAACCCCCAGTTAGCAGACAAGTGTGGGTCCCACCATGAGGGGGCCACCGTTTCGAGACAGGGGCAGTGCCTTCCCCCCTTCCGCGTCCGCTGAGTGCACGGGCGCCCGTGCCAGACCGGACCGCCCGTGCCAGGCCGGATCACCCGCACTGGGCCGGGCCGACCGCACTGGGCTAGACCCCCACGCCGACTGGGCCGGGCCGCGCCAACCACGTCGGGCCATGCCTAACCTGGCCGGACCCAGACCTGGGTTGGGTCGACCCATTTCGGTCCGTCCCAGGGGGTAATGGGTCAGGTCGGACCGGGACCAAACCCCCTGTTTTCAAGCCGATCCGTTCAAACGCCCATATCTTGGTCTACAGACCTTCCAACGACGCAACATTACTTGCGTTGGGATCCGTGGATCGATATAGTCATTTCAGTATAATACACATAGGGTTTTGGAGAACTTTGGGAATGGCAGGGTTGTTTCGGACACGAAACTATCTGTGCCCTCGGAGCAGAAACGCATATAACATGAGATCCAGATGACTGATTGACGTGAAATCAACTTTTTTGGATTCCTCTTAGTGAGACGGTTCTTTTGAATTACTCTACTTGAGGTTTGGACGTAGCTGGAGTACGGTTGGGTTTTTTTAGCTTAAAAACCAATCGGGCCCCTCAGATGAAAAAGTCAATAACTCACAGACTGGGCGTCCGATTGACGTGCCATCTATTTCGTTGAGTTCCGTCTGACGAGTCGGAACATTGTGATACATCAAACCTGGACTTCGTGATAGTTGATGTATCGACCCTTGGCTCGTGGAGTGGACCCTCCTGGAATTGAGTGTGCTGTGTGCAGGAACCCTATAGCTTGCTGCGACGAAGATGACGACTTTCGTACAAGGATCCTTAGTGGTTTTGACGAGGATGACTACCATACTAGGATCCTCAGTGGGTTCAACAAGGATGAGTACCGTACTAGGAACCTTAGTGGGTTAGACGAGGACAACTACAGTACTAGGATCCTCTGTGGGTTCGACGACAACGTCTACCATACTGGGATCCTCTGTGGGTTTGATGACGACGTCTACCATGCTGGGATCCTCCTTGGGTTCGACGAAGATGAATTCTATACTAGGATCCTCTGTGGGTTCACCAGCGTTGTCGACTGTGCATGGATCCTCTGTCGATTCGGCAGTGATGACTACTGTACTTGGATCCTCAGTGGATTCGGCAAACGTTGACTAATATACATGGATCCTCCGTGGATTCAGCAGTGATGAATACTATAATTGGATCCTCCGTGGATTCGGCAGCGATGACTAATATAATTGGATCCTCCATGGATTCGAAAGCGATGACAACTATACTTGGATCCTTTGTGGATTCGGCAGTGATGACTACTATACTTGGATCCTCCGTGGATTCGCAGTGACGACTTCTATACTAGAATCCTACATGGGATTAGCAGAGGAAATGATTCTGAGGCTATATCTAATCATCTCCACCTCTCTTCAGAATTAGTATACATGTGTTAGATGAGTCTTGAGTTTCAATATTTATCATCGATAAGATTGACTTGCTTTCCCGTGTGGATTGGGTCGTACTATCCTGTGTGGATTGAGTTATGATTTTCTATGTGGACTGTGTTGTACATGAGCTCGTGAGTTAGAACAGAACTAGAATTTATGACTTCGGTATATGTATGGGCATATACCTAAGTAGTGTTGGTTGATACTTGTATTCATACCTTTCCTTTGTGGTTTATCCTTTGTGGATTCTGGAGACTGTCAGCAGTCTCGGGGTCCCTACAAAGTATCATATACTCACCCCTGCACGGGCTACGCCCGCACCTCGTTTTGTTGGTTGCAGAGGACGGACAACACTGATCATGGTTGAGGCTTGAGGAGTGGGAAAGTACCTGGAGGTGGACGAACAGGTGGGACATACACGGAGAGGACGACATGACTCGAGGAGCCAATGAGATTGATTGTACTCACCCTTTAGGTGGGAGTTCCAGAGGAAGACCTAGGGGTTGATGGTTTGTATTTTAGTTATTCTACTTTACTTTATGTTGTACTGCACTTTCAGTTGGGTTTGTATACTGGTCCACTTACTTTCCAGCACTTACTTGTGTTTTAAATTTTCATAGTGTTTACATCAGTTTGTGAACTCTGTGGTGTTTGTTTTCTTTTATAAAGGAAATTCCTTCCCTTTTATTGGGATTTAAACCTTAGGTGCTAGTCCCATCCCCTAGCCTATGGGAGGCGGGGTTGGGGTAGTCCCAGCACGGGCCCCGAGGACGGGTCGTGAAATGTGCAGCATCGATGAGGTTAATGGTAGATATTTTGGGATTTGTGCATGGGGTGTTATAGGTTGTAGGTTAACTTCTGAGTCTGAGAGATTGATTGATTGTGGAATTGATGAACTTGTTGGCTGCTGAACTACCTTTGTTATGGTGCAGTTTCCTAGCGACATTGGGATGTTGGATAGCTGTGTTGATATAGAATTTCAATGCAGTGGGACTGTATCACGATTTTTTTTGGGAAGTGGGGTTGTGGGACTGGGTTGTGAGAGAATGATTTTGTGGTTTAATTTTGAACTATGATTGTGGTTAGTTGTTGAACAAGTGTGTAGAGTGGGACTTAAAAAATATGGGTTTGAGCTCTCATTCAATGGGACTGAACTTGGATTTTTTAGGTAATGTTTAGTTGCCTTTATCATTCTTAGAACAGTTATAGATGTTGTTCTTGTTAGTTTCTCTTGTTAGTGTGGGAGAAAATTAATTTGGAGCCTTTAATAAATAAATGTAAAGTGGTTAAATGAAAACTATTTAGTCATTAGTTTTATTATGGATGTTTTTGTGGTTGTGCATATAGGGTTAGCTAACAAAGGTGGTTTGTGTGGGATGGTATCTTGTCTAGAAACCCATAGGCTAGGCTGATAATTTTTTACATATATATATATATTAGATTATTTTGATTTGTATACACACCCCAAACATATTGAGAAATATCTTCTGAACACCACCAATTCATGTGGGAGGGTGTCTTTCCACCATCTAAATGGGAGGAGGGATGTCTGGTTACTGCCTTTCTTCCATGAACCCTCTTCAATGTTCTTATCACTAAAGCATATTCGGGTAGGCTGTAATGACTTGAGACTTACCATAGGCAAATATTCTTCAGTCTAGGGTTTGTTTTAGGTGATAGGCAATCATATTTTTAGGCTATGTTTTTTTTAAATGTCATCAAGATAATGCCTGGTGTGTCTTTGAGAATGTTGTGTGGTTGTTATGGACCAGGTGTATGCGGGCATGAATGTGTGTGGTTTGTGTCCAAGGTGACTGTAGGAAGGTTGTAGCAGTGGGACTACATGTGGGAAGTGTGTTAGCCGTAAGACATTAGATGTTAGGAATGAGAAGCTAACCAGTGGGAAAGTGGGGCGAGGTACCCAAATATCTAGGTGCTTAGACTATTACATTACTATAATTGCATTATTTTGTGATTGTGCCTTATTGAGGCTAGGCTGGTTAGTATTCCTTGGTAGGTTATTTGAGGTTCTATTTTTTTCTCCTAGGGAAAATAGTATACTCCGTCACTCATTCATTAGAACCTCTGTTTTTCCTACTATGTATACTTGTATACTCACCCAATGTTGTAAAAAAAATTTATATTTCTGAGAGGACATTGAGGACAGTTCTGGGATTTACTAGCTTGTTCATTGGGATTATTTTTTGTTTCTTCTTAGTTTATTTTCTTCTGGCACATTACTTTGGATCATTTTTGTACTTGGGATCAATTTTACATTGGAACATGCATACATGAATGGATTTTGGCATTAATTTTACTTTTAGTGTTTTGTGTTGTGTGGTATTTACCATCTTATATCTAGATCATGTTCAATAAAAAGGGTAATGCATTCTATTTTTGTGTAAGATTCTATACTATTACTGTTATTTACTAATCCAGGGCCTATAAAATGCAGGACCCAGTGGGTCATTATCTCTTTTTTATATTGAAGAAGGAAGGTAAATTCACTTTTTTATCCCTTTCCTCACCTTGAAGAAGGTGGGTCGTGGGAAAATGGTATCAAAGGTGGAGGTTTACAAGAGTTAATAGATAAGAAGGATTTCTGTGATAGGAGTAGTAAGGATTGCATCAGATGGGTCGGAAATAATGTTAGGTAATCATGATACGTGTAATAGGTAAGGGAAGACCGACATGGACACAGTATTTTATACCCCCTGACTCGATGTAAGAACACTTTACCTACTAAAAAACCATGTAATGGTACACTGATTTTTTGGTAGAGACCTTATATAAGGAACATGAATCATAATTACTTTTGTTCTAGTGAATCATTTTTTTGGAATTTAAAATAAATTAACATTTAAAAGATATTTAAAATAAATATTTCACACTACTTGGGATTAGGAGTTCCTTGATTACATTTTTAGTTCGGAACCCGTTCATCACCAGCGTATGATATGAGATGTTGAGGCTGAATATGTGGACATGGTCGATGCATGGAGGGATGATTAAGAAGATTAAGAAGACTAATGGAATAAGACACAACGTTCCATCAAAGGAAAGATTGTGGGGAATTACAAGGGTATCATCTCAAACATGGAGAGTTGATGATGGATTGAGGAGCTAGTGATCACATTCAGCTTGATTTGTGCTCCAAAATATTACTCTGTTCCTCTGAAAGAGATCCCGATATTAGAAGTTTTACTTTAGTGGTGGATGATTTACCTTGATGAGAAGAAGGAAACTGAGGTTTTGTGGGCTAACATTGAGAGAGAGTTCTGAGCCGAATTCATTTCTTCCGAAATGAAGGCTATGAAGAGACATGAACTACCTCTCTCTATAATGGGAGTATATCTGTGAGGGAGCTAGGGAACAAGTTCAAGGATGTCCTTTTATATTCTCTAGATCTCTTTACAGATGAGGATTTGCTAGAAAGACACATAGAGGAGGCACTTCGACCTTCTCTTCAGAATGTTTTAATTCCCTTTACTATACCTATGTACTTATAGGTTTAATAGAAGGTTGAGGTTGTGGAAAGGATTCACTCTCTAAAAGGATCATCACGACAGGGAATCTATCCACGTTCATCAAAGGGGAAGGCAGTCAATAGTAGTTTTCTGGCATCAAGGTCTTCCAGGTTTCAACCTATGGGATGTAGGATGCATCAATTACAGTTTTGATCTGTTGGTCCTCACACATCCCTCATGGGTTTTGGACTGAGGTTCTTTATCTGTGGAGGTTGTGGACATATTCATAATTAGTGCCTAGTTTGAACATTGCTTAATTTGGGTGGAAGGGTTCATCACCCAACTCAATACCAGTAGTTTTCCATTAGACCATTCCAGTAGCAGGGGTAGTAGGCTCCCTCTCCACTGAGGGTAGAAAGTGCAGGAGGAGGCCAACCTCAGGGTCCTTGACTAAGGAGTGGTTGGTGTGTAAGTCAATTATAGAGATGTAGAGGAGGTGGGTGTTGTTAGTTTCATGCTATAGAGGTAGTAGTTCTAGTATGGATATAGGCTATTTGAGGTATGATCAGTCTTTTTAGTACCCTTGAGTATTCCTAGTTGGATTATAGAGCTTCAAACTCCATTTTTTCACCTAGTCTAGCTCATACCCTAGGACAATAAATATTGTGACTTCTCATGCCACATGTGTTGAGTACAATAGTTAGAGGATTGAATATTCTGCTGAATGTGTGCCGGAGATGTAGACTAATGTTGGGGACACGTGTTTCTAGTGGGGATCTTATTATGCTATAGATTCACCCATAAAATGTCATCCTAGATATCAAATGGTTATTTTCTATGAATTATTTTACCTATTAATTCATTAGAATTGTTTTGATCCAAGATGTGGGCGTCCATCGCCTATCTATCATTGGCGAGTGGATTTTTCTTGTGGGTAGTCAGCATGTGGAGACTCTTCTTCCTTTAATTGCTATCCTATTGGTGGAATCAGCAGATATACAGATAGTTGATGTTCTAGGGATTTTAGTGAGTTTTGAAATGTCTTCCCCAAAGAGGTTGTAACTCTACCCCCTCATCAAGATATTGAGTTTTTAATAGACATTCAACCTAGTTCCCATAAATGTTTATGGATCCCTCTCAAAATCATATTCTGAGTTATGGGTGTAATAGATTCAGGTTGAAAACATAATGGAAAAGGGTTTTATTTGTCCATGTGTGTCACTATTGGGTGATCTGGTCTTATTTGTAAAGATGGTGGGTGGTGGTCTACGGATGTTCATAGACTAATAGAGACTGAATCAGGTGATGATCAAGAACTGTTACCCCCTTCTAGTAATAGATAATCTTTTCAAATCATTAATTGGATCTAGTTTGTTATCTTAGATCATCCTATTGGCTGTATATAACAAGTTGGGGTGAATTATGGTGACATCCTGGTTACTAATTTGAGGTTAATGTAAGGGCACATTGAGTACTTGATCATTCCGTTCGGTTCCACAAATGCACACCCATGTTCATGGGGCACATGAACTCTATTTTCCATGAGTACCTAGACCTGTTCATTATCATGTTCATCACCAACATCTAGATCTAATAAAATTTGGAGGAGGAGAAAAACATGCATATGAGACAATTTTGGATGTCCTCGAACCCCAACATCTCTATGGTGTGTTTTCCAAGTGTATGTTCTGGAAAAAAGTGGAAGACATCCTTGGAAACATAGTATCTTAGAAGTTATATTAGAAAAACCATCAATGTATGATGAATTTGTTTCTGTGGAGCCATTCAAGAATGTTTCCGAGGTTTGTAGTTTCATAGGTCTGACAGGCTATTATTAGAGTTTCATGATCAAATTATTTCGAGTTTCATATCCTTTTAAAACTAGGATATAAAAAGACGAGGGAATTTTATAGAGTGATAAGTGTAATGAAGCTTCAGATACCTAAAGTGGAAGCTGGTTAGCTCCCCAGTTCCTTGGTTTCTACAGGAAAGATTGTTGTTTGATGTGTTTTGTGATTCTTATGGCTTAGGTTTCATGTGTGTGATGATGTGTGAATAAGGAGTGATCCATTATGGATCTAGAAAATTATATCTTCAGAAACATAATTATTCCACCAATGATCTACATCCTTCTGTGGACGTGTTCATGCTGAAGTTGTTTTATCTTGACCACATCAAGGAGTGATTTGTGGTCTTCACGGATCACAACCGCCTATGGTATAAATTCTCCCTTCATGACCTGATATTGCGATAGTGAAGATGGATGGAGTTTATCTAGGACTATGAATTTTATATATCATACACCCTAGGGATGTGGAATATGGTGGCCAATTAAATGATTAGGATGTTACTGAAGGAGGTAGATCAGGAATCCACAGATGCTTGGAAGATGATGGAGGAGTTTTTCACATTGCATATAAAATTTAGAGTCGACGACATTATAGACTTATTGTTTCAAATGAAATGGTATTATTACTTGGGGAATCAGGAAGATGGTTCTCATTGGGGATACATAGATACTGTGGTGATGTGGGAATGTATTGTCTATGGTGATGCTCAGGAAGGATGGTTGGAGTATAGGCTGAATCAGATGTTATTCTATGAGATGATGTTTTCCCCATGGTAATGTGTGAGGGAGATATCTATGGGTACCATAGATCACCCTTGAAGGTTCATCGAGGAGTTTCTATGATGTAGTGAAGCCTGAGAGAATAGTTTTTGTGGCCCAGGGTGAAGTGGGTAGTGGCAATGTCATTTGAGTGGTTCATAGTGTGTCAGCAAGTATAGTCTAATAATGATGTTTTTTGTGGTATATTACCACCATTAGACATTCATATGTGGAAGTGGGATGCCATATCTATTGATTTCATCATTGGACTACTCATGGATTAAGGAGGCTGTGATGCTATATAGTTAGTAGTTGATTTATTGGAATAATATTCTCACTTCCTGTAAATCTAGGAATCGAGCATAGTGGTAACCTTATCATTGGGATATGTAGGTGAAGTGGTTTGGATACATGCATATCCAAGATACATTCTCCTAGATTAGGACAAATGATTTACATCACAAGTCTATAAAGGACTAAATCTCGATTTTGGCACCAAGTTAAGACTCTAAAATTCTTTCCACCCACATATGGATGGGAATGCAGAGAGGATCCTCCACGAATTAGAGGATATGTTGTAGGAATTTATTCTATACATTGGAGGATTGAGGGTATGAATTTTTACTCTGGTGGAATTTTCTTACAATAATATATATAATTCTACCGTTGACAAGGCCTAATTCAAAGTCATGTAAAAAAGACCATTTCAATCACCCATGTGTTGGACAAAGGATGGGGAAGTAAGTGTTCGTGGACCATAGGTGGTGCAGATCTCAACAGAAAAGGATCAGCTTGTGCATGAGAGGATGAAGGTGGATCATGACCAGCAGAAGTTGTATTCTAAACATAGGAGGATGATTTTGGAGTTCATGGTTGGGGACCATGTTTTCTTAATGGTTTCCCCTCAGACTAGAAAATGAAGGTTTGGTATGTGATGAAATATCTATCCCATGTTCTTAAGAACATTAGAGGAGTTTGAATGATTTGTCAAGGTGGAATACTAGCTGGCATTTCCACTACGGTTGGTCAAGATCCATGATGACTTCCATGCCCCTCATCTTTGTTAATATCTACCCGATCACTCCCACACCTTTGACTGAGTAGAGTTGGATATCGATGACGACAAATGTTTTTTGGAATGACCATTATGAATCTAGTACCGTGAGGAGAATGTGATGCATGGGAAGAACATTCCATTGGTTTGTGTGATATAGAGGCATGGTTTCCTTGATGAGACTACTTTGGAATGAGGATAATAGTTTTGTTTCTTATACCGAGAGTTGTTTTGAGTTTCCATTGTGTTTTTATTTGTAAATTTCTTATAATAAAATGTTTGACCTTGCTTAAAGTATATTAAGTTAGTTCCATATTCATGGGGTTTTTTGTGTGATTAGTCCTTCCCATGGGGACGGGAGAACCTGATCCATAATCAAAATTCATTAATGCGCATGCGATGTAACCTGTGTGGGTGAGACAGTGCCTCGATAAGAGGATAGTATCTTGACATGGAGGAAGGATCTCATTAATTGATTTGTCAGGATAGTGTGACCTCTTGTATTTTGTGTGGTTTCTTTGGGTAAAGGAGCAATTGTGTTTCAATAGTTTTTTCAAAGATAGATAAGAAGGTGGTTTACTATTGAGAGGCATCTTAAGGGATGGTTGGTCGAACCACTATTTTTATTGTCTTAATTTTGAATTCCTAATGACTATAATAATGTGATACGTATTCAACGTAATGAAAAAGATTTCCACGAGCCTTTCCAATTGGGAAAAACCAGAGTTTAGGGTGTTCTGGGATTCAACTTTGGATCATTTCTAGAGTTTCTCAAATTTCTTGTTTTTCCTTCAGCATGTCATTGTGTTAGGTTTTCAGTGCGTCGACAGGATAATGTGTTGTCATGTAAGTGGGTTGGCATTTAACTACGTCTTCATGTCAGTGTGTTGTCATGTCAATTTATTGGTGAGTCTAGGGGGTTGGAATCATCGAGTCAGGGGTGACTTCATCAGTAGGATGATGTGTCAATTTTAGTAGGCCAAAGCATTGGTGTTAGTAGGTTGATATGTTAGTGTTAGTAGGTCAAGTCCTCAATAGGTTGAGGAATCGGTAGCTCAAGGTATCAGTAGGATGTTACATGATTAGATCACCCATTAGTGACTCAACATTAGTAGGTCATATCCATAGATCACCAACTAGTAGCATAGGGTTGATGACTCACCAATCAGTTCCTCATTTACAGTTTTTCCAGTTTATCCTAATTTTCATACTCCGCCCTCTTGCATTTTAATTGATGTTATCCAATTTTAAGGCCTTCCTATGTCATTTTTTACTGTCTCTTGAAGGATATTATTTATATCTTTAACAAACTAAAAATTCTGGGGATTGAGATACTAAATCTAAGAGATCTGGATCATGATCCCATGATCAATGACCTTTGGAGACAGGGTTTTCATTAATATAGGATCTATCTCTTTGAATTCGAGATTTTCCATTTTAAGAATGATTTCAATTTCCCATTGTGGCACCTAGAGCCTTTTTACCTAGAAAAGCCATGTGCCTATGCTAGGGACGCTCCTAATCATATTTCATGGAGTTCATATCTGTTTTTCATGTGACCATTGTTCTAGATTCATAGAGGAACTTCCATCATTTAATCATCCGGTGGGGATATATTTGGCTTCTTACTAATTCTTCATCATACAAGGTGTGTATGCTAATTAATCCATTTGAAGAATGGATGAAATTTTTCTTAGATATAAGAAATATATCGGAATGGATTTGATCAAAATGTAACATTTGTAAATAATATAAGGGGTGGGGAGTGGATTGTAGTTTTATCGACTGCATTATTTGTTATTTATGATTTTGTTATGGTTTTCGTGGCTATATGACTTCTAAAAATAATGGACATTGGTGTCTTTTTATATCATGCTAATAATGTTTGGTTCTATTGAGATTCTTGAATAAATGAATATAAAAAAATCTATTTAATCATGTATACTTGGTCAAATAAATGAATTCCCCAGGATCCAGAATCTTGTGTGATCACCCCATTAATAATTAAGTGGAATCAACGAACCGCTTCTGGTTAAATTTGAATGTATACAAATCCTATTGAGAGGTGTGGAAGAGTGTTGTGTTCTGTGGAGTTTTTCAACCTAGTGGGAGTAGTGTGGTGCTACTGTTGAGAGAAGAGTTATAGATACAAGGTTGGGAAGAGGATTGGGCTCAACAAGAAGGGTGAGGTATAAGTATGTAGTGTGGAAGGGGTTAATGGTAGTTACTATGGGCATAGTGCATGGGTGGTACAAGTGGTGAGTTGGCTTCTCAGTATGAGAGATTGATTGATTGTGTTATGTATGAACATGTATGCAGTTGAACTACAATTTTTAGGTTGTGGTCATGGTGTGATGTTGGTTAGTGGGACTACTGTATGGATATCACTACTAGAAATATAGTTTTTACCAACGGATATAGTCCAACGGTTTACTTAAATCGTTGGTGTATATTAGTATACCATGCATATACCTACAGTTTATCAAAACCCATTGGTAAAGGTATGTGGTGGTGAAGATATACCAACGGTTTTTGCAAAACCGTTTGTAAAGATTGTTTTTTTATGAAGATATACCAACGATTTTGTAAAACCGTTGGTAAAAGTGAGTTTTTGAAGGGCTTTACCAATGGTTTTTTAAAACTGTTGGTAAAAGTTTTCATTCCCTACGGTTTTTACAAACCGTTGGGAAAGATTTCCCAGAAATAGACAGAACCTCGGGCTCCCCCATTCCGCGCGACTAGAGCCCTAAACCGAAGCAGAGAAGTGGGATTCCCTTTACCCTACTGTCCAAATCACTCCATCTTCAAAATTTCTTAGATTCTCATTTGTAATCTGTATGTTATAATTTCATTTTAATGTTATGTGTCTTCTATTTTGATTTTATGTCTTCTATTTTGATTTTCTGTTTTCAATTGGGTGAAGAGGTGAATTGGGATTCTGGTTACCATACTGCCAAAATCCTTCATTCTGACCCATCTTCAAAATTTATTAGTTATAAATTTCCTGTAAGTGATACTTTTATTTTAATTATCTACATCTACTGTTTTCGTTTTTTCTTTATATTTGGGTGTTTATGAATTTTGTTTTCTCTTTGATTTGGGTGCGTGTGTAGAGCTTTGACAATGGCACATATACAGTGATTATAGTATGAGTTTGGTCTATTGGGATAAGTAGTAAAGTGAATCAAATTTGATTCAAAATGAATTGTGTGTTAATATCATCCATAAATTTTCAGTTTTTAGAAGGCTTCATATTTCTGGGAATTTTTTGTTAATATCATTCATATTACACATGATTCACATCATGGTAAGAATGTGTGATAATATTGTTGAGATTAGAGAGAAAACTCATACACTCTAGTTTGTTTATAGTGTCATGGTTAGTCAAGAGTGATAATTTTCTTAGTTTTTAGTTTCGATTTTGATGTGGGATGAGACCAATTTCTATTCTCATATTCCAGCCGAATTTCTATTCCAGCCCAATTTTTGTTTCCGTTCTTTATTTACATTCCATGCATATTCCAGCCCATATAGATTGCATTAGACAGTTGTCTAATTTTTTGATGTGCCTTTAATGTTTCATTACCAAGAAATTTTTATTATATGTTATAAAATTCAATCACATGTTTAGTTTTAACATTCATGGTTACTTTATTATCTTGTTTTAATAATTTATATTAATATTCTTTTCATATATTCCATCGTCGAGTGTTTTTACTTGTGCAATATAATTCCAAGATCATTTTACATCATTGTTATTATTTAGATTTCAAAGTGTTTTATTTTTAATGTTAAATTTATTAAAAAGTTTTGGGGACTAATTAAAGTTATTAGATTCCAATTTCCATGCTTCTATGCTTGTTAAGAATTAAATGAAATATTATGGTTGTAATTAAATGAATGTCAATGTGAAATTTTTATCATGTATGGGTGATTAATAAATTGGAATGTGATGAACCATATAATTGAACCATTGTTGATGCACATTATATACCAAAAGGTTATTGAATAAAAGATATTCTTGTGAATTTCGTTACATCATAGATAAAAATAGTTGTGGTTATATGAGAGATACCTCTGATGGTTATTTGATCATTGTTTTATGGATAATGAATGGTTTAGGTCCGATATTAATAGTATCTTCCAGTGAGACCATTTTAGTATAAGGGGAAACGATATTATGATCTACAAGGGGGTGATTGAGTTGGTAGAGACCAAACATTGTTTGTTCCTTGTGTTCAAGAACCATAAATAGAGTGTTCCAATTAGGTGGTCATCAGTAAAGATGTAGGTAAGATTTACAAGTCATGTTTCATGAAGTTGAATATGTGGTGCTATAGTGGTTTTGGATTGTTTGAGGTACTCTTAGTGTACTATAAACCCTCATTTGTTCCATATTCATTTAAATTGATTTAATATAATTTTTTCACACACACCATTATATCCTCTCAAACTATATTTAGATTGTATTTTCATTCGTATGATGTTAAATATTTTAGTAAATGTCCATACAAGCTTCTTTTATGTGTTCTAGGGGTTTAGACTAATGACAGGTATGCATGATTATTGTGGGGGTATTCTTTTCATATAAATATACCTATACACCCCGACCCCCTTGGACAACCTGACCACCCCGACGGACAGCCCGCCCACCTGGACACCCCGACCCCCCTAGACACCCCGCACCCCGTGGACACGCCACAACCCCCTTGGACAGTCCCTCCACTCACATGATCCTCATCCTACTCATCATCCTGATCTACTTGAAGAAGTTAAAGAATAAAACTCATATACTCCCAACAAGACCCTTAACGATTATGTATTCCTTGATCCGCTTCGAATATCTTACTGGTCAACCCTTGAATATAGGTATTAGAAATTTTGTATCTTATTTTCTTATATACACTGTAATTTGTTGTATTTCTTAATATGATTCTCATATAGAGTAATGTGTCAATTATGCTTTTATATAGAGTAAACAATTGTCATTTATGTAAATATTTTTTTGATTAATATTTAATATTATTGAATTTCTTTGAAATGACTTATTGAGATTTTTTTATAGAATGGATAGAAGTTGGATGTACGAAACTGATCGGATTTCAACCGATTTTCAAAATAATTTGAAAATCTTTCTAGATTTTGCATTTGACAAGGCTTCAGATAGTGGTCGCATACACTGCCCATGTTTTAATTGTGTTGGAAGACCTTGGTTGGGCCGTGAAGCAGTTAGCTATCATATAACCAAATATGGTTTCCAAACAAACTATTATGTGTGGTATCACAATGGAGAGAAAATGGAATCTCAAAATGTTGATGATCCAAATGATAGGACTAAATTGGAGAGTTTGATATATGATCGGTTTTTATTTATTCGACATCATGAGAAGGAAAGGATCTCCAGCCAACAAGATTTCGATACAAGCACAGATGATACATCCAATGAAAATGATGATGTTGATAGGGTGAAAAAATTGAATGATGCTGCAACGACTCTAGTATATCAGCAATGTGATAAAATGAAAAAGTGGGAATTTTTAATCTGATTGTTTCATGGGAAAACTATTTATGGGATTTCAAATACTGCAAATGATTACATTCTTACCTTCTTGAAGGACTTACTTCTAGATTATGAAGATATTCCCTCAAACCACTATATGGCATGGATGTTGGTTGACGAACTTGGATTCTCAAAAAAAATTCATGCTTTCCCGAATGATTGCAGCTTATTTTGGGAGGAAACTGCTGAACGAAATGATTGTTTAAAATGCAGAACCTCCCGATGGAAGTAAAAAGTTGATGGAACACCATCTCGTGTGCCACAAAAAGTAATGTAGAACTTTCTATTGATCCCTAGATTACAGAACCTTTTCATGTCTGATGAAATATACATAAAAATGTGATGGCATGACGCCGAGAGAAAAAAGACTAATGAAGAGTTGCTTCACCCTACAGATGGATTTGCATGGTAGAGATTTGATGCTTGATATCCTGAATTTGCAGCCAACGTGTGTAATGTGAGACTGGGTCTTTCATGTTACGGTTTTAATCCATTTGGGCAGATGATTACATCGCGCATCACATGGCCGATTTTCATACACATTTATAACCTTCCCTATTGTTTGTGTATGAAAAAGCCTTACACTTTCTTGAGTATACTGATATATGGCCCTTCTGATCCCGGCAATGATATAGATGTATACATGCAACCTTTAATAAATGAGTTGAAACTTCTTTGGGATGTGGGTGTGCCCACATACGATGCATGTTCGAAAGACATATTTAAGATGTGTGCTGCACTTATGTGGACTATCAATGATTTTCTTGCTTATGCAATGATGTCTGGATGGAGCACAAAAGGAAAATTGTCATGTCCGGTTTGTATGAAGAATACTCGATCGAGAAGACTGAAATATCGTCATAGTTTTAGTTTTATGGGACATCGATATTCTTGCCAATGAACCATCCATATAGAAACAATCGTCGAAGATTTGACAATACCATGGAGAATGACGATCCACCTCAGCGTATGTCTAGAACTGATGTGCTTAATGAATTGAAAGATTTTAGTTATTCATTTGGGAAGAGTGTAATGAAATCTAGAAAGAGGAAAAATGTTTCCAATGATACCTGTTACAATTGGAAGAAGAAGAGTATATTCTTTGAGTTGTCATATTGGTCAACCAACTTGTTACGTCATTGCTTAGACGTAATGCACATTGAAAAGAATATTTGTTAAATGTTGCATTTGATTCTTCTAAATGTCAAGGGGAAGACAAAAGATGATTTACGATCTCGGTGCGACTTGGTAGATTGGGGGATCAGACTAGAATTGCATCCTGTCTGTATCAGTGAAAATAAATGGCAAGTTCCATGTGCTTCTTATGTGATGACTCCTACTGAAAAAAATCAATTTCTGGATGTGCTAGAGACTATTAAAGTTCATGATGACTATTCAAGCAATATATCAAAACGGGTCAACAAAAAAGAGAGTTGAAGTTGAAATCTTTGAAGACTCATGATTATCACGTCCTTTTGCATCAGTTGATTCCAATAGCAATCCGTCATCTCTTGTCCAATAATGTTAGAGTCTTAGTTATTCGGTTGGGGTATTTGTTTAGAGATCTTTGTGCTAAGTGGTTGTCCAAATCCCTCGTGCAAAAACTAGTGGCCGAGACACCATTAATTTTGTGTGAGTTAGAGAAAATATTCCCTCCATTATTTTTTACATGCATGTTGCATCTGACTGTCCATATTCCGACCGAAATACTTCTTGGAGGACCCGTTGCTTTCCGTTGGATGTATCCAACTGAAAGAAACATGTGCACATTGAAATCATATGTTCGAAACAGGAATTATCCCAAAGGTTCTATTGTGAATGGTTACATGGTACAAGAATGTATGGATTTTTGCTTAATGTATTTTTCTGATCATAATACGAGAATAAACAGACCAATGAGAAATGAAGAAGAACAGTATTGGAAAATTGAATCCAGTTTTCCATCACTTCCTCAAACAGGTGGAATTCCGGGATCATATACATTGACAACATTAAGCCTTGAAGAGCGAGAGATGGCACATCGCACAATGTTGTTCAATTGTGATTTGTTCAATGAGTATATCAAGTAAGTTAATTGTACATGTATCTGTTATCTTATCTCTTGTAATTTTAAATATTTGTTAAACTATTATTATTTTTATCTACATGAAACATAAAGAATTGATATATAGAAAGCATCATTCTTTATCTTTGAGAAAGAAGGAGACTTTGCATAGCAAAGGGTTTTCTGCTTGGTTGAAATTGAAGGTAAAAATATTTCTGTAATTACTAAATAAAAATAATATTTAATTAAGTTTACTATTTGTTTATATTTTAGGTATCGAGTTTGCCTACAGACTCTGTTTCTGAGGAAATATGAGCTTTGTCTTTTGGTCCTAATACCATGGTTCGTGCTTGTAAATCACTTGTGATCAATGGATACAAATTTATTATCACTAAACGAGCAAGAAACATGAGAACACAACATAATGGTGTTATGCTAACTGCCACAACAGACTGTTATGCCAGTTCATCAGACACTAGACCTCGTTCTGAAAATGTTGCTTATTATGGTGTCATGGAGAAAATAATAATTTTGGATTATTACTCGCATGGTCGAGTCACGATGATGAAATGTCAATGGTTTGATTCAATGAAGAGGCAAGGAACCTTTATTGATGATTGTGGATTTCGAGTTATTGACATGACTCGCACTCTTGCCACCGATGAACCATATGTATTGGCATCAATGGTGAAACAAAATTTTTATGTCAAAGATCATCTTCATCCTAGATTCGGTGAAATTATTGAAGTAAATCCCAGACATGTTTTTGATGATGGTGATGATGAAGTTGACACTATCCCTACTGCAATTGGAAGCAATCTGTTTATTACTTATGATGACCCCAATAGCTCAATTGTCAGAGTTGATTGTGAACCCAAAGTTGTGGTGGGAAATATATAGAATCATACAGTCATGTTCTCACCTACATGTTCACCTACATCATTTAGAGTGTGTATCCTAGTACTTACCTTCATAACACCATAAATCTTCTGTTTCATTATGTTCTTTTTATCATAATGGTTTTTCTATATTTTTTTTGGGTTACCCATTAGTTATCTATTTCTTATTACGTCCACATTTGTTTTCATTACAGGAAATGACACCCATTGAAGATAGGCGGCGGAAAAAGATGACAGATAATAATCTTCGCATGGTACAGATGGATGTTCCTCCACTCATCCTTGTTGTGTGTATTTTATTTCAAATATAAATATTTCAATAACTTATAATATCATGTGTTTACTTTTCTGTCAAATTTTTTTTCAGGATCCACCCCCTAGACGACAGATATATGACGAGGAGCCTGATATTGCTCCCAGTAGAGAGGTTGGTGGTAGGAGGGAGGGTGGTGTCAGAGATGGATGATCATCTTGTGGTCCTGGTACTGAGGCTAGTGGTACGAGGGCTCGTGGGGTGAGAGATAGACGACCCACTACCACAGACGTATCTTCTACGCCCTATTTTGATCCTGGCATGTCTTTAGGGGCATATGAGATATTTAGACCTCCGATGTTTACACTACCTGCTGGCCAGACATCTATGCCATCATCTTTTGCTTCTGGTTCATTATCTCCGGGCTATTATATTCCACCTTCTTCGACTCCTGCTACGACACTGTATGTGGCTATGGAGCATACACTGAGGGACACTCCACCTATACAGGATACTCCATCAGCTTCTACACCTATTGATCCGACTACCACAGGTATATTTATATAACTCTATCAAATTTTTATACGAAAATTTATTTTTATTATAACTTGTATTGATATTATTTTTCTTTAATAACATATTCATCTACAGATAGGAGGCGGGGGAGGGTGCGTACTCGCTTGCGTGTGGTAAGGAACCGCCAGACACAGTTGATGGTTGAATACAATGTTGATGGACAAATGATTGAGCAATTTAGGCAGCAATGTCGGGGTTTTTTTGGCGACACTAGACAAATACTCCGATATCATTCTGGTCAGCCCTCTCTCTTGGAGACATCTACCACCCGAAGTCAAGGATAATGCGTGTGCACAAATATGGGTAAAAAATATATTGGATTTAATGTAGTATATTTTTGTATTTAAATGAACTAATCAATTTGGTTTCATCTTCGGTTTAACTTCCCTGATGGCGAAGCTGCACGACCAGTGCGTTTACAAGAGCTAGGAGAGCTTTGGAGAGCTTATAAGCATGAGCTGTATGTTGGCTGGTGTGATAGAGTGGGCACGGAGTTAGAGACATTACCTATCATGGATGACTTCCCGATAGAGAAATATCTCTAAATGATTACCCATTGGGCGACTGCCAAATTTAAGGTATTAATCTCATTTGAGTTATTTAAAAGAGAGTTTTCATATTTTGAATAAATATAATATTATTAATTATTAATAATTATTTAGGAATCTTCTGAAAAAACAAAAAACATTGATTCAAAGCAATACCTCCACACTTTGGGGCACACAACTATGGCAGATCATGAGAGGCAGCAGGTACGATATAGTTGTTTATAATTTTTCTTTAGGACATTCCCTTTTTAGTGGATCCTACTTAAATTATGTGATTTATTGAATAATGAATATATGATTATACTTTCACTTTATATTGTTTCAATGTCATTACAGAAGCACAAAATGAATATTGAAGGACGTATCCCTCGAGAAAAATTGTTTTGCTCGAGTAGAAGTTAAAAAGATGGAACTTTGGTAAATGAACCGACCCAAGAGAAGATTGTAAGTTTTAATTTGTTTATTTCAAAGATTAATATCTAATTTGAAATTTAATAATCTTTTAATATTTTTTACAGGCTACTTTAGAGGCTCTTGATGCCGAGGAGCCTGACAATTTTGGGCCACAAGATCATTTATATCAGGTTTTGGTAGATGAGCACTCTGGTCGAGTACGCTGCCGACCTGGTAAGAATATAGTCCCAGCGAGGTATTGGTCGTCTCCAGGTATCCATTCTAGTACCACCGAGTCGGAACAGGTAATGGATCATGCAAGACAGCCTGATAAAAGGGTCACAGAGTTGGAAGTACAAGTTTGAACAAGAGGCAGAGAATTTATGAAACTGATGAAATCATTATCGTCATCACTTCCACCAGAGGCTAGTGTGGCTTGTCAGACATTTATGTCGTCGATGGGTGAATCATCCAATGCACCAGGTAGTAGCTCTAGTGGCGATCGAGATGATGAAGTTCCTGGTGGTGACGAGGATGCTGAAGAGGAAGATGGCGAGGATGAAGCCGAGGATGAGGATGAGGCCGACGATGAGCATGGGGATGATGACGAGGACGACGGCGAGGATAGAGATGGCGGCGAGGATGAGGCTGATGATAATAGTGGTGATGGTGATGGTGATCAGAGGAAGATTGATCCATTAAATTGTTGAATTCTGTATAACTCTTTATTTTTTAACATGTTTTTCCACTTTGGGGTTTTCCTCTACTTCATAGGGACGTTGCATTCAGATTCTGTTTTTTGCACTTGATTTTTATTGTATGATTATTCTACTACCTAAACCTTTAGTATTACTTGGTACTGTGATAATCATTTTTCTATTTTATTACATATCTTTCTTAGTTATCCATGTATTTCATGTTTATGCTTGCAGAAAATGATATGGAAAATGTGCTTTGTAGTAGTGGTCGACACCACTCAAAGGGTCTAACTTTTATTTGAAATGGACAGGATTTTAAGTGAAAACAACAACTGGCATACGAAAAATAGACCAAACGCATTCGGATTCTGTTTAAACTATAGGAAAACGATCCATGGGTCTTATGGGACGTGTACGAGTAAACCCCGCCTCAATCTGAGGACCGGTGTGGCCGGTACCACTCAAAGTGTCCTTCTTTTGTTTAAAATGGATGCGCTTTTAAGTAAAAAAACCACATACGGAAAAGGACCAAATGCATTTGGATACTATTGATACTTTAGGAAATGTGTCCATGGGTCATATGTGACGTGTACGAGTCAACCCCACCTCAATCCGAGGCGCGGTGTGGTCGGCACCACTCAAAGTGTCTAACTTTTATTTGAAATGGAGTGGATTTTAAGTGAAAAAAATAACTGGCATACGGAAAATAGACCAAACTCATTCGGATTCTGTTTAAACTATAGGAAAAAGATCCATGGGTCATATGTGACGTGTACGAGTCAACCCCGCCTCTATCCGAGGGTCGGTGTGGCCGGTACCATTCAAAGTGTCATTCTTTTGTTTAAAATGGATGCGCTTTTAAGTAAAAAACCACATACGGAAAATGGACCAAACGCATTCGGATACTATTGATACTTTAGGACATCTATCCATGGGTCATATGTGACGTGTAAGAATCAACTCCACCTTAATCCGAGGCGCGGTGTGGCCGCCACCACTCAATGTGTCTAACTTTTATTTGAAATGGACCGGATTTTAAGTGAAAACAACAACTGGCATACGGAAAACAGACCAAACACATTCGGATTCTATTGAAACTATAATAAAACGATCCATGGATCATATGTGACGTGTACGAGTCAACCCCGCCTCAATCCGAGGGCTGGTGTGGCCAGTACCACTCAAAGTGTATTTCTTTTGTTTAAAATTGATGTGCTTTTAAGTAAAAAAAACCACATATGGAAAATGGACCAAACGCATTCAGATACTGTTGATACTTTAGGAAATGTATCCATGGGTCATTTTTGGCGTGTATGAGTCAACCCCGCCTCAATCCGAGGCGCGGTGTGGCCTACACCAGTCAATGTGTCTAACTTTTATTTGAAATGGACAAGATTTTAAGTGAAAACAACAACTGGCATACGAAAAACAGACCCAACGCATTCGGATTCTGTTTATCCTATATGAAAATGATCCATGGGTCATATGTGACATGTACGAGTCAACCCTGCCTCAATCCGAGGGCTGGTGTGGCTAGTACCACTCAAAGTGTCTTTCTTTTGATTAAAATGGATGCGCTTTTATGTAAAAAAACCACATACAGAAAACAAAGCAAACGCATTCAGATACTATTGATACTTTAGGACTTGTATCCATGGGTTATTTTTGGCATGTAGGAGACAACCCCGCCTCAATACTAGCCGCGGTGTGGCCGTAACCACTCAAAGTGTCTAACTTTTATTTGAAATGGACAGGATTTTAAGTGAAAACAACAACTGGCATACGGAAAACCGACCAAAGGCATTCAGATACTGTTGATAAATTAGGAAATGTATCCATGGGTCATATGTTACCTGTACGAGTCAACCCTGCCTCAATCCTAGGGCCGGTCTGGCTGGGACCACTCAAAGTGTCTTTCTTTTGTTTAAAATGGATGCGCTTTTATGTAAAAAAAACCACATACGGAAAACTGACCAAACGCCCTCGGATACTACTGATACATTAGGACATGTATCTGTGGGTCATATGTGATGTGTATGAGTCAATATCGCTTCAATCCAAGGTTCGGTGTGGCCGGGACCACTCAAAGTGTCCTTCTTTTGTTTAAAATGGATGCGCTTTTAAGTAAAAAAACCACATATGGAAAACTGACAAAACGCAGTCGGATACTGTTGATACATTCGGACATATATCCATTGGTCATTTGTGACGTTTATGAGTCAACCTCGCCTCAATCCGAGTCGCGGTGTGGCAGAAACCACTCAAAGTGTCTAACTTTTATTTGAAATGAACATGATTTTAAGTGAAAACAACAACTAGCATACAGAAAACTGACCCAACGCATTCGGATTCTCTTGAAACTTTAGTATAACGATCCATGGGTCATATGTGACGTGTACGAGTCATCCTTGCCTCAATCCGAGGGCTGGTGTGGCCAGGACCACTCAAAATGTCTTTCTTTTGTTTAAAATGGATGCGCTTTTAAGTAAAACAAAACGACATACAGAAAACCGACCAAACGCTTTCGGATTCTATTGAAACTTTAGGTCAATGATCCATGGGTAATTGGTGACGTGTAAGAGTCAACCCCACCTCAATCTGAGGTACGTTGTGGCCGGAACCACTCAAAGTGTGTAATTTTTCATTGAAATTGACAATAGTTTAAGTTAAAACAACAACTGACATACGGAAAATAGTCCAAAGGCATTCGGATACTGTTGATACTTTAGGAAATGTATCCATGGGTCATTTGTGATGTTTACAAGTCAAATCCACCTCAATCCGAGGCACGGTGTGGCCGGTACCACTCAAAGTGTTTAACTTTTCTTTGAAATGGACAACAGTTTAAGTTAAAACAACAACTGACATACGGAAAACCAACCAAACGCATTCGGATTCTATTGAAACTATAGGAAAATGATCCATGGCTCATATGTGACCTGTACGAGTCAACTCCGCCTCAATCCGAGGGTCATTGTGGCCGGTACCACTCAAAGTGTCTTTCTTTTGTTTAAAATGGATGCACTTTTAAGTAAAAAAAATGACATACGGAAAATCGACCAAACACTTTCGGATTCTGTGGAAATATTAGGAAAATTATTTATGGGTCATTTGTGACATGTACGAGTCAACCCCACATCAATCTGAGGTGCGGTGTGGCCGACACCACTCAAAGTGTCTAACTTTTATTTGAAATGGATAGGATTTTAAGTGAAAACAACTACTGGCATACTGAAAACCAACCAAACGCATTCAGATTCTATTGAAACTTTAGGAAAACGATCCATGGGTCATATGTGACGTGTACGAGTCAACCCCGCCTCAATCTGAGTGCCGGTGTGGCCGAGACCACTCAATCATTATCACTTTTCTTTGAAATGGACAACGGTTTATGTTAAAACAACTAGCATATGGAAAATGGACCAAAGTTATTCGGATACTATTGATACTTTAGGATATGTATCCACGGGTCATATGTGACGTGTACGAGTCAACCCCGCCTCAATCCGAGGGCCGGTGTTTCCAGGACCACTCAAAGTGACTTTCTTTTGTTTAAAATGGATGCGCTTTTATGTAAAAAAACCACATACAGAAAACTGACCAAACGCAGTCGGATGCTGTTGATACTTTAGGAAATGTATCCATTGGTCAATTGTGACATGTACGAGTCAACCCCACCTCAATATGTGGCGCGGTGTGGCCGCAACCACTCAATGTGTCTAACTTTTATTTGAAATGAACATGATTTTAAGTGAAAACAACAACTGGCATACGGAAAATTGACCCAACGCATTCGGATTCTATTGAAACTTTAGGACAATTATCCATGGGTCATATGTGACATGTATGAGTCAACCTTGCCTCAATTCGAGGGCCAGTGTGGTCGGGACCACTCAAAGTGTCTTTCTTTTTTTTAAAATGGATGCGCTTTTAAGTAAAAAAACGACATACAGAAAACAGACCAAACGCTTTCAGAATCTATTAGAAACTTTAGGACAATGATCCATGGGTCATTTGTGATGTGTACGAGTCAACCCCACCTCAATCCGAGGCACGGTGTGGCCAGCACCACTCAAAGTGTGTCAATTTTCTTTGAAATGGACAATAGTTTAAGTTAAAACAACAACTGACATACAGAAAATAGACCAAAGGAATTTGGATATTGTTGATACTTTTGGAAATATATCCATGGGTCATTTTTGATGTGTACGAGTCATCTCCGCCTCAATATGAGGTGCGGTGTGGACGACACCACTCAACGTTTCTATTTTATTTCAAAAGTAAATCATTTTAAGTGAATACAACTGAAATTTACACTCATCAACGATAGTCACAAACTCTTTTTCATGAGTTGGGTAGTTTCACTCATGGGGACATAAGTGACGAGACTCCTAACAAAATATCTTTTCACCATATATTATAAACAAAACATGTTCAATGCAAAATTCATCACAAATCATTACATACCCAAACCTGGTATCACAAAAAAAGGGATTTGAGTCAATTTGAATGTCTTATTCAACTCTAATAGATATTTATCAAACTATTCTGCCTATTAGAATTTTATGGGTGAGGTGAATTACCACCGGATGATTGTTGTCATATGTGTTTTTTAGGCTATTTTAGGTGTTTTTTATACTGTTTGAAGTCTGTATGTGGATTTTGTGATATTTTTATGCAGGTGTATAATGGAGGGTATATTGGAGGGCTGTTGTGCACTTTTTTTTTATGCAGGTGTATGGTAGGGCTTCTGGAGGGCTTCTGGGGGCTACAGTGGAACAGCTCTGGGAAAAGCTTTACCAACGGTTCTAAACCGTTGGTAAAGCCTTTTCCTGAATTCTAGAAAAACTTATACCAACGGTTCTGAACCATTGGTAAAGATTTTTCCAGAATTCACAAACACCTATACCAACGGTTTAAATGAAACCGTTGGTATAGGGCTTTCCTCACGGCTAACTGGCCAACGGTTTGGAAAACCGTTGGTATACCCTATACCAACAGTTTTCCAGCCTATACCTACGGTTATAAACCGTTGGTATAGCCTACTTTTCCAACAGTGTATGGTCTTGTTGTGCAGTGGGAATGCATTGAAAAATTGTTTGTTAATTAGGGCGGTGGGGCTCGGTTGAGAGAATGATTATGAGGTTTAATTTTGAATAATGTTAGTGGGAAGTGGTTGAACCACATTGTGATTTGGGGTAACAAAAATATAGGTTTTTGTTGTTGTGTATTAGGACTCCAGTTGTGTTTATCCTTGGTAGTGTTTTGTGATATTTTGTAGTAAGAGGGGCTAGGATTGTGTCTCACTGTTGATTCTCATGTGGTTGTGAATATAATAGTAGAAATAATGGTTGTTTGTGTGGGATGGTTTCTTTTTTTGAAAACCCATATGTTGGGTTGAGTGTTTGATTACATAAATATATATATATATATATATATATATATATATATTAGTTGTTTTGTGATTTCAATATGCACCCAACATTGTAAAAACTATGTGTCGAACATCTCTGTTTCATATGGGAGGGTGTCTTTCCCAACATCCATGTGTAAGGATGGATGGATGGTTACTGAAATTCTTCCCCGCACCCTCATCTGGGTTCTTATCGCATGAGTGTATCTGGGAAGGCTATAATTTCTTATAACTTACCATAGTCTAAGAATCTTAATTCATTAGTTTTTCATAGAAATGATGACTAGGTTCTTTTTTGTTCTACTATTTTCGCATTAAGACAATAGTATGCTCCTTCACTTGGGTGTGGCTATATTTAGTTTTTTCAGAAGGTATACTTACATACTCACCCTACATTGTAAATCTATTTGCAGGTTTCTAAGAGGATATCAAGGACAATGTTAGGCTTTACTAGGTCGAGCCTCGAAATTTGTTATTTTTTCAGCATAGTTTATTTCTTTTTTGTACTTTACTTTGGAGTCTTATTATACCTTTTATCAATATAAAATTTGAGCATCCATATAGGAATGGATTTCGGCTTTACTCTCACAATAATTATTTGGAGTTATGTGGGATTTACTATCTAATCTCCCAATACGGTTCTATAAAAAGGGTAATTCCTTCAATTTGTGTGTCAGATTATATACCCTTTGTGTTTGTCACCACTTTGGGACCTATTGATGGTAGGTCTTAGGGGTCATTATCTCTACTTCATCTTGAGGAAGGAATAGTGGGGCACTTTTGAAACCCTTCACTCATCTTGATGAAGGCGTGGCATGAAAACAAATGTGTGGAAGATGATAATAGTCTTATTTACGATAGATACTAAAATGCTAGGGCATGTAAGTTGAGAGAGTATTTTATCTATATCACTCACTTACTTATTCCATAACGGGGTGAAGAGAAGTCAGTTGTCTTATTCTGAGTGTCTTTCAATGTTGGACATCATATATTTTTGTGAACTATCAAATGAATTTTTAATTGATATAAATATAGTTTTTTTGTATCTAGGATCATTTAAAATCCCCATTACCAATTCATGTAGAGATGGTGGGATAATCACGCTAATGGAAGTTGTAAGGGAATACAGGTTTGAATAATATGTATTCAAATATGCACAAGTTATATTAGAGGCCTAGTATAAAGAGGGACATGACACATTTCATCACCTGGTTCTCCACCATCCAATAGGTGCAGGTCATGTAATTGAAACCAAATTTTCAGAATCAATCACTACCAAATACAATGTTAAAGTGGGATGATGGGACCATATATTTCATGATATGTTTTCCAAGGACATCCTGATTTAGTGATACAATGTGAGTGAATATGGATAATCTTAACAAAGTGTCTAATATCATTCTATTTCTAGAAAACATCTCTATTGATGCCTAATGAAATATCAATTATTTGAAGATATTATTCTTTTGTGTGTTTATGTAAAGAAAATTTTCATATGGGGTTTGGAATATTTCAGTCATAAGTCTAGATCAGGTTCCCAAATTCACATGGATTTTTGGAGAATATGAGAACTTCTTACCATACTCGTATGGATAAAACATTTGAGTTCTCTATTTTGATTTCAGAACCCATTATTAGGAAATTTATTCTTTCATGGGGATGTTTTTTGGAGAACCCAATGGTGTTAGTAGAGTTTTCTAATAATAATAGTTACCTTATATCATTATCAATATCTCTATTTGAGAACCATTGTGGTTTTCCATTCTATTCACCCTTGTGTTTTTATTGATTATGGAGATGATGATTATTGGACATTGTGTTGAAAAATAGACATAGATGAATATATAGTTTGTAAAGAAATCATTTTTAGCCATTTAAAAGTGAAATAGGTCATATTTTTACTGAAGGTATTTTATATAGAGATTTATATAGGATACCATGTTTTTAATGGTTTCACCGAAGTTATGGAATCATTATATTTTAATGAAGGGGAGATTTTTTATTAGATTTGTGGGGTTATTTGACTCAATTAATAGAATATGTATATTAGAATAACGGATATGTCCAAATTAGTATTTTTGTCTAATTCATGTTGCTATTCAAATATCATTGCTTCAAACCTATTACCCCAATGCATTTAATTTGGTTACTATATGTCATTTCAAACTTATGGCTTTTGAATCCTTTGAGGAGCATCCAACTCATATTATAATATAGAGAATGACCAAATTATGTGGATACACTATAACTATTTTATGATTGTAGTGGAAAATTATATGTATCAGAGAGGTAACATGGGAGTAAGAGTTTAATATATGGTTCTAGTATTTTTTCACTAATGAGTCTTTTTCATGTTAATATATATATATATATATATATATATATTGAGTATTAAATAATATATTTTGACTAGGGGGGGTTAAAGAATAAAAACCTCTTACTGTAAGAATTTATTTAATATTATTACATCTTTGGTTTTATTGTACTAATACTGGTTTTTATTTGTTGGTTGGGTGAAAAAAAATTCCTTGGGATGTACCAAAATGGTTGTTAGTCTAAAATTAAGGAAATGTGGGAAGTATTGTAGGTGAATAGTTATCCCACAATTAAAACTAAAAGTTATTATAATGAATGCAGTGGGTAAGGGGTTTTATAGAATTATTTTCAATGTTAGTTAACGATCCTTTAAAACATGAGGGTATCCATGATATATATATGAAATCTATAGTAATTTATTAAAAAAGGTACATTGTGGGAAAACATTTAGATATAATGTATTTCCAAACTATGTTAGGTGTGGCTTCCCATGACAATGTTAATTTTTTGGTATTACGAGGATTTAAATAATATGTGTAAAATATATATTATCGACACAGTCATTTATAAATTTTAAAATTCCCAAAATTTCATTATATATTTTAATCTCTATTATCCCTAACATTCTCCCTTTTATTTCATAAGAGTTTCCCAAATCCATGGTAATATCCTAGTACTCACAACCATGAGGATGTCCCCTTAGATCATCCACTTTTTTCTAATGGAGTTCATTCTTTGAGTGCAATTGATCTAATGTTTTTTCTCTATCATTTTTATTTCATCGCTTCATTCGAAAAAAAGATTCCATTCCACAATTACAATCCATTTTGTACTATTTTAGAGATTTGATATTGATATCTTATTTCTCCCATTGCATATCTTTAGAAATGATGATATTCAAAAATTGTTCTTACCAAATCCTAATATATGTGATCATTGAGTTACCCTTAGTGTATTAATTCATTTTATGTATGTGTTTGATACGTGGATTTCCCAATATAATGTGTTCTTTACGTAAAAACATCAATAAAATCCTTGAATCCTTATTTAATGTAATTAAAATATTAAATGAGATATTAGTATCCCATTGGGGAATATTAGCCTGGACGATTGGCCATTTTATGAGGTAAACATGATTTTAGTGGAAATGGGAATTTAAAGAAGTTAACAATGGGGATCCCTTAAATATGTGGTGAAATAGATGATAAATGGGATTCCCAAGACAATTCGTGGGATATGTAAATTCCATGGGATGAATGGTATTTTTAGGATAATTCCAAGGACCTATCGATGGATAATGAAGAATGAGATGGAGTAAATATTTCCCATGATTTTAATGTACCTGATAATGATTGAGTTACCAGGGATACAACCTTGGATTTGGGGACTATTGAAGATAATTGAGATTTTTAGTAAAATTCCTATATTTAGAGATTCTTTTTGATATATGATATTAATCAGATACATTATAGGATATTGTTTTGTTAGATGATAAATGATATACATATGATACTTACAATGATCAAACGGTTCCTGAAGGAAAATGTGATTTGATGGATAATTTATTTGATATTATAATTTAATATAATTTTATTTGGAACTAATAATTTATATTATTTTGTTGAAAAAAATATCCCACATTGCATCTATGGATATGGAATAAATTTTTCAGGGACATCCATAAATAGTTGATGTAATCACATTTGTTTCTAGGTTTTATCGTTGAACCCAAGGAAAGATAGTTGGTTATTTATTTTTATTTCTAATATATATAATTAACCTCAGTATGATATTATACTCAAACTAGATATCTTTAGGGGTGTTGTTGGTGTAGGCCTACTGAGTTGTACTCATAACCTACATAGGCTACCTTGGGTACTTGCATAAACATCATAAATATAGGTAAGTACGATTGAAATTTCTACATGGTTGATGGATAATCATTATTTGGATATGGAAGACCATGGGTTGTGGTAGCGATATTGGATATAGGACTAGATTTTGAGTTCTTCCCATATTTTTCTAATTTTAATTATATTTAGTCATTTGTATATATGTTACACCTAAATGGGATCTTGATATGTATTGAATTCCTCATATGACTTATAAAAAATCAATTTTTATATACAATGGGATGTTAATTACTTATTTTTATGTTCTGGGATGTCATTTTCCATTATCTATATAATGTGTGATTTTTTTTTTCATTTTCAATATTATTTATAATTTTATATGACGGTATAATATACAAACAATTCACAATACATTCCCAAACTAATAGTTAGAATCCTCTAGAAAATAGAGAGGAACACCTAACATCACATAGAAACCTCGAGCCTATACACTATTAAGAGGAACATGAAAGATGGGGTTTTATAATCGCCTTAAAATTTATAGTATATTAGTTATCCTCAAATATTATTGTTATTTTTTAACTATAGATCATGTATTTTAGAATCTCATTATGAAACCACTTTGAAATCAAAAACTTCTCTCAATCAATAATCTTGTCACAAATATGTTTTCTATTTATCCAATAGAGGAAATATATTTTCTATTAGGTATTTGATAAATCTAGATTCAATTTATTCTATAGAATGATCTTAAATATTATATTCCTCATTACATACAAATAAATTCGTCTGAAATTTTGTACTACATGGATTTCAAGAATCGAGGTTCCATCTAGGGGTGAACATATTTCTTATTATTTTAGTGTGTTTTTCCTCACTATCATGTTAGTGAAATATTTATAGGAACATAGCATTGTTCTTCCAACTGTATAAACTATTCATTCACAAATATTACAAATATTTTGATGAATACTCTATACAAACCATTACAGAACCACTCTATAACCCAATGCATTTAATTCTATTAGAAACATGAAAACAAAAAAAATGTTTTCATAAAACATCTAAAACATATCCCACATATTTATTAATAAATATACAACTTTTCGGCATATCATTAATAATACATTCCATCAAATATCAGGAAAATAAAATTAATAAAGAGCGATATTTAATGATTACTAACAGTAAAAAAGGTAGATGATAAAAATAGTATGTGCATAAGGTTATAATAATATGAAAACAACATTTGTAAAAACTACTAGACATATCAAAGATAATAATATTAAATTATGGAAAAAATATTTTCATATCTTACTACATGAATCAGAAGGAAATCAATGAACATGATCCATGAGCATAATATTGACCAATTATAGAGAATTCGTGACATACACAAAAGCATAGAAAATCATTTCCATATTATTCTAGGATAACTACCATGACCATCATAGGATACCATTTCTTTTTCTAAACGAGGTTCACACCCAATTCTATACTATTTTACTGAACTTCATTTACATCCCATTCAAGCCATGAAATACTAAACTAGGATCACTCCTCGTTCCTTCCTTGTATTACTGAACCAAGTCACTCCTCATTCTAGAAATATTTATCTAAAATGATATAAATTGTCAACCAATTAATCTGAGGGAGATATAGGTCTGAAGCATTACTTAATTAAACATTTCAATTTTTTTCCACATTAACATAAATCATTAATCACATCATAACACATAAAAATAAATGTTTTACATAAATATTTCATTATAACATATCTCATGGAAATGAAATTTGTTTCATAAATATAAGTCCATCATAATCATAAACAAACCATAAAAATAATACAGATTGTGTCCTTGAGTCCTAACCCTTATAATGCACATGTAACATTAAATAATTTCATCTTAGATGGATATTAATTAAAAAATTTGGCATAAAATAATTCATGAGAAAAATATCCTTTCCATTTTTAAAAGCATTATTTACTTTAAAAATCCACACAATTATAAAGGAATACATTTTCTTCGAAAATAAATTTTAAAAAAATAAATTATTATTTAAAACATTAATTTATAATTAAATAGGGAAAATCATCTCATGCCGTAAAGGATAAAACATCCATTCCCATCATATTTTTCAAAGAAAACTCCAATGTTCCATATTTATAAAATTATAAAAAAATATATTCATTTAAAACTGTTATGTAAGAAATTAAATAAATGTGTAAAAAATACAATAAATATTCATTGTATAAGAGTAAAAATCATTTTGAATTTTTTTTAGTAAACATAGAGATATAAAGAAAATATCCCCAGGCAGATACAAAAGTATAAACTATCTTGAATAATATAGATATTATGAAATAATCCCTTATAAATATCATACCATTGAAGTGAATATTATTAAAATGAATAGAATATATGTATTAAATATAAATCTACATAAAACAAGTGGATGTAAAACATAATATAATAAAATTTAATTTCACACAAAAGTTTAGAATTTAATTATCAATGAATTATTTTTTAAATCTTATGAAGGGATATTGAGTTAATAATTCCACTACCTCATGTATTTCCTTTATTTGATAATTTTAAAACATACTGTATAAAATATATTTATATATTATACATTTATTACTTAATCATATATCTATCATACCATTTATACAATATTTATAATAACATATTATCTACTTGTTAATAAATTTTCATTAAAAAGAATGTTCTGGGTGATAACTGCTTTGTCTTCCAAGCCAATTTCAGTTCGAGTGTATTTTTCCATATAACATGTTCATGGTATAATAATTTTAATTTTTGTAATAATTGTTAAAAATATATATATTAATTCGATTGGTATTTATATTCATGCATATAAATTAAAAATAGAAAAATTATTTACACCATTCATGGAGACGGTAGAACATAAATATGTATGACCGATGTCCTCATTTTTGGATTTATGGTATTAAAAATGGGTAAATAATATTTCATATTTAAATAATAAATATTATATCATATAGGACACTTATATCCATTAAATCCATCAATATAATAATCCATAAAATAAGGTGATGAAATAATAAATTTTTTCTTCATGTGGAGACCGTAATCCATACGTATGCACGAGTGATACATTCACTTCTTATTCAATATAATAGAATATGTATAATGGTGTTTTCATTATATTAATAATATTATTTAATAATATGTATGATTCTAATGTTATTATTTTCAAATAAAAATAATATATTTAGAGGATGTAAAGAGGAGTCGAAAAATAAAGTGATCTATAAGAGTCGTTTCCACTTAGTTGAAATGTATCCTTTCGATATCATGTAAGGGGTTATATTTTGAAAAGATGAAAACTCAAATAATTTTTATAGGGAATTGGATATAACAATTTTTAAAGTTCTTTTAGATATAAGTCTCATTGTTATGTAAATAAGTGAGGGAGGATTTGTCCTTTTAAAATTAAGATGAGGTGTTTTTATGAAATTTCTGAAAATATTAAACTAAAATAATTATATTTTCTATTAAAATACTAAAAAAACAAAGGTGGATTAAAATATCAGATAATATATGTTATTATTCCCGTAATAAGAAATAATTTTGACTTGTTTTGGTGTTATTTTATACCTTGTCATTTTAATTAACCATTAGTTAACCTATTTTAATTTTCAATACGATAAGAACAATTTCAATATTAAAATTTTGTAACATATAATTATAAATATTCATTTTACCATAAATATATATTTAATGAAATTTTAAACAATAATGTATTCTATCTTTTCTTTATTTAACATATTTATTATTTTATATAATTTAATACATTACTATTTTCATCTATTATAATTACTGTCCATTTAGACATTAGTTTTTACATACACTTTATGAAAATGAATTCAAAAGGATATCATCAGAAAAATTATTACAAATATAATATTTCACAATCATCCAAAAAAATAATTGGACACCTTAATTAATTCAACTGAAATATCATTTAATATTTTTATTATCATGTATTTGATTTTTCAACTGTTTGGTTCATTAATACATCATCTTCGTGTATTTATTTAACATTCATATTTACTTACAAAAATTTTATAATAGCAATGATGTAGATAAATATTTTATATTTTTTAATAATATTAATAGTCTGACATATATTTTTTATAACCTTATATTAGACAAAATTATAGTATTTGAAACATGAATATGATATCATTGAGTTTTTATTAATTAAAATTTAATAAACATCATAATCTCTCACATATTGACCCAAAAGTTACAAATAAATTTATATCATGAAAATAATTTTATTATTTTAATAATGGACAATTACAGTTATTCATAACTTATTTCTTCCACATGTGGACACATATGTGATTTTCAATTAAAATAAAGTGATATATTGTGGATTTTTTATTTAAATAATATATAAGTAATTTTCATGGAAATGTTTCTATTAAATAGTTCCATTATGGTAGTTAGTTTATAGTGGTAAAATTAAATACATAAAATAATAAATATAATGATCAATTATGGCCTTATCTCTTATTTTGGATCCATATAAGCCCATTTTACCCTTTTCTGATGTAAATAATTTTACCACAATTACTATTCAATTTGATAAAAAATAAATTTGATCTATATTCAACATTCAGAATCTAGATTAAAAATATAAAATACACTTTTTTTGGAATTCAAAATTTATAGGTTTCTTTGTTAAATTTAAAATAAAACTAAAAAAATTAACAAAACAATGTTTTTCTAAAAATTCCCATTTTAACATATAAAATGATTTTTTAATAAATTCACGTATATAATGAATAGAAAAATTATATTGGTTATTTTAAATTTAAATAAACTAGTAAAAAATTAAAACATATCCAGAACTTATTTTTACCATATGAAAACTTCCATATAAAATAGAATTTTAAATAAACAATAGTATTTTCACTATTCCTTGAAAATTAATTGATTTAAAAATAATATCAAAAAGTAATTAAATGATAATTTAAACATAATTAATTAAAAAATTAAATTAATATTTTAAAATATAGATTCAATAAATTGAATAAATTATATTCACTCATAAAATTAAGAAAAACTAATTCTTGTATAAACCCTATTTTGAAGAATAATGTGACATTTCTAAATATGTTGTAATAATTTTTCTAATCAATTTTCAATACATATTTATTGAGATAAAAATTAATATTTCTTTCATAAATTAGTTATTCAAATTTATTCCCACCTATTAAAAAGATTTTTTATAAGTGAAATATACAATTTTATTATTATTTCATGGTTTTTCTAAACTTTTTACTGTGTGCAACGAAATAAATCAAAGAAATAAAATTATTTAAAAATATATATCACAAAAATCATATGTTATCATATTTTAAACCTATAAAATGAATTTATTGATTCACATTTAACTCATTAATCCAATTTTTAATATTTTAAAATTCATTCATTAAAACCCTCATCACAAAAATGAATTATAAAACTTCCCTTAAAAATGTATTGTATGATATATAGTTATCATAGTGGGAAAATTATAAAATAATTTCATATTAAATTTAAAATTCTATCTATGACTCCCTATGATTATTCATTCGTTATTGATAACCGCTACTAGAATTCTCATATTGTATCATATATATAGACTTATCCTTAGGATTATTACTATGGTTTTATAATAAAATATTTTTAAATTTTAACTAAATTTTTTATTCTTTCCATATATAATTGACCAAAATATTCATTCTTGTATATTACATATCTTTATATGAATATCCACGATATAACATCAAAAAAAAACACCAAAATCATATGGATTTAGTGCCTTTAGAAACAAAAAAAAATCAACGTGTTCATAAAACCATTACATCATACCCCACTTATTTATTCATAACAAAGTTTATTTTTGGAATATCATAATTAATACTTTCATTCATATCAATGGGATAATAAGAATAAGAATGTGTGAGCTCATATACTCAGTTGGGGTAAACAAGTGAGATGATAAGCATAATATGGGAATAAGTGTTAAATAATATGAACAAAAAAATTGTAAAACATACCTTAATGTAAAATAACATAGTCCAAAATGATGGATACAATCATGAAATTCCATGAGGCATTAATTTTAAGAAAATTAAAAAACACATTCTATGAGAATAATATTGACAAAAGACAAATAATTAGTGGCATACATATTAGAATAAAAAATTATTTCCAAATTATTCAACGATCACTATACAACAATCATTAAAAAAACAAATTCCTTTATAGAACTAGGTTTCGTCCCTATTCCATCACTATATTACTATACTAGGATTAATTCTCATTCCATCCATGTATTCTTGAACCATAATTACTCCACATTTCATCCTTGTATTACTAGACCCACTATACTCTTAATTACATTCATGTATACCTCATTAGATATAAATATTTACCCAATGAATTGGAGTGATATATAGGCCCCCCACATAACTTAAGGAAAACCATACATATGTTCACCATAGGAACATAAATCATTCAACATATCATAACCCATGATAAAATGGGTTTAATAAAAATTCTTAATAACGTTACACAAGGAATGTAAAATTGATTAATATTTTTAATTCCATAAAAAACATAAAAAACCATATAAAGTATATGAATAGAATCCTTCAATCATAACCCTAGAAATTCAAATGTAAGATTACATTATTATTTCATATATTTAATTTTTTTTCAAAGATCACAAGAAATAATTCTTCAGGAATGTATTACTTCAATTTTTGATATCATTATTTATTTCAAAACACCATAAAATTATAAAGAAGTACAATTTATTTGAAAATAAACATCTAAATTTGTAAATTATGCATCAGAATATTATTGTTTCATGAAATATGGAAAATATTCTCATGCCGTATATGTTAAAAAAATATTTAATTTGAATTTTTATAGAAAAGTCATAAGGCACCTTGTTTGGAAAATGACAAGAAGATATTCATTTCAAACAATTTTTATATAATTAAATCATTGGTATGAATTACATTATATATTATTGTGGGAATATGAAAAATAATTTTTAATACATTTTTATGAAAAAGAACCTGAAATAGAAATATTCTAAAATTTATATTTAATCTAAAATAATCGTGAATAATATGATATTTTGAATTTTACCATTTAAATTTTTATATAATTGAAGTTATATGTAATAAAATGATACAATTATTTTTATTTTATAAAAATACATGAAAACTAATTGGAAATAAAATAGAAGATAAATGTAATTCATTTCATATATAATCATATAAAGGAATGATCAGTGAAATAGATACTTACACCAATGAATGGAAATTTTGGTAAAAATTACCTTCCTCATTTTTTTATTTTCTATGTTCATGTTTATAAATCTTATATAATGAATATGCATGTATTATATATGATTTACCTACTAATGGATGATTTAGGTACATATGCTGTTTTTATTTCTTAGAATTTATATAAGGATAATGAATCCAACTAGCTTCAACTATCCTTAAATAATTGTTTTTGATTCTTTTAGTAGATAATGTTTTTTTACATTTTCTGTTCTCATTTTCCAAATAAAAGTGTTTTTTATTTAATAAAAATTATTTGTTAGTGAGTGATTTTCTCGTTGATAACTGTTTTGTTTTCTATGATTGTATCAGTTTGGTAGTATTGGTCCTAATATATTGAATTTCATATTATAATTTCTAGAATGATAATACAGGTAAAAAATAATATATAATAATGATATATATATTTATATTCATTACATGAAATTTGAAATAGGAAAATAAATTACACCATTCATTGTGATGATAGGTTTTACATGCACATAATCACTATATACACTTTTCAATTTGTTGAATGAACGAATGGAAAATAATTATTCATATTTTTATACTAATTTTATAATCATTTATATCACATATAATCATTAAACCCATAATAATACAGAAAAATAAAATACGGTGATGAAAATTTAATTGTATATCTTTGTTTAGACATGAATTCATGCGAATGTACATGCAATACATTTAAATATTTTTTTATGAGAAAAAGGGTTTATAATTGTGTGTTAATAATCATAATAATGTTTAGGAATTTTCAGGATAGTGAATGTTTTTATTTTATTATTAACACCATATATTTAGTTCATTTAAAGTATAGTAAAAAATGAATGTGATTGATATGGGTTATTACCTCTTCTCTGAAACACATGATTTCTATATCCAGTAAAGGTATTTCAAGATTTTATTTTGAGAGGAAAAAAGATTATATAATATATCTAGTGAAATTTAAATATTAATTCAATAGTCTTTTTGATTCTATAATACACAATTTTATGTAATTAAATAATGGGGTAGGTGTCCTTCTATAATTGGGGTGATCGGGACTTTTTGAATTTCTCATAGGATTAAAATATTATAAAATAATTTTACATCTAAATACCATAAAATGTACATAGATTCGAAGATAAGATATGATATAGCTGTAATTTATATATCCATAATAAATATGACAATATTTTTGTTATGTTGAACCTCTTAATATTAAATTACCGATAGTTGGCCTATTTTCTTTTGAACTACGGTAACAAATTTTTTCAATATTAAATATTTGCAATATTTAATTATAAAGAGTAAAATAAACCAAAAATGGAATATTTATGATATTTTAGACCATAAATTATCATATTTGTCCTTATTGAATATTTTATTTTTGATTTTTAAATAATTTAATAAATTATTAATTTCATAAAATATCATTATTTCCTATTTTTACACTATTCATTTTATTATCCTTATGAAATTTAGAAACACAATACATCATGGAAGAATATAATTTAATATAATAATAATATTTCATAATAGTGAAAAAATATTGTGTAACTCCTTAATTAATTTGTTTTATATAATCATTAATATTTTTAATATAATTTTTTTCATTTTATTATATAATTAAAATATCGTCATTGTGTAATTATTTTTGGTATATATGTCATAAATAACAATTTATAAAAAATAAAATGATGTAGATAAATATTTTATATTTTTTAATAATATTTAATGTTAAACATATATTCTATATAACCATATATTAAAAAATTTGTATTTTTTAAAAAATTGCGCAACATCTCTGATTTTTCATTAAATAAAATATTATAAACATCGTATTCCGATTCACGTGGAATAAAATTTCATAAATAAAATAAAATATTTAATATAATCTGATTAAGATGACAATGGAATCATATATTTGTTCATAACCTATTTTATCTTCATGTGTACACTTATTGGATATTTAAGACAAAGGAAGTGACATTTTTGAGACATTCATTGATTTAAATAATCTATATTTCATATTCATGGACATGTGACCATTAAAAATTGAAATTAAAACCATATTTTTAATGGATCAAATTAAATTTAACCAATTAAAAATATGACTTAAATTTATGTCATTACCACTTATTTTCGATCCATATTGACCTAGTTCACCATTACATAATAAATATTTCTACGATTACTATTCATATTGGTAAAGAATTTTCTAATATATTAAATTCGTTAATCCTGATTCCCAATATGAAATAAATTTTTCATAATTCAAAATGATTAATTTTTATCCATTAAATTAAAATATAATGGTAATAATGAAATGAAACCCTTTTTTTAAAAAAAATATCATTAAATATAAAATGACTGAATACTAAATTCATGTATCAAATCTACTTAAGAACCCATAATTTGGTTATTTGAAATCATAATGAACAAATTAAACTTTTTAAATAAACCAAAACATAATTAAAATTATAAATTCTATAAAATAAAATATATATTTCAATAAATATATGTATTTTTACTATTTATTGAAAAATAAATGTTTTCAGAAAATTTCCATAAAATAAGTTTAAGCTAATTTTGATATTTTCAATTCAAAAAGTGGAATTAATTTTTTAAAATAAAATTTATATAACTTCTAGAAATTATTTATCACTTATGATAATAAGAAAAAATATTTTTTTGGAAATCTATTTTGAGGAATAAAGTGATTTTACTAAAACATTTCTAATAATTTTTACAAAAACAACCAATAAATTTATATTAATTTGAAGCTTTGAATTTTTTTAGAAAATTATTTATTCATATTTTTTTCCACCTATTTAATATATAGGTTATATCTAACCTATATTATTTTTATAAAATTTCATAGTTCAACTAAAATTTCTATTGCATGAAACATAATATTTGAAAAAAATAAAAATAATTTGATATTTTATTTCACATAAATCTTATAGTGTTATAATACACCCCCCAAAAAATTAATTTCACATTTAAATTAATCTGATTCATCAAATTATTAAACTTTTTAATTTGTTACTTGAAAACCACATTGTAAATTTGAATAATAAAACATCCCATAAAATGGAAAGTTAAAAACATATTGGTTAATTGAATTAATGCCTAACTAAGATTCCATGTGGGGAAAAAATATGGATTTTCAATGGAAAAATAATTTTCAATAACTAATAAATAGAGATAAAAAACAAGGTCATGATTATGTTAATGACCATAAGAACATAGATCAAATATTTTTGAAAAAGGCCATTGATATCTTCAAAAATAATGATAATAAAATAATATTTTATTTGAAAATAATTTAAGAATATATACATAATTTATTTTATTTCATAATTAAAATATCACTATTTGGTTGTGCCTTGATCAATTTCATTTTCATATCTTACTTTAGGAAATTATTCTAAAATTATAATGAATGATGAATTGGTGGATCATAAGATTCATAAGAGGATGATAAGGCAATCCCTATATATATTGTAATAATGATAGGATAATGTTTAGAAATTTTTTTCCAATATTTATAAATATTCCTATGGTCATATAAAAAATTTGATTTCTAAATCCAAATCCAAAATTCAACTTAAAAAATTTTATAAATGGTTACCCATATGAACATTCCAAAAGATTAAAATCTTATCTTTTGAATGAATGTTACTAAATTTACAAAATAAATTATTCATTTATCTACAAAAAAATTGATGTTTCTCATAATTTTGACACACCAAACATGTGAATACTATTAACGTATATTCTCACAAAACATGGTAATAACTGTAATTACCATAATAATTTAGTGAGAAGATTAATGATTTCAAAAATTAACTCTTTTCTAAAATAATAAATACAAAATTTTTAGAAAATCTATTTATAAACCACCTTTGAATAATTTTACCAATCAATTATATTCTCATCAATAATATCCATTTTATTTTATCACATTCAGACATCTATTTATCTAATTATGCACATATTAAGGTTAATCTTCCACTTAAACACGTGTTCTACAAAAATATCACCATATAACCTTATTCTCATTTCATAGTTACTAGTAGAATTCAAAATATAATTTTAAATATCTATGTAAAACATTAGTGGAACAATCCATTGATGTTTCATTTTTTTCATTATACCATTAATGTGCTTCCACAACGTTATTCTTTAATTATGATATATGAACACTCAATCACTTGATTTCATTATTAAACCATTAACAATTGTTTTTTTATTCCCTGAAATTGTTTATTCTCAAATTCCATTCACATTCTCTTTATAAACCACAATATAACCATTAGTCATACAACATTATCAATTCTCATCCCAATCATTCCCCCCTTAGGGAAATGATTTTCACAGTGACCATACATTCAACATTTAGAACATTTTAATGTTGAATATTCTTTAAGAATACCATAATTATCATCAATTTTTATAACTGATCATGTAAATGTTTCATCTAAATTACTTTCTTTTTCACTTATTTTTCACACCCAATGCATATTACAGTTTCACTTATACATTCTCCTTGAATACAATTCAAATATTCTATGCATGATGTAAATAAAAAATTATTTCCTCTAAATACACAGTTAAACACACTATTTCAATTATTATATGGGTATGAAAACTTCCAAATATTTATATTAATTATCAAATTATAATAATTCTATTAAGGAATAATTACATTTTTTCAATAAAAATTCCATTTTTATTTGTTTTCTCATGATGAAGATCATTCAATTTTTCATTAAATTATCAATTATCATTATTTGTCCTAGTTCCATACTTTGAATAAAACCAAAATTCATTATGTGTGTAACACAAATCATTATGGTAAAAATTATTAATGTAAATTGATTATTAAATATCATTCTATGACACATTAGGTTTAATAATAGTTTATTAATTATCGTTTAAAAATTATATTCCTGTACCTTATATATAGGCTTATCTTTATGTTACATACAAAGGTTTTCTCATCCTACATTCCGAATGATAAGGAAAGCTTCTTAGGATACCCAATATTACATCCCATACAATTGATACATAGATGATAAATAATTTTAGATTAATATTTACTAAATAATATTATAAAACCAAATTGTTAATGTATGTGATAAGTTCATTTGGAAAAATAAAAAACTAGTTCATAAAACATAATAAAACCTCACACTTATTTCCTAAAAACTGGAACCCTTTTTGTCATATCATACTTAATACCTTCCTTTATATACTTTAGAAAACAAACATAAGAAATGTTGATATCATATTCATAGAAAGGATAAACATGAGAGATGATAAAAATAATATGAGTATAAGATTATGAGAATTTAAACACAACATTTACATAATATACCATTCATATCCTAGATCATAATCCTGAATAATGGAATAATTATCAGATTCCTATAAGAAATGAATCACAAGGAAATAAAAAAATATGATCTATGACTGTAATATTAACAAAAGAAATAGAATTTTTGTTATACAAATATGCATATAAAATCCCTTCGATATTTGTAGAGACTCACTACCAATACCATCACAGAAGAAAACCTCCTTTATAGAATTAGGCTCACTCTCTATTTTAGCCTTGTATTACTAAATATTTTTTACATCCTCTTGTAGTCTTGTATTATAGAGCTAGGGTCTCTCTCTATTATATCCCTATATTTCAGAACCGTTTTCACTCATCATCCCAATATTATTTGTCTCATAATATAGAAATAATTACCCAAATCATTGGAGAGGGATATAGGTACCACCCCTCACATAATGATAACCATACATTTGTGTTCCATAGAAACATAAATCATTCATCATGTCGTATCCCTTGAAAATAAATGGTTTTTATTCATTGTTCATCATAATATCACCCATTGAAGATAAAACAGTATCACAAATATCATTTTATTATAAACAAAAACCAACCATAGATAAAATAAATATTGTATTCATATTTTTGTTGGAAGACACCCAATGTCCGATGTTTGGAAAATGGTAAAAAATATTCCTTTCAACACACTATCTAAAAAGAAAAAATTGAGTTAAGAGTACCTTTAATTTTCATAGAATAATAGTTAAAACATTTTTTATTTAATTTTTAGTAATCATGGACATGAAATTGAAAAATTCCTCATTGGATACATAGACATAAATAATCCCAAACAATAATGAGAATACAAAATAATCCCTCACAAATAACATTGCATTGGGGTGCGAAATAATAGAATGAATAAAATATGTTTATATGATGTAAATACACATAAAAAAGAGGAAATATAATATAATTTAATCAAAAACACATTTTAAAAATATTCATACAATGACATAATAAATGAAATGGGTGTTTAACCCAATGAATGGAAATTGAGTTAATAATTCCCGAACATCATGTCAATTTATTATTTTTTCACGTTAAACCCACATGAATAATAAATATGTATTATTAATATATATATTAAATAAAAACATATATACCATAAATTTTATGACTTATATTTAAAATATTATGATTTTTATTAAAAATTTGATATTAAAATTACTATTCTAGATGAAATCTACTTTGTTTTTAAAGCATGTTTTGGTTAGACAATCTTGTTGATTATACATGATCTCAATCACATCATTGATAGAATTATATTAATGGTATTGATGTTTTATATAATAATTATATACATATGTCTATCGACTCTTAAATAGTAAATATTTAAAAATGTATTACACAATTCATGGACATGACTGGTAGTACCAACGTCGGAAGGCTGATTTTGTTTTTTGATTTATGGATACAAATAGGGGTAAATAATAAATTAAATTTAAATAATAATTATTATATGTTTTATATTATATATATTTATATGAACCCTTATAATATTAATCAATTAAATTTAGTGGTGAGAAATTAATTGTATCGCTTGGTGGAGACGGTTATCGGTACATTCACATAAGTGATATATTTTATAATTGATTGATGGTAAATAGTGTGTATAAAATTGTTTCGATAATGATAATAAAATTTTAGAATGATGGAGATGATGAAATTATTATTTTATGTCAAAAATCACTAATTTTGAGGATTTAAATAAGGAAATAAAGATAATTTGATTGATAAGTGCAATTACCACTTATTTGAATCATCTCCATTGGAGCATCTATAAAGGGTTGTAGGGTTGGGTTTTTATTGAAATAAAATGACTTCTATAATGTGAATAGGGGTTTTTATAATATATTTATCTCATTTTTATCAATATGGAAGACATAATTTGATGTAAATAAGTGAGGAAGGAGTTTTCCTTTTATAAAAGAGGTGAGGGGATCTTTTGGAATTTCCGTAAAGAATAAATTATAGTCCATTAATTTTAAATATAAATAATACAAAATGGCCATGTATTATAATATAATATATGTTAAGGTTATAGTGTCATAATTCAATAGAAATATGACATGTTTTTTTGTTCATTTTAAACTGTATCATTTTTATTAACACACTGTTAACCTATTTTAATTTTAACTATGATAAACACCTTTTCAATATAAAAAGGATTTAATTTAACATATAAAGTGTGTGTTGGAAAACAAATCTATTATTTATAATAATTCATACCATAAATTATCTATATCTCTTTATATAATATTTTTAATTTTTTATATAATTTACGAAATATTATTTTCCTAAAATATCATTAGTTTCAATTGTAGAACTATTTATTACATTGACTTTATGAAAAACAAGAAAAAATAAATATTTAAACTAAATGATATAATACATAGATAATATTTCATAATAATTAAATAAATATATTACACCTTGATTAAATTAATTTATTTTTCTTTAAACATTTTAAATTTCCATTATTTTATTTTTCATCTAATGGAATAATTACTTCTCATTGTTGCATACTTATTTATTGTACTTATTTCCTACTAAAAATTTAAAATAAAGTACAATGATTTGGGTAAATATTTAATATTTAATAGGAAAATTTTTCATCAAACATATCATCTAAATTTTTATATTTAAAAATTTATATAGTATTTAGAACATCATTTTTAACTCATTTACATATAATTAATTAAAATTTTATAAACATGATAATCCCATCCAAATGGACCTTAATGTAATAAATAAAATTAAATCCCTAAAATAATTTTATTAATTTAATAATAGAAACTAATATTTTTTGATAACATACTTTCCCCATCTGGATTCATAAGAGATATATATGACAAAGAAAGTGATATTTTGTGACATTCATGGATTTAAATAATATATATGTTTTTTCACAAAAACTAATTTTTTAATAAATTAAATTTTCAACCATGTGTATTAAGTGTATAATTAACTTTACCAAATACGATATAGTGTGTAAAATTATGAACACATCCCATATTTTAAAACCAAATTAACCTGTTTTACCCTTTATTAAGGTGTTAAATTTTATCACAGTTACAATTAACATTAAAAAAATGAAAGTGGACTATTATAAAAAATTATAAACACTAATTCCTAATAATAAATATTTATTTTTAATTTATAAATAAATAAATTTTAGAATTTATTTTAAAATAAATCTGGTAAAATGCAAAAAATAGTGTTTTTGGAAAAATTGGGTTTTGAATGAAAAATGATTTTATACTGAATTCAAGTATAAAATACACTTAAAACCCATAATTTGGTTGTTTTATATCTAAATTAACTAATTAAAAATTTAATACTAATAAAAAAATTACACTGTAAAGTAATGAAAATAAAAAAAAATGTTTTCATAAAAAATATTATTATTTTTTAGTACTCCATTAAAAAGAAATGTTTTAAGAAAATTATCATAAATTCCATTTAAGGAAATTTTGAGATAAATAATTAAAAAATGGAATTGTTTTTAAACAAAATACATGACTTTTTGGAACTATTATTCATTCATAAGAAGAATAAAAAATAATTTTTGAAAATAATAAATTTTAAAGAATGTATTGACTTAACTAAAAATTGTTTGACCATTTTTAAATTATATTAATAGTAAGTTAATATTGATTTGGTCCTTTATAATTATTTAATAAACTAGTTACTCATATTTATTCCCACTAATTTAATAGCTACTATATAATATAAATATTATTTTTTAATATTTTTTCATAGTTCATCAAAACATGTTATTTCATATATCCTAATATATCAAAGAGACCAAATTATTTAAAAAAAATATCAAAAAAATCATGTTGTGTAACATTTCCCAAATTTTTGTAAAATATATGAAAATGTATTTTACAATCAAATTTCCTGTTAAATTTTTAAAACCTTCTTACGGCTTGTTATATTAAAATTAAATAATTATTTTTATATCATTTTAAGTATCATAAACTGAATGGTTCTATATTTATTTAACAACTATCTACATTGAAAGGTTTATTGAGTAGAAATTATATTTGTAGAAATTTAATATAAAATTATATTTAAAAATAAATAATCGATAGATAACTCCACATGACTTCTTCTTCAAGCGAATAATCCTTTCAATTGTAAACTGGATCTAGCCTCTGTATAATCATCTTTACAATATCTTTATATTTTATCGGATCAATATCTCCACAAATTTATATAAGAACCGACAAAATATGGTTGAGTAAAAAACACTATTTTCTTTTAATACAATCTATATATAATAAAATATTCTATAAAGATCCAATAGATTGAAAATATTCAATTTTCTATCACATTTAAAAATATTATAACATTTTCTTCTGTATCCTTTTTTGATAAATCGCAACTAACCTTCTCCATGTATATATGAAATGAAAATTTTCCATTTATGGAATCTAAAAGATTTACATTCCTAATTAATAATTTTATATTCCTTAATTTTGTTGAAAGATTCTTAGTATTTGTGACTTGTATTCCATGGACTACATCCAATAATATATCAAACTGATGTTATCATAAACCATATTACAATTTAGTCACCCAAATATAATGATATCTTCCCTAAAATTTTAATTTCGGTTTTTTTAAAATATATTCATTAAAAACAAACTCCTCATGATTGATTCACTATGAATTAGGATTTAGAAGAACATATTATAACAAGACATGCCAATTCACACCCTATGATTGTTTGAATTTTGATGCTATAATATTTGAACATGAAAAATGTTATATAGGTTTTCATAATCTTGTTTGAAAATAAAATATTAATGTTTCAATGAAATTATAAAATAATCCAACCAAATAATTAATTTGTAATATATAAATTAATAAAATGTGTATTGTCTTACCCACAGTATGATACATACAAGTAATACATATAAATGTTGTTCTAAAACTTATAATAATCACAACACCACTATTTTGTGATTTAAATATTTTCTATTATCTCACTACTAATCCATATTCTATAGAGTCTTATACTCATACCCATATTTGAACCAAAGTGTTATACTAGAAAAAAAATATTGAATGATAATCCAAACTGATGAGAACAGTATTAAAATACATAACACTAATTAATAATGGCGTTCCTAATGAATATCTAATCATCCCCATATTATCCTCACCTTTGTGTGTAGTAAAATCATCTTCTATAACCAATAATTCATTAAAATTAATTGAATGAAAATAAACTCATGAAAATATATATTTTTCAAATTACAACCTAAACCACTCACTATTTTATTTTCTTCTTGATATTCAATGTATTTTGTCATATATTTATTCTTTCTCTAAAAACATTATTCATCAATATCCATATATTTTTTGGAATTTGCATATTCAAATTAAAATTTATAACCATGTTGAACATATTATATTTAAAATTCATCTATTAAATTTTCTCCTTTTAAATATCCATCATTGAACATTATTTATATCGATAATCATTATAAAAAAATAGTCATTATATCATTCAATCCTAATACATTGATATTTATTGAATTCTATAATTTAACAACAACCATGGAATGGTTATTTTCATTTTGGTGTTGTATATTGGTTTCTTTATCAGTTTTATTCGACTTCAACTAACTTTAAAATGTTATGAGATGGATCACAACTCATACACCATTTTTTAATATAAATGTAATTAATATTTTAATTACCTAATTATTATCCTGTAATCACTCATATTGTAGTTAAATCTATTTATAATGATGTTTTATAATATCTCTTAATTCTTGATCAGTGTTTTTCATTGCAACAAGTGTCCTTACATTATATGATTCTATACATATTTTGATTACCCTTATCCCACAAACAATGTTTAATCTCAAAAAAATCTATATGATCTAATAAAATTAAATACATTTTGATTTACAGATTTTATAGTATAATTTACTCATAAAAATGTATAGATCATTATTAAATAACTTGTGTTAGTTCCTATGAAACAGTTATTGTATTCGTAAACTCATTCTTTATTCTAGGATTGATATCATTAATAAAAATAATCTTCATGCGTATACTTACTTCCTTATAATTTTTCCATTGTATCTGTGATCACTAAATCAATATGGATAGAACGAAATTCAAAATTAGAACCTTATATTGGAAAAATAAAAAATATTGAGTCATTTTTTTATCTATTTAAATTTAGAAACCCAATTTCTAAATATATGAAGAGGAGAACGCATCAATGAATAGATTATCTTTATATCAATGTCCATATGAATGTTTTTATGCTGATTATAAAGAGAATGATCACTATGTATTTTGGTTTGTGAGAATATTAATGATATAAAAAATGTGTAAATGTATGAACTAAGCTTCATAGACAATAAAATTTTTTTATATAGATGAAATTTTTTACTATTTTATAATTAATAGTTGATAAATATAATCAAACCTAGTAAATACAATTATGAGTGGATATAATTTATGACTATGAATCCAATAAATAGACATTTAATTCCCTATCTCTAATTTAAATTGGTGTTTTACAAATCTCAACCATCATGCTATATATTTTTTAGATACAAATCTGATTCTTATAATCCCAATTATCTAGGAGGCTCAAATAATATATATTTAAACCCCTACAATTTATTATAACCATTATAATTGTAACATCCCAAGTAAGTAATTAATAATATATATTTTTATCTATGTCTGTTAATTAATTAGATAGTGTTTTAGAGGCTTAAAATGAAAATAAATACAATCTTCAGCATGGAATACACTAATATTTTTTAAAAGATTGTTTTACTGCCTTTTGATGGAAAACCATTTTTAAATCTATCTTCTGACAATTTTATAAGCTATGTTTGTCAAAATAAACTTATTCTTTATGATTGGGACATCAAAATTTACTTCGTGTGAATTATTGGTATTTTTCACACAATATTCATTTTTTAATGAATAGTGAAAAATACTGCATTTTACATCAAAACTACATTTTAATCTAATTTATTTATATGATTAGATTATATTTTGAATTGGTTTTAAAGTGAAATTAGAATATATTTTTACCATTTATTCCAATGGTGGTTGTTGGAATCAATTTCACTTTGAAATTGGACTTAAACTAGTATCAATCTTTTGATACTTATTGTTTCATAAAAACACGCTATTTGTCATGACAGCAAGAATTAATTATTAAATTAATTAATATTACTTATATGTTTTGAATTTAGTAAAATAGACTTCATTTTTGAATTTGGAATATCAAATATATCTTAGGCTGAATTTTTGGTAATTATCTGAAAAACATCAATTTTTGATGAATAGTGAAACCACTAAGTGGTACTTAGAAAAACTGATTTTCCGTTTAAATGAAATTTTACGACTTCTGTGTTTTGATATTCAAAAATCCTAAATACATGGTTTTAATTATTATGTAAATTGTGGTTCAATGAGATTATAATAATTTTTTTGGTGAATAGTAACTTATTAAGTTTTTAATCGCGATTAGTGGTAATTAGTGTAGTTTAAGATAAAAATAATGCATTATTAATATGAAATGACCTAGAAACATGTCATAACCTTATTGGACGTGTCATGGCCGACCACGAAAAGCCATGGGTCAACATAGGGACCCCATGGATCCACTTTGGTTGGGAAATGATATAAATAACCTTTTATTAAATGTTAAAGTAAAAATGATACACACATGAGGTGTTTTACTAAAACAATTTTTACATTGGGTTATACAAGTCAGATTTTTTACTATAAATATTAATTAGAAAGCTAAAATGATTTCCTACATCATAGTATTTTTTTTATAATTTTTATAAATTAAATATATTAAATTATTTATGACATCATGATGATACATCGATGACCTCATTATTTAACGATTTAAATAAAATGGAAAGATAATGTAATATCTACAACCTACACATGTCCAAAACCTATTGGATGGGTGTATTTAGAACCCTTATCACCTTATACTCAAATTGTATCAATGGGGGACCTTTTTAATCAGAAACATATTTTAAAATAAAGTAACTTATCTTTACATTCCAAGAGTGCCCCTCCTCTCCTCTTATAAATGGCCCCCACCTCTACCTCCTTACCCACACTCCCAAAGCCTTTGGCTCGGCCAAAACCTGCTCATTTGGCCTCTCCACTTCCCTCTATTACTCCTTGAAGCCTCACTTTGGGCAGAAATATTCCCAAGGAAGCCTTTGAGCTCAAACCAAAGGGAGTTACCCGATTTTAAGGTAATGTCTTCTTTTGAGTCCTTTTGTTTTATTTTTCTTCTCCAACCCCCTAAACTCTTTTTATTATTTTCTTTTTTAAAAAATCAAGTATCCTCAATATACTAGGAAGTTTTTATAATATGGATTCGAGCTACACTTACACCCACCTACATCTAATGGTTAACGAACATACTATTTCCGTGGATGGTGAATTTATGCCTCCTGAAATGATGATTGTACAACATTATTTTAACACTTTCAAATGTGGACATTAAGATGTAAATATATTTATATATGATATATAATATGTTTATGTTTTCCTTAAGCTTCTTTGTTTTTCTATTTGGTCATACCTTTATGGTTTCCATTATGGGTAAACGCGATATCTTCATTTAAGGAAGTGCGGACTACCACCCCCTCAAAGTGATTTGATTCGTTAAATACCATATGTGGGATGTGTAAAGGATGGAACTATGATATTATATATGATATTATACTATAATTATAATATACCTTTATATCATTATGATTCCATTCTATAAAATACGAAATAGAAATGAAAGTAGCGTTTATGCGTACGTACGACTTACCGTCTCCAAGAACGGTGCATTTCATTTTCTAACCTCTAAATGATTATGTAATACTATAAATGCATGTATATACTGGATATATATGATATATACATAATTATTATAATTCTGGATATAATCAATACATGATCAATATGTAATTATAAAGTGTTTATTTTTTACTCAAGTACCAATGATCGTTAAAACGACCGTTATTAACTTAAAGAATTACATAGTGTTCATGACATTGCAACAAGTGATATGAAAGGAATAATGAACTTTTAAAAAGTTCTTAAAGAAGTATAAATTAACTCAAGTTTATTATTTAGGACATTAAAGAACAATCGAGTCACGTCGGACCCGAGGTATGGGACTTCGTCTCAATCTCCTTTCATTGAGGCATATTTTGTTTTATACACAACCCTATTTTATACGGTGTATAAACCCATTTGACATTAATGTTTATCCAAAAGGAATCTTTTTTATATGAAGCGTTTTACTAAATTACAAAAGGTAATGTTTTTTTCGTACATATTCGGCGACAACGACTTCTCCACCGCCGTGACCGTTATTTGAGTTTCGGCTTCCTCTACAAGACATACCTTCTATTTAAAAGAAAAATAATTACCATGTTTTAATTTTCTTTTATTTTGGTATTGAAAACTGTTTTCATAATTTTTTTATATCAATGTGTTGTATTGATATCTTGTGATTGAAAGGTGGAAATGTTATGTTTCCTTTATGCATGTTTTATGTGATAAAATTATGTTGAGGTTCTTGGGAATTATTATGAAGACGGGTGGTTCTGTGATAAACTAAGGGCGAGTGAGCCCGATATAGCTCTCCAATGCATTGGGTAATGCGAAGGAGTGAAACGTTAAGGTTTCTCTGAAGAGATTTAGGGAATATACTGTGATGGGTATTCCAAACGTAACCAAGAGGGTTACTCCCTACGTAAGAATGTTATGAATGCCTCAAGTTACCTATATGTCTTATGATTTCTACGATTTATTCATGATTTAATGAGGTATGTTAAGGTGATTATGTTTTATGGGTAAAATATGATCTCATTCTTATGTATATATGTACCCATGTTTCCTTTCAATATTTTTTATATCCCTTACAGAGCTTTTTATGCTCATCCCAAGTTTTTTTTTTGAAATGTTTTTCATAGGTCAAGGGAAAGGTACATGATATGATGATAGGGTCAAGGAAGTGTCAAGAAATAATCCATGTTTTATTTTAAATAAATTTCCATTGATGGAAATGAAGAATACTATCTTTATGTAACCACTTTGTTTATATGTGGAATGTAATGCATGTTTTATGATATAATACTCTAAAACACTAATCCCGAAAAGGCCCTCAATGTGTAATCTTGTAATAACTCAAGATTAATTAATGTTTAAGTTTTGGGCCTTATAGTTGGTATCAGAGGTCAGTTTAGATAACTTTAGGAGTTAGAATTCTATTAAATGATTATCCAAAAATATTGTTTTTGAAGTGATATAGCATTTTAAGATTACCATGTTGCTTCATCTAAGACATGTTTGTTCAGAATGGTTTTCCGAAGAGGAAACAGGGAAGCAGTGCTAAAAAGGAATATAGAAGGAAATAACCTTCTGAATCAGCATCCTGAGATGGTCGGAATTGGAACTGAACAGTTTTTTGTAGTGATGTAACAGTTGAATCAGGCTATAAATGGTGGTGGTATCCATGCACGAGATCGGCCAGACCAACCGCGAAGGAACATGTCAGTGGTGGAACATTTCATGAGGCAACATCCCCCATCATTTAGAGGATCATCTGTCCATGTGCTAGCTGATGGGTGGATTAAAGAACTGGAGAAGATTTTTGATGTCATGGGGTGTTCAGACAATCAAAAGGTTAGTCTTGATATTTACCTTTTGGAGGGTGAGGCAGATCAGTGGTGGTCTATGGTTAAAAATATCAGGGATGCCGATGATATTAATGCTCTTGACTGGGATGAATTCAAAGGTATGTTTCTTGAGAAGTATTTTCCTAAGGTTGTTCGAATTAGGATGGAAAATCAATTCTTGGAATTGAGGCAAGAGGAAGACTTAGTGGCTACCTATTAAGAAAGGTTCACTCGATTGGAAAGGTATGGTCCAAATTTTATCCGAGACCTTGATAGTAAAATCAATCATTTTTACTCAGGATTAAAGCCAAAATATTGAAGGGAATTAGCTTCTCGTGAGTTTAAAAGTTAAGAAAATCTTGTTCGATGTGCTGAGAAGGTGGAAATGGAGTTTTCCAATGATCAAGTGTTCTATAAAAACCAGCAGAAGAAGAGACTGAGGTGGCAGGAGAAAGGTAAGAATTCTTCAAAAAAGTCTGACGGTAAGAAAACTATGTTTCCAGTTTGTGATAAATGTGGAAAAAGGCATGCTGGGGAATGTCTTATGAATTCTGGAAAGTGCTACCGATGTGGTAAGATGGGAAATAAGGCTCGTGATTTCACTAAAAAGGATCAAGGTGAAGGTAAGACCAAATTTGATTTACTGTTAGTGAAATGTTTTATGTGCAATGAGATGGGTCACTATGAAAATGAGTGTCCGACAAAGAGCTTGAGTGATGGAAAGTAGTTAGACTACAAGAAAAAATTGGTGGTTAAATCCATTGCAACTACTTCAGCAGATGTCGGTCCGACAAATGAAGTTGTATCAGGTACTTTGTTTGTTTTTTCAGATTATGCTAGTGTGTTGTTTTATTCGGGGTCTACACGTTCTTTCATCTCTGAAACCTTTTCTAGTAAAATGGGAATACCATTTCAAGAGATGACTCCTGAACATTTGGTAAAAACACATGGGAGAAATGTTTAGGCAAAAAGAATTTATAAGAATCTTCCTATCCTTATATGTGGAAATAACCTACTTGAAAACCTTATTGTTCTACCTCTAGTAGAGATTGATGTTATCCTGGGTATTGATTGTCTCTCTTTTTACCATACTAAGATTGACTGTAGAGCTAAAGAAGTTTCTTTTCAGAAAGACTTTCAGTTTGTGTATAAGAATGAACGCTTACTGTTGATAACTTATCAAGAGGCTGAGAAACTTGTAAAATATGGAAATGAATGTTACCTTCCACACATTGTTGAAAATAAAGGAACTGTTCAGATTAATGATGTGCCAGTGGTAAATGAGTATCATGATGTTTTTCCTGATGATTTTCCTGGAATAATACCAGATCGAGAAGTTGAGTTTACTGTTTACTTAGTTCCTGATGTTAATCCAATTTCAACACCCCCTTATCGAATGGCTCAAATTGAACTTTTAGAGTTGAAGGAGTAATTGCAAGATTTATTAGAGAAAGGTTTCATTCGACCTAGCACATCACCATGGGGTGCTCCTGTCTTGTTTGTTAAAAAGAAAGATGGTTCAATGAGACTTTGCATTGATTTTAGAGCCTTGAATAATATCACTATTAAGAACAAATATCCTTTGCCTCATATCGATGATTTGTTTGATCAGCTCTAGGGAGCTCAGTATTTTTCAAAGATTGACTTGAGATCGGGGTACCATCAGCTGATGGTAAAGGAAGAAGATGTTCCGAAGACTGCGTTCCGTACAAGATATGGCCATTATGAATTTGTAGTAATTCCTTTTGGGCTAACCAATGAACCTGCTGTATTCATGGACTTAATGAATAGAATTTTCCATGAGTTCTTGGATAAGTTTGTGGTGGTTTTTATTGATGATATTTTGGTGTTTTATAAAAGTAAATAAGAGCATGAAATACATTTAAGGGTTATCTTGAAAACCATAAAAGAAAATAAATTGTATGGGAAATGCAGCAAGTGTGAGTTTTGGTTGCAACAAATTTCTTTCCTTGGTCACATTGTTTCTAAAGATGGGATAATTGTTGATCCTGCAAAAACAAATGTTGTGGAAGACTGGCCAAGACCCACAAATGTAACTGAGATTCGTAGCTTCCTTGGTTTGGCAGGCTATTACCGAAGGTTTGTTAGAAATGTTTCACGGTTATATAGTCCAATGACTAAGCTAACTCGGAAGGGTGTTAGGTTTATCTGGACAAAAGAATGTGATGATTGTTTTCAGGAATTGAAAAGAAGATTGGTGACTGCTCCAGTTTTGGCACTACCTTCCAGGAATGGATAGTTTGTTATATATAGTGATGCTTCATTGAAAAGACTTTGTTGCATCCTAATGCAGAATGATAAGGTAATTTCTTATGCTTCACGACAGTTGAAAACTCATGAGGTAAATTACCCTACAAATGATTTGGAATTAGCTACTATTGTTTTTTTCTTTAAAAATTTGGAGGCATCATTTTTATGGTGTAAAGTGTGAAATATATACCGATCACAAATGTTTAAAGTATATATTCACTCAGAAATAGTTGAACATGAGACAAAGGAGATGGCTGGAATTAATCAAGGATTATGATTGTACAATTCATTACCATCCGGGAAAGACAAATAAAGTGGCTAATGCTTTGATTCAAAAAGTAATTCTTCATTAGAAATGTTGCATTTGGAACATGATCCTTTGGTTAATGATTTGATAAACTTTGTCATAGAAGTTGTGGGTGCAGGATGTTCTTCTGTTTTGTTTCAGGTATCAGTGAGATCATTTCTATCAGATAGAATCAGGCAAGCACAGAAGCAAGACAGTGAGTTGCAGAGAAAGGTAGAGCTGGTTCAGAAAGGTAATTTGCCTGAATTCAACATTGATAATGATTGTGTTTTGAGATTTGGGAAGAGATTGTGTGTGCCTTGTGATTCACAGTTGAAGAGAGAGTTGTTATGTGACGCTCATAGTTCTCCGTTTTCAGTTCATCCTAGTAGTACTAAGATGTATAGAGATCTGCTAGAGTATTACTGGTGGGATGGAATGAAAAGAGATATTTCTGTTTTTACTGTGAAGTGTTTGACTTGTCAGTAGGTTAAAGTAGAGCAGCAGTTACCGAAACGGATGCTTCAGCCTTTACCAGTGCCAGAGTGGAAATGGGAGAATATATCCATGGACTTTTTTGTGGGATTACCGAAGACATCTCGATGTAATAATGCAATCTGGGTTATTGTTGATTGCTTTACTAAATCTGCTCATTTCCGTGCTATACGAGATACTTTTTCACTAGATCAACTTTCCCATTTGTATCTTAAAGAGATAGTCAGGTTACATGGTGTTCCTTTCTCCATTTTATCTGATCATGATCCCAGGTTCACTTCTAACTTTTGGAAAGGCCTTTAGAAGTCATTGGGTACTGAATTAAATTTTAGTACAGCTTTTCATCCTCAATCAGACGGGCAGTCAGAATGAACAATTCATGAATTGGAGGATATGCTACATTCTTGGTCTATGTATTTTCAGGGAATTTGGGACCAACATCTTTCTTTGGTTGAATTTTCATATAATAACAGTTTTCATTCCAGTATACAGATGGCACCATTTCAGGCATTATATGGGAAGCGGTGTCGAACTCCAGCATTCTGTGATGAAGTGGGTGAAAGGAAGTTGATGGGACCAGAATTGGTAGAAGAGATGGCAGAAAAAGTTCAGCTGATTCAGAAGCACATGAGAACAGCTCAGAGTAGGCAGAAGAGTTATGCGGATAACCGGAGGAAGGATCTATCTTTCGAGGTAGGTGATCATGTTTTTCTCAAGTTTTATCCTTGGAAAAGTGTGATGAGATTTGATATGAAAGGAAAGCTGATTCCATGGTTTATTGGACCATATGAAATTCTGGAGAGAGTTGGATCAGTTTCATATCGGGTGGATTTACCTCCGAGTTTATCTCAGGTACACAATGTTTTTCACGTTTCGATGTTGAGAAAGTATATGCCAGATCCATCTCTTGTTTTTAGTCCAAAGGTAGTTCAGCTAGAAGAGAACCTATCTTATGAGGAACAACCAGTCCATATTCTTGACCACAGGGAGCAAGTGTTATTGAATAATGTGATTATGTTGGTAAAGGTTTTGTGGAAAAACCACATGATGGAAGAGGCAACATGGGAATCTGAAAATGCAATGAGGGATAAGTACCCCCATTTATCGATAAGTAAATAAATTGCGGGGACGGAATTTTCTAAAGGGTGGAAGGATATAACATCCCAAGTAAGTAATGAATAATAGATATTTTTATCTATTTCTATTAATTAATTAGATAGTGTTTTAGTGGCTTAAAATGAAAATAAATACAATCTTGAGGATGGAATACACTAATATTTTTTAAAAGATTGTTTTAATGCCTTTTGATGGAAAACCATTTTTAAATCTATATTTTGACAATTTTATAAGCTGTGTTCGTCAAAATAAACTTATTATTTATGATTGGGACATCAAAATTTACATTGTGTGAATTTTTGGTATTTTTCAGACAATGTTCATTTTTTAATGAATAGTGACAAATACTACATCAAAACTGCTTTTTAATCTAATATATTTATATGATTAGATTATATTTTGAATTTTTTTTAAAGATAAATTAAAATATATTTTTACCATTTAATCCAATGGTGGTCGTTGGAATCAATTTCACTTTGAAATTGGACTTAAACTGGTATCAATCTTTTGATACTTATTGTTTCATAAAAACACGCTATTTGTCATGACATCAGGAATTAATTATTAAATTAATTAATGTGACTTATATGATTTTAATTTTGTAAAATAGACTACATTTTTGAATTCTGAATATCAAATATATCTTAGGGTGAATTTTTGGTAATTTTCTGAAAAACATCAATTTTTGATGAATAGTGAAACCACTAAGTGGTACTTATAAAAACTGATTTTTCATTTAAATGAAATTTTACCACTTCTGTGTTTTGAATTTCAAAAATATGACATACATGGTTGTCATTAAGAAGTAAAATGTGGTTCAATGAGATTATAATACTTTTTTGGTGAATAGTAACTTATTAAGTTTTTAATCGCGATTAGTGGTAATTAGTGTAGTTTAAGGTAAAAATAATGCTTTAATAATATGAAATGACCTAGACACATGTCCTAACCTTATTGTATGTGTCATTTCCGACCAGGAAATTCCATGGGCCAACTTGGGGACCCCATGGAGCCACTTAGGTTGGGAAATGACATAAATAACCTTTTATTAAATGCTAAAGTAAAAATGACACAGACATGAGGTGTTTTACTAAAACAATTTTTACATGGGGTTATACAAGTCAGATATTTGACTATAAATATTCATGAGAAATCTAAAAATATTTCCTACATCATATTATTTTTTTTCATAAATTTTAGACATTAAATAAATTAAATAATTTATGACATCATGATGATGCAGTGATGACCTCATTATTTAACGTTTTAAATAAAATGGAAAGATAATGTAATATCTAAAACCTACACATGTCCAAAACCTATTGTATGGGTGGATTTAGAACCCTTATCACCTTATCCTATAATTATATCAATGTGGGACCTTTTTAATCCGAAACTCATTTTAAAATAATGTAACTTATCTTTACTTTCCAAGAGTGCCCCTCCTCTCCTCTTATAAAAGGCTCCCACCTCTACCTCCTTACCCACACTCCCAAAGCCTTTGGCTCGGCCAAACCCTGCCCATTTTGTCTCTCCACATCCCTCTATTACTCCTTGAAGCCTCACTTTGGGCAGAAGTCTTCCCAAGGAAGCCTTTGAGCTCAAACCAAAGGGAGTTACCCGATTTTAAGGTAATGTCTTCTTTTGAGTCCTTTTGTTTTATTTTTCTTCTCCAACCCCCTAAACTCTTTTTATTCTTTTATTTTGTAACAACACCTATATCCACAATATACTATTATGTTGTTATAATATGGATTAGATCTACACTTACACACACCTACATCTAATGGTTAACGAACATACTGTTTCTGTGGATGGTGAATTTATGCCTCCCGAAACGATGATTGTTCAACATTCTTTTAACACCTTCAAAGGTGGCCATTAAGATTTCACTATATTTATATATGATATATAATATTTTTATGTTTTCCTTAAGCTTCTTTTTTTTTCTTTTTGGTCATACATTTATGGTTCCCATTATGGGTAAACTCGATATCTTCAATTAAGGAAGTGCGGACTACCGCCCCCTCAAAGTGATTTGATTCATTAAATACCATATGTGGGATGTATAAAAGATTGAACTATGATATTATATATGATATTATACTGGAATTATAATATACCTTTATATCATTATGATTCCATTCTATATAATACGAAATAGAAATGAAAGTAGCGTTCATGCGTACGTACGGATTACCGTCTCCATGAACAGTGCATTACATTTCTTACCTCTAAATGATTATGTAATATTATAAAATCATGTATATACTGGATATATATTATATATACATAATGATTATAATTATGGACATAATGGATACATGATCAACATGTAATTTTAAAGGGCTTATTTTTTACACAAGTACCAATGATCGTTAAAACCACCGTTATTAACTTAAATAATTACATAGTGTACATGACATGGAAATAAGTGATATAAAAGGAATAATGAACTTGAAAAAAGTTCTTAAAGAAGTAGAAATTAACTCAAGTTTATTATTCAAGACATTAAAGAACGATCGATTCAAGTCAGACCCGAGGTATGGGACTTCGTCTCAATCTCCTTTCATTGAGGCATATTTTGTTTTATACACAACCTTCTTTTATACGGTGTATAAAACCCTTTGACTTTTACTTTTATCCAAAAGGAATATTTTTTATATGAAGTGTTTTACTAAACTAAAAAAGGGAATTTTTTTGTCGTACGTATGTGGCGACAACGACTTCTCCACCGCCATGACCGTTATTTGAGTTTCGGCTTCCTCTACAAGCCATACCTTCTTTTTAAAAGAAAAATAAATACCATGTTCTAAATTTCTTTTATTTTGGTAATGAAAATTGTTTTCATAATTTTTTATATCAATGTTTTGTATTGATATCTTGTTATTGAAAGGTGGAAATGTTATGTTTCCTTTATGTATGTTTTATGTGATACGATTATATTGAGGTTCTTGGGCATTATTATGAAGACGGGTGGTTCTGTGATAAACTAAGGGCGGGTGAGCCCGATATAGCTCCCCAATGCATTGGGTAACGCAATGGAGTGAAACATTAAGGTTTCTCCGAAGAGATTTATGGAATATACTGTGATACGTATTCCAAACGTAACCAAGAGGGTTACTCCCTACATAAGAATTTTATGAATTCCTCAAGGTACCTTTATGTCTTATGATTTCTATGATTTATTCATTATTTGATGAGGTATGTTAAAGTGATTATGTTTTATGGGTAAAGTATGATCTCATTATTATGTATATATGTACCCATGTTTCCATTCTATATTTTTTATATCCCTTACTGAGCTTTTTATGCTCATCCCAATTTTTTTTGAAATGCTTTTCACAGGTCAAGGGAAAGGTACATGATATGATGACAGTGTCAAGGAAGTGTCATGAAATAATCCATGTTTTATTTTAAATATGTTTCCATTGATGGGAATGAAGAATAATATCTTTATGTAACCACATTTTTTATATGTGGAATGTAATTCAAGTTTTATGATATAATTCTCTAAAACTCTAAACCCGAAAAGATCCTTAATTTGTAATCTTGTAATAACTCAAGATTAAGTAAGGTTTAAGGATGGGGCCTTATAATAATTATATGAAATTTAATTTTACCATTTAGGAGATTTAGTAGCACTGTTTATATTTTACCTAACAACAGAAGAAAAAAAGATTTAGAGCCTATGTTACACATTACAATTAAGTTTTTAAAATCTAAGCACAATCATATAAATTTTTATATAAAATAGTTGTATTTATAAATTTTTAAAAATAATTAGATAATTAGACTCTTTATGCATGGTTGGGTAATCCAAACAAGACATTTGTGAAATGATATATGTTTTTATGAATTTTATGTCTCATGTATGGTGTAAGGATTGGGGAACCATGAACTCCTATCTTATATTCCAAATTGTTCACCCAATATTTTGATTTCATTTAAAATCATCATAATAAATGTTATAATTAAAAAATATATTAATATTTTCTTATTTCAATGTGTTTAATATGGCTCTGAAAATAATACATAGTGATAGAAGTTTTTATACCATATTTTATTACAAAATATATAGCCTATGAAGTTACATGTATATTTTATAGAAAATAAACTTTTATTCAATTTTTTTGTGTGTTTTAATATATATTTAAAAGAAAACTAATTTAATCATTTGAGTAATTAAAAATTTGAATAAAAAATTCATAATATAAATTTTAGAGTATTTATTGTTTTTTATTAATTTGTATAATATAATAATCATAATATTTATAATTAAATCCTTAAAAATAGTAAATAAAGCCCCTTTTTCATCCCCATATAAGAAATACCACTATGGGTGGGTAAATGGATGCACTTTCCTTGAATTCATTTCCACACATCACGACTGATCACTCCATGGTAGTGGTAATATCTTAAACCATTATTCTTATTCATATTATTTGTTTTATTTTTATCTTTCCCCCCTCATTCCAAATTTTTTTAAATCTACATGGATATATGATTTGAAAATTTCAAGATAAGGTTACTGGGGATTCAAAATTTCATATAGTGAACCATAAATAAGACGGTAATTTTTTTAGGATCCCCTTGGTGCTTCTATTAAGGTATATCTCCAAACATTACAAAATGTTTGGATACATCACAACAATGAAATAATTGAAAGGGATTATGTGATTGTTATTTGACGTATTAAAGTGGAATTTCTATGACGATGTTGGTGAATAATTTTTAATTATTTTATTTTTTATAATGGTTATTAAAATGTTTGAAATAACTTTTAAAATTATAATTTTGTATCTTTTATTCCCTTTGATGGCATATGTTATACATATTATTTAACTTGTTTTATTTATAAATGATAATTTGGGAGAATTATAGATAAAAATGGCTATTAATTCCTTTAATTGTTTAATTTCATTGTATTTGATAAAAAAAGTTGAAACAATTAATTGTTATAATTAAATTAGGTATTATTTATTGTATAAAACAATTTTATATTTCTTTATAATTTATCTAGTTTTTATTATTGTTCTCGAATGATAAATATATGTTAAATCACATTATGGTGGTCTTTCATCCATTTAAAAGAAATAATATTTTATAATATGAAATAATCATTGACCATTCAAGGAATTAATAATAATGACTATTTATGAATTAATTTTTTTTGTTTTACAATATTTTTCTAGATTAATGATGTTTTTGGTTAGTGTAAATTCAATTTCCCATTGAATTAAAATTCCTTATGGTTGATAGCATTTTATGTTTTATATGTGTACTCAGACGATATTAGAAACCTTTACTAATGGTTATATTTTATCATAACACTAATTACATAGTTATGATCATAGGGAATTTATTTGTAAATGTTATTACCATTATCCCTATAATTTGGTTTCTGTGATTGATTTATCACTATTTTGTTGTTAGCATACTAAAAATCATTCTTTACACTCACCCATTTTGTCTAAGTATAACTGTATATTATTGTATTTGAATATAATATATATTATAATGATCTTAACTTGCTGTTAAATTAGTTACATTGGGAATATCCCATATTTATTAGTTGATAGATATAATATATTAGTTATTGGATTTTATATTTGTTCCTTTTAAATTCATTTTTCATTAAATTTTTATGTGTAACATGGATTCCAAAAAATGTAGTTTTACTCTCATATATGGATTTTTATGATATTGGTATATATTTTGTTTTATAATTGGTTAACATCATGTACATAGTGGTTTCAAACGTATTCTATTTTTCTCACACCCAATATATACACATTTAAGGTGTATATGGATATTGTTTGTCATGATTTATTTTTTGTGGTGTACTTTTTAATATTTTGTTTATAGACATAGGCTATTTTAAGACTTTTTAATATAAGAGTTTGTTGCATAAAAACATTTCACATGTCACATTATTAATTATTAGTTTTTCCTTTTTCTGATGTTCAGTTTGTGGGAGTATTAAATAATTAATTGTCATTTTATTTTTGTTGATTATATAATTTATTTACTGGGGTTACACAGGTTTTCCACTATATTTTTTTTCTTCATTTTTTATTTACTTTTTCGAAAAGGTAATCCCAACAATTCTTGTGTAATTTTATTGGAACATGTTTCCAATATGAGGAAAATGGATCTACCCCTTGTGTTTGGTTTCATATAATCTTAGGTTTAGTTTCTATGTATTCTAGATGGAATTTAACAGTTTTCCATCTTTTATTAGGGCTCGTAGACTTTGAATTTTAATATTATTCTCAATAAAAAACACATCAATATCCATTAATTTAAAAATGGTATATTTTATGTGATTTGATCACATGAGTATTTTCTTAATGATAATTTGAAGCCACACCACTAAAAGTGGATGTCAAACTTGATTAATTCAATCAAATGATTTTACCCCTATAGATATATCTTCTAGGTTTACATCTTCCCTCCTATTACCCATTAGTGATAATGTGAATTAAATAATTTCACATTAAATTGTTATAGTTTTATCAATGTACTCATTAATTGAGGCACCATATGTTTTCACAAATATATATTGAGATTGAAATATTAGAATTTAATTAACAATACATTCATCTAGAGGCCGACTATATCTATAATTTTTTGGGAAAATATAACACTATTTGAAGACTTGATTTCATTCTATTTGTAATATTTAAGGGTAATTTTATGCTTATTTTTGGTAATATGTTAATGGAATTCATCATTAATATGAAATGTATTATTATACCCATAAAATAAATAAATTTACACGATATATAGCCATATAACATTGACCATGTTTGTTTATCATGGAAATGTATTCCATATCCACTTGTGACTTATTCTCAATATATTCACATCACTCAAAGATCACAGAATAATAATGATGGACCAAGGTTGGATGATCCTCTATGATAGAAAGAGAAAAAAATTAATAATATATTTATAGATTATATATAGTGTGTTGAAATATATCCTATAGTCTCTATATTGGTAACTCTTCTTTGGGCAATGATACTAATTAAGGCCTCAGTTATTGTCCATGGAGGCCAAATTTGTTTGGAAGTCACACATAAATTCTATTCTATATCTATTAATTATTCATATATTGATTATTTATCAATTCTAAAGGTCATGATCTATAAGGTGTAAATTTATAAAACCATTAATATTGATTAAAAATAGTCATTCGACCTCATTTTATCATATGAATAAATTTAATTATTTCCCACATAGATGAATAGAATGAATTCATATCAAAATAAAGGTTTTAAAGGTATTTTTCAAAAACACAATGATTATATGAAAAAATTGGGATGTTATATACCAAATTAATGATCCATATATGACTAATATTTTTTATGATTATTGGGAATCATTTTACTATAATACTTCTTCTGATATATTTTCAACACTCTTCATATAATATTGGATTTTTATTTTTTATATTTTTAAATTATTGTCACATTACATTAAATGGGATATTTTATAATAATATTTAATTACAAAATTAATAATTACTCATATTTATATATTTTATAACGTATAATTTAAAATATAAGATGATTAATTGGGTATTATTTGAATCATAATAAGTATATAGTTGAGGTTCTATTTTTAGAGCATGATAAAAGGACTTAGCTTTGAAGGAGAGGTTCATGTTGGGAGTTCAAACTCTATTAATTTAATATTTTGGAATTTATACTAATTCATATCCCATATTTATTGAGATAAATATTATTAAATTGGAATAAATACTTTAATTAAATATAATTGAAGTATATTTTTCTAAGGGGGGTGATTTTATTAAGATAAAAATCATGGATGATATGAATCAAAAAACAATGGTTGAATGATTTTAAAGAACTTTTTTAGAATATTTTAATGATTAATTATAAGTTTTTGGTGGGGGAATTGATGATTTTTTTTAGTTTTGGAATAAGATAATGGAAATATTATGATAGTGTTCTATTGAAATTTTACAACTTTTTATTTGGATTAAATAATTAAATAGTTGATGGGGGTTTGAGAATTATTAAAACAAACAATTTTTATTTATTAGTCCATCACTCTTATTTTATATATTGAATAATCACTTGTAGACAAAGAGTTGATAGATTGATGTTCATTACAATTTGGTGTGTCATAGTCTTCCATAAATCACATGATCCATAAGATTGTAATAAATCATATGTATTTGGATTAATATGATTTCGGAAAAAAATATAAAGATATATATTTAAATATATGGTGTTGTATAGATTAGAGAATGAACATTATTCAGATCATGGTCCCTTCATGGTTAAATGGGTATAATTAAGATAATTCACACAGTTATATGGAATTTGGAGTCTACATATGATGTAACATCTTATATTTTAAAACACAATGTCCATATAAATAATAAATAATGGTAATATTTTATATAGATAATATAAAATATAGTAACAATGCATATGAAGTGGATATGAATAAATGAGATTATTATATTGAAATTGAATTGGATATAACTGAAAATGAAATTAAATTGAGTTCATATTTAATTTTTAGAAATAATTACATAATATAGAAGTCCATGAATGTTTTTTGGTGATATTGGTGTAATTATTGGTTGATCTTCCTAAGAGTGTAATAAAAATTTTTAGGCTCATGTAATTGTGGGTCATGTGTAAAATATTTGTGTAAAAATAAATTTATTTGTAAATTTTTAAAAAAGTGAATTTATAAATGTATCATATGGGGTGATATTATAGAGATATATTAAAAAGAGTTGATGATGAAATGAAGTGGTTTTCTAAATGTATTGTGAATGGAATAAAATATACATGCATTATTAAGAAAAAATAAATAAGAAACTAAAAATTATATATTTTTTGTAATACGTATAGATAATTTTAGATCATTACCTTTTTTTCATGATATAAAAATAATTTAATTTTACAAGCATCGTAATTGTAATATTATTTTTGAAAATGTTTTATAAAGGTTAGAAATTTTTTTATAAGAGTGAATAAAAAGTATTATAAGCTATATACCGATTGAAAATATGGAGTTATAATATTCTAAAATAAATGTATATATTGATGATATTTTTATATAGATTTAGGTCAGTATTTATGGATTTATTAATCATGTTATACACATCCTAAAATACAATAATTTAATTTGGTCATGTTAATGATTTTTTCAACAAAAAAGAATGATTTATGTTTTGACGTTAACTATGAATTAATTTTGTAGTTACTAAAGGTGGAAATGAGAGAAATATATTAATTTGAGTAAAAACATAAGATGAATATTAAAATATATATTATATTTTAGTGTTTCAATAAAATTGTATATAGATTATTTTATAATAAGGATAACTGAGATATAGTCAAGAGAGGAGGATGAATAAGTGAACATTGAAATATTATATTGGTACATCAATCAATTAAAGAAAAATATTAAAAATTAATTATTATTTATCATAAATATTTTTAGATAGTGATGAAATAGAATGTTTTTACTTCTATATAATAAATTATATATCTTATGAAGAAAGGGACTTATAATCTGAATAGGAATTACACATTCATATCATTATGAGATCACACATTCTATTGGTAGGAAAAGCATTGGATGTGTTCGATGATGTCAACATTATTTATTGGTTTATACCTGATAAAATGAGTCTAAAATTATAATATTGGATAAAATCCAGAATATATAAACCTTAAAATAACCAGAATATATAACAGAACCATGTAAATATTGTCATCCTTGTTTTTGATGTATTGTGTGTTGCATAAAAGGTTCATAAATTTAAAAACAACACTTATCACTTTATCTAATAGGTAATTTTTTTGAATATAATTTTTTCATTTAATGCGTAGTATTTAGGGAATACAAATTCATCCCCCCTCCTTATACTAATATCTATCATTGGAAATCAACAGAATTACCAAAATTATTCTCTATCTATGGAGATAATTTTATACAATTATATATTAAAAAATATAATGGTATGTATATATAAGTAATATTTTCTTCATGACTATATTATTAGTATAATAAAATTTTTTCATTTACCCAATTCTCATAATTATACACACATAAAATTAAATAAACACACAAGAACTATCAAAAATATAACATAAAAGCTGGCGTCAATACTAAATAATGTATTTATAATATCATACTAGTAAGATCCTTGGTCTAGAGTGGAAACTTGTATAATGAAATATATAATTTCGCCTATATTTTATAATTCAATATAAATATCTTTGATTAATATTAATTTAAACGTTTTTGGGAAATTTTATCAATTTTTTATATTAATATGATTACTTGTAAAATTTTATAGCCCAATCATTCCTTATAAAATATTAAATACATTATTCACTCATGAAAAAAATCATTTACTTGGATCACCACTTATTTGGGGGATAATAAAAGGCACATAAATAACTCTATATATCAATGTACAAATAAATATTACACATATAGCACTAGAGATTAATAATGGGAACTCATTAATATAAATCACACGAAATACAATGTTTAGGAAGGATCCCTTCCTCTAAAAGAATCATTTACCCATATTTGTTGGGATTATAAATATTCCATCATAAGAGTAATTTTTTATACGATATGTAAATGAACCAGTATTATTACACTATAATTTTATTGCGTTATAAGTTAATAATCTTTGATTCTTATTATATTTCCATCATAGTCACTATATTATATATTCAATATCTATCTCAAATCAATCTTTCTTATTGGGTTTTTTAATAGTATAATTTGTGTCCCCCTTATTCATAAATATAACAAAATGATGATGGTAAACATAATTTTTTATTCTTGATTAGTGCTCAAAACATCTGAGATACTGGATAATTTTCATATATTTTTATAAAATTATATTATCTGTATAATCTAAATGAACATTATAAAATAAATGAAAATTTATCATTTTTTCAATGTATAAATATCATTAATAAAGAAAAATTATTTCTTCTTCATATTCAATTTCATTCGTTTTTTGAATGGTAAACACATTAAAATATCTTCAATATTTTGATCCATCCTTTCTGCACATTATAAATTTATTAAATATCCATATTCATATATGAATATTAATTATTTTTCACATGTTTTAATTCTCTTCTCATTTCCCTTTTAATATCACTGGATTAATTCCTCCATAAATGTTTATTATTTATAGGTTATTTAATAATTAAATGAATTATTTTTTTTATTAATTAATATATTATTTAAATTTTCCATCTTTTATTTTAAAACCAATAAAAATGCACTTAAAAAAGTCTATACTGTAATAAAATGAGATTTTCTCTTTAAAAATATAATGTTTTATGGTTTCATTGAAAATCAACACTAAAAAAATAAATAATCATCATAATAAATAAATTTTACAATTACTAGATATAAAAACATGTAACAAAATTTCTAAATATATATATACATAAGAACATTAAAATTATACTTACAAATTATAGTCAATTCTTATAGCTAATAAGTTAATAATTTATTTTTTATGATAAAAGGGTATCTTACGAAATGTATATTTTTCAAATTTGGGTTATTATTATTAGGTGTATTTTTTATAGGAAATCTAATATATGAAAAAATGATTTCTTAAAGAAATATGATTGTATTTATTTTCAATAATATTATTTTGATGTAAAATTTATAAAACTTTTTATATGATTTAGATCAAATTGACATAATTATAGGAACTATCATGGTTATATGAGCACAATATATATTTTTAGTTTTATATAAAACAATTATTTTTTATTTGAATTATGAAAAATACTATTTTTGAAAATACCATTCATTTTTAAAGTTCCATATGGATATAACCATCACATAAAATAATGTATTCATTTTGCAGGATGAAATACATTTCATTATGCAATATTATATATTTTAAAATATATTTTATTAATTAAAAACCTATATGTAATATGTAATAACATAAGTAACATTTTGAATAAATTGTTATCAGTGCATTATCCATATAAATTTAAATATTAATTTTTATCATCTAAATTACATGAAATGAATTTAAAATTTATAATTTATCAATCAAAATTATTTTTTAAGGGACAATTTACTTTCAAAATTAAATATTAATTTTCATAGGGAAAATTGTTTTTATCCTAGTTAAACCAATACTTTTTAATTAGTAAATAAAATATGAAAATATTTTGAAATTTTAAAAATTAATTAATTAATTAAAAAGTAATTATATAATATTGTGTTCATATATATATATATATATATATATATATATATATATATATTAACCGAAACACATATAAAGGATAGCCAATTGAAAATTTTATTAGGAACACATAATGAATAACATTTAATTTTGTAAAAAATATTTCTTAAAAAAATTGTTTGTGCCACATATTTGGCAATTTATTTATGATAAATTGTTCCAAAATTGGGATACTCTACATACATATATGGAAATAAGTGTCAAATTATATTTCTAATAATAAAACTATTGATATCATTAATATTTAATTAAGGGAAATAAATTATTAAATAATTAATCTATTGTGCCTATAAATATCGTATGTTTACATGAACATTAGTCCTTCTTGATAAAAATAGGTTTTAATGGTGAAAATAAATTTTTATCCAACCATACGACACATAAAACACCTAAATTTCATACATATCCATTCGTACCCATTACATAGTATTCATTTTGATGTACAATTCACATTGAAATACTTATAATAGGAGGCTAGTTTATATCATTCCATGATTCAACTACTATTTGAATTAAACTTTTAAATATACCCTATAATGATATCATAAAATCCCATTTCAAAAACAAAACCATTCTTTGACCACACTATATCATAAATACACCATTTTCAATTATAATTTCTCAGGATTGTTCAAAGTCTGGAAGAATGTATCACTTATTTATTGTTCTTTCTTTTTTATTATTCAGTTTTACTACTGCAAATAATCACTTATATTCATGAGATTATTGTTAAATAAGTAATAATTTTTTTATATTTTTTTCTTTTGATAATGTAGTTTCTCTATTTTTAACATCCTCCAAAACCACATTAAAAAGAAAAACGACTACATGTATATGTGTGGTCTATCACCACGGGAAAAAAGGGGCCAATATTTATCTACCTTCATTCATATATTTTTTAAAATGTATATTTATTATGATTACTTAATATTTATAACATTTTAATTTTTCTAAAATTCAAGAATATTATCATTTTATCTTTCATTTAGTTCTATGAAAATAAGAGCATCATCTGTCCTTAATTGTGGACAATGACCTCAATGAGATGACGTTATTTGTTTCAACAAAAACTGATGTGAATTGAATAAAAAATGTATATAATGTTTAATTTTTTTATTTAACAACCCATTAGAGTTATATATTTATTATACTATACATTCCATAAGTAATACTATCAATAATTTTTGTTTTTTAAGTTAAACCTCTAAAAAGGAAAAATAAATGCAACTTTTATTACATTAGTTTATTTATAGAGAACCTAATTAACATTTTAAATTATTATATAAAGAAATATTAATGTATTCAATTTTGGATGTTATGAAACTATTTTACGACAAAAGTTTCCATAGCCAACAAAGCAAATGTATAACTTCTAAATTAACCAAACAACCACAACTAATCGATGAAGGAGAAAACAATATTAAAAATATGTACCCAAATATAATAAAAGTACTGTAAAATATTAATCATATATAAATTATTATATTATTAATTATTTTAAATTTTTTTTGAAAATTATTGATAATAATTTTAAGTGAGGCACTCCTTTAGTAATATATAATAGTCTCTATTTCATTTTACTTTCATTGAGACATCATGTTTAAATATTTATGGTATATAGTCTACACCATTTTTTGAGGTTATATTATATTTCATGATGTTCAATCCTCATTTTCTTATTATAATTTTTATTTTGTTTTGGATTAAATGATTAAAAAGTTGTAAGGGTTTCATCACTAAAAATTCAACTTTCAAAAACATGTTCTTTTATACGATTAACATTATTTAAATAGTGTATATACTTCCACATGGTAATTTAGTATCATGAATAATCTTAATAAATATTATTTTTCCTAAAATTTTATGATACCAATATATAAATTTTTATTTATTATATTGTTCATAATTCGTAACTAAATTTTCCTTAAACTCCCTTTCTTGACACACACATTACTTTTTATACCAATTTAATTTTTGATGGAATATAAGCTCACCAATTAATTTTTTATCATGAAATATGTTTTATAATTGGACTTTTAGGTTTATTATCATGATCCTTCTCTTTTAAGGGTTAGTTTATAATCTCACAGATGTAAAATGTTTTTCCTCATCTCATATCCATTTTCCCATGAGTTTTTGAATCACTTAGTCAGTTTTACCTTCCAAGTCACTTTTACACGAATTATCTATCTGAATAGTATATTTTCTTTTTATATGGGTATAATTGTTCTCCTCATTAATATCATTTCAATTAATGATATTCCACCTCAAATAAAATCACAATGTTTGTAGGAGTAAGTATTATACCTTTTAATGGATATTTTACTTCTATTAACATGTTTTACCATTTAATGTTTGATCTATAACCCAAATATGTTTCATATCATGTGAGCTTAAAATTTTCCTTCACCTATTTTCAATTGAATTTTTTCATACTTTTTTAGAATTTTTTGACATGGTTTGTAAATGATATTTATCATTTTATAAAGTATTGTATTAAAAAAAGTGTTTCCTTTCTACTAATGTTTTAAATTATTTAAAAATTATCTAAATAAAAATGTTTCTATGTAATTATCAAAAACATGAACTATATTTTAAAAAATAAAATATTTTTATTGTAATGTCTCCTACATTAGTAATTTTCAATTTAATAAATGTATTCTATATTATTCCATGGGAAATTATCTGAATGATTCTTTTTTTTATTTCCATGATACTACCTATATATGCCTCCCTATTTTTATAAGGGAATATATTTTTATCATGGTATATTAAAATATTCATTTTTTTCATTTGAAATGATATATTTTTATTTCTAATTAAATTTTCTAAATTCATGTATGTATTCGATTAATCCCTAGGATATTATTGATCAATTTTATTTTTTAAATAACACATTTCACCTTATTTATATATATTTCCTCTGATATTGTCATATATATATATATATTATATGATCCAATATTCAAATTTTCTAGAATAATCGTCCCATTGTATTTTCAAGGATTATTTCTATGTCCTTACCACTATAAATGCCATATGATTCATTATTTAATTGAATTATATTAACCTATACTCCTTATATAACGATTTATTGATGAAGTTGTTTCATAAACAATATAAAAATATCTTGTACGATGAAAATTTTCCATTAATAATCATATGTACTATGTGGTATTCAAATTTATTAATAATTAAATTCATTATATACCCATATATTATCCATCGGGTTATCATGTCATTCTTATTGATGAAATGATAAAATCATACTTAGTAACCTACTTTAAAGGGATATAAAATCCATTCTCATTCCATTTTAATTTTTTTAAGATATTGGATAAAATCATGTGGAATAAATATATAATATTTTAAAATATTATATGTGATCATATACTATTCCTCAACCCATTGGGTAATGTTTTCATCTCATTAGATATCGGTTGCATGAGGAGTGACCCCAATGAACATTGGGAGTTGGTGGTTAAAATATAAATAATGTTATGCTAATATAGTAGGAAACCATGAAATTTTATAATGATTTAATTTTATAAACGTTACAATGATACCAAACTCTTATTTTATGTTCATTGTTTAATCTTTATTCATAATATTTAATCACTTGATTTCATGATTTCATAAATATTATCATTATATTTATAATACCATATTATTCCCTCATGCTATACTCCGTTATCATTATTATTACCTCGCTAGGATTTCAGGATAACTATTTTTTTTAATTTCCACATGTTATACTATATAGTATTATGAGTACATATTGTAAATTTGACTACACTATATAGATTAAATATCAAATAATTTGTTATGTATTCACATATAATAATAATGTGTCTAATATTCTGAGTACACTAGAACCTATATCCCCATATTTTATATTTTAAAAATTGTTTTATATGATATGTTATAAAATGTGTTTGGGTATTGGGTTTTTATATATTTTAGGAAATGATTATTTAGATATTTTATGGATTGAGATTAGTGATAATTATTGAAAACCCTACGGGTAAGCCTCAGAGTCATATATGACCATGATGTTATGGTATGGAAGATATTATGTGACATTCTTATAAATATTTCCCTATCAAGATACACAATGTGGTTGTGTTTTTTTGTATATATACATATATGTATAACATTTAATATAGTGGATATTTGAGTGTATCTAGATCATCTTTTTGTACAATAGTTAATGTTCCCTTACCACACACGGGGCTCGACACTGTTGTGGGATATTAATTGTCTAAGCATATGTGTAACATCCCAGGTAAATGAAGAATAATATATTTTCATATTTATTAATATTTTTGAATTAAATATTAATTTTATCTTTAAAGGGGTTGTTATGCTCGATAGCATACCCAATACGCAACAACATATTTCTTTGTAATCTTACATTGCACACTAATAATCTAACATTATTATTTTAAAAGGTAGTTAAATCCTAGCCATTTTATTGGCGGGAATGAAAAAAAATAACTAAAATATGATTATACATGTTTGTTAAATATATTTACATTTATCAAATAAAATATAGAGGCTTAAAAGTGAATGAATCTAATTATAAGCATAATTTTCATTAAAATTCCGATTTATCGCCTTTTAATGTAGAACCCATTTTAAATCTAGTTTTGGTCACATTAATTCATTATATATGACCAAATAAAATCTTTATTTATAATGAGGACATCATAATTTACTTTGGGTAATTTTTTGGTATTTTTCGGATAAAGTTCATTTTTTAAGGAATATGGAAAATATAGTATTTTAATTCAAAACTATGTTTTAATATAATTTATTTATGTGGTTAGATTATCATTTTAATTGGTTTTAAAGATTAAATAGATTATATTTTTACCATTTAATCTAATGTTGGTCATTATAATCAATTTCACATTTAAATTGTATATAATCAACTGTCAATCTTTTAGTAGTTAATATATCTTTAAAACACGCCTTTTGATTTGACAGCAGAAATTAATTTCAAATTAAATTCTGCAACTTATAGGGTTTTAATTAGGATAAATTTATTCCATATTTGGAATCAAGAGGTTAAAATTATGTAAATAGGTAACTTTTATTTTTAGGCATTTTAAATATTTACCTGAGTAAATATTTTATTTACCATGGTTAAAGGGTAAATCAGGTTAATAAGGGTAAAACAAATAATATTTATTTACCCTAACAGGTGTAATAATTATATTGGTTGCGTCATATCCTACCATGGGCATCCTTGGGTCTATTTGGGGACCCCATGGAGCCACTTAAACATGATTATGACACTTTAGTTTAATTAACTTAAAGTAAAGGCCAAAATGAATTAAACAAATATATTTTCGTAAATAAATTTTTAGATGTGGTAATTCAAGTTATATTTTCGACTATAAATATTCATTGGAAAGATAAAAAGATTTATTACATCATGGTATTTTTTTTTTAATTTTTAGACAACAAATAAATTAAATTATTTATGACACAATAATGATAAAGTATTTACCTCATTAATAAATGATTTAATTAATTAAGATTATAATGATTAAAATATTAACCAAAACATGTCCAATTCTGATTTGATGATTCTATTTTTATTATTAGTCATCTTCGCTTCAACCATAATGATTTTTGGACCATTAGAAACCGAATATCATTATATTATAAAATAATATTTTCACACTTTCCTAAAGAGCCCCTCCTCTCCCTTATAAAAAGAGACCACTTTTATGCAATTCCTCACACCTCTCAAGCCATTTGGATCATCCACCCTCTGCGCAAGTAATCTACCTACATCCCTATCCTCATTCTAGAAGCCTTACCTTATGAATAAAGCACTTCAAGAAGACCTTTGGTTCAAACCAAAGTGAGTTTCCCAAATTAAAGGTAACTGTTTCTCTTAAATTGTTTTCATTAATTTTGCTTCTCCAACCCCTAAACTCTTTTTATTTCCTTTCTTTTATAAAAACACAACTATACTCAATATACTAGGATGTTGTTATGATAAGTATTAGAACTACACTTACAAAAACCTCCATCTAATTGATTAAGAACATAATGATTCTGTGGATGGAAAACTAACGCCTCACGAAAAGATGATTGTTCAATTACATCTTACCGCCTCTCATGGTGGCCATTATGATGGAACTATATTTATATATGATATATATATTATGTTTATGATTTCTTTATGTTTCTTTAATTCCCAATTATATAAATACTTTATGGTTTCCATGGTGGGTAAATACGATAATCTCATTTGAGGAAGTGCGGACTACCACCCCTCAAAGTGATGTGACTTGTTAATGCCCTATATGGGATGTATAAATGATATATTTAATGATATTATATATGATATTATACTGGAATTATAATATAACTATGTATAATTATGTTTTAATTCCATTAAAATAAGAAATAGAAATGAAAGTAGCATTCATGCGTACGTACGGCTTACCGTCTCAATGAACAGTGAATTTCATTCCATACATCCAAATGTTATGTACTATTATAAATACCTTTACAAGCTGGATATATATGATATATATGATACCCAAATAATTAATATGATTCTGGATATAATGAACCTTTTACCACGTGAACAACATGTAATTATAAGATGTCTATTTTTGACTCAAGTACCAAATATCGACAAAATGAACGTTATTAACATAAATGATTACATAATGATTATAAAATGCTAATAAGTGATATAAAAGGAATAATAAACATGAATTAGGTCCTCAAGAAAGTAAAAATTAACTTTAGTTTATTATTCAAGAGATTAATGAATAAACAGGTCAAGTCGGACATGAGGTAAGGGTCTTCGTCTCAATCTCCTTTCATTGAGACATTTTTAGTTTTATAAATGACATTCTTTTATACTATGTATAAAACCCTTTTAATTTTAATTCTATTCAAAATAAATATTTTCTCTACGAAGAGTTTTACTAAATGACAAAAAGGAATGTTTCTTTATCATAAGCGGTGACAACGACCTTTCCACCGCCGTGAGTATTATTTGATCTTTGGATTCCTTAACAAGATGGAATGTTTTTAAAAGGAAAAAAATTAACAAATACTATTTTTACATATTTTGGTATTAAAAATTATTTTTAGAATGTATTTATTATTTCAATATATTGAAATGATATTTTATTATTTCAATATGGAATGTTATCTTTCCTTTATGCTTTTGTTATGTGTTATGATTATGTTATGGTTCATGGAAATTATTTACGTATACGGGTGGTTCCGTGATAACCCTAGGATGGGTGAGCCCGAGATAGCTCTCTAATGCATTGGGAAACCTAATGGAGGAACAGGTGAAAGTTTCTCCTAGATATTTAGGTAATATACTGTGATGGTATTCCAATGGAACTCCATATGTAGATGTGATAGCTAAAATGTAATTATGGTATGGATTCCAAAAGTACCTTTATGATTTATGATTTCTATGTGTCTTTCATAAATCTTATGAATTCATGAGGTAAGTAAAAGATTTAATGTTTTTTAAGTATTTATGAACAAATGTATTTATTCACTGTTTTATAACGCTTATTGAGCCTTTTATGCTCATCCCATGTTTTGAAATGTTTTTCACAGGACTTAAGATGAATAGGGTCAAAGATGGGATCAAGGAAAAGCCATGCTCTCTTTAACGTGGAATTATACATGACTTTTTTTCAAGAGTTTTTATTTTATGAAAAAATGTTGATTCTGGTAGAAGTGCCTACTTTTTAATATTTTGAGATGTAATAGTTATTTCATGATTCCATAAAACTCTAAACTGAAATGATCTTAATGTGAATTATTCATTTAATTCAATATTATGTAATGTTTAAGGTTGGGTACTTATAGTTGGTATCAGATGTCAGTTTAGATAAATTTAGGAGATAAGATATTGTTAAATTAATAACTATAATGTAATTTATGTTATTATTGACATCATATAGCATTTCCAGATTACTATATTGCTTCGCTTAAGATATTTTTTTTGTTAAGAATGAGTTTTCATAGAGGAAAAAGAACAGATTTTATGGGAAGGCATACAGAGGGAAATGACCTTTCAAATCAGAATCCTGAGACGGTCAGAATCATGACTAAACAGTTTGTTGCAGTGATGGCTCACTTGACTCAGGTTATTACTAGTAGTTTTTGAAAACTTTGCACGGTTATCTTGTCCAATGACTAAGTTAACTCAAAAAGGTGTTATGTTAATCTGGACAAATGAATGTGATGATTGTTTTCAGGATTTAAAAAGGAGATTGGTGAATGCTGTAGTTTTGGAACTGCCTTCCAGAGATGGTGAGTTTGTTATCTACAGTGATGCTTCATTGAAAGGACTGGGTTTTGTCCTAATGCAAAATGATCAGGTAATTTCTTATGCTTCACGTCAGTTGAAACAACATGAGTTAAATTACACTACACATGATTTGGAATTAGCTGCTGTTGTTTTTGATTTAAAATTTTGGATAAATGATTTGTATGGAGTGAAGTGTGAAATATATAATGATCAGAAAAGTATGAAGTATATATTCACTAAGAAATAATTGAACATGAGACAAAGGAGATCGTTGGAATTAATCAAATATTATAAATGCACGATCCATTACAATCCGGGGAAATCAAATAAAGTGGCAAATGCATTGAGTCGGAAAAGTAATGTCTAATTAGCCATGATATGTTTGGAACAAGATCCTTTGGTTTTTTATTTGATGAAATTTGGAATAGAAGTTGTTGGTGTAGGAATTTTTTCTGTTTTATTTCAGGTGTTAGGGAGATCATCTCTATCAGCCAGAATAAAGAAAGCGCATAAGGAAGACAGTGAGTTGTAGAAAATGGTAGAGTTGGTTCAAAAGGGAATGTTTTCTGAATTTAACATTGATAAAGATTGTGTTTTGAGGTTTGGAAAGATATTATGTGTGCCTTGTGATTCAATGTTGAAGAATGAGTTGTTATGTGAAGCTCATAGTTCTCCGTTTTAAGATCATGCTGGAAGTACTAAGATGTACAGAGATCATTGTGAGTATTACTCATGGGATGGAATGAAAAAATATATTACTGAGTTTACTATGAAGTGTTTGACTTGTCAGAAAGTTAAAGCTGCTGAAAATTATTTTTTATTTGCTTATCAAATCACTTTGTAAGGAAAGTGAGAAACCGTAATGTTCAGCAAAACAACCAAAAACATAAAATTCCCAGCACAAAAGAGTCTACCTCTGCCCAGCATATTCTCCGTGAATGGGTCCGCCACCAAGACATGAGCACTCGGACGGTCCCTTGCAAAGATGCGTAGGCACAATCCCGATGGCCAGGCCATACCCTCTCAGAGTCCAAGTGTCATGTCGTAGTGGTGAACTCTTGCTCTAAACCTCATCCGAAGTAGAACCAGAAAATGCTGGGAATAAAACCCCAAAATCACCTTCAGCCCACTGCCTGAAGATAGGTCCTCATAAACAAATACTCAATCAAAATGAAAGACCGGGCTTTAGTCAGAAAAAGAAAGCATAGAGTCATTGAAATAAAATTTCAACCTGCTAGAGTTCATATCCCTAAAGAGCTTCCATGAGATATCTGTTACCTGAATATGTGGCACTTCCGTCAGCAGGACTTCTAAAGCCGAAGATAGTTTATCCCATACCTTTATGTATTCCTCAAGCTTTAACAACCCTTGGTTGAATCCCCAAACAAGAATAGAGTCTTGTTTGTCAACCCAAGAGTATTCCTCCTCCTTAAGATTGATTTCAATATTCCGGCCCATCATCTTGGATGCATCCTCTTCCGACGCATTGAGATACAACACCTGCTCTTTAACCTCATCAACCGAACTCAGAATTAAACCCCATGATCCGGGTTGATCAGGGAGCTCCGGCTTACCTGCCGCCTCCCAGGCCACCCTCTCATCCACTCTCTTTTTTGCAGACCGAGTCCTTGCGGGAGGTGGCAAGGAAGAGTAGTTCTTCTTGCATTTCCTCCTTCTGTTGCTCCTGCCCCTCGGGCTTGTTTCACCAGCCGAGGTACACTTACTACCTCCTATGGAAGGCTCCACTCGGTCCCCATTTTCACAATCTGATTCCTCATGATTTTTGTTAAGCCCTTCCATATTGAGGCCGTCAAATTGGTTTCCCACAGGTATGGAGTACTGGACCCCCCTGACCACCTCTTCACAGGGGGAAACACCAGCATGACCGTCCCCTGAGGAAATCACATTGCTTGGAGGTACCACCTCCTTATTCAGCCTCTGCCTTCCCAACCTCTGGTCTTCAGTAACTCCCAGTAGAGGATTTCCCTCGCTCAAACCAACCTCCCCATCTGCCATTGTCATACCAGGATTCTCGGCCTGGCTGGGTTGAATGAAGCCACGTCCCATGAACTGTGGTAGCGTGCAGAAGTCCTCAAGAACCACTCTCTGCGTAGCCCCATTAGTCTGTGTTTCAGAACACTCCACATTTGTACTGGAAGTGAAGTTACATGGGGGCTGATATTGGACATTCTTGTCCACTGCATTGCCTTTGCACCCTGTTACAGATCTGCTCCCGCCACTGAGATCACCTATCAGTCTTCTAAACACCTCTTTAACTTTCGGATTAGTAGGACTAACTTGTGGATTCTCCTTCCTCACTTGACTATCGCAACGAAGAAGCCCCGTGCCAATAGCCTCCGTGCCAGACCCTGTATCACTTTTGCCCAAATCTGCCAACTGAGTCGTCATAGCACCGCTCAGTGGACCACTTCCCACACAACGCCTACTGCCTCCATCCCCATCAATTCCTTCGGCTAAAACATCCTCCCTCAAAGCGTTCACAGGGGTTCCACGATTTCCATTGTGCACGTCCTCTGGAATTTTAGAAACCATGGCTTCTTTCTTGCAACTCTCCAGCGAATGACCCAACTGCTTGCAAACCTTACAGAATTGAAACCACGACTCATATACCACAGGTTGTTTACACCGGAATTCTTCCCCGACGGTAATCCAAATAAAGTCTAGAGGATCCTTGGATGCGTCCACCTCCACACACACACGAGGATTAATCGGGTGAGATACCGCATTGGTCCGACTATCGGAACACAAATATCTACCCAGAAGAGATAGTCAGGTTCCATGGAGGTCCCCTCTCCATTGTATATGATCGTGATTTTAGGTTCACTTATAACTTTTGGAAAGGCCTTCAGAAGTCATTGTGTACTGAATTAATATTCAGAACAGCTTTTCATCCTCAATCAGATGGGCAGTCAGAACGTACAATTCGGACCTTGGAGGATATGTTACATGCTTTCTTGATGGACTAACAGGGAAGTTAGTACCAACATCTTTCTTTGGTTGAATTTTCTTATAATAACTATTTTCATTCCAGTATACAGATGGCTCCATTTGAGGCATTGTATGGAAAGCATTGTTGAACTCCAGCTTTTGGGGATGAAGTAGGTGAAAGAAAGGTGATGGGACTAGATTTGGTACAAGAGATGGCGGAGAAAGTTCAGTTGATTCAGAAGCACAAGAGAACAGCTCAGAGAAGACAAAAAGGTTATGCAGATTACTGTAGAAAGGATCTTTCTTTTGATGTATGTGATCATGTCTTTCTCAAAGTTTTTCCTTGGAAATGTGTGATGCATTTTGGTAGGAAGGGAAACATGAGTCCGAGGTTCATTGGACATAACGAAATTCTGGAAATAGTTGGATCAGTTTCATATAGAGTAGCTTTACCTCCATGTTTATCCCAGGTACACAATTTTTTTCATGTTTCGATGTTGAGAAAGTATATGCCAGATCTCTGTCATGTTTTGAGCCCAGAGGTAGTTCAGTTGGAAGAGAATCTCTCTTATGAAGAACAACCAGTCCAGATTCTAGACTGTAGAGAGAAGGTGTTGTGGAATAACTTAATTCAACAGGTAAAGGTTTTGGGGCAAAACCATATGGTTGAAGAGGCAACGTGGGAATCTGAAAATGCTATGAGGGATAAATACCCCCACTTATTTTGATAAGCGGATAAAAATTGCAAGGATACCATTTCCAAAAGGGGGGAAGGATATAAAATCCTAGGTAAATGGAGAATAAGATGTTTTCATATTTTTTAATATTTGTGAATTAAATATTAATTTTAGCTTTAAAGGGGTTGCTATGTTCGATAGCGTACCCGATACACAACAGCGGGTTTCTTTGGAATCTTACGTAGCACACTAATAATATAATATTATTATTTTAAACAGTAGTTAATGCCTAGTCATTGTATTGGCGGGAATGAACAAAATTAACTAAAATATTATTATACATGTTTGTTAAATATATTTACATTTATCAAATAAATGTTAGAGGCTTGAAAAGTGAATGAATCTAATTTTAAGCATAATTTTCATTAAAAGGCCGATTTATCACCTTTTAATGGAGATCCCTTTTTTGATATAGTTTTGGTCACTTTAATACATTCTATATGACCAAATATATTCCTTATTTATATTGAGGACATCATAATTTACATTGGGTAATTTTTTGGTATTTTTCTGATAAAGATCATTTTTAAGGAATAGTGAAAATATTATATTTTAATCCAAAACTATGTTTTAATCTAATTTATTTATATGGTTAGATTATACTTTTAATTGGGTTTAAAGTGTAAATATATTATATTTTTACAATTTAATCTAATTTTGGATCTTATAAGCAATTTCACATTTAAATTTTATATAATCAACTGTCAATCTTTTGATAGTTAATATTTCATAAAAACACGCCTTTTGTTTTGACAGTGGGATTTAATTTTAAATTAATTTCTGCCACATTGGTGTTTTTAATTTGGAGAAATGGATTCCATATTTGGAATCAGGAGTTTCAAAATTTTTAAATAGGTAACTTTTATTTTTAGGCATTTTAAATATTTACCTCAGTAAAGATTTTATTTACCATGGTTAAAGGGTAAATCAGGTAAATAACGGTAAACAAAATAATATTTATTTTACCTAACAGGTGTCCTAATCCTATTTTGTGAGTCATATCCGACCATGGGCATCCTTGGGTCGATTTGGGGACCCCATGGATCCACATAAAAGTGATTATGACACTTTATTTTAATTAACTTAAAGTAAAGGCCAAAATGAAATAAACAAATATCTTTTAGTAAATTAGTTTTTACATTGGGTTATACAAGATATATTTTCAACTATAAACATTCATTGGAAATATAAATCTATTTCTTACATCATGGTATTTTTTTTATAATTTTTAGACAACATATAAATTAAATTATTTATGACACAATTATGATGCAGTATTTACATCATTAATAAATGATTTAATTAAATAAGATTATAATGATTAGAATATTATACAAAACATGTCCAATTCTGATTGGATGATTTTATTTTTGTTGTGAGTCATCTTATCTTCGACCATAATGATTTTTGGACCAATAGAATGCGAAAATCATTATATTATAAAATAATATTTTCACTCTTTTTTAAAGAGCCCCTCCTCTCCCTTATAAAAAGAGACCACTTCTATGCAATTCCTCACACCTCTCAAGCCGTTTGGCTCATACAAACTCTTCCAAATTAAGCTCCATACATCCCTACCCTCCCCTAATAAGCCTTACCTTAAAAATAAGGCACTTAAAGAAGTCCTTTGGTTCAAACCAAAGTGAGTTATCCAATTTAAAGGTAATGGTTTCTCTTAAATTGTTTTCTTTTATTTTGCTTCTCCAACCCCTAAACTATTTTTATTTCATTTATTTTTTAACAACACCAGTATCCTCAATATAATAGGATGTTTTTATGATAAGGATTTTAATTACACTTACACACACCTCCATATAATGGATTATTAACATAATGTTTCTCCGGATGGAAAACTAACGCCGCACGAAACGATGAATGTTCAATTATATCTTTCCGCCTCTCATGGTGGCCATTATATTGGAACTGTATTTATATATGATATATATTATGTTTATGATTTCATTATGCTTATTTACTTCCCAATTATATCAAACCATTATGGTTTCCATGGTGGGTAAATATGATAATCTCATTTGAGGAAGTGCGGACTACCGCCCCCTCAAAGTGATGGTACTCGTTAATTCCCTATGTGGGATGTATAAAGTATAGATTTAATGATATTATATATGATATTATACTGTAATTATAATATACCTATGTATAATTATGTTTTAATTCCATTAAAATAAGAAATATAAATGAAATTATCGTTCATGCGTACGCACGACTTTCCGTCTCCATGAATGGTGCATTTCATTTCTTACCTCCAAATGTTATGTACTATTATTAATACATGTACATGCTGGATATATATGATATATATGATACCCAAATCATGAATATCATTCTTTATATAATGAACCTTTTACCACGTGAACAACATGTAATTATAAGATTTCCATTTTTGACTCAATTACCAAATATCAACAAAATGAACGTTATTAACTTAAATGATTACATAATGATTATAAAATGGTAATAAGTGATATAAAAGGAATAATAAACTTGAAAAAGGTTCTTAAGAATGATTAAATTATTTAGTTTATTATTCGGGAGATTAAATAACGAACGGGTCAAGTCAAACATGAGGTAAGGGACTTCGTCTCAATCTCCTTTCGTTGAGGAATTTTTAGTTTTATACATGACTTTATTTTATACGATGTATAAAACCCTTTGACATTTACTTCTATTCAAAAGGAATATTTTCTCTACAAATCATTTTACTAAACGAAAAAAAGGAATTTTTCTTAAACGTAAGCGGTTAAAATGACCTTTTCGCCACTGTGAGTATTATTTGATCTTTGGCCTCCTTAACAAGTCGGAATGTTTTTAAAAGGAAAAATAAATACCAAATACTCTTTTTACGTATTTTTGTATTGAAAATGATTTTGAGAATGGATTTATTATTTCAATATCTTGAGATGATATTTTATTATTTCAATATGGAATGTTATCAATCCTTTATGCTTTTGTTTTGTGTTATGATTATGTTATTGGTCTTGGGCATTATTTATGTATACGGGTGGTTCTGTGATAAACCTAGGGTGGGTGAGCCTGAGATAGCTCTCCAATGCATTTAGTAATGTGACGGAGGTAAATGTGAATCTTTCTCCTAATAGATTTAGGGAATATACTATGATGGGCATTCCAAAGTAACTCCCTATGTAGATGTGATAGCTATAATGTAATTATGGTACGGATGCCGTAAGTTACCTTTATGATGTATGATTTCTATGTGTCTTTATAAATCTTATGATTTCATGAGGTAAGTAAAGGAGTTCATGTTTTGTATGTATTTATGAAAAAAATTTCTTTCACGGTTTTATAACCCTTACTGAGACTTTTATGCTCATCCCATGTTTTGAAATGTTTTTCAAAGGACTTAAATATGAATAGGGTCAAGGATGTAATCAAGGAAATTCTCTCATTAACATGGAATTAGACATGAATTTTTTTCAAGAGTTTTTATTTTATGAAAAAAATGTGGATTCTTGGTAGAAGTGAATACTTTGTAATATTTTGAGATTTAATAGTTATGTCCTAATTCGATAAAACTCTAAACCTGAAAAGATCCTCAATGTGAATTATTCATTTAATTCAATATTAGTTAATGTTTAAGGCCGAGTCCTTATAATATGCTCTTTATAAACCACTATGAATATTTTATTTTTGTGGTATATATTAGGATGAGGACGAAAAGTTTATTATAACCCGATATAATGAAACAAATATAATATTATTATTGTTATACATGGAATTATAAGAATAATGGGACAATATGAAAATTTAAGTAAGGAATAATTTTCAATGTGGATCTAATTAATATGAATATGATAGTATCTTTTTATTAATAATTATTATTCACTGATATGAAATTTTTTAGTTTTATTACTTTATGAATATGGAAGGAACCATTTGTTTAAGGGAGAATATGAAGATTACCACAATGAAGACCCTATCAAAATGATAGATTTAATGAAAAACCTTCTAAAAATAAAAAAATAGCTATCAAATAATATGAATGAAAATCTATATATATTCACATTATCAAAACCACAAAATAATACAACGATAAAGTGGAATGAAATATCTAGTAATGAAGATGAAGAATTTAAAACATTTAATTTCCCATAAGTAATTTTTCTTAAATGTAAGTAAATGATTATCCTTAAGGGGAATAAAAGATGTATTACTTATGGTAAGGTATGCCCTTATGAATTAAATTAATGAAGGAAATTTATCATTTTTATTAAAATGAGGAAATAAGATAGTACTCATCCATGAAAACCATTAATATTTATGTATCTTATGTGATAAGAGCTCGGGAATTATCCATTTCAATGCCATAATCCAAGGTTTTCATGGATGTTAGTATTTGAAATACATATTAAATCCAAGATAATGGAATAAACTATTCAATGACTATTGATGAAGATGGTAGTGGTAATAATATTTCACTAAACCTCTTCCTATAATTAATGTATAAACACTAGTTTTATCAGCTTTATTGTGTCTAGGTTGTTTTTTAAGAAAATAATGTATACAATATCAGTGTTTTATATTTTTTTGTTAATAATTTTGTGGTAATATTAAAATGTTTTATCAAAATAAAATTTTGGAAATAATAAAAGACACTAAAAAATTGATTTTATATTTGAAATCGAATGGTAATAATAAATTTTACTTTAGATTAATTTCAAGAATTAGTAAAAACGCATTCTAATTAAACTATAACAATTTATTTGTACAAGGTCTACATTGATTAATCTAAATAGAAAATTTAATTATTTATTCATGGATAAATAAGTTTTTAAGAGATACCATTCCATGTAATGGTTTTGAAAATAAGTGTTATCTAGTAATCACTATGACATAGAGGATAACATCTGAGTAGACATTATATCTTGATCCTTGACCATCTTTTCACCACCTTTAGATATTCATCAAACTTAATGATAATTAAATTTCAACTATGAGATTATTTTATAGGGGTATAATTTGAGGGATCTAGTTTTTACGTTAATAAATACATTGATCAATGGATTACTACACATGAAAAAGTGAAATAAAAAATCCCATATACACCCTCATAAGGTTACTGTAAATGTATTGGGTATGAAAATGGTTATAGAATTTGGACATATATATATATAAGTAAAACTATAACATACATTAAACCACGATCTAAATTAGTAAAACTATAAAAATAATAAACTTTATTGTTATGCATAAAGGGTATTTTATAAAATATATATTTTTTATATTTGATATAGTCATGATTATAACATTTATTTTATTATAATTCTAAATTTAAATACATAAAAATATAATTTTATGTAATGAATATTACTTTTTTATCTATTATTGTAATATTATCATATTATGAATTGTTAAATGTTTTATAAAATATATTTTCATAGAGAAAATTATTATTTTTGAAAATATAGTTGCTTTTAACATAACAATTGGATATAAAAACCCTAACGCATTAGACTCATTTTTATCTATCCAAAATCTGATCATTATTTTATATTATATATTTTAAAATATCATTCTTGCATTAAAATCATATATTTGATAATTTAGATTAAAAATATTATTTAACAAAGAAAACTATATTGAATCAATTGAAATCATTTTTTAAATTTATTCTCATTCAATGGAATAAAATTAAAAGTATTTTATGTTTAAAAATATAGGGACAAAATTATCTAATAGGGGACACTTTATTTTAATATATAAATATTACATTCCCTTGGGTAAATATGTGTTACACTAGTAGAACAATTACTTTTTCAAGGAATAAAATCATTTATAAATATTAAATATTAATAAAAATAAATGATTAAATTTTATATTGGAACTATAATATGAAGTTTAAAAATATATTTAAATGAATTTACACTCATTCAGTGGAAGATATAGGATAAATATTATTAAAAACAATTATTGATTAAATTTTTTTCATAAAAATAGTATTTCAACACATAATATGTATTGAATTTATATATAATTTACAACTATTTAAAATTTAAATTATATTTAATAGATCCAAATTTTGGAATAAAAAAACTATAAGTTTTTAATATAGTTCAACTTATAATTTTAGAAATAATATAAGTCTCGTGATTAGTATTTCATTATGTGTAATATTTCTTTAAATGGTTATTGTAATGTGGATCAAATATCTATAAGTTTACTTTTACATGATAACTTATGGAAATACATTCTTATTGTTTAAAGACATCACAAAATTTCTGAACAACCATTCCACTCCTAGACTAATTTTCATGAACATCCCTTCCTACCCCTTAAATAATATTCTTTTCCAAGGATACATCACTTTTTTACACATTAAAGCCTTAAAAGATTCCCCTTAAATTAAATTTAATTTTGAAATATACCATAATCACCTCTCCAATGATTCCATTAAACTACCTAAATCCTCTGATAACCACAAGTTATCATAAATACTCCATTTTTAACAATACTTTCAAGAAAATATTTGATATTTTGATAATCTTTTGCCATATTTATTAACAATTATTTTTTATTTTTTATTTATTATACCATATATAATATATTTTATACATGAGAGAATGTTTAAATTTGTTTTAATGATATTATATTATGTAATTACATAATTTCAAAATCCATTTAATTCCTTACTACCAAAAAGTTTAATAAATAAAAATGTCCTTATGTGTATGTTCAGACAACCTCCTCCATTCCTGACATGTTCTATTTTACAATAGATATTATTATGGAATATTAAAAAATGATAATTTCTATTACAATATACTTTTTATAAACTTTAATTATTTTAACGTTTTATGACATTTTAATTTCTAATTTCATTCCATTCTTTATAAATGAATGTCTCATCTATGTGTACATGCAGAATAACACCTTCATGAGATGAAATTTATATTTCACATTCCATATCACATAATAAAAAAGGTCTTAGAAATTATTTTATGTATATAATGATTCATTTACTAAATATTTAACATTATTTTTTACAATATTATACATTACAAATGCAATGTAATAAATAAACATTTATATTAAATTTTACATCTCAAAAGGACATATTAATGTAAATTTCATAAATTGTGTCCATTTATGAAGATCTTATTTATATATAGAAATTATTTATAATAAAATATAAAATACCATTTTAATATTCAATTATAATAACTATGAAACTACTTTACAAAACCTTTGATCATGTTCCACAAACTAAAATTATTATGTACAAATTAAAGAAACATCCTTCTGTGACCAACATAAGAAGAGATAATTTTAAAAATAAATACCAAATAATCTAATATAGACATTTAAATATATATTATAGATAAAAAATGTTCTTATTCATGTTTAATAAAAAATGATTATTCATGATGTTAAGAGAATGTGTAGAATAATTTATAACATAGGTAATTGTTTCCTGGTAAATTTTCTATTATTAGGGTGCTTTTATGTTATAATCCATGTTTACATTTGAATTATTTAAATTATAATGAAATTTTAAATTATATTTTTGGATTATATTATTTTTCATTTTATCATATATTCAATTTTAATGTTAAATATCAATGTGTTTTTGTTCTAATATTTCCAATGATATAATGGTTTTGTCTCAAAATAATATTAATTGTGACTTAGGTAATTTTATGTCCCTAATGAAGTTTAAATTATATATTTAGTTATAATTGGATATTTAATATAATTTAGTCTTATTATTCAATTTAACGGAAAATAATCCATATGAAATCCATTTTTCTAGTGGGTTTTTTTTGAGTCTTTAGAAGTTATAAAGTATTTTCTATTTAAACTCCCTTCATTGAGTCATATTTTTCATTATGAAACAATTTAATTTTTATTAGATTTTATGATGTCACTTTTTCATGTTTTCATTACATATTTTTTATTCATTGTATTTTATCTCCATTTTAATTATTTTTATTTCTCAATGGTTTTATTAAAATGTTACCAAACCCGTATTTATTTGCTCACCTGATGTCCTTTTTCCCTTGTGTCAAGATACACCTTCTTGATTTTGATCTCCAATGTATCCTTTAATATATTAATGAATTCAATGAAAATATTTCATATTTAAATAGGTATATTTATTATATAATATCTTATCCCATTATATAGTTATGTTCTCATTTTAATGTTTTTATAATTCCATTAAAATTTTATATGAAATGTTTCTAAAGACCACGGATGGTCTCTAGATAGATTTTTGGGCTTTTGACTTGAAAAAGTGGACAAAAGTGCCTCAACGCAAATGTTTCAAGGTTTGAACATAGTCTATTTTAAATGTGCTCCATGATTAAGGACTCTTGTTTAAATAGTACCCTGGTTTTGAAACCCATGCGGGAGGGGGCTTGGAAACCCTGTGAATTTGGTCTTGAGTTATTCCCAAAAGTTTCACAATATTTTTCAAACCAAACGAGTGTACTAAAAACTATGTGACATGATGTTTTCATGAATAGAGGGAAAATAGAGGTAAATCATATGTTCTCAAACGATGGATCCATATTGTGAACCACATTGGAAGTGCATAATTTTTCATTTTGTCCTCTCAACATATATCCATTTAACATTATTTCCCACCTCATTTCAATCACGTAACATAGGGTGTGAACCAATATTTTCATTATTTCCCATGAGTGTATATATATCAACTATATAGAGTTTTTATACAAATTTATTTTTATTATAATAACAAATAATGTGTATAATTTCATTTCATTATAATTTTTAGATGATTTACATCCTGTTTGTCACTTTTCATGTATGTTTTAGGAGCCCAGTTTCTATGGATTTCTTTTCTTCTGTGGTTGTGTTCACTATATCATGAATAAAATTCTATTGTTGGAAGAGTAATTTTCTAAGACTCCAATTTAGGTTTTCAAGGGTATATTTTTTTTCAAATCTCAATTTTTTTCATGTGAATGTGGTAGGTGTTATTTCACTATTGTTATGCACATTCATTAATGGATTTCTGAAAATAGATTGGACCTTAAAATGATATATTAAATTATTCAAAGATTATTTTGGGTATTTATTTGTTCATGAGATTGTGTATATTGCCCATAATGTGGTGTAAAATCTATGTGAAATTTATATTATTGAATTTTAAATTGTAGGCAAAAGGTACTATGAGATTTAATCGATATATTTTATTACTTGGAAAGCTATAATGGAGTAAAGGGCTTTTAGGATTAAAAAAATAGATTATTATAGAAAATGAAAAAAATTAAATGAGTAAATTGTATTTTTAATTATAATAATAAATTTTAAAAAACAATTAACAATAGTGATATGAAAACAAATGGGGAAAAGTTTTGATCATGGAAATGGAATAAAAATTGAGATCAATGTAATAGAAATAGAGAAATAATTAATATTGATGAAGGTGAACCCTTGTTGTTATAATGTGATTTAATGGTCATGTATATTGGAAAATGTAAATTGGTTGTGGATAGTATAGTTAAATTTATTTGACATGATGCTCCACACCCATGGTAAGGATATTGGAAAATATGGTATACATCATTTTTTGGCATAGATTGGAATGACTCCCAATATAACATATTTTTTAAAATTAGAAATTCACATCTTTATATGGGATTATCGGCCAATGTTCCCTATATACCCAGTTTGGATACACAGAATAATTCTACATGTTTAAAAGGAGTAACCCCTATGTTATATTATTTTGAGAACCAACATTTTATAATGTATTATTGGTTGGATCTAGGTCACTTGGATCATGTGGGTCAATAACGTTAATTGAATACTATTTATTTATGAAACCCATTATAAATACTACCAAATCTATTATTTATCATGTAAATCATCATAAACTATTTTTGGGATGTGACAAAACTTTTGAATTAATAAGTGGTATCCTACTGAGTTATACTCACTCATTATATTTTCTGTCGTTGTTTCCTGAGAGGGAATCAGGGTTGGAGGTTAGGATAATTCTAAGATCCAAATGATCAATGTCTTGTTTGATACTAAATGGATAGGGATTAGATGAGGGTGATGGGATTTATGTTGGGAAATATTTTTGGGATCCTAATTTGTGCCTCTGTTTTGGGTCACCTTTTGACACATTCCAATATTACAGCATGAAATTATTAATGTAGTTGTTCTTGGTAACATTCCATATTTTGGGAATTTCATATGTGATAAGGTTCTACAATATATTTTTTCTTCCTATTTAATTTTATTATTTATGAGGATTTATATTTTTATTTTACCCTAATGAATAGGGTGTTGTGTCCACTTGTTTCATATTATACATTCACTATAATTCAACATCCTCTAGAATATAGAAAATCATTCTAAAGGTCACATGATAAACACATTCAGCTACAAGATCATGTAATCTATACAAGGATGCTAGAAATTAGTATCAAAGGATTATGTTATTTTCTATTGATTATTTTATTTGGAAACATTATACAGGAGAATAGGATATGTTGGGACATGGTGATGAGAAATTTTATGGGAAAATCAAACACATGTGTTGGAAAAAATCTATGTTCATATGGTGGGATTGAATTTTATATTTTTCACTAGTCGTAGTTCAAATTTTATTTCACCTTGAATGATAACCTAGTTTTGAAATGTTACTATTTTAACGGATTTTTCTTATAGGACAATATGGATTTGGTTTATTTCATGGATTATTTTAGGATCTAGGTAATTTAGATGACATATATCTAATTAAGAACACACATAAAATAATGTCACATTCCATTATTTTAAAATTGAAAAATAACTTGTCTATGGAAAATATAATGAGTTTATATTTCATTTGTATTTTTTAGGAAAATATTTGATGTTAAATTGCTTTATAATTTTTTAAATTATAATTTTTTTATTTATATTGTTAAAATGTAATAAAATATAATGTTTTTATTTTTTTACAAAAAAATACCCTATGTTATTTAGTGACCCTGGATAAAGATTTTTTAGTGTAATGAAAAAATGTGGTTTTGTTCATTAGGATAATATATGTAAATTATAATGTTTAATAATAGTTTTTCCGACATTATTATATAAGTGTAATTTTATTTTCACATGCCATGAAATAAGTATTTGGAATTAGAGGGGGATGCTTCCATGAAAATGTTTTATTTTTGAGTGATTATATGTAATTTATGAGAATGAACACATTGTAGTTCATCCAGATACCGTATTGTGTTTTAGTGATAGGTTGAAAGAGAAGGTCTATGAGATTTGTTTTAAGGAAATATGTTTTTTCATAGAGAGATATTTAGTTTTGGAGGTTCTTAATATGTTTGATCTTACCAGGTAGTTCCATCTAAACCATCTCTGGATGTTCACATAAGTGGTTTTAATTGTGTTATCTGTGATCTTTATTTATTAAATCCAGATGATTCTATAACACATGGAGACTCCTATAGAGAATAGGCTTATGATAAAATCATATATGTTTTGAAGAAATGTGATGAACTAGTGGGATATTTATGTTCATGATGATAAATTAGAGAGAATTATAGTTAAGGAGTTCTAGGTGATGTTTTGGGAACAGTTTTACATTGACACCTTAATCCTAGATAGGGATATATATTTTATACGTCTGACTCAAATTAATATTTATGTGATGCATTATACTACCCACTTTACCATGTTGTATAATTTAATTTTAAAATTGGTAGGGGAGGAGTAATCTAAAAAATATATTTTTATGATGGACATATATGTTAGATAAAGTCTGAGTTAAATATTGTTTATTAAAATATTTTTACAGAGTTGGATAATATGTATCCCATTTCATAGGGGAACATGAAGTTGTCCATAAGTGGTGGGAATACATTTTTTACTAGTTAATCTTGTTTTATATAGTCATATTTGAAGACGAATAATTATAAGAACATTTTCCTAAGCTGTAGTAGGTATTAATACTAGGGTATTAGATAATCCTCTTAAAGAAGTGTTCATGTGATATTATATTAGTATTTCAATATTAATCCCAAAAAATCATCATTTTCCGCCACAAGTGGATCATTGATCATGTTACACAATGGATCGTATAAAGGTGTTTTTATAACCATTAAAATTTTGATATTGATAGAGGGCTTTGGAAAATAAATAGAGATAAAAGGGGACCCAATTACTCATATTAAAGAGGATTTTTTTATATTGGTCATATTTGTTGGGGATGTAAAGACATTAATCTTCCATTTAATTTCTTTTAATTATATGATATTATTTCGAGACCGAGGAATTTGATAGTGTGCAATTTTGAGGCCAGGAGTGCTTGGAATGATCCTTTGAAGATTTTTTATTCTTTAATTAACTTGTGTAAGATGTTTTCCTCAAAATGTGGAATACCACATAAAAAGGTTTCTCGGATCAAATATCTATGTGAACCATTGTGTTTTTAGGGAAGTTTTACTGTAGGCGCGACTTCAGATTAGTCAGTGCAGGCCTCATGTAAGAAATCCCAAAAATGGAATAATCGTAAATAAAATAATAAAATAATGTTATTTTATTTTTAAAATGATTATAACTCAAAAATGGTTACTCGGATTAAAAATATAAGACCACTGCTAAGCTCTTGGGGGTATTCTTTCATTATGCAGACACTAACATTAGTATGCGTGGGCCAACTGTGGAATATAGATTTAAGCCATAAATAAAATAATTAAATAACAATTATTTTATTGTAAAAATCCAAAATATCTAAATGATAAATCGAATTAAAAATCCAAGATTATTGTTTGGTTCATTAGGGAATTTTTCCCTTAGGTAGAGTCTAACCTTGACTGAAGCGGGTTCAGGGTGAATGTTAATAATTTATTGAACTTTTTTAAAGGTATATTCAGTAAATGCGTGAGCGGTTTTTTCTTACTTTTTCACCAGTACTCGGATTATAAATACGATGGCATCGTTGAGTCCTTAGCAATGGGATTCTCTTAAGAGGGGCCTCACATTGACTGTAGAAGGTCTGTAGAAAAAGATATTTTTTGTGACTTTTAAAATAATAGTAAAAATAATATATTTAATGTTTATTTTCATTCTTATCCACTAACGGACAAGAGGAGTGTGTTACCAACATCGTTTCGATCCAATAAATGGCTTGACCTTTCCTTTCTATGTTACTACACCATTAGAGAATTAGAAAGGTTCCTAAATAATGAGACTCCCTCAATTCCACAAATTTTGCACACCCTCCACCTCTAGAATTTATATGGACATTGGGGAGAGGTGTTGGCACTGCTTCGCTATGCAATAAATTGCATACCATCTGCTAAGACATCAAACACATGAAGGATGGAGCTGGTTCCATAAAGAAGGGATGGAAGACACCGAACCCCAAAATTAAGGATGAAGTATGAGTGGCATCATTGGAAGTTAGTTGCAGAGGATGGGGAACATTGAGCCCCTTTCTTCAAGTGTGGAGTCTCTCCAGCAACCTCAGGAAATGGTTTGATCATTTTTTAAATTCAAGTGAATTTATGGAACCCTATAATCCTCCCTAGTGATTACAAGCTAACGTCGAGGGAATTGTCCAAGAGAACACATGCCAAACCCTCCGCTACTTTTCAACCCTTACGCCCTCTATAGATGTCGACTACTGCGGAGGCACCAACTGACTACGAAGGAGGAAACATGCCAATGTACGCCTCAAGAGGAGTCCGCGACACTATGATGCGGCGGTCATTGGAGTGGCCAGCACTGTATGACCATGGACGAGGTGCGGCGTGCCATTGTACACTGCCGATGAGCAATGGACTGCAGCTTCTCAGTCATGATGGTCAGAGGAGGCAGTTGGAAAATCGGCTAGCCAGGGAAGGGGAGGAAATGATACCAGCACACCACCAGCGAGCAAAGGGCCAGATATTATGCTATGGAGCATGGGGAACAAACTACACGGTTTCTGTAGTGACCGGGTGATTCTCATGATGTGCGCCATTTTAAAAAACTGAATGGCCTCAGGGAAGTTTGGGATACAGGGAGAAAACACTCCCCTCATTCTAGCATGGATGGGAAGTGGCCAGGCCATCCCCTTGAGGGCCGTTCAATACACGGTTGTTCCACCCCATTGTGGGCATCCTTCTGCGTGGTTGGGCCACCACCCTTGGGGATCACTCCCTATGGCATTGCTCCCCCCCTTGTAGCCTCCACCCTGCATGGCTAGGTCATGCCCTACATGACAAGAATGTTCCATATGTGGCTGAAAAACCCCACCCCCCTTGAGGGTGGCACCTCATGGGGCATAGATAGCTTTACGGGCCTCCCCTTCTGGGATGGGTTGGTCCGACTAGGTCGGACCTGACCCTGGCCCAACCGGACCCAGAAAATATTTAAATGGTCATATCTTGAGAACCAGACAACTGTTTGATGAACCGTCTATAATGTTGGGAATTTTGGATCAATACATACCTTTTTGTATACTCCTCTTGAGTTTTGGAGATAGTTTGTGTTAGACAAGGCTGGATCGAACCCGAATCCATTCAGTTCCTCAGAACTAAAACACTAATAACTCATAGACCTGGCGTTCGATTGACTCACCATCTATCATGTTGGAACCTTTATCAAATAGAGGCCCTTTGGGTTACTCTATTGTGGGTCTTAGTGCTAGTCAAGGTATGGCCATTATTTCATTGGGAATATTCTATGAAACTCGAGCGCACCGGATGTGGGGAATCATGTGGCTGGATGCATTGTGATGAAATATCATTGATCATGTGTTTATAATCTTCTATCAGATCCTAAGTGGGTATTCACTCAACAATATTTTCTTAGAAAGTTCGTACTGATCCTGTGTGGGTCAAATCTAGTGTGGGTCAGTGCTCAGTGATCTTGGGTGGGTCAATGCATACAGATCCTATGTGGGTTAGATCCTGTGTCAGTCAGCTGGGGTATGTTACCTATCGATCTTATGTGAACTAGATCCAGTGCGGTTCAGTAGATGGTAGTTACCTCTTGATCTTTTGTGAGTTAGGTTCAGTGTGACTTAACAGACTAAAATAATCTATCCATTAAACTAATCATCCATATTTCAATACTTATGTTAAACCTTGTGTGATCTGAGTCTTTTACCTTTGTGGTGTTACCTCGGTGGTACTTATATCATCGTGGTGTTTCCTATGTGGTACTTCTAGCATTATTGGGGTACGTATGTGGTACTTTTATCTTTTTGGATTTACATGTGTGGTACTTCTATCATTTTGGTGTTACCTATGTGGTACTTCTCTGTTCGGGGTGTTATCTTCGTGGTTTTAACTATGTGGTACTTCTATCTTCGTGGTGTTACCTTTGTGGTACTTCCATTTTCGTGGTGTTAACTGTGTAGTACTTCTTCTTTTATGATGTTGGCCATAGTGGTGTTACCTATGTGGTACATAAACCTTTTTGGGGTTGTCTTTGGGTTGTTACATTTGTGGTACTTATATCTCAGTGGTGTTACCTTTGTGGTACTTCTATCTTCATGGTGTTACTTTTGTGGTACTTCTATCTTTGTTGTGTTACTTGTGTGGTACATTTACCTTCATGGTGTTACTTTTCTGGGAATTCTACCTTCGTGGTTTTACCAGTATGGTACTTCTATCTTCATGGTGTTACCTCTATGGTACTTCTATCTTCATGGGGTTACCTATGAGTTACTTATAACTTCACGGTGTTAATAGCGTGGTACTTATACATTCATGGTGTTACCTCTGTGGTACATATATCTTATTGGTGTTAAATTTGTGGTATTTCAACCTCCATTGTTTTTTCGTTGTTGTGTTTCTTGTGTGGTACTTCTACCTTTGTGGTGCTACCTTTGAGGTATTCTTTCCCCATGTATGAGATGAATATGTCTGGATAACTTAAGAATATGTATGCGCATATACCTAAGTAGATTTGATGTATATTTCTTTGTGCTTTGAGATTGAGGTATTGGGTTGTCGTATTTCCTTTTTAGAACTCTAGGAGACAAACAGGGGTCTCGAGGTCCCTACTGAGTGATGTTATAATCACACCTGTAGGGGCGTCACCCACACCTCGTTGTGTCTTGTAACAATTACGGACAACAATGATCAAGGCTGAGGCAGCCAGGATAAGACTGTACTTAGAGGAGGACCATTTTATGTGAGGTGACACATGGACAACTGATCATGAGCTATGCCTACACTTGAGGTAGGATACTCAGTGCATTATCCATGAGCTATTTTTTACTTTTCATTAGTACTTGTACTTTTCTGTTGTACTTGTACTTTCAGTTGGGCTTGTATTCTGGCCCCTTTACATCTAGCACTCTTTTACCATAGTAGTTTACTTCATGGTAGTTTCTTGTTGTGTTCTTTGAATGTTTGTCTGTACAGGTTAAAAAGGGAATGTCTTTACATTTTTGAGATACGCCTTTCCTGTGGTAGTTTTCATCCCTTGGACTATGTAAGGCAGACATGGTGTACTCATGACATGGGCCTCGAGGTAAGGGTTATGATAGGGTTGGGGATGGCGTACTTCACTATGTGATTAGTCATATCAGTAGAGTATTCCAACGCCCCTGGAATATGAATGAGTCATATTTATTCGGATAGCTTATGTTTGTGAAGTTCATCTTGTTCAAATTAGTAATGAGGATGATCCAACAACTTTCTAAGGTATGATTCTTTTAGATTTGATGCATTCATGTTTTTTTATTTTTAATGGGAACTACCCATTGTTTTATATCTACTAAATATTTGATTGATTTTTTCTTTTTGGTTGAGTTCTCATTAGGTTTTATGTCCATGAAGACATCATTGGGCTATGATTTGAGGGAATCTATCTTTATAATGGATGTTCTTTTGTGTGTAGAGAGTAATATTTCCATGGGAAATATTTTTTTTCAGGATATCATGTTTTGAATTGAATATACATATGGAGTGTTTAGTTTCGTATCATGATCTCATAGATTATTAACCTAATAGAGAGATATTATCATATGTAGAGGGTAATATATTTATTATTCAAAAAGAGTGAGATGTATATAAATTCTATAAAGTGAAATTCGATTAGTAGATGTTTAATCCCACTACCTAAGATGTGGGTACTATACTATATGATGGTGGAGTGGAATTTGAATTTCCATAATATAATAGATCTTTAATAGGATGTGATTCCATGGAAGACATCTGGATTCTTATATCAGAGAAAAATTGAGTTTTCTATTGAAATAGTGTAATGGGTTGATTTATTTTATATTCCACCTAATATAATTATTTTAGTAAAGACATCATATAATAAGTTAAATCTTGAGAAACATGGTTCTAAGGGGTAGTATATCATTGTACGTCAACATTAGGTTCTCCAATCATATTTTCTGTGTTGGTGGATGATAAATTGGAGTTATTTATCAATTATTTTATGTTAAATTGGGTGGTAATTTAGAATATGCACACTCTTGCAGATATTGATGCTCATTTTAAATAGTCGAGGGGTGCGTATGTGTCCACCAATGTTAATTTTAGAACTGAGTATCCTCATCTATGGGTGATTCCTTATGATATAACACATAATACATCCAAAATAAAATCTATCTAATATGAGTTATTAATGATGTAGTTACACAAGAAATATGCTATTTGTTCATTCGTGGCTCTAATGAACTAAATCTTACATGTGTACATGAAACAATTTTTAGATTTCATTGATGATTAAATATTTTTCTAATCTCAGACTTGAGATTATCATACCAATCATAATCATACTGTCTTGATTACATTAAGAGACAAATTTCTATATTTCATGATTTATATGTTTCATTTCAAGATAAATGAGGTATTGTTAATGGGTCCCATCAACTCAAAAATAATATGTGTAAGTAGACCACAATATGCTCTATGAATTATTTTATTTGGAGAATCCCAAGAATTCTATTGACATAAAATCTTTTATGGTTTTAAAATGTTACTCCCAAAAATATTATTCAGCAATTATACAAATTTTCCACACCATTCCCAAGCATACAAATGTATATATGGTTTGAGTTTTCTAGAGATTATTGGAATTATTTATACGATCCAAAGTGGTGATTGACCACAACATTGATTATTATATTTCATGAAATAAGTGAGGATTATAATCAGTAATGTGTTGTAACAAAAATCAATCGTGGGGTAGTTTCGATATAGGATTTTTGAGTTGTGCAATATGGTTCAGGATATTTATGGCCACATGTAAGGAATTATCAAACGCATGATCTTCAGTTTCATGTAGTGATTCATGACATAATATGTTAGCAACATTATATCATGGATGAATTTTATTAATACCCATCATAAGGTTCGTTAGTATATCATTTGTTTGATTGTAATATATATGAAGATGTAAAAATAATAGAGCTGTTATATTATAGGATTATACAATTTTCATTTTTATCCCTAAAAGAATTTTTCTTAATATAAATTAAACTAATTCAATTAAAATTATGAATTAATATATTAAAACATTTATCAAATAGGGTCAAGGGTCGGGTAATAAATATATTCTAATCGGGCATATTAATGTGATGTTATCCACACATCTAAATTGAAATAAATCTTATTCACTATTGATACAATTTTAATAGAGTAATCATGTGAAATATAGTAATTGAAATGGCTATATTGATCAGACTAAAATAACACAATGATTCAATCATAAAGCAGACTGAATTGTATTGAGTAATTGAAAATACTTTAATTGCATAGATTATAATCATTTTTTATTACAAAATTATTGTAATTATATTGGTTAATATAATCAAAACAATCAATATAAAAATGACTATAAATAATGATTAACATTCTCTTAAAAATCAGTGGAATTATAAACAGTTAATAGAATTCAATTATTTTAACCTAATGGCAAGGTTATGTAATGACCGTATATAGAGTTACCTTGATTTATATTTTGAAGAATTTTTTTATACCCACACTATAGTAATCCCTCGAAACGATGATTGGATTCATTCTTGCTATCCCAACAAGCCCTCTTTCAAGAATATGATTTACACCACTTTCTTCTTTACCTCAAGAACCCTCGATAAGAAAACAATCGACACATCTATCTTCCAATCCTTGAAATCCCTTGATCATAATCACCATTGATTGATATAGAACTATGTAAAACAAAACTATTGAGAGTAACAAGTATATTGATTGGGATATTCACAAACTAAATTTACAGACAATAACAAGAATCAGCAATTTGATAGTGCTCTCTAATTCATAAAATGTTCATCATCCCTTAAACATCGAGCTCAACCAAATGCATTAGTATTTATAGCCCAGAGTCCTAATGGTCATATTTGATTCTAATTGTTAGATTTCCTCCTAAAAATGCAGAGGAACTTAGACCCATGGCACTCCAATGTTCATCTTATAACTGGATAAATGAAATTTATTTATAATACATATTGTTGCAGAATATACAATATCAATTTGATTAAGAATTTTCCCTTTTGATATGAAAATATTTTTTCGATATGATAAAAAGGGTAAGAAAATAATTTATATCTTATAATAAAATAGATTGTGAATTGTAATTGAGTACAATAATTTAAGTTAAGATAGTAAATATGCATAATCTTGTCAGTGAAATATTGAACGATGATTGTAGTGTAAATAATAATAGGAGTGTTTGATAAAAATATTATTCCATGAGTATGATATAACTCATAGATGGGGTCATAAAGATAATATTTTAATATATAAAAACATATAGGTATGATATTTAACATATTAATATTAAAAATCGTAATGATGAAATATAAAACAAAAATCCTCAAATTAAAAAAAATGTAAGAATTCATTTGAAATGTGATTTAGTGATTTTTAAAACAATAATTTATAAAAAAAAATCATAAGAAGACATTTCAGACAACAATATACTTCTTTTTTGATAGAAAAAAAAATTAATACAAATAATGTATTACAAAAGTATTTTTTTTCATATCTTTAAGTTAACAGTTATACATATATAACTTTGTTATCTAAAAAAACTTCTAAATATGATTTTAATAAAACTAAACTCCCCCTTAGGATATCAACATACCTAAGGATCGTATTCTTTTAAAAAAACACACCCAATTAACAAAACAATTGATCTATTAAGAATTTATCCCCATATAGAATACATTATCGATCTTTATGAATTATTCTCTCCAATTTATGAATTAATAGCCCCTTTATTGATTTACAAAAAAAGGAATAGCGAATATATTATAGTACCTGGAACAGAGTTAGAGATACACAATCAACAAGTATATAAATATTTTATTCAAGTAGAATTACTAAAGGAATATTATTTCAAAATTTATTGGAAAATTATCAAACAAAATACTATAGATGATGAAATATTATTTAATGTTTTAAAAGCAATACAATAGGATTCCAAAAAGATTATTTCTTTTCCATATCTTTATCATTCTCCTTCTTTATATGATATAATATGGTGGTATAAATTTTATTGAATTCTTTCTTGTCATCTATGAGGTTATCAATAGATTTTTTCTGATACTGAAACACTTCATCATAATCTGCAAAGAGCTGGTCTTGGGTATGAGTCACTTCTTCAGGGGATTTCTCTTCTCTTCTAGAGAATGAATCTAGGAATCCTGATCTTTATTATTCTTCAATTAAACTTAAATCCTATCAATCATTAATAAATATTTATTTTTAAACTCAATGATCTCTTCCTTCAAAAAAACTAGGTTTGATACTTCTAATTGAATAAAATTAATATGCTTCTCAATCATAATGAATTCCTTAGATTAGATTCCATCATTCCCACTAACTACTTCCAAACATTGATAATTATCACTTTTTGACTTTTTGAATTCATTTGAATGATCATTCACTAGGTCTCATCTTTATTCTCTTTTATCTTTCTGAAGGTTGAAACTTCCATCATACTTATGCCACTATTTCATTACATTATTACAATCACATAAATGTTCCTTATAATTGTTCACAATAAATTTATAATCCCTAAAATTTACATGGTAACCTTCATCACATAACGGGATTATTCTTATAAGGTCGTTCTTAATATCATTTACAAATAAATATTTTCAAATCAATGACTTTCTTAGAGAAACAATATTACCTTTACCAATAATCTCTCATTCAGTACTGTCTTTGAAGGAAACACATTCACCATTATTTTCCATAATTTATTCAAATAATTATTTTTTAAAAGTCAAATGCCTAGATCATCAACTATCCATGTACCATATATACTTGTTTTTTGTACTTCCTTTTTCCTGAAAAATAAAAAATAGATATTTTTAATCTAAACATTCATGGATTCAATAATGTTAGAATGAAAATATTTGGGAACCCAATTTTTTTTTAAAAAAATTGGATTTTATGAACTGAAAATATTAAATTTTATTTAAGGAACATTTTTTATTCCAATGACCACCACATTGGAATTATTTTTAAAATGGTACATTTTTGGGGACAAATAATTATTAATAAAAAATATTTTTGAATTATTATATCATATTCTTGAAACATTACAGTGTAGATGAAGTTGTTTATACATTTTAGTCAAAACCTTCTTTACCAGTGGTAAATTATATCAAAATTTTCTTTAAAAATGATATGAAATGATAGTCAAAAAACTAAATTATTGTCCACAATAGTATTAGATTCATAACATAGTTTTGAATCTAAATGATTTTTCACCGAAATAACATTTTTAAAATATTTTGAAAGAGTGTTGTTCTTAGAATTACCTTTCTTACGGGTTTTTAAGAATCATTTTTAAAACATTTCCTATCAAGATATTTTGAAATATATAATTCATTGTTTGTCCAAAATATTTATCCTGGTACTTTCGTTTTCATGTTTCTTTCTAATATTTCAATTCTCATTAATAAGATATTTTTCAAATCAAGAAACTTTATAAGTAAAAGGTAATGAATTATTATCATTAGATGAGGATGATTCTTCATCTCAAGATGTGGAATTCTTATATTCAGGATTATTTTCATTGAAATACATGTTACACAACAATTTAATAGTGTATACGTTTTCTAAGAATCATTGATTTTGAATTGCTATTCAAGAAACAAGTCCAATACACTTTGGTCCAGAATTCAAATTGTCTGAAGATTCATCTAATGTGTCTCCTCCACTAGAACTCTAAGAGCCATTAAAATTTAAGACATTCTTTCTTTTTGTCTTATAGTAATTTTTTCGGATTCCTTTTCATTATTTTCTGGCTTTTAGTTTCAGGTTTTTGAAATGATTATTGTGGAATCCACCATTATTGAATTCATGACATGTAACATCATTTTAAATATTTTGTTAATTTCATTTCCTATATTTTTACAAAAAATAATTCTTTCCAAGAATCTAGTTCATATAACAAGAAAGAATTGCTAAATAATTCACTAAATGTTCTGGTTCACATGAATCTTATTGAATTATAGATTTATTTTCTGTTGTAGTCTTATAAATCTTTTCATGAGTCTTATATTTATTCTGATTTTAAGTAGTTGTAATAGAATCACTGTCATTTTTTATTGTCTTTTTCTACATATCTAAATAATTTTGCATCTTTTAATAGAGTTCCAGACAACACATCATGAGTAACCCATGTAACCTTTCTCGATTCATCATCATTTAATCTTTTTTATTCCCACTAATTGATAATTATTCTTAGTATCTTATAAATAAGGTATTGGTCATATAGTTCTTTCTCTCCCATGGGTTGTAAAAATTCCACATTTTTCATAAATCATTGGTGTACCTTACAAATAGGTTCCCTATAAGGGAATGAAAATGTTTGATACTATTTTATTAACAAAGCTCAACTTCTTTCAGCAACATTAGATGTACCAAAATGTAAAATCTCTAGTTTCATCCCAATAATGTTGGATTCTTCATAGGATGATATTGAGCTATATATATTTCTAGTCGTAGAAAAATGTAAATTATTTTCTACCATGTAATTCAATTGATACACTTTATTTTATTGATTGTTAGAGTATAACATTCTGGTAAGAAAATATATATTCTACAGTCAAAATAACAAAATTATCTACTTCGGTGTTGATAAAAAAAGCCTTCATTCAGTCCCTCTAAAATTCAAAATAATTTCCGTTCAAAAATTAGTTGTCTTATTGGATTGAGATTTTCATTAGAGATACCATTAAGTCTAACCATCTTTAGAAAAATAATTTCTTTTCATATAATACTAGATACTATAACAAATATTTATAAACAAGATTTTTAGAAAATAAATATAACTATCATGAAAAACTAAAGAATAAAAAATATAAGTAGTGGAAACCTTCTCTTATTCAAATTTTTAGATCAAAATGTACATATAGATTGAACAATACCAGAGGGTGTGAATTGTATGTGTATAAAGTCTTTACTTTTACCCATAAGGTAATATTATTTAAAATAATTTTCATTAATTAAATTCTCAATTCCTCTAAATGTATTAAAACATTAATCAGACCTAGTCATGGTTTTGGCTATAAAAGAATCATAATTGGGTTTATTTTGATAATTTAATCTTCGGGTCATAAATGAAATTTACCATATTCTCATCTAATACAATGGAAACAGAGTAACCATGTAAAATATAGTCATCAACATTGTTATGATGATTAACGTAAAAAAATAAAATGATTCAATCACCAAGCATAATGAAATGTATTGGCTAATTAAAAATATCATTATCAATATGATTTTAATTAGATTATATTACAGGGGTATCATAATCAGAATGGTTACGATAATGAAAATATGAAATAGAAAAATTAATATATAAAATTATTCACATTCTATTACAATGCCACAAAAATATATATAATTAAAATAATAAAATTCTTATAACCAAAAGTGACTGGTCTCTAATAACCATTGAAATAAGTCCATTGATTTATAAATTCAAGAAATATTTTCTTACCCACACTAGGGTATTCCCTCAACACCATAGTTGGCTTCTGGCATGCTCTCCCAACAATCCCTTGATTAAGAAGGTGGTCAACGCCGTTGTCCTCCTAATCTCAGATTCCCTCAATCAGAAAATAACTGGCATGCCTACCTTCCTAACCATGGAAAACCTCTATTGTAATCACTAATGATTATTGTAACATGATGAAAAAAATATCTTTAATGTAACAATTATGTTGAATGAGTAGTTCAAAACATAACTTTATAGGCTTTTACATGAAGTGGAAATTGGAATGAACTCACGAATTTTAAAAACATTCTGAAACCATTTAGCATAGAGCTTCCCCAAATGACCTAGTCTTTATAGGAAAATGTCCCAACAATCGTATTGGATTTCATTGGTGAGTTTATATCATTAATATGACAACATAATTTGACACCTTGAACTCCAATGGTCAATTTATAACTAAAAGAACAACATTGTTTTATAATACAAATTGAAATAAATATATATAAACATTTTGATTAAAAGATTTTCGTTTCGATAAAAAACATCTTTCTAGATACAATAATATGGTTCCGAAAAGAATTTATCACTTTTTATAAAATAGAATGTGAACAATAAATGAGATGATGAATTTAGTTAAGGTTGTGAATATAATTTATCTTGTTAGTGTGATATTGAATGGTGCATATGATAGAAATTATAATTGGTGTGTCAGATGAAAATCATATTCAGTGTGTATGATGAAAATTGTATCTAGGGTAATTATGATCACCATGTAATATAGTAAATATTATGGGTAAGATTGTAATAATATTATTATGAATAATCATAATGAAGGAAAGATAAAAAATACATAATATAAATTAAATATATGAATTCATTAGAAAATAGTGTTTCTGTTTGAAAAAAAAGTAATATAATATTAAGAATAATAATTTTGGCTCAACAACATTAATTTTCATTATATAAATAAATCGTTATAGATATGGGTTATGTACATGCACACTTTTTATTTTGAGAATGTTTTTACACTGATAAAATGAAACTGTTTTTCTAATAACATGATCCATTAGTGGATATCTTGGGTGGTTCAAGATTATATTATTGTGTGGAATATGATAGCCTTTATTACTGAGATGGTTATAGGTGTGTATACTGAGTAGGAATACATTAACCGAATGTTTTAATTAGTTTATCATGAAATTTTTAGAGATATTATATATAGGAAGATTGAGGATCCATTTTTTTGAATTGATATGAATATTTGATTGTTTTTCTACCTCATGATACTACCTTCAATGATGATGAGATTATCCATATCTATGGTCATTCCTGTATCCCTATATGCACATAGAAGGAGATAATACATGAGTTTTATGAATCACCATATGAAGTGAACCATGGCTTGAATAAAATGTACCGTACTAATTTTAGAATAGATTACTATACAATAATGAAGATGGAGATATTATGTATTTTGATCCGGTGAAAAACTAATCGTTAGGTAAAGGTTGTGATCATTGGCATGTTGGACTATTAAATCCATTACCCCTTCCTAAATTAATGTGGGATAGATTCACCATATATATTATGATGGGGGTTCAAAAAAAATATTTTAATAGTGATGTGATGTGGGTAATTATGTATCAGTAGATAAAGGTAGGTCATATCATACCAATTATGGAGAGAATTAAGGTAAACGAGTTGTGTGGATTTTAGGTTTGATATATTTCTTATTTGATTTAGGTACCTCATATTTTCATTTATAATAAAGATCCATATTTTAAATTTCATATCTAGAAATTATTTCATAAAAATCTTGTAGTTCATGTGTTCATTGAGTACAACATCCCTAATGCAGATAGATAAACAACAAGAATGAAAATGGGAGAGTATAGGCATGTGGCATATTGATTGAATTATTCACAGTGGAATGGTTTTTAGAATAATGTGGTATTTGTATCATATTATCTTTAATATAACATCAATAATTATCTTAAAAATTTTTAAAAGATTTTGAAATTGAGGTTGATTCATCCATCATGTATAATATGATATGTTTTTAGGGTTGCAAGGAAAAAATTATTTTTGGTATATTCATTTCTTGGGTCCAAATGATGTGGTAGAATAAATATTTTTTGGATGAAATATGGGGGATGGAACCTACTATGAGTTCAAAAATGGGAAAAAATTTCATATTTAAGGTTTAGTTATGACGGGTTATTATGTTTGGGGGAGATATGTTTTATGGTGGGGAGGTTCTAAGACATAGACCTTATGATAAATTATGTTGTTATTTTAATTTTTATAATACTTATATTCAAATTTCTTATGGAATTATTCTTAGGAATTGGGAGGGTCTCAGGTGTGATAAGGTTCATTAGACAAAAAAGTTGTAATTGGGGCCTCAAAGAACATAGATCACTATTTGAGAATAATTATTGATAAATGGGAACCATGATTGTTCGATATGTTTTATGGGTGATAAACATTTTTTGAAATTTGTGACGTGTCTTGGAAACCATGAAACATTGCTCCACAGTAGTTTTAATATCTTCAACAAGCTATTTAAAACCTTCCAAGGGTCCAAGAGATACGTGTGACAAATTGTTTTCTATAGACTATGGGAATGCATATTTAGTGCATAGTTTGTGAAACACTACAGCCAAACTATGTTGTTTTTTTAATTGAACTAATTTCTATTTTTTCTCTTGATTTCATATTATTTTCCCTCAAGTTTCCTAAATCTTTCTCCCTGATTTGTATATGGTGAGAACCAAATCTTCTATTCACTCTGATGGGTATTTCTCTATTAATTCTAGGGATTTTCATGGATTTTTTTTGGAATTATATGCCTCATGAAATAATATGAGTCATATTCCTTCAAATATTTATATAATTCATAGTATGATTATTCCTATTCATAAAATATTTATGATCCCTATTTCTAGGTAGTTCAATTATTTTGGGATTGTGGCCATTGTAGTCGGAATCAATGGTTAAAGTTGAATGAATTTGTTTCTATGATCCGATGGTAGGCTCACAAAATTTATTTTTCCAACAGTCCTAGTGTTATTCATGTTAATGGGGAAGGTTATGTTTTTCCATCATTCTGAACATTAATTCATTAATCTTGAAATGAGAATTTGGATTTTAGATTATTTTCTTGGCCTGTCACAGACCGCCTTGGGTTAATTGATATATATGATATCAGGAATATGGCCACCAAATAGGTCTTCCCAATATATTAAAATTAAATAATGGAATTTTGATTGGTTAGTTTAGTGGTTTAATGGATTATACTGATGTTTATTTTTTATATTTCATTTTAATTTGGCATAAGTAAGCTATTGGGGATAAACATATTTTATTTTTTATGACATAATAAAGGGAAATAATACTAAATAGTTAAAGTGAATTTTTAAAATTACAAATGGTTTTAATGAATATTTATATTTAAGGGTATTTTAATAAATGAGTAAAGAGTATATTTTTTAAATTGTATTAAAAATGTGTTAAATAAAAACTATAAAGAAAAATTGTGATGGTAGATATAGCTGAAGAATTGTTGATTTAATTTTAGAAATGGTTAATTATATTGGATATTGGAAATTTGTTGTTGATTATATGGATACGGTTTTTAGACATGGTGCTCTGCATCAATGGAAAGAATGTTAGACATGACGATAACATCATTGATTAGTAATATTTTATGAAATTATCCATGATATTTTGTTTAGTATATTGTGCATGGAACACTATATCATTAATTTTGATTTTCTATCATTGTTCCATGTATCCTCAATTTAGATACATTGAAAGATAATCCTTGAGTCAAATGTGTGACCAGTATATTATATTGTATAAATTAAGGGAATGTTTGAAACTGCCTTGATTATCTATGATGTATCATTGGAGTCAAGGGAGAGTGAGGTAAACTGAATAATTTTTATTTATGAAACTGATTTTAAATATGTTATATTCTATTATTCCCTATGTATATATATAAAATATTTTTTAGGATGGATGATTAATTAACCATAGTTGGTTGTATCCTAATGAGTCTCACCCAAACCCTACTTAGGTCACCATTAGTTCTCATGAATAATTCATTGTATGTTCCACAATAAAGGAAAGTTACTAGAGATAGACAATTTATTTGAGACATCTAGATAGAGAATGGATGATTGGAGAATGATTTATTTCATGAGTTTTTGGGGTATTTTTAGTCGCATATTTACTTTTTAGTGTTCTTTTGACAAATGAATCAATTACGACATTACAAGTTTCAAGTATTATATCATTAGAAATTACCCAGTTTTTTGTATTGGTTATGTGATAGATTGAAAATTATTGGTTATACGAATTATTTAATTTTAATATTTTTTATTATTCCTAATTTTTTATTATATTGAATAATATTATATATTATACTCTATTTTTCTAATTTTTCACCAGCTGTTAGTCAACATACTATAACGTATAGGGTGGTACACCATAGATCACCTAATGAACCGATTTGGAAATTAGTTAGACTGAGATGAGATAGGATCTAACAACTTCTCATTATTCATATCATCCCCTATGATGAATCAATTTTCGTATATAAATTTATATTTTTTTGAATAACAATTATAAATTAAAATTGATATTTTTCTTCCACTACCATGTTTTACGTATTGAATGTTTTGATCTATAACAAAAAAAATTATAATCACAAAATAACTTCTCGTTTCAATTCACTAGTTTCAAATGAATGTATTATAATATGTTTTGGAATGTGGTTTTTATAAAATTATTTTAATGAATTTTTCATGTTTACCACATGAATAGATTCCAAAATGATTTCCATTCATGTAATGTTACTAATTGTTTAAAAAGTATTACCTTTATATAGTTTTAATTTTATTATCTTTTTCTTTAATATTCTTTCAAGATGTTTTAAAATAAATTTTATAAATTTTCTACATTTTTAATTTTTGATGAATGAAATATCTTTATAAGTATCCATGTGAATGTATTTTTCTAATTTCATTTTCATTTTTTAAGATACATACATTATATGTTTTCATTGTTTTTATAAAAAAAAATTGTTGTGATAAATTAAATTATAAATTTTTATATTATTTCAAATTACAAGGGAAATATAATTTTCCATGAATTTTTCCCAATTATTTTATTTTTTCTCTTAATCTATGTTGTATTATTGTTTAAGGGTAGCCTAAAGTTTTTAAATTCTACATTATTTATCATGATTTCATATTAATGTCTCTTTTATATCAATGGCACGATCCACATCTTTTTACTTCATTCATAGACATAAAATAATTTTGGAAATATTTTCTATTAATTTCATTCCTATATAAATTCACTATATCCAACTACATTATTAACGAGTGTTAACCTAGATACCAAATATATAAAATAATTGAGGAATTGATTCCTAAACTGTATATCTATTTAATTTGTAGTGAAAATATCATTTTTTACCCATCTTGGTTGAGTGAAAGTTAACGAGAATAGTGGATAAAGTCTATGGAAACCTATTTTATTCCATGGGAATATATTTTCATGTTCATTGATGATATAATTAATTCTTCACAAGGTATACAGTTGTAAATGATATAAAAACCATTTTATTTCCCTGTATTTCTATAATATTTTTAGTGAAATTATGTGCCAAAAATATGTAAGTTTTTATTATTATGAAATTTGTCACGAGATAACTCCCTTTTTTAGAAAATAAATTTAGTCTTTGAATAAATCATTTTATGACTTATAAATACATATTATTGAGATATTATAGAGTTATATTCATTATAAAAAATGTTATGATGTTTTTAAATCAAAGGATAAATAGTTTTATTTATCTATTTTCTAATAAGGATTATATATAAATTTAAGTCTCAAATTTGACATATTGAATTTGCTTAAATGATTTTAATTTTTATTAATCATGTCAATGATAACTTATTATAATGTTTAATAATATTATAATAGTATTTTTTTATTGAATAGTGTAAAATTCAAGTGTTTCTATATTAATTTGTATTTTTTCTAGTGTTCAAAAAGTAAAAATATATTTTGGTGAGATCTAACATTTAATTAATTCTATTGAAAGTAAAATAATCCAATTATTGTGGTTTAATGTAAATTTTATAATGGAATTTTTTATAAAAACTGTTTACAATTAAAAAGGGAAATTTTCTGTAAAATGGGGATTTCTTCATGTGTTGATTTTTATTTTTAAAATTTAATTATACAACTTTTTTGTTTTGAATTGGTGAAATTGTATTCCCTATCTGTATGTATTTTGTCCAATTTTGGTAAATAGATCACTCTTATTTTTATACAATAATAATAGTAACCATAGTAATTTTTGTTACCATTGTAAAGGGTTAATCAAATAATTATAGTTAAAAATAAAATAATATGAATTTTAAAATAACCATAAAACATGAATTGATTGTATTATATGAATATTTTTCATCCATATTTATAAATTATTTAGTAATATAAACGTTATTCCATTTGGATTTGATTATAATATTCGTGACTTTTATTTGAAAATTACAAAAAATGTCAAGAAATTGTCTTAATTAAGTGTAATATTTTTATTATAAGGAAAAATAGATATTATAATCGGTTATAAATATATTTTTTAAAACATAAATTATCTATATTAATAATTTTAATTTTAATTTTATTTTTAGTGAAGATATATTTACCACAAATATATCCCAAATGTTGACATTACAATTATTCAATTAATTGAAAATTGAAATAAATTAGTGTAAAAATTTTTAATTTGAAATAACTAATATGATAATAAAATTAACTAAATAATATTAAATATTGGATTTTTATTAATATATTTTTCTTCTCTGAATATTATTTGTTGTCTTATGGTTATAAATATCATATTAATGAAAATTTCCAAAAAAATAGCAGAATTGATACATTAAAGTAAATAATATTTTATTAAATGATAAACAATTCATATAAATAACTTATTTAGATGAATTAATACTATATTAATTGTAATATCATTCATGTCCCATTTATGGGCCGTTTTGTTTTTTATTTTAACTATATTTACCCTCACAAATTAAAAAAACATTGATGTCACAGTAAATTTCAATGTTGTTAAAGAGGTGCTAAAACACACTCATAAGGGTAAAAATTTGATAAAATTTTTCTAAATATTATTTTATGTTATTATTTATATCCTTACTCATATTTTATTTTATATAATTTATTTTGTACCTATAAGGAATTGGAAATTAAATTATAAAAAAATTATTATTTCCTAAAATTCCTAAACCACCCCAATTGTTTCTTGTTTAAAGAAATATCTTATTCCAATAATTGAATATTAAAAACCTATTTTTAACCATTATATAACAAAATATCTTCCTAAAATCCATTATATAACTCTATAGGACTTATAAATTCCATAATACCAATCATTTTTGTCTTAAGGTTTTATCTAAAGGAAGTTTTTGATGAAGAGTTATCATTTTTAATCTGGAATTTATGTTTTATATATTCTTCCACCTTATTAAAATATTACATATCCTTGTTTATATAATCAATATAGAATAATGAATATAATTATTCTTTTTTATGTTAATCTCATTACAAATTTATTTGTCAATTTACATCATTTGGGAAATAAAAAACTGACATTCATATGTACAACGAATTACCGCCTCATGTAACTATTTAATTGTTTCCATCACCATTTCCTATAATTAGATTATAATGATAAAATTAATGTTTATATATATATATATGATAATACTGATATATGTATCATTCTTATAAGAAAAAATGTCATTTACCATACTGTGATTCCTTTCACTAAAAAAATTCTTATGTTCGTTTGCGAGTTTCAACTATCACATCCACAAAGGGATGCGCTTCAGTTTTCATTAAAACATTACATGGATAATATTTGTAAATATATTAAAACATATATCTATATATTTATGTAATTATGATAGTTTTTTAAAGATAAAATAATACTTTACTTCATTCTATAATGATAATTGAAGAATGACAATGTTACTCATGCGCACGTATGAAAAACAGTCTCAATGGTTGTAATGTACTACATTATTAATTAACATAATTAATTATTGGATATAATATTAATAGTTTTGTCTATGAATGATAATTATTTCATTATAATTATTCTATTTGGAAGTGAAAAATGAACACATTGGCCATATTCATCCTAGTTAAGTCATTTTTGACTTATGAACCAGATATCATTAAAATATCCGACATGAGCATAAATAATTATGTAATATTTATAGAATTTTAATTATGGAAATAAAAGGAATAATGATGAAATTATTCATAATAAGTAAAATAATTAATGATATTTTATTGTTCAAGATTATAATTGTAATGTGTGTCATTCCAGACTCAAGGTTGGGGATTTTCTTTTAAAACATCTCTTTTTATGATTCCCTTGAAACACCATTTTTATTCTATATAATTATTTTAATGTTTTTCATGGATATTATTATATGTAATTAAAATATTTATAATTTACAAGTTACATTACTTTTTAATTGCGTTAATTTTTTCCAAGGAATCTATTTTCATAATTGTTTTACATTTCATTAAAAAACATAGAAATAAAGTTCTAGTTTAACGTATACAAGGACAACAACATTTAACCTAACAAAACCATTACTTTAATATTTTAATCCTCTAATATAATTCTTTCTTTCTTATATTAAAAAAATACACATTAACATTTTAAGAGTATTTGGTTATTGAAAATGGTTTCAATGAAAAGGGCGTAATTTGATATTTGAATGTTCTTTTAACATGGGTTTGAAAGAGATTTACTAGGGTTTTATTCGAGATAAGGTAATTGGAAATTTGTTATGAATTATTTAGAACCATTAAAAAACATTGGTGATCCCAATAGATCATATATGATTAGTGTTCCTAGAAAACGTCAATTTATTCTGTTATAGATTATATAATCTGAGTTCTTAGATAGCACTCTAATCCATTGGTTAATGATTATTTTGAAAATAATATATTACAATTAAAATACTAGTATATTCCAATTTTAAGGGTTTATAACATTTTTATGATTGTGATGACCAAATAAACCATCATGATTTTTCTAGGCTTGCTAATATGTTTTAATAGTTGTTTTTTGATTTCAAAATCTAAGATAAAGAAGATTTAAAAGGAATAATAATGCTATTTTTAGATAAACAACTTGTTTTTATGAAATTACTTTGATTGGATTTATTTTCTTCTCTAGACTAATATCTTTCTTCTTCTAAAGACCCTTTTGGAGTTTTTTTCTTATACCAAAATTTTAAAGGTTTTTCAGTGGATTTAAGGATGAGTAAGGGAAAAAATAATTCTTGTTGAATGCAATGATGACTTTTCATGAAAAGTAATCATGTTTTATATTTGAATTTTTATATTGTGGTAAAAATTAATACACATTAAAATTTTCACATATGTATATAGGTTTTTGTGGAATATTTATGACATAACTCAATAAAAATCTAAACCCCAATGATCTTTAGGTATGTATAAAGGTGAATCAGGTTTTAAGACCTAATAATATGTAATGTTTAAGGTATGATCCATATAATTTTTATTATATAAATTTATATATAATTATTGGCGTTAAAATAATAATATTATAACATTTTTAATTGATTTTACAAATTTTTTATGTTTAAATGACATTGAATTCAAAGATTAACATGTTGCTTCTTCTAAAATATGTTTTTTCAAAACGGTTTTACATAGAGAAAACATGTAGTATCTTTTAGGAAGACACAAAGGGAATAATTTCCATCCCAATCAACAACCTAAACTTCTTATAATTCACAATAATTTATTTTTTCCTGTGAAGTAATAGATTAAGAAATATAAATATAGAATTTGATGCCATGCCAGAGATGATAAAAATCGACTATAGAGGAAAAATATTAGAGAATATAATTTTATTTTACATCATCCAAAATAATTTGGTAGATATTCTAATGCAGTTTTAGAAGAATGGTGGATTAATTCCATAAATATGATATTTGATATCATGAACCGTTTGGAGTATAAAATGGTATTTGGTTCTAATTTTCATTTGAAATATAATGTTGATTGATGGTGGTATTTGGTTATGAATAACCAATATAAATATGAGTTTTAATTCATGGAATGGGAAACATTTAGGAATATCTCAATTTTGAAATATATCTATATGGATGTTTAACTCAATATTGAGAAATAATTTTTATAGTCAATGAAAAATGATGAATAATTTTTTGTTGCGTATAATTTATATTTTAAAATATTAACTAGGTAAATAGTATATTTTATATGGGATATTTATTTAAAAATGATAATCATTAATTAGTTGTGAAACAAATATATAAAATTGATTTGTCCACCCCTGGATTCAAAAGTTACTAGAAGCTTGATCTGTGTGCTAAAAAAGTAGAAATGTAGTTATTTATTGATGATGTATTCAATAAAATCAAGTAAAAAAGGCCTTACTGAGAAAGAAAACATGTAATTATTCTTCCATAAAAACTATATGTAAGAAAATAATTTTTTCATATTATGATATGTATCATAGGAAATTATTGGTAAATTCTAAAATGTGTTTCATATGAGTTTTCGTTTATCAATGGGGTAATTAATATAATAAAAATACTCATAAAAATTTAATAAACAGTTTAACTTATGTCCATCCATTGGTGTTATGTTTTAATTTCTATGTGTTAGATCATTATTATATCATTTATAAATTTTTATTAATTGAGGATGGAAATATAGAATAATGAAATAATATAGGTGTGGAAAAATATTTTCCTACTACTACGGTTAGTTTGGGGATATATAATGAAGTAGGGAAATATATGGGACTTGTTTATTCAAATTTCGATAAAAACCCTATTTGACTATATATCTTTAAATTCATTCATTTCTAAAAACTAAACTATAATAATAGAAATATCACATTATAAAATTATAGTTGATCTTTTTTTGAAAACTACATGGTGAAATATTATTGAAAATAGTATCTATAAGAATATTTAGATTGTTATTAGGGACTGAAAATTAATGTTTTTATAATGAATTAAATTTATGGAAAATTTGGGAAACAGTAAAAGATAAGTCAGAGAGAATTATACCCAAAGAGCCAATATAAATAAATTATGTTTAGTTTGAGATTATTAGAAGAGTTATCCCAATATAATATTCATTGAAGTATGTATACCATGGGAACTAGACCATCCTTCAAGGGGTATTCAAAATGATAAGTCATATTTTCTCATGTTTGAATGTACTCATCCACATTTATCATCCTTTCATTAAATCCACATTTTAGAAAATGTTCTTGATTATTTATCATTGCATAATATTATTATTTATTTTCCATAGGAATCAATTTCATAGTCATCATGTTAGTCTCTTCATGAGAGGCTTCAATGTTTAGAAATCCCTCGTAGATTTCTTCCTCAGGGTGGATAATATGTTCAAAATAGTTTTATTTTCTCCCACCATTCATACCTACATATAATTTCAAGACATATAAAACATCCATAGGGGTTTCATAAATAACAGTGCTGGCATCAATGATATTAACAGACTCAATAATAGAATATTCCCATTTCTGCAATATTGCCTAAACAATAACACCATCTTGCTCAAGATCGTTGGATACTCTTTATCCCACATCTTTGTTTTAAGAATGAGAATTTAGACACTTCCTTTATACTTGGACATTATTAGAGGATTCAGAATACAATTTCCTAGACCTATTAATTTTTTAAAGAACTTTTACCCAATGGTTTAAGAAGTTGAGATTAATCTATGCACCCCTTATATTTCCGAAAGAGTTCAATTGATCTCCACAAATCCTTGTCTCATGTATTCCATTCATTTCTTCTTGGACTATTATGTACCCTTACATTTCATTAATCAATACTAGAACCTAAAATAAAGAAATAATTATCATCTCTTGAACCATTCCAATCAAATATCCACTCATAAGTTGGATATATTTCCTATTCATAATCCCATTGATCCTTCACTAAGACTTTAGTTTCGAACCCTTCAAAGTGGACACTAAGAATAATAGTCATTATGTTCATGGTAGAACATGGTATTATAAAACTGTTCACGAACCCCATTATATAGCTAGAGTGATCTGAAAATAATTATAATGGACTCCTTCGCTATTCGATTACCTCACCGCTTCTTATTCTAATCAGACTTTAATATGAACAACATCCACATAGGTAGCAAGCTTAGGTAAGATGGTGTTAAGTTCAAGTTATTATATTGTTCACACCCCCTTACTCCCCCTACCATTGAAATGGCCTACTCTTTTTATGAATTACCAACCAAACTACAATTCAACCAATTTATTATTTCCACAACATTCAGTTCAGGGTTCAGTGGTAATTCCACATTCTATATAGGTTAAGTACTTCTTATAAACTTATTAAATAACTGATCTGTTACTGGTGTGTCAAAAAACTCAATCCCAAACTACTATTGATTTATCAAGACATGCGCAGAATGTTTTTCCCTACAAGTTCGATTGAAGGAAGAACCCCTATGATGAAGATGATTATAATATGAGCAGCAGTCTACCCATGACTCACAAATGAATCCATATTTACTGAGTAATTACTCCGAAACTATGATCCACACCGACTCCAGCATCGAATTAGAAATATCATCATGATCAAAGATACATGAAGATATCATATGAAATAAATAATTAGTTCTACTATCAAAAAATATGTATATTTCTTGAATATTACCAAGCATACGGAGAATAAAGTGGTTTTTAAAGGGTAGCATGAGATATAGGAACCTTACACACAACTCTGTTGTAGGGGTATCATGTTTCATGTGGAAAACAAATTTCCATTAGAATAGGAATAGATTTAACCCGTTGCCTATTCTAGGGTCTCTGACCATGAAATAACCTTTTCATACATTGAAAAAAACATTTCATTCTGTGTTTTTTATTGAACCCCACGGTCTCCTTGTCTATAAGTCAATATTAATTGAAGAAGAATCCGTCAAAAGTATTAATAAGAGACCTATTATATAAGAAACAACGAAATTTTAATATTTAGTAGTCCCAAATATTATGAGAACCCTAATGTTGATAGAGAAACCTAGGGTCACATATCATGTAGATGTAGAAAAATCAGGCTAATCCATATGTCAAAAAATACATGGAGGAAAATTGGGTTAGATAATGGGGGAAAGGTCCTTTTCTACGTTACTAAAGAAGTAAGTGGATGATCAATCCACTCTATAGGGGGGATGTGGATATGATCCACGACCATCACTACTAGGGCATCTCCGAGAGATGTGTGTCCGAGCGAGATAAGGTTCCTTTAGGGGTGTCCTTCCTTTTCTTATGAGTGGAATGGTCATTCCTTTAAATATATATGAACTACCAATAGTAGATTTTGATATTATTTTATGTATATATTTTCCATAATTTTTTCAGGATAGAATAGATTATATATCCAATAATTTATATTTCAATGATTTTATACGTTTGATAATAGTAATATCCTAAACTGGGTACCATACACTAGTATCATGAGCTGTTCGGTGACATGACCATTCACATACCTCCCCATACATTAGAGGTTTTCAACTAGCATCAAGTGTATTATATATAAACCCATTGATACAGTACCCTATTTCTCAAAGGAACACAATATTGTAAATACCCAACAAATAACCAATACATAATAACCAAAAATAAATATAATTTTATAACCCAAATAGACTAATATATCCGGATGAATTATATCAAAATACAATATAAAAAAGTAAAATAGTAGATATTTCATGCCAAATAATTGTCATGTTTCAAAATAATATCCCAAAATAATGACACCAAAAACTCCTCTAAGTGTGTCTTGACACCTATTATGGTTCCCTCATCCATAATCAATCCCAACTCCGCCATCTGTAATAGGGATTGTTCCCAGATCATGTTTTGAAAACATGGTGTCTATTTATGTAACAATCATGTGGCTCAAGTAAGTTTTGAGTAAAACTTATTAGGCCACCACCGATGTATAAAATAATATCTAGTCCATAATGTTATATGAAGTTGTATAAAGAATAATTTACATGAAAAAATATAAGAATTTCTAAATTTCATTATTCATTAATTGATCACACAAATCACATGGTTCATGATGACCCACATGCCATTACTACCTACTTCATCCCAAGTCAGAGTCTGGATTATCCCCAAGGGATGTAATATATCACAATGTAATGGTTATTCATTGTAAAATCCATTCAATTCATATCATGATCAATTGGAACCATATTGCAATGATAATCTCTTGAGTGTACGACATTTTATCTAAAACCTAGTTTGTATTTGGATCCTCTATCCATATCCCACTCCTCAATGTCACAAGGTTAGTTGGATCCCTAGTCCCTGTCCTACACTCACTATTATATATTTTTATTTCGATCCCCATTTCATATCCCATATATAAACATAACATCGATTTTTGAAGCCTTAGCCCCTACCCGACCCATACTAACACATATGGGTATTTGGAGCCATAGTACCAATCCCGCACCTTAATGTCACATATTTAACAAACATCACAATATCAAGAAAATATAATAAAAAAATTATATAAAACATTCTTATGAATCATTATACATCATGTAAAACATTATAAAATATGTATACCTTTTATGTTAATAGTAATCATCACAATTTTTTTTTCAATCACTTGATAAACTATGAAGGATTCATCAATACACCATTCATTTATATTTAATCACATAACCATTATCACATTAAGGTGTGTCCAATCATCCATTTATTTCCTTTAACAACTAAATCCTTATCCAAATATTTTCCAATTAAATAATATCATTTAACATACAAATTACTCAATTTCAATATCCCATAAATTTATTAATCACGAGTCAACCAATTTCAATTTCCCTAATTCATCATAATTCATTATCACTTGGAAAATTATTTTAATAAATTAAATTTCATAGGAAATTTCCCAATCATGGAAATTTAAATTTCATAATTACCTAAAGGTAATTAAATTTATAATAATACATTTGAAATTTTGAATACCAACATCCAGATCATTGATGAGTGTTTTCCAATGGAATCCCCAATTGAAGAGAAATGATCCAGAAAACAATGAACAATATGTTCTAGATCTAAAAACAAGATCGATGATCAAATTTATTAGATCTATCAAAATCTAGATATAGATCTGTCAACAATGTAGGGAAAAAATATATTCAATAGAATATATAATGTTGGGAGAAAAGGAGGATACCAGTATATATGATACCGCTTACGAGGAGAGGTGCAGATCTTTAAAATAGATCCTTGTTTCGCTATAACTAAAGTTCTGAATGCCATTAAACCTATTCGAGAGCCTTCAAAAATAATAGAAAAATTTCATAGTAGATTCGATGTGTTTTGGGATATAGTATGGGGGTTTGTGAGTTTTATTATGAATTTCATGGATATATTTTCCCACACACAAGGTGGTATATAATGGGTACATAGATTTCACTAACAATGCTTCTTACCAGTCATCTCCTCCCATGGGTCACACTATTACTACTAGGTGGATACATAATTTTACAAACCATGATCCAACCATTAGAATACAATATATTTCAAGTCATATAGTTTTCTTTGATGGTTGAATGGTTTGGGAAAACAATGTGCTAACTAGGTAATGGCCCTCTTACTGCAAAAATTATAAAATTTCACCATATAACAACCAAAAGTAAAACACAAAAAAATTTAGTCGAATTTTATAAGATTACTTATAAATCAGACTGATGAAACTTTAGGAAAGGACAGTATCCTATAATCTACCCACCTTATAACCGCTTGATTATGAGTTACACTTCAATTAATCATTAAGATTATATTGTAATTTGTTTCCTATAATCCCACATATACACTTATCTCTCCAAAATTTCTTCTTTAACACATCCTTTTTTGCACAATAGAAGATATATCATCATATTATTTTCCCACAACACAACCTCACTAAGATCTAATATGTGTATCTTATGCTTTTTAAAGGATTCATCAGTGTAAATATTAACAACATAATTATCGATAACATGTCAGTGGTCCTGGTGATACAATTGATGCTGGGACACATGAAAAACATCATTTATTCCACTATAACATTGTGTAAGATCCAATCTATATTCCACCTGCCTGATTCTATCTACAATCTAAAATGGTCCGACAAACCTAAGAATTAAAATTACCTATCTCTAAATCCTATGGTGAACCGGTCCATGAGACACATGAAGGAAAACTTTATCACCGTCCATTAACACTAGGGGTCATCAAAGTCTATGATCATATAACTCATGTCAAATTTGAGCTATTTCCACATACATTTGAACCAACTCAACAAACATTTATGTCTACATCCATAAAATATAGTGGTTATCAATGTGGCCTTCCATAATTTGTCTATTATGGTTCCTTATAAATAGTTTTATGGTAAATTATTTTATAGTCAAAATCAATAAAATTTAGGTGTTCATCCAGTGGCCCACCATTGTCTAGAAAACCTGGCCATATCATGTCCCAAGGAACCTAAATAGTTAATTCTAACATCCCTACTGTTTGTGGGTGGCATTTTTTACTTAGTAAAACTAGTGGACCAAGCCTGTTCACCATGTATATCAATCCCCTTTTTAATTATCAACCTCCAATACTATCGATGTAGGTCATGGGACTTTTTGTCAAAATAGTATCTACCTCCCACTTTGAGGTATGAAATTCACACATTAGAACCTCTCAAATAATAATAGGAACAACCATATGGCCCCAAACGCAGGTGATCTCATCCTTATCTATAGTCTAATTGTTAGGTAAATCCCTTCCTTCAGGTATTTCTCTCAAGGACAAAAATTATGTATCCTCATTCTATCTCTCCTTGATTTGGATAAATAGTGTGTACTTAATTGACGCTAATATTAGTTTCATGCCCAAAATCCTACTGAATTACAACATGAATATCCTCCATCAAGGCAATAATCTTCAAAATGAACTAGAATCCAAAATTTTAGGGGTCTAATATTTCTTTCATATACTAACTTCAACATAGTTTCCACTCTCATGAATATGTGCTAGATCATAATGAACTAAATATATACGAGCCACCCATTTTGGTTATTAGAGATTCAAGTATCATTGGTAAAAGAATGAATTTATGATCTTATGATTGGAATACACAATATAATTTTTTCCCAACAAATAATTCCACGAACACATGAAATTATAAACCATTGCCGCTAATTCTTGGTCTTATGTAGGGTAGTTTCATTCATGTGGCCTGAACGTCCATTAACCATATTCAACCACTTGATCCCCCTACATCACAAATGCTGCTATCCTAATCTGATATGAATCACATAGAATTATATAGTCCTCCCCAAGTTGACGTAGGATCAATATATCTGTGATACTCAAAGGGTTCTTTAACACTTAGAAATTATTCTCACAAGCACCAAACCATTTAAAATTTACTTGATTTTTGGTCAAACCTCAAGATTGTCTTACATTTTAGTAAAATTCATAGACGAACCTACGATAATATCCTCCTAACCTCCCTAATATATTGATATAAAATTAGTTCATTTGGTTTACATTATAATCAACTACATTCACCTTTGTTAGTCCCAGTAAAACACACTTCTCTAAGATAATGTGACATAAGAAATGTACATGATCAATCTAGAATTGGCCTTAGATATACTTTCATATATTCGATATTATCTTAATGTACTAAAGATGATTTCAAGATGTTGTGAATGATCATCATTCATCTTGTGGAACAATAATATATCTCCAAATAACACTACCACATACTATTATAGGTATTTAATATTCAATTCATCTGGAACATAAACACTGCTAGTGTGTTCTTCATCCAGAATGTCATTAAGAAAAACTCATACAGGCCACATATTACTTGGAATATTTTATAAAATTTAACATAATGTAAAAATATCAATGGATGATACCTAAATATCATGAGTGTCTTCTAGAAAACACAATCTCTTCTCAAATGGTCAAATAGATAATTGATACACATTAGAGAATATTGGTTCTTTACTTTCATCTGGTCCGACATCCCTTAATTTAAACATAGCCACAATATCAAATCATAGTTCATTGAAAAAAAACTAGAGAATACTTAGGAGACACACTTGAATGGATAATACCATACTACATAAACACTTACAGTTAAGTTTTGAGTTATTAAATATCTATTAGATTCATTCTATTTTGTGTAATAGAAACTATATCAGCACTCAGAATGATGTCAATTGTAAAATACACATCTATCTTAGGTGGAAGCCCTGATAAGTCATCAATAATTGTGTTCTATAACCTATCAAAAATATGTGAAAAACATTATTATATACACTATAAGAATCTAAAAATAGACTAGAAACCTGGAAAATGAGTTCCCATGGTTTATGATGAACTAGACCTGCAGAAATCAACTAGATATCACACTCTCCATGGTGAATATAATTGAAACCATCAAGATAAGTAAAAGTCACCCCCCCCCTAACGTAACAATCTATGTGGGCTTAGTATGCCACTAACTAGTCCATAAACATTTTTTTCTCATATCCTAACATATATGGAATGTAGTGATCCCAACGGAAATTATACTCCACAATCGAAATAGAACACCTAATGAATTATAATATGTCTCTCAAACAGATCTCATATTGTGTATCGATCATCATGACTCTTTTAAAAATATACCCTACTAGAAAGAACTGGTTCCAATGTTTTTTAATTAAATAATAATGAGAGGAACCCATATGAACAAAGGCACTAGAATTTGTAGAAGCTAACTGAATAGTATGTATAACTATTGATAGTCTACCCTTTTTGTCTACAAGTATAGGATGAACTGAAATCAAGTGTCATCTCACTTGTACATGTGATAATGTATGGTCCCATTGAGATGAACCACTATTTTAATATGAGTTCCATTTCCTAGAATCACCCCATGCACTTTCCCCACCACCAGGAATTGTAGACCTCTAACTTCCATACAAATATATTGTAGAAAAACCACTTCCAGCAGTGTAATTATTCTTAGATGCCCCATTATTACCCATATTTCATGGGTTCCTTTAGAACCCACACAGATTTCTTATCCTTCTTCATGATTGAAACATTACTGGTTGTCGGGATCCAGGTCCAAGAAAGTGGAATGTTCAACCACACTGATGGGAAACCACTCATGTACAATCCCTAGTAATTAACCCTTCCCCATGACCACTCATCTTTCCACTACATTGGTAAATATTATCATATATATTCTTCTTTTTCTCACAATATATACCTCTTAATAATCAATAATAAATAAAATTTTATCTATTGGAATCCTCATTTAGTTTCCCCTAATATATGAGATCATAATCCACCTATTCAGAAAAAAATCAGTTATAATATATTACTGTGGGACTTATTCTGAAATTTATGACCATCATGAAAAAACATTTTCCATTTTGTGTCATCCCTTCCCATCGTAGGTAAAAATAATTGAAAGATCGTAAATCAACCGTAATAGTCTATAATAGACATAATCCCTCAGGTAAACTACCTGAACGTAGCTTCCCTATCATACCTCAATGTTTCTGTATAAAATTACACCATGAACTTCTCTGAAAATTCCTTCCATACCATACCATTATCATGCCTTGTCTGAGCCTGAACATCCCAGAAATACATCACTGATCTCTAAAATGTATAACAATCTAATTGGTCCCACAACTAAGTGGGAATATCTAAATGGTCATATATTGTACCGATGACCTCAATACAGAACTCATCTTCCCCAGGTCCACCCCCTATGGTTAAATTTGGTGGGTGATATAAATAAAACTCGCACAATGGGAATGAAATAATATTTATAGTCCTCTCTTGTTCTATCTCTATAAATTACATGTAGAAAAACAATTCACAAATAAATTATCATTGGCTCTATTATCCAACTCAATTAGTGACACGTGGTCCACTACATGAGGATCATTACCTCGCATATCCTATTTTCACCCTATGATAAAACAACTATGTGGAGAATATATAAAATTTAAAAGAAAACACCATAATACACATTTATGAATTATAACATATTTAAAAAGATGGATTCACATAAATCCATAATAATTCATCCCCTTTTCTCTTGATAGGGACAATGTTGAGGCAAAATCACTACCCCTATCCATCGTACATTTTGGTCAAGGTTAATAATGGAAAACACATTCTCAATGTTGTAGATTCTCATTAGACACCCATATATCCATTTCCCTCATTGTGAAACATTTTAATATTTTCAACATCATGTTAACACCGTTATTCTTTAAGTAAAACATGAAAAGAAAATCATTTTCAATTAAACAACATACCCAAAGAATTAATTTTCCCATGTGTGCCTAAAACTGATGTATTTCACAATAATTTATTTCTTCCATAAATTATGAATGCATACTCAAATATCAACACATACCATACTATGAGACAAAAATCAAGGAATATCAAAAAATAATAATCCCAACACACATAAATTTCATCAAAAAAGGTGATAGAACATCGAACTCTAACAACAAACATAAATTACAAAAATACCACCCATAGGCACATGGATATTACCCCCATACATGGATTATCTAATCCCATTAATGAGCTCTAAACCAATTACCAATTAATCATTATTTACATTTTATCTTTCCAAAATAGTAATAAAAAACAAAAGACAAGTCCTTTGATACTGCTTTGTAACATCCCAACCCAAGCGCCATAAGCCATTTCCCCAAGCTGGTCAGTCACATGACCACCAGTAGACACCCTATATACTAGTGTCGAACTAATAACCTAGAGGGAAAAATATAACAAAATTGTGAGATTATACCATCTATATATGTGCATCACAACAACCAAAATAACAAATATAAAATAACAAAAAACTTTTATGATTCCATAACTAAAACCGACTATTAATATATAATTTATTTGAAAAAAAAATGAAAATATCCAAAACCAAAATATTAGATATGTCATTCCAAATATGTCTCTAATGTCAAATTTTATACCTAAAATAAAGTCCGTGACATCTCCCTCAAGTGGGTCCCGAAACCATGTTTGGTTCCCTCATCCATGCTCTATCCTGACCTAGCCATTTAACAAAGGACCCTTTCCCATATTATTTCATGCAAACATTATTTCTACTCAGGTACCAATCAGGCACCCAAGGTAGGTTGTGAGTAAATCTATGTAGGCCATCACCAATTAAATATAAAACCATATCCATTTAATAATAGTGTGTCTGTTTTTATATAGAATAATATTTAATGAATAAATAAATTGTTATCAAATTTCATTATTATTTTAAAAACATATAAATCCTTGAATTCATGATTACAACCATACTATCTATACCTCTTAGGATTTTTATTGAAAACTAATCCTACACAAATGGTGTGTTACTATTAGTATAGGTCCCAAAACTATTTTATAGGTTATACCAATAGTTTGGGTGGTTTTTTTCTTGTATTACATCTGTATAGAATTATACCAATGGCTTTAAAAATTATTGGTGTAGGTAATAAAAAAACCCACAGATGATTTGGAAGCATGTACAAAACATTTATATTTTAAGGACCTAACCACTACACTAAAATGTTTTTTTGAAACATATTATGATAGATATGTATATTTTTATTTATAAGTAAATTTATTCTTGATTTACTAAATTTCATTTGATAAAATAATTTTTTAAAAATTCAAATACATATACCAACAATTTTCTAAATTGTTGGTATTGGGGTTCTTTTAATTTTGTGGCCAATACAAATATTTTTTAAAAAATAGTTTCTATAGAGTCAATAAATAGAGGTTAAAAAATCGTTTTATCAAAACCATTGGTATAGATATCAAATATACAAATTTTGTGTTAAAAACAATTGGTATATGGTCATTTTTTGAATATATACCAATTAATTTTCCAAACTATTGGTATAGGGTAATTTTATGCTACATATACTAACTGTTTAGCCAAAACTGTTGGTATAGGTCCTGTTTTTAGTAGTGGAAACTTCATGAGTCTCAACAATCCATAATATATTTGAAATATCATAGTTACATGGTTATGATTTATCATTTCATTTAAATTAATTTCAGGACCAACTGGAATCATAGTCCAATACTAATCTCCTGAGCATATAACATCATGTGTAACACCCCAAATGTTTTTATAGAAATTGTACCGATATCCCACCTAAATGTCACATTAGTATTTGAATGATTAGTCAATCTACTACAATCACTATCACATATGGGAATTTGTAGATTTAGACACATTACCATACCTAATTGTCACATGAGTATTTAGAAACATAGTTCATGTCCCACACATAGTGACAATAATCGTATTTGGAGCATCATTCTGTGTCCCACACACAAACAACACATATATTACAAATAACATACTATCACACAAATACCAATTTAATATAAATCAATGTAATGGATTATTAATCTTATAATAACCCATTATTATTAAATTTTACATTTTTAGATTATTAAAATAATAATTTTTCTTTATATGAATCACAAGGAATAATATGTACAACTCCAAATTAATCCCTTTTACGACATTTAATCAAATAAATCATCATACCATTAATGTTAGTTAATTCATACCTTCATTTTGTTTATTAATTAAATCCATGTGTCAAAAATTTACCAATTAAAAAATCACATTTAATTGAAAAATTCCACAATACCATTTTCCCATAAATTTTATAATCACAAGTCAACTAATTTCCACTTTCCCCTATTCAACACAATGTATTATCACATAGAAATTTAATATAATCAAATCAATTTAGAAGGAAATTTACCAATCATGAAAATATTAATTTCACAATTACAAACAAGTTAATAAATTTGGACTATTTTATTTAGAAATTTATATAACCTACCTTGATATCATTGATGAGAATTTTCCAATGGAAACCCCAATTGAAGTAGAACAATTAATAACATGAAGATGAAGAAGATATAGATCTAAAACATAGATCTATGATAAAATGAATTATAACAACAAAAATCTAGATCAATATCAATCCCCAAAATAGGAAAAAGTCAATTTAAAATAGGATATAAATATTTGAGTGAGTTAGGAAACCATTCAAGATATTATATCTTACTGAGAGTGGTGAAAATCTATTAAAAAAATATTAAATTCACGTATAATAGAGTTAGTAAGACCTTGAAATTCTTACTAGGGCCTCCAAAAATTATGGAAATTAGTTAGGGTCAAGTAGGGAGTTTTGGGATATAATATGGGGGTTCAAGACTTCTTTTTTTAAATTTTTATGTGTTTATTTTTCCTCACATTCAGTTTCCTGTCTGGGGAACATAGTTTTCCCTAACAATGCATGTAAATGTTTTCTTCTTCCTAGATTTATGATAGTTACTACTAGGGGACCTCTATTTTGAAAAAAATTTCAACAACCATGCGAGTCAACTTTGTTTAAGTTCGCATGATTTTCTAGACTAAGAGCATGATTTGGAAAAACCATCTTCCAACTATGCACAGTGTAACGACCCAAAGAAATTCAATGTAAATTACATTCTTCTAATTACTTAATATACTATAAATCATATTAAATTACATAAATAACATAATACAAACATTACAAATGAACAAAAAAATGAAAAAAGAGGTATTTTTATATGTTAAGAAACATATTCCAAAGGAATAGTAACGTGACCTTTAGAATTATAATATGAAACTTATTAATAGTAACTCAGTAATAGAATAAAAACCTAATCCATGAATGTATAGATAATATTTATGAATCAGATAAATGAAATAATTATATAATATTATCATATTATAAGTTATTTTTTTTAATAATTATTAATTTGTTTTTGGTATTCTGGTAAGTAATTAATATTTAATTACAAATTTATCATTAATATAATTATTTAAAGGAAAATTTATTTCCATAAATTGTATATAAAATTTAAAATTTTGTTATCTTCTGATTATAATATATTTTTATGATAAATTCTTTAATTTTTCAAGGTGTTACAATATAAGTTATAATATTAAAAATTGTATTTTCTTAATAATGATGACATAAATAAAATATAATCTTCAAATATTTTTAAAATTATTTTATTAAAATAATGTGTATTTTTTTAAATAAAAAATTTGAAGAAAAAATATTTTTAATTATTATAGTTTTTCTAAAATAGTTTAATATTTATTAAATAATAAAATAAGGTAATTTCTAGTATATATACATTATAATATTAGTACACAATTACTTGAGTCATAATTTATATAAGAAACAATATGTGGTAAATTTATTAATTATTTTAACACATGTTGTGATAATTTTCAACATATAAATAGGTATGACCAAAAATACAAAACTAATGAATAAAATTATTGAAAAACACCCCTCTCATACACTACAAATACCACCCCTCACCACCTCGTCTCCTCACACATTGTAAGAATTTAGTGTTGTCAAAAATTTAACCAATACTCATATAGAATATCTCCCACACATCCATGATCTCTTGTTCTTATCATTATAAAAAAACTTTTTCCCTATGGATGTTTTTAAGAAGTGGAAATTCAATATGAAAATTCCTCTTTCCTTTTCTTTAAATTTATTTTTAATTTCATTTCTTATTATATCCGGAAATACCCTTATCCAAATGGTATGATGTCCCTAGTGATGGATCAGGTTTTTCTAAATATGCACAAGGGGGTGAATTGTGTCTTTTAAAATTTTATTGAGAATTATGATGATTGACAAATCGGTCCTTCAACATTATCAGAATTGTTATGTAGTGGAAAAATATTTGACTGAAGAATGCAAAAATGTATAGTGTTTCATGGTAACTGAAGGCCCCTAGTGTCCTCCACTAATGATATACTCCATGAACTTGGGGGGTTTCACAATATAGTGCTCTTATCAACAGACCGTCCACAACTGAGTGCAGGTAGTTTACACCGTTACAAAAAAATATTAAAATAGAGCCCTCTAGTTTATGAACAGAACCAAATACAATGTACAATATGAAATACTGGTTACTGAAAATGAAAAGATTATTTTTCTAGAAAAACCACATTCTAGTTTTTCTTCACATTTTCAGTAGCACACAACTTACAATAGATGGATCGTCATTATAGAAAAGATATACTTTAGGTAAGAGAAGTTCTGAGTCAATCTAGTTGCAAATAGATATCAAAATACATCTGCAACTTTAATAACAATATATTCACAAAAGATATTCATTTTACAATAATAATCTTAAACAATTTTCCTTTTCATTAGAAAAATAGTGTCTCATAGATCTTGGTAGCAGTAGATCTACATGACTCGAATAACTCTGTAAGCATTGTAGATGTGAGAAAATCGTGACCTTGTTACTTTTATATTTTTCCTAATGATATGACTCTTATTATTTAATTCCAAGTAACAAAAATATATAAATAATAAAGACAAGCTGGTTCCATTCATATATAGATCATCAAATGTCACCCTATAAATCATGATATTCAAATTTTTTATTAATAGAGAAGTAAACATTTTCTATAAAAATCAGAATGATATCCTCCTCTTAAATCGATCATTTGAATCACAAATAAACATATTTATTTTAGTCAAATATTTTCTTTAATATCGATCATCAAAACTATATTGAAATCATCCTGATATTCTATAAAAAGACTGTTGTATAAAATTCCTATTTTAAATCTCTGATACTAAACATAGGGTTGATAATATATTCTTCAAGCTTCTGGTTGATCTCTAACATAAAGATAATGATAAATACATTTCTCTTCAAAATTCTAATGTATGGTATAATATCCAAAAATTCTTCTTTACAAAATGTAAGATACATGGTCTAAACCTTTCAATAGAATGTAAGGTTCATTATAAATGTAATACTAAGGATCCATACTTTTGTGAAGAAAACGTAAGGTTCCATACTTATGTAAGGTTCTCTTCCTTACTTTTTTTGATATAACAAACATAGGGTTCCTTCTACTTCTATGGTTTATTATCCATAATTTTCTAGACTCTCTTAATGTAAACATAGAATTTTATCCCTATGATATGCTCTTCAACGTAGGGTAAGCACAGTTTTTCCAAAACACTATTAAATGATTTCTGAACACTTTGAAAAATATTCCATGGGGATTAAATGCTTTAATATTATTCCAAAATAGAAAAATAATTAATATTAATTTTATGAAATATAATCAAAGTAATATCATTTGTATAAAAAACAATGGTATTTTTTAGCATCAAAATCATCATTAAAATATATAGAGTTGTTTTCAAAATATATGTTCATCAATCTACTCTAATCAAAATAGTATAGAGTATTGTTGAAAACAACAATTTCTCAAAAATCTCCCCCTTTTGATGATCACATAAGCCATGAAAACAATCCATGAAAATAAATTCCATGAATTTAGAGTCTTGAAAGGATAAACCAATTTTTTATTTCAACAGAATTATTTCTACAAGAAATAAATAATGTGTTATCCATAGTTATCCCAAATATAATTAAATGATTTTTTATTGTAAAATTTATTTTAGAACTTTCTCTGCCTTTTATAAAGAAAAATAATAAAAAAAATATGTGTTTATCTCAATTTCTCCCATAAAGATAAAGAATAATTATATTATTCATTGTTGTAATGTTTCCATATTTCTCCCGCTGAGAAAAAGATTTATCCATTGACTTAAAATAAAATGATGTGTTTTTTCAGATTTCTCCCCCTTTTGTGATATCAAAAAAATGTTTGAATAGGTAATATAACATAGTTAATGTAGTACTGAACTTAAGTAAATAATATCATAAACTACATATCAATAATTGAATCTGAATTCTTGCATTATGACATATACAGAATAGTAATACAAATTAGAGACACATAAAAATGAAATTCAAGAATAGTTTATGGAAAATGATAGTACATAATTGATACAAGAATTGAGTTTGGGGTAAAAGGGTTTGAAAAGGGTATTTCAGTGACTCTGAACATCTTCCATGATCTCTACTAATGGCATTATTAAACCTCATCATCAGTCCATCTCCTGTATGAATTATTAGATCTCTTCCTACCTGGATCAAATGAATATCTCCAATTATATTGACTCTAAAAAACTAATGCAATAATTCATCCTTTTCAATGAAATGATTTAGCTTCTCAGTGAATCGTTCATGAAATTGTTTAACACATAGTAAACCTGATGTAAGATGATCAGAAATGAATTTTTTATTGTCAAACAAGACTTAAAAATGAGTTCTATTGCATTTTAAATCCTTCACCTTGTCAATCAAATTGTTTAATATAGCTGTAATGGCATGGAATCTCTTTATGAGATCTGGTGAAGTACATTATGTACTTTCATGACTACCTGTGGCAGTTGAAAAATATTTCTCTATAAAATTTTGAAATATACGAAATCTAATTTCAGATCAACTTCAGATCTCAAATTTGAAACCTCCACTAGTAATTCATTATTAAAAACGTCAACATATTTCATTGAAATAGAGTAGTTCTTCATATTTTGAAATATTTGTTTCTCTTTTTTTAACTGCCTTATTAAAGTATCATTTCTATCTTTAGAACTATAAAACTTTGTAACATGTTACTCAACATGATTTGACAGAGCATCAGAGATACCTTATGCTTATTTTATAACTAGATCTACTAAAATTAGTGGTAATGGTTGAGCATCGAATCCCTAGTCTGTGTCCTTCTCCACTGGTTACGAAACTGGTTTTTCTTTAGAGACATGATCTGACTCATCCACAAGATTATTTTCATTTAAAACATCAGTATAAACATTAGATATACTCTTTTCTCTATTAAAATTTTCATTAGGTTATTCATACTCATGAGAATTTTCATTCTTTTCCTCTAAAATAGGTTTCTCTTGAAATGATTCTTCTTGAATAACTTTAGTAGGTTTTTCTGACTATTCATGAACAGATTCAGTTCCAGTCACTTTATCTTCTCTCTGCTCTGCCTCTTTTTGAGGTTCAACTTCCTCTTCAATTTGAGGTACCACCTCAATCTGAGGAACAACTTGTCTAAAAATTACGTAGCATAAAATATCTCCAATTCTAATACCATTTTTCTGAATAAGCTGATCAATAGCTTGAGTCCCTCTGTGCCTTTTATTCTGAAGTCCCTCTTGACTTTACTCATTTGAAGGTTCATCAATTGATTCGAATCTAATTTTTCTTAATGTTTTTAAAACATCAACAGTCCTCAATTCTATTATTCCTTATTTTTTTCGCTATTTTTCTCTCCCTGATCATAATTATGACCAACCTCAGCACCAATGAGCATAATAATTCCTTTCACAGTGCTATAGAGAAATCCAAATTTTCATAAAGATCTAGTATTGAACACATTACTATGATGGAATCTCACTCTGGCATCTACTAATCTCCCTAAATCAGGCATAAAAAATAATTTCGAAATGAACCTACCATAGGGATAGAAGTTCATACTTCCTTTCAGTTGACATTAGTATCCAAAATACATTATAATATAATAAGGAAAATTCAACATGATGTCACTCAGAAATAGAAACATCAAATACATATTAGGATATACAATTTTCTCCACTTCAGACATCCTCGTGGCCATCCCTATATGAACACACTTTATACGAATATTATGATTTCGCTCCAAATAATTGAATATCATTTTCTTAATATTCATAGAACCAAATAAAAATGGCATAAATTCCTCTGAATTTTGATCGTTATCTTTAATAGATTTCAAATCAAGGTGATAAATTCCCTCATGAGGGACATTTATGATTCTACCTAGTTCCATATACGTAATATAAAAAATTTTATCTTCAATTTTTATTAATATAGAGACCTATATAACTCCAAGACTGTACTGAACAAATTTAAAGACATTTCTGAATTCTACCTCGTACAAAAAATATGTGTTTTCATCACTGAATGTTTGTTCGAGATTCTGAATATCCAATGATTACATCAGCATTTGATGGGTCTTGTAAATCCATTCCCAACCAATTACATTTCCCTAAAAGATATTCATTTTTACTGAATGTTGACTCATGGAATTACAAGCTCCTCCTTCCTTGATTCTCTTTGTCTTGGCCATTTCTGTCTGAAAATTCTGAAGGTTGAAGGGTTATGATTTTGAAAGTTCAGTCAATGATAGACAAAGGGGGAAATTGGTTAGCTGTTTCGAAAGGATTTATTAAAATAAATAGGATTTAAATTTGAAACGGGTTCTAACAAACTCAATTCATGTGTCATTACGTACATAATAATCATTACATTTTTCAAAATAAAGGTATGCGAAAAGAAAAAACAGGAAAATTAATAATATTTATAAAATAATAAATTAGTCTGAAAATAAATAACTAAATTAATTAAAATAGTGAATATGAAAATAAAATAAGAATTAATATAATAGTTAAGAAAAATTAATAAAATCATTTAAAATTAAATAATCCTAACAACTCCTTAATAAAATCAAACCTTGTAGTGCGAATTGGTTTAGTAAAAATATCAGCTAATGGAAATTCAATACTTACAAATTCTAAGAATATGTCATTTCTAAGAACATGATCCCCTAGTAAATGATGTATTATATCAATATGATTAGTCATAGAATGATAAATAGTATTTTTTGAAATATTCATCTTTCTTCAATTATCACATAAAAACGATGTATTATTAAAATTTATTCTAAATTCCATATGAGTATTTTTCACCCACACCACTTGTGCACAACAACTACTGGAAGACACATATTCTTCCTCATGTATTGAGAATGCAACTGGGTGTTATTTCTTATAAGACCAATAAATTATAGGTTTCCTAAAAAGTGACTAGTTCCTTAGGTGCTTTTTCTATCTAATATACAACTTCCAAAGTTAGCATCTGAATATGAAATTAAATTAAAATCAAATGTTTTTGGATAGAGAAGTGATTGAAAATTAGTTCCTTTTAAATATCTAAAAACTATTTTGACAACACTTAAGTGAGATTCTTTAGGATTTGATTGAAATATTGCACAACGACAAACCAAGTACTTTATATCTAGCCTACAAGCCATTGGATATAACAAACTACCAATCATACATCTATATAACTTATTATCAACTAATTTTATAGTTTCATCCTAATTATGTTTTATATTAGTACACATAGGTGTTGTATATGTTTTTCTGTATTCACATCAAAATTTAATCAATAATGTGTAATTTCTTTTCATTGATTCAGAAAATTTCCTAAATATTTTAGAAATATTTGATGTCCTAAAAATAAATTTAATTCTACCATTATACTCATTTAAAATTCTTTTTGCATTAAATTTGAAAAATCATGAATTTGTTTTTATTTGTTGATCCAAAATTTACATCAATGACATAAAATTGAACGAATAAAATATTAGAGTATATAGTTCTCTTAAAAAATGATGTTTCTTCTATTTCTATAGCAAAATCTTATTTCAAAATAAAATAACATAATATTTCATACCCAGATCTAAGTGATTGTTTAAGGTCATAAAGAGCTTTAATAAGATTAAAAATAGAATCTTGATTTTGAGAATTCTCAAAACCAGTGGGTTTTTCAACATAAAAATCCTCTATTAAATAACCATTTAAAATGGCAAACATAACAATATTCGAAAATAATCTGATGTTTATATAAGATGCATAGGCTAAAATGATTCTAATGGCTTCTAGTATTACTACAGGGGAAAAGGTCGCATTATAATCTGTACCTTCATCCTGATTATATCCTTTAGAAACTAATCTTTCTTTATTTCTAGTTATTATACCTTGATCATATTGTTTATTTGTAATGACCAATTTATTTCTTATAATTTGATAATTTTGTGGTATTTAAACTAAATTCCAACCTTCATTTCTCTTGAATTGGTTTATTTTTTTGTGCATTTATAACATCTAATATTCATCATCTAAGGATTATTCTATTTACTTATGTTATAATTGGGATTGAAAGGCAGAAAACTCAATAAGAATTCCTAAATTTCTTCTTGTTTTAATTCTAGTGTTTAGGTCTCCTATAAAAACTTCTAAAGGGTGATTCTCGAGGGTTATAGACAATCTAGGAAATACACTATTAGGTTCATCAGTGTCACGTTCTTCTAAACTGTACTAAATTTTATTGATATATTTTTCTAAATAAACATTTATGTTTTCAAGTCTCATGTTTTCATTAGAGTCAGATTCACTAATATGTTATTTCCGTTTCACAAAGGGATCATATTCATAAAATATTTCACGAATTAATTCTTCAACAGTCCTTGAATATATTTTAAAAAATCTATATTCTTTGGAAGCATCCCATTGTTCTAAAAAAATTCAGTCATTAGATTTTGTATCGAGTTTACCAATATTGTACATGGTGTTCATGATATAAACCATTAATCTAAAAACATTAAAATATTTACATTATGACTTCTGTTATTCCAATGTTCATAGAGTGTATTTTTGAAAATTGGTTTGATTAAAACTCTAATAATTATATAATAGGTTGTTCTTATAGATTCTTCTAAGAAATTGGTAGGAAAACTGTATTTATTTATCATAGTCTTATCAATTTCCAGAATAGATTTATTTCTTCTTTCAATAATCCAATTCAGTTGAGGTGTTCTTTCTGTGGAGAAGGTGTGGTTAATACCTAAATTTGAGAAAAAGTAATTGAATTTCAAAATTTCAAATTCTTCACCATTATTAATTCTTAGTGAAATTATTTTAAAACATTTCTCATTTTGAATATATTTGAAAAAACATTCATATACAGTAAAAGACTAATTTTTATATTTTAGAAAATATACCCATGTAAATCATGAAGAGTCATCTACTAAAACATATACATATAATTTACCATCCAATCTTGAAACTCCTGAAGGTACAAACAGATCCATATGGATATGTTCTAAGGGTTTAGATGTAGAAATTGTTTTAATTTATTAGAAGGATGTTTTATGTTGCTTTCTAAGTCGACATGCATCACCAAATATGTATCTATCAAATTTAAGTCTAGGTAAATCAGAAACCTGTTGTTTCTTAGATAACATATGTAAATATTATATATTTCAATTTCAAATTATTTTATGCCAGATCTAAGATTAATTTATCATAGTAGTTAAACAATTTATTTTTTGTTCACCCAATGAATTTTAGTCCAGAGTATAAACATTATCAGTTATGGGTGCTATAAATTTAAGCAATTTATCTTTAAAAATAGTACAATAGGTGTTAGAAAAATCAAAAGAAAACCATAATCACATTGTTGAGATATATATATCAGGTTGTGTTTCAATACTTGTACATAATGTTCTTTATTGATTGAGACAACTTTTGGATATCCAATAGTTCCAGTGCCAATTATTTTACCTTTCACATTATCATCAAATCTGACTAATCCTCCACACTCTTGAGTTAATGTTTTATGAATTATTGAGTTCTCACTCATATGCCTATAACAACCACTACCCATATACAATATTTAAGTTTGGTTTCTATGACTTTCTTCATGCAAAGTAATTCAATCAATAATTTGTTTTTGTACCCAAATTTTATTGGCTTTGGCTGTGTTAGATAGCAATGATCTGGGAATCTATACATGCATTGATTTTCAATAATCAATAGAATCCTAAAAACTGCTTACATAAAGGCATTCATAATCCCACTTATTTGAGGTTTCCCTAAATAGATGCTTTTATGTATGACACATTTTGTTCTATAATAGTTTAAAATTATACCTTTTATACTTGGAACAAAATAGTTCTTATATAGTTTGGGTTTCTCACATTTACTGCCTATTCCATATCTTTCGCTTTTAATCAAATTATTTCCATAAATTTCATTTATATTGTTTCATCCTTTTGTAAAAATAATATCTGAATTATTGTATGTATCTACTTCTCATTGCAGTATTTTAATTTTCGTTTCATTTTTGTACAGTTTGTGTTTGATAAGTTATATTTTTTAATTAACTCTTGATTTTAATTTAGAAATATGTCTATTTCTCTAAAAACAGTAGTGTGAATATTTTTATGTGACTTCGGATTCTTAAATAAAGAATTCTATTTCTCTTCCAGCATATTATATTAGGTTGCAAAATTATCGTTTGAGAAACTAGAACAATAATCAGAATCTGATGACTAATAATATTGTACATCATCAGCATCTACTGTAAAGATCATTTTTTCCTTTATATTTGATTCACCCTCTTATGGGTCATAATTTTATGAGCTATTGGAGTCTTCAAAAAAAAAGTCTACGTAGCATTCATTTCTATTTTTTCTATCTTCTCATAATAATTGTTCTTTAAAAATATCATTTACACATATCCTTTTAATTGAGGGAAGTTAGGTCTTTTGTGACCCATATTTTTTCATTCATAGAATCTGACATGTGTAACTTATTCTTCATCTTTTTCAAATGATTTTCTAAATCCATTCTTATTTCAATTGAATTATGTGAATTTATTGACTAACCGAGCTAGTTCCACATCAGAATAAGATGAACCATCAATTTATGATTTTCTTTTGATCTCTTACTTCATATTTCTAATCTTCTTTCTGATGTTACTTTCAAATTAGTATTTTCTCTCTTGATCAAGAATTTGTGCTCATTTTCTTCATTGTGCATATCATATTCCTACTTCTTCAGGATTCCAATGCATTCTCTTATAGTTAGATCTTTGATTATTGATGATTTGTTAATGGTTACTATTATCCCATTCTATTGGGTTGGATGCACTATTTTTACATTAAAGGCATTGTCTTCTAGTGTGATAGGATCTCTAAGGAAGTGATATTGTGGAAGATTTCTTTAATCCTTCCATTAATCTGAGTGATGCTTTCATAATAAATCATTCTTAATGTATCAAATTTTAGTTTTTTTGTAGCATACCTCATTTTTCTGATATTGTCAGTACCTTCACAGGCAACTGCAATTGTCTGTTACATCTCATATAATGTATCTCGTTGAGATAATTGATTACATTCATCTGGTCCTAATCCACAGATGATGGAATTCTTAGATTTTAAATTTATTTGGTAATCTTATTTAGATTCTTCACTCCAAGATTCAGGTTTATCTGGAATTTTATAAGTAGTGATAATTTTATAGTATACTTTCAACATAAGATTTTTTTATATATGATCATCCTTGACTTCCAAAATCCATTGTTTTCACCATAGAAGTACGAAGCTCGAACCATTGACGTTCCCTCTTTTGTATCATCCATTGAAATCTCTGATAATAATACATTGAAACTTTATAGCTTTTCATATCATTAACAAAAGAAATACCACAGATACCAATTTTTGGATTGGGTTATACTAAATATAAACAAAAGGGGGGGGATGAATTGTGCCTTTTTAAATTTTGTCAAAAAGGGTGATGATTGAAAAATATGTCATTTAACTGTATTAGAATGCTTATGTAGTGAAAAATAAACGAATTCACGAACACCCAGATGTATAGAGTTTCGGGGAATAGAAGGTCCCTAGTCCACTCCACCAACGCTCTACTCCAAAAGATTGGTTATTTTCACAATATATTCTTTTTATCAATAGACCATCCACAAGTGTGTGCAAGAAGTTGACACCATTACAATATAAGGCTATTTCAGAGAATACCAGTTCATCCATAGAACTGAATACAGAATGTAGTATGAAAAGCTGGTCAATCTAGATGAAAAGAGTACTTTTCCAAAAAAACATTCCAATTGTTCTTCAAAATTGTAGTATCACCCAACTGACAGTAGATGGATCATCATCTTCAGAAAATATGTTCTTTAGGTAAGATTAGTTCTGAGTCTATCTGTTTGCAAATAGATCATAAAATAAATCAACAAATATAACATCAATAGATTCATGATAGATCTCTGATTTATAATAAGAATATTTAATAATTTTCTTTGGTTGGGACCACTTTGTGTTTGATGATTGTATTTGTTGTCAACAGTTGTCAATGTTAGTAAAAATGAAGAAGGATATGAAGAAAAAAACCAAAGTTAATGGTGATTAGATGAAGTGAGGTTGCCCTGAGAATTGTTATGGAATCATAGCACTGGATTTCATACTTGAGAAATTCTATTAGAAGATAAATTTAGACGATTTTTGAGCTAATCCTAAGTTCAAAGAACATGTTCCAATGGTGACACATTGTTTACAACAATGAATAATGGAGAAGTATCATCCATTTGAGGATGATTGGAGCAGAATGGTGAAGTATAATCTATCTAAGGATGGTTAAAGAAGAATGAGGATTTGAGGAAGACAATGCAATGATTTATGATTGCATGTGAACCATGCAAGAGCTTACTTGAAAAATAGAATCATATGATTTGCAGAATGATGGTTATGAAGAATAGAAAATGTGGAAGGGCATGACATTCTGAGGTAGCCAAAAATTTCACATTGTATCCAAATCAGACGATGCATTGCTGGTATATATTTCACCCATATCATGAGTTAAGAGAACTTGTGATGCAAGCCTTATGAATGAAAGGGGGATAAATTATGATGCCAGTCATATAAAGTTTTTATTGGAAGGAATGATGCTGCTCGGAGATAGGGATGTTTTAGTTCCCATTGCAACTCTAACGATGCTAATGCTCATCTATCAATGCATAAATATCACGATAGTGGGATTTTTGATTAAATTAGAAGAATGGTTATGGGAAGCAGTGAAGAGAGAAAATGAAAAAGCAATGGACAAAGGCGTGGAGTGCGCTGAAATTTAGGCATGTTGCGCGCAAAAATAATGTGGTGCGCGCAATATATGCGGGTTGCGTGAAATAGTAGCGGATTGCATGAAAAATTGGATCATTGCGCGAAATATCAGCAGAATGCGCGAAATATCAGTGGGATGCGCGAAATATTAGTGGGATGCGTGAAAAAGAATGTTGTGCGCGTAATATCACCGGGCTGCGTGAAAAATTAAGTTTGCGAAAAATATTGGCATGGTGCGCGAAATAGTGGAATGAAGTTTTCGCGCAAAATGTGTTTCGAGATCAGATGCTCGAAAATTGGAAAAGGCATAAAATGCGCGAAAGATTAGAGCAGTGTGCAAAATATGATGTCGCAGGAAAGATTGGGTTTGCGTGCAACATGGAATGCGGTGCGGAATTTTGCGCGCAATTGGTGCTTCATGCTTAGAAGGATGAAAAATGGAAAAGGCATGAGGTGCAAGAAATATTGAAGCATGACGTGAGATATGAAGTTTCATGAAAGAGTTTTTCCGCACATGAAGGAGGTTTTACGCGCGGATTAGTGTTTTTCACGTGGGGTCAAAATTGCCTATAAATATGAGGCTAACCCTCCCCATTTGAAAAGACTCGACACATAGACAAATACTGAGCTCTGATGTGTAGAATAAATGAAGTATAGAGTATTGCGCGAAAATAAGAAGTGCTGCGCGAAAAAAAAAACTGCTACGCGAAATAGGAAGTTCTGCGAAAAGAAGAAGAGTTGCGCGAAAATGGTTTTTTGCGCCAAAAGGTGTTTTTACGCACAAGGCTTTAATTTTACACTCAAGACACCTAGATGGTTGCGCGAAAAATTTGAGGGTCCCGTAGTCCTTCCATAGGTGCATAGCACTCTCGAATCATTTTTGCGAAGAAGAATGAACAGTGAACCATTTGGTTTCACAAAGAGAAGTTGAACCGCACTCACACGACTGGTGTTTGACACTATCATTGTGCATTGTGAAGTGAGGAAGAATAATATGTGCAACTGAATTCATATCTACACCATGAAAGAAGGTATTATACCAATACACTCCTGTGCTGGTATTGAGAATTGAAGAAACAGATTAAGACACTGTAATTATAATGTGTCAAGGAGAATGAAGAGAAGAAGAAGAACAGAGTTTTCCCAACTGAAGGCTGACAATTATTCAGGGCAGTTTAATTCTGATGATGCTATTATGAGATGGTATTCATTGTTTTGATAATCACAATGGGAGTTTGTGATTCCAGAAGATTGATGTAGAAGTGATCTCACTGTAGCTGGTTTTGCACTGAAGAAGAAGGGGTAGAAGATTTTGTAGCTTTCAGGTTTGATGTAGAGAAAGAAGTGGTTGTTTACCTGTATGCTGCTATGGAGGTAATAATTGAATAGAGGAAGAACAAAGTAGCACTGTGACATCCAATAGGTCTCAAAAGTTGAAAGATTCTTTTGGTGTTGCAAACTCTTTTAACAGAGAGAAGATTGTCTTCAGAGACAGTATAAAGAACCAGCTAGAGGCTGCAAGAGACTGTCTTCATAGGCAGTATAATAAACTAGCTAGAGGATGCAAGTTGGAGTAGGCTTTCACCAGTCCAGGGAAGAGGATTGTTTCCCACCCCCCTCCAAAGTGTAGGGACTCACACTCGCTAGAGGATTTTTTCCTAGAAACTCCATTATAACAGCATTTTAAATTATAATGGAGAATCCATGCACTGGTCATCCCCATGCATGGCAAGGACGTAGCTACTCTTATTAAGTGGTGAAACTTGTAAAAATAGCGTGTGCATATCTTTCCCGCTTTCTATTATTGCATGCGACGGGGAAAAGAGAATAAGAGAATCAAGATCCTAACAGGTCTATAGGTATAGGGATAAAAGATGGAATTGGTTTAAAAACTCCCAAACACTGATTCACCCCCCTCACAGTGTTAGGTATATCTCACACTGGTCCTTACATGTTTTTCTTTAGAAAAATAGAGTCTGATTGATATTGTAACAGCATATCTGTGTGACTCGAGTAACTCTGTAAAAAATATAGAAATGAAAAAATTGACAGCTTGTCCTACTTATATTTTTTCACAATGATCCATTCTAATTTTATAATTGAAATTAACACATATATATAAAGTATATTTATGATAATTTTCTATTCAAATTTAGAAACACAAATGTCACCTTAAGAATTGTGACATTCAAATGTTTGAATAACAGAGTAGTTATAAATTCCCTTAATAATCAGTATGAAATCCTCATCATTAATCGATATTTTGCATCACAAATAAATATCATTTAATACATCATAAATTTAATTTAATATCATTCTTTTAAACTGGTGTGAAATCATCATCATATTCCATATAATGAGCGTTGTACGATAAAGTCATATTTTAAATTTCAGATTGTAAATGTAGGGTTAATGATCTATTATTCAAACATATGGTTGGTCTAAAACGTAATGCTAATCATCCATACTTTTCTCTTCAAATTTCAATCTTATGTTATAATATACATACTTTCGTTTTTTATAAATACATAAGATACATGATCCATACATTTCAGTTGAACGTATGGTTCATTATAAATGTAAGGTTTATGATCCATAATTTCTTGAAGGAAATGTAAGGTTTCATACTTATGTAAGTTTTTTCCTTCATAATGTTATGATATAAAAAACATAGGCTTCCTTCCACATTTAAGTTAGATAAACCAAAAAAATTTAAACTCTCATAATGTAAATGTAGATTTTAATCCTTACGCAATGTTCTTCAACATAGGGTATGAATAGTGTCTCCAAAACATGCTAAACTTATTTCTGAACACTTTGTAAAACATTCCATGTAGATTAAATTATTTAATATTATTTTGAAATTGAAATATAATGAATATTAATTTAATGAAATATTCTCAAAGTAAAATCATTAGAATAACAAACAAGGGTATCTTTGAGCATCAAAATCATCATAATAAGAGAGAGTATTGTGGAAAAATACATGCTCAACAATCTCCTCTAAACATAATAGTATAGAGTATTTTTTAAAACAAAACTTTCTCAACACCATGTAACTCACACATACAAGAATATTATTATGCCAATTTAATAAATCATCATTAAATACCTCTCTTCACTATTTTATTATAAAAATGAAAACATTGTATGTGAGGTGTAAAATTATCTCCATCAAGGATCACACATTTTTATTTTTTTATTAGTGCCTTAAAGGATGGTCAAAAACCCATTATTTTGGATAGATAAATTATAATTGATTTATAAAATCCAATTTAATGATCTATAGTCATTATATATACATTATATAAAATAATAAAATAAAACATGTTCATTGTGAGACAACACTAAAAAAATAATCCAAATAATTTTCACCAACAACTCATCTAATGATTAATCCTAACATAATATAAAAAAAGTCTTATATGATCATTTAAACAAATATATATCCATTATTAACTTATAAATAAAATTTTTCATTTCTATTTTAATTTGACATGATGTTCCATACTCTTATTCAAGTGAACCAATTATAAAAAATAACAAAATCAGCACTCTTGAATAATAAAATTGAACATAATAACTGATAAAAAAATAACATAAACGAACATAATAAAATAATAATAAATAAATTACATATATAAATTGTTATATAATTAATAATTAATAAATTTAATTTGTTTGTTCGGTTCATTATGGTCATGTGATAAACTATTTCACAAACAATTTTGGGGATTCTACCTAAACCTCCATTTTTTCCTTTATGTTACTCATTATCTTTCTTTACCCCAATGTAATTATACATAATATTTATATAAATATTCTAATTTATATTTATATATTTTAAACTCATGTATCTATATCTGATCAACCCTCTATGATAGGTTAATATGTGTTTTATAAAGGTTCCATTTTCAATTCATCTTTTTATGCAAGCCTCACGCAAGGAAACTCCCGATTGGTTACCCACTTACAAGTGCACTCCATAAACTGTTTTTAGAAGCAATTATTTTTCATAAATCAATAATCTTATTATAAAATACAAAATCAATTAATTTCTGGTTTTTTAAAACAAATTATTCCTTTTTCATTTTAAATACTCTTTAATATTTTCCCTTAAAACCAAACTAAAGTGGCTAATTTGTAAAGATTCCTAAACACCCTTATGAAATGTTTTCAATTCAGTTGGAACCCTATAATCATTATATATAGCTATTTTTTTATGACCGTCTGTCTAAATTCTAAATACATTATTCTATTGGAACATTAAAGATACTTCAATTTTTAATTAATGATAATAGGATTTTGATTCCAATTTTGTCCATGGGTAACCCTTATGTTATGTTTGATTCATTATATATGATTCTTCATGTGGAACACATATTCATAAACCTGATATTATGTTTTCACACAAATATAACTCTTACATATTTTATAATTTTTAGTCTCATGAGACATCATATTAGGATAGGGTGTCAAACTGATTCCTTTATGGGATATTTCCATCATGTGCTATTATTTTGGTGGTTAGCCTTGAATAATGTTTATTTCATGTTATATGTTGTTTCCACATTCATATGATTCCAAGATTATATTTTCCCATGTTATGCACATTGTTATTCCTTAGGTGCATTCATGTTCAATTCTTTTTTTGTAACCATATTATGATTTCTAACCCAATTCATAAATTTTTTCCTTATGAATATTTCTATAAAGGCCTCTTTACCTCATCTGTTTTGATCATGTATTCTCTAAGTTACCCTATGCATCTATCGGATCTCAATGGAATCATATAGCTCTTTATGGAGATTAAATAAAATATTATTACATGATATATAATTATGTACCCAATCTTCCAAATAAAGTAAATGCTACAATCATTAGATTTTTATTTGAAGGTTAATTATGCATAAAATCATGTAATGATATGTGTAAATAGTTAGGATTTATATAGTTGGTATCATATGATAGAGTAGTTATTTTGGGAGATTACAAATAGATATCTCTAGTTGGAACCCTATAGATAAGATTATGTATGAGAAAACATTCTTAATATTTTTTAATAGAGATTAATTTTTTTATCTTTAAAATAGATCCCTATCTAGATACTAAATTTTGATATGGTACTGGAACAGATGTACCAAGATGTAACAACATTGAAGAGGTGTTTCAGGCCTAACATTGGGTAACATATTGCATGAAAATATGCCTTATTTCACACCTAGTTTTATAATAATGGGGGTATGAATTGGTTATTTTATAAGCTCATTACGAACCATTATTAAGGCGGAAAATCTTATAAGAATATAAGTTAAGAAATAGATCATGGATAACCTAGAATGAAACCTTGGTAATCACATGTTAGGATATAAATTTTTTAAATTTTTATCATTTTATGTTTAATTATTCCTTTTATTATGATTATTATATACATTTTTAATCCCACTAATTGTAATTTACATTTCTTAGTTAATGGCTAGACATTGTAGAACACGTTCCATCAGTCAATGTTAATGTCAAAGGGATGATTTCCCAAATTAGATGAAACATATAATAAGAATGAGTGCTCAAATACTTATGAAAATAATTTATCAACTATCTCATGTTATGAATAATAACATGAATCATGTGGAAGACCCTCATTCTCTATAAAATGAATATGTTTCCCTCAAATCATTCATGCATAATTGGAAAACCATGTTTAGTGGATATTCTTATGCCCTATTCACAAAACAATTGAGAAACTCTATTGAGAATATATTATCTCTCCCACAGTTCTCAAAATAAGGGAAATTTGTGCTAGATGTATTTCATTTTGTTGGGGAAGATTCTTAGTCGTAGAAATGTATCAAGAACATAATGTTGATATAGGAAATTGATTCCATGGAATGGGAATATTTTAAGAAAATATTTTTCAATAAATATTTTCACAAAACCCTTCGTCAAAAAATGTTATGGGGAACCATTATACTAAGGGAAATTTTATATGAGTCTATCAGGACGTATAAATCAAACACCAAAAGGTTTTAACGATATGACATTGGAATTTTGATGAACATTTAATATAAAATGGATCTCTTATTTTGTGAACTAAATATGAGTCTCTAAAAACCATTGGTGAGTCCAGACATCAATATCTATGAAGAGATATTTCATTTTGACTTCAATGATGAAATGGAGATCAGATACTCTTAGGGTGATCACGGGCCCGATGAAAAAAAACTTAAAATTGATTTTAATATGGGTGATAAATCTCATGTTGGAAACACGAACCTATATCCCACATTTTAAAAGTTTGGGAAGAATGATCATGGAAACTACATAAACGTAACCAAGATATGTTTCAAATGTAGATGAGAATGGAATATGGCTAATAAATGCTGAATGGGTATGAATAATCCCCCTATTGTGGAAGAATAATGGAAGTGAAGATCAACCGAGTGTATTTTATGAAGGATTAAAAATACAACGAACATGGGAATGAAGAATAAAATCCATAATCCAAGGGTTTTTTGATGCAATCAATAAAAAACACCTCCAAGGTATAAAGATAGGGCATATTATCTCAATAATGATGAGGTGGAGCCCAAAAATGATTTGGTGACATGTACATTAGTTATTATTTTATGAATAGATAACATACTATTTCATTTTATTTCTATGCATTCTTTCATATCTTGTATGTTTTATAGAATAATTCAATCACCACCTCAAAATTAGAGGTTAAGTTATTTATGAGGACCAAAAACATGGAAATTATTACATCCATTGTTTATAACTCCCCATAATTAATTTTTGTGGACTGATCCACATTGAGATTATTTTTCATAGTCACTTTTGTATTGTTTTATTCTATATTGGGATTTCAGTTCCTCTATTTATATAAATCCAACACCTACTATTATGAATGGGAGATCACACTTCACATCCCAAGGAATCCTCATATTCTCTAAAACTATAAAAAGTCATATGAATCTAATTCATAATCAACATCTCAATTTTGGATATTGTTGCTTTATGAGAAAAGCATATATAGATCAAATGATGAAGATATACTATATAATCGTGCTCTAAGACATGCCCATCTAGTGGGATTACACTAAATTATTATAATAATAATTTCTTGGTCTTTCTCCCAATTAATAGGTTTATTTCTTAATTATACTTAATATTAGACCTCAAATTATATCAAAGATACCATATAAAAAGGACACCATTGATCTAAAATAACTAAAGAGGAAGTTATATGATAAGGTGGATAAGGTTGTTATACAATCAAGGGTTTCAATAGGGGGTTTTCCAGTCTTATTCCTCAATAATAATTATGGATCACTGTGTCTATAAATTATTAATCATGAGATCAACCACGTTGTGATAAAGAACAATTATCCATTACAACAGATAAATGAATTTTTTGATCATCTATATGGGGGAAGATATTTCTATAAGGTAGATCTTTAGTTGGGATATGACAAATTAAAAGTGAGGAAGGATATTATTCCAAAGAATACCTTTTGAATGAGGTATGGAAAAATTTAGTGTATAGTGATTCTCTTTAGACCCACTTATACTCCACTAATTTTCATGTATTTAATCAATAGAGTCCTTAGATATTACTTCAATAAATTTGTGTTAGTATATATAAATGATATTCTAATATACTATAAGAGAAAGGATAAACATTAGTAGTATATGAATATTGAAATAATGACATTAAGAAGGGGAAAATGATATTCAAGGTATAGTATATGTGAGTTATAGATGGAGGAGGATTCATTCTAGGGGAATGTAATCACTAATAATGGGATATTCATGGACCCATCCAAGACAATGAAAATCAAAGTGTTGTCCAGGAAAACATCTGTGACAAGAAATGTATTTTCCTTGGTCTATATTGGTATTACCGATGATTTTTAATTACTTATTATGATTTTAAAACCCACTAACCATGATGACTCGGAAGGGAGAAACATTATTCTAGACCGGTGAATGTGAAGAGTACTTCAAAGAGTTGAAAAAAAGGTTTATCACTTATCAATTTATTAAAATACCAACATGTGGGGAACACATTGTTGTGTAAAAATATTCTTAAATGTTGGTTTTAGGCTATGAACTAATAAAATGCGATAAAATAATATCCCTTGCCTCTCGATAGTAGATAATTAATGAGAAAAACTATACCAAGCATGATCTAGAGTCAATAACTATGATATTGACATTATACATCTGGAAGCTATATCTATATGTGGAGAAGTATGGGATATATACAGATCAAAATAGTCTCATATTTATATATATATATTCACCAAAAATAATAATATGCGATGTTAAAGATGGTTAGATCCTGTCAAGGATTATTACTGCACCATCCACTACCTTGATTATAATGAAAAAAAGGTAGAAGATGTTCGATGTAGAAAGTCTCCGACATCATTATCAATAATGATAATTTATAAGGATCCTATCTTCTTAAACATACAAATGATGTACATGGGAATCATTAATGATGTAAAATCATCAATCGTTTCTCAAATGATTTCCCAACCATCCCTTGTAAATAAAATAAAGTATTATCAAGGAAATGACATCAAAATCAATGAGATGGTGGAATATATGAGAAAATATAATTAATTAGAGTTCAAAATTAATGAGGAAGGATTTTTTATAATTGGGTTATGAATATGTGTACCATCTCATATATAGATAAAGAAGTAGCTTCTAAATGACACACATAGCTCATACTTCTCTATCAATCTTGAGAGCATAGTGTTGTATCGAGGTATCCTAGTGAATTATTGGTGGGAAAATATGAAAAAAAAGATCTATCACAACTACCTCCATCCAAATATTCCCATCATGAGATGGAAATTTACAATGAGATATATTGACCCCCCAAGTCTCACCGCCAGTAGTCCCTGAGGTGGCGACTGGCTCCAAGGGCATAAAAATATCACAAAATGGGGGAAATACCATTTTATTGAAAACTATATGGTGAGATATGATGTATAATAATAAAAAAACTCAATGAAATATATAAAAAACAATTAAAAAATCCACCCCATATGCTTGTGTAAAATAAAAATGTTACAAATACAGTAAAATTCCAATGTAAGAACCCAAAGAAATGCTAATTTGAGACAGAATAAATTCCCTTAATTTTTGAGCTAGTTACGCACATCACGGTCCAAATAATCCTCTAGGAAATATAAAAATATATTTTTATATGTATGATTAGAATACATGTATAATTAGTAGGAAAAAACAAAGTCTCTCATGAACTAGTCAGAGAACCATACTAATGCTCCTATGTGGAAATATAATAACCAACATCACCTAACAAGGTATTATATCCACCCCCACCTCACCAAGGCATTATCACAAAATTATGACTATCAAGTAATGTAATATGGTATGTATATAAATAATAGAGTACCCCATACCACTTTACCACTAATTCATCACTCTCACGCCCTAACAAAAAACGTCATCTCACACCCACCTATTCCGAACGCCCAATACCCTATCCTACTCACACACCCTTGAGATAGATACCACATCACATACCACCCACATACACCTATCTCTCATACCACATAACATCCTGAAAAATCTTTGGAATGAAGAAAAGTCTGATCCCGAAGATACCCAGGAAAAGAAAACTCACCCATACACACCTATGCCCAACAAAACAACAACCTAACCAAATAATTTTTGGCTGTCACTATCTAGAAGAGGATGTAGATAAGAGTAGGTGGCAAGTCATCCATTCTTCCGTCAGGTTGTTTGGGAATGACACCCTCCCCCATGACAATGGGGGTGTTGGAAACATGTTTCTCAAATAGAGTTAGGTGAACATAGAAATCAAAAAAACAAATAGTATATATATATATAGTATCAAGAACTAATACTCATCCTATGGTATTTAGGAAAACTGCTACCTCTACATGCATTTATCAACATTAAAAACAATAACATCAAAAGATTATAAACAAAATGTTCATTCCTACACATCTGAAACTCATTTCATACCCCCATCCAAATCAGTTAACCAGTTCTCATTATTATTATATATTTTCCTTATCCATCATTATCTATGATACTACAATGAATAGAACACAATAAGGCACCCAAAAAAAGACACATTGGGGAAGATGAACCATGGTAAATTAACCCACATCAAATTTTATATCTATTTAACACCCATTCATATAATTACAAAACAAAAAACAAGACATGTAGTGTAGTTTTTCGCATGATACTCATGGATAAACACCATGAGAATTACATATTCCAACCACTTACATCGTCATTATTCATATTCATTTCATATATTCCTTCCTATCAACAATGTAAACCTCTGAACTCATAGTTACACCCATCAGGACATCTCATTGAAAATACAACACACGCATCACAACCATTCTTAGAATCCTTACTACAGAACCACACCACACTCGGCAGACCTAGAAAAAAAACATAGCACTACCCGATCACATATCCACTATACAAATCATCCCATATTTTCCACAATCAATCAATATATCATCCTATGATTTCCTTACACTACATGTGCCACCCCACATCACATATCCAACCCACAACCCTACTACCACAAAAGTATGAACAATCCCACACTCAAAACACTACCGCGCACACCAAGGAAAAGAATATTAGAATTTAATAGGGAATTCCTCATACAAATTTCATCTTGTTATCTCAGGGGTTATAATAGAGTATAGTTTGATCCTGGGAAATCTGTTTATTCCCCATGTATACATGGATACTAGTTTTTATATTGAAATATTCAGCGAAAAACGAAATCATTTGATCCATAGATCACTTTATGAATAACAAATACCCCCAGTATCCATGATTATCAGTTGGCATATATCCCATACAATTAAACATATCAACACATAAAAAATTAAAACATATGTTACTTTTCCAGGCCCACCATGTTTATCTCAAACTGATTCAGTTTTCTTTATTGATGTGGAATTATGATATCTTCATAATGGTGACATTTATACACCCACCTTGAATGATACAAAAATAAATAGAGAAGGTGGGATCCCTACCTCAGTGAATAAAGGATCAGTACTTAATTGTTCTAGAATATGTGGTGAACATGCATGAAAAATGATCCAGGGAAAATGCGATAAAAAAAGGATCAACAAAATCACATGAATCCTCGGGGAAGAAGGTTTAAGGGCACCCTACAAAAATATTGGGGCGCCCAAGGAGGATAGGATCTCATATATCGAATTTCCAGATCCTATATCTATGGGAGAAATTGTTTTTAAAAGAAATTAATGTCGGATCATGACCATGAGTACGCAGTTTTGAAGTCAAAGGATGCATTAGTCTTTTAGAAGATAGATACTATTTTTAACGGCCCAAGAAAAAATTATATATCATATTAAACTCATTTCATGTCAATTAAAATGTTACAAGGGTGAAAATCGTAAAATAAGAGAATTATATAATTTGGAAAAATTGTTGAAAGTGACTCACCATTTTGTGAGTCACCGCTGGTAGTCATCGGTGGACTAGTAACTCGTGGGAGATACTAGAAGATGAGATACTAGTGAAATTATCCATCTATTGAGGTACTGGTACAAGATACTGGTGGATGAGTCATTATTGGATGATTAATTGTTGGATAAGTCACCATCTGAAGAGTCACCATGGGATGACTCACTGTTGGAGGAGTTACAATTAGATGAATCACCATTGGAGACCAACCATTATGACCTACTGTCAAAACCTACCATCAGTGACTCAATGTTTTGAGTCACCAGTGTCAGTTACCGTTCAGATTCACCATCTATCATCATTGTAAACAACATCAGATCACCCTAATGTTAAATACTAGTCTAGATGAAGCACTTATTCATGAGGTCATCAATTTGAATCCTCATATTCCACAATAGAAAAGGATCCATCTGATAAGGATCCATGGAAATCAGAAAAGTATCGGGATGTAAGTCTATCCTAAACTCAACATCACATCTGTGGGGGGGGGGGGTATATTCATAACCACTTGGAAAAAACATCCAAGAACTCCAAAACATCTCTACGAACATCTAATATCTCATTATCCACTGACTCCACTGACATCTCATCCAATAATGAAATAAGAGGCTCCACACACCCTCTGATCAACTAGAACCTCTGCTAACCAATGAATTCCAGACTCCATCCATCAACATATAAAAACACAACTCCTATGTGGAAGCTGTCTAAAATGGCATTCACTGAATACACCCAATTTATGTTACAATGAAATTGTTTTGTTTCATCAGTGGTACTAAGAGACCCCCATGAGACTGATGTAGTCTCATTCTTATTCTATATACCGAGCACACATTAGAAAAATTTGGTCGGATGATCAACTGGAGTACTCATCACTAGTGTAATGTAGATATTATATACTTATAGTTCTAGAGCATATGATATACTACATACCACAAAGGAGTGCAAAGCTCATGTTTCATAAAAGAAGAAGATAGGGTAATAAAAAAGTTGATCATGCCTCTGATGATCATTAAACCTGCTTTTAATTATTCCCCATTACCATGAAAATAACCATTCAAATATATTCTTCCCCACTACAGACAACTACCTCCATGACCATGCCCTGACCATGATCCATGATGAACAGCCTGAGGTCGGCCTATACCTGCTCAATCTTACCTATATAGAGAACGTGCCTACTGTCCCTGCTACTGAAATGGCTTGGCTGGAAACTAATACTGAGGGGGGAATTGATCCATCACAACTCCACCAAAATTTATTTTAATGGACACCGGGCACTGGTTTTGAAGAATTTCACTAACTACATAGAATAAACACATCGCTCCTAAGCCCATGGGAAAGGAATGAGGTCTGGAATGTTGAAACAGAAACAACTAAGGTTAACTCCCCACCGGTCAAAACCTAAAAGGGCCTATAACCTGAGAGATACTATTCGTAAAACATCCTCTTGATGAACCCTTATGAATCCCCACTTATAGTAGACCACCTCTCATGATCATCTGGTTTATCACATTCATCTTATTCAAAACCTCTACGTACATCAGCAAAGTAAAGGGGGTGACCATGTACTAGATAGGGGGTATAAGTGCTTCCTCTAGACATCTCGCAAGAGACTCTTTATCTGGAAATTTTTTTGGGGAAAATGAAGGAGATACATGAACTTAATTCCTATCTCTCATACCAATATACTTCCATACTGGAGGGACAGTAACTCCTAACCCTTCTCAACCATCATGGTTGATGAAGGGAATTCTACTCGAATTTCCTTCTCATAATCAAACCATAGAAAATTAACGTCATTCATCCCCTATGTACAATATCTACCACTTGCATGTACCTCCCTACATCTGACTCACTACTATAGAAATCCAGTCCTCTGTTAGAGCCCAATAAATCTGAAGGTGATATCATGCTTCTTGGGCCTTTTTTCCATATCTATGTCTGAAACAAAACATTTATACTTTGCCAAAGTTTACTATGAAAATCATGCAACAATATGTGCTACTGGTCGTCCTCCCCCACTAGATCAACGCTCCGTCAATCAAAAGGGTAGTCTTGGGGACCCTCAATAGGTCGACCCACACATGTACAATGACCATGTTCTATATCTACAAAATGAACAAGGAATTCCTAATACTCATTAGAATGAAATTTTATTTAAGAGTCATTTACAATAATATAACTCATTTCAATTTCCAATTCATATTTTAAAAAACAACCCATTTTAGAAAAGAACACCTATCATTAGGGTGAATGTACCTTTACAAGGGTCTCTTACATGAAAATGGTGTATCCTAACTTGGTATTTCAGTAGGATTATTGTACTTCCATCAGTTCACCGGAGCCCCAAAAGTCATATTCCCTGGCTGGTATATCCTAGAAAATGTGATGTACCAAGGTCACCTGAAAGATTATTCCTACCAGACCACACAATCCTCATTGTTCCTAACTCCAAAATACATCATATATCTCAATCATAACATATGATACCATTATCTCATGACCATATCCCACCAATGATGCCACTCCTGAGCTGTAAATGTAGTAAGAGAGGCAGTTAACCTCGATACCCAAGTATAGTGGGCACCAGGGGGCATCTACAACGGCATACAAATCGCAAAAAATGGGAGGAAATATCCTTTTTTAGTAAAAAATATACGAAATAAGATGTATCAACTTATAAACAACCCAAAATAATATATATAAAAGAAATCCAAAACCCCCAACATAAATATTTAAACAAAAATTGTGACAAATATTATAAAATTACAAGGTATTTAATAAATGAAAATCATTGAAGTGACTGTGAATCTACCCCCATATTCTGAGCTAGTAATACCTAGCACTGTATACATAGACCTCATGGAAAAATGAAAATAGTTTTATATAAATAGGCTTTGAATCCAAGTATAATTATTATGAAAAATAAAATTTTATCCTGTATAATTTGGAGAAGAATAGTAGTGCCCCATTGAGAAAACAGAAGAAATAACTGTAACTAACAAGGTATTATAGACATCCCACCTCACCAAGGTGTTCTCACAAAATAACATAAATCCAGTAATGTAATATTGTAACCTCATCAATAATTGAAAAATTCTTACCACTTTCCCACTGATTAGGCGGTCTCATAACCTAACATAAAATATCATGGTGCTCCCACCACTTCCAAACACACCTCACCATGTCCCGACCACAAAAACGATGCCCACATACCATATCACATCCCTCCCATAGACAATCGGACCCCATAAAATGTCACGTCTGGAAAATGTAGGGTAAATCACAACACATCTCATCCCGAAGCCACATTAGAAACCACAACAAACTCGAACACAACTATACCCCACAAACCACAACATTCCTAAAAATATTGTGATATAAACACAAAGAATAGGGATCATGTAAGAGATGGTGTCTATCCATCCATCATCCCATGAAGATGTTTGGAAAATACATTGTACCCCGTGATAATGGGGGTGTTATGAAAATGGTGCTTAACTAGGGTGGGGTGTGCATAGAAAAAATAAGAACCTACAGTGTGTATATATAGTATCAAGTAATCAATCCCATCTCATGGGAATTGTGATAACTAAAACCTAAACATGCAATTATCAACATTAAGGATGGTAACATCTGAATATGATAAATGAAATCCATTTCACAACAAGCCACAAACTCAATTCATATCCCCCACAAACTCAATTATACAATTCTAATCATTTTTAATTATTTATTTTCTAAATCAATATCCAGGAAACTACCATATATAGAAGACAACAAGACACACATCAAAAGTCACATAGTGTATTAAGAACCATAGTAAATTAACCCTATTTATATTTTCAATCCATTTAACACCCATAATTTTCATTGGAAAATAGATCCTGATACATTTGGTGTATCTTTGGGCATGAAATACAAGGAGAATGTCCGACCGAATTACCCATACCAACCATGACCGTCATCATTCTTAAAAGTCATTTTTTCCAATCCATCCTCAAAACATAGCAATCCACCAACTCATAGAAACGCCCATAAACATATATCATTATAACTACAGTGCAGTAATAACAATTATTCTTGGTAACCCTTCCTCCTAACCACACCATATCCATCACTAAATGAATCACAACATTGAACATCCTAATAATAGCCCTACTACACTACACATCCCCTCCATTCAATAATCAGTCAATCCCTCAACATGATATTCTATTACAGCACATGTGCCACTCAATTTCACACAACCAATCCCACTATCCTACTACATAACAATTCCGAACATAATCACACACACCACACTACTAAACATACCAAAGAAAATAATATTCAGATTTAACAAGGCATCCCCATTCAATTTCTTCTTGGTAATTAAGCGGTTATAATAAGAAATTGTTTTATTTTAAGGAATCAGTTTATTAGAAATGTATACATGGTCAAAATAATTCATGATGGAAGATTCTGCTAAGAAAAAATATTATTCCTTCCATAGATCATCCCATTTAAAAACAAAGACCCCCAACAGTCATGATTTTTAGTATTCATATGTCCCATATAATTCACAATATCAATAACGAAGTAGTAAATAAGTCAACTTTCCCAACCTCGCATGTTAATCTTTAACCGATTCAATTACAATTATTTATTTGGTATTGTGATATATTCATAAGGGATACATACATACACCCTCCCAAAAAGATCTGAAAATTAATAGAGACAAAGGGGTCCTTAATTCTAAGAATACACAAACATAATATCCTTGTTGCACTAGAACAAGGGTGTGTAGGTAGGAAAAACTTCCTGGAAAAATGTGATCCATAAAGCCAGAACACAACCACATGACTTATTAGGGGTGTAGGATTCAAGTCACTCGAAGAGAAAAATGATGCAAAAAATGATGATAGGATCTAGTCTTTATAAATTCGATATCCTATATAAATTGCATGAACTATTCATAGAAGTCATTAATGTCAGATCAAGTCCAAGGGAATATAGTTTTTACATCAATGGAAGGTTACACTTTTTAGAAGATATATACTATATGAAATTTAAAAAAAACATTAAATATTATATTAAACTCAAATCATGTCAAATAAAGTGTTATAAGGGTAAAATTGTAAAAAATAGAGAATGTTGGATGACATTCCATTAGGTGAGTGGTCTCTAGGAGTCACTAGTGGATGAGCCACTGGTGCGACATACCAGTAGATGAGATGCCGATTCATGTCACCACTCAGTGAGATACCTATATGGCCTACTTGTGGATGAGTCACTGTTGGTTGAGTCACCATATGAAAATTCATTATTAGAGGAGTCACAATTGGATGACTCACCATTTGGCGAGTTTTTGTTAGATGCTCAACATTGTCGACCTGCCATCATAACCTACTATTGCGACCTACCATCAACGATACACCATTTTGAGTCATAGGGGTGAGACCCTATTCTGACTCACTTGTCTAGACTCACCTTCACAACTCACCGTTTTGACATACCCACTCAACCTACCACTGGGAAAAATAGAAAACTAGAAAACTATTGAAATAAACCACTGTGACCTCCCAGAACACCCCAAACATTGGAGTTTCACAATTTAATGGACCATAAATGTTGGATCCATTACAAGATCACTTAGTATACATGTAGGATCCTAGTATGTCATTAATTGAATTTCTATAGGAATATTTATAAGGATATGATGAAACCATTAACCATACAAACATCGAAATTGGAAAGCATTGTTGTGGACTTTTTCACTGGTCTGATAATGGTATCTTTAAGAATCAATGCTATATAAGATGTTTTTAGTATTATTAAAAATACAACTCATCTTATATCAATTATATAGGAGTTCTATTTGGATCAACTAGAATGACGTATATCAAATTTTTCATAAGGATTAATGGAGTACCATTGTCAATTGTATCCAATTGAGATATGTGATTCGACTTGATGTTCTATAAAAAATTTCCCAACATTAACTATACACTAATCTAACATTTAGTACAACCAACCATACACACAATGATGGATAATCTGAGAGGAATATTTAGAAACTGCAAGTCATTTGAAGAGTTTGTTCTATGGACATGAAATTAGGATGGGAATAACATCATCCATATGTTGAGTTCCCATACAATAACAGTTTACACTTGAGAATACAAATGTCTCCATATCAATCCCATTTTAGGAAAAGATGTAAAATATAATCATGATGGGATTATGTAACTGCTTGTAAGATGTTTGGACCTGAAATGCTTGAGGAAATGGTGGGGAAGTTGAAAATTGTTCATCAACACATCAAAGCACCCCATAGTCGATAAAAGTGTTTTTCATGAAATCGACAATGAAACAGTGCGTCTAAAGTTGGAGACATGGTATTCCTCTACATATCTTCAAGGAATAAGATCGTGACATTTTTAAGAAATGAATGCTAAGTCAAATTTAAATTGGCCCCATAGAGATCCTAGATCATGTTGGAACATTTTACAATTGACTATTACTTCCTCTAACCATGTCTCTAGTACACAATGTATTCCACATAACCCACTTAAGGAAGTACATACCAAATCCTTCAAATGCATTGAATTCGTCGGTGGTCCATTAGGAAAATGATCTCTCTTAAGAGGTGTAGAAAGTGAAGATCTTGGATCATAAAGATAATGTTCAGTGAAATAAGATGACTCACCTAGTCAATGTACTTTAGATAAACCATATGTATGAAGAGGAATCAAGGGATCCTATGAAAGAGACAAAGAATAATTTATCACACCTTCTTTCAACATAGTATTTAGAAAGAAATTTAATGGGATACATTTAATAAGGGGAGAAGAATGTAACAACCCAAAATTTTAATTGATGGAAATTTACTTATTATAATTATATCTTGTAATATAAATAACATTAAATCTCATAAAGAAAAAAATAAATACTTTATAAATGAATAAATAAACATATACAAGATATTTATATATGTTTAGAATTATATAAAAAAGGAATGTTACTTTTCCATTGAAATATTAATACTACCATTATGAATTGTGAACTAGATAATAGAATAGAAACATCACCAATCAATGTATAAATAATTTTTAGAATTCATATAAATAAATTTATGATATAATTATATCATAGAATATGTACATATATGTTTTAAATATTAATATTTAGGTGTTTGTATTTTTGTAAGTTATAAATATTTAATGAAAATTTTATAAATAATATAACTATTTAAATGGTTATTTATTTCTATAAAATTTATTCATAAAAAAATATGTTTTATCATATGATTTTAAGATAATTTTGTTAGGCTTTCATTAATTCATAAATTTGTTACAAAATCAGTTATTATTTTAAAATTGGTTTTTTCCATTTAATAATTATTTTAATTTAAAATTTATTTTCTCATATCTAGTAAATTATTTCAATAAAATGGAGCTCATTTTGGAATTCATCACATATAAAAAAAATTGGCTGATTTTTTTGATTTTTCGAAATTAGTTGAGTATTTTGTGAATGGTAAAAAATGGCCAATTTTGATATATTTACAATATATGATAAATAAACTATTACATGAGTTTTTAATGATGTATAAACCATAATAAAGAACATATATTCATTATTTTAGTATATTTATTTTTAATTCTCAATATATTCAGAGTAATTATATAAAATATTTAATTAATGATTATAATAATGAGAAAACACCCCTCTCCTCAACTATAAATACCATCCCACACGACCTCGTCTCCACAAAAATTCTCAGATTTGATCCTTGTCAAAATTTAATCTAAACCTATTCCCAAACCTCTCGCTCATGTCCATAGGGTATTTGTCATCTCAAAATACCAAAAATGATTCCCAAAGGTTGATTTCAAAAAGAAAACATTCAATAGGTAAATTCCACATTCATTTTTATTTAATTTTATTTCCTGTTCTTTTCTTATTATATAAGATTCTACCCTAATAATGATTTTATGACAACTCCATTAAATAAATTATAAAATAATTTTATTATTCTAGTAGAATAATCCGTTATTAAACCCAAATCATCTTTCTTTTATTATAAAAATGAAAACATCAATTCTGAGGTGTTGATTTTTCACCATCAAGGATGTCAAATTTTCATTTTCCATTAACTCATTCAAGGATAGTCCTAATACCATTTATATATAAAAAAATTATAATATATGTATTATAAAATATTTAATATTTTGGAATCATTAAATATACATGATTTTATGAAATTAATCAAAAAAGGTTTTTTAGGAGAGAAAAATGCACAAGATATTCAAAATGTCAATCACCAATGTCTTATCTAAATCCAAATAATCTCCGAGAATAACAAAATGACATATATGATAATATAAGAATATATATGTTTATCAATAACTGACAACTTCAGTTTTTTATTCCAATTTCAATTTTACTTGAACTTCCATACACTTATATCGAGAACAAGTCATGAAAACTAACAAACAGAGAAATATTGATCGATAAAATTGAACAATATAACTCATAAAAAGGGATATAAATAAAATTAATAGAATTATAATAATTATATTAAATGTATAAAAGGTTATGTAATTATTAATTTATTAATTTTATTTTATTACTTTGCACATTAAGATCAAGTGCAGAACTGTTTCAGACATAAGGTAAGGGATTCTACCCGAACCTCCATTTTTTTCTTTTAGGTTACACATTCTGTATATTTACGCTGATGAAATGATTATTTATTTTAATATATAGATTCTAATTTTTTTTATATGTTCTACACTAATGTATGTAGATCATATTATCCCTCTATGATGGGGTAATATGGGTTTTAGTTCGTTTCCCTTTTCAATTATTCATGATATACATGCTTGATTCCCGGGAACATCACGGCTTCTTACTTGCTTCCAAGTGCACTCCATAATCCTTTTTAGCCACCATTTTTTTTCATATATCACTCATTTTAACATGAAAACTATCTTTTTATTTTCCATTTTTGTACAACCTATTATGTATTTTACAGTTTAATTACTCTCTAATATTATCACTTAAAACGGCACTAAAGTGGATAATTTTTTATGTTTTGAAAAAAATCCTTTGAAATGTTTTCACCTAATTTAAACACAATTTATCACTTAATATTCCTATATTCAATTATAAATATCCATTATGATAAAAATCTAATATTCCATGGAAGATCTTATGATATTCCGATTTGTATTGCCATATAACATGATTTCTCTACAAAGTTCATTCCATGGGTAACCATTATGTTATGTTTGATTCAAAATGTGGGACTCACAATATGGGAAAAATATTAATGAACATGTTATTATGGGTTTGAAAATATAAAACTCCAATGATTTGGGTAATATTTAGTTTCATGAAATTTCTTGTTGGGACTGGGAGTGAACCTAATTATATTATGAGACATTGTCCACCTTGTGATATAGTCTTCGTATTTATCAATGAGTCGTGTTTATGTCATGTTATATATTGTATCCACATTAATATGATTAAATGATTTTATTAACCCATGTTATACATGTTATTATTCAATATTTTTGTTTATATTACATTCCATTTATGACATCATCTTATTCTTTGTATCCTAAGTGCTATGTTTTATCCCTATGCTTATTTCCTTATAGAGCTTATTAACTGATCCCTTTTGTTCATGTATTCACCAAGTTATAATATAAAGTTAAAGTAGTTCAATGTATTATAAGATATCATTAAGAATAATATATCAAATAAAATTTATGATGTTTAATTATAATCCCAATCTTCAAAAGACACATGAATTAACGTTCATTGGCTTATAATTTAATGGTTAATTATTATTAAAATCATGTAATTATATGTGTAAAAGAATAGGGTCACAATGAACTGACCATATTCCTTAAAAAATAATAAAATTTCTCCACAAAAATAACCAAACTAAAAAGCATCAATGATACATAAAAAGGGCGAAAGAGTTCTGATAAACATGATGAGAAATTGATTAGAAATACTATAGAAAGTTATAGGTAGATTATTATTCCAAAGAATGAAATTATATAAAACAATGATGTCTGAATAGTGAATATATATATATATATATATATTCAAGATGATTTATTATGTGTTCTTCCAGATATGGAGGTTTATTTTTTGGTTTTCATAGTTCCTCAAAACAAACAAATTTCAAAATATTCTTATTTAATTGATTTACTTTAAAATTTTGAATTGAAAATAAAATCGCATGATTGGGTGGACAAAGGTTTCATTCATCCAATAGAATAACCTTGGGTGATCATGTTTTGTTTGTTAAAATGAAATTTGGTTCCATGAGTCCTTTCTTTTGTTATATTATTTGAATAAAATCAAAAACAATAATAAGTATTTATGGCCTCATATATAATATGTTTTTGACTATATCTAGAGAGAATTTTGTTTTTAAAATATCGATCTTTGGCTGGAAAACCCCCATTTTAACATTAAGTAGGAAAGTATTCTATAGATGTCATTTTTTTACTATATATGTGAACTGTGATTTTCTGGTTATTTCCATTATGGTGTCCAATGATTCCACTATATCTATTATAGTATTGATTAGTTCATTCCATGAATATTTTGATAATTTTGTGTTTGTGTTTTTTTGATGAAATATTGGTTTATTCTAAATTACATGATGATCATGAAAGATAGGCAATGGTTATTTTAAAATCCATAATATGAAATTAATTATATTGAAAATATAACTTGTCGGAATTTGAGATGAGAAAAAACCTTCAATAGAATTTTGTCTCTAAATATTTCATAATTATTGACCATATAAAAAATAATACCGTTTAAGAGTTGAAAATATATATAAATGTCACCAATTTACACAGTTTTCTAGGATTAAAAGGTCACTGTAGGTGGTGTGTTGAAGCCATTTCTCATCTATAAACACCATAGATTATGTAATCTAAAAGGAAGTTAAATTCCTCGAGATAGAAGAATGTGATGCTTAATTTTAGGAAATAAAATAATGATTTGTGAATTTTTTACATTTTTGCTTTTCCCCCGTGATATGGTTATTAGTTCTTATATAACGATGATTAATTAAATGTGTTTTTTTTATTAATGGTCAGTTTATTATTTATGAATTACTACAACTAAAAAATGGGGATTAAAATTATCCTACCCATGATATATTATTAAATTTTTTTGGTTATTAGTTTTTTTATTTGGAGTCTACATTTATATGGATTGAACTATGAAATATATATTGAATAAAAAAATTAATATTTATAAAGTATAAAAGTGTTGAGCATGAGATATAAAACATGGTTAGAAAAAATTTAGGGTTATAAATATATTATTTTTTATCATATTAGAAGATCATACAATGAATAAAATGATTCAAGTAAGAAAAATAATTCATTGTTAACAATTATATTCTTTGATCAAGAACCTTTGGTTAAATTTTTGTTGAATTTTGGCCATGAATATGTGGATACAGGGATATCCTCTATTATATTGCAATTTTCAATATAATGAGATTGGAAATATAGTATTATGAAATATAAAAAATAAGATCTTGGGTAAAAGGAAATTTAGGAATTTATTAAGAAGTGTATGTGTCTAGATTTTAAAAGTGAATAGGGGGTTTTGATATTTAAAAAGAGATTATTTTATCCATTTGATTCATAGTTGAAACAATAATTCTTGAGTAAAGATCACAGTTGTTGGTTTTTTTTCATCCTCATCGAACTAATAAATATATATATATACCATAAATAGTATTATCAGTGGGATTGAATAAAAATAACTATCATAGATATTGAAAAAAATAAAGAGCTATCAATAAGAAAATAAATAATTGAAATTATTGAACGAGATTATTCATTCATTAATAATGAAAAAATAGTAGTGGTATAATATATCCATGGATTTCCTCATTTTACATCAATAAAAAATTATGAGTTAATTACATAATTTGTGTTATTATTAAACCATAAACTAAATATTCACATTTCCTTCCCATTATAAATATAATGTATCTGTATCAAATTCAATGATTATATCCCAGGGATATAGTTATGTTATGTGGAGTTTCCCTTTAAACTATATCAGATTGTGATATCATGTTTATATAAACTTTTTGGAATGGGAATTATATGTAGTTTGGTACTGAAATAAATTTAATTATAATTTTTTCTCTCTCAATATGATGGAATGAGTGAATGAAAAATTCAATCCAAGTAACAGATGCTTTACTCATATTTAGGGTTTTACCAGGGAAGTGGGGGAAGATAATTTTATTCAGTAGATTATTCTAATAAAAATTATATTCATTACGACATTGATATGACACCATTTTTTCATTATAGGGAATGTGATTTCAAACTCATGCATTTGGGGTTGACATAAGAAAAAGGATGATGATAATGTCATATTTGGTAGAGAAAATGGCTAAGATGGTGAAGGTAATTAGAATATATATGAGGATATCATAGAGTAATTAGAAAAAAATTTTGGATAAAAAAATTAAAGATAATATTATCATGGTAGAAGATCATGCTACTCTTAATGTTATAAATGGAAAATTGTTATGTATATTGGTAAAAAAAATGAAGCACAACCAAATATAGATTAGAAAAAATGAAATAATATAAATATTTTGATCAATTTCATACTGAGTGGATTTTTTCCGATTTTATCTAAAGCACACAATGTTTTTTATATTTTGATTTTAAGAAAGTATGCGCCAGATTTATCTCATGTTTTAGGCCATGAAGTACATTAATGGGAAGATAAACAATATTATGCTAAATAACCTATCCAAATTATTAACAATATAATTCATTTATTATAGGAAATTTTAATTACCTATGTTATGGTTTTGTGGAATAACTATATGGTTGATGAAAAAACATGTGATTCTAAAAATTATTTGAGTTAATGGAATCCCCACATGATTAATGAGTGATTAAAACAATGAGGAATCAATTTCCGTAAGGCGGGGAGGGAATATAGTAACAACTGAGAAAATGCTAAATTAAATAGTTTTAATAAAATATAAATATTCATTAGTTATATACAATTAATTTATATTAATTAGTAATATGTTAAGTGATATTTATATAAAAAAGAAAATAGATTTTAAATATATTTTTTATTAGGTTTTATTCAAAAAAATTAAAAATAAAAGTATATAAAGTTAATATGTAAACATGGATTTCATTTTTTAAATTATAATCTCAAAATTGACATAATATAAATATATAGATATTATAATATTATTAGAAGAAATATTTTTTTATTTAATGAGAAATTATTTGATTTTTTATTCGAGTAGTATTTTCATTTCATGAATTTACAAATTTATCTTCTAATTTTGTGAGTTTTAAAATTTAATTACTTAATATTAATTTAAAATACTATATATTTGTTTATTTATTAAAAGTAATTTTATTTTTTAATTTAGTAGTTAAACACGTTTACAATAAAAGTGGATTTTACAAGAACAACTGTTTTTTCATTAGGTTTCACTAGTTTAATTTTAAATAAAATTATTAAATGTATGTTTTTTTAATTTTGGAAATTGGATTCCATGTTTTTAATATTTGGGTATATGTTCTTTAAAATATTCCTATTTTATTTTTTTCAATATTAATAGTCACTAGGGAAATGATTGTTACAATGGTATAGTGTAAATTGTGTAATTATAGTTAAAAATAAAATTGTATGGATTATAATATGATCCTAAAGAATTTCTTAATTTAATTAGACAAATAAATTTCATTTATAACCATCCAATAATGGGTTATATGTCCTTTCTATTCATTGTTGATATTATTATTACCTTTATTATATTTATTTAATAAAAAACCAAAAATAACAAACCATTGTTTTTAATAAATCTATAATTTTTAACAAGTGGGTTTTCCAAATGATATGTTGATTATAAATATAATTTTTATTTTTGAATGAGATATATTCATCAAAGTAATTTATATTTAATTTTTAATGAAAAATATAATTAATTTATATATTTATAAAAAAATAACATTGTAAATATTTAATAAATAAAAAAATTAAAATGTAAAAAAAATATTATAAGTAATATAATTTTACATAGTTAATGGGGCCCAAAAACATTCAATAAGAAAAGGGAATATTATCAATGATGTAATTATTTTTCTAATTTTACTTGTATGAATGATGTTTTTAAAATCAATGTAATAATAATGTCTAAAAATTAACATTAACGATATATTGTAACAAATAATAATTTTTAAAATGATAAAAAAATATAAAAATTGATCATTAATCCAATTTATTATTAGATGGTCTATAATATCATCTGTTGTTTATTTATGAGCCAGTTTTCCTTTTATATTAACCATATTGACCCTCAATGTGTAAAAATACATGTTGTCATTGTTAGTGTGAATGGTGTAAATGTGGGGTCAAAATGATAAGGGTAAAAATGTGGAAAAAATGATTATTTATTATAGGATGATATCATTAAGATCCATATATATTAATTAAATATTTTTGGGAAAATTTTCAATTGAAAATTAATTTATATTAATTTAATAATTTGTTAAATTTTACGAGTTCCCCACCCCTTTAATATAATTTGGTTTCCCATATTCTCTTTATATAGCACATAAAAACAATATTTTTATGATATTTCCCACCAAATACTTCATTAAATCCCTCCCCGTATTTTATATAACTTATATATGGAATAATACAACCATGGTGGCCTAAAGGTGTCAAAGAAAATAATTTTTCCGTAGAAGATGCATATTTTTTAATCAAGTGTTTCTATTTTATTTCCACATAAACCTACATCAAATTATATTTAATCATTATTATATAAAAATACATGTATATTAAAAAAATCATTATTTTTATGTTAATTTCACTACATATATCTATATCATATTCTATAAAATGGGAAACCAAATTGTTATTTGTCTGTATAATAGACTACCACCTCATGAATCGATGTAATTATTTTTCTATCACCATATCCTCTTACATTATTATATTGATTAAATTTAAAATTATATTTATTAATAATGGGAAATTAAATATTATGAAAATATAATTTTTCATTTATATTCTTATCATTCCTTTCACTAAAAAATGTTGAAATAATTTATATGTATGTGTTTCTTACCACATCACCAATGCGATGTAATGTATTTTTCATCACCACATCGCATTGACGATATATTTAACTACATTTAATGAATTAATAAGTTATTTATGATATTATTGTAATTTTTTAAAGATAAAATTATACATTCCTTCTTTACATTGTAATCATTTAAAAAATGAATCATTACTTATGTGTAAGTACTATCTACCATATCCATGATTGTTACATGGATAATTTTTGTTAATCATATTTAATGATTGTAATTAAATCTGATATTGATGTATAAAAATAAAAATAATTCCATGATTATTGTTCTGAAGATTATTTTATAATTACCTCTTTTACTATATTCAATTTATCGTATTCATTTTGGTCATATAAACTGAATATCATCAAAACGTATGATGTGAACCTAAATAATTAAAAATTTATTAAAATATTATAATAAGTGAAATATAATATATAATTAAATGGAAATATATTCACATTAAATTAAATAATTATCCTGAATTTACTATTTAGTATGATAAAGAACATATTTGATGAGTCAGACTCAAGGTAATATATTTTATTTTAATAATATTCTTTTATGGATTCCCATAAAAGTACATTTCTCATACATAAACATATAATTAATGTTATTTAATGTATCTATATATTTTGAAATAAAATATTGATAATATAAATTTTATGTCTCATTTGAGTTGATTTACTGTTTTTTAGAAGTAATATTTTTATAGAATGTTTTGAATTTTAGTACAATGAGAAAAATAAAAGTTCTATATATTTTTTAGAAAAACTGAGATCCTTCCAAGGGAAAAAACAATATATTTGTAAAAAGAACTAATACAAGACTAAAATTATAAGATTTACAATGATTTTTCCTAAAATGAGAAGGATATTATCTGGCACATGATCTATACAAAGATAATCATTACCATTCACACCCTTATTAGTATGTCCATCTTCTAACACATTTGACTCTATATAAACATGAGTTATAAAATGATCCTTTGAGTAAAGGTATTCCATGCATCTAATCAAATGATTAGTGAGCTTCCATGAAAAAAGAGGGGACCCAGTTCATAAAACAAAAAAAATAGTCATAGAATCATACTCAATTCAAATATTGTTTCAACACTGTATTTTCTCTTGCTCCACTGCCATAATAACACTAGGCATATCTGCATCATGAGTGGAGGCAATACCACATGTGAAAAAACCCGAGATTTTATGGAAAATATTCTTTTAATTTTCATTTATGTCTTGTGTTGTACGCTACAACAAATTTATCTGGTGCTATACGCAACACCGTATTATCTTGTATTATACACAAACACTATTCTTGGCTTATGTTTCAGGCAAGAGCGACCTACCTCAATATCATGTGTTGTATGCAATACCGAGTTTTACTAAATAATGATATATTGTTATAATATTGTTATGAACTATCCTCTATTAATAGTAGTAACTAAATTTTTAATTTTATTACATTATAATTAATATTGTACATTTTATAGAACATGGTATGAGAACAAATTAATTGTTTTGGGTAAAATTAGTATTTTTCAAAAAAACGCTGTTTTGCTGCATTTTGCTGGAACACCGACATTAAATTTAGTTTTTGACATGTTTATTATGTTCAATTTGACAAAATAAAATTCTTCCTTTAAATCAGGATATAAAAATTTACTTTGGATAAATTTTTGATATTTTTCGGATAAGTTACTTATTTTGATGAATAGTAAAAATACGGTAAATTTTAATTAAAAACATTTTTTTTCATCGAGATAATTTATATAGATAAATTATAATATTGAATGGATTTAAAGTATAAATAGAATATATTTTTACCATTTAAAATAATTTAAGTCATGAGCATTAATTTTACAGTGAATTCATAAGTAAAATCATTTCAATATTTTGCAATGTTTTATCTTTAAAAACCCGTTTTCTCAACAGTGGGATTAATTTTAAATTAAATGCTGCAACTTTATTGTTTTTAATTTGGAAAAATGGATTTCATATTTGGAATTAGTATGTAAAAATTATGTTAATAATATAATTTTTATATTTAGGCATTATGAATAGTAAATAATATAAATTTTATTTACTATAGTTTAAGATAAATCCTATAATTAAGGGTAAATATAATATTATAAAATTACCATAACACATGTATTAATATAATTGTATGATCATATTTTTCCCAAAATCATACTTTGGTCGAAATTGAATCTAATGGAACCCACTTGTATTTGATTAAGACCTTTTATTTAATTTATTTAAAGGAATGTGAAATATGTCTCACTCAAACATTAATAATTAGATTACATTTAATATAAGGTTATACAGAATATAAATAATTTTATAAATACTCATTTGAAATCTAAAATGTGTTTATTTATCATGGTTATTTATTTGTATTTTTAAGGAATATTTAATTACCTTAATAGATTATACATTAATGATGTAAAAATTATTTATATAGTGAAAAATCAAAAATATTGTTTTTATTAAAATATTCATACCTATAAAAAGGACCAGAAACATGAACAAACATTATTTGTCGATTATATCTATACCATAATAATCCAAGGGTCGATGTTTGGACCATTTAGAGCATTATAAAATCGATTAGGATATTTATATAATTTTATTGTAAATTATGTCAAAGATGTCACCTTCATAATTTAATAAATATATCAATTTAAATGTTGTGATTTTAAGATGATAAATTATATTAAAAATATTATTATTAAAGGTATTATATTTATATTCATTAAAGGATTTTAGTTTTAATTTTTATCTAACATATAAGTATATTAAATAATTATACAAAAATGTGGTAGTAATTATTTTATTAAGAGATATGACAAATAAATGATTTTAAAAATATTAAAATAAATAATATATCAACTAATTAATGTGACCCATGAAATTTTTAGATTAATATGACATTTTAGGAATCAATTATATATATTTTTTGATCATATATTCTGTGTCATTTATATTTAAATTCAAATAAAGAATAGTGTCAAACTTGATACTATTGATATTTTATAAAAATAACATTTTATTAAATTATTTAAAAATCAAAAAAATATATAAAAACTAAAAATTAGAGATTATATGGTCTAAAAGTATATAAATTATCCAATTATATGAAATTTAAAACATTTATGTATGTAATTATAACAATTTATAATTTATAATTTTATTAACACAAATAAAATTAAACAGATTAAATAATGATAATCAAGTTGATAAGGTTTAGAATAAAATTAAAACATGTCTAAATTTTATCGGTTTATGATATTGCCACCCTATCTCATTTAAACTTTTAATTGAGTCATTGTTGGTGGGTTTTCACTGGGTTTTAATTTTATTATTAATTAATATGTTTCATTTTAACAAAAGTGCCCCTCTACTCTCCTATATAAAGTCACCTCCTTCCCTCTCTGTTTCACTCAATTTTGATCCTTTACGCTCGGCCAAACCCTACCAATTTCTCTTCTCAACATCTATTTTTATATTATATAGGTTCTGGTCTTCTCAAAAGACCAACTTTAGTGCCTTAATAGGGAGCTTAAAAGAGGTGCGTAGAAGAAGAGGTAATCTCTTCTACCGATTCTTTCAAGATAATTTCTTCTTAAAATTTTTCATCTTTAGTTGTTTCATTAAAAAGTAATAACATAATTATAACTAATATAATTATAAGTTATTATAAATATTACACAACCACATTTAACCTTCTATCCATCATATGGAAAATGAAATCACCACTCGTGCATACGTACGGAATACCGTATCCACGCCATGGTGTAATCTGTTTTTCCACCACCTCCTTACCTAGATTGGTATAATGGAGTAAAGAATAACTCTATATTGTTATTATAAAATTATACTGATTATGAGATATTATATCATACACTCAAATTCAATTCAATAACTATTGGAATGATATCATTGCTCGTGAATACGTAGGATTACCGTCTCCACGACGCGATGAGATTCATTCTCCATGGTAACCATTAAAGAATGATTATAAATTATATATAATGAATAATATTGGTATATATAACATAGTTATTCTACTTTATTTATGTGTGTATATATATATAATCTACTTACTTCGATTCAAGTCAATAAAGAGAGGAAACCAATGTTCATGCGTACGTACGACCTACCATCTCCAGGAACATTGTGTTTCATTTCATTTATATATCTATTATATATATATAATAAATATATATGATATATAATTCAGGTTTTACATTATGGAAGTAATTAAATGATGATATAAGTAATATTAATATCAATAACAACAATTCCAAACACATACGATAAATGAAACAATTTTACGAAAAACGCTGCTCTAACATGGAATTGACAAAAGAACGGGAAATATTAATTCATAGGTGAATAATATATTATATCATAAATATTATTATGGTTCTGTTAAAATTTAATAATATGTTTAAACCCAATATACTGGAGTTTTAGACATGTATAAAAGAAATTTTACCTAAGGTAAGGGATAATTTTGCAATCTCATTTTTATCTAAGATTGTTTATACGTAAGTATTTATAGGGGTTATATTTCTCATCCATGTCCATAAAATTGTTTCTCATAACATGTTTAATATTATTACATGTATTTTTAAATAACTGTTTACCCTTTTTTGTCTTTTACTTTGTGTTATGGAAAGAATCTTTCTTTTTTTAACATATATAGTACTTTTTAACTTTTCTCGCAATAGTATGAGGAGATTGTTTTTTTAACTTATACGGCATGAAAATATTTTTACGGTTTCATAACACATAATTTTCTTAAAGATTACTCAACATGTTTTCATTGTTATTTTCAATAAAATCGTTTTATTTTAAAATTTTGTTGCATTTTTTGAAAAGAATATTATTTTGAAGAAGAAAGGATATTTTCCAACAGAATTCATTTCATGTGTTTTGTCAAAACTATTTTCCCTATAAGATGAATTTTTTTATCATGTTTATGTTTCAAGAATAATTTCTATATTATTTACATGGTGTTTTTTTATTATGACTAAATGATATCAATTTTTATTTATATGGATTATTAGATAATGGGATGATGTTTATGAAACACATTTTATTCTTTGGGTTATGATGAAAAATTTAGGTTCATTTTGTGGCACACGTAAGAATAATTTAATTATGATATGTGTGGGACCTATATCTCCCTCCAATGAATTGTGTAGAGATTTATATATAATGAGATAGACATGGATGGAATATAATGTTAATCTGGTTCAGTGATATAGGACTGGAACGAGGAGTGAACTCGATTCAGTAAGGGAATTTTTCCACTAAGATGGTCTTGGAAGGAATTCCTTGGCTACTATAGAAATCATATCATGTGGCTAATGGTTTTCAACAATTACATGTTCTATTCCCATTATATATTATAATGATTAATGTTCCTATATGATCTATGCCTTATGTACTACGAAGATTTATTTCTCAAGATTTTGATGTTTAAACTTTATGTTCATGTTTTTTAAAGTTCAAATGTATATGATTTGTTTAATTATTTCCATTTTTACCCTTACTGAGCATTTGAGATCACCCATTATATATTTTACTTTCTCCACAGTTTAAAGAATGGTTTTATGTAAGAAAAAAGGGGAATGTCTTTATGGGAGATGATGAAGATATTTCACCATGATTAGAAGATTTTGTTCCGAGTTTCAAAAGACACTAAACTATTACAATCCTTGAGTGTTAGTTATTTTTATGTACTAATTATTCCGAAATAGTAATGTAATGTCCATGTACGTCAAGATTGGGTCTCTAGAGTTGTTATCAGAGGAAAGGTTTACATAACCTTTGGAAACTAAGATGTGAAAACTTTAGTGAGATCCCTAGAAGATATTTCTAAGGTATGTCTAGGGATGTCCTTAAGGATATGTATAAGTAATGGTTAAAGTCCTAGAATTACGGTAATGATCATATAATTTACCCTAAGATGTTTTATATTGAAGGTACTACCCCTTTATTATGAATTTTTCCTCTCATGCTAATCATTATGGGTTTTAGAAAATGGATGGAAACATGAATATTGACGATAATGGAGGATATGATATACAATGGAATGATATTCTTTATGAGAAAGAAAATGAAATTGGATCTATAAGTCCACATTTCTTTATTAATCCTAATCAGAAATCTCATAAAATGATCAATAATCTCAACTTTGGTAAGTTTCCAGACTCAGCTTATAAGGGAAATATGGAGTTTCATGATGATCATAGAGAAAACAAAGTTCAATTTCCATCATTTATGTCATGTGGGAAGAGGAATCAAAGAGAATGTTTCAAAGGAACTGGAAGATGTTTTGGGTGTGGAAAAGAAGGACACAAATCCAGTAATTGTATAGAAAATGTTTCAGTTAACACTATGGACAATCATAATGGTGTTTCTAAGACGTCAACAACTGTTAAATTTTTTAAATTTGGAATGTACGAGAATTATGCAAACCAATTCCCTAAGGGAAAGTTTCATGATGAGAATCCTCATGGTCGTATGGGTAGTATTTACGTTGATGATGATGAGGAGTCTATGAATGATATTTGATATGAAACAAGTGTTAATGAATAAAGTGATGAAGCTCAGTCTATGGTTTAAGAAGGTAGTGGAATGATTTTATGTTTATCAAGAGTAATATTGTATAGGTAATTTATTGGTACTATGGAATAAAGAAACATCTAAGGATTGTTAAACTATTTTTTCCTTGATTATTTGAAAGTATATGTTGAATGGTACCGGTAACCATGAAAGGTTATTCAGATATTTTTGGAATGCAGATGATATGCGCATAATGAAGGGATAAAGTGATAATTAAATTTTTGATAATATTAATGAGCTCATGGTTGATATAAGGACAAAGTGATATCATGGTTAGAGTATTTAGAAATTTGGTGATCATTTATGTTTTCACAAATACTATATGGTTATACATGCTTTAAGAGAATACATGATTAAGGTGTTCACATGTTTAAAATGCAATCAATAAGATGCATCATATGATATATAGGGGATAAATGATGGTATTCAAGTGCTTGTTATGTGACCTTTCAAAATTCTTTTCTTAATACTATGAGATTGGATAGATATATTTTGGATAAGTCTAAATATTAGAATGGAATAAGTTGGACATCAGATAACACTGTTTAATGATAGAACTTTTTTTCTCTAGAATTTATAATAGTAATGTTTTAGGAAATGGACAACCTGCAGGATGGGTGACAACCCGTCATGTCGAACAAGGCTATAGGAATAGAACCCACAAATGAAGTGAAATAGGCCGTTTTCACCTTCCAAAAGACTACATGAAGTCCCTGGTTAGTATAAACAAGTTTTATTTTATTAATCCGGATGATAGATGAAGTATAAGTCCTTTTTTGGAACCATATACCCCATAGATGGAGTAGTGTATATAAATTTTGTTATCCTTATGTTTGAGAAAGATGGGATGACCTATCATTATATCGCATGATCTCCGAGCACTTCACGAAAGATTATACTTCATTTCTGTAATAGATGAAGTGGAAATGGTTCAAGGCTCGAGCAACTGTGATATTGCACCAAAATCAAGTAAGTTTTTCTTTTAATTCAAAAATTCTTCAACATTATGAAAATGATCTTGAAAAACAAAAATGTTGCCTTAGTTCCCTCATATCTGAAGAATAAAATGGTACCTTAGATCATCACAAATTTAAGGCATTGTGATTTTTGGCTTTTTCATTGCCATGTTCTCTAGCACTCACCATCCGAACCTGATGGTTAGATTTTTCTTCCATATCCATATTTTCACCTATCTTCTCTTATGTGGAAACCCAGGGATTAGTTAATTTTGGTAACCATTAAATTTCATTATTTAGTTTTTAAATTTAATTTTTGGTAGTCCTTTTTAAGATTCAGGTTTCTATTTAAGAAAATATCAAGTAGTAAACCATTTATAACCCCGACAAATTTTGAGGGTGAAATTCATTTTAAAGGGGGTAGAATGTAAAACTCCAAGATTTTATGAAAAAATATTCCTTTAAATTTCATTGATCTCTTGTGTTGTAAGCTACACCATTATTATCTTGTGATATACACAACACCGTATTAGCTGGTATTATACGCAAACACTATTCTTGGCTTGTGTTGCACGCAAGAGCGACATTCCTCAATAGCGTGTGTTGTACGCAATACTATGTTTCACTAAACAACGATATATTATTATAATATTATTATGAACAAGAATTTGTTTAACGTAGTAATTTAATTTTTAATTTTATGACATTATAATTTATCTTAAACATTTTATTGAATATGGTATGAGAATAAAATAAATTTTTGGGTAAAATTAGTATATTTAAAAAAATACAGTTTTGCAGCATTTTGCTGTGCACCCACATTAAATTTTGTTTTTGAAATGTCTATTAAGTTAAATTTGACAAAATAAAATTCTACTTTTGAATCAGGATATTAAATTTTGTTTTGGATAAATTTTTGATATTTTTCTGATAAGTTTCTTATTTTGATGAATTGTAAAAATATGCTAAATTTTAATTAAAAACAACTTTTTTCATCAATATAATTTATATGGTTAAATTATTATATTTAATGGTTTTAAGTATAAATAGAATATATTTTTACCATTTAATTTAATTTAAGTCATTAGAATTAATTTTACATTGAATTCATAAGAAAAAATATTTCAATCTTTTATAACGTTTTATCTTTTAAAACCTGTTTTCTCAACACTGGGATTCATTTTAAATCAAATACATCAACTTTTGAGTTTTGAATTTGAAAAATGTATTCCATATTCGGAATCAGTAGTTCCAAATTATGTTTATAAGTTAATTTTTATTTTCAGGCATTATGAATAGTAACTACGGTAAATTTTCATTACCATAGTTTTCAGTAAATCGGGTAATTAAGGGAAAATCTTATATTATAAAATTACCCTAACAATTGTCTTAATAAAATTGGATGATTATAATTTTCAATAAATCATACATGGGTCGAAATGGAATCTAATGGAACCCACTTGTATTTGATTAAAGCCTTTTATTTATTTTATTTAAAGGAATGTGAAATATGTCTCACTCAAACTTTAATAATTAGATTATTTTTAATATAAGGTTATAAAAAATATAAATTCGATTATAAATACTCATTTGAAAGATAAATTTTTTTCCTTATCATGTTTATTTATTTGTAATTTTTAATAAATATTTTATTACATTAATATCTTATACATTAATGATGTAGAAATTATTTATTTAATGAAAAATCAATAATATTGTTTTTATTAAAATAACAATCTCTATAAAAAGGACCATAAACATGAACAAACATTATTGGCCAGGTATACCTGTACCCTAATAATATAAGGGTCAATGTTTGGACCATTTGGAGCCTTATAAACCTGATTAGGACATTTATATTATTTTATTTTAAATGATGTCAAAGTTGTATCCTTCATAATTTAATAAATATAACAATTTAAATGTTGTGATTTCAAGATGATAAATTAAGTTAAATATATCATTATGAAAATTATTATATTTATATTCTTCAAAGGAATTTATTTTTAATTTTTATGCAAAAATTAGTATATTAAATAATTATACAAAATTGTTGTAGTAATTATTTTATTAAGAGATATTCTAAATAAATGGTTTTAAAAATATTAAAATAAATATTATATGAAAAAATTAATGTTCCCCATGAATTGTTTTGAAGAATATGACATGTTAAGAATCTATTATATATTTTTTTTGAACATATCCTCTGTGTGATTTTTATTTAAATTCATATAATGAATATATCCAAAATTGACACTATTGATATTTTATAAAAATAACATATTATTACATTATTTAAAAATAAAAAAAATATTTAAAAACTACAAATTGAAAATTATAGGGTCTAAATTGTTATAAAGTATACAATTATGGAAAATTTAAAACATTTAAGTGTGTAATTATAACAATTCAGAATTTATAATTTTATTACCACAAATAAAATTAAACAGATTAAATAATGATTAATAAAGATGATAAGGTTTAAAATAAACATAAAACATGTATAAATATTATTTGATGATGTGATTACAACCCTATCTCATCTCATCTTCGAATTGAGTCATTTTTAGCGGTTCTTATGTGGGGTTTCATTTTATTATTAATTAATGTTTTTAAGAATTCCAAAAGTTCCCCTCTCCTCTCCTATATAAGTGCACCTCCTTCCCTCTCATCTTCACTCAATTTTTATCCTTCAAGATTAGACAAAACCTACCAAATTATCTTCTAAACCTATCGAGTTATATTATAGATGATCTCGTCTTCTCAAAAGGCAAACTCTAGTGTCTTAAAAACAGGCTTAAAAGAGTTGCGTCGAAGAAGAGGTAATCTCTTCTACCAATTCTTTCAAGTTTATTTCTTCTTAAACTTCTTATTATTTAGTTGTTTCATTATAAAGTAATAACATAATTACCAATAATATACTGATATTTAATTATAAATATGAAAAAACCCCATTTCACATTTTATCCATCCTATGTTAAATGAAACCATCGCGCGTGTGTACGTACGGAATACCGTCTCCACAGCGTGGTGTAATGTGTTTTTCCACCACCAACTTACCTGGATGGATATAATGTTGTATATAATAACTATATATTTTTATTGTCACATCATATGGATTCTGAGATATTATATAATCCTCTCTAATTCAATTCAATAATTATGGGAATGATATCATCGCTCGTGCGTACGTACAGATTACAGTCTCCACGACGCGATGAGATTCATTCTCCATGTTAACCATTCAGGAATGATTATGAAGTATATATAATGAATAATAATGGTATATATAACATAATAATTCTACTGTATTTATGTGTATATGAATATATATATATGTCATCTACTTACATCGATTCAAGTCAATAAGGAAAGAAAAACAATGTTCATGTGTACGTACGTCCTACAGTCTCCATGAACGGTGTGTTTCATTTAATTTATCTATATATTATATATATATATTTATATACTGAATATATATGATATATAAATCATGTTTTATATTCTGGATGTAATTAAATCATGATATAAGTAATAATAATATGAAGAACAACAACTCCAAACACGTATAATAAATGAAACGATTTTACTGAAAACACTGCTTTAACATGGAATTGAAAAAAAAACGGGTAATATAAAGTCATAAGTGAATAATATATGAAACCATAAATATTATTATGGTTCTGTTACAAGTTAAAAATATGTTTAAACCCACTATACAGGAGTTTCGGACACGTACGAAAGAAAGTGGACCTAAGGTAATGGATAATTTTTCAATCTCATTTTTATCTGAGATTGCTTATATGTAAGTATTTATTAGGGTTATAATTTTCATCCATATACTTAAAGATGTTTTTCATAAGGTGTTTAATATTCTTCCATGTATTTTTAATGTCATTTTTACCCCTATTTGACTTTTACTTTGTGTTATTGAAGGAATCATTCTTTTGTTTACCTTAAAATGTATTTTTTTACATTTCCGGCAAAAGTACGGGGAGAATGTTTTTTTAACTTATACGGAATAAATGGATTTTTATTGTTTCAAAATGCTTAATTTTCATGAAGATTCCTATACAAATTTTCATGTTTATTGTCAATAAAATTCTTTTATTTTAATATTTTGTGGAATTTTGTGAAAAGAAAAGGAATTTGAAGAAGAAAATATATTTTCCTCAAGAAATCATTTCAAGTGTTTTATCCAAACTATTTTCCATCTATGATGAAATTATTTATCTTGTTTATGTTTCAAGTGTAATGTCTCTATTATTTACATGGTGTTATTTTTCTTATGATGAAATGATATCCAATTGTTTTTTATGGATTATGTGATGATGGGATGATGTTTATGAAACCCATTTTATTCTTTGGGTTATGATTAATGTTATATTTTTATTTTATGGAAAAAGTAAGAATGATTTCATTATGAGATGGGTGGGACCTATATATTCCTCCATTTCATTGGGTAAAGATTTATATCTCATGAGATAGACATGGCGGGAATGAAACGTTAATCCAGTTCAGTGATATAGGACTGGAACGAGGTGTGAACTCAATTCATTAAGGGACTTTTTCCACTAAGATGGTCTTGGAAACAATGTCTTGGATATTATGGAAATCATATCATGTGCTTAATGGTTTAACATAATTACAAGTTCTATTCCCAAGCTATTTTATCATGATTAATGTTCCATTATGATATATTCCTTATGTACTACCAAGATTTATTTCTCACGATTTTGATGTTTAATCTTTATGTTAATGTTTTTTTAAGTTCAAATGTATATGAATTGTTTTATTTTCCCCATTAATACCCCTACTGAGCATTTGAGATCACCCTTTATATGTTTTCTCTTCCCTAGTATTTAATGAAAGGTTTTAGGTAAGAAAACTAAAGGGGAATATATTTAAAGAATATGTTGAAGATATTTCAACATGATTACAAGATTTTGTTCCGAGTATCCAAAGACACTAAACTATTATATTCCTTGAGTGTTAGTTATTGTTATGTATTAATTATTCTACAAACGTAGTGTAATTTCCATGTACGTCATGATTGGGTCTCTAAAACATGAGCCATAAATTTTCCCACCACGATAACGATTATATTATTTTTGTATTCCTATATAATATTTATTGTTTTAATCATTCAAAACATTACATATCCAATTTGTATATATTTTTTATTAAATAACATTTTTATAAAAAATAGGGTATTTTGATATAAAAAAGTGTTCTTAACAAATATTTAAATGTGTTTTCAATGGTTTTATTCATGATATGATGCATTGAAAATGTATACAATGGGATGTGAAATATTATATCTCACATTTGAACATAATATGGATTATAAAATGCGGTCACCTAGATAGCACCTGATGGGCCCATTATAGATTATATGAGGTGTGTCCCCAGATATCATTCCAATGATTTGGGTAATTATTATCTTCTTTAGAAGATTATAATTGTTGTCTCCCATATAGTTATTAAAATTATAAGGGATTAATAACGGTTTTATAGTGATGATTTCCAAAAGTACCATCATGAATTTTCTATATGTGCCAATGTTTATTCATGTAAATATTTTGATTTTAAATGGTATGTAAATTTCGATTATAAAATAAAAATAGTATAATTTTTAGATAAAATGGTATGTTATTAAGAAAAAATTTTCATTGGTTTTTATGTTTTTCGCTTCAAAAAAAAAAAGATTTATACAATTTATTTCTCTTTATTATCCTTTTGTCCTCATACCATTCTTTATAATTTTTTTCATGGGGTTTGTGGATGGATAAAGGAAAACGATTACATGATGATAATCTTGATGGTTTTTCATTGAAATAAATTATATTTTATTTTAAAAAAAATTAATTTTAGAAAAACGTAAACTAGTTAGAAATTTCAACATTAAATGTATATATGTGTTACTCATGTAATAGTTTTGACTAAACTCTATAATTATATAATACTTAAATATATTTGTGAATATAATCAGGTAAACTAAATTTTATTGTCTATAGAATATATAATTTATAAGGATTGTTCTATAAAAAATGCATTGGGTATTTTTTTCCCCATTATATGTCATGGTGGGTGGGTGGTGAGCGCATCCATTTGCGATGATTGCATATCTGACTATGTTATGTCAATGAGATAGCGATCCTTGTTTTATTCTTATGATGCCATATTTTTGTGGTTTCTACATTATTATGATTACATTATATTATGTTATGATCATTGTTTAATCCATGTATATATAATATCATATCATTATTCCATGATACCATATGAATGATCATTGTCATTTTGATATCATATTTTTCCTCCCTTGTTATAATACTTTATCATGTTTGTTCCCTCACTGATATTTCATATTGGCCTTTATAAAATGAATTTCTCTAGGTTACCTAATGTAGTATTATAAGGACCAATGATAGTATGGAGATTATATTGATACAAAATAAAGATAATTATGTTATGTTTCAAAATTTTGAATTTATTTTTCAAATAATACAATGAAAATTGACCCTAGATCTAGTAATTTTATTTGGTGTGAACAATATCTAATGATATGAAATAATATTTGTTTAAGGATTGTGTAAATATACCTATCTCATTTCCCAAATGGGAAGAAATATTAATTTATTTAAAATACTATGTTTTATTTCAAAAGTATTTAAACTATATGCCCACTTTAAAAGTAATATTTTCTATCATCATCAAATATATTCATAACATCGAACAAATTATTTACACATATTCACTTGTGATATTAATTTTCATATATAAAAAAATAATTTATATATTTAAAATAAAAGATTACAGAGTTCAAGGGAAATATTAAAACTTTCAAAAATCACAGGGAATGATATGGGTTTCATGCATAAAAAATAGGGATTTTATATTTTTCTTTATAGTAAATCATATGTATATGAAACAACAGGATAATTTTATTCCCTATCATTAGCATATATCATTCCCTTTAATATGAAACTTACCTTAGGTTTTACTTTTCTTTTTTTTTCATGAATTCAGTTAGTGTTGTATGTCGAAAATAAATGTGATTTATGAAATAGACTCACCATTTTTTATGAAATGATTCTTAGAAAAACATATTATTATAATTATAAATTTGATATATGTTCTTGGATTATGAAAAATCATTATTATAATGTATAATAATTTTTCATCAACTCATACCATCATGACAGTATCCAAGATTTATGTTACAACATATAGTATATAAATATTTAAAATCATGATTTACATGCATGATACTTTTTTATTCTTCCCGACACTTTTAATATAATATGATATACTCATTATTTGTAATATAATGGCCATGAATTTTTTCCCAAATAATACTCTATCATTGACAGCTTAATTGAATTTATAAAAAATCTTATTGGACATTAAACACATATCAATAAATCATATCCCATCTATAATAATATCCTCCCTTGGACTTATGAAAATATTCTAATTATTCTAATTAATCACAAAATAACATTAGAATTTTTATAGTTTATAAATATATTTTCTTTGTTCCCTGTATAATATCACTTATTCAACCTCTAAACACATTGATGGTTTTCTAAAATTTCATGAAACTTATATATATACTCATTAATGTACGTGGAAATACATAGGATCTAGGAACACCATCAAATAATATTATAAAAATTAGGCATTTGAATCACATAACATACTTCATAGTTCTATATTAACTATCATTTATAATAAACATAAGAATCTAATACTCAAAAAAACATTTCTAATATTTTATTAAAAATATATATATATGAGATTATATCTATGTACATTCCATGAAACGAAATGACACATTATTACCATTTGGAATCCTACATAATATTTTTTTTATATCATTTTTATCGTTAAAATTAGATTTCAGATAATAAGTAAATTTAAAAACTCATTTATAGTCATCTGTGAATCAATGATAAGAGTAGAGAGCGTGGTTGATGATAATGAAATTAAATTTTCCTATACCGATTTCTCTTCACTCTTATAACGTATCAAAAATCACTACTATATTATATATTACAAAAGATAATTCTTAGTTCATTACTACTCTATACTATTTATATTTAATATCATAATTTGATTATATTAACTCATATTCATTCATTTTTTTCAATGTAGGTATATATTAATATTGTTTTATACACAAAACATTTCTAATTCCATTTAAAACATGTATTTATATAGATGATGTTTCCAAAAATGTTTTAATATACTCAGTGAAGTGGTACTATATATTCATCCAAATCACTGAGATTATTAGATTAATATTGTAGAAATAAAATTCAATCTATTTCATTAGAGGTAGTCATCTACATTGATCCAAACTATGCTTCCCAAAATGATGGAAACCTGATATCCTAATGTTCTGAAAACACATGACACTCCCATGTACTGTATCCAGAACTACAATTCCCTTATCATCTATCCCAAAAGTTATATAAACCAATCCCAGAACACAATACATATAAATGAAAATGTTCTAAAAAAAATTATGAATGAAATAAAATAAAATAAAATTCTTTTTGGTTTTTAACATTTCATACATCATGTGAAAAACCCCACTTCAATAGAAGAGTAACATGATATTATCATGATAAAAGACACTAAAATGACACAAAAAATCATGTTAATAGAATATTATTCACCAAAATGACCACTCTAGCGGATTTTTTGTGGCCCATTTATTTATATATTAACATAGAGTGGTTGGCTAGTTGAGTTGGTTACATGATATTTTTATCATTTTAATAAACATATTCTTGAAATTGGATACTAATAACTACCAGCAGATCATAAAATTTGAATTTATCATCATATGAATATTTATTACATCAAGAATACATCCTTCCACATCTTCACTTTTGGTTTATTCCTCAATATATTGGTTAAAAAATTTTCTAATATGCCTTAATATTATTTTCATGTGTTAATTTATAAAATAGATAAAAAATTATAAATTAATTTTCAAAAGACATGTTTTCCTAGCAAGGCATACATAGTGAATGAGCCATCTGGGGTTAGTGGGGGTTGTAAATTATTTTCATTAATTATAATTTCACCAAAACTAATGTTCCACCTTAATTATGATTTATTCTATCATTCTATATTTATTCATGAAATAAAGATGAAATATAATGAATTTACGAGTATGAATCAAAATGATATCATTGCAATTTGTGTGTATAAGAACATTACTTAGTCCATTCCCCCAACACAAAATAATGTCATAATGATTTTATAATATTTCCTTTTGCGATTGATCTACCAAATGAGAAAAAGAAATTATCGCATAGTAAAAGGGTATTACTAGGACATAAAATCAATTTACTAGAGAACTCAATACTTTTTTCAGTTTGTTGAAACGTATCAATAGTTGAGTATAATAATTTGACAATTTTCTTACAACTGAGAACATGTTGTCGTCACTTAGAAGAAATGTATGAAATGTTAAATTTGATTTGGATTCTAATGATTTGTGTTTTTATAAAATATGATAATAAATCAATGATCAGTCTGAGAATAAATAATCCTCAATATAAATCTATGAAGTGATCATCACTGTAATATGATCAATAACACAACATAATAAAAGGGGTGACTGAAATTCTATATAAAAAACATAATATTATTCTTTATTCTTATTCATTTCTTATATTATTTCAACCAACACAAAAATATAAAATTCTTTTCTAAAGATATTGTGTAGGGAATAATAAATATACAATGTATTTTACTTTCTCCATTCTACCATGAGCATCTATATTGTAACATCACCAATTTATTACTATATATATATATAATATTGTAAATAATATATATATATGTTACAACACTTCTTATTCTTTTAATACGTAACAATATAAATACTCAGATAATGCTACATTACTCTCCATGATTTATGAAAATATTTTATAGTCATATCTCTTGAAATAATAATTCAAATAAACTAAATAAGAAAAAATTATACTACATAATAATTTTATATAGTAAAATTGTATTTTAAATCATCATTTAACACATTGAATCTTCATTGAATTCATATAAAAATTTCATCCATGGGAATTAAAATATTTTAATTTTGATTAAAAAAATATCTTTTATTGTATTTTTATAGTTAAAATGTTCAATGTAGTTAGAATCTGAGACATATAGTTATTTATTTTGATTATCCTAGATATATATTTTGGTTTTTAAATTTGTTATCCTATATTATGAATATATCAAAACACATAATATATTTTAATACAAAATATATTATTATAGTAAATATATATTAAATATAATATTCTAAAAATGTATTCAATGATAAATTAATCAGGCCAAAATATCATTTGATTAAAAACATAACTCTTTGTAACAACTTCATATAGATTTATCATAACAAAACAATGAACACTAAATTGATAAAGCATAATTAATACCATATATAGTATTCTTGGGGATAAAAATATTAAAATCTATCGAAATAAAAGAATCATATCAGGATATATGTATTAGGGTCATCACAATATAAAATAAATATCCACTACCACTTTTACATAGTTATCATAACATAAAAATAAAAAATAATAGTTCATTGAAATGATAACATGATGGTAATTATGTAACGAAAATTGTAAGATTCATATTACTGTTTTGATTTCCTTTATTCCATCTGATTTGTAAATTAGTCGTTGTACTGTATATAATATGGACAACAAACTGAAGATATTTTATTTTTCTTCACCTGAGGCACGATTAATATTTACACTGTCATTTTTATATGATACCATCAGTTTGGAAAATAATTATAAACTAATAATATGTGCATATGATTCATTTAATAATTTGATGTCCAACATGTTTTTAATAGTTGTTTCTTCTGACATAACTACCATTTAAGTTAACATAATCAAATATTATTGACATAGATAAACTTCTATTCATATTTATAATTTTTGTTTGTTTCATATCATTTTTTTTTCAGATATTCAATTATTGTATTAATAATGTAAATAACATCTAATAGAAATTTCCTGAAATAAAACTATTTCTCATATTGTAAAAAATATAGAAATTTTGAATCTCATATAACATTAGATTGATTTCATCTCAAAATAAATGAAACATCACAAATTTTTATTAACCATTCGATACTTTTCAGAATATATAAGTCTCAATTTTATTAAAAACAAGAGTTGTATATAAAATAATTGACTTATTTATTTTTTAAATTTGATAATTTCATAATCTCTTTGATAAAAGATAATAGACTCTCAAATACTTATCATTATACATAATTGTATTTCCATTTTGAAAAACCCTACTATAAATAAAGGTTTTAAAAATATCATAAATATAATCTTCTAAAGCCATTAAGATATAAAATGTAACATTTTAGTAAATTTAATTTGATATGTAATATTTATGAATTTACAAAATGTAGAAACATTATTTAGTTTTATCTTTGATATTTTTTTAGAATCTGTATAATACATAACATAATAGATACAGGGAAATAGCATTACATCAATTTTGTTAAATATATTACCTCAATGTTTCAATTTATAATAATATTAAATATAATTAAATATTAATTAAATTTACTAAAAACAAATAAATTAAGAAAAAATAATTAAAAAGGTTGAAAATAAGTAGCACATATAAAACACACAGAGGGTGAATTTATAATCAAAATATCTCTTGACTTGAAATAGTCCACCCATAACTGTAAATCTTTTTGATAATTTAAAAACTCACCCATTCATTCCTAAAAATATTCACTTTTTTTAGTTATTATAAATTTAAGATGAAAGAGGGACTATTATATAAGAATGTAAATAATATGATCTCCCCTAAGATAACATTTCATTATATGCTAGGATCTGTAGAATAAATTATCCTCCTAACATGAAAAAAATAATATAATCATATGGGTTATAGAAACACACTACCCATTCAAAAATAATAATGGAAATAAGTCTCTAAAAATAGTTATTAATCCCCTATAACTAATAAAACTATACTAACACATAATTAAAAATGATTAAACACCAATAGAATAGAAATGATTCAAAAGAAATATGATTTTCTAAAATTAATGATATAAATAGTTAGTAAAAAAAATAAAAACCATAAACTAACATTCTCCAAAAACATATGTATCATGAGTTTTCATTTACTACAAAAATATTTTTAAAATAACGAATTGTAGAAAATATCTTAGAGTAAATTATTAAATTCTTTTAAAATCGTGTATTTTAACATGATATAGCCATAATAAATATATAATCTAATGATAAATATCCTCAATAATGTAAAAAAAATTTAATTGATAAAAATATTAATCTAGTGGATCCATTAATAATTTTAATATGTTGTTAAAATAATATTAAATATAATAACTATTAAAATAAAACAACAAATGAATTTTTACTTGAACATTAATAATTTAAAAAAATTAAAATCATCCCCTTGTGTATAAACTATTTAGTGAAACTGAAGAAATGTAATGAAAAAATATTTGATGATATATTTCAGCATAAATAAAATTTATTGTTGTCACATCTTTCATTACATTCTTCACTTGGTACAAATGAACTTTTACATACTATTAAAATTTTATTATATATTGTGAATGTAATCACATTGTAGTTAGGTTGGAAGGTATGAATAGGATTAACCACACTATGAAAAAAATATTATGGTTTTATATAATCAAAATATCTTTATAATTATAATATAAATATATAGTAAATTTATTAAATATTATTTATTCTTCAAAAATATATTTTCTTCAAAAAATTATTTCTAATTGATTTAAATCATGGATATTAATATTTATTTCATAACTTATTAGAATTTAAATTTTTAAAAATGATTTATTTATTAAATTATTATTTGAGAATTTATTTCGTAATAATTTTAGGTAATTTTCTAAAAAAATATTATTTTTTGATGAGTAGGGTAAAATTATATTTTTTATTAAAATTTTTTTTTATTGTTTATATTTGAAAACCCCAAATTTTTATTTTAATTGGTTTTAAATTTTCATTTCTTTATTTTTATATAATATAATATATTCTATAATTTTTTCTCTTTATTAAATGTTATATTGATGGAAAATTACTTTCAGAATTACGAATTAATTTTAATGGAAATCGATTTTTAAAGTAGGATTGTAGGTTTATTTTAAATGTAAATTCATCCTCATATAGATAACGAGTTTTATAATATTTATTAATTATTTGGGATCATCATTTGAAACAAATTAATCAAGCCTGTTACATTTTTTTTTATAATGAACAGTAAAAGTTGAAAAAATTTATCAGCAAAGTTATGTTTTAAATGAGTATAATATGTAGGCTTATACCAATTGATAATGGTAAAATTGATATTTAAATATCAATAAATTATATTTTGTGAAGATATTTTGACGTCATCTCATCCTAAAAATTAATCCTTGTTTTGTAGTAAACATTTTTTTAATATGACTTAATATTATTTTAATCCATTTAAATATTCAACCTTTCTCCCTCCCCACTTTTAATGTTTCTCATCAAATACCTTATTTACACCAATTTGAGAAACAATTCTTGAATAAAACCATACCATATATATTTTATCCTTCTCTATACATTATGTAGAGAAGTTGGTCATCTCAAAATTCTATTACAAGTGTCCCTATGAAGGTCTACTAAAAAATTTTGTAATTTCCTTACCTAACCTATTTCAATGTATTTATTATTGTACCTATTTTAAATATTTGGTATTCAATATAAAATAATGAATTTAGTAACATAAAAATATATTAATTGAATTATTATTATTTATCCACTTTTATATATTATTGTCTCCAAAAATGATTATTAAAAATTTCACTCAAGCATATATGTGAACTACTCCCTCCAAGTAGAGATATAATTCAATTAAAAACACCCTCATTCATGCTTGGTAATTATGATAAATATAATTTTATTAATAAGATTTGTGACATTGTTATTATATTTTATGATAAAATATTATTTATATTTCATTTTTATATTTATTTAATGAAATGAAACTAATCACCATGCATTCTTAAGGACCACAATATATTTCAGAGGTGTAATTTATTTTTCTACCTCAAAAATTTTGGGACCACATTGTGTATGAATATTGTATTTGTTGTCAATAGTTGTCAATTCTAGTCAAAATGAATAAGGAGATGAAGAAGGACTAAAAACATAGTCGAGATTGGCTGAAGTGAGGTTTCTTGGAGAATTTTTATGGAATCATAGAATTGGATTTCATACTTGAGAAATTTTCTATGATGATTAATTCAAATGATTGTTGAACTGATCATATGTTCAATGAACTTGTGTCAAATGTGACACATTGTTTACAACAGTGAAGAATGGAGAAGTCACATCAATTTTGGATGATTGGAGTAGAATGGGGAAGTATCATCTATCTAAGGATGGTTGAAGAAGAATGAGGATCTGAAGAAGACAATGCAATGCTTCATGGTTGCATGAGAACCATGTAAGATCTTACATGAAGAAAAGAATCATATGATTTGAATGAAGAAGAGAATGATGGTTGAAGATGAAGAGAGAGTGTGGAAGGACTTGGCATTCTAATAAGGTCATGAATTACAGATTCCCTTGAAATTAGATGAGTGTTTCACTATTATTTAATGTTTCAAATACATATATCAAAGATGATACATTGTCTGCAACATTGAAGGTGTTTTATTAAGCCTTAACATCCACTTTTGGAAGAAGAGAGATAAATGGAGTTCATTATAATTAACACTCCAAAAGGAATTGATTTTTTGAGGTGAGGACGAAACAAGTACTTTGGAATTCATATTCCAAAAATAATGGATGAAATTATAAGATGCTTTTCTGATTTTTATTTTACAATCATCGTAAGTTTGGAGAACTTATGGTGCAAGCCATATGAATGATATAGAATGTAAATAAGTGTTTTTGGAAAAACACATTTCAACATCATACAATCCGAAAATGAAAAAGTCAAGAATAAGGAACGCAAGTGGTGGCGCGCATGTGGCATCGTGCTAGTGGCGACGCACATGTGTCGGTGCACAAGAGATGTAGAATAACGCAAGTCATATTTCCAATAGCATTATTTCAGAAATATGGCAAAACAATGAAAGTGGCGTGCAAGTATTGGCGCACATGTAGTGGAGAGAATTTATTGGCGATCAAGTGTAAGTGGCACAAAAGTCATATTTCAAGATCATTCCATCAAAATATAACAACAAAATAAATTGGCACGCAAGTTAATGATTGGCATGCAAGTCAAAAAGTGACGCGCAAGTATAATGGGCACACAAGTGTGGTGCACAAGTATCAGTGGTGCACAAGTCAAAAAGTGGTGCACAAGTATATGTGGAACGCAAGTGTAGAACACATGTATTAGTGGCACACAAGTGTATGATGTGTGGAAGTCATATTCCAATATCATCATATCAAAATATGACAAAGGAAAGAATGTTTCGTGGTAATGATGTAAGGGAGCGCAAGTGATGGAGTGGAACACAAGTTGGAATGGCGCACAATTCTAGGTCACACAAGTCACCAATATTCCTATAAATAGACAACTACCCTCCTCATTTTTTAATGCTCAAATCTTAAGAGAAAATTTTTTCTCTGGTCATTCATGTAGTGGAAGTGGCGCACAAGATGAAGTGGCGCGCAAGCTAAGGATTATTTATAAGTTGTGCAATCTTGGTGTCGCGCAAGTGGTGATGCCCAAGATTTACCGCACATGTTTTTCCGCACAAGATTCCATAGGTGCGCTAGAAGGAAGTGTGTATAAGCCAAAGGTGGCGCGCAATTTTTGAGCTGTTCACAACAGTGGCACACAAGTAGTGAGTGGCGCACAAGCAGGTGGCACGAAAGCTTCGTGGTGCACAAGTAGAGTGGCGCGCAAGTAAGGATTGGCGTGCAAGATGTGAGTTGGTCTAGAAGTTCTTACCAGCTTCTGTTCAAATTTGATGATGCTAAGTTGATCTAGACTTCATTTTTTTTACAATTACAAAGTGAACTTGTGATTCTAGCAAGGAGATGAAGAAGAAGAGCTTAGTGAATATTGTTTTTCACTGAGAGAGAATGTGTGATGAATAGTAGGTTTTAGTGCAGTTGGTTTTCCATTGAAGAAGAAGAAGAAGAAAAAGAGTGTGTATCTTACAAGTTTGCTGCATAAAGTGAAGAGAAGAATAATAATAATAATAACAGAGTATGACTAATTAAAGATAACAAATCATTAGGGAAATTTAATTCAGATGATGCTTTCTGAGATTATCCTCAGTTTCTGAATAATCACATTGGTATATGTGATTGATGCTAAGTAAGAAGAAGAATTTTTTTGTGAATTCTGTTATTACAGTAAAGAAAAAGAAGAAGTCCTAGTGCAGCTGGTTTTGCACTAGTGAAGAAGAAAAAAAGAGGAGAAGATAAATTTCTTGCCTACTGCATTGCATGTAATCAAGTGAAGAGCACAGAAATAGATCAATAGAAGAACCTGCCTTTTGAATAAGGAAAAAGACTGTCTCCATAGGAAGTATAAATAACCATCAAGACACTACCTGTTGGTCATGGTCATCACTAGTCCAGGAAAGATGATTGTTTCACACCCCCCTCTAACGTTTCAGGACTCACACTTGATAGATGATTTTTTTTCCAAGGCACTCCATTGTAAAGGAATATCACATTATAATGTAGAATCCATGCAGTGGTCATACCCATGCATGGAAAGTACGTGGCTACTCTTACTGAGTGGTGATCCTTGTAAAAATATCGTGTGAATATTTTTACTACTTTTTATTATTTCATGCAACATGGAAAAAAGAATAAGATATTCAAGATCCTAACAGGTCAAGAGGTACAAGTATAAAAGTTGGAATTGGTTTAAAAAGTCCCCAACTTTGATTCACCCCCCCCCCCCCTCTCAGTGTTAGGTATATCCCAAACTGGTCCTCTCAATTGGTATCAGAGGGAGGTTAACCTCTGTTGGATTCTCTACTGTGACGTTTTTCTCTTTTGAAGACTTGAGTTTCTTTCCTGAATTATCAATGAAGTGAAATTTCAGTTATGATTTAGTAATCTCTGAACAGAGGGATATATCTCTCATGACTATGATGAATAAAAAAAGAATGAGAAGAGAAAGATGAAGAAGAAGTCCCTTTATCTAAAGAGGATGATGTATTTGGTTCTCCATATATGGAAATATTTGAAGACACACCAGACATGGAAAGTTATGAGAAGGTGGCTCAAGATTATACCAAGGAGATGGAAAAACTTCCTACCTCAACTGACCAAGAGGTATGTGTTATTACATTTGGAAAATATCCTCACCATGAGAATGCTAGCACAATTTGTGACGATCAATCTACAACATATCAAGAAATATCAGTTGATAGATTAAGAATGATTCTGCATGGTATTCTTGAAGAAAGTGCATCCCTAGTTTGTGGAGTATTTTAATGTATGTAGGAAAATATCACTCAGCTGGAAGAAGAAACTGATATTTTAGATAATGGCTTACAAGCAAAAATTGTAGAATGTTTAAAGCTCTCTAGATAGGATGGAGCCTTCGAAGAATCCAAGAGGGGATTTGAAGTAAGATCTTCGGAGTGGCTAAAAGATGCTGAAGGAAAAGAGTGAGTTAATAAGACTGTAGAAGAAAAGATCCATGCACGTGAAGATGATCTGAAAAAATGAAATAATTTCAAGGAGTTATATTTGGAAAAAGATTCCAAGAAGATCAAAGAACTTGACTCTTTGTTACAAAAAAAGTGAAGATGCATGAAGATGAAGTTGGAAGATTAAAGAAGGATTGTGAAGAGAATATGAATATGATTGAAGACCATGAAGTCATACTCAATATGAGATGTCTCCAATTGGAAGCTGAGTGGACCAATCTTGATAAGACACATATTGAGTCCTCATAAAAATAAGGAAACAGTTGCTACTAGTACTCAATGCTCATTGGAGGATTATACTGTGAAAAGACCTCCAACATGTAATAAGAATATTATGACTTCACTCATTGATCTATCACAAGAAACTATGAATGTAAAGGTATCATCCATACCAACTTTTACAAATGCCTCTAAAATTGCATGTACCAAAATTACGGGTTGGAAGGAAAATTATAAACAAGTATGGATGAAGAAAAGTGTGGAGAAACCTACCACCATGGCTATAGTGGATAGGGGATAGAGTGTGGATGATAGAACCGCACAGAAAGCACAATATACCAAGAAGAAGATTCAGCAGCCTTATAAAGAATATGGAGAGAATTCAAGGGTTTTTGGGAAATGTGGGTGCTGTAATAGATTTGGGCATTGTGCACTGGATTTTTGGTTCAATCCCTTAAATGTAAAAGCACAGAGAAAGCCCATTTCAAGGGGGAGAAAGCCAAAGAAGAAAAAGAAACATCCATAGATCCACGAGTATCTGTATTCTAAAAAATAATTGGAATCTTAGATAACATATGTGATTTATGAAATAAGAGTGGTCACATTAATGGTGCATGTTTACCTGTACAGGTTCCCAAAGCTGATAAGAAAAGAATATCACAATAGCTTGCTAAGAATAAAGAATCATCATTGGGAAGAAATCAGAAAAATGTTTTTAAAACAAATCTCCCAAGAATATCCCATGAAGAAAATTTGAGAATCCCTTGGATTCTATGACCAAGGAGGTAAAGGGTGGTGAATCCAAAAAAACCACTAAGAGGGAAGCCACTCAGAAGAATCCATGTAGAAGATCAAATAATGATGCCTCAGTATCTAATGTTATTTTGGGGGGTTTGGCCAGAAGATTTCGAAAGAATGGGAAAATTGGAAAATGCACTAGCAAATACTTGTTCTAAAAGTAGAATGAAGATTCTACATGAAGAAAAGGAAGTTCTGTGTGTGGGGTGAAACATGGCTGGTCATATTGTTAAAAGATGCCTTGAATTTACTCCACCCCAACAAGAATTCCTCAAAAAGTAGAATGTCGCACTAGGAGATTCTAGTGCTTTGAAATCCCATGAAGAAAGAAGATTAACTCACAAAGAAATGCATGAAATAGTGAGGTCCACACAGTCATAGTCAACATTGAAGATAATTTTTGAACGTGTGAATAATGGAGCATTTGGGTTGAGAAAATCATCTCAACCTTGTTGTTCACATTGATGGAGAAAAGAGGATCCGCCATATTCCATTAAATCTTTCTGTATTGTAATTTGTTATTATCATACATGTAATTGAATTTGATGTAAGATCTCAGGGGGGAAACATGGGATTCAGTGAGAAGAATTGTTCCCATGAGTGAGAGACACATGAATAAGCTGGCCGAGTCATTATCTCAATCAGTATCAACATCAGTTGGTATAAAATTCAATTACATAGAAGATTGTCTGAAGATCATGTCATCAAAAAAGGTATGTCTTTTCTTAATCTCCCATGCTTGGTTACATAAAATAAATATATTTTTACAAAGGGGGTGTAACTATGTCAATCACTGACATAAGAATAATGAAAATTCCCCAAGGCCACCTATCCTACTAATTGGACGTGAATGTTTTTGATCCTTTTATTGAAGTGAGTGCATGAATTTCTGGATTGATTATTTACTATCACATTAAATATCTTTTTCCTGGAATAAAAGTGGAAGACCCTTGAAGACAAGTGTAGGAGATATCATCTCATGAGTAATCATGATCAGTGGATAATGGATAGCTTTGTTATCTAAATCAAATTCTATTATTTTCTACATCGAGCTTTGCTCAAGTAGACGTAGAGTGAAATTATTGATGGCACACTGCTTAAGTAAGGACTGATACCCTCTCAACCATGAACATTGTATTTCATGTCAATAAGGGGGAGGGAAAGTGAAATGAAAGATTTCAATGAAATGGGACGAAAACAAGTAAAGGGGAGATAGAAGATACTTATTTTTGACATTCACTCATTCATTTGAGGAGACATTGTGGTATTGAAAACCAAATACAATGGGGGAGATTGTTGGGACCACTTTGTGTGTGAATATTGTATTTCTTGTCAACAGTTGTCAATACTTTTCAAAAGGAAGAAGGAGATGAAGAAGGACTAAAAAGTTAGTGGAGATATGCTGAAGTGAGGTTGGCTAGAGAATTTTTATGGAATCATAGCATTGGATTTCGTACATGAGAAATTCTTTAAGATGATTAATCAAGATGATTGTTGAACTGATCCTATGTTCAAAGAACATATGTCAAAGGTGAAACATTGTATACAATAATGAAGAATGGAAAATTATCATCAATTTGAGGATGATTGGAGAAGAATGGGGAAGTATCATCTATCTAAGGATGGTTGGAGAAGAATGAGTATTTTAAGAATACAATGCAATGATTCCTGATTGAATGGGAACCACACACGAGCTTACTTGAAGAAAAGAATCCTATGATTTGAATGAAGTAGAGAATGATGGTTGAAGATGAAGGGAGAGTGTGGAAGGACATGGGATTCTATAAAGGTCATTAATTAATCATTACCTTGAAATCAGATGTTTGATTCATTGTTCATTAAAGTTCCAAATACATGTATCAAAGGTGATACATTGTCTGAAACATTGAAGGAGTTTGAAAAAGCCTTAAGCCTCCACATTTTGAATAAGATATATAAATGGATTTCGTTGCAATTAACACTCCAAAAGGAATATATTATTTGAACTAAGGATTAAAAAAGTACTTTGGAATTAATATTCCAAAAATAATGGATGAAATCAAACGATGCTTTAGTGATTTGTATTTTACAATCATCACAAGTTTGGAGAACCTATGGTGCAAGCCATATGAAGGATATAGAACTTAAATAAGTGTTTTTGGAAAAACACTTTTCAACATCATACAATCCAAAAACAAAAAAGGAATGAAGAAGGCGCGCACGTGGTGGTGCACAAGTGTCGGCATGCAATAGCTATAGAGGTGCGCAAGTCATATTTAAAAAATAAATATTTCATAAATATGGCAAAGGAATAAAAGTGGAGCGCAAGTATTGGCATGCAAGTAGTGGCATGCAAGTATTGGTGTGCATGTGTAAGTGGAGTGCAAGTAATATTTCATGATCATTCCATCAAAATATGACAAAGGAAATAAAGTGGCATAAAAGTTAATGATTAGAACGCAAGTAAAAAAGTTATGTGCAAGTATAAGGGGCGCACAAGTAACAGTGGTGCGCATGTCAAAAAGTGACGTGCAAGTATAGGTGGTGCGCAAGTGCAGCATGCAAGTTTAAGTGGAGCGTAAGTGTATGATTCGCACAGTTCATATTCCAATATCATCATATGAAAATATGAAAAATGAAAGAAATTGTCGCGCTAGTGATATAAGGGCGTGCAAGTGATGGAGTAGCATACAGGTGGGAACGACGCACAAGTCATGGTCACTCATGTCACCTAAAATTCCTATAAATAAATGACTATCCTCCGGGTTTTTTAATGATAAACACTTAAGAGAAAATTTGATCTCTGATCGCGTAAGTAGTGGAAGTGGCACGCAAGATAAAGTGGCTTGCAAGCTGATGGTTATTTATAAGGCATACAAGTTTTACCGCTCAAGCTGCGAGAGGTGCGCAAGAAGGAAGTGTGTATAATCAAAAGGTGGCGTTCAAGTTGTGAGTTGTACACGACAGTGTCGTGCAAGTAGTGAGTGACGTGCAAGCAGGTGGCACGCATGCTGGGTGGTGCACAAACAGGGGGCACGCAAGTAAGGATTGGTGCACAAGTCGTGAGTTGTTCTAGAAGTTCTTACCAGCTTTTGTACAACTGGGATGATTATATGTTGATCTAGACTTAATTGTTTTTACAATCACAAAGAGAATGTGTGATTATAGAAAGAAGAAGAAGAAGAAGAAGATCTCGGTGCATATGGGTTTTCACTAAGAGAGAATGTGTGAATAAGAATAGGTTTCAGTGCAATTGGTTCTTCATTGAAGAAGCAGAATAAGAAGTAGAGTGTGCAGCTTACAGGTTTATTGCATAAAGGGAAAAGAAGAATAAGAAAAGAGTATTCCCAATTAAAGCCTAAAAATCTTTAGGTATATTTAATTCAGATGATGCTTTGTGACATGATCCTCAGTTTCTAAATAATCTCATTGGTATATGTGATTCATTCTAAATAAGAATAAGAAGTGCTAGTGCATTCTGTTGTTGCACTAAAGAAAAAGAAGAAGTCCTAGTGCAGCAAGTTTTTCACTAGTGAAGAAGAAAATAAGAAGACAAGAATAATTGCTTGCCTACTACTTTGCATGTAATAATGTGAAGAACATTGAAATAGATCAAGAGCAGAACCTACATTGTGAAGAAGGAAGAAGACTGTCTCCATAGGCATTATAAACAACAATCTAGATGCTTCAAGTTGGGCTTGGTCATCACCAGTCCAGGGAAGAGGATTGTTTCCCACCCCCTCTAAAGTGTAGGGACTCACACTGGATAGAGGATTGTTTTCCAAGACACTCGATTGTAAAACAATATCACATTATAATGAAGATTCCATGTAGTGGTCAAACCCATGCATGGAAAGGACGTAGATACTCTTATTGAGTGGTGAAACTTGTAAAAATATCATGTGCATATTTTTACTTCATTTTATTATGGAATGCGACAGGGAAAAGAGAATAAGAGAATCATGATCCTAATAGGTCAAGAGGTATAGGGATAAAAGTTGGAATTGGTTTAAAAAGTCCCCAAAACTGATTCACCTCCCCCCCCCTCTCAGTGTTAGGTATATCCCAAACTGGTCCTCTCAAATAATTTATGGATAAATATATGTATGTTTACATTGAATTTATATGATCATAATTTTATTATTACCACTCTACAGATGATCTAATTATGAAAAATTTACAAAGACAACATATACCAATAAAAATTAATCATGTTAAATGAAATAATTAACAATTAGAAATGATGATTTTATGAAGGAAATATTATTAAATGGGGATTGAAATTTTATGAATGGATAATATATTATATTATATGTATTTAAATGATTGTGTTCAAAATTATAATTAATTTTTTTCCTTATATAAGACAATCTATTTTTTCCATGCAAGTTAAACATTAGGAGTGAGATTTATTTTAGAATCTCATTGTTTACTATGATTTATAATAAATATGTTTTCGAAGAAGAAATTTTATTTTATACCTATAAATAGTTTTTTTGTACTATTTTTATATATTTTACAAATATTTTGGTCATTTTACACTCGTTAACTTCTTAATATACCAAAATGCTATTTTTTTTAAATGACATTATTTCTATGTTTGGTCAAAAACTAAATTTATTCAATTTCGAAGTTTTCTAAAAATTCATTCATGAATGTTACTACTATTAATATATCATTTTTTATCATTATATTTACCCATGTAATAATTTATTTACATTTTTAAATGAATATTATTATAATTTTTGGAATGATGATATTTTCAATTTTTAACCAAAAATGTGAATTTAATATTTATTTTAACAATCAACACATGAAAAACTTTTTCCATATCATGATCACTCAATGATTTGACAATTACTTTAAATTTTTCCCAGGTAATTTTGAAGGAGTTTTTTGTTAAATAATTTGGATTTTTTTACAAAATAAACTATTAATTTAAAAATGAAATGGTATTTTCCTAAAGAAATTATCCAATGATATTCTGAACAAACTTTTCATCAACGATAACAACATTTTATGATACATATTCTTTGATAGTGATATTATCCAAGGATAAAATTAGGATTGTTTATTTGGATAGTTAATAATTATGACGAGAAAATATTTGTGACAGCCATTTATTTTTGATGAACCATTCTATGATGACATGGGTATGAAATGTGATTCCTTTCCACGGGGTTAGATATTATGAAATGATGAATGTTCTATAATCATATAATAAACATATGTAACGTTTTTAATAAGTTATGGGTGGTAAAAAAATATAAATCCTTCCAATACATTTTGCAATAATGCATGTCACATGAGATAATAAGGATGAGAGTGGTAATCCTACTTTAGTATGGGAATTTTTCCACTCTGATATTCTTGGGAGTGAACTTTTATGAATGGAATAATTGAATTGGGAGTAAAAACAATACACTATAGTATCCTTTTTCATGAGTCAATATTAAGGAAATGATATTCTATATGTACATGTATGAAAAACATATCTTGTGCTTATGATAAGTTCTCAAGGATTATGTCCTTTGATTCAATTGTTATTCACAATTAATGGTATACCTGGACCCATGAAATGTCTCCTATTTATGATATATAGTTATTAGGTATTGTTTAAGATTTGTATATCAAATTCTCAAACCTTATACTCGTGTTATTCTTTAATGGTCATCGATATCTCCAATGTTTACCATTAAAAGGAAACCTTGATCTATCATTCTTAGGTTTCCATTACCAAGATCAAATAATTTCTTCGGGTATGGTATAAGTAAGAATGGTTCAAATAATAAATAATTTAGTGAGGTATTATTTATAACACTTTTGTACTAGTTTTTTTTCTACTGAGGTACCCAAATCCATTAAAACACTATGGTTCTTATGTGGATCAAAATTTTATGTATTGAATATTCATCTAATAAGATATAATTTATATATATGAATGATTACAATCTCTAAAAATGCTATTAAGAAGAAATAAATAATTATTTTGGGTATCTAGGATGAGAAAAGTTTTGTGAAGACCCTTTTGATATGCCTATATATAGAAGAAATATATATTTTAAGCTAAATAAATTATTTTGTTCTTTATGTAAATACTTCCTTGTATTAACACAAGAATGTGTTTGTAGTTGTTTAACAGAAGAAAATTGTGGTAAAACTCAAAATGGGGTATATTTTGTATTAAATATATCTTCTCAATTTTCTAATGACTGAACCTAAGACTACACACCTAAATATATCAACTTGGATGATACGATCATGTAAATTTAAAAATATATATCATAATTATAATTGATTTGAATATATGTTGACCAGTAATCACATATGATAAACCTAAGGATTCCTTAATTAAAAAGGGGTTTTTATAATTTATACAATCTATAAATGATTTTTCATTATTACATTGTTATTTATATTATTATTTTCATTAACCCTATAATTATTTTTTAGTCAAATGTTTGAACCAGAACGATCCATTTTAACATTAACTATGAGGGATATTACAATGATGGATCTATTAAGATACCATATTTTATGGGGTTTGGAATAAAAAATCATTTCCATTATCATCTAATTATATCAATCCCTAAATCATATTGATATTACAATTGAGAAAAGATGGGAAACCATTTTATTTAGTCCATCATGAAGAAACATCCACCCACATTACTTGGTTCTACTAATAATTTTGTTTGGGAAAATATATATATGTACTAATGAAAAGTTATTTTATGTTATCTATTATTCCAAACATGAAAATGTAATTTTTTGTATTTATTATTTTATATATAAAATAGATCAATGGTGGAATCATATCATATACATGAGGAAACAAAGTCCAATAGACTCTATAGAGTGGTATATATTTAGAAGGTTATATCATAATAATAAATTTTCCCATTTTGAGCATATTAAATTTGGTAAGGAATCCCTATTATTAGATATATAAGGATGATGAATCCATTATTATATGTTAGGAAAATATTACAAAACATGTGATATAAAATTATAGTATAATTATCTTACCAGATGTTATGATTGATCAATAATTCCATGGATTAAAATTAATCCTCTGAAGAGAATTATATATAAGGTTCATCAATAGCTATTAGTAAATCTATTGAAGTCCAATCATGGTGGAAAACATCATTAACGTGACCCATAAATATATTATTTTTGAAATGAAAAGATCGATAAAATTAAAATAAAATAATAATAATAATAAATTTAGATTAGAAGAATCCATTTCCATTATTCATGAAATATGTATGGAATGATTTAAGAAATATTCAAAAGGAGACTAGTAAACAGATTAATTATATAAAATAAGGACATAATGAAATGGAATTCCAATGGGATTTGAAGAGGCCAGTAAATTAATATAACAAAATAAATCTCAATAGAATGAACCCCTAAACTCTAATGTTTAAAATGAAAGATATATGGCCATTATTCCAACCATGGATCAAATATGAGGGTTAATGGTGATGATTTATGTCAAAATGCACATTAGTCCGGAGGAATATGGAAATATAACATGATCACTACTACCAATGTGGGTTATGAAAACAAGTGTTCAAAGGTACACATACCAACAAAAAATAACTAATAATGTAAATGTTGATACTATGTCTACCCAATATTTAATTTATATAAATGATTATAAAGGTATCAAAATAACAGATCAATTATTAGATGATGAATTAGTAGTGAAAACCTTTAATGGAATGATGATCACATATCAGGTTTGTGAATATTCTCCACTTAATGTATTTGGTAATATCATTCTTGAAAATATCTTTATTCATACACTCATTGAATTTATTATGATATTATAAAGGAATTAGATTTGTTTATTTAAATCCCAAATCAATTTCAGAGTAAGGGAAGTCATATTTTCTATTCATAAAAAACCAATAATAATCTATTAATTAAAAAAAACATGATCATCCAAGGGAAATTGAAAACATTGTATGTTTTTTTTAATATTTCAATGTTTTGTTCATCTCAGATAGTTATGGAGAAAGTCAACTTCAATGATATTCCCATTATTTGAGTGTTTTGTAATGACTTTATTTTAGAGTTTCATACTCTTCAACCAAATAATGATGTTTTGTTTTCAGTGGTACTCATAAAGGGTGTCATACATATTTTAACGACTCTATATAGGATGGAACAAATTATGATTTACTAATTTGTGAAAAACCTCAATGAGAATATTGATAAGGGATTCATTCATCCATGTATCATCATGGGGTTCCTTATTCCAATAGATAATAATAATGATAGAACTTTTTGAATCTATATTTTATTATCTCAAACTAAAAAAATACCACAATCAAGAATAAGTTTACACTAACCATATTTAGGATTTTTTTGAACAATTATGAGAAGATCAATATTTTTCCATGGTTGATAGTAGGTTTATATATTATTAGTAGAGGGTTTAATGTTATAAAAAACCCAATACATCCTTCCTTATATGGTTTGGAAAATATGAATTTATTGTTATTCCATTTAGTCATACTAATTCCCCCAATATCATCATGGATTGTAGAAATCTGTTCATTGTATATTCCAATTATATTATAGTGGTAGTCATTATAGTTGATATAATTATATATTCAATGATAAATGAATATAATGGAGATCAATTAATAATCTTATTATAGACACTAAGGAATTATAATCTATACGAAAAATTTACCATATGTTATTTTTGGTTAAAAAAGACTCATTTTTTGGAAAATATATTATCACGGGAGGTAATATATGTGGATCCCCCAAAGAAGAATGTTATTGGAATTTGGGGTAGAAAAACAACAGTGATTGATATCCTTATTTGTCTTGGTTTGGTTATATATTATTGGATTTTTGTGAAATAATTCCCATAGTGATATAATCCTCTCACCAAGATAACTTTGAAGGTAGCCAAGTTCCTTTTTAATAATGAATGTGATGAAAATTTCTAAGTGTTAAATTTATGTTTTATCGGTGAAACTTTTCCGACATGACCTTGTAGGTGAAAATGGTTTTTGATAAATATAGATACATTAAAAATGTTTCTATGGGAAATCCTAATTCATAATTATATAGAAATAGAATATGCCCCAGGCTATTTGAAGGTTCATGAAAAAAATTAAACAAGTAATGCTTTTGAACATTATACTTTAATTTTATAATTATAGTAATGGAAGAATAACGTTCTTAAGGAAGGGTGTGAGATATATATTAATCATAAAATATGGAATTATATATTCCCTCATATGGAGTTGAATATATGCTCAAGACTATGGTTATAGTTGAACAATGATTATAACTTCTTAATATATTTTTACCCAATAAAAGTGAATAAGGTGGAATGTAAAGACCCGCAAATTACAAGGAGATTTTTTTCTTAATTTTCTTTGGAATTTTACAAGAGCACAGCTTCAGACGGCACCTGATTCCGAGGCCCGGTGTGCCCGGAATCAATTTCCGAAGTTTGGCTCGGGTACGTTCAGTGAACGGACGAGCGAGTTTTTCTATCTTTTGAACCGGTGCCCGGAATCGAATTCTGAGGGCACCGATGAAATCGCAGCGCCGGTATTTGCTTAGAAACGCCTCTTCCGGAGTTGCGTTTGCTCAGACGTGGTTTTTAAATTTTGCGGCTTTAAGTCAGAAATAAAATAAAGTTTGCGCGACAACTTTATTTTATTTCACTTAAGCTGCTTGGAAGCCACTTGAAGCCACTTAAAGGCGGCTTGAACTGAGTTGAACTGGATAGGATGCTATCTAGAAATATCCTATCCCCTTGGTAGGATATTTGTGAGGCAGGGCCCACACGAGCCCCGCCGTTTCTTTCGTTAAGTAACGCACCTGTGAAAACCCGTCAAAGTAACTGAAAAGTCAACCGACGCGTTTTCTTTAATTCTTAACAGACCATTTAATTTGGCGGTTTATTTCATGAATTAAATGGACTGTTTCTTTCGTGAATTAAATGGGTCGTTTCTTTCGAATTGATGGATCGTTTCTTAACCGGTTTCGTGTGTTGGCATGTTTATAAAATAAGACCAACCTAAAAATCCTTTGAAAGGATTTGAGAGGATCTTGTTTCTCCACCCTCCCTGCGAAGAACGCGAAGAACGCGAAGAACGCCAGCGACCGAAATTCGACGACGCACACCGAGATCTGCGACGTCGACGAGCTTTACCCGCGACATCCTTCGGCAACGCCTCTTCTTCCGCGGCCGATCCTCGTTCGGCAACTAAGGTGAGAATCGGATCGTTTAAATTCTCCTTTCTTTTAAAAATTCATGGCAACGGATTTAATTAATTAAATCCGTTTGTTCTTGATCCGGAGATTGGCGACGCGACACCGGATACCGCGACGACACAACAATCCCCCCTTCTTCCGCGACGAGCGATCCCGCGATGACCTCTCGTCCGACGACGACGACAAGGTAAGGGATGTTGGATTATATTATCTTTTTCCCCGTGTTTATTCTTTAAAAGTGAAGAACATGATCTCCGACAATTTTAATTTATTTAAAATTGTTGTTGATTATTCCTCCCGTGGTTTATGACTAACGCGGAGGGTGCGGGTCTAACGAACAAGACCCGGCAACACTCCGCCGATCTCTTTTCTTGTGCGGATATGGCGGACGACGACGAACCGCGCGGCAGGGGCGATCTGTTGATCCCGCAGTGAAGATCGGCCCCCGGGAGGAGCAACGGCGCAGACGGGAGGCAAAACGGGCCACCGGAGCAACTCCGGCGGCCCGCGGAAGGCGGCGGCGGCGCGGGTCGCCGACAAGGCGGCGGCGGCGGCCGGTTCCGCGGCCGCGCGGAACCGGGGACGGACGCGGCGGCCCGGCCGCGTCCGTGTGACAGGCGGCCCCCCGCGGGGCCGCGTTTCGCTTGAGCCGCGGGTCAAGCCCGCGGCGCCCTCCTTCGGCCGCTCGGCCGAAGCCGAGCCGGCCGGTCCGGTCGGCCGGGCCGCGCCCAGGCCGGACCGGACCCGGCCTATCCGGGTCGGGCCGGGTCGGGCCGACCCAGTTCGGCCGACCCAGGGGGGGTTCGGGCCGGGTCGCCCCGGGCCCAGAACCCCCGTTTCGGGCCCTCTTTGGTCTTTCGCCCATATCTTGGGCCTGGGACCTCCGATTGACGAACCGTCAGCGGCTACGCGATCCTTGGATCGAGACGGTCGTTTCGGTATATTATACTCAAGGTTTCGGAAGACTTTGGGTTCGGCCGGGTTGGTTCGTACACGAAACCAACCGGGCCCTCGGAGCGGAAACGCTCATAACTTGAGCTACGGACGTCCGAACGACGTACCGTCAGTTGTGGTAGTTTCCTCTAAGTGAGACGAAACTTTTGGCATACTCCGCCCGAGGATCGGATACAGGCGGAGTACGGTCGGGTTGGTTTTTCCCTAAAAACCAACCAGGCCCCTGGGACGAAAATGCCAATAACTCTCAGACCGGGCGTCCGATTGACGCGCCGTCTGTTGCGTTGAGATCCTGTTGTCGATACGGAACTTTTGGATACATCAACTTCGGACTACGTGTCAGTTGATGTATCAGCCTCTCGGCTCGTGGAGCGGACCCTCCTAAACGAGCTCGCTAAGTGCGGGAACCCTAGCGCTGGCTGTGACTTCGACGACAGAGCAGAGATCCTCCGTGGACTGCGACGACGGCAGAGCAGAGATCCTCCGTGGACTGCGACGACGGCAGAGCAGAGATCCTTCGTGGACTGCGGCAACGACAGAGCAGAGATCCTCAGTGGACTGCGTCGACTACTGCACTCAGCGATCCTACGTGGATCAGTGCTACAGGTTCTGTGTGAGCCCGATCCTATGTGGGTCCTTACTACCGGTTCTGTGTGAGCCACTGCCTACAGGTTCTGTGTGAGCCCGATCCTACGTGGGTCTTTTGCGGGGGTTAGTACCTATCGATCCTTCGTGGGTCCGACGACTTAGATGGATCAGTGATCATCTTTGACGACATCTGAAAAAGTATACCTGGTTGAGCTGAATCTTCTGTTTGCTCTCCTTTGTGGATTGTGTTGAACTATCCTATGTGGATTTACTGTTTACTCTCCTTTGTGGATTGTGTTGAACTATCCTATGTGGATTTACTGTTTACTCTCCTTGTGGATTTGAGTCTTGCTTTCCTTTGTGGATTGAGTTGTTCTTGAGCTCGTGAGCAGAGCTAGAATTGGGGACTTAGGTATATGTATGGGCATATACCTAAGTCGAGTCAGATGTTACTTCGTGATTGCATCTTCTTTTTTTGTGCTATATCCCTTGTGGATTTCGAGAGACCTTCGGGGGTATCGGGGTCCTTACTGAGTAGCTTATACTCACCCCTGCACGGGCTATGCCCGCACTTTGTTGTGTTGGTTGCAGACGACAGACAGCGCTGATCTCGGTTGGGGCGTGGAGCAGGACGGTACCTGGAGGTGGACCACTGGGCGGGACGTGCTCGGAGCGGACGTGGGACCCGAGGAGCCTGGAGGCTATCTGTACCCACCCTTCAGGTGAGATTGCCAGTGGACAACACGAGGCCGCCGTCTTTTCTTCAGTTGCTGTTCTTTACTTTTTCAGATGTACTTTACAGTTGGGCTTGTATTTCCGGCCCCCCTTTACTTTTCTGCACTTTACTTTCCGCTTGCTGACTCTGTGTGGTTGTTACTTATAAAGGCAATGCTTTCCCTGTTTACTGGGATTTTACGCCTTGGTGCTAGTCGCCAGCCCCTGGCCTATGGAAGGCGGGCTTGGGGTAGTCACGGCACGGGCCCCGAGGACGGGTCGTGACAAATTGGTATCAGAGGCGTTCGGTTCTACCGCAGACTCTGATCGTCTTTTCTTTCTATATGAAGCAATAGTGTTTAGTGTATTGAGTGTGGTTATCAGTTCAGGGAGCCCAGTGTTGGTGCGGCGGCCGACGTATCCGTACACCAGGACCCTGACTCCTGATTTCTGACTTAATGCATGAAAACAATGATTGCGTATGTGTTTCAAGTCTTCTTTGTGATTACTTGTGTCAGCTCACCGGGTATACTGATCTGCTTCATGAAAGTCTCAAGTTTTCCTTGTGATTACTTGTGCCAGCTCACCAGGTATACTGTTCTGACTGTGGTGCTCTTGTTCTCCTTTTCAGGATGGCCCCGCGACGACAGCCAGCTAGGGTTCTGAGTGTAGGGCGCGACGGCAGCCCACCGAGCGACGAGGCCTCGGTGCAGGGCCCTTTGCCAGCAGTGGCGCCGGCGGTAGCTTTACCCGCCGAGCCACCGATGCTGCCAGTACCAGACGCTGACGATGCACGTCGCCTCAGGGCACTGCATGAGTTTCAAAGCTAGCGACTGCCCAGGTTTCGCGGTGAGGCGGACCCCCAGGCCGCCGAGGACTGGCTATAGGCGGTGGTACGGATCTTTAGGCTAGTGAGGACACCAGCGGATCTCATGGTGATTCTCGCGGCGAGCCTCCTGCAGGCGGCAGCAGGACGATGGTGGAGCTTGATGCTCCAGGTTCACGATGAGGCATCCTTGCTCTGGGCGGACTTCGAGAGCCTCTTCCGCTCTGAGTTCGTCCCGGCCACCCTCCGAGCGGTGCGCATCCAGGAGCTTCTCCAGCTGCGCCAGGGCAGCATGACGGTCGCTCAGTACGCGGCGAGGTTCACTGACCTATCTCGCTACTCGACCGACATGGTACGGGACCCCTTCTTCCGGGCCCGGACCTTCGAGCAGGGCTTACGACAGGAGATTCGGGCGTCGCTGATCTCCCTCAGCATTCCGACCCAGGCAGGAGTGCTGGAGCGATCCCTCATGATCGAGAGCTTCCTGGCAGAGCCTTCTTCAGCGGCGAGACCTAGCGCAGGGCGGCAGGTAGCTGAGTCTTCGGCAGCAGGTAGCCGACGGATGACTCTCAGGTCCAGGCAGACCAGACCCCCACGCAGACGGCCTCAGGACACCAGCTCAGCGGTGCGGGGCACACAGCGGAGTGCCAGCCTTCCGAGAGGCAGGTTGTGCTACTCCTGCGGCGGGCAGGGTCACATGGCTCGTGACTGCCCGACTCGCCGATCAGAGGAGCAGCAGACGGTGGAAGGACCACCCAGGCAGAGGCAGAGGGTCGACCGTGGCGGTCCGCACGGAGGAGGCGGACGAGGCAGAGGAGCTGGCCGAGCAGCGGGTGGTGGGCGACGCTTCCAGGCTCTACCCCCACCACCACCAGGAGGGCCACCTCGACCACAGGGAGCTGGCGGGCAGGGACAGGCCCAGCTCCAGGCAGTGGAGGCCTACGACCCCGACTTGCCAGAGATGATTCGAGGTACGATCTGTGTCTATTCCACCCTTGCTGCAGTACTTATAGACACAGGAGCGAGTCACTCTTTCATAGCCTCTGCCCTTGTTCGGAGCTCGGAGATTCCGACTGAGCCGTTGGCTCGATCCTTACGGCTAGAGACTCCTACGGGAGCAGACTCGACGATTACGCACTGGTGCCGGCAGTGTGAGCTTACTCTAGGAGGCGAGAGCTTCGGCTGGGATCTCCTTGTAGCGGCGTCGAGGCCTTACGACGTCATCTTGGGCATGGATTGGCTATCCACGGTTCATGCCCAGATCGACTGTTTTAGGCGCAAGGTGCGATGTGTTCGCACCGACGGGAGCATGTTTACCTTCACCGGCGAGAAGGGAACCTTTGCAGCACAGGATGGACTTCCGCGGAGGAGAGTGCAACCCATCTCTCATCAGTTGGCTAGCCTCATCCTAGGAGCAGTGGACGTGCGGAGTCCAGCTTTTCCTGCAGTGGTGGACCAGTACATGGACGTCTTTCCCGACGACGTTCCAGGGCTACCTCCTCGTAGAGAGGTAGACTTTTACATCGACTTGTACCCCGGGACAGCCCCGATATCTACTCCAGCATATCGGATGGCCCCCGCCGAGCTTCGGGAGCTGCGGGTACAGTTGGAGGACTTGCAGAGCAAGGGGTTTATCCGACCCAGTGTTTCACCCTGGGCTTCCCCAATTTTGTTCGCCAAGAAGGCGGACAGGAGCTTGCGACTATGTGTCGACTATCGTCGCCTGAACCAGGTGACAGTGAGGAACAAGTATCCGCTGCCACGGATTGATGACCTCTTCGATCAGCTCCAGGGAGCACGGTGGTTCTCAAAGATAGACCTCTGGTCAGGCTATCATCAGCTCAGAGTTCGAGACGAGGACGTGCAGAAGACGGCCTTCAGGTGTCGGTATGGCCATTATGAGTTCTTGGTTATGCCATTCGGCGTAACCAATGCTCCAGCAGTGTTCATGAGCCTCATGAACAGGATCTTCCAGCCATACCTCGACCGATTTGTCATGGTCTTCATTGACGACATTTTGGTATACTCGACGACTGAAGAAGAGCATGCCTACCACATGCGAGTTGTGCTGGACACACTCCGAGAGCACCAGCTTTATGGAAAGCTCTCAAAGTGCCAGTTCTGGTTACGTGAGGTCCATTTCTTGGGGCACGTCATCTCTGAGGCGGGAGTTGCAGTGGATCCCGCGAAGATCGAGGCAGTGCTAGCTTGGGAGCCACCCAAGAGCGTGACAGAGGTGCGGAGCTTCTTGGGCCTAGCCGGATACTATCGGAGATTCGTGCCAGACTTCTCCAGAGTTGCGGCACCACTCTCAGCGTTGACGAAGAAGGGGAAACCCTTCGTGTGGTCAGACAGATGTCAGCAGAGCTTCGAGGAGCTGAGACAGAGATTGACCAGCGCACCTATCTTGAGATTTCCTAAGGAGGGAGTTGGATACGTAGTTTACTGGGATGCATCAGGGACTGGACTCGGGTGCGTCCTGATGCAGGAGCGGGCCGTGATCGCCTACGGATCACGTCAGTTGAGGCCGCATGAGCAGAACTACGCCACTCATGACCTGGAGTTAGCAGCAGTGGTATTCGCTCTGAAGACTTGGCGGCACTATCTGATGGGCGAGCGCTTCACAGTCTTTTCTGACCACCAGAGTCTCAGGTATATCTTCTCTCAGAAGGACCTAAACCTGTGACAGCGGAGATGGCTTGAGTTCCTCCAGGACTATGACTTTGAGATAGTCTATACTCCTGGGAAGGGGAACGTGGTAGCCGATGCCCTCAGCAGGAGGACGGGCATTCGGCTACTTGAGGAGGCGACGGAGCAGCTAGCCTCCTTACAGATATCCTTTGTGGATAGAGACGGAGCAGCCTTTCATCAGTCTCTCACAGTCTCTCCTCCACTTCTACAGCGGGTCAGAGAGGCTCAGCGTGAGGACGCTGACTGTGAGACCCGGCGTGCACTGATATCCTCAGGTCAGGCACCTGATGGCTTCTCCCTTGGAGCAGAGCACGACATCCTTTTCAGAGGATGTACCTTCGTACTAGTCGCTTTGCGAGAGGAGGTGCTGAGAGAGTTTCACACCTCTCCCTTGGCGGTACATCCTGGAGTGGCGAAGATGTACCAGGATCTCAGGCGACAGCACTGGTGGCCGGGCATGAAGAAAACTGTGGCAGAGTTCGTTTCACGATGCCTCACCTGCCAGCAGGTGAAGGCAGAGCATCAGGTACCAGCAGGCTTGGTACAGCCCTTGGAGGTCCCGGAGTGGAAGTGGGATGGCATATCTATGGACATCGTGACTGGACTTCCACGCACTTCCAGAGGTCACGACTCCATTTGGGTGATTGTAGACCGACTCACCAAGTCGGCGCACTTCTTACCCATCAGAGAGCAGGGCTCAGTGGAGAGCTTGGGATGTCTTTACGTCCAAGAGATCGAACGGCTTCACGGTGTGCCATCGTCTATCGTCTCCGATCGAGATGCTCGTTTCACTTCCCGGCTTTGGAAGGTGTTGCAGGAGGCATTCGGGACGCGGCTCCATCTGAGCACAGCCTTCCACCCTCAGATGGATGGTCAGACGGAGAGGACCATACAGACACTCGAGGACATGCTCCGTGCATGTGTTCTCGACTTTGGTCGCAGCTGGGAGGACCACCTACCCTTGGTGGAGTTCGCGTACAACAACAGCTACCACTCCACCATCGGGATGGCACCATACGAGGCGTTGTACGGCAGACCCTGCAGATCACCGTTGTGCTGGACAGACCCTGGGGAGTCAGCACTCGTGGGACCAGAGATGGTCCGAGCCACGACAGAGAAGGTCCAGATCATCCAGGAGAGGATGAGGACAGCTCAGAGCCGGCAGAAGTCATATGCTGACAGGAGGCGGAGGCCACTAGAGTTCGAGTATGGCGACCACGTCTTTTTGCGTGTCTCACCTCGACGTGGTTTACGGAGATTTGGCCGAGGCGGCAAGTTGTCTCCACGCTTCATCGGGCCTTTCCAGGTCCTCAGCAGGATAGGAGAGGTGGCTTATCGCCTGGCTCTACCACCTCAGTTGCACCGGGTGCACGACGTCTTCCACGTGTCTCAGCTGAGGAGATACGTGCACGACCCGACGCACATCATCGAATTTGGGGAGCTGGACGTGGACGATGGGGCGACTTTTCCGGAGGTCCCAGTAGAGATCGAGGATCGACAGGAGCGGGTCCTACGTGGGCGGTCGATTCCTCTTGTGCGCGTCATATGGCAGCACAGGAACCTCTAGGAGAGCACTTGGGAGCGGGAGGCTCAGATGCGTGCTCAGTACCCCCATTTGTTCCCCTAGTTTTTGATGTATCTTTACGGGGACGTAAAGCCCTGAGGTGGGAGTAATGTAAAGACCCGCAAATTTCAAGGAAATTTTTTTCTTAATTTTCTTTGGAATTTTACAAGAGCGCAGCTTCAGACGGCACCTGATTCCGAGGCCCGGTGTGCCTGGAATCAATTTCCGAAGTTTGGCTCGGGTACGTTCAGTGAACGGACGAGCGGGTTTTTCTATCTCTTGAACCGGTGCCCGGAATCGAATTCTGAGGGCACCTATGAAATCGCAGTGCCGGTATTTGCTTAGAAACGCCTCTTCCGGAGTTGCGTTTGCTCAGACGTGGTTTTTAAATTTTGCGGCTTTAAGTCAGAAATAAAATAAAGTTTGTGCGACAACTTTATTTTATTTCACTTAAGCTGCTTGGAAGCCACTTGAAGCCACTTAAAGGCGGCTTGAACTGAGTTGAACTGGATAGGATGCTATCCAGAAATATCCTATCCCCTTGGTAGGATATTTGTGAGGCAGGGCCCGCACGAGCCCCGCCGTTTCTTTCGTTAAGTAACGCACCCGTGAAAACCCGTCAAAGTAACTGAAAAGTCAACCGACGCGTTTTCTTTAATTCTTAACAGACCATTTAATTGGGCGGTTTATTTCGTGAATTAAATGGACTGTTTCTTTCGTGAATTAAATGGGTCATTTCTTTCGAATTGATGGATCGTTTCTTAACCGGTTTCGTGTGTTGGCATGTTTATAAAATAAGACCAACCTAAAAATCCTTTGAAAGGATTTGAGAGGATCTTGTTTCTCCACCCTCCCCGCGAAGAACGCGAAGAACGCGAAGAACGCGAAGAACGCGAAGAACGCTGGCGACCGAAATTTGACGACGCACACCGAGATCTGCGACGTCGACGAGCTTTACCCGCGACGTCCTTCGGCGACGCCTCTTCTTCCGCGGCCGATCCTCGTTCGGCAACTAAGGTGAGAATCGGATCGTTTAAATTCTCCTTTTTTTTAAAAATTCATGGCAACGGATTTAATTAATTAAATCCGTTTGTTCTTGATCCGGAGATTGGCGACGCGACGCCGGATACCGCGACGACACAACAATCCCCCCTTCTTCCGCAACGAGCGATCCCGCGACGACCTCTCGTCCGACGACGACGACAAGGTAAGGGATGTTGGATTATATTATCTTTTTCCCCGTGTTTATTCTTTAAAAGTGATGAACATGATCTCCGACAATTTTAATTTATTTAAAATTGTTGTTGATTATTCCTCCCGTGGTTTATGACTAACGCGGAGGGTGCGGGTCTAACGAACAAGACCCGGCAACCCTCCGCCGATCTCTTTTGTTGTGCGGATATGGCGGACGACGACGAACCGCGCGGCAGGGGCGATCTGTTGATCCCGCAGTGAAGATCGGCCCCCGGGAGGAGCAACGACGCAGACGGGAGGCAAAACGGGCCACCAGAGCAACTCCGGCGGCCCGCAGAAGGCGGCGGCGGCGCGGGTCGCCGGCAAGGCGGCGCCGGCGACCGGAGGCGGCGGTGCCCGGCGCGCCGCCGTGGAGAAGATCCGCCGCGGCTTAAGCCGCGGCGGCGGCGGCCGGTTCCGCGGCCGCGCGGAACCGGGGACGGACGCGGTGGCCCGGCCGCGTCCGCGTGACAGGCGGCCCCCCGCGGGGCCGCGTTTCGCTTGAGCCGCGGGTCAAGCCCGCGGCGCCCTCCTTCGGCCGCTCGGCCGAAGCCGAGCCGACCGGTCCGGTCGGCCGGGCCGCGCCCAGGCCGGACCGGACCCGGCCTATCTGGGTCGGGCCGGGTCGGGCCGACCCGGTTCGGCCGACCCAGGGGGGGTTTGGGCCGGGTCGCCCCGGGCCCAGAACCCCCGTTTCGGGCCCTCTTCGGTCTTTCGCCCATATCTTGGGCCTGGGACCTCCGATTGACGAACCGTCAGCGGCTACGCGATCCTTGGATCGAGACGGTCGTTTCGGTATAATATACTCAAGGTTTCGGAAGACTTTGGGTTCGGCCGGGTTGGTTCGTACACGAAACCAACCGGGCCCTCGGAGCGGAAACGCTCATAACTTGAGCTACGGACGTCCGAACGACGTACCGTCAGCTGTGGTAGTTTCCTCTAAGTGAGACGGAACTTTTGGCATACTCCGCCCGAGGATCGGATACAGGAGGAGTACGGTCGGGTTGGTTTTGCCCAAAAAACCAACCGGGCCCCTGGGACGAAAATGCCAATAACTCTCAGACCGGGCATCCGATTGACGCGCCGTCTGTTGCGTTGAGATCCTGTTGTCGATACGGAACTTTTGGATACATCAACTTCGGACTACGTGTCAGTTGATGTATCAGCCTCTCGGCTCGTGGAGCGGACCCTCCTAAACGAGCTCGCTAAGTGCGGGAACCCTAGCGCTGGCTGTGACTTCGACGACAGAGCAGAGATCCTCCGTGGACTGCGACGACGGCAGAGCAGAGATCCTCCGTGGACTGCGACGACGGCAGAGCAGAGATTCTTCGTGGACTGCGGCAACGACAGAGCAGAGATCCTCAGTGGACTGCGTCGACTACTGCACTCAGCGATCCTACGTGGATCAGTGCTACAGGTTCTGTGTGAGCCCGATCCTATGTGGGTCCTTACTACCGGTTCTGTGTGAGCCACTGCCTACAGGTTCTGTGTGAGACCGATCCTACGTGGGTCTTTTGCGGGGGTTAGTACCTATCGATCCTTTGTGGGTCCGACGACTTAGATGGATCAGTGATCATCTTTGACGTCATCTGAAAAAGTATACCTGGTTGAGCTCAATCTTCTGTTTACTCTCCATTGTGGATTGTGTTGAACTATCCTATGTGGATTTACTGTTTACTCTCCTTTGTGGATTGTGTTGAACTATCCTATGTGGATTTACTGTTTACTCTCCTTGTGGATTTGAGTCTTGCTTTCCTTTGTGGATTGAGTTGTTCTTGAGCTCGTGAGCAGAGCTAGAATTGGGGACTTAGGTATATGTATGGGCATATACCTAAGTCGAGTCAGATGTTACTTCGTGATTGCATCTTCTTTTTTTTGTGCTATATCCCTTGTGGATTTCGAGAGACCTTCGGGGGTCTCGGGGTCCTTACTGAGTAGCTTATACTCACCCCTGCACGGGCTATGCCCGAACCTTGTTGTGTTGGTTGCAGACGACGGACAGCGCTGATCTCGGTTGGGGCGTGGAGCAGGACAGTACCTGGAGGTGGACCACTGGGCGGGACGTGCTCGGAGCGGACGTGGGACCCGAGGAGCCTGGAGGCTATCTGTACCCACCCTTCAGGTGGGATTGCCAGTGGACGACACGAGGCCACCGTCTTTTCTTCAGTTGCTGTTCTTTACTTTTTCAGCTGTACTTTACAGTTGGGCTTGTATTTCCGGCCCCCCTTTACTTTTCTGCACTTTACTTTCCGCTTGCTGACTCTGTGTGGTTGTTACTTATAAAGGCAATGCCTTCCCTGTTTACTGGGATTTTACGCCTTGGTGCTAGTCGCCAGCCCCTGGCCTATGGAAGGCGGGCTTGGGGTAGTCACGGCACGGGCCCCGAGGACGGGTCGTGACATGGAAGATTCTTTGATTCAAGAGAATCATGCTTTCTTTTCTATTAGGAGGATAATAAAATGTCAAATATTTTTATATTTAAAACATATAGATATGGAAATATTAATTAAAGGGGGTAATTATTATCCTTCTTAAATGATTTGTTATCCATTTATCCATGTGATGATTATAGAGGAGAAAATGGAAGATTTAGTGCTTCAAAAGATGCTTAGAAATGTCACTGAGTACGTCCTTGATTATGATGGAATTATAATTCTCATAACCATGTATATATCCCATTTATACTAAATTTGAAGGTGTTGATGGATGAAGCGTAAAGATAATTATTCTTGATACATCCTAAAATTTCAAAGATTAATATAGATCATAAAGAGAATATCTTATCATAGAACATTAAAATAGATATTGCACGATATATTTATTGATACATGGCATGTATTCAAGTTATGAATGAGATACATAAGTCTAATGCGATGTTCTATTATAGGGAAAATATTATTTATGGCCATTTTTGGGATTTGTTGAAAATTAAAATTAAATTGAATATTGTTATCTTCAAGCATTTCATAGTATTTTTCAAAAATAACTATGAATAGATTAGCGATGGGTTTTTAATTTCATAATTTTTTATAATTTATTGAATTATTTTTACGTTATCCATTTAATATTTATAATTTTAAATTCATTAATTATTATTATTATTATTTATTTAATATTTATTATTTATTTATTTACCACTCTTTACATTCATATGTTATGCATGTCATTCATTAAATTAAAATATATTTCTGTTTGGTTATATTTGAACAACTTATCTCCTTGTTATTATAGAATAACTTTTCAACTCCAGAAATCTCTTCATGTGATGTGTAAACAGAATTTAATATACTTTTATATATGTAGAATAATACATAAAAATTTGTATACAAAAATATTAAAATTAATGATTTATAATAATAAATAATGAATATTGAAAAAATAATACATAACAAAATTAATATGAAATAAAAAATTAAAAATTAGTAATTCAAAAATTATTAATAAATAATGTTTTATAAATAATATAAAATAATTAATAAAAACTAAATAAATAAAAAAAATGATTAAAAATAAATATATAATAAATTAAAATACAACATCAATGTGTTATTTAAATGAAAATTAATTATCAATATATAAATAAACTAAAACTTATTAAATTAATAACAAAATAAAAAAAGAGAGAGATATATATATAATTAATTAAATATTAATAATTATTTTTTAAAAAATTAATAACATGTTGGTGAGATCAAATAAATCAAAAATTAAAAAAATTGCAATAAATTCAAAATAAATTCAAAATAAATTACTAATAATTTAACAATAAATTAAAATTAATATATACAAAATAAGAAAAAAATGTAAAATGAAAAATGAAATAAAAAATAAAGAATTATAAGTAGTAAATAATAAAAAGTAATAATAATTAAATATAAAAAATTCATTATTATTTATTTAATTATATTTGTACATATCTAAAACAATATATATAAATATATAGTAAATGTACAAATATATATATATATATAAATACAATCATGATGACCCATACACACTAAACAACCTATAAACACACATCCATTTATATTACAAAATCATATATATAAATATACATTAATTTTTAATGATATACATAAATATATATATTTTTTTAAATTTCGACAAATATGTATAAATTATAATAAATTTTTATGCATAGATGTAATTATATATAACTTTTAAATAAATATTGATAAATATATAAATTAAATATATACATTTATTGGAATGCATAAAAATTTATACACCCACAGACACACACAAATATATATATATATATATATATATATAACAGAAATTAAATCACTCAATGATAGAAAATAAAAAAAATTAAAATAATTATATTAGTGGGAATGTAAATCCATGGAATAAAATAATAGATGCCCCAAAATCATATTAATACACTATTAAACAAAAATGAAATCACATATAATTTTAAAAATTCATGGTAATCAAAAAAATATACTTTTGAAGGTATGTAGTTCCTTTTTTGATGTAAAAACAACATTTTCATAGAACCCCAAAATCAATATATCTTAGAGCAATTCGAAGAATTAAATTTTTATTGATTTAGATCCCAATAAAACACTTTGATCAAAATTTATTTTCAATTTAAAATTATGTTTGATTTTTATCATTCTTTAAAATAGTAATAAACCTTATTCTCTTAATTATTTGGAGATTACAATCTAAATTCATTGTTGGTCACTTTATAATATTCAATTTTATATGTTATTGAGCTAAAATAGCCACATGAATCATATTTAAGGGCTATCCAATGCTGAATTCTAATTTCCAAATATTCATTGAGTTAAATTTTTTCTGAAAACAATTAGAATCTTATTCCCAAAAAAGACATAATAATTTAAAATATAGAAAATTTAAATTTAAATCTCACTCCCTTAATTTTCATTAGGGAATTTATCTACCTTAATTGGAATGAAAGGATATAAATTAAGGATGTGGTTGTATTTTATCAACTATGACTCAAAATTTTCTTTGATCGAGATCTAATTTTTTCCACTTGGTTATAGATATTTATTCTATGGGTTCTGGATAAGTTTTTTTTTCTAATACTACTAATCATCCACATATTGATGGTTAGTTTGATAGAACTATTCTAACCATATAGAGTATATTGAGTCCAAATTTTATATATCATAGTGATTTTTGGGATCAACACCTGATTATTCACAAGTTCTCTTATACAACATGATTTTATTAATGAATTTGGCTACATCCTTATAAATACTACATCGAAAAGATTTTCACAACACAATGGAGCTATGATAATGAATGAACATGAATGATTTTGGGACATATGAAAGTGGACTAAATGGTAGATAAATTTAGATCCATTCATTATAACATCAGTGAATCTAAGAATCGGTAGAAAAATAAAGTTAAAAAACATCTATGAGAACTATAATTAAACATTACTGGCATGGAATAGTTATAAATATCTCATAGGAATAAGATTATGAAATTTTGAAATAAGGGTAATCTGAACATTATATATATTGATCCCTTTTATATTCTAGATCATATTTGGACATTGTAATATCACATGCAGCTTCCACTAAATTACTCCCAAGTTCACAAGGTGTTCCATGTATCAACAATGATATGTACATACATGATCCTTTATAAGTAAATAACTCACATGTAATTTAACTGGACCATTATTTTTCTACTAAATAATAATAACTTTATGTATTATACAATATATAATATGTACTATGGAAAATGACTACTCACATTTTTAATGCTCTCTCATGGATTTTAAAATCCGAGGAAGCTATAGGGGATCATAAGGATATGATAAGGTAGATATATCACAATTTTTTATTTTAGGGTGACATCATATCGAGTATGAACTTATTATATTATGGTTGAATGTTCCACCTTGATATTGAATGATATATTTATCATAAAATAAATCGGATTTCATTGATACACTAATTTACAAGAATCATTGAGTTTAAATAAACCACTATAAACAATTAAAGTATTATTATTTAATATGATAAATATCAATAAGCTATTGGATTCACATAAATTATCATGATTAACCATATTATAAAAAATATTTATAATTTGGTTTCATAAATCAATTGTATTGATTAATTACAAACTAATTAAGTATCTTATTGAAGTAAGATAATTTTATGCTTTAAAAATATGTTTTAATCAAAAATAGGTTTTCCTAAAATATATTCAATGTTATTAAATTAATTTCAAACACCATTTAATTAATATTTTCTATTAAATGCATTAAAATTTTGAAAATTCGTTTATCAATATTATATTACGGTTATTTTGTGTGAATTTACTTTAAATTTTGATTTTGAGATAAATAGTGAAAATAACATTTAGAAAAATGTATTTTTATTTCAATTATCTCAAATTAATATTTTGGTTTTGATTTTTAATAAAATTTAATTTTATATTTTTTAAAACAGTTATTAAATTTATACGATTTTTATTAATATTAAAATTTATCATGGTATAAAAATACTTTTAGAATAAAAAATGAATTTTCATCAAAATCCATTATTGATAAATATTTAAAGATTAATTTCATATTATGTCCATTAAATAAATATATATATATAATTATTGAATAAGGTAAATATAAATAAAAAATAAATAATGGTCTCGATATTTTTTATATAAGAATATTTCATTTCTAGTAATAAATACTAGTAGTAATAGTAAAACATTTTTATCATGGTTAACGTCAAAATGGTTTGACTAGGGGATACATAAATAGATAATGGTATGATTGTGAACTAAAAAATTAAATGCAATTAGATATCAATATTTTGAGCTCATCTTATCATATATTCACATCATTCTCAATTTGGATTCATTTTTCATGAATATGACTATATAATTTTTTAATCATTTAAAATATTTATTGTGTTTCCCTAACCACACATATAAAAGGAAATCCATATGTATTCATTATTTCACAAAATTACGAAACCTAGATTTACCAAAACCTGAGAAATTTAATTCTAAAATTCCCTATCAATGAATTATTGGTGTTTAGTTTCTTAAAATACTCTTCTATAGGTCCTAAATAATTAATCCAATCGATTTATACCAAAGGATAAGTAATTGTTATAACCAAACAATTTCAGTTTATTATTCTAACTTCTATAAATTTGTTGGATTCATTATAAAATAAATAACGCAAATAATTAATTAGACATAAATGTTATTATGACTATACAACCACCATTATCCTAATTATTTTCCATTAAATTGGAAATGAATGTATTTCTCATGCGTATTTGTCGAATAATACCTCCACATAATTAAATAATTCAATTTCCATCTTTTATATTCATGGATGGTTATTTTTTGGAAATAATTATAATATATAAAATTTATGATATAGTTAAATTTTATCAATGATAACATATTATTAATATTTCATTCATTAATTTGTTTAAAAAATGAATATGTTGTTCATGTGTACATACAAACTACCATCAATATAACTCATTTTTTCATTCCTATATTTTATGGTGGTTTTTAAACACGTATATAATTGATATATATATATATATATATATGATATTCATATTATTATTAACTATTTTGGAATAATATAATTATAATAATTCTATAAGGATTTGAATTTATGAACCAAAACTGTCAAAAACAATGAATCAACTTACACCCAAGAGTGACTATCTAAATAAATAATTATTAATAAATAAATTTTAAATCGATATTAATGGAACATATATTACATTATAAGTATTTATATTGTTATGGAGTATTTAATTACAATAAATTTTACTCTATTATATTATATGTTAGATTAGATTAAATGAAATCCGAAAAAGAGGTATGGTTTTTAGTTATAATCTCATTGTTTACCCAGATTGTTTTTTATTATGAATATATTGAGGAAATATTATAATATAAACCTAAATAAGAAAATAAAAATTATTAAAATAATTTAATATAAATAGTTTATTTTTTCATTCAATTAAGACTCTTTAATTACTAAAATGAGGAAAATAATGTTTTAAAGGAGAACAAATTATATTTCTATATTCAGTGATAAACTATCTTCTTTTATATCTACATTCTTTAAAATTGAATTTAAAAATGATCATATTATTATAATATGACTACAGAAATTTATTTTTATATATATTTTATTTTCTATAATGGTTTTAATGGAATCATATCTTCATTTTCAAAAATGTATGTTATAATATTTTATCAAAAATTTGATTGAAATTTTTATTTTAGATCAATAGACATGAACAGAATTTCCCAGGTCATATTCATTAACTTCATTGAATAATTATTTAAAATATTCTTTATTTATATTAAAATGATATTTTTCAATAATAAATTATAATTATTTATAGTTTAAATAAGTGATTTGAAATGAAAGGTTATTTTCCCTTAGAAATATTTCAGTGATATTTTAATAGAATTTTTTAATTATGATAAAATCAATTAATGTTACATATTTAATTCTAGGAATAATATATAACGGTACCATCATTTGTATTTATCTATATTGTTAACTATTATAATGGTGATATATTTATGAAATAGTTTTATTCTATGTGGGTTTTATTATGTCTAAAGGATGCAATTTTTATTAAACTCTTTATATTACTCAATTTTTTATATTAGGATTTGATAACAAGATGGATTTTTTCTGATCTTATAGAAAGAATATTCATGGTTTATATTATGTTATGGGTGATCCAAAAATTATACAACCATCCAATGAATTCAGTAATGATCAATATTTCATGATACAATAAATACTAGAATGAGGTTTTTTTATATATCATTGGAGACATTATCTGCTATGACTGATTTTAGAGTGAAACCTGACATTGGAGATGATGGAATAACAATTGAACACAATTTACTAGAATTTCCATTCCCATGATTCGTGAATATCAAAATTATTTTATTTAATTTTGATTATACTATAAACATATTTCATATTAATGTGATATGTTCAAATGTTTTGTTTTATTTTATTCTTTTATTATTCATTTATTATGATATATCGAACATTATGACATGTCCTATTTTTATGTTTTATCATTTTGTGGGTATGGTTTTCATATTTTATACTCATATTCTCATACCTTAATCTATATTTTGTCACAAAATATATTTTTTGTCTCCCTTTATTACCCATTATAAGGTAATGACATTACCTATCCTTCGTTTTCATTCACCTTGTAATAAAAGAATATTTTATGTACCTGTTATGTATGTATCAAATCCTCAAAAGAAATAACTCTATTATTATTTTGTTATGGATCATAACATCATGAATTTATTATTTATCTAATATGATATAAGATTTACATAGGAAATTTTATGTACATTTTAATATTTAATCATAAAAATAAAATATAAATTCACATAATTATATAACAATATATCCAATGAACCGTCTATAAATGAAACATGAATTTCTCAATTTTGATTAGAAATATATTTTAAGGGCTCTCTATATATTTAGGATTAACCTTATTATTTTACGTTGATGATATTGTGGATCATTCCAACAAAATATAAAAAATATGTTCATTACGGTTCCCAAATGATTTTTCATCTAGTACTATTACTGTTTGGTACCATTCGATATCAAATCATCTATTGTTATCCTCTAACCATCCTAAAAACAATAATAGTGTAAATAAACTATGTAATATAAAATAAATAACATTAAGGAATGGAGGTTCCCCCATAGTCTCAGTGTTTATAATTGGGAATAATATCCCCCCAACAACTACATTGATTAACCGTTTCCTTGGTTGTGGATCCCTTATGGATTTATTTCAGCATCATCCACGCAAAAAACATACAAGAATCATGGAACATGGAATAAAAATAAGAATAACAAATAAGTACAAGAGGTATCATATAGTTGATTAAAATGTGTATTACATGCATGGGAGGATAATACCAATTTTATTCATCACAATATATATTCATCTGAGTTATAAGGATAATCTCATAACTAACCATAATCTACAGATGATAGCCTCCACCAACATACCATTGATAGACTATATTTCAGGAACATTAAATATTATGACATATAGATAAAAGGATTTGATCCCATTTGATGATCCATCATCTACTACTTCTCCATATGATATTCAACTTCCCATGTTTCAATACATGGCCACTAAATTTTTGAAAAATCTATTTATCTCATTGATTTTGGATTTAGTTTTCTATTGTCTGATGCAAATTTTATGGTAGGAATAAATAATTCGCTATCTAACACCTCCATATATAGAAGGACCAAATTAATGATTAGGTTTTCACCATGTTCCAATATATATGTGAAACTCAAAATAAAGATTTAAATTTGTGCCTCTTTATTATATTAACTTCTTCATCAGCAAACATCATATACACATTTGATATCACCATTTATGATCCCAAATTATAAAAATATAATATATTTTCGTTAACCATAACCTATGTCGATATTCTTAACAATATCATAATTACTGACATCTCATATGTTATATCTTTAGAAAATTATTCCAAAAAATATTGATCTACATGATTCCATGAAAATTTAGCCCTTTTATGAACGTCATTTATTCTTTTATACAAGTTCAACCACTGAGTTTATTTATTGATAGCGATAATATTTTCCACATTTTTTTAATAATTTAAATTAGTTAAACCCTCAAAAATTATCAATTTGAGCATATATGGATCAATTTTGGATTTGTGATGTGTTTTGTGAAATATCATGAAAAGTGCTTAATTTTGGATTTTTTACAGATTTTTAAGTCATGGGTAATTTTATAATTTCTGACAAAAGATGATTCCAAATTGGGTGATCATTTTTCTTTGAATCCTTATTTTATTTCCATTAAAATTTTCTTTTGTACCAAGGGATGATTAATTTATTTAGAGGCCATATAATATCAATGATGTTGATGACTTTTCAAGGTAGACAGCATGGTTCACACCCTAGTAATGGAAGAACATCTCAGGACTATAATACTTCAATTGAGGTTCTTCAATATGGAATGTAACAAGGATATATAGTCTCATTTCCCTTTTGAATTCAATTGAATTTTTAATCCATTAAGGTGGCTATTTAATGTCTTATTTTTGAAGGAAGATTCCCGGAACCTTCATCCAGAAAAATAAATCGTTAATTAAAAAATCATAACTCATACATCTAGTGTCCAGATAATATAACAATTGGATAGGGGAAGGTAATGAAAATGGGGAAAAACATTGATGAAGTGGACCAAAAATGAATTTTCAATTTAATGGGACCAAATTTTGTCATCATTTAGAGGATAAAAAACATCCTCTAAAATGATAGGAGCTCATACCTCTCTAATAATTCATTTATATTCCCACACCATCCAAGGGACCAAGGAGAGCGGTATAAGGGGAATTTATGATATATCATTTTTATTTTATTTTTATTTAACTTTCTTTTCTCTTGTAATTCATTCATATTTTTTATATTAATGTGTTTCCCATTCCTTTTTCAATCCTTCCTTTTTATCCAATTCTAATTATCATTCACTCACTTCCAAATATCCACCATTATCTCTTCTTACATCACAATATAAAGTGACTAATCTGAGGCTTGTCCCTATGGGAGGATTCGTTGGGTTCTTTGTTATTGATCCTCAATTTAAAATGTTTTAAAATGTTTTTTTGGGGGTAGAAGATTATTGTATGGGTATGGTGGTTGTCCACCATGACACTATTTTGAAATCCATTCCCATCAATTGAATCATTATTTTTCCACTATTATTTTGGGAAAACACTTTATATGGTGGAGTTGGTGTTTTTTAAAGGTATGAAATGTCATATGGTGGAGCCTGGTCTTTTTGATATAACATTCTTAGTTGAGGTGTTACCATACTTGATTATTGGAGGAGGTGTAGTCTGGTGAGCTGGAATCATATTTGAATCACACACACTTTAATTCAATAGAATGTAACTCATTAACGAGGCTTCACTAAATGGATTAACAAATTGTATTTAAATAATAAATAAATAACCAATGAAAATGTGTAATCTTACCCTAGGACCTTGTTCTTTCTTAACTAATTTCATTCTTTCAATATATGCATATACATTAAGATTTATGTTATTCATTACATTTCTTTAATTACATGCTTTTAAAAACCCTTAGAAATATAATTTTCATTAAATATTAAATAAACCAAAAAAAATTAGAATAGGGGAAATAGAATAATTAACTGAACATAATGAAACACTCCTCAAGTAAATCAACCCTATTCAGCAACTATATTGTATTAGTAATCTAAATTTTCATTTTCCACACTATATGACATGTGTGTATCAAAACAGGTGTCGTTATCAGGGATATAAGTAGTTACATCGATAAATTTTTATAAATTCACATTTTGTTATTATTTTTCTTTGTTTTCATTATATAAAAAAATCGAAAATAACAATTTTTTCCATGTTTTATTAAAATTAATATTTTTATAAATGGGAATATAACTCATTTGTGAAATATCAAGAACAATATTTGGATTATAGAAATGTATATGACCAGGTGAATTGGATAAGAAATAATCAAGATGATTTGGGAATAAAAATGGCAAGAGAATTTGACAGTGTTTGTGAATTAATAGAGAAACCCACCCTGGAACTAGAAAAGGCACCTGAGGTAGTAGTGGAAGAAATTTCACCACTCATCACATAAGAACAAGAGGAGATAAAGGTGGATGTTCCTAATGACTCATTTATCCTCACTCAAACAATTATACATGAGATAGATAAAAGGAAAGATGAATTTACTACTAAGCCACGTATGTGAGATCAATAGGATTTGAATGGATTTTTGAATAAATGTGACGAACATTAAGATCTCCCCAATAATTGAAAAGAATTTGAGACAATGCCAATAAAAAATAACACCACCCACATGGTGGAATTTTACGTCGAAATGGAGGATCCTAACTACCTGCCTTCATCTGTAGAGAGTTTACTCCAAGAGTAGTATACAATTGAAGAGGATATTAATATCAAACCAAATTAGGGAGATGATACAATATTGAGCTCACACTCATTAAATTTTATTGAATCTGATTTCATTATAACTCCCAATTGTTTTGAATTTTCATAATAGTTTGACTCATATTATGCCATTGTGGATGATTTGGAAAAATATACACCTTCTAAGGAACATATGGAGATCCCCGAAAATATTAAACAATCTAATGGAGGAGCTCCATCATGAAAATATCAAATTTATTGAGCCCGAGGAAATCTGACAAAATGTAGAATCCCACATGAATCTTGAACTGGAAGATAAGATGGATTCACATTTGAAAAAAAAGGAGGATGCATACATCATCCCACCCCCTCCATGAATGTTGTACCATATTATAAAGAGGTTGAATCTGGTGTATATTGTCGATGGAGTTGTCTTCAATAAGAACAAAGAACTACAAGTTTGGATGAACAACATGGGGTAGTTTATTTCATAGAAGATCCACCAACCAATAGATTATAGATAAAAACTGATATGACCCACAATAGGTAGAAAATATTTAGGTCCCAGTAGGGGGATCATACCATGATTTACCATTAGATACATTTTATATTTAAATTTCATTTTTTTATGAAGTATTTTTTAATGAATCTCAATCTTCTTTATCTCATAGAGCTTTAATGACATGATTCTTGTCCTTAAGTTAGTAATTATCTTTTTACGGTTCATTAATGGGAAAAGTAAGTCATAAATAGTGGAAGCGAGGTAATAAGATTCATGGTAAATGGAGTTCATTTTTATTGTTTAATATTTTAAACTTCTTACAATTATTGGTCTAAAAAATGTTTCTTTCATTAATTATATCAATTTCATTCCTACATCGGAAAAATTTATTTACATGACCTATCTAGGAATCCTGAGTTTCTTAGGAATCCATTAATTCCATGATTTTGATTTTAATGTAAATTATATTGAATTATTAATATGGACCATTATTTAGATTTCAATGTTAATTATATTGAATGAGTAAAATAGAAAATTGAATGTTTAAATTGGAGAAGGGATATTAAAATGATGACTCAAAATTTAGGGAATTGGTTGATTTATGTAAATAAAATTTTCCTATCATTTTTCATGCTTTGAATTTCTGAAATTCATCTGACTTGATATTAAATTATTATTCTTGCATTGTGGGATTTTCCAATATCATATGTTTCATTGCCAATAGTATTTTAGACCACGTATTTCCTACTTATTTTTTAGGATATTTCTTGACTGATCTTCAGAAATGTGACCAAACAGAACTTATATTTGAATCTGTCAAAGAAATGACTATTAGAAACATATTTAAAAATATTGAGGCATCTTTTGAAAAGCCATTATCCTTAAATATTACATTGACATTGATCCTTATTTTATCCCATAGATTTCATCAATGACCTTTATAGGGATGATCTATGTTTCATGCCATTTTGATCCATTCCTACCGTACTCTTGGTTCTAACATGGTATTTTAAAAATAAAATATGAGGGTGAAGGTAATGACGGTGGATGGGATTTTATATATTATAAAGATAAAATTGGGGGGTTATATTGTGGGAATTGTGAATGGGTATGGAATCATTAATTCAAATTCATTGTTTTCCCCTCTAGAAATAAATTTAAAAAAATGACCAAAAGAACCAAAAAATGAGGAAAATGATTTGTGATTTGGGAAAACCAAAAATCATCATTTCCTATACCAATGATCATCTTATTGTTTGTGGTTCAGTGATGGATTTGAGTTTTGATACCATCATGGCATTTGAAAAAAAATAAAAAAATAAAAAAAATAATGTTGGTGCATTAATCATTTATTATTCAAAACTTTGATTATGCCCTTACATTGATTTTTAGGGGAAGTGGGTGATTATACTTTCAAGGGGATAATTTTATTACATTTTTTATATCATTAATTATTCTTAATAGATAATCCTACTCTTTGATCCTTAGTATTTATAGCATCAAATCATACCAACCATAAGCCTCATAGTCATCCGAACCTTTGTTCTAAGTCCTCACGAATTTATTTGTCTTTTGTCTTTACAAAGTTAAGAAATTAGTTCATTTACATGTATATGGATATGGGTAAGGTTATCATGATAGGATAATAACTCTACATGAATTTTATCATGAGTTATGAGAGAAAAAATTAAATGTGAGTTAAATTATGACTTTGAATATTTAATAATAAATAATAGAGGACATTGAATGAACGAAAGGAGAAGATCCATCAATTTTCAACAGGGAAAAGTAAAATACGTGAATTATTTGTTTTATTGAAAAATTCGAAATAAAATTGATATTTTATGTAGATTTTTGAAATTTTTATTTGACATTGAATTTTTTTTATTTTTTAATTTGTAATTTAAATATTGGTAACATTAGTGCCCTCATGTTTTTAAATTTTTGGGTTTATATTTGAGGAAAAGCATGGTTACGTGTGGTGGAATTGATAGAACTAATATTTTCAAAAATTTATGTACATTTTAGTTTGTTAACCGTCCCAAATTATCAATTTGATCTTATATTTATATATATTAGATTTATGTGGTGTTTTTTTATAAAAATTGATAAAATTAATTAATTATGGATTTTTGAATGATTTTAAAATCTAAGGTATTTTACTCATTTCATGAAAACTGTAATTCCAAATTGAATGATGTTTTCCGTTATAATAATTATTGTATTAATTTTAACATTTTATTCTAGACTAGGGGCTGATTTGATCATATATATGTCATAACAAATCGATAAAATTGAAGACTTTTCTAGGTAGATAGCAAGGACCCCACCATAGTAACGAAAGAACATCTCAGTCTACAACACTTGAAATGAGGTGCCTATACCTAGAATAGAATAATGATACATAGGTTCATATCTCAAAAAATAATAATTGATGTTTGGAATCCACTAAGGTGGACATTGAAAGACATATTTTTTAAGAAATCTTATTAGAACCTTTATTCAAAAAAAGAAACTGTTAATTAAAAAATCATAACTCATAAATCTCGTGAACAAATAAGGTTAACGTTGGATAGGAAATGAGAAAGACAATGGGTAACAATGTTATGGAAGGTAACCACACGTGAATTTTCCATTTAATGGGTCCAAAACGTGTCAAAATTCAAATGATAAAAATTTTCCTATAAAAAGAGAGGTGATCCTACCTCTAAAATCTTTCCCTCACATCCCCACACCATCTGGGGCACCAAGTAGATGAGTCCGAGTTCCATTTACAATTTATAATACTTTATTTTATTTTTTATTTTAGTTTTCTTTTATCTTGTAATTTATTCATATATTTTTATTTTAATGTGTTTACATTTCTTTCTTACATACTTATTTTTAATCCAACTCTAATTCTCATACACTCTCTTCTAAATATCCGTAGTGATATCTTTTCAAATTGAAATATAAGCCAAATAATATGATTTTTATCTCCAGGAGAGTATTCATGGGGCTTTATTTTATTGGGCTTCAATTTAATATGTTTTAAATATATTTTTGGGGCATGGAGGAGTATTTCACGGGTGCGGCAGTCATCTTCCACGTCACAATTTCAAAATATTTTCCGTTCCATTAATTAATCATTTTTCATTCCCCTCGTTTTTTAAAACCCTTCAAAAGGTGGAGTTTGGGTTTCCAAAATGTATGCAATAGCTTATGGTAGAGTTGGGTCGTTCAGAATAAAATTCTTGGTTGATGTGTTACCGGACTTGATTATTGGAGGAGGGGTGGATTGGTGTGTCATAGACATAGTAAAATATTGCAATCAATAAATCAATAGAAATTACATCATTAATGAGGTTTCACTAAATGGTTCATCAAATTAAATTTAAACAATAATTAATTAATTAATGAACCCATGTTATTGAACCCTATGACCAAGTTGTTTCTTCCTAAATTTCATTCTATCAATATCTGCATCTGTATGTTGATTTAATATTATGATTTAATTATTTTAAATGAATGTTTTAAAAAACCCTTAAAAACATAGATTTCAATAAATAAAAAACAAATAAAAAAAATAAGAATATGAGAACAAGAATAAGTGATTGAACCGATTGTAATGCTTATCAAGTGAGATGACCCTAGTCATCCACTATGTTGCATTAGGAAAATAAATTTTCTTTTTCCATGCCCTTCGACAAGATTTTGTCATGTATCTTCATGATTCATCATCTAAATCCCATTCTTACACTATATTATGATACTAGATATCATGATATGTTGTATTATTAGTCGAAAATTTTTAACCATGTCTATTAAACTAGTGCTTCTCAATTTGTGGAATATCATACATCAAACAATTCAAATGAAGGAATCTTCTGGCATGAATAATGATTTCAAATTTAAAAGGTGTATTATGAATATCAGGAGATCCCAAGTGTATTTTCTTTTTAATTTTTGTCTACAGATTCCAAAATTTGACTAAAAAATAGTTATCACACTATACTTAACAATCACACACTAGAGAATTAATTTGGTAGGTTAAATCAAACAACACCAAACTCTGAGATTATTCTAAATCATTATTCAATGTCCCACAATGTCTATTAGCCTTGTCCATCTAGAACATTTTCTTATAAATAAACAATCATTATTATTTTATAACTTATTAAGATTCTTGTTATATTAATATGTCATGATATTACCAAAATCCTACACTTATCAATAACTCTATCTCTTATATTGTTTTATATTCTTATATGGCGAACTACAACTAAAATGGTCCTTTATTACAACCAATTCATAAGATATCATTTTATACTACAATATCCACCCTCAAATTTGATAATTCAGGGTTCCCATATTTTTGGATTGGACCTTAGGATTATCTTCATATAAACTAAAAACTGTTTTGTAGAGTCAAAATCTAATAATTTCATCATAGACAAATATTTTAAAAGAACAAGAAATCTATAAAAGGGTTTTCTATATTATAGAGTTAATAAATAATTCATTAAAATATCAAAATATTTAAACAATAGATAAAACATCATTCTATTTCCCAAAAATTTGAGTATCTCCAAATATAATAATGAAAAATAGAACATCCCTTATCCATCTTTCATATTGGACCAAAATCAATATGTAATTTTATTTTTATTTTCCTCTACCTAAGAAAACCATTAGGTATACATTAAACACAATTCATCCCATATGGATGCTCTATATCCCTCTGACTGTGTGAACACCCTTTGAATGATACCATTTAGAGTATTAGTAAATTCTTATAAAATTGTACTCAATTATTTATATAATATATTTTAGAAATCAATTTTCATCCTTGAACATTTTCCAAGATGTCAATATTTGTCCCACTAAATGCCATAATATTTAATCAAAATTTGGCTACATTAAATCCTATTACATTTTCTCTAACTTATAATAGCCACATTTTTCATGTGAATTCCTCAATAACATTGTGTTCTAATCTGTGTGCTCACTCATCCCTGATATTGAACACCATCCACTATGGTCATAGATTCATGTGACTTCCATGAAACCACAGGATTTCAACCATCTATAAATTATTCTTTTTAACACATAAAAACCATTTCATGAACTTTATACATTGATAATATTCTTCTCCCAAATACCTATAAACAATAGTGAACTATAACATTGATAAATAGAGAATTAGTACAAAACTATGAACGCATTACACATATATTCCATATGATAATCTTATAATTGATAATAAGTTATTAATCAAAAATTAATATCCCCTTTCCTCATTGAATAATAATATCTTTTATTATTATGAAACATAAAAAAAATCTCCCTCAGAAATTGATTTACGATAATCCAAGATTCACATATTTTGAATCATGTAAACTTGAGAAACATGTGGAAGAAATTAAAACAAACCGCGACTCAATAGCTAGATTTTTTAGAACCACTAGAATTAATAAATATTTTAAATTTTCCTCATGATCATAGATATAATACTACTAGTACCCTTTCTAATAAAGTATCAAATGTAATTAACATAATACATTTAAATAAATTCACTACTAGAGCCTCCTTTGATAATCTTTTTAAATTAACGAGACCACAACCTTTTGGAACAATCCCTCTAATAATTTTCATGGACCCGTAGTTAGTTAAACTTCTATATTCTAAATAAGTGAAAATATATGTAAAATAGAAACCCTAATCAGTTTAGTAACAATAATTAACTCTATTATATTATTCTTCCTAAATAATATACAATAATATTTCATATATGTGTACATTCTCCTCCAAACACATAACTCTAATTAATTCCAAATTTCCCAAGAGTTGTAACTATGATTTGAAAAAATCAGTAATAGCTCCTATAAGATTTGAATTAATTCTTAATGAATCTAGGACTCCACTAGAGCCAAAATAGACACAAATAGTCTTTTAATAAACCTATAATCTTTACTACCTCTTTAATTTACACAGGTAAACATCCTTCAAGAAATCCATTTCCACATCATATGGGTAATTTCAAAATCATAATACCAATATCATCATGTCACCTAAATAATAAATTATTTGTTGATACCCAATATGATATAGAGATAATTGAAAATCCTAGAATCAACTCTTGCACAGTCACAATTTTATGGATGAAGCATTTCATGTCCATGATAACATACTCACTGACTGTTTTGTATCTATGATCCGATATAACCTATTTGGATCTCTAAAATAACTTACCACTAGAAATTATGATCTGAATATCCTAATAAAACCATAAAACTATAAAACTATACATCATTTATCTTATAACATCAATGAATTTTATAATCCCCAATGGACTTAATTAATGAATCTTGGAAGACCAAAAACCTATGATACCAAAAAATATTTTAATTTATCTAGTTTTATCACCCTCCTAGATTTTTAGCTTGTTCTTATATATAGAAAATAGAAATGGACAATTAATTTAAATTCCCAATTATGTAAATAGAATGATATAAAGAATTATGTTGTTCTAATAATGTGACTGGCATCATGAGGAGAAATAAGTCTTATTTATTCAATTATATTACTGTGGGGTGAATGATAATATCATACCCTACTGAAGTCATAGATGATAACAATAATATAATAACCAAATACTGTGCTTGAGACTATAATTATTATCATAATACCACATATATGAATGTATTCTATCTCCTAAAAAACATTTACTATTTCTCCATTTGTGATTCGATGTCATGTCTTCTCAATTGTATATATTTGAATTGGAATTTGGGTATGTGGATCTTGGATATATAATTAAAATAACATTTCATACTCTTTGGGTGTTAGTGGAACATTTTGTGTGGTCTAACCCCACATAATATTGATGTTCCTATATAACGATACATTATGAAACATGTAGTCAACCGAATATATATTATTACAGCTTTCATCTCTCGATAACATCCTCCCATTTAAGAGCCAATATTTTGTGCAGAGTACATATCAATATTTATTATCAACATCGATGACATTATGAAGTATTTCCATTAAAAATAATCTATAATAAATTTTTTAAATATATTATAAAAAATTTATTAATGTATTCCACATCTTCAACATATTCATTTAGTAGATCCATAACTCAATGGATCCCCTATAATACGCTAATTATCTCTATATCTATTATACCATTGGAAATAACTGACTAAGATATGATTTCATCTAAATGATTCATCATTTTCCTCTAACACTTGGACTCAGTCATGCTATTACAACCATTAAACTATTTCCCAAACATGTATAACTATCAAACAATTTATAATCTATTTCTTCGATTATTCATATTTAACATAATCTATCCTGATGTGTCTGAAGAAGTTATCTACTAGTCTAATTATGATGATCCCATTACAAAGGTGTACTATATCATTGTTTCTCTCCAATTAAAAACTTCATAGGATTTAATGTTTTATTCCTATAACATTTAATGATAAAATAATTATTACACCATACATAAATAATAGTAATTGGATATTTATTTAAAAAATGTTTATTTATTTCAAAAATTACATCCTTTTCATTAGATAAATATTTATCTTTTATTAATAATTAATACCATAAATGGTCTGAATTTAAATTAGAAATATTTTGTACAATTCATTAGAATTTAAAAAGGATGAAAATTAATTGTATATATTCATTTATTATAACCAACTAAGAAAGAAATATGATAAAACATTGTGTTATCTAAATTTCATTCAATTTAATGATTTCTTTCTTTTCATTAGAGTTAGAGTGTGGTTTATCACATGAATTCTATAAGTCACTCATTGTTGAAATCATAGTGTACATTAGTTTCCTCTTATTATATTATATATTATTAAAATAAAACTCTTTTTTATCTTGATATAATTTAGGTCACAAATTTCATCGTCTATTGCAATCATAACATCTTATTGATCTTTCATCTTCATTCATTATGTTTTTTTTTTCATAAAACAATTTCTCCTTTAACCAAATTTACTAAATCTATTATTTATTTTAACAATATCAATTGAATTTGAGATACAATAATAATAAGTAGAAGATTCATAATATATATTTTTCTTCTTAGGAATTTAATAATTGAATAAAATATTTTTTTTTCTGGTTTTTGATCACCAATTTTTTATTACATCTAATATTTATACATACATAGTGTTATATTAAAATATTACATTGTTAGATCAGTAATTAGAATATACAATATAATATTATCTGATATTATACTCTATCTTCATAGTATATCATTATGTACATTCAAATATTGATTATGAATTAGAGTTAAACTTATCAAATTAGTAAAATGATTTACTAATTTTATTACTCTTCTTTTCAATTTAATCTTCATTTTATCCATTAAATATAGTATTCATTGTATTTGAATTCAAATCATATTAAATTTCATATATAGAATTAAAAATATATATTCCTTGATAGAAATTATATTCAGTTTCACACATTTTTTATAAATTCTCAAAAACAAAATTCATAAAATATATAATCATTATACTCTTCCATATATCATAATTTTTATTATTAAATTAATTATATATAATTATTGATATGGATTTCAGCCTTTTTAAATAATTTTTAGACATTATTCATTAACAATATGTTTCATTAATAAATTCAAAGACACTTTATAAATATAGTTTCATAGAAACTAGGTTTGTGATACTTGAATTACATAATGAATACAAGAACATAAAAATTATTTAATCATCTTAAATGAATCATTTGTTATTCAATTATAGTTTACCTCCTTATATATGAATTCCTATGGACATAAACCAGTAGAAAATGTTGACCATGAATCCTATTATGGGAAAAAGGAAATCAAGAATGACTGATTATCCAATCCATTTGAGTGTTCTCAAGGTTCACCATTAATATCTACTAACTCTTGTTTTCCACATAGATCATTTATCATAATAAAAAATATCATTAATTACACATTAAGAATAACTAATTGGATTCATATAAACTAAATAATTATAAAAGTTTTAATTTCATTATCTTTTGATAAATTTTAATCCATGAATGTGGAAAATTGATTAGTATGTGAAAATAACCAATCAGATAAATTCTAATACATATACATTAATCCAATTCTATAAAAATAGTGTTTGGTATTCATAATTGACAAATGGAGGCATTAAAAATCAGAGAATTATCTCTGTAATATAACTAGTATATAAGTTGGTTTATAAAAAAATTTAAGGAGAGAGAAAAGAAGTATATCACCATTAGACCAGTATTTTGTGATTAATTCAATACTTATATGGTCATGGGAACAAAAAAGAATTATAATTATAGTTCGATCTAAAAATAAAATACTTGAATAAATATGATGGGGAAGAAAATCTCATACCTTGTGTGTTGTATTTTAAAATCTTGAGAAGAGATCAATAGACCATATAACCTATATAGAAAGTATCAAGAGGGGAAAATTTAAGATAATATCATGTTAAATGTATTTTTAAAGAATTAAATGTGGTGGAGATCTGGGTATTTATAGAAAAATGATGATAATTCTTCTTTAATTTCTGATATATCCCTCTGAATTATTTATTATGGAAAAAGGAAACCAAGTAGTATACCAATGGTTTCAGCTTTTTGATTTGGATATAAAAGTCATTATTTTCTTCCATTATCTAAGATAGAACCAATATATAATTTTTAATATAACTTGTGTTATGTTAATGTAATATGTCCAAAATATCTCTTTTTTTCAAAATCATAATATATATTTTTGACATTGCAAAACATATTTATATGTTTGGAAAATCATTTTAATTAATTAAAATACAATATATTAACAAAATAATTTATCTTTGGTCATTGATAAACATATTTTTTTTATTATATAATCATTATATTTCTAATATGTAAGAGAACATAGTGAAAATGAAAAACTATATTTATTTTATTCACTAATAATATTGTATTTTATAAAATTCTCAAAATTTCACTATAAAAAACATTTCGACATGATGATTTGAAATATATTGTTTTTTATCTAAATAATTTATAAAAATTATTTGAATTATAAAAAACTTTATTTAATAAAATTTTATTGTTTTTATGAAAAAATCAACCTTTTAATAATTATAAACATTTCATGGGTCATTAAAAACCAATATTGTGTTTTTGTAATTAAATTGGGATTTATATGAATATGTAATATTATAATTTTTATTTTAGATAAAAATTTAAATTTTATAGTTTCCAAAAATCTAATATGGCTTTATGTTCATCCAAAAATATATTTTTCATAATTATTATATATTTAGGTGTTTCTACACAAAAAAATATAATAATGAAAATTATATTGAATATAACACTATGTTATTTACAAGAAGGAAATTCGACAATAATAATTCTAATTTCATGATATGTGAGACCATATTACACTAGATTTCACCCTAAGGGCATGGTCAATAATGAAGGAACATCCATACGGTGGATTAACTGACATTGATGAAATTGGGATCTTTGGTAACAATAACTTATCATGTACCCAATTCTATATGGGCCTTGCATATTGAATCCCATGTTAGTATTGGTCAAGGATGAACCCCAATGAAACTAAATTCATCATCATTTTAATAAATTGAATATGAAAGGATGTACCATACTAGTTAAGGCCTTCATTTATATCTAACTATAAAAGAGGGATTCTAAGAAGTGGTTTATTAGTAGTGGTTCTAGTAACTAATGAATATTAAATAAATTTACAAAATATAATATATGCGAAATTTTTTATGTTTCCCCCTGTATTTTTATAAATATATCAATTAGAATATCTTAAATTTAAAACGTCACTAATTGTTTTCAAAAAAAATCCAATTCATCCTCCTCTCCAACTCCCTCTGTGAGACTGTGACCCCTTTTCACCCCTACCTCTCAGACCACCTCCCATTGGATCCTTGGTGGTGGCCCCGATACTATGACCCATGTCCCCCACCCCTTCAGCCTTCTTCTCTCTGTTCCCAAGTAGAGACCCATACCCTATGTCACCACTCTAACCATCCCTTCTCCATTACCCACTGGTGACCCTTACTTCATGATGCCCATTCCCCTGCCCCTCAGACTACCTCCTCTATTCCTAGTAAATACGCTAACCTTTATAACACCCCTCGACCATGACCCTCAAAATTTCTTTTCCACCTCCAAAATCTCTCTCCCAATCTTATTGTTCTCATCCTCACTATCAATGCAGAACCCCCCCCCCCCCCCCCCCCCCCCCGCCCCTCTGACCTCCCTCTCCCTAGCTCTGTTCTTCTCCTGGGGGTAAGGCAGAACCCACCCCCTGACCTTCCACTACTTACCTCAGATCCCCTAATCAGTGGAAACACAACCCCTCAAATGGTTGCATCCTTCTCCTTATAATGGCCCATAATCTATTGATCCCATATGGGTTTATTTAAATGTATTTTATCACTATAGTTCCAATTTTTTGTATACATAGTATTATATTAATCATTATTTGTTATTGAATATATAATTTTAGTTGTGTATTATGTAGTTTCTCATAAAAAACACCTCATATAGGGTTTTTTATACTGATTTTTTTTTAGTGTTGAAGATATTCTAGGTATAGAATTTTTTATCGCACTTAAAGGCTATTCATGCTATAGATAAATTGGATACATATAATTTGATACATAGTTCCATATAATAGAGAAAAAGTTTGAATATACAATAATAATAATAATAATAATAATAAAGTTGGAATATTTGAGGGTAGGTATAATTTATCCCTTCAGAATTAATTATAACCCATCATTATTTCATCAAAATTCTTTGGTTGTTGACTGGTTTTATTTAAATATAGATAGAGGGTTTCATCAACTCACACCCATATACTTATTTCATAGAATTGTCATGGAATTCTAGGGATTTCCAAATAAGAATCTTAACCAGTCAAGTATTGTCATTTTTTGTTTTGTGGTTGTCCTATATGGCATTTTTGTTTATTTTTTTAATTTTTTATTATTTTCACCAAATTGTGTTTTCATGAAAAATGAAATAAATATTTAATTTTGTAAAATCTATGGAATGTTTTAAATTTAAACCAGAAACACTATGTATAGCCTGAATAGATGGTTTTCTCTGTGGTGCATCCTCTATAGTGGATTAATGGTGGTGTGATATTTTTTTAATCCATAGTAGACATATATAATTGAATATTTTGAGTATACATGACAAATCATGAGCTCATTTATAGATGATTTTTTTTATTAAAGTAATTAACCATTAAAAAACAATTATTTATATATATAACTTTTTTTATTATAATGATTTTGAATTTTTATTTTATGAAATAAAAATATTTATTTTGATTCTCACATGAATATATTATCCTATAAATAATTTTTCATAATTTTCATAAGTATTTTTTTTACCTAAAATTTAAAAATATAAAAAAATTAAAATATTTACCTTCATTACCTTACAATAATGGAATATTGGATGGATGTTTTTTGAAAACTACTTATACAATTAAGATATAAATAAAAAAATAAATATATATAAATTTTTATATTTATAAAAAACTTGTGTATAATTTTCTAATCAAATGTATTATTTTAATCAAAATATTTACTCAGTAGAATAAATTAAAAGTTTATTTTTCTTCACCTATTAAAATAATATCCCTAAAATATTCATTCTATTTTACCTAAATATTATCATATTATGCAATAATACTAATCCCTATTAGGTAATAAATACACATTTAATATGATTAATGATGATGGCCTTGATAATTATAAAATTATTATTTTACACAATTTTTTTATTAATTTTTTATAACATTTAACTAATAAATTAGATTTATTTATTAAACAATTACACTATAATGATGTTTAAAAATATATATGATTATATTAATAGATATTTTTATTAATCAATTCATTATAATATTAAAAAAAATATTTGTACACATATTTTTTTCAATAGAAACTAGTTTTCAAATATATGAATTGTTTTATTTTCTATGTCTATTTTATAATGATTTTAAATTAAATTTCATTATAATAATAAAAATAAAGGATAAACATACAAAATAATTTAGGCAGGTTATTCTATTTTTTTAATAAAACATAATTTATATATGTAAAATCTTATAACAATAGAGAAAATAAAAAAATGAAAAAGTAAATATATATAAGAAAATAATTTTTTCATTGATGAGAAAGAAACATCATCTTCAAACTCTCTATTGAGAAAGGAATATTTGATATCCTTTAAAACATTCATGTGTATACTTTGTGCTAAAATGTATTGTTTCTAGTTTTTGATTAATTCATTTATTTTAACTATTACTCATTTAATAATTGATTTCTTATATAATTGGATTCAGTTGTTTTTGTTATGGTGGTTTGTTCTAAGATTCCCATGATCATGAAAGATTGGACATCGAGGCTATCACTAATATAACAAAAATATGAAAATTCATCAAGAATGCATGAAACCATTTTAAATAGATTGTTTTATATTACTAATTTAATTAATTTTTTCATCATTTTACATAATATTCTATGTTAATTTTCTCTATTATTTTATCAAAAAATTATTTATTTTTTTCATAGATATTTTAGGATGTCTCATGTTTATTTCAAATATAATTAATAAGGAATAAAATGGACAAAATGTTTCCTTCCCCCAATGTTACCAAAATTTCTATTTTAATTGACTTTATTTATCAACATTCCCACAATGCATATTGATTTAATGTTAACTGCCAAAAAACCATTATCATTGTTTAAATTTAGAAGAAAAGATAATGCTCATTTTTCAATTATCATAAAATTTCTTGGTATAATGGGCACATGAGCTTCTTATACTCTTTTGGATTTCAATAGTGAGAAACGTATTTCTGCTATTAACATCTATTTAATATGAAGTGTTACACATTAAATTTAGAAAGATAATGGAAATATTGATAACATTTGTAGTTATAATTTTTTTTTTACATTTGGATGTGTATGCATCATCTGCACCTCAATATAACACACGGTGTGATAGTTATGACTCTAGGTGCTTCTTTTTATTTAATATTGACATTAAATTTAGTAAAAAATAAAACTCACTTATATAAAACAAATATGAAGTATTTTCTTTCTTTGATAATATAAGAAATTGATCGATACGCTATTTCTAACAGGTAGGAATCAACCACACCTCTATCTAATACATGACGTCCCCAGTTTGAATTATATTTTCTGTAATTATTTTAAAATAGAAATTTTAGTTTAAAATGTTTGACTCATTGAAATCCAATAAAACAAATTTTTATTGTCATTATAATTATGAAACTATATTAATTAATAATTTTTTATATATAGGAATTGGTGTCACGATAAAATGATAGTGGATGTATTCTATATGTGTCGAAGTTAGATTTTCATGTTTAAAATAAAAATTTAGTAAAAATGACCTGTGAATTATTAATAAAAAATTAAACTCAATAACATTTTTTATATATTATAAAAATGATCCATATTTTATTTGAGATGTGTAAATAACATCTACACCTAAATCTGATAGACGAAGTGACCGACATGACTCTAAGTGTTGATTTTTATTTAAAATTGATGACATTTTTAGTAAAAATGACATATGAACTAATCAATACAAATAAAAATGAATAAAACAGTCTTGATACATGATTAAATGATTCATATTACCTTAGTAACTTGTAGGAATCAACTACACCTCAATTTGATAAATAGTGTACCTGGTATAATTCATTGTATATATTTTTTTTATAATTGCTTATATTTTTTGTAAAAAGGAAAACTGACCTACTCAAAGACAATAATACAATTTAATGATGTTTTTATACATTAGTAAATTGAACCATATGTTATATTTTATGTGTAGGAATCTGTATCACCTCAAAGTGATACACGATGTGTTTGGATTGACTCAAAGTGTCTGTTATCAGTTTAAAATTGAATCATTATTTCAAAAAGTGTCACTCACAAAAACTCAAGAAAACACACTTGTATTTTATGGATAATTTAGAAAATACATTCATTATTCATTTGTGCTATGTAGGAATCAATATCATGTAATATTTAAACATGATGTGATAAGTATAAGTCAATGTTTATGATTCAAGTTTAAAATGAAAATTTAGTAAAAATGAGGAGTGACATACTCAATATCAAAAAAAATAAATTTTGGATATTTTGAAAAAATTATTAAATTGATCCATATGTAATTTTAGAAGTATATATTTCCGTCACATATCAATCTGATGCATAGTTTGACATGTATAACTCAAAGTACATCATTTTATTTAAAATAAACAACAATTTTAATAAAAAAGAAAATTGAACTACTCGACCCCAATAAAACACATTCAGATTGTTTAGACAAATTATTAATAATATCCATAAGTAAATTGTTACATTTAGTAATCGACCACATCCCAGTACAATAAATGATTTTCCTGACATCGCTTCAATGGCATTATTCTATTTAAAATTGACATCCATTCTAGGAAAAATGACAATAAACCTACACAAAACTAGGAAAACCCCTTCACATTGATTTGATACATTAGAAAAACAATCCTTATGTCATTTATAATGTGTATGAATCATCCACAACTCATTATGATAAAGGATGTTCCCATTATGAATCAATGTGTTCGTTATTCGATCAAAATCACCATTTTTGGTCAAAAAGTACTAATCACTAAAAACAAATGAAATGAACACATATTTTTGGATAATTTATAAAATTTTTTGAACATTGATTTTTTATTTATAGGAATATGTCTCACATCAAACTAATACACGATGTGATCGGTATGAGTCAAAGTGCATGTTACCAGTTTAGAAGGACAAATTAGTAAAAAGACATATGACAGGAGCCAATCATAGAAAATTCATCCATATTGTTCTGATACTTTATGGGGAAAATAAATATGCCATTTGAGATGTATAGGAGTCATCCTCACCTTAATTTGATGCACATTTTGACCAGTATGACTCTATGTGCATATTTTAATTTTCTATTCACATAAATTTTATTAAAATGGAGAATGGACTTATGATAATCGGGAAAATTCATGTATATTATTTTGATAATTTTTTATTATGGTCCATATTAATTTTTTTACTTTTATGAAGAAACCACATTCCAATTGAATAGATGATTCTCTAGGTATGTCTCTAAGTGTGAGTTTTTATTTAAATTGTCATTGATTTTAGAAAAATGACAACTAACCTACTATAAATCAAGAAAACACATTTGTATTGTTTTGATACCATAATAAAATAATCCAAATGTCATTTATGAAATATAATAATTAATATTATATAATTTTGAATTACAGTATTCATTGGATGGGAATAAACATGTTTTTAGTGTTTTAAAACACAAAAAAAACATGTGTAGAACGATCACAACCATAGAAAATGACCTCATATTTATGATAAAAACATGGAAAAAACTATGAATTATTATTTACATGTAATCAGAGACACCATATCAATACAATGTTTGGATTGTCTGTAATTACTCGGTAAAAATGTTTTAAAGGTATAAAAGTCATTAAAAACAAGTGTTAGGTGGTCAAAACCTAGAAAAATACATAAAATTTCTTTAAAATTATTAGACATCGACCATATATTTAATTGAGAAATGTAGGAACTGAAGACCTGACATTGTGACTAATAGTTTTCTTTATATAATATTAAATGCATTGTTAGTGATTTAAAACAGTAAAACGTGCGTGGAATGGGAAAACCCTTATTAAACAACCTCAAATTAACATGAAATGATAGGACAATAACTTCTAGGTTTTTTTCATGTGCGTGAAGAGAACATATCAATTCGATGTGTGGTGTGTTCTGAATTACTCAGTAAAAACATCATAAAGTTATAAAAGCATTTAAAAATTGTTTTCAAGGGTTCCCAACTATGAAAATGATGTTAGATTTCTATAAAATCAGTGGAAAACCATCATTGGTTTAATTATGAAATGAATAAAACCAAAAACACATCATTTTGAAAAATGGTTTTTTTGTGGTGTCTATAAATGAATATTTAGTGTTTAAAAATATAAAACAAGAATTTAATTTCTAAAACCATATAAAATAGCTTTTAATTGATATGAAATCATTTGAAAACCATCTTTGCATTGTTTTTGAAGTATAAGACATGCATTGATTTCAATGACTTTAAAATTTGTTTGTTAATCCATGTTTAATCACACCACACATCGCATAAATAAAAAATTAGAATATTTACTAATCCATGTTTAGTTTCATGTGTGGAATATTATCTTAAATAATTAATTTTATCTTTTCATAGTGTTTTTCATAATATATTATTTATTTTACGTTAATATTACAATATTTCATTAACCAATTTTCAGTATTCAGAATATATTTTGTGTCTTTTGTCTTTTTAATTCCTATATTTAAATTTTTGTATCATCATTATAGTTGGAATATTCCTGTTTTAGGCAGGAGGATGACCAATCAGAACAATTACATTATTCTATTTTTTTTATAATAATAATTTATTGTGTTTAGTTTCAAATTTATTCATTTTTGTTACAGAAGATGAGATTATGTGGTCAGTTTTATTTGAATTAATGATGTGGAGGAATAAAAATGTATTGGATGTTGTAACATGGATGTATATTGGGCATCATATGTTTTTGGACATATATATATATATATATATATTGACAATCGATTTATTGGTTGATAGATTTATAGCATGACAGAGACTGAGGTTATGATGACTGTGGATGTTTGTATATATGACTATATATATATGAATTATAAATTATAAATTATATATTAAATAGTTTAAAAAATATTATTTTTTATTTTTAGTAACCTCAACTAAATTAATTAAATAAAATATATTTTAATAGTGAATGCAATTTTTATTCTCTTATATGTTCAGGGGTAGTTTTTCTAATTTTAGTTCTATTTCCCATTAATGTTTTTAATATAAACTAACAACTACTAAATATACCTGAATCTACCACTAAATGTTCCAAAAAAATGAAATATAAGAAAACCAACACGAACTCATAAAACCAACCACTAAATTACTACTGAGTGTGCCATACATAGAGGTTTTATTAACCTCTACTATACTATTAAGCATCAGTTTAAACCACCCCTAGTCTACAAAAAAATCCAATGCTAATGATTTTTTTTTCTTTCATATAATTTATCTTTAGAAATTACCTTTTAAAAAATTAATTATGGTGGTAACATTATTAACAATAGTCATAATTCCCAATGGACATACAAACTAACTATAATGTTTCTTTCATATTCTAACAATCATTTTTACAATTATACTCTATATATACTCATCCATTCACATACCTCAACATTTATGAATTTAAATGAAATGGTTATAATATTCACTTCTAATGTATATCATATTCCAAATTCTACCATTTATTTTTAATGTTTTTATTGTATTATCAATTATAATTCAATAAATAAACACATTGAAGTTTACATTGGTGTTTTAGTCACTCTTTTTATTTATCTCTATATATTATTTTAACATGTTATAAATCATATTAATTCATGATATTAATGAAATATAAAATTCCCTGTGATTTTTTCTAAATCATAAAAATGTTTTTATTATGAAACATGAGCTCTTTTTAATAAAGGATAATTTTTATCCATTGTGTTATCCCCACTTAAGAAATTTCAACCATGAATGTTGTGTCCATCCATATAATAAAAGTAGGTATTTCTCATACAGTATTTCATTATGCTCCTATAATACTTATTCAAAATTTTAATTTTTCTATATGCCTTTCTTGAGTCATGTTTTCTTATTCATCAACACTAGTTCCATTACATTAATAATATGGATTAGTTATTATTCATACAACATGTTAAGTTCAAATTATAGAACATTTCAGTATTTCAGAAATTTATTTCCTAAATACATTTTAGAATGTTTTAATTCATTGATTTATGGATTTAAATGAATAATATTTTCAAATTTGGAATTAATTGAGTGGTTTTATAGTTTATGGCTAGAAATGAAGAATCTATGGAAAAGGTAATATAAAAGGCTGAAAATATGAGCACGCGAAACAAGATTACTGAGGAAAATAGGACCTAGAAATTCTAGAGAAATATTGTTAGATTTTGTGTATCCTGATTACACATCGTGACTTCATCGAAGAAGCAGGCCATTTCTAGAATAACTGTTGACGAGTGTGGACAATGTGAATGACATGTACATGTTGTGTACGACAAGTACACATCATGTACCATAAGTACATGACATGAAATTTTTGTAGATATAATTTTGGAGGATATCGTTATGAGATTTATAGGATACGATGACTAAGAAACAACACGTCATGTACCACAAGTACACATTGTGATGAGAGTCTGACAAAAAGAATTAATGTATGAAATACATAGAAGACTCACATGGGCTTGTGGGAAAAACAGATCTATGGTACATGATGTGTACAACATGTACAAGTCTTGATAGATGACATACATAGAAAATTTAAAGCCTACAAATAGAAAACCTACCTACAGCTTTTGGACACAACAATTTGGAAAAAAATCAAAGCATAGAGAAAAGATATAACGTCTCTTGAATTGTTTCAATATTTCATACTTGTTATCATTTTATTTCATTCTTCCCTTTTATTCTCCCATCATTAATATTTATGGGTAAACCCACATGTGCTAGGGTGATGTATTCAAAGGGAGAAATGGGCATTGGATTTAATTTTATTTGTTATTCATGAATTTGGTTTACGTAATATCATTTATCAACTTGTAATCCCTTTTTTTATTTTTATTGAAAATTGAAAAATTAATCAAAAATGAACATTTAAATTAAGGAACTAAAAACCCAAAATACAGAATGACTATTTTCAACATTATGAGAAATTAGGATTAAATGTATTATCAAGACAAACATAATTTAGTTAAATCCTATAATATTAGACCAAGTAGAATAGGGTATTGCCGCATTGAGGAGGAGATACAATAACCATTGGTTATTTCTCATCTCAAAACCAACATTATATTATGAATTAATCAATCATTATCCAAAATCAAATTTCACCTGAGCCCATAAATTGTATTACCATGGCATGCTTTCCAAATATAATCACAAAACAATCAGTCAATCTACTTCACTTTCACTTTTCTTTCATCAAATCAATTAAACATGTATTTTTTGAAAACATTATTCAAAATAATAAAACTAAATAATTTGGAATTATAATCAAACTAATTTCATCTTCTTTGTGGTTTTGACTCCGAACTTTTCTAATACTACATTTTGATTAATTGAATAGAATAGTTTGGATTTTATTAATTTGTTTTTTTATAGTACTAAAGGGAACTAAAGATGCCATGTGGGGCTGTTAGTCTAGCATATAAAATTTTTCTATAATATTCATCCTTAATATGGAAATGTTGATGAATTTGAGGAAATTGGAAGTATTTAGTGGTAGTGAAAATGAATAGGTAACTACTCTAACAAGATCTAGAATGTGAAACAGTTTAATATTCCTTTGTCTTAGTTTCTACTTCATTCCAAATATCACAACATAATTACATAGTGATGTTATAGGGAATACAATATTCCCAACTAAAATTATAATTTACACCTTAAATTTTCATCATAACACTTTTATAGTCTCTGATCGTCCATGATATGCATTTAGATATCTTTTTTCTTCTAAATAGTTAAATTCACAATGTATGGTGTTAATAGTTTTCCATCTCTGATTTCGTCCTTTCATGTTTGATTTCTACACCTATTACCATCGACTAATTGATAGGTATCCATTTGAATAATTTAGTGAAAATTGATATTAAAATATAATTAAATAAGTGGAATTTGGTTTTCCTAAATACATTAAAAATAATAAAATCCAGACCATACCAAATTGACCAATGTTTGATTATTCCTATTTTACTACCAATTATATTGATGATGATAGGCCATTCTATGGTTTATATTTGTATTAATTCCCTTTTGGAGGATCTACTAGAAAATTAACTTAAATATAGGATCTTAGTATGAAATAAATAATTTTAGATATTAATGTAATCATGCCACTTCTTGAATGTACAAACAAACAAGGTTCTCAATGGGGAAATACCATAGTATACCGATAAAATATAAATAATTTGATAATATATATATAACAACTAATTAGGTAACTTCATCCATGGATGTATTAATAATTAAAATAATAATGTCAATTATGATGTTCTCATAGTTTCATAGAAGTATTGGTAGTGGTTACAGAAACCCATTGGGTATTTATCTCTCAAAATTCACATGTCTTCACACCAACCATCTTATAGTATATTCAACAGTATCACATTTAATGTTATGCCAAAAATAATGATCTAATATATCACTATATATTTTGATATTATCAAATGTACATAAAATGTAGAATTGAGGCATTCCTAAAACAAAATGTTCTTTATATTTTTATTAGATTTGATATATACCCTTGTAAAAAATACAATAGTCCCTCTTAATCAATATTGGACCCACGAATGATCCCATTTTTTGAAAGCTTCAATATTATTATATAACCTAGTGAATTCTCATTTCTATTTGATGTTTTTCTTTCTTAATGATCTTTTTGAAATATTTGGGTTATTATTCATAATTTTCATTATCATATGAATTTCATTTATATCATTACAATGTCAACGAAAAATCGATCTCTTTCAATTATCTTCATTTAAAGAAATTTTGGGTATTTATAAATCAATACATCTATGTTTTTTTGTATTCTTGGGTGACAATGTATCAAATAATAATATTTCTTATGGATACCAAACCATATCCATTATCTGAGGTTTTGTTCTTGTTTTTTGAATATTTAGATAAGAAATTTGTTGTGTATGAATATAACACACTACCCCCCATAAAGATAATGTTTCTATATCAGCATTGCAATGAAAATAGTATATAACTCTGTATCATTTGTAGGATAATTATACTCCTGAGTAATTAACTATTGATATGAATAAGAATTAACCATTTCATTTTTAATCAACATACATCCATGTAAATTCTAGATTTCAAAACTAAAAATTCAAAATATTTCCCATAATTAGATAAATTTACAAAAGGATCAAGTACAAACCTCTTCTGTTAGTGGAATCATTGTTCGCACTACCTTTTCCGGAAAAAATTAACTCTCATTTCAGTTAACTCGGTTAGTGGACTATAAAACTATGAAAATGAAATATATTATCATAGTTTCTATTATGACCTTTAAAATATTTTCATCTTCCAAATAAATTTTGAATTTTTTTTAATATCAATAATAAATAATACCCTAAATTAATAAATGGGGAATAAAAGTAATCTATTTATAAAATACAATCAATAATATGAGAATTTATCAAGGAAGTGGGAATAATTAAACATCTCATATTGTCTACATATTTTTCATATGTATATCTTCATGATAACTTCTTTTCTCACCGTCTGTAGATGAATCATTTATCCTTGTCCATTCATATAAAATAATTAATCCCCATAAAGATGTTTGAAAAAATAGTCAATCATTGGAAGAGGTTATTTTTTCCCCACCATGATTCTACTATGTTCTCTATAATAAATTCATAATTTTATTTATACATTATAGATAATATGTTTACTTTATGAATAAAAACATGGTCTAATAAATACCATCTCCAAATTTTCATTAACATTTTTCCTTAATTCATTTCTATCCATTCATTTCATTTGATTATGGGGCATTCAATATTCTCAATAATCCATCTATATGTTTAATAGAAAAAACCACATCTATATACAGGGGTGGTCTATACCATTTGTTAGTAAATACTTCAATACAATCACAAACAGTTGGTACATATCTACTCTTTTCAAATTATTCTTCTAGTTCTCAAATATTTTAAATAAATTTGTCAATTTGAGGTTGATATTTAATGTAATCATTGTATAATTTATTTATTTTGATTATTATTATAGTATTTCCATTGAAAAAACTGAAATTTTCTCATATCTACTTTTGTTCCTGGAATTTTTAGTTTTGAAAACTAATCTCTGTCCTATATTTTTTTAAATTTCACAATTGGATTTACAACATTGTTTTCATAGAGGTTATACTCACCAATGTTTACAATGGAACATATATATTTATAACTAATTATTGAATTGATTTTATAGGATTTATAACTGATAACTCCAACACTTTCAGTTTAATGTTAGTGTTTTTTTATCGAAATCCTGATTAAATAATAGAATTCATAGAACCCATATCAAAAAATATATCTGTTATATTTTAGTTTATGATATATTTGTATTACAATAAATAATTTTTTGAATTTATTTCAACCATCATGACTTCCATAGAGGTGCATTTCTCCCATATTCGTTACTATGGTTAATATGGGTTCCCCTCTATTGTATTTATATATGGACATTGATATGAATAAGTCCCACAGTCCCCACATTTAATCATTATACTATAGGTTGAACTTTGATACTCATTCCTATTTCATTTGTTTTTATTTGATGATAATCGAAATATTAATGATATTTTTTATGTAAATTTACATCACTTATAGACATGTTATTCATTTCACTTCATTTTCGACTATTCCCTAAATGATTTACACCACAATAGTTTCTAATGGGTAGTTTCTATTTTATTATATATCATTATGGATTGAAATTATTTTTGAAATTGTATCCATAATCTTCTTATTTTCAATCATTCTATGTGACCACTGTGTATATCTATACATGATTTAAATATTGAGGCACATCACATTATCTCATCATTACTCATAAGATATTGGATTGTGTGGTATTCCTATAGATGTGGACATATCCACCTAAATGATCATTTTATCATCCCAACCAAATCATTTCAAAAATTAATCATATCACCTACGACTTGTAATATACATATCACAACTTACAAGTGATTCATTTTAATATTTTTTTTTATTTTAAAAAGTAACATTCCATTCTCTTTCAAAGGTTAAAATGAATAGATGTGTTAAAAAATTATTATAATGTCTTCTCAATCCATAGAATCTACATTAACCTTTATCATTGTATATTGATTACTTCCACTAATAAATCAACTTCTCACACTAAGTTATATATAAAAAAAATTTACCTTTTTATCCTAAATACAATTGAGTAAAAATGATATATTATGTATAGTATAAAAAATGTTCTTATGAAATATTGGGATAGGTGGTTACCCTAAAAACTGGTGGAATTTTTTTCATGATGGATTCAACTACTAATTGTTCTTTCCATTGTGAGTATTTATACTCCCCATGTTTTATATTTTTATTCATGTTGTGAGACAACTAATACATTTTTTCAAGATTTTTTCATGTAAAAATTCAATTATATTTTTTAATCCTTGATTTCATTGTCTATCACATCCATTATTTATACAATTAAATTTATTTTTTGGACAATTATTATACAATAAGAAAATTTTATTGAGTATTTTCTTATCATTGAAAAAATATAATACAGTTATAAAGAAAGGTATAATTGTAAAATTTTATAATAACGTGATTATATGATGTTATAAATCAGTCTATAAATAATTAATTTATACATCCATCATAAATATTTGTTAAATGTATGGGACAACCCAAATTATAGCCCCCCATGAGTTTCCAAAAATGGGACAAAAAATGCCTCTTTGATATGTATTAGAATAGGTTGAGATAATACCCGATCATAATTTTTGTTTTATATCCTATGTTTATTCAATTATAGAGAAAAATCCACTTTTAATATCTAGATATATATTTAATTTAATGGAAACCAAAAATTTTTTTACCAAAATTTTGGTAACTGTTCCCATATTTAGAATCATCCTGATGCCTTTCACTATTGGTTTGTTTTCCTAACCTCCATTGAAATATATTCTTTTCCCTTAATTATAACTATGTCAAAATTCCATTATAATTTATGTTCTTTAAGATAATTCCATTAAAATATTACATTGAAAAATCAATGGTTATCTTTATGTTTAGTGTTTTTGAAACTTTAAACATAATACATGAAGTATGCCATGGTCTAATTGAATACCTAGGGGTATGGTGGTGGGGTTAAATATTTGATCTAATTTTTTTAATGAGTTACATAATTTTAATATCAAATTTTTATATCAGTGAAGGTTCTTGGTACACATTATGTAATTCCTCATCCATGCCACATATATTGAGATAAATGTAATAACAAAATACATGAAATTTTTAAGGCTTTGCATCCCGTGAATAAACAATTTATTGTATTTTAATCCACCCAACATAGAATCTCCACTATTCCCCCCAATGACTAAAAAATAAACTATATTATTTCATGTTTTAAAGGCCATTGGAAGAAACAACTCTTTCAAAAAAATTTAAAAAAATTATAACGAATGATCAACATGTTATACATGGTTAATCTCATAACTCTCAGATATTAAATATTCCTATATAAGAATATGGATGAATAGATATATATATATTTACCATTATTTAAGGTATTAAACTGCAACCAAAAGTAATTATGATATATATGATATCATGTCCTATCATCTTAGTGAATGTCTCATGGATCCACCTCACTCACTTATCTCTATAATATAGGATACATTTGGCCATCAAAGTTATTTTTCCTATTTAAACTCTTTTATATTCATCTTTCTTTCAGGTTTTGACCCAACTATATTTAAATAGTGGAAAAAACACTAATTATGTAGGAATATGGTTAGTACTTTTTGTTTCATCAATGAAACCATCGATAAAATCTTAATTACTTGAAAGAATCAAATACCTACATTACACAAAAAAATAGCTTTGTGGCTCATTCAAATCTAATTTTAATTTGAATTAAATCAAATAAATTTGTATAGATTACTAATAATCATCATTAGAAATTAATTCTTGAATCAAGGATTGAAACTAATGTTAATGAATTTCGATTCACTCAAGATCCATCAAAGCATCATCAAATTCATTTCTCCTATATTTTATCTACTACCTAGTAAAATTCACTTAACTATAGTGTGGTTATGTATCTCAATCAATATTCAATCAACATTCCATATAATATGGTATGGTCCTCTCATGTATCGTATTTTTTAGAGGAAATTCTTCAAAGCACGCTGATGATCACTATGGATGTCATACCCTTGCCCAATTTATACATTGAGAGATCATGATCATAACATCCAACAAAATGGTTTCTAATTGTTCATGTAAGAATTTTCGAACTTAATTTATTAAACTAAAACCACCATTGTACACATTTATAGGGAAACATAATGCATATGTGATTTGGAATCTCACCATGGGGACCACCATAGTGTAGTCCCCATAAAATATCCAATTTTGGGATGTTTTTTCTCAACACAAAATATTATGAATTTATATCATTCACATAACATGGTCATGTATATTATTAATTATATTTTTAATCAAAACCCAATAGATATTGTTATCAAACAAATCATCTCTTGTTGAAAAAAATTCTTGTACAATGTTCCCAAAAATTGGTCCAATTTGATATGTTATGAATTCCACCATCATTACCACCTTATGTGAAAAAACAATGAACCAATATAATATATAATTTTCTTTTATCATATTCCCCTTGATAATTTTCTTCTCCCCCTTATGGATAATCACATGAAATGATCAATTAGTTCTGTCTCCTCATCTCACATTATAAAGAAATTATTATCTTACCGTTGGTCAGTTTATAGATAGGGACTATATAAACTTTTTTCGTTGAAAATATTCTTTGATAAATTTACTCTAAGTCTAAAAGGTAAATAAATATATAGAAATAACAAAGATATAAAAACAAATTTACATTTTCCATATAATGTAATTATGTGATAATATGATATTAATTTAATTCTAGTGGTTCATTAAAGGATGAGTATTTCTATAATCATTTTAACGAACCATCAAAATTATTCATGTCAGATAACATAACTCCCCCATTTTCTCACTTAATGGTCAACTGAAAATCCACTTTAAAATTTATTGAACACATTCATAACAAAATTTATATGTTTCATTAACATATCTAATTTATATATTTAACTATATTACTGATACAATTTATTTTTTATAACATTATTTTTAAATTTTCTCTCCTAAAGTTGTAATATTGTGTTTTTTTAATTTAAAATCAATTCTATATAATTTTAAATTTCATTTGGTGGACGTAAAAAATAATTAGTTTTTTTTTTGAAATTTAATTTTAAAAGGTATAATTCATTAAAATTGTTTTATATGGGGTTTATGGAATGAATGGTGACTCTAATGTCTTTTTTAGGTTTATAAAAATAGTTTTTGTAAATCCCAATTATCAGAAATAAATTGAGTGTCACTATGTTAACACAAAATTAAGCTAGTTTTCTACCCAAAACATAAATTCTAATAGGGGTGTCTTAGAGTTCCTCACTCAAATATTCATCTATATTGAATATTTTTGTTGAAACATATAAAGTAGTTCATATGGTTGGATCATGGTTTGTAAACCATGAAATACAACTATGCAACATGGTGTGTTCTTGGATTGTGCCATCAAACAGTTGGAGCATGGTTTTCTTAATTGGGTGGGAAAATTGTGTGGCTCATTAAAGGGTCTTAAAATAAATGTTTCCATGTCTCTAATTATAAATATTATCCAAATAGTTTTCCACTCTTTCATGAATGTTATTATGAAGCATGAGATCATCTCACCTCCCCCTATATTATTTAATGAATCTGCCTAGTCAAGCATCTGATTCATGAAACATTGGTCTCATTATATCCCCCAGAGAATGTCATTGAGTAATGAAAGATCCTTTATTAGTTTCTATAAATATAATTGGTACAATATCAATGAGGGATAATATTATAAATATTAATTGCATTGGACGATATAATTGCTTACGCTTATTCCATATCGATTCAATGCATTATAATCAATGAGTGTAGCTTTCTGTGCATGATTAAGGTTTAAATGGTCATTTAAGTTAATGTTTTTATACTTATATCATGTTCTGTAATGACACAGACCAGATTTTTTATTCCAACAATTTATAAATATAAAATAATTTAATAAATTGGTCATTGGTGATGCCAAAATTTACCATACAGGTAGAAGTGGTCATTATAGTGTAGCTGGAGATCTAATCTACATAGACCTTATAAGAAGCCATGTTATTTTTACAATCTATTGAGTACTATATATGAAGTGGCTAGCATTGTTTTTGATTTAAATTATGAAATTAAAATAATAAAATTACCCAGATAATGGTTTGTATTTAAGAATGAAAAAAACTAATGTTTAGAATGAAAATAATTAATTAATAGGAGTTAATCCTAGGTCATCGCTATGGCTAGATGATATGTATTTATTTTCTAAGAAAAATTCATATCACTAATACAAAAAGTATCTAAACTATAAGGAAATTCCTCATAATTAGTCACTAATTTACTCCTTACAAAACTCCAAGGAAAATAAAAAATAAACATAGAGGAAACATATAAGTACAAAAAAGTAATTAGATTTTACTTGAACTCAAAATGTATCCTTATTAAAGTTTATGAATACAAAGAAAAAGAAAATTTATTGAATAAAAATCATAAAACATGAACTAATATAAAAAATTGAATAACATAAAACAAAATAAAATAGATAACTTTGAGACTCTATTTTATCAACCCATAACTGTGTTAACCTTATATTGATGATATTCTATCAATGGAAGTTGGAAGTATAATTATTAGGGTATAATTGAATAAAAAAAATTGAAATAAATATCACTGCACTGATGTGTGAATAATTTCAAAAAAGATAATGTGACTAGATTCAATTCCTATGGAGATGATTAAAATTTCATAATAAAAATAATATAAAAGGGTAATAAGAATAAATTTTATTAAGAAACAAAATTTATCTAACAACATACATCATATAAATTAAATAAGTGATTACAAAAGGTGTTTTTAACAATACAATTGAAATAAAAACAAGAATCCACAAATCACTTCGCCAAAATATCCTTTAATAGAAAATTTTATTTCCGATTTTTGATTCATAATAAATCAATTACTTCACGATTAATTGGGAGAGACATAAATAGGGATACAAATAAAATTAAATTTTACTTTTCAATGGTGACCAGAAAATTCTGCGAGATTCATCTCCTTTTTGACATGTGAATTTGACATTTAATATGGCCGAATATGAAGGGGTCATGAAAGGGACATATATTATTCTGGGTCTCCTATAATAACATTCATAATTTCATTTGAATTGGATTATCCATATGTATTTTATGCTCAAAATTTTGGGATTCTTTTATAATCCTTCAAATCAAGTCCAGAAAATAAATGTTAACTTGGGATCCAGGGATCTCCTTTTAAATTTAAGAATTATAATTGTAAAAAAGATTAATTAAATGTACCCGATAATATTATATAACTAAAATATATCTTTCGAATTCAATTTTATTGATATTTTGGATTTTTTTTCATACAACATGTGTCTATATCCCCTTATTAATGATCAAAAATTACTATAGTAATGAAAAAATGTTTTTATTCAGTTTAGATTAATCAATTGATCCTAAAATAATATAATTCCACACACATTTGTCGATAATATTTCAAAATATCATATTAAAATAATTAACATCATGAATTCCACAAATTGATGATTTATTGGGCCCAATTGATACACTTTTGACATAAATTGCACAATTATGTGAAATGACATTCAATTTAAGAAATGCACTAAAATTGGTCTTTATGGAATTTAAAAAACATTAATATTATAAAATAATAAATAATTATTATCCTCTACCAATGGATAATCACACCCCCAAATGTGAGTTTTTCTAGTCCCATGAAATAAGTATCTCAATAATATTAAATTGAACTCCCTTTTTAAAAATTATTTTAAAATAAAATTCCCATTGAAATACTTCATGGAAAAAACATATTTAAACAATAAAAATGGTTTTAAATATATTTTTTTGGAAAAGAATATCATAATCCTAATACCACTTCTTCATTCTAATACATCATTTTATTTCTTCTATTTTCAGTAAAGCACGATAATGTCATGTGCATCACAAAAGACATGGGGGGATTTCTATTTTTAAATGTGGAAATAGACATTCTATATGGAAATAAAATTAAATTTTTTTATAAGTATCCAATTTAACCATTTTATTTTTCCATTTTATTTTTTTCTTATTTTTCATATATTTCATAATTTTTGAAAAATAATAGATATGAAAAAAACAAACAGTCAATAATGAAAAAATGGAGTCCGGATCTAAAATTATTAGACACCACACATTTTGTTAATTTTATACTCTAAAATAAATATTTAAATAGAAAATATTAGGAAGAAAATTATATAGCCATGATACCTAAGAGTCAGACTCCACAAATTTATACAACATATTTCACTGTTTTGTCCAAAAAATTCAATATTTTGTAGGATACTAAAATTAAACAAAAAGTTGACCCAAACCAAATGCTATGATAAAAGTGATAAAATTAATAAAACATACACCCAAAATATAATGGATATGTATTGGGAAAGTTTTATTATGAAGATAAAAATGATAACTTTGAAAAATCACATCGAACAACCATTGTTTCAAAAAACTGTGCTTATAAACTTAATAGTGCATTAAAATAATAATCTAGGAATTTAATATTATTTTGAATTTAGTTTCAAATTTTGAATTTTGAATTATAATGTTCAAGGATAATGAACATTTTCATAAAATCTAATATTTTTTTTAAAATATCACATATTTTCACTACTCCCAACATAGAATAAAACATCCCTTTGTTTTGAAAGAGAAGAGGGGATAGATATTATAATTGGGAAGAGTTTTGGGAGATGAGATTTGAAATAAAATTAGGGAAAAACACCTAGTTTGATGATGATTAACCATCGGTATGAAATGAACCAATTTTGATTTAGGTTACCAGAAGAATGCTCGTTGATGATTGATGGATGGTTTTTATCTTTAGAAAGAATAGGATTTACATGGAAATATTAAAATTATTTAGATAATAAATATTACACACAAGAGACATTAGATCACATTGGAATCCCAAAAAGTATTCCCTTAACAAATAAACAATCACACACACAAAATTTTAAAATTAATAAAATAATTTGATGGGTTTCCACACCAATAGAGCATTGTTTAATGTCTTTATCTCAAAATGGAACCCCAAATTTATCCAATAAAAACATTCAACTTTTTGAGGACCTGATTTTTCACCACATATACTAAACTATGATTGAATATTTTTTTGATAATTTATTTATATAAAATAATTTTCATTATAATTAGTGGGAAAATACATTGAATATCTGAAAGGTTAAATCTATATGATTATATAAACATTTCAATGTGACTGAGAATCATTCTTATATTATTTGTTTCAAGTGATTAATGAATAATAACCAAAATTTATTCGTTATCACCCATTAATTTATACCATACCTGGTATGTAAAGAGGAAAATTTTCAATTATGGTGAATTTAATTTTTTTAATAAACATTGGAAATTTTGATGATAATAATTTTCTTCTGCAACAAAATTAGAATGAATTGGTTCCTTATAATAATAAGATTTATCCCCCAAATTGAAATTATGGATGTCCAGAGTGAGTATAGAAAATATTTTTTCGATTTTCCTCAATGTTTCAGTGGTTGGAAGTCCAAAAAAATATTTATGGAGCTATATTTATAATATTTAATAGATGAAGATAATTTCTAATCTTTTAAATCCATAAAAATAAATTAACACCTATTTAGAAGATACTTCAACAATTCCCAAATGTTCTTCATAAATCCAAAATTATATGGATAGTTATTTAGTTAATTCATGAATATTTTTTTGGGTAACAATATTCTTCACTAAATATTGATTAAGGCATAGTCTGATTCAAAATGAGATCCATAAACAATTTAATTCATTTTTTTCATATCAATGATGGTCCTTTAAAATTTTTAATCTCAGTTTGTTCACATAATGATTCAAGTACTTTATGGGTATTTGGATGAATAGTATTTTGAGAATTATGATATTCCTAATGATTGATATCATAGATAATTATTTATAGGCCTATAAATTGATCCTTTAAACCATCAGCATCTAAGTGATTGAACATCTCATTGGTTGTGTGGTAATCATTTATGGTTTGATCAAAAAAAATTACATAATTATGTTTATTGCATGTATTGATTTCAAATTTGGTCCAATAGTGAGCTTATGTTGTGTTAATGTTGATGATACACCATTACAATATATAGATATTTGTATTTTGAGATATTTAGGACACATACAAATAGAAACGGGAAGATAAAAGAGAAATAGGGGTGAGAATATGGAATTTGTGGGGGAAAGGATTCCAATGTCTAAGATATTTAACATAGTTCTCCATAAATAACACCAGAAATCATCAACACCTAAATTTACCATATAGGTAGAAGATTTCATTGTAATACAGGTAGAGAATGAATCCACATAAACATAAGAAGAAACTAAGAGACATGTACATTCTTTGGAGGGTTGGCAATGAAGTGACCAACGTTGTAGTTGTTTTTTAATATTAAACAAAAATCACAAAATAATTAAGATAATGGATGTTATTATATAATTTAATAAATAAATTTTTAATGAAAATAATTAAGTAAGATGATTTTATAATAGGTTTTTTAGGGTTATATATGATGTAGTTTTTTTCTTAAAAGATTTATGATCACTAATTGAAGATCTATCCAAACAATGAGGTAATTATAAAACTTCATTCCACAATTTATTCCTTAAAAAATTAAAATTTTAAAAATAAATCCACATATATGATCAATTTATTGTGATTTCTATGTAATTTGATCATACTATCACCCAAAATGTGTCGTTGTTAATGTTGGTGAAGACCAATAAAAAAATAATACATTGAATGAAAATATTAAAAAAAAGAAATTAAGTAATATATTAAATGAGATAAAATAAAATGAAATCAATACCATTTCTACTCCCTTTTATCTAGATATATGTGGGTTATAATAATATTTATTTTATTCTTTAAAAGGATACGAGAAAGAATCTCATATGGGAAGAATTAAGGAATAAAAACATTATAAATAAAGATCACTCCACAATTTTGTCAAGAATTTCAAAAAGGATTTGGAGAGGGTATAAATGTGTTAAAAATTATAATATAAAATTTATATAAGAGGATATTTTATTAAGAAAAAAAATTTATTCAAATAACTAACATGAATGAAATTGAAGAAGTCATTATAAAAGGGCCATGAAACATTACTCTTGATAGAAAAACATTAATCCCCAAATAAATCCACCAAAATAATATTAAGTTGCAATTTTTGTGTAATATGGTATATTTTTTCTCAATAAATTCATCCTATATTAATTAGTAGAGTAACAAGAGGGTAAAAATAAAATAAAATTGAAATTTTCAAAGTACACTAAAATAATCATCCACATTTAGCCACCTTTTGATGTGTGTATTTGACCATTAAGATTGTAGAATATGTAAGGTTCATAGAATAGAAATATATTCTTTCTTGTTTCCTCTAATAACTATAAACATATATTGGACATTGGATCATCAATTTAGTGTTTATGATTGAAAATGTGGGAAACTTTTAGGAGCCTTCAAATATGGCCCACAAATTAAATGTCAACTTTGGATCCCAGGATCACCTTAGAAACATCAGAATTAGCACATAACATAGTCTAATTAAATGATAAAAATAATTTTATTTATAAAAAGATAAAATTTTATCTCCCTTTTGCTTGATTTATGGGCATCAACCTTACATGATAGGCCTAAGGCCCATTATTATTTGATTACAATTTTTTGTTTCCAAAATAGGATATTTGCATCATCCCTTATTATTAATCCATTGATCATAATACAAAAATGTCTCAAGAAAAGAGATCCACAATATTATATAATATTAATATAATGTGAATTATGGATTCTAAAATCATATGATTAATTATGCCTAAATAGACACACTTTTGAGATCAATGGAACAATGAAGTGTAATAAAGTTCAATTTATGAAATTCGGATTAAATAGTGTTTACAGAGAATGAAATGCATGAATATTAAATTATAATAAATTAATTTATCCTCTTTTAGTGGATAATCTATCACAACATGGATTGGTTATCCATGCATCCTAAATCATTCCACTATATGTGTTCTACCTCGATGTAAATGATATCATTTTCCCATATTGACAGATCCCGTATTGTTTGATGGCTTTTAACCAATTCTAGAATTAAAACATTTTAATATATTTACTGGTATGTTAGATTTGATCAAATATTGTCCCTTAATAGAATATGGTTTTTCGGTGAGATACCATTATGATAGTTTGAAATACCTAGTGGCGCTATTTTGATATTTGAATGGTAGGGCTATGTTAAATACATAGAGGCCTTTAGCATTGTATCTGACAGTGGTGGGTTAGATATGTTTGGATTGATCAAGGGTATAAATAATGAGAGTTTGGAATATGAAAAATATTTTCCTTATTTAAAATGGTTTTGGTTTTACACTAATTTTTGTATGAATGCATAGAAGGTATTTGAGTATTCTATTATATAGTCGTGTTGATGCTTATATTCATTGAGGATGCACCAAGAGTGCATGTGTATCAAGAATATATTCTATAGGATGAACTTATTTAGATGATGAAAATATTTACCATGAGTTTTGTGGTTAAAAACATAGTTTTGTAAATGAAATTGGGAGTTTTACATTTATTTGATACATCATGTCATGTGAGGGTGCCTATTTCTGGAGAAGAGTTCCAAGGGAGACCTTTGAAAGATTGAAATAGAAATTCCATATTTCATAGTCAACATGGAATTTCTGATGATAAATATATATATATATATACTGATTAATGTATTCATTTGGGTGGTATAGGGTGCACACAAATGATATATGGCACGTTTAGTTCATGGCTATTTCACATGTGAAATATTTATAATTGTACATTGGTGTGTAGGTGAGAGTATGATGAAAATAGGAGTATTCAAATATAGTGTTTTTTGTCATGACGATCTATATTTTTGGTTAAATTAATGTAATTATTGTGACAATGTAATGCATGTAAATAACCCCAGGGTTGTATAATGTCAGCATGAAATAGAAAAAGTAAAACATTATTATTAGTAGATTATCACTTTAATCATACTTAATAAATGACAATGTCTAATATCTTGACTTCTTACTGAAGATGTTGAGAGATAATTGAATATATTATGAGATACATATTTAAAAAACCTTATGTCTTTACAATGACAATCGTTGTGAATTTTATATTAGATGTAGTTTGAAGGTAAGGTAGATAGTAGTGGGTGAATCATTGACTGATGATTTTATTAACCCTTTTGTGTGTTGAAAATCCATGAATGTCATAGGAACTAGTTGTAAGTGTTACTATGGTGTAATGGGTGGTGTGTGTGTTATATTTCATCTGTGAGTGGGTTCTTTAATGTGCTAGTTTTGGGGGTGGTAAAAGGATCAATGTTAGTTATAATATGAAAAAAATCTTATTTCAATGATAAGGATGATCCTAACATCGAGAGTGGAATGTCAATAGTATTATGATAAAACCAATGTGAGAAGATTTATGGAACATTTTTTCTGGATTTGTGATTGTCATTTTTTATCTTGTATGATGTTGGATAAATGAATAATTATATGGTTTTTTCACTGAAAATGGAAAGGATCAGATTGAATATGGACATAGTAAAATTATGTGGCTCTGTGTTAGGCCAAGTATTTCTTTTGATGATACAAGTGTTTTTATTGAGTGTATGATGATCTTTGAGATCTGGAACATTGATAGTTTCTAATAGAAGATGATTCATCTAGGATATTTCACAAGAATTCATCTATGAGATTTAGTGATCATGCTCAAAAATATCCCAGTATTCTTTGAGATAATGTTTTTTTGTGATGTAGTATTAAAGATAAAATATCTATTGATGTTAAAAGTTTTGTAAATTTTTCTAAAGGTAAGGGATTGACTTTAGTTTCATTAGGTAGTTTTATGTGGTCCCTAAAGACCACATTGGACACCCCTTTTGTGCGTGACAGGTGTAGTGTAATGGTTGATCTAGGTTTTTCAAGGCATATCTAATGAGGTAGGTCAGTTTGGCCATTTATAATTTGTTGTTTTATTATATTCATAAATATTCCATATGTATTACTATGAATTTAAGGATGTGATTTAGAGAGAAATTATGTTTGTAGGAGTAAAATGAATCAAAACTGGGCATTGTGAATATAGATTCTATCATGGGATTTTGAATAGGAAAAATGATAAAAGAGATTATGATGAAAAAGTTTATCATATTATAAGGTATCTAATACACACCTTTTTTTGTTTCAATTGTGGTTAGATTTTTTAATTCGAGTTTTGGAGGTTAGGAGTCGTTTTCTTAAGTTACATTGGGTTTCATGATGGGTTTTTTAAAATGAAATGTAGAAATTATCTTCATAAATTCATCACATAAGTAGGTTGGTTGATAATTATTTATCCCAAAAGGCATCTCGAGGATGAGATGATCTATGTTGGGGGGGTTTAGATCCCATGTTTTGTAATGGAATAAATTTTCAATTGAATTTTTATTATTTGTTTGGTAGATGGACAAAATCCTAAACTATGATTTAGAATGTAGTTATTTTATTTGGAATAAATTATCAGTTTGTTTCTTACATGGTTTTTAAGTACTATGAGATGTCTTCTAACTCTATATTTGATTCTGATTCATCATGCTTAAAAATCCCTATTTTTTATAATAAAATAGGAGGTACAAGGTTTCCATTTGGTTAGTGAAAACCGTCATCCCAAACCACATGTCCTTGTAGGAGTTTCAAATGGGTTTTCAGACCATTCACCTAAGGATACATGGATGTGTGGGTTGTCTGCAGAATCTTTTGAAGTTGTGTTCATTATTGTGACATGGTTTGTAAAATGTGTGACCCAATCGAAGGATATTGCACAATGCATGGAAATTGGGACCACATGGTGGGAAAAAGGTTTTACTAAGAGTATAGATAAAACATGCGACATATTAATGTGAATAGAAACTATCATTTCCCCAATCTGGGTTGAATTATTAAACCACCATTATCCCACTCCACTATTCACAATAGAAGGTTTCATTAGCTCATTTACCCTACTTCATATGGGTCTAATAAATCTACCTTATCTTGATTTTTTTACATGAATCTTTTTTTGGATCCCCTTAGTATATTTATTCATCTTTCATGGTTTTTTATAATTTTATCTCACCATTATTGATGAAATATCCATGTGAGATAGTATTCCCTATTCCCATGGTGTTTATTCAATTTTACCAATTCTTATCATTCTAGATTAATCCAAAACATGATAATTCATTGGTAAATCATCATAATAATTAGTTAAAAGGTCTATCGCTTTTCCTTAGATGTTTCAATTTTATATCATGTGTTTTTTCTACATAATGGACATTTTGTGCGAGCCATTATAATTTTAAAATTAATTTAATAAATTGATAACACCATGATTTGGTTGTCCATGCAACCTTAATCATTACATTTGAGGTTTTATATATCAATATAACCCAGTACTTTTTATTAATTGATTAAAATCTATATGAATGTTACCCATAATATATAATTAAAATACCATGAAGTTGTATTGAGTTATTCCTTTTGAATGAATTTTTTTTATAGAATAAAGTGATACATTTCAAGGTTCATAACCCAATACTATTTAATTGTATTAATTTATAAGGATTTTTGACTTATATTATAATATTAATTCATAAATGATAAAATATGAGTAGATAATGGTATGTCCAAATTACTAAGTACTTTTTAATTATAAAATAAGGCCAAAAATGTAGTTATAATCAAAACATGAGAAATTGTTATATTATTATTGATTATGGTCACCTGCATAGAATTTACATAATGTATTAGAATAAAATGAGTTATACACAAATTCACATTGTGTTTCTCAATGGACCAGGTCATGGGATGCTAATAGATGCACTTATTTGTCTACCATGTGAATGTCCTCTCCCCCTATATTAATGATCACAATCACAAAAAAAAACTTTTAAAAAAAGGTATGAAAGCTTTAAAAAAGGGTATGTCAATTGAAAACATAAATAAACAATTTGAACTTGGAAAACTTAGAGACGTGCCAAATATAATGATCTTGAAAGCATTGAAATACTGAGAAAGGGTTATTTTTGAAATTGCAACCAATTTCCATTTTTAAAAGAAATCAATTGAAAACAATAACTTAACCATTTAAAACAGATTTTGATGACATCAATAACTTAAAAAGGAACTTGTAAAAAGAGCATTTTAATAAATAACTATGTAATAGAGAAGTTTTCTCCCCCTTTGGGATTATCAAAATAGGAGAAAAATTATGAAAGAAAAATACTAATAAGTAATGACAAAAAGGATGGATAGATAAGATAACTTGAATTCCATAAAAGATGAAACGATACAAAGGAAGTTCAAAAAAAAACAAATACAAATACAAATACAAGACAAAAAACAGGAACGACTCTATTCACTCCTAGAGGGCCGAGAGTGACGGCGGCGCCTGAAGGTCGGAGGAGCCGGAGGAGCCTGGACCGCCTCAAAGCGACGATCTAGAGAATCAATCCGTGAGTGAAGCTGATCAAACTGGGAGCTGAAGTAAGAGAACTGAAGATCGAGCCGGGTCTCAATCTGATCCTGGAAGCGTAGGAACTGATCAGCCGTCACCGGCAATCCACCAGCATCAGCAGGAGGGGGCACAGCCTCAGCAGACTCAGGTGCATCATCACCCTCTCCAGCCTCCTCATCAGCAGCAGCATCAGCCTCACCTTCGTTGTCACCACTTCCTGCCTCTTCATCATCATCACTATCCTCACTGTCTGAAAGAGGATAGGCAGCGGCGATAGCAGGAGGCATGGCATTGGCAGGAGGATGGGAATGAGTCTGAGGAGAGTAGGCCTTGAGAAGACCGTCCTTGTCGACAATCCATTCCTGACGCCAAGGGTGCCAACGGATGTTCATTCGTTGCACCATCATAAAATTTACTATTCTATCCTTCGTTGGCTACTCGAAGGAAGTAGTATGAAGAGGCACATCATGAAAGGAAAAGATTTTAGTCAAGAAGCGTCCGTAGGGTAGAGTTTTGGACCGGTGCGGGTGCTCAGCCACATAAGTCATGGCCCGGAACAGAAACCGGACCAAATTGAAGTGTATGCCTCGGGTGATAAATGAGAGAAGATAAATATCAATGAATTTGACATTATCATGATCCCCGATACGGGGCGCAAGGGAAGTTTGAATGAGTCGCTCAATAATACGATGGTTAGGAGAGAGTTGGGAGAGCTTGACAATGGGATTTGTGGGTTGCCCTGTGAGATGCTCAAGGGCTACGGCTATATCAAACTCACAGTCCCGAGGAAACTCCCCCTGAGCAAAAGCATGGGGTCCAACATGAGGAACCCCCAACATCCGGGCAATCTCCAACGAAGTGATAGTGATGGGTTGCCCAAGAGCAGTGGAGGAGATGGTATCAATGTCATCAGAAACGGACCACGTCAAATGAGCATAGAACTCTTTGACTAGAAGAGGATAAATGACATCCTTCTCAGGGGGTTCAAAGAAAGAATGCCAATGTTGATACTCAATAATCGATAAAAGCTCAAGACGAGCAGTAGACAGCCAAGAATAATCAATTACCCTACCCGGCAGAATGACTTTGTCATGCCAAATGTCCGGGAGTTGAGGGATGGAAGGAGGAGGAGGAGCTTCTTGAGCAATTCCCTTGCCTTTGCGAGTAGATCGAGGTCCCATGATGGCAAAAGGAGCTAAAAAGAGAGATTGAGTGAACAAAGGAGTTTTGAGAGGACAAAAATCAAGAAGGGAGGCTAGGGTTTGGAGGGGCTGAGGTTTTAGGAGGAGCCGCCCGAGAGAGAAGAGAGAAATGAGGGAGGAAGGGTTTTAAAATCAATTTTAACCCTTCCTCGGGTCGGCCCAAAAAACAGAAACCCGACACCACCGGTTAACCGGTGATGTACCACCAGTTGACCGGTGGCACTAAAAGTCATAAAAAATATAAAAAACAGAATTAAGAAAAAATGTTTAAAAAATTCTAATAAAAATAAAATATAAGCTAGCCAAGAAAGTCAAATATTTAATAGTGCTCATTGACGAATCATTCCTAACTCCCCTTTAATAAAATCAAAACGGTCAACCGGGAGCGGTTTGGTAAAAATATCAGCTAATTGGAAATCAGTAGGAATGAAGTCCAAAGTGATATCTCCTTTTTGAAAATGGTCACGAAGGAAATGATGCCTTAAGTCTATGTGCTTTGTCCTAGAATGTTGTATTGGATTCTTAGAGATACTAATGGCACTAGTGTTGTCACACCGAATAGGGAGATGATCATAGGAAAGACCATAATCCAAGAGAGTGTGTTGCATCCAAATAATTTGGGCACAACAATTGCCAGCGGCTACATACTCGGCCTCGGCAGTAGAAAGAGCAACACAATTTTGCTTCTTGCTACTCCACGAAACAAGGGACTTGCCTAGCAGATGACAGGTTCCACTAGTACTCTTACGATCTAATTGACATCCGCCAAAATCAGCATCCGAATAAGAAGATAGTTCAAAAGAAGTATTTGAGGGATAAAATAAACCAAGATTTTTGGATCCTTTTAAATACTTAAAAATTCTTTTGACCGATTTAAGATGGGATTCTTTAGGATTGGCTTGAAAACGGGCACAAAGGCAAACACTAAACATGATGTCAGGACGGGTCGCAGTTAGGTAATGTAGACTCCCGATCATACTCCTATAAAGCTTGTTATCCACCGGTTTCCCGGCTTCGTCTAACGTAAGCTTACATGAAGTACTCATGGGTGTACTAATTTCCTTTACTTGTACCATACCAAAACGACTTAGAAGCTCGTTTGTGTATTTTCTTTGGCTTAGAGAAATACCTTTTGAATTTTGAAAGATTTGAAAACCAAGAAAAAATTTCAATTCTCCCATAAAACTCATTTCAAATTCTTTTCTCATTAAATCTGAAAATTCAGTACAAAGAGATTCTTTGGTAGAACCAAAGATAACATCATCAACATAAATTTGGACGATTAAAAGATCTTTTGAAGTGTGTTTTAAAAAGAGGGTACAATCAGCTTGACCCATTTTAAAATCATTTTCTAAAAGAAATTTTGTTAAGCGCTCATACCAAGCCCGAGGGGCTTGCTTTAAGCCATAAAGAGCCTTGGTTAACATAAAAACATGATTTGGAAATTTTGGATCTTCAAAAACGGGAGGTTGTTCAACAAAGATTTTTTCAGAAATAAAACCATTTAAAAAAGCACTTTTAACATCCATTTGAAAAAGCTTAAAATTTAAGTGGGCGGCGAATGCCAACAAGATCCTAATGGATTCTATCCTAGCAACGGGGGCAATGGTTTCACCATAATCGATTCCTTCTTCTTGATTATAGCCCTTAGCTACTAGGCGAGCCTTGTTCCGGGTTATGTTTCCTTGATCATCAAGTTTGTTCCTAAAAACCCATTTAGTGCCAATAATTGGATGATCATTGGGTCTTTCACAAAGAGTCCAAACATTATTTCGAGAGAATTGATTTAGTTCCTCTTGCATTGCAAGAACCCAATTCTCATCATTAATGGCATCATTAACGGTTTGAGGTTCTAGGTGAGAAATGAAGGCTTGATGTTCAACTTCATTAAGGATAGATCTTCTAGTTCGAGTACCGGCTTGAAGGTCACCTATGACATTTTCTAAAGGATGGTCTCTAGAAGGTTTCCAAACCTTAGGCAAGGTGGAAGGTGAAGAAGGTGAAGAGGGTTCTTGATGGTCATCCTCCTTGGGAGGAGAAGATGAATCATTCAAATGAAGCTTATCAAGCTTATCTTCAACATCCTCAATGACCGGGTGAGGTTTTGGAAGAGTTTCATCAAATTTGACATGAGATGATTCTTCGATGGTTTTTGAACGTTTATTGAAGACACGATAGGCTTTGCTTGAGTTGGAGTACCCAAGAAAAATACCTTCATCGGATTTGGCATCAAATTTCCCTAGGTTATCTTTTGTGTTAAGGATAAATCATTTACACCCAAACACTTTAAAATAACCAACTTTGGGCAATTTGCCTTTCCAAAGTTCATAGGGGGTTTTCTTAAGAAGGGGTCTTACAAGGACTCTATTAATAGTATAACAAGCAGTGTTTACCGCCTCGGCCCAAAAATATTGAGGGAGGTCGAATTCACTAAGGAGGGTTCGAGCGATTTCTTGGAGAGTTCGGTTTCTCCTTTCAACCACTCCATTTTGTTGAGGAGTCCTAGGGGCAGAGAAGGTGTGGTTGTATCCTTGAGAGGAACACAATTCATCGAATTCTTTGTTCTCGAATTCACCACCATGATCACTACGAAGAGATATGATTTTATATCCTTTTTCGTTTTCTACTTTCCTAGAGAATTTCAAAAAGGTTTTACAAGCATCATTCTTATGGGCTAAAAAGAAAACCGAAGTAAAACGAGAAAAGTCATCAACAATAACTAAGGTATAGGATTTTCCACCTAAGCTTGCTACGGGAGTAGGACCAAAAAGATCAAGATGAAGGAGTTCAAGAGATTTTGAGGTGGACACTTCCTTCTTAGATTTGAAAGAAGACTTGTGTTGCTTACCAAGTTGGCATGGCTCACAAATCAAATCTTTCTTAAATTTAAGTTTAGGAAGGTCACGAATGAGCTTGTTCTTATTAAGCTTTAGAAGTGAATGAGAGCTACAATGCCCCAATCTTCTATGCCAAAGACAAGACTCATTGTCAAGAGCACTTAAACATTTAACATTTTGGCTAGCTATCGATTTTAAATCAATAATGTAAACATTTTGAAAACGGGAAGCAGAAAATATCAACTTGTTTTGAAAATCTAACACATTGCATAAATCATTTTGAAAATTGACTGAAAAACCACTATCACAAAGTTGACTAATGCTAATTAAATTATGCTTTAAACCTTTAACTAATAAAACATCGTTAATAAAAGAGGAGCTACCAAAACCAATGGTACATATTCCGACGATCTTGCTTTTTGAGTTATCACCAAAGGTGACATATCCTCCATCGAATTCTTCAAGTGAGTTAAACTCGGAGGGATCGCCACACATGTGCCTTGAGCAACCGCTGTCGAGATACCACGAGCCTTTAGAGATCCTACTCTTTTGGCGTTTATCCTACAAAATCAAGAAAGAAGAGATTTTGGTACCCATATAAGTTTGGGTCCGGAAAGATTAGCAAAAAGAGACTTTTGAACCCATAATGTTCTAGAGGTATTCCTTCTATGATACTCATCCGAGTAGGTAATGGATTTGGGTCTTCCATACCTAGCATTTTTACAATCACATTCATAAATCATGTGACCGGTCTTTTTACAATAATTACAAAATTTGTATTGAGAGCTCCCCCTTACAAAAGTAGTGGGTGCCCTAGAAAAAGTGGATTGCTTGTTATAGCCAAGACCATGTGTGGTTCTAGCCGAACGCTGAGAACCTAGCAATTTAGTTAAGTTTTGTTCACCTTGGGTGAACTTGGCAAGAGATTCCTTCAAATCCTTAATGGTAGAATTTAAAGAATCTACATTTGGAATATTTTTGACTTTAAGGGCAAGCTCCTCATTCTCTTTGAGAAGTTTGTCTTTTTCGGAAATAAGAGTTTTGTTTTTCTTTTTCAAGGTCAAAAATTTAGAGGTAAGTTCGTGAAAACCTTCCTCTAATTGATCTCTTGCATTTTGAAGTTCTTCATAAGACATATTATTATCAAAAGAAGAAGATGAGGATGAAGAGTGAGAAGAAGAGTGAGAAGAGGATACCTCATCAAATGCCGTTAGGAATTTTCCACCTTCATTGCTTGAGTCGCTTGAAGACATGGAGTCATCACTTGCACTCCATGTTGATGCTTTGTAGGCCTTCTTGTTTTTCTTTTCTTTTAACCTTTTCTTGAAAATGGGGCACTCCGGTTTGATGTGGCCTTTCTTTCCACATTCAAAGCAAGTGATTTCTTTCTCCGCCTTTGGCTCTTCCTTTCGTGCCTTTTGAAATTTCTTCTTTTTCTTCATGAACATGCTCATTTTCCTTGCTAGTTGAGCCATCTCGGATTCACTATCATCGGAGGACCTTTCTTCCTTTGCCTTGAAAGCTATGTTCTTTTTCTCCTTGAAGATCTTTCCTTCTTTATCGGCTTGCCTCTTCATGGTAATCTCATAAGTCATGAGTGACCCTATGAGTTCTTCAACCGGCATCTTCTTGACATCTTTCGCTTCTTGGATTGCCGTCACCTTTGGTGCCCAAGAGCTTGGTAGGACCCAAAGAATTTTCTTTACCATTTTTTCTGCTGAAACATCATCACCAAGGGACTTTCTCCCATTGCAAACATCAGTAAAACGAGTAAACATTTCAGTGATTGACTCGTGTGGGTGCATTGTGAAACTCTCAAAGTCATGACGATACATATCTAACCTAGTGTCTTTGACTTTGTTAGTGCCCTCATGGGTCACTTCCAAAAGTTTCCAAATTTCGTGTGAGGTGGTGCAAGTAGAAATACGATTAAACTCATTACGGTCTAACCCACAATGAAGAGCATTCATGGCTTTGCCATCAAGCTCAAAATTGGCAATGTCTTCGGGGGTCCAATTAGATCCATCCTTACTAGAAAGAGTGTAGCCTTGCATAACAATTCTATATATAGGATAGCCAATACTTCTAAGAAAAGTAATCATTCGTGTTTTCCAATATGTGTAATCGGTTCCATCGAAGTATGGAGCCCGAGTCATGGAATACCCTTCGGGTGCTTGTGAGAAAGAAGCCATCACTATGGATTTTTCGTTTGTAACCAGTTAAGGTATTACACAAACGCTCCCTCTGATACCAAATGTTGGGTCGGAGGTGATGGCAAGAGGGGGGGTGAATTGCCTTTTTAACAATTTAAAACAAATTTAAATGCAGCGGAAAGTAAAATGGCAAGACACAATTGATAACGGAGTTCGGCTTTAAACTCAAGCCTACGTCTCCGCTCCCAACTCAACCGTTGGGAGATTTATACGACCGCTTGCTTTTTAATGGCTATAGCAAGAAACCCACTAGCCGTTTTTAAGGTAGGCTAGATCACCTTCTTACAACTTGCTTTTTTATTATGGTTGTAGCAAGAAACCCAAATTGAAAGAAGGAAGAAAAAGGGTGGTTTGTTTTAATAAAAACCCAATTAAGAACTAAACAATTGAAGTAAATAATTTAGAAAAAACTAGAGGAAGCCTTGAGCGCCAAGAGGTGAGTGTAGTTGATGTAGAGGCAGCCCAAGCTTCAAGGATGGCAATTGGATCTCGAGTAGCCTTTGAGAATTGTCGTAGGAGCCTCAAATGATCAAAATAGCTTTGGTATGCTTCGGTATATGATCGGTAGTCTTCCCGGCATCCATGGACGTCTATTTATAGGAGAAATACTTCTAAATACTTCAATATGGCCGTTGGAGGGCTTTCGGAGCCGTTGGTGATCAAGTAGACAAGTCTGGTCAAGCTCCAACGGCTAGTTTGACTTTGCTTACAGGCTGACCGGTGCTTGTCCACCGGCTGGCCGGTGCCTTGGAAGGGGGAGAGTGCTTCTGCCCAGGAGCCACCGGCTGGCCGGTGAGAAGTCCACCGGCTGGCCGGTGGTGAGACAGTAGGTCTCACTATTCCAAGGAGTTCCACCGGCTGGCCGGTGAGGAGGCCACCGGCTGGCCGGTGGTCTGGACAGAGGGCATCCCATTCTGTCTGGGGCCACCGGTTGGCCGGTGGCCAGACACCGGCTGACCGGTGGCACCTGGCAGAGGGAAAGGCCTTCTGCCTGGTCCACCGGCTGGCCGATGGGCTGGATCCGGCTGGCCGGTGCCCTTACCGGCTGGCCGGTGGTCCTACACCGGCTGGCCGGTGGACTTGAAAACAGTCCACTTCTCCTTTTTTTGCCACTTCTTGCTCCTGAAACCATGCCTATTAACAAGAACACTTGAAACAACATTAGATCACGATGAGAGTGATTGTGATCATTAAAATCCAAGAGAGTGGGGTACAACATGTCCATAGAATGATATTTTATTTGCATTAGATTTTGAATGACCTAAATTGGTAATGATAGTCAAAATATATTTATAGAAATTAAATTTAATGCCTTAGTAGATACTCAATGGATTCATATTAATGTAACAGACCACATTGTATTATTCAATGGGATCTTTCAGGTCTCAAACTGAGGCTTCCAAGGACATGTCCAAAATGATTAGGTAGTACTTCACCTAAATTGATTAATTTTAGGGTGGATTTCACTCAACATATAAAACATAATGGACATGAAAATAATGGATCACAATAAAATTAAAACCATATATCAATTCATTGGTTGTCTTCCATGGGTCCTATATTTATAAAAATAATTTTAAAATGTAATGTTCCGGATGAATTTTTGGCTTTGGAAAAAGTTGGTGGTATCATATAGGTTTTCCATTAGGAACTTTGTCCAATGTGGTTTATTTTATGCCTAAATGACTAGAAGGACAATAATTTTTATTGGTTAAGGAAAATCCATCTTTTAAGGGTAAATTAGAGAAAACCAAGGCTTCAAGGACATCAAAACATTAACAAAATTCATAAAACTAGAGGGTTACAACCCCGAACAAGACTACGTAGAAGAGCCTCCTCCAAACACCAATATCATTATGGCATGTATCCATCTGATCATGGCTACTCAGCATGTTGTCCCGTGAAAAAATCACGGGCCCGATACTGATGGTGATGACATACCCTCTCAATCATCCAAATCAGAGAGTCATGCATGGTGAATACAACCAGCTCTATCCTCATCCGAAGCAGATCCTTATAGTCTATATGGGTTCCCCAACAACTAATTATATGAACCTCCAATGAATATCAACCATGCAGCTCAGAGATCACCAATTTCACTCCATCAAATTTTACAACAAATCAAGAAAATTGCAGGTGAACCAAATAAAAACCTCAAAAAACACATAGCAAACTTAAACCCAAACCTAGGACCTCCCCCCCCCCTCCGAACCACTCCAGATCCTTCGCCAAGATGCACCGAAAGCTTATCGAAGACGTCACCTGGCCGTGCTGGACCGAACCCCCAGATCCACTCCCAGCACATTGTCTCAACCAAGCCGCATCAACCCACACCGTAAAAATGGACGCAACCGATAAGAAAAAAATAAACCTCACTGAAAGCACGAGGGCATGACCGAGCTGATCAGGACAAGCCGATATCAGAGCCACTGGGAGACATAGTGTTGTCGACGGCCCAAGAAAATGCCGCACCGAAAACTGAGATAGTGATGACCACGCCAGAGACCCATAGTGCCATGTCGACCCCAAGCCACACCGAGGAAGAGCCGATCAAGGAGAGGCTAACTTCAAGAACAAGCATAGCCGAAGGGGGAAGGGAATAAATTCCTATGGGAAACCTAGATGCCGTGAATGCGAAGAGAGAAGATACTTCGAGGCTTATTCCCCTTCACCCGACTTCAATAACATTGGTATGGTTGAAAAAAAATTGTTTCCTCACTCTGATAAATTGGTTTATTTAATCACTAACATTTTTAATCATATATTAAAATAAATTTATTTAGTCTATACAGACTATATTTTCATTATATGACACTAGTTTTTTTTCTATTGAGACAATAAATATTTTCAGGACTCCATTTGAAACCTAGATATATTTTACAAGATTTAAGATTAAGTAATTTGATGTTTCCTCTTTTCTATTTCACATTTTGATGTAGGACTTGACTAAAAGCTAGGTGATACTCATGTACATGGATTTAGTCTAGGAGTTTTGACTTCTTTTTATAAAACCTTTTTCTCTCTATACTTGTTGAATATACAACTGATGTATGTGAACATGTTTCACATATGTATATATATACTCATCCATGGAAATTTAATTGACACTAGTTAGGATGCCTTTTATAATTACATACAATTTATGATTATCTTACATTATATGTTTAGTTTATTTTTTCCACTGATGTGTTTAATACTTCTCTTGATGGTCCAATCATCCAAATGTATCATATTTTGAACCCCATTTCTAGTCAATTTCCATTGGAATAACAATTGGGAGGCTTGTGTCCTTTTTTAAATCTATCTAGGGGATCCTTTTTTTACTCTCAGTTTAATAATTAACAAAGTGGATTCAGTCCAGTCCTTTTAAATCTATCTAGGGGATCCTATTTTTTAATCATTTTCTCTTCAATAATAATAAATATTTTTCCACTTCATGGGAAAACACATGTTATGCTAATACGAATAATATTTATATACATACAAACCACAAAAACAATAATAACATTAAATTATGAACTACATGATTGATTCTAATCATATAAACATTATTATTTTTTTATCTATATGCAGAATGTTTTTTTTCATTTGGGTTTGTGGGTTCCTTATCACATTCCATTAATTTTTTAATGTGATGGATTTTTTATCATCCTTAATTTTTCAAATCCGTATAGTTTTTCTATAAATACATTTACTATTTGATATGTTTGTTCTATTTTAAAACATATTTGATGACACATTTTTTTGTAACATTATTCCGATTTTTCTTTCCATCATATGAACATTTTCCCTTAATTTCCATGTACTTGATGAAAAATTATCTTTCCATGTTAAATATTTGGTTGAACTGTGAAACATATGGCTTATGTTTCTATGAATAATATTTTTATTCAACTCTGTTTTCATCAATATCACTTAATATTTTTTTCATACCCATATTCTCTATTATCATTGTTCATCACCTCATAAATTAATTTCCCATCCTTCATTACACATTTTTCCTTCCCACTACCCAGTTTTATTATCTTTTAAATGATTTTTTATTTTCATTCTTAAGGTGTTATATTATTTTTAGGCATAAATTTATTTTATATTTCTCTCACCACTAATTTTATTTAGATTCTACACTATTAACCTTTTTTATTATTTAATAGTTTGCTACACATAAAAATTTTGAGATACATATTATAGGAATTAATGAAACTTCTAGATGATTCATCATTCATTATCAAAATGATTCCTTTTTTTCAATATTAATACTCTTACTACTTCTCATATAAATTCATATAAATAATTTATTATTCCATATCTAATTTAGATTCCTCAACTTGATTATTTTGGAAAAAATTATCCATAGGAAAAATATTATTTTCATATAATTATCCATGAAAATACTTACCATTTACCATTCTTTTTCACTTCATGAATCTCTTTAATAAGATAATAAAAATATGAATATGATCATCAATATAATAAGAATCTAAATCATTTCACTCTTAAACCATGATTCAATTTCCTTTTCTATGGTTGTAAAAGCATATAAAAAAATTATGTCCATTTTTAGTGGTTTATTCCGTCCACATTGAATATTTTATAAGATTATTTTGATGACCATTGAAATAAAAGTCATCTCAATCTTACTAATCATATACATTAGGATCAATATAATTTAGAGTGTTCCATAAATATTCTTCACAACTATCAATTATTAATTTGTCTCACCAAAAACACAAATATTACTGGATATTTCATTTACTTGACTGAAATATCTTTTAATGTATTAAACTCCAACCATATTAATATGAACAAAAATTCTCCCCAAAAAAATTATTATGGTTCTGATTGATATTACCTATTCTTTCAAAGATGCCTCTCAATTTTCACATATAATTTTTCATTTCAAACAACCATTTCCTTGAAAGGGATTTTATCTTATAAGGAATCAAAAGTGTAAATTTTTCTCTTAGATCCATATACCATTCCTTTTTTATCTTTATGAATCAGATGATCATTTTTATAAATGGATTGTAATCTTGTAGGAGCGTCATTAATGAACTTAATTCTACATGAAATAATTTAATGAATCACATGACTCCCCAAAATATGGTGATTTAGTACATATAATGTATGGACATCAATTTTGATCCTTGAAATTTTATTTTTTATGATTCTTGAATATATGAAATAACCTCCCTTTAATAAAAAAATATATGATCTAATTGGATAATGGACAGGATTATGCGATGAATCTGTGATCAATGGTTTATTTTAGGATTTAGTTAATTTCGAAATAATCATCTTATAATTTTAATTGATTTTAACCTAATAAAATTAATATCCCAAACATCCCTTGCATTATGAGATTAAAAATAGAATGAGAAATGAGTTTACATGGATTAGTTTCTCATTCCGTATCCATAAAATTGTGTTTAGTCCCCCTAACTTGGTTTCTCTAGTATTTATATAACATCTTATAACATAGATACCAAAATTCTATTTCCACTTTATGATTTCAATAGTTGATTTATCTATTTCTATAAATATGTCAAAATAATGAAATATTGTCCTCCCCTCCCTATTTGATCCCACCACCATTGGATATTCAATCGTAATTCATTATTATTTGGAAAAATGGTATTCATTTATACAATTATTCATGTTCGTAAAATGCTACCAATAATAAGTCTATTTTACTTCAAACATAATCCATATCTTGTGTAATTTGAGTTCTCTAACCCATTATTAATAAATAGGTCCTTGAGATTTCTTTAACTCCTAAATGATTCAAATAATTTCCCCACCCACTTCTATCATTGATACAGGATGTATCAAGATCTCAGTGTTAATTTATTTTTAGGAACTCCCTCATGTTAAACTCATTATTGAGTTGTTTATCCTCTTTTTAAAAATTAGAGAAACATAATTTCTAGTTATGTTGGGATAATGATACCACATTTTAGTCATTAATGAAACCAATCATAAATCATAAAATACTCATAACAAATTCCATAACTATAGTAAACATAAATAAATACTTCATGTGAAATTAATATCACTTTTTTATCATTAATTAATTACATTAAATTCAAATAAATTACCCCTTATACCCTCCATAAAATCATGCTCTAATTAGGGATATAAAATACTCTAATTATGGAATCATTTAATATTTTTCAAATCATCAGTGTAATTATTTTTTCTAAATTTGATTCTTCGCATGTTGATATTCCCTTCACCATGTAGTGGTGTAGAATACTGGGACATTTTGTCTTTAATATTCTAAATAATTCAATGTTTTCAATTAATTATATCTATTCCTCACTATAACTCCTCCATCACACCATGATCATCACAATTGATATTTCATCCATCCCTATAGTACACAGGGAGATATCTTTATTATTACACTATCCGCTATGGCATGGGACATGTTGTGTTGGGCTATAAAAACTCAAGATATATATCCCTGAACACCGTTATACCTGTGTTGGGTTGAAGTTTCTAAAATTGTTGGTCTGGAATCTTACCACGAGGATGACCACAATATAATCCATTTTCAATAAACCAAATTATGAATTATATTCCCAACACACCAAATATAATGGGTGTGTCTGGAACCATTCACTCTCAAGCATCACATTCACAATATTCTTCATCTTATATGAAAAATCATTTCCAACAAAAAAATTATTTCCAAATTGAAAAATATTTAATCAAAAACTAGAGTACAGATGATGTACAAAAGGAAAACATGAACATAAAAATTTTTAATACTATTTATGATATCCACTATTATTTTATCCTATTCCACGTCAATTATAGTTATTTTTTACATACATTTATATATATAGAAATTTTGGAGTACGAATATAAGTATGGTATAAAGGAAATGGAATATCAATGATTATAATCGATAAAATATAAGGCAAAATAATTGAGAATAAGAATATGTGAAACATCCCAGGTAAATAAATAATATTAAATTCCCATGTTTATCAATATTTTTGAATAAAATGTTAATTTTACTGTAAAGGTAATTCTATGCTCGATGGCGCACCCAATACGCAACAATGAGTTTCTTTGAAATCTTCTGTTTCCCACTAATAATATCGTAATATTATTTTAAATAGTTAATGCCTAGATGTTGTAATGGAAGGAATGGACAGAACTAACTAAAAAATGATTACATATGTTTTTTTAATAGTTTTACATTTATCCAATAAATGTTATAGGCTTAAAATTTAAATGAATCCAATTTTAAGGATAAATTCTCTAATATGTTTAAAAGAATGTTTTACCACATTTTGATGGCGAACCATTTTTAAATCGAACATTTGAAAATTTTATAAGATATATTTGTCAAAATAAACTCATTCTTTAGAATTGGGATATTTATATTTACATTGGATAATTTTTTGGAATATTTCTGACAAATGTTCATTTTTTAATGAATAGTGAAATATACTGCATTTTACTTCAAAACAGCTTTTTCATCTAATTTAATTATATGGATAGATTATATTTTTTAATTATTTTAATTTTTAATAAGAATATTTTTCTACAATTTAATTCAACGGTGGTCATTATAATTAATTTCACTTTGAAAATTGACACAAACAAGTGTCAATCTTTTGATAGATATTGTTTCCTAAAAACTCGCTTTTCGTTTTGACAGTGGGAATAAACTATAAGATTTATTAATGAAACTTATATTATTTGAATTTGGTAAATTGTAAATCATTTCTGAATTTGGAATATCAAATATATCTTAGGGTTAATGTTTGGTATTTTTCTGATAATGTCTTTTTTTTTAATGAATAGTGAAAAATACTGTTTTTAATTCTAGACTGCCTTATCATCCAATTTATTTATATACTTAGATTGTAATTTTAATTTTTTTTAAAGCATAATTGAACCATTATTTTATCTATTAATATAATTTTGTTCATTGGAAGTAATTTCACATTTCAATTGGATCTAAGAACAAGTCAATCTTTTGACAAATTTTACTCCTTAAAAACCCGTCTTTTGTTTGGAAAATGGTATTTAATTTTAAATTAATTACTACAATTTCTGTGTTTTGAATATGATAAAATGGATTCCATATTTAGAATCAGAAGTTCAAAATTATGTATTTATGACTCTTTTGTTTTTGGACATTATGAATAGTAACGACGGTAATTATCTTTAATTATCGTGATTAATTTGTAATCGGGTAGTTAAGGGTAATAAAATAATATCATAATAATAACAAATTACCCCAACATGTATCCTAATTCTACTGGTTGTTTCATTTCTGACCATGTTATACCTTGTGACAAACTTTGGGACCCCATGGAATCACTTTTGGGGTGATAGTGACACTTTTTAATTTTAGGTTTTTAAAAGGAAAGTATAACCAAAGTATGTATCACCCAAGTAAGACAATTTTAGTTTTGTCTATATAAATTATATCATTGAATATAAATATTAATTTTAAATATAAAATGATTTCCTACATCATTGTATATTTTTTTATAATTTTTAGACCTTAAATAAATTAATTTATTTATGACACCATGATGATGTAGCGATTATCTCATTAATGAACGATATAAATAAAATGAAAATATAACATAACCTCTAAGACTTAAACTTGCCTAAAACCTATTGTATGAGATTATTTTTAACCCTTACCACCTTATCCTAGAAATATATCAATTTGGGACCTTTAAAATATGAAACTCATTTTATTATAATGTAACATTTCTTAACTTTTCAAGGGTGCCCCTCCTCCCTCTTATAAAAGGCCTCCACCACTACCTCCTTACCCACACCTCTCAATCCATTTGATCGGCCAAAATCTGCCCATTTTATCTCTCCACATTCCTATATTAATCATAGAAGCCTTACCTTAGGCAGAAAGCTCTTTAAGAAACCCTTTTGGTTCAAACCAAGGGGAGTTACCTGATTTAAAGGTAATGTCTTCTCTAATGTTCTTTTGTTTTATTTTACTCCTCCAACCCCATAAACTCTTTTTATTCATCAATTTTGTAACAAAACCAGTAACTTCAATATACTAGGATGTTTTTATAAGACGGATTCGAGCTACACTAAAACACACCTCTGCCTAATGGTTAAATAACATAGTGTTTCTTTGGATGGAAAATTACTGCCTCACGAAACGATGATTGTTCAATATTCTTTTAAAACCATTAAAGGTGGAAATTAAGATGACACTATATTTATATATGATATATAACATTTTTATTTTTTCCTCATGATTCTATATTTTTCATTTATGGCATACCTTTATGTTTTCCATTTTGGGTAAACAAGATATCTTTATTTTAGGAAGTGCGGACTACCGCTCCCTCAAAGTGATTTGATTCATTAATTCCATATGTGGGACGTGTAAAGGATAGAGTTAATTATATTATATATATATGATATTATACTGGAATTATAATATACCTTTATATCATTATGATTTCATACCATTTAATACGAAATAGAAATGAAAGTAGCGTTCATGCGTACGTACGGCTTACCGTCTCCGTGAACGGTGTATTTAATTTCTTACCAATAAATATTATGTAATGTTATGAATGATAGTATGTACTGGATATATATGATATATATGAAATCTAAATCATTAATATAATTCTGTATATAATGGATATATTTACACATGAAACACTTGTAATTATAAGAAGTTTATTTTTGACTCAAGTACCAATGATCGACAAAATGACCGTTATAAACTTAAATAATTACATAATGTTCTTAAAATGGTAATAAGTTATATAAAGGAATAATGAACTTGAAAAATGATCTTATGAAAGTAGAAATTAACTCTATTTTATTTTTCAGGAATATAAAGAAAGGAACAAGACAAGTCGGACTTGAGGAATGGGATCCTACCTCTCTCGTTCTTTTTATGTACTCTCTTTTTTGTCATTTATTTTAAGCTCCTATTTATTATGTTATGGGATGTTCTTTTATAATAATTTCATAGTAAATTTTATTTTAATATGATTATAGAACCTATTTTATTTCATTAATCCATTTTTTTGGATGTTTTAAGTGGCGTCGTTATGCAGTCGAGTTTTTTTAATTGATTTTTCATCTCACTTTTATTCCAGTGATATTTATGCTACATTTGCCACTATTTACTTTGAGTGGTGTATATAATTCAAATTATTATACTCTTTGTGTAATATACTTTCTTTTATGGGTATTTACATCAATTTTGAAATTTCATTCTATCATGGGGTGTACGTTTCAAAAATTACTCAAGTCGGTAAGGGAACTTTTCACCCTCATATTTTTAAAAGACTTCTTTTTGTTATGTCTTTTAATGTACATATTCTTATGTTGGGATATGTTCTTAAATATCCTTATTGATGTAGATTTCATATCCATGTGATGAGATACCATTTTCTCTCTCATCAACTCATTTTCTGAATTTAAAGTGACACCATTAGGCTATCGATTTTTTGCAAGGGAACTTCTTAACCCAATTTCAATTCTTTGGGTTAAACCTATATTTCATGATTATGTCATACTATGAATATGTTTGGATGACCTCTGATTGTTTTACACTTAATATCCTCTTATATTGGGTGTATTTATATTTGTCACACATAATTATGTAATTGATTTTTCCTTAAACTATGGATACCATCTTTGTAGAGGACTTCGTCTCAATCTCCGTTCATTGAGGAATATTTTGTTTTCTACACAACATTAATTATATGTCATATAAACCCCTTTTACCTTTACTTTTATTCAAATGTGTTATTATTATACAAAGCGTTTTACTAAATGACAAAAGGGGATGTTTTTGTCGTACATATGCAGTGACAACGAACTCTCCGCTGTCGTGACCATTATTTGAGATTGGGCTTCCTCTACAAGCCATAAATTTTTTTTAATGAAAAATAAATACCATGTTTTAATTTTCATTCATTTTGGTATTGAAAATGGTTTTGATAATATTTTTATTATATCAATGTGTTATTGATATCTTGTGATTGAAATGCTGAAATGCTATGTTTCCATGATGCATGTTTTATGTGATACGATTATGTTATGGTTCTTGGGAATTTTTTATGAAGATGGGTGGTTCCGTGATAAGCTAACGGCCGGTGAGCCTGATATAGCTCTCCAATTAATTGGGTACCGTGAAGGGGATAAACTCTAAGGTTTCTATGAGGAGATTTAGGGAATATACTGTGATGGGTATTCCAAACGTAACCATGAGCATTACTCCCTATGTATGAATGTTATGAATTCCTCAAGTTAGCTTTATGTATTATGATTTCTATTGAGTTATGAATAAATATTATAATTTCATGAGGTATATTAAATTGATTATGTTTTATGATTAATGTATGATATCTTTTATTCTTATGTATACATGGACTAATGTTTTCTTTCTGTATTGTTATAACCCTTGCTGAGCTTTTTATGGTCATCCCAGGATTTTTGAAATGTTTTCACATGACATAATGTCGAATAGGCTCAAGGATGGGATCAAGGAAATTTAATGTTGTATAAAACAAGGAACTAGAAATTACTCTTTTGTTCAAGAGTTTTTATTTTGTGAAAAAAATGGAAACTGAGTAGATGTGTCTACTTTGTAATCTTTGAGATACAATAGTTAAGTCCTAATTTTCAAAAACTATAAACCTGAAATTATCCTCAATGTGAATTATTCAATTTAACTCATGAATATGTAATTTTTTAAGGTTGGGTCCTTATAGTTGGTTTCAGAGGTTTGTTTAGATAAAATTAGAGGTTAGGGTATTCTTTAAGCATAAGTGATTTTACCATAGTGGCGTGGATTTCAGAAAGTGTCATAGTTTTTAGATAAAGTGAATGAGTAAGTATATCATAGTGTTTATATTCCACATTAGTACATGATTATTATGTTGATATACTCAAACTAACAGTTCTGGTTTTAGTAAATGGATGGATCTAGCAGGAACCGAAGTAAAAATGTGTTTGAAGGAAACTATGATGGTTCTCTGATTAAGAGACTGCATTAAATGGTGGATTCAATGAGGAATATCGTGGTTTTTCTAAACCAAATATCAAGGAGTCATGATTAACCACTTGAACCATGGTGAGTTCTTTGATACATCATGTATGAGAGAACCAACTCGATGTGGATGTTCGGGTAATAATTATAAAGGTAACCATTAGGGTTTATATTATCCTTACTGTTGAGGTAATTATGGGTTACTATAGGTTATGATGGAAACTGAAAGGCATGAGATAAGAATGAGGTTAAATTATGTTATGGTTATTTTTGATGATTTTATCACTTTTTGGGGAAGGTTCTAAGAATTATATAGTTTTGGAAAAAGGAAAACATGTTGCCTGTGTGACAACCTGTCGCGTCAGACAAAGCTGTGAGAATCAAACCCAAAACCAAAGTGCGACTGGTATTTATCACCTACCACTGAACTATGTGAAGTCCCTGGTTAATATGACAAATTATTTTTAGTTAGACGATCTTATGAATCAGGAATAAGTTAATTTTGGGTTATTTAAAGAAATGATTAGCCTATCCTGGAGGATATGTGATTAGGTTATTTACTTTTCAATATGAGACTTTAAGAGAAACTAATGATACCTGGAGATAAATGTTAATTTTTACCTTGGAAGAATATGTGATTAAATCTTTAAAAGATTTTGGTTTCAATTTTAGTTAGGTTTACTTTGAAAAATTTTATGGACAAATTGTTTATCGAATGGTCTTCTTTGAACATTGGGTTTTGTTGGAAAAATTTTGGAGATTAAGAATAGATTTTCTTTTTATAGATGATTATCCTTGTTTGGATTGTCTGATCACGTACTGACAATTATGGTTTTGATTTTGGTCTAATGACATGGGACGTATATAGTTCTATTTTGTGGAATAGTTGATTCTCTAGAAGCTGATTACAGTGCTCTTAATGTGAACAAGTTATCCAAAATACACGTCTTTTGGAGAAAATATGAGTTTGTGTAAGAAATCTAGCAAAAGTTGAAAGTCAACATCAAAACTAAGTATGTTTCCTTATGTTTTAGTTAAGCACACAAATAAATTCCTCAATGAAAAGTAATTTAAAACTAAAATGCTATCGGTTAATTTTTCCGACTGGTGAATAAAATACCATTTAACCCATCACAAGTTTGTGATTTTCTGGTGCTTAACTTTCTCCTAAACATGTTTTATATCACTCTCCCTCAAAAAATGACCATTTGTTTTTTTCTTCCATATACATGTTTTCATACGTGGAATCCTTGTATGGGTTAACTTGGGTGACCCTTGTACTTCTCTTTCCTTCTCTTAAAGTGATAGTCAAATTTACTCATTTTCTGATATGGTTATTTCAATGATGTTTCTTTGCCCAATTTTAAAATTGCGAGGATGAAATTCCCAAAAGGGGTGAAGGATGTAACATCCCAGGTTAATAAATAATATTACACTCTCATGTTTAACAATATTTGTGAATAAAATTTTAATATTACTTTAATGGGAATTCTATTCTTGATGGAATACCCAATACGCGACAACGAGTTTCTTTGAAATCTTACGTTGCACACTAATAATATAATAATATTATTTTAAATAGTTAAGGCCTAACGGTTGTAATGGTGGAATTGAACAGAACAAACTAAAAATGGTTACATATGTATTTTAAATATTTATACATTTATCCAATAAATGTTAGAGGCTTAAAATACAAATGAATCCAATTTTAAGAGTAAATACTCTAGTATATTTAAAAGATTGTCTTCCGCCTTTTGATGGAGAACCTTTTTTAAATCCTTATTTTTGAAATTTTATATGATCTATTTGTCAAAATAAACTTATTCTTTATAATTGGGATATTAAAATTTATATTGGATAAATATTTGGTATATTTCTGACAAATGTTCATTTTTTTTAATGAATAGTGAAAAATACTGCAGTTTACTTCAAAACTTCATTTTCATCTAATTTAATTATATGGATAGATTATATTTTTTATTTGTTTTAAAGTGTAATTATAATATATTTTAACCATTTAATTCAATGGTTGTCATTAGAATTAATTTCACTTTTAAAATGAACATAAACAAGTGTCATTCTTTTGATATATGTTGTTTCTTAAAAGCACACTATTTGTTTTGACAATGAGAATTAACTATATGATTTATTAATGAATCATCTATGTTTTGAATTTTGTAAAATGGAAATAATTTTTGAAATTTTAATATCAAATATAGATTAGGGTTATATTTATGTATTTTTCTGATAATGTCTTATTTTAATGAATAGTGAAAAATACATCTTTTTAATTCGAAACTGCCTTTTCATACAATTTATTTATATATTTAGATTGTCATTTTAATTGTTTTTAAAGAAAAATTGAATTATTTTTTAATCACTTAATACAATTTTTTTCATTGGAAGTAATTTCAATTTTCAATTGGATGTAAAAACAAGACAATCTTTTGAAAACATATAATTCATAAAAACCCATATTTTGTTTTGACAATGGGATTTACTTTTAAATTAATTACTACAATTTCTGTGTTTTGAATTTGATAAAATGGATTCAATATTTTTAATCATAATGTCTAAATTTTTTAATTGACTCTTTTGTTTTTGGACATTATGAATAGTAGTGACAGTAATTATCTTTAATTATCGTGATTAATTAGTAATCGGGTAGTTAAGGGTAATAAAATAATATCATAATAATAACAAATGACCACAAAATATGTCTTAATGTTATGGGTTGTATCATGTCTGACCATGGGATTTCTTGTGCCAAACTTTAGGACCCCATGGAATCATTTGTGGGGGGATAGTGACACTTTTTAATTTAATGTTTTTAAAAAGAAACTATAACAAAAGTATGTATCACCCAAGTAAACCAATTTTATTTTTTTATATGTAAATGATATATTGAACAATAAATAATCATTGGAAAGATAAAACTATGTCCTACATCATAGTATGTTTTTATAATTTTTAGACATTAAATAAATTAATTTATTTATGACACCATGATGATGCAACAATTATCTCATTAATGAACGATTTAAATAAAATGAAAATATAATGTAAAATATAACACATTCACTTTACTAAAACCTATTGGATGAGTATAATTCCAACCCTTACAACCTTATCCTTATAATATATCAACGTGGGACCTTTATAATCTGAAACTCATTTTATTATAAAGTAACGCTTATTGACTTTCCAAGAGTGCCCCTCCTCCCTCTTATAAAAGGCCCCCACCACTACCTCCTTACCCACACCTCTCAAGCAATTTTCTAGTCAAAATCTTCTCATTTTATCTCTCCACATCCCTCTCTTCATCATAGAATCCTTACCTTAGGAATAAACCTCATCATGAAATTTTTTTGGTTCAAACCTAGGGGAGCTACCTGATTTAATGGTAAAGTCTTCTCTAAGGTTCTTTTGTTTTATTTTGCTTCTACAACCCCATAAAAACATTTTATTAATCTATTTTGAAATATAAAAAGTATCTTCAATATAATAGGATTTTGTTATAAGAAGTATTCGAGCTACACTTAGACACACCTCCGTCTAATGGTTAAAGAACATACTGTTTCTGTGGATGGCGAATTACTGCCTCACGATATGATGATTATTCAATATTATGTTTACACCTTTAAAGGTGGCCATTAATATGTCACTATATTTAAATATGATATATAATATGTTTATGTTTTCCTTATGATTCTGTATTTTTCATTTATGTCATACCTTTATGGTTTCCATTATGGGTAAACGCGATATCTTCATTTTATGAAGTGCGGACTACCGCCCCCTAAAAGTGATTTGATTCATTAATTCCATATGTGGGATGTGTAAATGATGGATTTAGTGATATTATATATATTATATTATACTGGAATTATAATATATCTTTATATAATTATTATTTTATTCCATTTAATAGGAAATAGAAATCAATGTAGCGTTCATACGTACGTACGGCTTACCATCTCCATGAACGGTGCATTTCATTTCTTATCTCCAAATGTTATGTAATATTATAAATGAAAGTATATACTATACATATATGATATATATGATATCTAAATCATGAATATAATTCTGGATAATATGGATATTTTACCACATGAACCACTTGTAATTATAAGAAGATTATTTTTGACTCAAGTACCAAGGATCGACAAAACGACCTTTATAAACTAAAATAATTACATAATGTTCCTAACATGGTATGAAGTGATATAAAAGGAATATGGAACATGAAAAAATTTCTTAATAAAGTATAAATAAACACTAGTTTATTATTCAGGAATATACTGAAACGAACAAGACAAGTCGGACTTGAGGTAAGGGATCCTACCTCTATCTTTCTTTTTAAGTACTCTCTTTTATGTCATTTCTTTTAAGCTCATCTTTATTATGTTGGGGGATATTATTTTATATTCCTTTTACTATAAATTTTATCATTATATGATGAGAGAAACTATTTTGCTTCATCAATCCATTTTTTTGGTTGTTTTAAGTGGCGCCGTTAAGCAGCCGAGTTTTCATAATGGATTTTTCATCTCACTTTTATTCAAGAGAGATTTATGCTACATTTTCCACTATTTACTTTGAGTGGTGTATGTACTTTCAATTATTATACTATTTTTATAATATAATTTTGTTTATGGGTATTTACATCAATGTTTAATAGTCTTTCTTTCATGGGGTGTACGTTTCGAATGTTACCCAAGTCGGTAAGGGAACCTTTCACCCTCCTATTTTTAAAAGACTTATTTTTGTTATGTCTTTTAATTTACATATTATTATGTTAGGATATATTGTTATAAATCCTTATTGATGTAAATTTTAGGTCCATGTGATGAGATAACATTTTCTCCCTCATCAACTCGTTTTCTGATTTTTAAAGTGATGCCTTTAGGCTGTCGAATTTTTGCAAGGGAACATCTTAACCCAATTTCAATTCTTTGGGTTAAACCTCTATTTCTTGATTATGTCATAAAATGAATATGCGTGGATGACCTCTGATTGTTTTACACTTGATATCCTATTATATTTGGTGTATTTATATTTTTCACACATAATTATGTAATTGATTAATCCTTGAACTAAGGATATCGTCTTTGTAAGGGACTTCGTCTCAATGTCCTTTCATTGAGGCATATTTTATTTTATAAACAACATTATTTTATACTGTGTATAAACCCATTTGACCTTTAATTTTATTCCAAAGGAATCATTTTATATGAATTATTTTACAAAATGACAAAAGAGAATGTTTTTGTCGTACGTATGCGGCGTCAATTACTTCTCTGCCGCCATGACCTTTACTTCAGTTTCAGCTTCCTCTACAAGCCATAACTTTTTTTCTAAATGAAAAATAAATACCATTTTTTAATTTTATTTCATTTTGTAATTGAAAATGGTTTTGATAATGTTTTTATTATATCAATGTGATATTTCTATATTGTGATTGAAATGTGGAAATGTTATGTTCCCTTTATGCATGTTTTATGTGATATGATTATGTTATGGTTCTTGGGAATTGTTTATGAAGATGGGTGATTCCATGATAATATAAGGTTAGGTGAGCCAAATATATCTTTCCAATTCATTGGGTAACACGAAGGGGTTAAATGCTAAGGTTTCTCCGAAAATATTTATGGAATATATTGTGATAAGTGTTCCAAACGTAACCATGAGGGTTACTCCCTATATAAGAATGTTATGAATGCCTCAAGTTACCTATATGTCTAATTGTTTCTATTGATTTATGCACAAATCATATTATAGCATGAGGTATGTTAAATTGCTTATGTTTTATGAGTAAAGTATGATTTCATTGATTCTTATGTATACATTGACTAATGTTTTCTTTCCATATTGTTATAACCCTTACTAAGATTATTATGCTCATCCCATGTTTTTTGAAATGTTTTTCACAGGACATAAAGTGGAATAGGGTCAAGGATGGGATCAAGGAAATGTCATGCTATTTAAAACAACAAACTAGAAAAGACGCTTTTGTTAACGAGTTTTTATTTTGTGAAAAAAATGGAAACTGAGTAGATGTGTCTACTTTTTAATCTTTGAGATGTAATAGTTATGTCTTAATTTGCTAAAACTCTAAACCTGAAATGATCCTCAATGTGAATTATTCAATTTAATCCTAGAATATGTAATTTTTTAAGGTTGGGTCCTTAAAATATATATATTTTATATAACATGAATCTATTTATTAACAATAATAATGATACATTCACATGTTTATAATAATGTTTCAGTTCCATGGTGTAATAAAATATATTACCAATTTTATTTTTTAAGATATCGTAAAACATGTAATATCTAATGATTAAATCATTATCCAATGAAATAAAATCCTATCATGGAATACCCTTCATATCTAATAATTCATATATTTCACATTGACAATATAACATAATAAATTATTTCATTAATTAATCAATGAGAATAACAAAATAGGTTTTATATATAATCATGTAATACATAATTAAAAAAGGACATTAAATTTTCTTCATTTTAACCCAAAAGATAGATATTTGGGATTCAAACATGTATATATGTTATAAATGATATATAATTACATAATTTTTATTAAATTTGGATAAAAATATGTTTGGGTAACACTAATATAAAAAAGTAATCATGGAAAATAAAACAATGATTTCAGTATCTTGATGAGTATATAATGTGTTTTATGGAATTGGATTAATGAGAGATAACTAATGTATCCCATTGATAGAAAAATATTTCCACACTATTTGGTGGTCATATGTTCATTATAGTGTAACTAATTTGAAATTATTGGACTAAATATAAATTATCTAATTCGATTAAAATAGAGAGGAAGAGAATCTGATCCCATGGGAGATACATTAGTAATGATTCTAAAGTATACCAACCCATACTCTTCATACATCAATATTAAATAATTTTAATTATAAATAATATAGAAAATCACTCTTAACATACATCAAATTAAATATTATTTTTCAATTATTCATTACAATACACAAACATAGTCCCAAAAACAATATTAGTTTAGTGCCTTTAGAAAAAATGGAAACATGTACACTAGTTAAAAGTGAACTAGATCATCTCCCATTACAGTATTTATAAAAATAATCCATATTCTACACATAATAAATAAAAATATATTCATATGTTGTGTAAAGGAAACATAAAAATGGGTGATTTCAGATTCATTTTAAGGTTGAAAATGGAGATACATAAGGATAATCATGAGCATAATTGTATGAGAAGACGATAACAACATTTAAAAATAATACCTTTCATATTAATGAACATAATCATGAGTCATAGAATAAGTATTATATATTCATAAGAAATAAATAAATAAGGAATTAAATAACATGATAAATAAGAGAATTACATTGGAATAAGACATGAATTTGTGGCATAAATATAAACTTATTAAATGATTTCCATAGTAGTAAATGATCACATCGATTATATATTAGATGATTGAGTTTTATCCAAAAACAACCTTAGTAATCAATGTCCACTCCCATGTCCATATTAGGGGATAGATTATTCTTTTCAACCAAGTTTAATCTCCATTCCATCCATGTATATCTCATGAGATATAAAACTATACCCAATGAATTAGTGGGATATATAAGTCCCACTATTCATATAATGAAAAAATTCATTTGGTTTCAACAATATAATAAATATTCATCCTACCATAGACCATGAAATTAAATTTGATTCATAAACATTTTTTTATATCGTGTCATATAGAAAATATATTGGCTTAAAAACAATTTCATCATAGAATGACCCCTAAAATAAATCATGCTTCAAAAAAATATAACCCATGTATGGAAAATATATTTCAATAACATCATACCCTAAAAACATAAACCATTTAGAGAAATAAGGTGAATGGTACCCTTTGATAATATCTTCAATAAGGCCTGATTAAATCCCATAGATGTCATCTTATATGGAAATTAATTTATAAATAACATATAAAATGTTTCTTATGATAAAAAATGTTTCAAATTTGGAAACAAAAATCAATAAAAAGAAAATTTTATAAAAATTTTCCATTGAAAATAATTTTGAAACATTACTAAGGAATGTTTGTCTAAATGATTAGTTATGATGTCAAAATATTCTTCCAATTCCATAGATGTAAAAATTATTGTTTCTTAAAAAGTTTTATTAAAATAATGGGGATATTTTAGGAAAAGGTCGTGAATATTCCATTAAATACATTTTTTTAAAATGTAAAACATGGGTGAATGTTTCATTTGGAAAAGTATAATTATAGCAACCCTTAGTTATCTTATATTAATATTATATCATTTTAAATATGTAAAAAACAAAAGGGATACTAAACTGGAATCAAATGTTATATTTTTGGTGAAAATATGTACTACAGAAAATATTAATAAAAATAATATTTCAAAATTTATTTACATTATTCTTCTATACATTATTAGAGTTCATCTCATTATCCATAGTAAAATTAATCATAAAAGGATATAAATAAAAAAAGGATTGATCTATAAGCCCAGTAAATGGAAAGAAAAAATCATGAAGTTATATAACATGGGGTGATAGTATTCTAAATATAATTTTCATAATCATGAGAGGAATAATTAGATAATGTAATGAAATGTGTAAAAGAATAAAAATGAAACACAATATCATAGTCGGATCTACAAAATAAAGGTGTGAACAAAGATAGCATTGTGTTCCCGCATATTTCAATTTTATCTCATAATATACACCACATTACCAAATGTTTTGGAGAACAACATAATTTGGGGTGCCCCCTTCACATCATAGCATTTTCATTATGAAATATAATTCTGAGTCCAAGAGTCACATCACAACATTTACATTATCATGCATAGAACATATAACATGTAATAATATTAAACATAAAAACCACGTGGAATGGAATAGGTTGAATTTAATAAATAATACATTAATAAAATTTGGCTTCCCAAATGAAATAGGGGATAACATGCATGATATAAGAATCATATACCTTGAGATAAGGAGAAACAATCTTGTTAAGTAAAAGGAGTGTTTTTTAAAAGAAGAGTTATTTTGGAAAACATTGTGTTTGTTATAATCTCATGTAGAAATCGTGTATATACATGAAAATTTATTCTAATGATGAATAAATGATATTTAAAAAATATACATACTAAAAATGGGTTGAAATATCGAAAACCCAAAACAAATATAGTTGGGATCCAGAAATCCCCTTACCTTTTTTCTGAATTCCCCCTTCATGTTAATATACTATATAAGAACATTGAAATAATTTCATAACTTACCCAAAACCTTATATACATTAATTTTATTCTTTATGGATGTTTTAAATTAATTTAATTGTCTTTTTGATGACATAATGAGGTTAATTTCACCATTCATGAGTGTATGTTTTCTTAGTTTTTATGATCGGTTCAATTGAATACATGAATGAAAGTTTGTGTAAAAGAGGAAAATATCCAGAATTGTTATTATAATTTTTTAATTATCATAAAAAAATTTATATGATATTTTTCTGAAATTGGTTATATTTTATGAGTATGAAACATTAGATTAAATATAATGATGCTTATTTGAGGATAATTTTATCGTTGTTTCGATAACAATGAACTCATTTTGTTTTAAGGTTTAGATTTAGGTATATAAGTTAGTTTCATATAATAAATATTATTTTAAAGTAAACATTAACATAATTTTTAACCATTATAATGTCTTGATTCACATCCTTTAAGGAATTCAATGAAAATTAAATTTTAATTTCCCATGATGTTAGTAAATTTACACCTCACGGGTGAAGATTTAATTTTATGTATAAAAATAGAGAGAGTAAAGATTTTCATGATGGATATTTTATTTAAATTATATAATAAGAGTATATAAAACATACACGAGTTATAATTCCATTTGGATAATAGAAGGTTAGGTGAAGATAAGAAATTAAATTAAATTTAAATGAATTGAAATAAAAAAGGAAGAGGATTTTACCTCTTCGATTTATCCTCATTGAGAACCTCCAAAGGGAAATGGTTATGGTGTTTTGATGAGACTGAGTGATCCTAAATGTGTTAGAGTGGATTATAGTTTATTTTGTGTAGAATACAGAAACGGTTAAAATCATTAGAGGTGTGAAGAGAGGAGGGGTGAGGGTTGTATTTATAATGGATGAGAGGGTCATTCTATCATTATTAAATTCATTAGATTATTATTTGGCTCAAGAAAAGAAATATTTTTGATTATTGAGAATAATTATAGTAGTTATATTATGTGATTTGTGTCTAACTGTGCTTAGATCATCCATAAATCATGGAATATTTTATTTAACTTATAATATAAATATATCTTAAATTATTGTATTTTAATATTCACCAAAAATTAAAGAATTCAAAAAATCCCAATAATTACCCACAACCATTTTTAATGCATAAAATTAAAAATTGTGCTCCACTTTATTAATATAATTTTCTAAATATGAGTAATGTAATTATTAATTAAAATCATCATTTACTTGGAATATAGAGATTTTAAAATTATAACTCATTTAATAATAGTATATAAAATTATTTAGAGTCTCATGAAATTGTCTTAAAATCATAACACATCAACATATTAATTTATCAATAAATTTTATTAAAATAAAATTTATTTTAAATTAATAAATTAGTCATAAAATTGTAATTAAATATTTATGACCTACAAATAATGCCAACACATAATTAATAAAAATGAAAACATTTATTTACTTAGACTATGATCTAATTATGCCATTATTTCATTTATAAGATGAAAAATTTTCATTTACACAATAATGTGTGAGGCTACTATTCATTTGGTCAAGTTACTATTCCTATGGATCCTATTAATATTCCTAAGGTTCAGTTTCTTGTTCCATAGTATTGGTTCCATAACTTCTAGAAATAACAATTATTTTATTAATTCTTCATTTTTAATGTTTTTATAATGGATTATAAGTGATTTTATGTGATTAATAATATATAAAATTTCTATAATAATGGATAAATTCCATTGATAAATTTTTACATCATTACATTCTTCCCTTATTTTGAAATTTCACCATCAAAATCTAATTTTACATAAACTGGTGATGGAACTTCTCTTTCTCTACCAACTCTGGTTCCCACATTTCTTCTTCATACACATAGTTCATCCAAATAACATTGAAAAGGTGGGTTGTCTTGTTGAATATAATCTTATCTCCCTTGTCTATAATCATTATTGGCTTCTCCTTGGAATACATTCCATATTCTTGCTATACAACCTCTATGTATAGTCAATGTGAGGGATCTGGTTAGTACATCCACAATAGTGATATGTGGAAAACATTTGGAACTTATGCCATATTTGGACTAAGTGTGACTTGAGGCCATGAAACCTATGTGATCAATGATCTGAAAGGGGAAAATGTACCTTGGGTTAGCATTCCTTTCATTCCAAACCACAATAATCCATTACATGGTCATATTTAAAGGAATAATTTTACTCTCTCATCAAACTATATGTCCATTTGATGGTTATCAACATTGATATTTTTCCAACTCTATGTATTTTTGAAATTTTGTTATATTTATTGAACCTTCTATGTCGTCTCTTCCATAAGATCAAGTCTATATAGCTTTCCTTCTCAATTTTCATACCAATATAAATGAGTTCTACATCTCTATCCATATAGAGCTTTATATGGAATTATATGAATAATTGAGTGGTAGTTATTGTGGTATTAGATATCAACCAATGGGAGACACTAACCCCATCCACCATTAAATTCTAAACAGCAGTCTATAAACATATGATTTATCAAATGAATTTTCCTTTCTAATTGGACATCAATTTTTGGGTGATGGATCATGTTGAAATTAAATAATGTACTCAAATCATGTTGAAGACTCCTACAATGATTAAATGTTAAATTTTGATCACGATAGAATAAAATCAATAGTGGATCTGCATATTTTATCACCACATCCATAACATATATAATTACATGTTGTTCAAGTGAAATATCATCCATAATATAAATAAAGTGGGATGTCCTAGTGAGTAGGTCCACACCAAACCTTATCGCATTATTTCCTTTGGATGTCATCAGGTGACTCATGAAGAAGTCCATAGTGAAATTCTCCCATTTCCACATGGGTATAGGAAATGGGTTTATCATCCAATTCGTCTTTTACCACTTTGATTTTACTTGCATAAATATAAATATCCTTGAGATATACTTAGAAACCTCATTATACATGTTTTCCCACAAGAATTGTTCTCATACATCATTGAACGTCTTGGTACTCCCTTGATGGATTGTGAAATTTGTGCTATGTACATTATCAAATATCTTATTCTTAATCCCGGTTGATGAAAAAAACACATAATCTCATTCCAAACCAAATTCCACCATCATCATCGATATGTAACTCTTGCAGTTTCTCATCCTTTATAGCTTTCACCTTATTTTGGAACAATGCATCATCTCTTTGGTCCTATTTAATATTTTCATTGATAGATGGTTGGGAAATAATTTTGGTAATGTATGATTTATTTCATATGATTATTTTTTCCAAATCCATTCTTTTCATATCCATGAATATAGGGTATTTCTTAATCCACAACATATATAGATTAGCAGGTTATTTTCTGCTAAGAGAATCAGCTATCTTATTCACTTTACTAGGATGATAGTGCCTTGAGAAATCATAATCTTTGATTATAATTACCCATACAGATTGAATAACTTTGACATTGATTTGGGAGAATATAAAATTTATGCTCTAAGGATTGGTAAACATGTCACCCTTCTCACAATAGAGGTAGTGCTGCCATATTTTCAAGGAAAAATCACTACAGCTGGATCCAGATACGGTTTTATGAATTTATTCTCCTGGATATTCAAATTTCATAATGCATAGGCTATCAAAATAGAATTTTTCTTGGTTATAAAACCCAAAAACTATATTTTATACATAAATGTTTATCCAAAAACATTATATGGTTTTCAATGATGTGAGTATAGGTATAGAGATTTTCCTTCTCCATATCTCTTTAAAGTTTTCCAACATTCTTCTATCCCTGCATATATTAAACCCATAATTTTTAACGTAGTTCGTGGTATTCAAATTCATGAGAAATTTCTTTAAAATGGTGGTAGTAACCACATAATCCAATAAAAGTACAAATTTATTTGACACTAGAGGGTCTGACCCATTCTTCAGTTGCTTTTTTCTTTCAAGAGTCCAAAAAAATTTCCTCAATTATGATCCCATGTCCCAATAATGTGACATGATTCTTCCATATATCGCAATTTATGAACATAGAATACAAATTATCCTTCCCTAATGACACCAAAACAAGTCGTATATATTCTGCATGTTCCACATTTCACTAAGAGTAGATGATAATATCATCGATAAACACTACCACAAATTTGTCGAGTTAATGTCTAAAGACACTTCCATAAAATCTATGAATACGGAAGGGAAATTAGTATGTCAAAATAGAACCACCAAAAACTCGTAGTGTCCATACCTTATATGGAAGGTTGTCTTCGGAATATCATCCTTCTTCGCCTTTAGCTAATGATTTACTTAATGACGATCCACCATTGATAAGTATTGAGCCCCTCAAAACTGAAATAACAAGTCATAAATCTTTAGAAGAGGATACTTTTTATTTATTTAGATTTTGTTGAGTTCCCAGTAATCAATACACATCTTCATTGATCCATCCTTCTTCTTTAAAAAGAGCATTGTTTCACCACAAGGTGATGCACTGGGGTATATTAACCCTTTGTCCAATATCACTTGAAACTGATTCTCTAACTCCTCAATTTGAATATGAGAAATCCTATAGGTAAACTTTGAGAAAGGATTAGATCTAGGTATGAGTTATATTGTGAACTATACCTCATTATCCAAAGGAATTCTGGGTAACTATTAAAAAAATATTTCATTGTATTCCCTAACAATGGGAATTTCCTATATGTTGATACCTTCCTTCGAGTAAACCATTTTTGAGAGGTGTGACTCTTTATGGGGAATAATCACCCACGCCATTGAAGTATTTTACAATTATATTCATGATCTTAATTGAATTTATATAGAAGCATGAGATGTTTGGTAATGTGAAACAATATTTTCTTTTCACGAATGTATATATGTTCTCTATATAATGAGATTGAATCCAACCCCAGTATAGTGTCAAATTCTTCCAAGGGAAGAATTATAATATTTTCTGGAAGAATATTCTGACATACGATTATAGGGGAAGAGTCTAACACTAGGTTTCCAATGATTTCACCACTAGGTGTTTTAATGGTTATCTATACTTCCAGGTTTTAGGGGATTGATTCAATAGTTCTATAAAACATAAATTATATAATGGAATGTATATAACAGAAATTAAAGAAGTCATTATCCATTTTTTATTCAAAAGGAATTATACCTTGTATGACTTTGTCTTCTTGCTCCACTTTAGTAGCAGTTATAGAATATACCATTTGTTTCTTCTTTGGATTTGGTTGTTGGTGATTCTAATTACCCTCAAGGACTCTAGGATTAGTGAATTGGATTATATAGTTCCCTTTCATCCTACAGTTGTAGCATTGGTCTATGTCTTGTGCTCTCCTTTCCTTAACCACATTATCTAGCTACCTCATGTATTTTTGACATTCAAGATATTAGTGGACTTATCTCCTAGACTTGATGCATTTTATCAATATTTTGAGGCTTTTCCCAAGATTCTTCTTTGTATATTTTTAAAATGTGGGTGGTTGAATTTTATTTCCCCCATTTCCATGATATCCTCCTAATTGAAACGACATCTTTAGTTTCTTTTCACTATACCCAATGATCCATTCTCCAAAATCCCTCTCTATGTTGAGAGCCCTTTGAACAACTTGTTCATAACTCCCATTTTTGAGAATTTTAAGAGACTTTTTAAATGGTGTCTTTAACATTCTAAAAAAGCTATAAAATTTTCAATCATTGTCGATTACAAAACCCAAAATTTACATTTCCTTCCTTGTAAATTTTTTTTCATAGGCCATGAAAAATTCACCTTCATTTTTATTAAGCTCTATGAATACTCTCTCCATCTTCGTATGATGATTAGGAAGGAAGTAATTGTTAATAAAAATAATTATATTTTATTCCCACTCCATCTCTTAAATTTCATAATATGGCTTGGTTTTCTTAATAAAGTCCCACTATTGATCGACTTGTCCTTTTAAATGGTAAATTTCTAGATTTTCATTCTCCATATCAGAATAGTGATGCACAAAAAATATAATATTCATTGAGTTGAACCACTATTCAGTGAATAGTTTATTACAAGATTTGTAAATGGCAGTTTTATTTTCTTTATAATAAATATGATAGCCATTTTCTTCCTCTTAGGTGAAGGTGGATGGTCCACATTTTTTAGGTTATTCTTTATAAACAGAGATAACATAATAAGTAGTTCCCGGAAATTATGAACTCCACATCCCAAGGAATTGGGTATGTTATTCAAGAAATCATTATATTGTACCTCTAATGTGTTTTTTTCCTAGTTTCTCTATGTTTTTATGAATTTATGATAAAAAATGGTTTGAAAAAAACAAAATTCAACAAGTAATGAATAAATTATTTATTCTATTGTTCATTTTAGTCTAAATTCATCTCTTTTCAGATCCATATGTTTAAAATTTTCTTAATTATAGAGATTATTAGGTGCTTACATATGCTTTGTCAAATACTATGGTCTTCCACTATGGTTATTTAATATTGATTCATAAATTAATTAAACTATGCTCTGAAACTAACATTAGAGACCCTTCTTTTTCTTACATTCCTATTTCATATTATTAAATATTAAAAACATAAAAGAGTTTCATAACATATATCTAAGGGTTCAGTGTCTTTAGAAAATTAAGACCATATATAAAATTTAGAATATAAAACCTATATATTTATTTAATTCCTTATTCTCTAGATTATTAAAAGGTCTTAATATTCTCGATAATAAAAGTAATCACATTACAAGATAAATTAAAAAGGGGATAGATATAAGACCATTAAGGGGATAGATAAAGACAGGAAAAAATATAACACAGGGTGAGAATAATCAAAAAATCATTGTCATAATCATTAAGAGAATAATTTGATAAAGGAATGTAATGTCTTAATATATAAAAATGAAATATCATGTCATTGTGGTCAATTACCACACAAAGATGGGAAAAATCTGTAATCTTGTTCATGGATATTCAACCTTTTTAACAAGATATAAATAACATTAGTTAGTGACTTTGAGTGATATGTAATTTGAGGAACACCCATCACATAATAACATTTACATTGCGCAATATAATTATGTGCTAACCTATTTCATCATACCATTAAAATTATCGTGAATGCCACATAGAACATATATCAATATAGAACATAAAATAAAAATGGAAAGATGTGGGATTAATTTCGTATATCATATATTAATAAAATTTTGGTTACCATATTGTTTCTCACGGATTTCGGGGATGACCTCCTGGACGGGAGATTCAAACGTTCTGATCGGTTTCTAGCGAGTTTGTTCGTAGAACCGGAAACATCCAATGATTCCACATCCGTTTGGACCTACATTCCAAAGGCAAGTGCTCATTAGCTTGTGGACTAATGAGGCTTGGTAATTTGCATTGGTCGAGAGGATGGGAGGTCGGACTCATCACACCTTTTTGAGGGGAATTATTGTCTACTCTGGGACTCTCTTTATAGATTTAAGTTATGTTCGTTAATCCTTATTACATTACCAAGTATAAAATGTACTTTCCTTTAGTTTTAACAATCAATGATTAAATATGCAAGAAATTTAGAGAATCTTTTATATGTATTCGAGGTTCTTCATCAATAGAGAATCATCTATATCTGTTTAGAGATTCTTGGTCCATGGTATCCTTCAAAACATTTATATAAAAGTCTCTTGGTCATTATGATGACCAGGCTGGTTTTAAAGCCACTCAGTGGGGCACTTGAAGTTTATCATCATTCAGAAGTACATGGATTATTTCAAAGTTGGGATCGATCCCATAAATGGGCTACCTACGTATCCTTTGTTTTGGAAAAAGGAATCAGAACCCACGTAGTTCGAGTAATGGAGTATGATGTTTATGATTGATGGCTCAAAGAAGAATGTCATAATTACTTTTACACTCTAAGCTCTCGTGAGTCGTTCTCGGTGTGAGAAACAAGAGGTATTGGTAAAAATTAGACAATTGTGCCATGAAAGATGCAATCATAAGAAATTGTTTGGGACATATGTATGTATGATTGCCCAAAATAGATGAAGGTTTAGTATTTACTTTTAGAGAGAAAATTCAGGAATCGGGTCCATAAAGGTATATGTGCTTTATGGAGATTTGAATACTCTAATCTTAGGGCTTACTCCTAAGGAGGATGCCCAAATTAGGAGGGGACTTATGATTGGGTTTTACTCCTAAGAAGGATGCCCAAAATTATGACTGGGACTTATTCCTAAAAAGGAGGCCCAGGTTAGGGGACTTCGGGCTTACTCCTGAAAAGGAATCCCAAGATTATGTCTGAATCTTATTCCTGAAAAAGAGACCCAGGTTTGGGATTATGGTTTGGGGCTTACTCCTGAGAAGGATGCCAACATTTGATATTGGGTCTTACTCCTAAGAAGGATGCCTGGTATTTGAGATTGGGGCCTACTCCTGAAGAGGATGTCCAAGTTTAGGAACTTTAAGAGTTTGGGGCTTACTCCTGAGGAAGATGCCCACATTAAAGGATTTGTAACTGGGGATTATTCCTGAAAAGGAGACCCAGGTTAAGGATTCTCTCATCTTAAATGATGAGGTTGAATGAACGAACTCACAATCTTTGGTGACATAAAGATGTATAAATCAGTAGGTTTTGGGAGATATTCCACTGAATCCCTTTCAGATAAGGAAGTCAAATCAAGAAATCATGCCATAAATGGCTTTGAAGAGTATCTTGAAGACTGAATGTTGAATAGGAAAGGTGAAATGGCTTAAGAGGGGTAAAATGGGCAAGATGGGCACCCAAAAAGTTAGGGGCGCGCAAGTCTTGAAAGCCGCGCAAGTCTTCCGTGGGCGCGCAAGTATTGGTCGCGCAAGTATACCTGTGCGAGACATGGTGTACTTGCGCGATTTTCAACCAGCATTGAAATACATGAGCGACTCTTTTTAAAACCCTTTAGAATCCTCTTGAGGTTCTTCCAGATAAGGGACGCGCATATTCTATTGAAGGAATAAGGCGGCGCGCAAGTGTGACCAGTTCCCTTAAGGGCTGGCCATTCAGGCGCGCAAGTGTTGATGAGTTTCAACACTTAGTCCTTCCTCCCTCTCTTTTGATATTCCGTTCTAGGTAAGAAATTACCTTAGAAGTGTTCTGGAAGCTTTGAGAGGAGACTTGGGCGTCGGGATCTTCAATCAGAGTTTCTGAAAAAAAAAATCCTCCTTGAATGGGGGGCCCACAGGGTCTATTTATAGGCATAAGAAGACCTCGGGCGGTTACTGGGCGGTTACCACTTAGGTCGCGCAAGTCACTTGCGTGACCAAGAGCGTCGCACAAGTGTACTTGCACGACAGTGAGATAACTTGTGCGGTGCAGTTGCTGTTGATCCTTTGTTCATTCCTTTGTCGATTTTTGATGTTTTCTTCAAAAGATGAATCACTTTGAGCTCAGATATTCCCTTTTCCGATCTTTAGATTCTGTGACAAATGGAGCGTCAACAAAAGTCCCCCCTCAGAGTTGGATCCGGAGAGAAATGAGGATTTGACTCTGAGGAAATCGAATCCATCCGAAGGAAAAGGGGGGCGCGCAAGTCATCATTGCACAGAGGGCGGAGTGCAAGTTTGCGTCGCACAGGCCTTAAACGCTCGGGGTACGTCTCGTAGATAGGCTTCCTGGCCTATAAATACATGGATTTTGGCCGCGTATAGAATCTGATACCGAATTTCGCGAGCTCTCACCGCGCAAGTCTATTTTTTCATTGTTCCCTCGTTGTCACGCTACTGTAAAGGTAATAGGTCTTGCGCGGTGATACATGCACGACATAAACTTGCGCGGCACATGTAACACTTGTGTGACATCTCCATACTTGCGCGCCTTAATGCCTTAGCCATTTTATTTGATTTCTTCCACAAAGTTTGTGAAATATTAATTCATTTATAAATTAATTTATGCAACTCTTTGTGCAGAATTAATGGCTCTTAGACCCGGATTAATTGATGAATTGGCTAGCAAGCGGATAGATGATATGATGAATATCATTGGCCCTGATTACTATACTGTCAAAGATAGTACTCTTCCAGATTTGGCTAAGTATCTGAAGAAATATCATCGCAACATTCCTCACTGCACTTATCTACCTTTGTATGGCTATGGTCATCTACAAGAAGTCATTATTCCAGAAGTAAAGAATTATCTTCAATTTTCGTGATTTCAGAATTGTACCAATTTTTCTTCAGCAAATATCTCAGGAGGAGGAGTATTTCTAACTGCTGGAACAGTGGAGAAGGCTTATGTGATGCATCATAGCCCTTGCACACCAGATCTGAAAAAACATACACCTGAGCTTCAAACACATTTTCATCCTTCAATCTTCTGAAATGCTAAGATGGATCAATCCAAAGGCTGGAAGAAAAGTTGGGATTTCCGTCCTGGGAGAGATGTGAAGCCAACTTGGATGTGGGCATACTGGGTGCGACAGACTTGCACAAAGTTTATCGAGGACTTGAAGAGAGCTGCAATATATGAGGCAGTTTGGGTTGGGCAAACATAAATTTACAGACATGATAACTTCGTGACAGAGATACTCATCCACTGGAGCCCAACAACTAATTCTTTCCATTTGACTCATGGAGAAGTAGGTATCATTTTGTGGGATGTCCACAAGATTTCAGGAGCTCCAATCTTGGGTGATATGTATGATGAATTCATTCCTCCCAAGGTGACTTGGAATGATTCAGAGAAGACTCATGCTTTAGCTCGAGAATTATTTAAAATCTTCCACAGGCTCAAGAGTTCAGAGACCTCATTAACTCATTTTAGAAAAGATATTCATCCCGAAGAATGGATGAATGTGTTTCTTACTGAGAAGAAAGGGATGGAGCCAAAAGAAAAAGGATCTAAGAAAAAGAAATCCAAGGATACCAGGCCCAGACGTCCTAACACTTGTCCAAAACCTAAGAAGAGAGGAGCTCCTGGCACATTCTGGCCAACTCTAGAAGCAGGAGAGTTTGAAAAGTGGGGTATGAAGTGAATCAAAGAATTCCAAAGAAAACTCGTCTGGTGGGTTTCTTGGCAATGTGGCTCAGTTTTTATCTCTTTCCGGTCAGGGATTCGAAGGGAGGCGTTTGGCCAGGGACCTTCGTCATTGCGGCAAGTTGGCTGAGGGAAAAATGGTTGGGTTAGCTACCCCCATTTTAGCAAAGATTCACAGGAGTTTACTTCACGTATTCCAGGGTAAATCTCCTTTAAGAATAGTCGGACCATTCCAGGTTTTGTGGGGATGGATCGCTACTCACATCAGGACTTACAATGTACAGAATGGATTACAAATTCCTAGAATCTCTTTCAGACCATCAGTGCAAGAATTCTCTGGAATTTCTCCCTTAGATGTTAATGGTTATGACATGAAAGTAAGGCTGAGCATGTTTAAGGAATTCAACTTCTTTCCCTATGGAAGTTCGCCATCTGGGCGGTTTGTTGATGATGGGATAGCCCATTTGGATTTGAGGGCATGCATGCTAGCTTGTAGGGATGGCGTGTTAGTATCCAGGATTGATGGAGAAATCATATGTGAGGCCTATGCTCCATATAGATTTGGACGCCAATTCAAATGTTTGCAACAGATTGTTGTATCCCCTCCGGTACATGTCAGGTTAGAGCAACATCTGATGGTTGCTCGACAACTATGGTTGCTGACATCAAGAGAGAAGACTGGGGCAGTATTTGATCTACCAGTTGAAAAAGAAGCACATAATCTGACTACATTTTATGCCGAACACTGGATAGAATCATACCCCAAAGGGATATTGAATCACCCAGTATATCAAGTGGGAAAGAGGAAGAGGACTGTAGAGAAAGAAACCCTTCCTCATGAAGGTGACGCTTCTCCACCTGAAATAGGTTCAACAGACTCCTCTTCTAAAACTGATTCATCGGATTATCACGATGGGGATGATGAGGCACAACCGGCAGCAAAGCGGTTTCGTGCCCGATATAATCCTCCGGCCAGAATTAAAAGACCCACTCCATCAACTCCTGGTGAGTTATTTCATTGTAGTAATTTCAATCACTGCTACTTTATAAAGTAATAAGTCTTACTTTCTTATTCTCTATCTGTAGTTGCAGGAGCTGGGATGAAATTAAAATCAAAAATTGTAGGACCTTCCTCACAGCCTTTATATCTAAGACTAGAGGCTATTCAGTTATGGCAGAGTTAATACTGTGGTACTGAGACCGCCTGGCTGGATTTGTGTGAGGGCCTACAACTTCCTGGAATAGGAAATCTTGTAGCTTCTAAAAATCTTCAATATGGAGATAACCCCAATGAAGTGCAAGGTTACATCAGAGAGATGGAAATGCCCATATATGCCACTGATGACTCGGTTCCTATCACCAGGAGGGTGAAGGAAATGATTGATCGTGGCGCCACTGAGGAGGCTGGTGGTTCTGGAGATGAGGAATGGCAAGAATACGTGGCTCCTGAAGATGTAAGTCTTCTTTCCTTATTTTCTTTCTAACTTGATTTCAGTTGAAGCTTTGTTACTTAAGGAAGTAATTTTCTTCATCTTGCAGCTTGCAAATAACGGAACTGGGGTTCCTTCGCCATAGTATAGCCCTGGTGGTACTACTATCCGGGCTGCTGCTGATTCTCCTCGCGAACCAGGCGAGATATCTCCTGGCCAGCAGTCCATGAATGAGGCGCTGGACATAGCCTTCCATTCGCCAATCCAAGTGCCAATAAGGGAGACTACTGATACTCCGGAAAAACAAAAGAAGCCTAGGCAATGAAGGAGGAAATCCATAGCTAAATGTTTCATTAGCAGTGGTAAGTCCTTCGAACAATCATGAATTTATACCCATAATCATATGTCTACTCATATTTCTGAGGATTGCAGGGGCTTCTTCAATTTCCCCCTTGAGGGAAGGGACTGAACCTCCTTCAAAGGTCGTGGAGGGTGCTATAGAACAATCACAGACCCAAGCTGACTTGGTTGCTCCTGGAGAAGAGCTACCATACATTCCCAGTATCCCTCCTACTACTGAAGATGTTGTCCAGGGTCAGGGGTTGCAGGACATAAGTCGGCCAGAAGATGTAGCAAATGCTCCCACTCGTCCAGCAAGTGCAACTCCAGCAACAATTAGATGTTGTTACTAGGGAACTTGATCAGCTTAAAAAATCATTGGATGAAACTCATATGAATGGCATGAAAACCATAGTAGATGCTAAGAAGGCACTTCAGCAAGCTGAAAAGAGTTAAGCTAGTCAAGTTCACAAGCTTCAAGTAACTGCTGATAAGGCTCAGGATTCTATACATCAAATGAAGACTTATGTTGACAATCTTCTGTAATTCTTGAAAAAGATAAGAGACTACATTATGTGGATGTCTTTCTATCTCTTGTGTATCAATGAAAAATAATTTCATCTTCAATCATTTGTACCTGCATTCTTTCACTACCTGCTTCAAATTTACTTAAGCCAATGGGCCCAGTAAGTATAGTTTGATTTTTACTAGGATTATTACAAATAACCCTACAAACTTTGAATCTTTTAATTGCTCAATATTACCTAAATCATACAGAATGTATGTTTAGTGAGCTGGGACTTGACTTTTATTCAGAGTCCCTTTGTCTTTTGTGGGCAGTTTAAAGTCATGCATGCCGGACATAAAAGGGGCTAATGTTTAAGGTCGAAATATCTTTGACTGAAATGTACAAAAATTGACTCAATTCCATGACAATTTATCTGAAAACATATTACCATACTCGAGTATGAGGGAAAAAATGTAAACTATGGCTTAAGAATATTTGAATCTGAGGAATGATATGAAAAAGAGCTAAAAGGCATTAGAAGAAGTAGTTTCCAAGAATGAAGTTACTATTATTTAACAAACCCCGTTAGGGGGTTGAAATATGCAGGGCCACCTATGGGCATTGGCTGCATGGTCAAATAAATAGTATCTTTCGGCTGACAAGTCTGTTATGTGGACTGTTTATGCAAGGCCACCGATGGGCACGTGCAGCATAGTCAGGCAAAAGAACTCTCAGAAATTTACATTCCTAGTGCTAAAAGCCAGTGAAAGATTATGGAGATTCAAATTTTCTAAAGTATAGTGTTTGTTGTATGGAAAGAGGTACTTGAATATGGAGAAGATATTTTCAGACAAGATTATCGAAGAACTGGATGAATATCACTCCTACGAAGGTCTGAACCAAACGTAGGGAAGAAGAATAAACCGTAGACTTGAATACTTTCAGATCATGAAAAAGGATATGGGACAAATATGTTAAGGATGTCTATTTTTTGCGGATCCCTACATACTGTCGTTTAAGACAAATAACGACAAAAGAGGCATTCTTCCCAAGACTGAAGTTACCATTATTTAACAAACCCGTTAGGGGGTTGAAATATACAGGGCCACCTAAGGGCATTGGCTGCATGGTCAAATAAATATCATCTTTTAGCTGACAAGTCTGTTATGTGGACTATTTATGCAAGGCCACCTATGGGCACGTGCTGCATAGTCAGGCAAAAGAATTCTCAGAAGTTTGACATTTTTGTGATTAGAAGTCATGAAAAGGGTTATGAAGATCTAAAAATATTTATGTTTAGGATTATAACACATAAATATGGGTATTTTCCAATGTATATAGAGATACATAGGTCAATGAAAACCATAATCATGTTGTGGCTGGGTCCTGAATTGAAATTTTGGACTTCACTACATATCTCATAAGAATGAGAATCAAGCCATACATAGTTCTTGAAATGCAGTTTAACGTCGTGCAGGACGAAAGTATGAGTGATCTTAGTTTAGTGTCATAGAATTCAGACCATAATAATGAATACACAGTGTGTGTTTTCATGAGGACTTTTCAGCCAAGGGACTGAAAGTGAAATTTGGGGTTATGCCCAAAAGACTTGGGGCTGGATTCGAGGGATACTCGAACGTTCCTACGTATCCCATAAGGATGGGAATCAAGACCGCATAGTTCTAGAAATTCCCTTTGTACAAATTTGGTTCGTACACGTGAAGGGTGAAAGGGGACTTTAGTGCAATGATGGTTTAACCTGAGATAAAAAAATTTAGGCATTGCCATGTATGCACGTAGTTTTTTTAAATGAAACATGATTGAAAAATCAATGTCAATAATTGTTCTCTCTCATGTGAGGAGATAAAAGAATATTGTAGTTTATTGTCGTACCGGACAAAAGTGTTGTATAGTTTAACGTCGTATAACAAGGACGAAAGTGAATCAATCTAAAAAAAATATTGATTCTAGGGGCGGTTTCACAAATCAACATCATATGAGATGGGGGTGAACCGATGTGAACAGATTATTTTTGGGCTTGAACCCTGGGAGGCTGGCTACATACCCAGCCTGGAGGGAAATGATCAATGTCCATGTAGTTCAATTAAAGAATGAATTAATGATCAAGTTGTTATTGGGGACAATGATCTAATTAAAATGTTGTTGGGACTTACACATGGTTATGGGCCCAAAGAGAGTGTTATGGTTGAGGTTTGCTCTAAGCTCACATGAGTCATACTCGGTGTGAGAAACAAGAGGTAATAACAACCTTAACGATGCACAGTTTAATGTCATGTAGGAAATATTCAGGGACTATGTAGTTTAAAGTCATGCAGTTAGGACTATTGGTGCTGCACAGTTTAGTGTCATGTAGCAGGGACAAAATAATAGTTTAATGTCATGTAGGACATATCAAGGACTTTCTGTACAGTTTAGCGTCATGTAGTTAGGACGATGGGGACAATACAGTTTAACATCATATTGGACAAAAGGGCAATTGTGCAGTTTATTGTCATGCAGTAAGGACAAAAGAGTGTACCATTTTAACGTCATGTCGGACGAAAGTGCGAATAGTTTAAGGTCGTATGCATGGACCGTGAATGGGGCAGTTTAATGTCATACTGGACCTTTGAGATTATATAGTTTAACGTCTTTCCGTACGTAAGGGACTTTTATACAGTTTAGCGTCATATAGTTAGGACGTCACAGTTTAACGTCTTGCTAGACGTAAGGGATTTGAAAATAGTTTATGGTCATATACATGGACCAGGGATGATGCAGTTTAAGGTCATGCTGGACAGTTTAGGGAACTATTTCACAGTTTAATGTCGTGTGGGACGAAGTTGCAGTTTAAAGTCATACTGGACCATTTCTGTATAGTTTAACGTCATATAGAAAGGAAGAACTGGTGCTGCACAGTTTAGTGTCATGTTGCAGGGACATCTTCTTTTCTACAGTTTAATGTCATGTTGGACGAAAAAAAAAGGAAAATTTTTAACAGCTTAATGTCATGTAGGACAATTCAAGTAACTGTTACAGTTTAATGTCATGTTGGACAATAGAATATTTATACAGTTTAACGTCATGTTGGACGATAGAACATTGCTGTACAGTTTAAAGTCATGTAGCTAGGACTAAGGTGAACCAATATGAGGATATCAGTTCTGGGGACTTTTAACAGTTTATCGTCATGCTGGACGCTGGAGGTACCACACAGTTTAATTTCATGTTCCTATGACATAATATAGTTTAACACAATACAGTTAAGTGTCATGTAGGACATAATAGTAACCAATGTGACAGTTTAACGTCATGTTGGATGATAAGGGAACTGACACAGTTTAACGTCATGCTGGACGATGAAAGTTCCACATAGTTTAATGTCATGTTGCTAGGAAAAAATATAGTTTAACGTCATCTCGGACACAATATATTTTAATGTCATCTCGGACACAATAAGGAACTTATGTACAGTTTAACGTCATGTAGATAGGACATAATACAGTTTAGTGTCATGTAGGACATAATATGAACCAATGTGACTGTTTTGGCTCTGGGAACAATATTTTGTGTTTATACAAAATACTTATTCAGAAATCTTGCATTAGTTGGAGTCGTGATGTGTTCTCCATCCATTGAGATTAGAGAATACGCTCCATTGGAGTAGACCTTATGTATTGAATAAGGACCTTCCCATTTTGGTTCAAGCTTGGGAGCCTTCCTTCCTGGTATCATTAGTGCTCTGAGAACCAATACCAATTCTCCATGAATGAATGAACGAAGACGAACTTTTTTGTTAAAAGCTCGTGCTATTCGATTCTGATAGATTTCCAAGTGGTGCAAAGTGCACAATCTTTTCTCATCTAACTGTTCCAATTCATTCAACCGCTTTTGTGATTTCTCATCTGTAGATAACTGATCACAAATGGCTATTCTGAGTGAGGGAAATTGAACTTCAATTGGCAAGACTGATTCTGTTTCATATACCAATGAATATGGAGTTGACCGCGTTGCATTGCGAGTGGTAGTCCGATAAGCCCATAAAGCATGAATGAGTTTATCAGGACATGACCTCTTATCTTTATCCACCATCATTTGCAGTATATTTGAAAGAGTCTTGTTGAAGGCTTCTATGTTGCCATTAGCCGCTGCATGATATCGAGATGAATGGTTGGACTTAATGTTGTATTCTTGATACAATTTCTTTACCTCAGAAGAACAGAAGTTGGTGTCGTTGTCCGTCAATATGGTATGAGGGACACCAAATCTAGTAATGATTTAGACTTGATGAAGCTAACAATTCATTTAGAACTGACTTCTTTGAGAGGTACTGCCTATGCCCATTTGGAAAAGAAATCAGTAGCAGTAAGGATGTACTTAAACTTCTTGGCCGTAGCTGAAGGGTAAGGTCCCACCACATCCATTCCCCATGTGGAAAATGGCAATGAGTATTTAGCTGTATGAAGCAACTCTGGAGGTTTATGAATGAAGTTGGCATATACTTGGCATGAATGAAACTTCTTTGTGAAATTAACACAATATTGTATCATTGAAGGCCAAAAGTATCCAAGCCACCGAATTTAATCAAACAGTCTATGTCCAGACTGGTGGGAACCACAGACTCCTGCATGCACTTCTTTTATGACAACCATTGTCTCTTCACCATCAATACATATGAAGAGAACTCCATCAAAACCACGTTTGTAGAGAATTTTCTCAAGGTGGTTTGGGCTATCATGAAGAGTAAAATTGACCACACGTCGCCGGATTTGTTCTTTCTCGGCTCTATCAGGTGGAAGTGTTCCATTTTGAAGGTCTTCCCTGATAGGTGACATCCATCCTGTAGTATGACCATACGGTTCAGGAATGGGACTAATTTCATTAATTTCCTCTGTTCTGACTAGAACATAAGGTGAAATTGCACAATGGTGGGCAATACAGATGGTTGTCTCGTCCCGATTTGGATCTGCTAAAGCTGTGGCTATATTAGCCAGTGCATCATCTTGAGTATTTTGTGATCTTGGGACATAAGAAAATGTCAGTTCTGAAGGGAATTCCGACATTAACTCTCTGACGTAATCATACAAAGGGATTAATTCTTCTTTTCTGATGGCATAATCCCCATTGACTTGTTTGATTACCAGGTCCGAATCACCTTTCACCTTTAAGTGATTCACTTGTGTTTGAAGCGCTAACTCCAAGCCTGTAATGAGATCTTGGTATTCAGCTCCATTATTGGTACCACCTTCCCACAATAAAAAGGAATAAGGTAACACTGCCTTATCTGGAGAAATGAGCACAATTCATAAACCAACTTTGTTGAATTCAGGATTTTCCATTTTCTTCCCTGTTGGACTTCTAGAAGCACTATCAAAATACATTTCCCATGTTTGAGGACTCTCTTGAATAGAAAAAACTTCCTCATCAGGGAGTTCGATATCTAAATACGTTTCTTCCACTGAAGGATGTTCATCCAGGAAATCAGCCAGAGCTTGGCCCTTAATTGCCTTTTGAGACACATACTGAATGTTGAACTGCTGTAGAATAACCGCCCACCTTGCCAGGCGTCCTGTAAGCATTGGACGACTAAGGATGATTTTGAGAGGATTATTACGAGATACCAATTGGACCTCGTGATGTTGCAGGTAGTGTCTCAGTTTTTGAACTGCAAAGATTAATGCTAGGCAGCACTTTTCAATACTTGATTACCGGGTTTCTGATTCAAGCATAGTTCTACTGAGATAGTAGAGACTATTTTCATTCCCAGCATCATTCTTTTGAGAGAGAAAGGCACCCAATGATCGCTTTAAAGCTGTCACATAGAGGATAAGCGGTCTACCCTCAACAGGTGGCACGAGTACTAGTGGACTCAAGAGGTATTTCTTGAGAACATCAAATTCTTCTTGACATTCTTCAGTCCACTGGTAAGTGACTCCTTTCTTCAATAATTTGGTAAAGGCTAAACTTTTGCCTGCCAAATTGGCGATGAAACGCCGAATATAGGCTAAGTGTCCTTGAAGTCCTCGTAATTCTTTCAAATTCTGAGGAGGTGACATACCAAGGATTGATTTCGTCTTCTCAGGATCGACTTCAATACCACGATGGCGTACAACAAAGCCGAGGAATTTTCCTGAGGTTACCCCAAAAGCACATTTTAAGGGGTTCATCTTTAAATTATGTTGTCAAAGCTTGTGGAATATGACTTCCAAATCAGCCAAGTGATTAGAATGTTGTTTGGATTTAACCACCAAATCATCTACATAGCATTCAACAAACTTCCCTAAAAGAGGTTTGAAGATACGATGCATGGCGCGTTGATATGTTTCACCTGCATTCTTTAAACCAAAGGGCATCACCCGGTAACAAAACACACCTTGAGGAGCTCTGAAGGCTGTATATTCCACATCTTCTGGGGCCATTCGGATCTGATTATATCAATAATATCCATCCATGAAATAAAGTACTTCATAGCCAACCATCGCATCAATTAAGAGTTCTGTAATCGGAATTGGGAAATCATCTTTAAGACAATACCGATTAAGATCTCTGAAATCGATGAAAACCCTAATTTGTCTGTTCTTCTTCTTTACAGGGACAATATTAGCCAACCACTTGGGATATTGATATTCTCTGATGAAGTTGGCTTTGATCAGCTTATCCACTTTAGCTTCAATTTTGGAAGCATAGGTTGGGTGTGTTCTTCTCGCGGCTTGCTTAAAACCTCGATGTTCTTTTGGTAAACCCAAATGATGAGTAGCAACATCAGGATCAAGCCCAGGCATTTCCGTATAATTCCAAGAAAAAATATCTTTATCTTGCTTTAGAAAAGAAATATACATCTCTTGCTCTTCAAGGGTCATGGCCGCACTAATTAAAGTGGGGCGTGGATCTTTCTATGTACCCAGATTTACTTCTTTGAGTTCATCCACAGTGGTAGAGATACCCTCTTCAAATGCTGGAGGAGCATCTCTATGATCTTCCACTTCCTCTTCATCATGTGTTATTTCTTCCGTTTCTACTTGCAAATTAAATGAAAAAACGAAATTCTCATGATCATAAGAGATGTCAAAATCTTCACATTTTGAAGGAGAAGCTTCCATTTCCGACCCTATTGATGATAAAGGGTCTTCTTTGGGAAATAAAGAAGAGATGATGGATTGAGAATCGACATCATTATTCACCTCTGGTGTTGCTATAACTTTTTCTGGCCTGATTAGTGAAGTATAGACTTGTTGGACTTCAGCAGATGAAATGAAAACGTCACCACTTATGCTTTCATCACTGCTTGGTAGGTTACCAATTTCTCCCATGTTGTCTGGCTCGATCGCCGTAATTGACATTATGGATCTTTCCGTAAGAGTATTTTGATTTGGGCCTATTTTTTCAATTTGAATGATAGGTAACACATAATCTGTACTCACATGTGAAAATGGATTTATTGGAATTTTCTCCAAACCATATGGAGCATTAACTTTGGTAATTTCCTTCATTGTAGATTTTTCTATTCCCTTCATGTGATAAAATTCCGCCTCAATGTATTGAGACTCACATGTCTTGAACAGGGCCTTATCACCATACAATGTTCCAACTTGACCATCGAAACAGTATTTGAGACATTGATGGTATGATTAAGGAATAGCTGCATACTGATGTAGCCAGGGTCTTCCAAGCAAGATATTGAAAGCTGAGTCTTGATCAACAATCATGAAATCCGTATTGGATACAAGATCTCCAAACTGAGTTCTGAGTGTACCTTCTCCTAGTGGTTCTTGTTCATTTTTATCATATCCTTGTAACATCATGGTAGAAGGAGATAAATCAGATTCTGTGAGGCCCAATCGACGAAGTGTACGAATGGGCATGAGGTTGACTCCTGAACCATTGTCAATGAAAGCTCTTCGAACATCTACACCACTGACTTTTCCAGATAAGTACAAAGGTTTTATGTGCCCATGCACAACATCATCTTCATATTTATCAGTAAAAGATATCACTACATGGTATTCTCCAAGATTATTCTCTATGTGATAGATTTCAGCTGCAGCAATTTCAGCTTCAAACTCCTGAGGACTTGACAAAGCTTCAATGAGTGCTTCCTGAAGATCTTTTGACAGATTCAAAGCATCGAAAATTGATAACTTGGCTGGTACTTGGGCCAAGTGTTTCAATATATCATACTTTTGATCTAGAGGTCTGTGTTTCCCAATAGGAATATGCGGTTTAGCAGGTACCTTGGAAGTAGATTCTTTGGAAGCTGATGCATCTTGTATTGAAGTTGGCAACATCCTTAGTTTTGGAAGATTAGACTGATTAGATCCATTTACTTGCTAGGATAAAGAAGATGGAACCTTTAATCGGTCTTCCAAAATAACTGTGCCAAAACTGATTTGGCCATTGGCAGAAGAACTTGCTTGTTCTTTTTGAGCTCGCTGAAGGGCTCTACCACGAGTTTCTGCTGCATATACAGTGCTAGCAGGGGTAAATTTAGAGTAGTGGCTTCGGAAAGATCCACGTCTTCCCCTGTATCCTGAACTTCTAAAACTTCCTCGGATTCCCTTATTTAATACAAGGAATTAAGGCTCATCAAGACTGGAATATGGATCTGTTAATTGAATCATAATAATAGAACCAAAAATTAACTCTTCGTCTGATAAAGACTCTGCCTGGTTAGCCTGTTTAGGCTGTGCCATTTGGTGGGACGGTGCCCATTGCTTTGAAGTATATGGCATAAAATCTGCCAGAGTCAAAGACAATTTAGTCTTTGATACATACTCATCTTCTCCTGATTCCTCTTTCTTCTTTGAATTGCACTGCCCTTTTGAGGATTTGTCTTTTGATGGAGGCTTTACTGCAGCTTTTGTAGGAGATACAATTGGCTTCTTCAATTGTGTTCGTAAAATGGAATGGGTCCGATTGATTGTCTTTCCGACCATCCAATCATCATATTTTTTCGCAGTTTTGCTTTGGACTTCCTTCCACTCGCCTCCTTCCTCTAGATCTGTAGCGGTAATACACGCTACATGAGATGAAGAACCCTTCAATTTGACTTGTCCCAAGTCGACCATCTTTTGCAGGAGGTCTTTAAAGACAAAACATTCCTCGATGGGATGCCCCAACATTTGATGAAAGGGACAATAATTGGGACGGTCTTCATCTCCTTCCTTGTTTGGCCTCTTGGGCACTGGTAATTGAACCAAATTATTTTCCAGAGCTGAAATGAAGTAACCAGGAACTTGCTCACTTCAGAAAGAGTATGTTTTACACTTCAAATCCTCAAATTGTTTTCATCGTTTATCTCTTTGATCATTTGGACAAAACAGCCTTTTTTGTTGGCGTTCAGGAGGTGGAGCCCTTCGAGAAGATGAAGGTTTTGAAGTAGAAATAGGTACAGGTTCTTGTTTAAGCATAACTATAGCAGTTTCCGCTTTACCCATTCTCCTTCCTGGAGCTGATAGAATTATACGAGATTTAACCTTAGCCTGTATAAGGGAATCTTCAATCTGTTGAGCTATTGAAGTAAGGTCTCGAAACCCTCCTGTGTATTTCACAGGGATAAATGGCATGCGTAATTCCTCACGCAAATTTTCCACACAGATTGGAAACAATTCCTCCCGAGGGAGTGCTAAACTCAGGGAATACGTTAATCCCTTCCAACGAGCAATGAAATCAGAGACTCTTTCATTCTCCCTTTTCTTGCAGTTTGTAAGATCGAAAACTGTCATTTTTGGCAAAGTTGAGCTAAACTGAAGAAGGAATTTTTGACGAAGATCCTCCCATCCGATGACTGATCGGGATTGCAAGCTTGTATACCAGACAAAAGTTGGTCCTTGCAATGTTCGCACGAAGCATCTGAGTTTCTCTGCTTCTTGCTGCTCTGGAGTTCCCATCATAGTTTCACAACAAGACACGTAATGCGTCAAATGTTGTTCAGGGTCTCCTGATCCATTGAATGTAGGGAAAACAGGGTTTCCAAAACTGGATGGAGGAGAAATTGAATCTACCCATTCAGGGTAAACTTTCTTTTCAGGATGAACTTGCGCCCGTTTCCCTTCCATAGTTTCTAACCGAGATGTTAATGACTCAATAGTAGTTATTAACTTTTGAGAAACATCAGGTTAAACTTGGTTTTGGGTAGGTGCAATGAATGGAGCTTGGAGAGACGTGGTGGTTGGTGCTGCAACTGATGGTAGTGCTGCCAACCGTTGTTGCGTTTGACCCGCAGGATTAGACCTCTGAGGGTGTACTGATAAAGGAGGATATTCCTGATCCATCTCAGTAGTTACAACAAATTCCTTCGGCTGTCATACTTCATCATTCTTAAGAAGAAGACTACTCTGAAGTAGTTCTACATTCAACTTTCTTAATTCTTTCATTTCTTCCGCCTGTTGTGCAAAACTTTTATCTAATGAGAGTGATTGACCTCCTTCAGAGGAAGGATGAGAAGTAACTTGAATATTTCCTTTCCCCTTATTGGATCCTTTTCAGAGAGGGGGAAGTGGGTTACTTGAAGGAATACCCAGATTTTGGGTAATCCTTTGATTACGTGTGCGCACACCTTCTTCATTTAGGTCTGTGTGTGCAACTTCTTGAGTAGGAACCTCTTCGCCTGATCCCTCTGATTGAGCCTCATCTGGTGAATCAGCAGCAACGGCATTGATGACATTAATGGATTCATATTGCATGGAATCCTTTCTATCAGCATTTCTGTGATATTGTCTTCTTCCATGTCCATGATGAGACATGGCATTCCGTTGACTTGATCTCTCAGGAATTTCATGGAGAACTGTCACTTGGAGCGAATCTCCTGATAGCTTGGATCTTCATTCCTCTTGAGGCTTATTCCCCAATCGAGAGAATACTAACTTTATCTGAGGGAGGGATTGAGGATTTGAAAAATTCCCCAGTTCGGTGGATTGGGGATGTTCCTGCTGCTTCCGCTCAACTCCTTGAATCCCATTTGTTGACTCTGAGGGTTGGGTTAGAGAAGTCCCCAGTCTGACAAGCTGGGGTGTCTCTTGACATGCTATGTCTGAGATCTTCATAAAATCTCTCTTGATCTTGTGAATCTTAGTTCGGAAATTAGCTAGATGCATTAACCTGTATCCACTTTTATCACTTGGTTCAACAGACCGTTGGATGATTTCCGAAACATCTGTCATTTGATGATGTGTTTTCTCCAGACGAGAGTCTTGTGCAATATTCTCGCCTGCTTGATGTAGGAGAAATTCAACAACTTGTTCTATATATACTTGATTTTGAGAGGAACTAGTTGAAGCCTGTTCTTTAGAAAGCTTTTGATTATGAACAAAGCCCATTGACTGTGGTCGGTCATGGGCAATAACAATGCATGAGACCATTTTCAGCAGGCTTTGCTGACTGTGAAGCACTGTGAAATGTAGTGCTCCGTGAACACCCCATCCTCTGATATGATCATCAGATGGAGCATTGGCAATTAACTGACGCAATTTTCTTAGTGCGCCAAGGCATGAACGTTGAAGGGTTCTCTGTTTCTTTTCATCCTTCGGATACCGAGAGACTGATAGAGATGCCAAATCAATCTGGCATTGTAACCCTTATATTATCGTAATATGATTTTCATAATCACTGTAAGATAATACTTTCTTCTTTAATTGACAAAGAGTCTTCCATATGTTGAGACGAATATCATGGATTCCATCATCCGTCAACATCTTTGGAATGTCGTACTAGGAGTCAGCCAAAGGCCAAAACATGACTGGTACTTCACCTTTTGTCAGTTTTTTCCTCATGTTCAGCATTTCCTCTTTATCATTAAATGAAGATTATTCTACCTGTTTGGACCAGAGCTGATGCTTCCTTGTTGCTTCATTAGGTTTGACAAGGTTGGTAGAGAGTCCGCTATTCATGCTGGAAGATGAATGACCTGGGGATGGTTCGAAGAATAACCTGAACCCCAGGCTATCCTCTGATGGAGAAAGAGTTTCACCTACCGACAGTAAAGCATCAGACATGACTGGCTTCACGTTTGCAAGTGACTCAAGATAAGAGGGCTTTCTCAGCACTACATTACCTTCTGAAGAATTTTTGAGACAACGTGAATCACTATTGCGGAGAGGACATTCGCAGCGAAGTTCATCACCATGAGGAGGACCGTCATGATGGGTTACAGCAAGAGATAAAATCTCTCGCTCCGTGGTCTTCTGACCACACAGAGGGTTCCTGTGACTCTCATCTGAATAAGAAACTTCAAGATTGATCGAAATTTCATGCAGCAAGCCTTCATGAGGAAGTGTCTGTTGAAGACCTTCAAAATTAATGTTCCCGTTATTGGGAACTGAGGGAGTAGAATCTTTTATTCCGACAGATAAATGTCTGAGGGCTTCAAGAACTCCAACATCGAGCAAGGCCTTGTTGCAGATTAGCCTTTGATCTCATGACTATGCTGGGCAGATCTTTTTCTTAGATGCCTTCTTACTCACTTTAGAAACCACTTGTTGACGAAAGTGGTTACTCTGAGCAGGTATATTTGCCTGATCAGGAAAGATGGTCAGGTTAGGCTGACGATCTCCACTCAAATCAGGTGTGTGTGCCTGACTTGGTTGTCTGTATGATATGGGGGAGTATGCCCCATAACCCTCTTGGACTGGAACAGATGTGTGTGTCTGTTCCGGAGTGAATCGTTGATGTGTCACTCCACTGCTAGGGATAGATTTATGTGTCTGTCCCTGTGATGATGCTGAAGCTATTATGATATCCTGGCAAGCATCCAGAATATGAGCAGGAATTTGCTTCTGCTCTTTCACCATTGAAAAAATATGTTTGGTGACTTCAGCCGCCGGAACGGGGATATACGTCCATTCCGGGCTTGGAGTAGGTGTATGTGCCGGATCCTGTCCTCCTTTTCCTGTCATTGAATCCGGAAAGTACTAAAGTGTGGAGGCAGACAGTTGAGTCTGCCTCCTATTTGTCGTCGGGGCTTTCCGACTGACTTCTCCGTGCGCTACCAAGCGAGACTGTTGGTAGGCTTGATTAGTATTAGCAGGTGTATGTGCCTGCTGATTACACTTCACCAAACGCGGTTGACGAGATCCATCATATGTAGTCATACGAGCCTACTGACTAACTGGTGATGTATAGGCAGGTGCATGTTCCTTCCTATGGTACTCTGCCGGAATTGCCTGGCGGGATTGGCGTGATGTTGCCAGACGAGTCTGCTGGACATCGGAATTAAAACGGACAGGTGTGTATGTCTGCTCGTTGTTTTCCACCATGTTAGGTTGGTGGACTTCTCCAGAGATGGCAGGGATGACAACCTGCCTATTGTTAACCGGATTCCGTCTCTGGCGGTTCATCTTTCCTGCTCGGGTTCGAGGAACCAGAGATGAATGCCTAGAGTCGGTACCCTCAACATGTTGAGGGCGCACTACCGCACGAGTCTGGCGGCGATTGTTGATGGGAGCCCTCGAGAAGGACTCCTGTTTTTTTGAATTAAGGCCCTGTTGGACCTGCTCATTCACTTCCTCAGAGTAAGGGAATGAATGGAAATTGCGTTCCAGGGATAACGACCTGAAACGGTTGGAGATGGTAGTCAGCACTGCCTGCTTCTTGATCGCTGGCCGCCGTTGTCCGGATGACCAGTTAGAGTTGTTAAATTGGAGGGCTTGACGAGCGGCCTCCAGAGTTGGGATAGTACCATTGCGACGGTACTCCTTAACCAGTGCATTAGAAACCCAGCATTGAATACGCTGAGTCAGTGATGTCATCCTCAGAGCGGACAACGTTCCAGCAGGAGTAGTAGCATTGGTTTTCACAGCAGCAGACCTCATAGTAGAAGTGTTCACAGCAGTAGTACTCACAGGGGTGAATTTAAGGATAGCCATTTTACAGAAGATCTTGAGAAAGGAGTGCCTATTCCATATAACAGACAAAATCAAGATGAATCCGGCCACTGCATCTTTTGTATGAGCATATGTCAATGATTGATTTGTTGGCCCAAGGGGCCTAACAAATAAGAAGAACATCACTTTAACTTGGTTATGGATTCACGTCGGGTTCACCATTTTTTGTTTCGCACAGATTTCGGGGATGACCTCCTGGACGAGAGATTCAAACGTTCGGATCGGTTTCTAGTGGGTTTGTTCGTAGAAATGGAAACATCCAATGATTCCACATCCGTTTGGACCTACTTTCCAAAGGCAGGCGCTCATTAGCTTGTGGACTAATGAGGCTTGGGAATTTGCATTGGTCGAGAGGATGGGAGGTCGGACTCATCACACCTTTTTGAGGGGAATTATTGTCTACTCCGGGACTCTCTTTATAGATTTCTGTTATGTTCATGAATCCTTATTACATTACCAAGTATAAAATGTAATTTCCTTTAGTTTTAACAATCAATGATTAAATATGCATGAAATTTAGAGAATCTTTTATATGTATTCGAGGTTCTTCATCAATAGAGAATCATCTATATCTGTTTAGAGATTCTTGGTCAATGGTATCCTTCAAAACATTTATATAAAAGTCTCTTGGTCATTATGATGACCAGGCTAGTTTTAAAGACACTCAGTGGGGCACTTGAGGTTTATCGTCATTTAGAAGGACATGGATTATTTCGAAGTTGGGATCGAACCCATAAATGGGCTACCTACATATCCTTTGTTTTGGAAAAAGGAATCAGAACCCACGTAGTTCGAGTAATGGAGTATGATGTTTATGATTGATGGCTCAAAGAAGAATGTCATAATTACTTTTACACTCTAAGATCACGTGTGTCGTGCTCGGTGTGAGAAACAAGAGGTATTGGTAAAAATTAGACAATTATTCCATGAAAGATGCAATCATAAGAAATTGTTTGGGACTTATGTATGTATGACTGCCCAAAATAGATGAAGGTTTAGGATTTACTTTTAGAGAGAAAATCCAGGAACAGGGTCCATAAAGGTATATGTGCTTTATGGTGATTTGAATACTCTAATCTTAGTGCTTACTCCTAAGGAGGATGCCCAAATTAGGAGGGGACTTATGATTGGGTTTTACTCCTAAGATGGATGCCCATAATTATGACTGGGACTTATTTCTGAAAAGGAGGCCTAGTTTAGGGGACTTGGGGCTTACTCCTGAAAAGGAAGCCCAAGATTATGACTGAGTCTTATTCCTGAAAAAGAGACCAAGGTTAGGGATTAAGGTTTGGGGCTTACTCTTGAGAAGGATGCCAACATTTGAGATTGGGGCTTACTCCTAAGAAGGATGCCTGGTATTTGAGATTGGGGCCTACTCCTGAAGAGGATGCCCAAGTTTAGGAACTTTAAGAATTTGGGGCTTATTCCTGAGGAAGATGCCCACATTAAAGGATTTATAACTGGGGATTATTCCTGAAAAGGAGACCCAGGTTAAGGATTCTCTCATCTTAAAGGATGAGGTTGAATGAACGAACTCTCAATTTTTGGTGACATAAAGATGTATAAATCACTAGGTTTTTGAGATATATTCCACTGAATTCCTTTCAGATAAGGAAGTAAAATCAAGAAATCATTCCATAAATGGATTTTAAGAGTATCTTGACGACTGAATCTTGAATAGGAAAGGTGAAATGGCTTAAGAGGGGTAAAATGGGAAAGATGGGCACCCAAAAAGGTAGGGGCGCGCAAGTCTTGAAAGGCGCGCAAGTCTTGCGTGGGCGCGCAAGTATTGGTCGCGCAAGTATACCTGTGCGAGACATTGTGTACTTGCATGATTTTCAACCAGCATTGAAATACTTGAGCGACTCTTTTATAATCCCTTTAGAATCCTCTTGAGGTTCTTCCAGATAAGGGACGCACAAATTCTATTGAAGGAATAAGGTGGCGCGCAAGTGTGACCAATTCCCTCAAGGGCTGGCCATTCAGGCGCGCAAGTGTTGATGAGTTTCAACACTTAGGCCTTCCTCCCTCTCTTTAGATCTTCCGTTCTAGTTAAGAAATTACCTTAGAAGTGTTCCGGAAGGTTTGAGAAGAGACTTGGGCATAGGGAGCTTCAATCCGAGTTTCTGGAAAAAAAATCCTCCTTGAATGGGGGGGCCCACAGGGTCTATTTATAGTCATACGAAGACCCCGGGCGGTTACTAGGCGGTTACCACTTAGGTCGCGCAAGTCACGTGCGCGACCAAGAGCGTCGCACAAGTGTACTTGCGCGACAGTGAGATAACATGCGCGGTGCAGTTGCTGTTGATCCTTTGTTCATTCCTTTGTCGATTTTTGATATTTTCTTCAAAGGATGAATCACTTTGAGCTCGGATATTCCCTTTTCCGATCTTTAGATTCTGTGAAAAAAGGAGCGTCAACACATATGAAATATGGAATAACATACATGATATAATAAACATAATCCTTGATTGAATAAGAAATAATCTTGATTAGTAAAATGTGTTCTTTTTTAAATATAGAGTTCTTTTAGAAGACATTTTGTTTCTGATAAACTCATGTAGAAAACTTGAATACCCATAAAAGGTAAGATAATGATTGAGAAATTATATTTATGAAATATCCATAATGAAAATTGGTTAAAGGAGGGATAATCGCAATGAAATAGCGTTGGGTTCGAGAATTCCACATTCCAAATAACTAAATTCTTCTTTCACATTAATATCATATATAATAACATTATATTTATTAATTACCAATCCTATAACCTTTTAACAATTAATTGAATTCATTTTGATCTTATTAATGTTCATTTATTGTATTTTCTATGAGTTATACTTTTTAATTTAATCTTTTGTGAGTTTTTTTCATACATTTCACGATCGGTTCACTTGTATACATTAATGAATGTTCATATAAAATGAGGATAAAAAAAAATTCATTATATATTAATATTGATATTAATGAATTATAAATGGTCTTATAACGAATTTGGATATATTTTATGAGGATGTATCATTAGATAATAGTTAATGATGATCATTTTTGGTTAATTTGTGTAGTTTTATGGTATCAACAAACTCGTTTTGTTAAATAATTAAATATTATTTATATAAGTTAGTTCTAGAACATATGTAGTGTTTTAATATAAATTTAAAAATATTTTCCAACAATTATAATGTCTTTATTAACATCATTTGTGATATTAATGGAAAATTTATGGTGTATCGCCCATGATGTTGGCAAATTGACATATAACAGGTGGTGATTTAATTTTTAGTTTAAAAGAGAGTGGGAAAAGGAGTTTCATGATGAATATTAAATTAAAAAGATAGAATAAAAATATATAAGAAAATATTTGAGTTATCAAGCCATTTGGATTAGATAAGTTGAGAATAATAGAAGAAATGAATTGAAATTGAAAAGAAATTAAAAGAAAAGGGAAGAGGATTTTACCTCTTGGATTTATCCTAATTGACAACCTCCTTAGGGAAAAGGTTTTATTATTTTAATGATACCACGATCTAATATTTGTAGGGGAGTGTATTAGAGATAGTTTTGGTAATAATTCGTAATAGTTTCAGATATTTAATGGTGTCAGGAGAAGAGGGGGTTTCGGGTGGTATTTATAGTGGATAAAATGAATGTTTTATCATTATTTAATTCATTAGTTTATTTTTTTTCTCAAGACAAGAAATAGTGTTTATTATGGAGACTAAATTTAGTAACTAGATCATGTTAGTTCTATGTAATGGTTCATAGATCATAAATTACTCTTTTAATGGTGTATTTAACTTACAATTTATATATACCCTAAATTACTATATTTTACTATTAACCAAAAATTAAATAATTTTAAATAAATCCCAAAAATTCATACAAATCATTTTTCAAAATGTATAATTCCAAGATGAATTTAAATTTATGTAATTAATTTTATAAATATGAGTTATTTTTGTCTTTAAATCATCATTTACATGGAAAAAACATTTTAAATTATAACAGATTTTATAGGAGTTTGAAATATTACGTAAGTCCCCATAAAATTATATTAAAATCATAATATTAATTTACGAATATAATTATGAAAAAAAATTAATTTAAAATTATTATGTTAACCATAAATGTTTAGTAAATATTTATGACTTGAAAATGACTATACTTAATTATTAATTTTTAAAACATTTATTTATAAAGACATTGATATAATTTTTCCTATATTTTATTTATAACATGCATAAATTTTATTTATAATTTCTTGGATAGGATACTATTCATTATTCTAGTTTAATATTTTTAAGGTTCATATTATTATTCTTAATGACAAGTTACTATTTCATCAGTACCGGTTCTCTAACATCTAGAAATACTTCTTATTTCATTAATCAATCATTTATTTTGTTTTTATTATCATCTGTAAGTAAATTTATGTGATTTATATTATATTGAATTACTATAATAATGGAGAAGTTGAATTGATAATATTTTTTCTCATTATAGTAAGTGAGTAATTAAAAAAAATTTAAAACAAGTTTATAAAAAAATATTTTGAAATAAAATAGAATTCCGACCTAATAGAGAGATAATGTCAAATTTTCAATAAAACATTTTCATAGTAATTTTTATTATAAATGAGTTAAAAATGGTACTATTATTTCAATATATCATTAATAACCAGTATTAATGAAACATTATGATAATTTTGGAGAGATTTCATCAATTGAAGCATAATCTAAACAATCCTAACAAACGATGATATTGCAGTTATAAAATCATACAAATATGATGACATATAATTATAATCCCCAATAAAGAATAACATAAAATAAATAATATAATATCATAAAGATAAATATAATAATGAAATAACATGTAAAGGGGGAAATATATACATGTCATAAATGAATATATGACTATAACATAATATATGTCTCAAAGAAGGAAACTTGTGAGAAAATTATCATACCAATTCGGTAACATTGACACCATAACCCCATGAAAGAATGATACTAAAATATATATGAAAATCCAAATAATTCTCATTATAATAATAAAATCATACATATAGGGGTATTATACAAACCACATACTTGAAATATTTGGGGAACATGTCTTGTGGCCCACGAAAAATAATATTGAGATGAAAATCCCTTACCTTAAATCTTGATATAAATTGTACTTATTAAATCCACCTATATAACAAATATGTTTTTATTATAAATATATTATAGATACATAATAATTTATATCATACCATATATGATTTTATTATGACATTTTATAACCTATTTATTATCAACTCCATGTTAATGTTATGTTTCCTATAATAATCGCATTGTTTTTCATATATATTTATGTTTGTTTTATTTTTGGACGAATTACATTAATTATGACTTAATAATAAAAAAATTTATAAAAAAGCTATAAATATCAAATATATTCATAATATATGCTTTTACAAATATCTATAAATGATATAAATAGGAAACGAAAAACAACCTTCTTGGAGACGGTTGGCTGAATATACACTTTTTGTTTCCATCTTCCTATTAGATTGAAATAATGAATAACATTTGAGATATTATAATTAAAGGATAATTTTAATTTCATGATTATTCTTTTTTGTTAAAAACAGTTTTATTACATTCCATTTAATTCATTAATTAATCACGTAACTTCATGAAGTGGTAGTCCACCATAAAAAAATTAACATTATTTTATTCCAAAAAAAATAAAATGCACGGAGTTTATGGGCGATATAATAAATCAACAATAATATAAAATTAATAAAATATTAAATATTAAATACATATATATAATTTATATCATTATTAATATATTTTATAAGTTGTAATGGAAAAAAATCATCGATTTTGGAAGGTACTCCTCAACACACATGAACGTTATTTTGTAACCCATTTATCAGAAGTGTGTGTATGCCATCCCTGGTCATTATTTAAAATTAATATATGATTTATAATAAATGATTAAACATATTAAAATAGTTAATATCATGAATTGTATTTTATTTAAAAATTTTGTATATTACATAAAAATATAAAACAAGAAATATATCATCATTATTGAAAACATATTTAACATGATCCTACATAAAACGACATGAGACAAACTGGAGATATTCATAAGAAATGGTGAGATATAAATCCTATTAATGAAAAAAATTTAAGAAAATAAAGATATTAACACATTCTAGAAAATATACAAATCAATTGTGCATAAAAGTTGATGGGATAATAAAAATGAAAATGAGACAAGATATAACAAAATAATCATAAAGGAAACATGAGAAATATAGATGCAACATAAAACATAGCATCACTATCGTAGGTCAAGGTTAACTACAAAAAAATAATGATTTAAAAACTCAAATAAAGAAATCATTTTTACTCCATGTCCCAATATGATATCTTATGAGACTAAACATTACCTAATACATTAGAACACTATATAATTATTTCTTCACCCGTCACATTAATTTCATTATCATGATTATGTATTCCACATAGATCATACAACATGGATTGGTTTATCATTTTTTTTATTCTTCAATAATTTATTTTTGAATATATAAATGTAGGTATCATTTAAAAGAATTATATGTTTATAAACATTATTACCATTGATAAGAAATGTGCATTGTTTTCACTGGACATTTAGTTTGGCATGTAAAATCATGGTGAAATTTATGCAGTAAATGATGTCACACAAAAATTTATAAAATGGATTGATGGGAGAAAAATGGTTCTATAATAATTTTGAAGTAAAATTTTCAGAAAAAGGGACATATTAATACATATCCCAGCATTAGGAATTGTAAATAAAAGGCATAAGATATTAAATAAACTAGAATAAAGAAGTGAAGTTGAGGACCCCTTACTTCCGTGTGTGACTCAGTATTCATGAGAGTAGATTTTGAGACAATTGGGGAACCAAGGGAGGAATCTGGAAATGGTCTTCTAGAGTGAGGACGTGATCAATGGATTTTTAGTGATTGTAACTGTGATCATGGGTGGGGTATATAGAAAATGAGTGTGGGATTCATTATAATTTTTCAATATGAGGTTTTGGAATATATTAACTAAAATAACAAATATTAATCCTTCCCATAGTTTTCCCTATTATTTATACAAAATTTTAGTGGATTTCATTATTTTTTATGTTCCAAGGTCCAAGAAAATAAAATAATTACCTCAGTAATGAGGAAGTGATTCATACTATTTCAAAAATGATTTTAAAACCTTAAAATATAATTATGGATTTGTAGGATTCACAATGGATATATAAAATTAATAAAATAAACATAATATTAAATTATTTTAAATGTAAAACATATATTTGGTTATATATTATCTTTATAGAATTTATTAAATATATTATGGGTCATTATCATGTCATAATATGCATCATACATTTATACAGTATTTACTTTTTACCCAAATATTTGACTGCCTTATTAAATCATTATAAATTAACTATTGGATAATTTCAAAATTTTATTCAAAAAAATTATATTCATTTTATAAAAATAACTTTTTAATTATTTTTTTTTCAATTTTAAAATAATAATCAAAATTTATTGAGAAATGATGGGTTTTCTGTCAATAAGTCTTTTGGAAAACATATTAAATTTAGATTTGAATTCGTAAAAAATGATATAATCATTTATATTTGATAAATATTTTTAAATAATTATAATTCAGTAAAAAATTATTTATTTAAAAAAATATTGAATTCAACTAAAAAAATCATATTGGAAATTGAAAACTATTTAGAGATACAATTTGTGTTTTATTATAAAAATTTATAAAATCTCTTATAAATTATCAATAAAAAGAAAATGTTAACATTATTCTTGTGAAAAAATATTCATATTCTTATTATTAATTTAATGATACATATCCCTTTGATTCACTAGAATATTCACTAAGAAAATGGTTCATGATGGTGAGACTTTCATGAGGTGGTTCAGTGTACAAGGTGTGGGTCATGATCTCAATGAGTTTAAACTTCTCCCATAAACTGTTTAGATCATGATTAAGTTATTAGATCTCATAATAGGCTTGGACAAGGGAAATCCATGAGATTCCATCTCCCTTGAATGTTATAAAAAATTTCATTCATTTGGTGTGATCAAACTAGATGAGGACATCAATTCCTTTATCTGGGTGAATTAGATTTCTTAAAACATTAAATTTATACTATACATATGATCTTTTTAAATCGTTATATTATCAATGGTAATGATGCTTGACATTATTTTAAGTCTATTTTTACATAATAAAACTAAAAAAGTGTATGTTTTTTCTATAACCATACATAATAATACATTAAAATAAATCAAATGTGTAATTTTTATTATTACAGTCTAGGTCATTACAATATCCCCCCCTTAAGATATTTCAACCATGAAATATTCATTTCCTACTCTAAAACATTTGAGAGTAACTCTATTTCATTACATCCTACGGTTCTCACGATGCTTCTTCAGGCTTTGAGTTTCCCCAAAACCATTTGTCTCAGTTCATTGTCTTATTTTGTAAAAATATATCACTACACTATAAGTCCTTCACGGAATTCACTTCATAGGAATAGTAATTATTCAATAGTGCTACCTTTGGATTGAGTACATTAAAGGGATCTGGTATGTACTTCCTCAAGAGGGACACATGAAATATATCATGTTCATGAGATAGGTTATGTGGGAGTGCTAGTCGATAGGCCATCGCTCAGATCCTAAAAATGATCTTATAGGGGTGGATGTATCGTAGAAAATGATTTCCCTACTTTCAAAATCTTATCACGTTCTTTTATAGTGATATATAGAGGAATACCATATCTCTAAAATCAATATCTATGTCTCATCGATGATTTTCAGCCTATATTTTGGTCAACTCTACGCAGGTCAGATGTGCTAACAAATGTTCATATCCTTTTCCATAATTTATTTGACCATTTTAGGACCAAGTGATTTTCCTTCCCCATCTTTATCCCAGTATGAAACTATTCTACCTCTCATTACATAAATGAATTAATAGGGGTAATTTGGTTTATTGATTTAAAATTTGGGTTTTATGAGAACTCAACGAGAGGAGGTTGATGTTCACATCCTCTTTTTAATTTCATATAACATGATCTCGACATGACTTTACATGTTTGATGAGTCCACTCATACTGAAAATAATTTTTATGATGATAGGCCACACAGAAGTTTAGCAAATTATTTAGAGAATATTGGATACTTTTCCATTACATGATGGTAAATCTCAAACATTGATCAGATAAAATATATAGTGGTACTCTATCCAACCTCACCAATTTTTCAATTTATTTTTATTCAACTTAGTCAATTGATAAGTCCTCTATAATTTCAATAAATCGAGCACCCTTTTTATGAATATGGACAACAAGACACATAGAATTTTTTCTTCTTAATGCATTAGAATATCTATGAAACAATTCCTTATGGATGTCTCCACAATTCCATGTTGCAATGGGTAATAGTTAGATCATCCCCTATAGATGTTTTTCTTATAATACATCACTTTATCACATAAAATGAAGTTTAATGTATATTATGTGATCTCCTTATTCATATTTTCCCACTAATAGATCTCTCATATTTCTCAAAAAAACATTCTTCACGCTCGGTTAATATTGATGGTTGATCTATCTGTGTCATTCAAAATCTGTATATTTATCTTTTTATTAGATGATACACATAGTTGTGACCCAAATATTAAGAATCCTTCCCCATGAATTGTTAACTCTTTGAATTTCTATTTTCAAATAGCTTCCACCATTTTTTGAATTTCAATAGCATCTTTTTTAGAATACTTTATCTTTTCAAAATGATATGGCTATGAAATCATTTTACAATGGATTGATGAAGATAATTTCATTATGATTACAATTTATATCCTTTTTATTTCTAAGAAAATTGGATCCCTATAAATAATCATCAATGGTATAATTATCAGATCCTTTTTACATTGAGCATCTGACACATTATTTTCCTTACCAGGATGGTAGTGGAATGAGTAGTCAGAGCCTATAATCATCTCCAACCAATGTCACAGTTTCATATTAAATTGTTTCTATGAAAATATATACTTGAAGATTTTATTATATTTATATATGACACGCCTCTCCTTAAAGTGGTAATTCCATCGGAATTTCGATGAAAATATCACTATAGAAAATTGCAGATCATGTGTTGTCTAGTTTTGTTCATAAACTATCAACTACCTTGACGTAGAGGCTATCACATTTTAATTATTCATTAATAGACGACCCGATCCATTATTTTAAGCATTACTAAATACCAAAATAATTTCACAACTTTTTCAAAGTGTGACTACATGTGCGGTGATGAGCCTCCATTTCGCCTCATTGAATCTCTCATAATATTAATGATTACAAAAAAATATTACTCAATAATGTCTTATATTGGGTAAACGATTTAAAAATCATAAAAACATTCTAAAAAATCAATTATAGAACCAAGATAATCCATGGAAACAATGGATATCTATCACATATGTTAGCTATATCCATCTTTTTAATTGCTTAGGTTTTTGTAGGGTCCAAATATATCCCATTTCATGTGATGATATTCCCAAATAATGAGACTCCCATAACCCATAAATCACAATTTAAATAATTTTAATAAAGATTTTCATATTATAAGGGGTTTAGAAAAGTGGTATGAAACTTAATATGTTCCTACATGATTTTAGAATATAGTATGATATCATATATAATGAATTCCACAAATTTGTTGAGGTATTATCTAAAAGATGTATTCATCAATCCAAGGAATATTTCTGGATCATTATTGAGTTCAATGGGAATTACTATGATCTCAATGTTCCCTTACCTTATAAGAAAGAGATTCCTAAGGGATATCCTCATTCATTAACCTAACATGGTAATATCTTATTCATAGATCCACATGGGAATATTATTATAACAAATATACATGATCAAAAAAGTCATTAATTTATGGAATAAGATACTTATTCCTTAACATGATCATGTTTATCTCAAGATTATAATGAAATGATGTATTGACCCATTCTTCATCTTGTAATAGATAACTAATTCACCCCATAGGGAAGCACTTGGGTTTATGAAGCCATTATCATGATTCTCCTATGCTTTCTTCATCATCTCTATATGTTCCATAATAGATATTCTATAAAAAATCATAAAAAATGTCCATTCCCCTAGTATATGTTTTATTGAAAATTCAACCTCTCCACTTGGAGGAAGACCGGGATGTTCCTTCGGAAACACATAGTCATATTCCCCTAAAATTTTAATGAATTCAAGGATTATTCTTTTAGTATACTAATTAATTTGAGAAATATATTCTTCCCCATAGGTAAATAATATAAATTCTTCGTTTTTTGGTTATAAAGATGATTCATGTTTTTCTGTGAACTTTCATAGAATTGGAGGATGATTCACGATACAGGGACTGATTTTATTTCTCATAGAAATTTTGGTTGGATTTATATAAAGACATATAATCCATTCCAAAAATTTCATCAAATTTCATCAAAGAGAGCAAGAAATGGTTCTTTTGAAATTTCATCCGAATGATTATGATAGGGGGTATTATATTCTACGGAAGTAATAATTTCCCAATTATCCATTTTCACCACCATATTTACTTTAATCATTTGTGGTGGTGTTTGAGTAGTTCTAATAAACATTCATGATATGAAGGAATGCATATAACTAGAATAAAAAATTGTATTCAATATTTTGAAATGAATACCAATAATACATGTGACCAATCTGTTATTAGGAACCACCTCAGTGGTTGTGATGGAAAACACTTACTCGTGCTTCCTTGGAGGTTGTTGGTTATCTCTGCAAACCCTTAGCTAGGTGAATTTTTTGAATAGTTCCTTGATTACTTATAGTTGAATCATTGATTAGTGTATTGACTATTGACCAAGGAATTCTGTTCAACTAACACATTGGTTGGTTTTTCATATCAATAATTTCCAGCTAGGATCACTTCCTTCCAAAACCTGAAGCATTTCCTTATCCCCCATAGGAAATTTCTAGGGTATATCTTTCTTCAAATTTTACAGGTGGGATGTTGAAATTACTTGGTATCGTTAGATATCCCAATCAAGATGCCATAATATAACTCCACATTCATCATTTTATCCCTATGATATCCAAGATATTTTTTGATCTCTTTATCAACTTTGTGGGACCATCAAAATATTTCCTCATATCTAATAATGACTCAAATTATGGGTTCTTTTCATAAAGACCATTTTATACTACTGATGATGTGGTGAACCTTGTATTCAAGGGTAAAAAGAAATCTGGCGTTCTATCTTGAAAGTTTAGTGATTTTTCCTCATATTCCCAAATAGATTCATATTCTTCTATCATGAGTGATGTTAAAACCATTTCCATTTTAAGTTTGACAATGTGAGGAAATTATTTATATAAAAATATTTTATGGAATTCATTCTACCCCCATGATTTGATCTCTTCCTTAATAATATTTTTTGTGATCAATGTGAAACATATATCAGCATCTATATTTATAAATGATAAACATCTAGTAGATCCTTCTCTTTCACAGAACATTGATGGATGTAGAAGATATGCTATGTGGAGTAGATCCATTATTCCATTAATAATAGATTGAATGTTCTATTGAAATTTTGAGGCCTTTTATGAAAAAATTATCAATCATATATTGTACCCTCCTAGGGGAATTTGGATTCTCCTCTAGATCCTGGATTAAATTTCAATTCTGATTCTTTTAAGAGTTTATCTAAATAATATTTTCAATTACAACTCCTAAAGGTTTTGGAATCTTGTTGGGGAAGTCATTACATTACCCATCTCATTTTTTTTATTTACATTATTCCTCCGATTTTCAGCCATCATCTAGAATAAAATAATTGCTTGGGATGATTTATGTTAATTAATTAAACACATAAAGTGTAATCCCTTCACCATAAAGGGATAAAATATAAATTATAATTTTTCATTAAATTGTGAATTTATAGGATTCAATATATGTTACCCATGATTTATTTCATAAAACATATTTTTATAGATATTATTTCTTCCAATTAACAAGGATCATAATGATATTATGCCATTTCCAAATAAAATCCATTGAGAGTGTAAAATTAAGTGTGTAGCAAGTCCCATTGTCATCCACCAGTTCTCGGTCTAGTGTAGATCAACACGGTGTTTTGTGTTTTTTACTCTGTATATATGTTCCACATTCACATCCACTTGTAGTTTCAAAATAGATATGCATTTTCTTTATAAAACACATACTAAATACTTTCCATAATTTTGTGTTGTTTTCATAAAATTAGTCATATCTATATGGATTTCACTATAGTTTTCTAATATTAATCCAAAAAATAACTATACTTTTCCATCAATAGAAATAATAACACCCCTTATCTTTATTCTACATTAATACATTATTTGTTAAATACAATTTCACTTAATAGAACCCAGAAGTCTAATAATTCTTATTCACTTGGGAATTAGGTATATTATTCTACAACTTAATATAGTAAATGCATCATCTTTATTGAAAACACCATTAAAATTGTCAGACAAAATACTTCATGGGGTAACCCTGAGTAATTCATGAGAAAGGGGGGATCTATAAAACCTAGTAAGGGAATAAAAAATGAATAAAATTTAAGGGAAATATAGGTTAGAAAATATTAATATCAATATGGTATATAAGGAGTAGGAATAAAAAATGGACTATGTGAGATGATAATGTATGATAATCATAATGGAAACATTGAAAATGTGGAAACAAGTTAAAAAACTACATCATAATCAAGGGTTAAGGATAATTGAAATGAAATCATTATGGAAAAATTAATATAAAGGAATCTGGTTCAATCCCTATCACAAAATAATTTCTCTTGAGACTAAAAATTACCCAATGCAATTCAGGGAAATATAATTTTTGGCACACCATCACTTCTATTTCATTCTCATGCTTGAGTGTGCCACATGGATCATAAAAAATGGATACATTCAACATCATTTTTATTCCATGATCATAAATTTTAGAATTCATACATTTAAATCCCAAATAAAATAATATTATGTGTATAAAGGTGAAGACGGATGATATTATATGGGTATGGTATTCACTACACAATTTTTTTGGCCTGGAAGATTGTAGAGACATTTCTAAAGCATAACAACGTTACATAAAAATTTATAAAATGGGTTTATGGGAGATAAAAGGTTGTCTAATCATTTCTACATAAAATAAAAAGTAATAGATACATCTAATAACCTATCATAAAATTCGGATTTGTAAAAAGAGGGAATAATATAATTAAAAATCTCAAAGAAATTAGAGAAAGTGAGGATCCCTTATGTGGGATTGTGTCTCTAAATGATTGGGAGGATCTTCTAGAAAGATTTGAGGAACCTTGGATGGTTTTTAGAGAGGGTAGATAATTTTAAGGACATGATATAGGTATTTTTAAAGAATAACATTGGATGATTGTGTGGTTCAATATAGGAAATGAGCAGTGATTTTTTTTAAAAACGAATGTTCTGGACTCTATATAATAAAATTACAAAAACCACAAACCATACCATGGGTTTTCCCATGTTTTCTTTTAAATGGAATTGTTATTCAATATTTTATAAGTAAAATGGTATAAATTAATAAAATTATACAATTACTAATGTGGAAGTGAGATGTTCTCTTAAAAATTTATTTTTAGAAACATAAAATATATTAACAGTTATAGGGGATTCAAAAAAGATATATAAAATTAAATAAATATAGCGAAAATAAAATTATTTTAAATTTAATACATATATTAGGTCATTTAAATCATTTACTGTATTTGTTACATGACTTTTGGGTTTTTATTTTGTCATAATACACAGTGTATATTTATACATTATTTGATTTATACCCAAAAATTCTATTCTCTCAGAAATTTTGAAAAATTAACCATTGAATAATTTTTCTATTATGATTCCAAAAAATTATTAATTTTATATAAATAATTTACTAAATATGTGATATTTTACATTTAAAATAATAATCAAAATATATTCAAAAAAAATTGGGTTTTTAACAATTGTCGTATTTTAACTCTAACAAAGTTTACATTTTTCTTCATAAAATTATTTTATAATTTATATATGATAAAAATTATCTAATAATAATATTTTATAAAATATTATTTATTTCAAAAAAACCACTAATTCATAAAAAAATTATTATTTGAAATTTAATACTCTCTAAAAATATTTTTGGTGTTTTTTATCAATAATCAAAATAATTTATAATTTAACTTTGATAAGAAAATAGGAACATTATTCTATATAAAAATAAAATAAAATATCTATATTGTTACGGACATCATACATATATATTTAATACAGTAGGAATTATTCGATAATATCAATCAAAACCAAGGAATGTTTATATCATTTTCACTATTGTTGGACTTGGAATGTGTTCAATAACTAAAATCATTAATGGATCCTTATATATATCCTCTATTGAGATGATGTGGATAAAATATGAAACCTTTTATAGCCAAAATTCACAATTTTCAAATTTGACATACAATTTCTCTTTAATAAGGGTCACTATTACAATTCTCAAGTAATGTTCATGATCTTCCTTGTTGTTTGAATAAAAAAAATTCCATCTATAATGACTATCAAAAAATTATTGAGGCGATATCTATAGACATGATTTATTAAATACATAAATATATTTGGGGAATTCATCTGACCAAGAAGAAGTACAATATATTTATAGTTTCATTACCTTGTATGGAACATTGTCTTGGGTATATCCTCATTTGTAACCATAAATTAATGATATCGATAATGTACAAGAATCTTGTAAAAGTATTAATCTCTCCATAGTTTGTTGAAAATGTAATAAATATGGGATAGATGATACATTTTCATAATGGTGATCTTGTTTAGTTCTAAGTAATCATTATATGGTCATGTTGATCAATCTTTCTTCATAACAAATAGAACAACTACAACACAAGGTGAAACATTTGGTCGAATGAATCCTCTTTGGATATTTTCTTTGAGTTTATTATTTAATTCATACAACTCAATCAGGGTCATTCTACTCGAATTATGTGAAATTGGTGCGGTAGAATTTATAGGGTATATTGAGAACAAAACATCATATTTCGGTGGAAGACATAGAAATTATTAATGTTATATATAAAACAAATCCCAAAAAATAGGCATATCATTGATGTTATGGTTATGTACAACCATTTTGTATAAAAAAAACCCTTTTTAAATGGAGTCATGACCCGTATAATAGAATTTATTTCCATCAAATGTTCATATTTATTTTTCCATAGATATATGATCATATGCTCAATTGGAATGTAAAATGTGAATTTACTTCATTGGAAACTGATGTGAACATTGTTTATATAATTCCAATCTGTTTCAAATATTGAATTTAATTCTACTATTGGGGTAATAACATCATTTTAAAGAATCAAATTACAAAAAAAACATAAATTGGAGTGGAAATATATTCATATGATGTGATTATTATACAATTTTGGGTTTGTCTTGCTCATTTAACATCTAATTGTTGTGGTGATATCCTGATACCCTTAGAAAATTATTTATATATAATAGAATAGGTTGATCTAGAGTCAAATAAGAAATTATCAATTCTATAGTGAATTGAAAATTTTCCATTCATTATGTAGTTGTCATTCCCCTTATCAGAAATAGTAATCACAAGATATATCTCGTTTCTCTCAGTCTAAGATGATGCAGAAGTTGACTATCATTTTTAACCATTTTTTGTGAACGAGTTCTCATAACACCAATTCTCCTTACACATGAATCACTAAACTACATGTGGGGTATTTTTTATATATTTCTTTCTATTTAGATCATTAGCTAACTTTTTCCCTTCACTTATGTAGTTAAAAGCTCAGTAGCCATCCTTCCCACAAATAAAACATTTTCCAGTCCGCATAATATAATTTACCCAATTATTTTTCACGCAATTAGAATAATGTAATGAGAATATTATTTTATCCATGGATATTATATTTCCCTTTTAATTCCATGTTTTTCTTCTTTTCAATCTCATGAGATAGATATATAACTCCAATCTCTACTTCCACATTAATGGTAGATCGAAAAATATCATATCTAAAGAAGTATTTTAGGTCTAACAACATTCAGATACATTTCTTTAATACATTGAATAATTGATCATCCTTATTTTCAGGTTGGATGATAATTATATAAGTTATCCATGAATGTCTTGTAAAATTTGTCTTGTATATTCCACAAGATTCAATATACCACGGATTTGACTCACGTAACTACTAATCTATTATCACATGAAAGAAAAAGAAGAATGTAATTATTGAAAAATAAATTCTTTGAGTCATCCGAATCCACAGAGTCAATTTCATCATATATCATCTTATTCAATATTATATTTCACCACTAGTCAGATTCAAATTCTAAATAATAAACTACTAAAATAATGTTCTCAAGTTTCAATCATTGGAAGGTGAACAATATACATTTAGTGGTGATGATCCTTTTTTATATAGTAACTGATTAGAGGACCCATTAAAATTAGGGTGAAAATTCCTCATAATAAACTCAACAAAATGGTGTTTCCTTCTTTTCCCATTTGGGTGTCTAGCATGATTCATATCATTATAATGTTTTATGATCATTGAAATAATCTTTTTAATTCTATCTCAGATAATATTTTTTCTTAGGTGGAAAATGATTGTTTCCATCAAATTCATTATTAACTTGTTTCTTTTTTGGTCTATCCATTTACTAAAACGAAAATCCACATTGTATGATAAATTTATCATAGTGTGGACCAAAAAATTATGAAAACCCACTTTTGGGATGTCTAAATCACAAAACCATAATTTTTAATCTATGAAATTTTAGGTTCCCCTAGTTATCTTATAATCATCAACTATTTAAATCCTTCTTATTGGTTTACAGATATTTTTTACATTCCCTAACCATATCCTAAAGAATTTAAAACATTGTTTTTTGAAAGGCTTCTTTTTTGTGCACTATTTCATCATCAATTCTAGATCAATACAATTTTTTCGGCTTTTACCTCTATGTAGGTATATGATAAAGAAACATCCACTTGATGTATCTGGATATGGATGTGATTTCTTGGTTACCAATCATTATATTCTTTTCCAAAATTTAATGAATTTTCTCTACACATTGTCTCATCCTTAGATTAATCATTCGACATGTACTTAGAGATATCATTAGGCTTTTCTATGCATAGTTTCCAATGGGTATCTCAAACAGTTCTCTAGTACCAACCATAGAAACTTATTCTTAAAAAACATAGACATTACTTAATTTCTTGGAATCTTCATTTCTTTACACAAACACATGTCCAATGATTTTATTATATTAGGGAAACTGGAAACAGGGAATCATAAAAACTATTCTATAAGTGAACTACATAATTTCCCATTATTTTCCTCATTAAAATTACCCTTCTTAGATAAATTATAGTAAAAAAATATTTATAACCTTGGAAAATGAAACATAATAAGGGGTGATCCTAGATACTCAGAATGGTCAAAATAGCATAATAAATAAGCATAATCATGAGAATAGGTTTATGCAAAGGTGATCATAAAATCTCAAAACAATACCATGTATATCAAAGATCATAATCATGAGAGAAGAACATTGGCACAAGACATGAATTTTTGGTATTAACCTAATAATGTAAAATTATTTAAATATAAGTAATGTCTCAATGAAATGTTTATATTAGTAGAATATGTTAACTCTAAAAACCATATTTTTTGTAAGGGTTCACTCCCAAGACTATCTTAGTGACGAAACATATTTTCTGAATTGGGATCACTCTGTATTCCTACCATGTCTATCTCATGATAAATAATTATTTAACCAATTCATTTAAGGTAGATATAGGTACCTCCAATTGAATAATGAAATAATACATATCTGTTCTACATGATCATAAAAATAATAATATCACAACTCATGGAATAAAATGGGCATCATACTCATTTTATCATATCCTAAACAATGGAAAAAATAATGGTTTGAAAATCATCGTGTCATTGCATAACCCATGAAATGATGTGGGTTTCATAAGAATATTACATTTGGAATGGAAAATATTTCATAAATATTAATATATAAAAACATAAAATATTTAGATAAATAATATTTATTTCTCACTAGTATCATATTCATATTAAGGTAGGATTAATACCAACAGATTTTATCTCAAATGATTCTTTAAGAAAATATATATTAGGATTTGGAAAATAAATTATAGATAACTTTTTAGTAAACATTTTCATTGAAAATATCATTTAATAGTTATTAGGGAAGAGATGGGGAAATTATTGGTTGTGACTTCAGATAATTTTGTTCAACTTATGATCATAAAAATCAACGTTCATTTCATGTTATCATTAATTTATAAATGGGAATTATATTACAAAAAAATATTAATATTCCTTTAAAACGTTATTGGAAAAAATAATACATGGGAAAAGTTAATTTTTTAAAAATATTAAAGAGTAATAAAAAATTATTTAGAGCATATTTAGAAAAAATTGTTTTGATGGAAAATAGTTTTCTTACCAAATAGAGAGAGAATGTTAGAATTTCTTAAAAACATTTTCTTACTACATTTAATCGTTAAATTTTCGATAAAATGGTACAATTACTAAAATATAATGAATATCCAGAGGAGAAGAAAATTAATGATAATTCATGGTACATATCAGTAATGGATTCCTAATAAAAAATCATGATCAGTGGTCAGACTACAACAAGGATCACTGACAACATTATGAACATTGATTCGAAATAATAATCAAAGAATAAAATTAAATAAATCATAAAATATAGATAAAAAATTATATTCATAATATATAATTTTATTTTTTTCAATATATTAACCTCATAAAGGAATATAGTTTTGTGTCACAACATGTGTCTCATAGATTTGAAATTGAGACAAAATTCAATTACCGCTTATCTAGCATTGAAACTGTAACCTCCTCAAAGTGATATCCTAAAATAGATAAATAAATCCTACTAGTTCTAAATATAATATTCATAAAATAAATCAATTCTAACTACACACACCTCATACAATAAATAGGCGATGGCTGTGGTTTTTGTCTCCTGAAAAATAAAAGTGAGATGAAAATTCCATAGCCTAAATATTGAGTTTTATTGTACTCAATCTATAATAATGCATAAAAAATATAATTTTATTATAAATATAATAAAAAACCCTTTTAATTTATATTTTACCATATGTTATTTTATGTTTTACCTTTTATTACCCTTTTATTACTAATCCATTTCAAATTTTCGTTTCAGGTAATAAATGCTTTGTTTTTTATATATGTATGGATTTTTTTATATATAATCCTCTTAAATTAATAATTATTTCATCATATAAAGAATTTATAACATGATATAAAAATAATATATATTTATTAAATATTTAAATACAATTATCAACATATTTTTGAAATATAAAATGAAATACATTATTCACGAAGATGGTAAACAATGTGTACAGATGAACGTTGTTTCCATATTCCAATAAAATTAAATGAATGGTAATTATATGACATATTATCATTATATAATAAATTAAATTTCTATAACCCACATGTTCTTATTAAAACAGTCCTGAATAATTTTCATGTGAATATTAAAACAATCACATAGCTTTGATAGGTTGTAGTCCACCATACACTCGAGCATCGTTATCATATTGCAACTAAATGTACAAAATTAATGTATGTGATGTTGGGACGAAGTTGGATGGATAATGAAGTAAGAAGGGTTTTCTGTTACAGAGTTGTTTTTTCTTGTCAAAGAAGAAAAATCAATTCACTTGGTAAAGGATTTGAAAATCAGATGATGATTTTCAGATTTTTATTTCACAAATATCATAAGTTTTGAGGACTTCTGAATGCAATATTTCTGAAGAAAGGGGGACTAAAGGTGATGCTAGTCATATGACGTTTTGATTGGAAAGAATGATGATGTAGGAAGATAGTGATGTTTTAATACATAACATTGAAAATATGATTATGCTAAAGCTGGACTATTAAAGGATACATATCACGGTGGTGGATTTTGTGATGAAAGGTGAAGAATGGTTATGGGATGCAGTGAAGGGAGCAATGAAAAATAAATTGACAATCTGGAGGTGGCACAAAAGAACAGTTTAAGGAGGCACCATTTTGCAGTGTTTTCCAAAGTTTTGGTCCTGGAAATGGGGAGATAATGAAAGGTGTTTCTGGAAAAGGATGTTGCGAGCAAGTTTTATGATGGCTTGGTATATTCCATACAAGTGGAGTTCCATGATCTGAACATCAAAATCTGGAAAAAAGAGGCTTTTGTGAAATATTAGAGAATTGGCGTAAAATATGAGGATGTATGAAAGATTAGAGAATTGTCAAGAAAGAGGAGGTTGCACGAAATATTATAGAATTGACGTGAAAGAGGAGGTAGCACAAAAGATTGAAGAATTGGTACAAAAGATGATGTTGGAATGAAAGAAAATTCATGCTAAAGGCAGCATAAAATGGGGTTTTGTGATTCATGCATAATTTCTGGTCCAAACATTGAAAAACGTAAAAGGAAGGAAGCAAGCGAATGATTTCAAAAGTTTGTGAATGATGAGGTTGGTTCAAAAGAATCTTGGGAACCAAAGGTGATGTAAAACATGGTTTTTCATGCCAGGAATAATTCGTGGTCTGAACTATTGAAAATGGAAAAGAAAAAAGTGCGCGAAAGATTTTAAAAGTGTGCGATATATGAGGTTGGCGTGAGAGAAACTTCTGCACCACAGGCGATGCCAATCGGGGTTTTGCACGATGCTTCCGGATCATGTGAGACCCATTGGGTTTTTGCACACAAGGGTCAATGGGGTCTATAAATAAGAGGTGACCCCCTCAGATTAATGATTCTAAACAAATAAAGAAATCCAGATCACTAAGGTGATGAAAACCACTAAGAAAAGAGATTGCACGAAATAAATAGAGTTGTGTGCAAGAAGAATAAATTACACACTAGAAGTAGAATTTGTGTGCAAGAAGAGAGTAACGCCCAATATTGTGGTTAAATGAAAAAGATGTTCCATGAAAAAAGTCAAATAATTCATGCCTAGCATAAAAGTTGTATTCAAGACACCTAAAAGAGTGCGAATGATTTGGGGTCTTCCCACATATTTGGTTATGTGTAAGAAAGTTCTTAAGGGCTTCTAGGTAAGAATGTGAAGATTTATACTTCATAGAATACACTTTTTCATTTGAAAAGAACCACTGAAATATTGTAATTCCTTATTTTTTCTAAGAGGGTAGACACACAATTTCGGATTGTTTTCCAAGTTCTAGATGGGTGTAATGGCATATCCTACACATTTTATTCCACATAAAAAAAATTCTAGTGGATTGTGTGGTACTAGATTATTTTTGTACAATACCAAGGACGTAGCTACTATTATTGAGTACTAAACCTTGTAAATCTTGTGTTCATGTGGTTTTTTCTGTTCATTAAAGAAGAAACTCTTCAATAGGAGGTGAAGGTTGTTTCAAAAAAAGGAAACAGAAAAAGAAAAAGACATCACTGATTCACCCCTCCCCCTATTAGTAATACTTAGAGCCTGATTGGGAACATCATGTGTGATATAAAAAATATACAATAATGATTAAATTATAAAAATAATAAGTATAAAATGTAAATAACTTGTACATAATTAATCTAAATCGTGATACATTGTAATGGAATAATAAATGATATGATTTCGGGATGTGGTAGTCCATTGTACACATGAACTCTGATTTTGTAATACTTTTTATAGAAGTGTGTGGGGTTGTATGTTGTATGATTATAATAAAAACTTCATAGTACATTTTTTATGTTAATATTTTCTTATATGGTGGATATAAAATTAATTAATGTGTTCATAGAATGAAATAAAACAAAAAACTATTTTTTATTAATGTTACCACCTTTTCTTGTATATCCTCTTGATTTTCACCAAAGGACTCCCTTAGATGTATTCCATCAATTATTAAGGATTATTAGATGATTGGATGGAATTTAGGAAGATATATGGATATGTATTGGCCAATCGAAATGGAATTATAGTTTTGATGATATGGGGAGAGTTGGTGGCCTTTAATAAGGTTGGTGAGTGGAAAACCTCTAATTATTTTTAAGAGGGAATTGCACCCACATTTTTTTATGTCATGTGAATCCCATAATACAATAATATTGATAATATAATTAATATGGTCAATATATGGATATAAAATGGTTTTTAAGAAGTTTATATGTCATTTAATCTAATTTTATTGTTTATTCGATAAGTAAATTGATTTTCACTTAATCATCAAGATTAATTTTAACTATTTTCACTAATCTCTTTGGTAAAAAATTATGTTGGTATTATTAGATATTATAAATTTTTATGAAGCAAAATTTGGAATCAATTTTTCTAAATTCTATTAAATCAATTTATATATATTAATTTAAAATTTACCCCATTGATGGAACAAAACAATGTGTTTTTAATATGAAAATGTTCAAAATCTTGAAATACTATTATTTAGAATTTCAATGTTGAATTAATTAAAATGGATTAAATTGGATTTATTGATTTATAATTTAAAAAATTATATTTTAAAAAAATTAAATTTTAAATAAACTATATGAACAAATTTTTTGGAAAAGGAAATTTCTAGAAAAATTCATTATTTTTCAATATCTTTAAAAAAATGGAATATTTTAAAAAATTAAAAAAAGTCACCATAAAATAATTTTGAAATTATTAATTAAATAATGAGTTACATTTTCTCAAATTAAATTTATAAAATGGTCAAAAAATGATTTTCTTACTGTATATAGATTGTTATAAAAGGATGATAATCTATGAAAATTGTATTTTCAAGACATATACTGTTTACTTCAAAATATATATCTCATTATAAATATTTTTTCACTAAATAAAACATTTAAAATTAATATTTAAATTATATTTATTAGTTTTTATATTATTAGGTTTTATTACAATATTATAACTATATTCTTTTTAAAATTATAATTATAAAATTGTGTTTTATAAACCCTCGGTTTTGTTTATAATGCAAGTAATACCCAGTGTTGTGTGTAGTAAAATATTATCATGGTGTTGTGTATATGTCATGATTTACATGGTGTATCCTATAACATAATCCATTGATGAAATTTATTTTATTAAAAAATTCATAAATACTCTTGGTGTTGTAGGGAAAATAATAATTATATAATCAACAATTTAAAGGATTTGTAACTTGTGAAAATTAGGTATATACATCACTTATACATAAAAAACAAAAAAAATATGAAAATAACTGTTCTTGATGAACATAAAATACCAAAAATTCACCTTAAATCTTGTAACCACCTAAGTATATAAATAAAATAAATTACTGAGAATAAAAGCATAGTATGGGGAAGAATATGGGATATGAATCAACATAACAAGGGTGAGCATAATCATCATCATCATAAAAAATAATATAATAATAGAGAAGATCCTGATAGAAAATTTAAAAAAATCCATGAAATTTTGTGGTTCATGGATGTGAACCATCATGTCATAGTTTTCAAATACCAAACATAGTTTTGAATAGAGCAAACATCATGTTCGTTATAAGATATGTTAAAAATAATAAAACAACCACTGTGAATAGGTATATAACAATATTTATGACTAAAAACAATATATCATGAGATAAAACTCATTTCTGAATTCATTTTGTGGGTATATAATTTTTGGTACAACCCAGGATTTCATAATATTCACTAATCATTCAGGCCACATAGAAAATATGACTATATGAGTCCAAAAATATCCCTTAAATGAGATAATATCATAAGGATATAAAATAGAATACGCTCATGATTCAAAATATTGAATTACCAGTGAATAATTTTGGTAATTATTAGGATTAATGATTGTTTTTCTTTGGATAAGAAACAACACATGAGGAGTCAAAAATTTGCTTTGGAATGAAAATTCTTGTTAGAAATAATTTTATTATGTTTGATAATCAATGATTAAATATGAATATCAAAAAAAATTACTAATATTGAAGAAATTGTTTAATAATATTAGTGGAATTTACATACCAAATATGTAATCAAAGAGGGATGACCTAATGAAGAGGATCTGGGTTCATGAATCCCCATACATTAATTTGATCTTTATTTCAAATGAAAATAATATCTTGAATAATAAAAATATGTATGTTAAAACATATTTATAGATGTGAATTATTATCATTTTTTCTATTATTTATCCATTATAAATATTATATTATAATTTACAACACAATTTTTTTAATTATTGTTTTTGGATATCTTCATTTTATTATTTTTTTTGTTTTGACTTCACAATCATTGAGCAAAGTCAATTGTAAATTAGTAGTATTGATTATTGAATCCTAAAAACATATATATTTAAATTTATATTTCTTAAATAATTTATTTTACCAACCATAGGTGTTGAGATAATATAAGGATGGGAAATGGCCTCAAGGATAATGAATAGATCATTGGCGAGATATTTTCAAAAGAGTATTAAACTGAAGATTAACATTTATTTTTTCATAATAATGGTTCTTACAGCAGTATAGAATAATTAATATAATGTTAAAATAAATCATAAATACTTTTATATGATTTATAGTTTAAAAAACTAAAATATAAGAAAAAGAGAGAAGAGTTGGTAGGAATCTACTCTTTCTTCAATGTAACTTCTCTTGAATGGCAATAAAACACCCTTGATTTTTGGAGTTGGTTTTCTCCAAAACATCACTATTAATTATAAAAGTATTTATAAGAATTATTTGGGATGATATTTTGATATTTATAGTCTATGTTTTGTGGTTTTTCAAGGTGTGGGAGAGCTCATATTTATACATGAGGAGTGGTATTTTTAGAATAAAATATTAGGTAAAATATTATAACAAATTTAAAAAATGTAATAATGAGACTCATAAAATATAAATAATATGTTATTATAAGTATTTAATAAAATTAAAAAATATAATTCTCATAGTTCATTAAGAAATTAATGCTTAAAAGGGAAACATTGTTATTTTAAGGGAACAATTTCTACTTTATGAAGTAGAAATAGCTTTTTAGGATTAAAAATTAGGTTTTTTTATTTCATTAATAATTTTTTAAATTAAATAATTTTTGGATGAGGATAAAGGTCTACAAATTATAATTTCATTATTATATCATATCTGATTAAATTTAAGATAAAATGATTATGAGAAAAATTGTATTTTTACTATTTTCCTAATAATTAATGTATTTTAGAAAATAACCCAATAAAAATAGAAAATATTAACATGATTATTTTAAAATTTACATTCATTTTATCCAAATAAATTTATAATATATGTAATTTTCTTTTTTAATACAAATTACTTTAAATTTTTGAAATATTTTAAAATAATGTCCATTAAAACTGTGCCTATATTTTTAACGATTTTGTAAACACAAAATTTATTTTCAGAATTATAATATATATGTTTAATTATATAAAAAATTATTAATATTATTAATATAAAAAATTATTATTATTAGGTTAAATTACTATTCCAGCTATTAGGTTACTATTCCCAGTAGGTAGGATTATATTCCCAATGGTAAGGTTATTATTCCAATTGTCACAATACCTCCAATAAATAGGACTTCAATACTTCCCTCAATATTCAAATCAAATACTATTAAGGTTATATAATTTCATTTTCTTAGATAATTATTATTTTACCATTTTTTTCATTTATATTGTTTTTTCCATCAAGGTGATGATTTTGGAAGATTGGGGTGATCCATATTTTATGATAATAAATTTTGTATGTTTTTTTTCAATTTTAATTTTATGAACATTCATTTGATACATTAGAAACTAATGGAATGATCTTTATTAATGGAAAAATGTGTTATTATTATCCCTTTATTTTTTTATAATAATATTCAACTGAAGTTATTCAAGAAACAAATATCATTAATTTACACATGGTTGTTACATTATTAGCCCTTAAGAAACTTCATCCCAAAAATTTTAAATCATGTTCTTATTTGAGAAGACATGTGAGTACCTCTATCTCATTGTTTCCCCAGTTTTCCTGGTCTCGTCTTCATTTTTAGGGTTCCACCAAAGAACATTGAAAATGAGAGTTGTATTATTCTATATAACATTATCTTAGTGGCATAATATCTTCACTGTTAACTCTTTATAAAAGAGGTAATTCTTCCATTATAAAACATCTATATTTTGTATATATGATGGGTTAGGTATGAACATGATCTAGAGAGATATGTCGAATATTTAATTACCTTGAGTTATATTTGTTGGAACTGCAAGTTAATAAGAAACTACTCTTATGTGAGCAAGGCTCTAAAATGGGAAAATATATTTAGAGATAAGATTTCATTTGTTTCCAAATCATCTGAATAACATAAGAAATGATATTCAATAGGAGATATTTTCTCTAACATCAATCAAAATGTCCCTCGGGTGGTCTCCCACAAATCTATTTTGGTGATAATATGTGTCTTTTATGTATATTTTTATGTCTTGAAACATCTCTATCAACTCTTTCACAAACTCAGCTCTATATGTATTTTGTTCATGAACATCATCGCAACAAGTCATAGTTATACATTTATTCCCATAAATATCTTCATATAGATCTATTTGTATAAATTATAAGAATTTGTTGATGTTTGAGAACTCAAATAATGGAAGTTCTTGATCACATCCTCTATTAAATCCCATCGAACTGGCTTTATCATGTCCCTGATAATATAAATAGTCTATTGATATTAGAAATCAGTATATGTGTGACATGTCATGTTGAAATTAATTCCATTAATCAAATCATGTGGTTGAACTTTATAAAATTAATATGTCATCCTTGGATCGTAATAAGAGATGATCTATGGTTTATCCCCACCTATCCTCACCCCATACTTGATTTATATCATATATTTTTTTCAATGGAGAAATATTCTCAAATGGAAATGAAGTGGATAGTCATAGTGAGTCAATACACTACTATCCATATCACAATATATCCTTTAAATTTCTTTAAGAGAGCGGTGACAATGTCAATAGTGACATTATATAATTTTAGTGTAGGTATAGGAAATGGTTTCATCATCCCATGGAAATTATGTCACTCTTCATTAACTTATTGACATTCCATGAATCATGAGATATACACATATATCTTTTTCCTGATGTTTCCCCCTAGAGGTGTTCCTCGAAGATAACAATATATCTTATTTTTTCTAGAATTGATGAATAACGATGAGTTATGTGAATTATCTAATATATATTTGTTTATCTGAGATGATTAAAGAACAATAAATCATGCTCGAAAACAAGTTACACTATCATCATAGATGTGGAACTCATGTATATTCTCATTCCTTACATATTTCACCTTCTTTTCTAGCTCCATATTATCCCTGTATACCTCCATGATATTTTCTTTGATAGATTATAGGAAAATAATTTAAAAATGTAGGTTATATTAATTACTATTATTATTTCTAGATCCATCCTTTTAATATCCACAAAGATAGTTTCTTACATAATCCAAATCATGGATAGAGTAGTGGGGTTGATTCTATTATGAGAAGTAGTTATCCTTATTTCTTATCCTAGATGTTTATTAATAGAGAAATAATAGTATTAGAATAATTATAACCATATTCATTGATACATGTTAATATCCTTTTGTGTGAATAGATACATGATATTATTATGATCAATATATATGTCACACATCTCACTAAGTGGATAGTTCAGAAAATAATTAAGGAAAAGCTCACATTTTCAAAATCAACAATATGTATCATGTATTGTTTATCATGTATTATCAGCTTTAGTTTGGAATATGAAATCAATGTTTCCTTTTGTATGTGTAAACAACCAAATCATATCTTTGAAGAATCACTTTATATCAGAAAACCATAGCCTCTTTATTTTATTATGAGTACAAGTGAAGTTATTAGCCTCTTCTTGATCGCTTTAAATCATTACTAAAATTCATATGTCCGGAAATAATTTACCCCTTTCTATGATAACTTAATTATCATTCAATAAATTCATGGTTCATTTCACAAAAATTGTTGTTAGTACCCTACTAAGACAGGGAAACAATGTATTTTCATAAAACAAGTGGGTCTAGGAAATTAAATAACTATATACGTGTCACGACCCATCCTCGGGGCCCGTGCTGTGACTAACCCAAGCCCACCTTCCATAGGCAGGGGATGGAGACTAGCAACAAGGCATCATTCCTGGTAAAAATGGAAGGCATTGACTTTTTAAAGTAAACAAACACCACAGAGCAAGCAAGAAGAAGTAAACACTAAGTAAAAATTGGGTACAATAGTAAGTGCGGAAAAGAAAGTGGGTCAGAATAAAAACCCAAACTGAAAGTAAAGTACAACTGGAAAGGTAAAATAGAAACTGAAAGTAAAGCCGCAGCCTTGATCCGCCCACTAGAAGTCCCACCTGAAGGGTGGGTACAGATAGCCTCCACAGTTCCTCCGGTCCAGCCGTCCACTCCGAGGGCCCGGATGGTTTCGTGTACGAACCAACCCGTCCGAACCACAAGTACTCAGAAACCTTGAGTATAATAAAGCGAAATGACTGACTCGATCCAAGTATCGCATTGCCGCTAACGATGCGTCGATCAGAAATCTGCATCCCATGTTATGGGAAAATGACCGTGAGAGGTCTGGAAGTGGGGGTTTCAGGCCCTGACCGACCCAGCCTCAGACCCCCTGGGACAGCCCGAACCGGGGCGACCCGACCTGGGTCCGGGTCCGGCCCGCTTGGGCGCGGCCCGGCCTGGCGGTCCAGTCTGGTGGCTCGGCCATTTCGGCCGATCGGTGCGGGGTGGCATGCTACCTCCCACCAGCACGTAACCGCGACCCCAGGAGAGGCCACTCCTTGTCAACGGACACAGCCGGGTGCCGTGTCCCACCTCCCTCGGTCCCGCGCGGTTACGGGACCAACGGCCTGCCACCGCGGCTTCAGCCGCGACGGCCCTTCCCGGCGGCGCGCCGGCGGAACGTTCCGCGGACCACCGGACGGGCTCCAGTGGTTGGATTTTCCTTCTGTCTTCACCAACGGCCCTCCCGGGACCGGTTCATCACTGCGAAGACCTCACAACACCCATGCGCTCTGCTTCATCATCTCCTGCCGATCCGCACAACAATAATGAAGGGACGGTGGGTTCAGACTTGTTTGTTGGTCCGCACCCACCGCGTTTGCGGTTTAAAAAGGCTTCCGACAAATTTTAAACATATGCTGAGGGTATAAATCAAAAATATTTAATTGAATCAAAACCTCTACATCATCGATTTAGTTGAGCGAGGGTTCATCGCAGAAAAGCACGTCGTGGAAGAAGGTGTCACGGAAGGGGGATCGTTGTGTCACGGAGAAGGAACATCACAGAAGAAGCGTCGCGGAAGAAGTTTTGTTGGCGTCGTGTTACACGGCGTCGCGTAGTTAATCTCCAGGGATTTGGCATTCTTCATCGGAGATCGTTGCATTCTTCGCATTCTTCGCGTTCTTCGTCGAAGAAAAATGCTTTTCCCCAAATCCTTTCCACACAACATGTTCCCACCCAAATAAAATAAGTGTTGTCTTATTTTATTAACACTCAAACCAACTCTTTTAAATTCCAAAAGAAATGAAATGATCAATTAATTGAGGAGTTTAAAACCGCTCAATTAATGAGACGTTTAATATCCAGATTAAACGCAATAGTTTACTTCGTTAAAAAGGTAGGGTGCGGGAGTGTTTCTCAATTAATGGAGGGGGTTGAAAAAAGGTGGGGCTCGTGTGGGCCCCACCCCAAAAATATACTACCTAGTGGTGTAGGATATTGTGGGTCCCACTTCAACCACCTTAACTTATGTTAAACAACTAAAATAAAATAAATGGTGTGACCAATTTATTTTATTCATTTACTTAACCCGAAAATTTAAAAACCACACCCGAGCAAACGCAACTCCCGAAAAGGTGTTTCTAAGAAATTACCGGTGTTGTGATTCCATCGGTTCCCTCGGAATCCGATTCCGAGAACCAGTTCAATTGTTATAAAAACCCGCTCGTTTGTTCACTAAACGTACACGAGCTAAACATCGAAAAAAGATTCATGGCACACAGGGCCTCGGAATTAGGTGCCGTTAGAAACTGCGTTGTTGTAAAATTTCCAAGAAAATTATGAAAAAAATTTCATTTAATTTTTTGGGTCATTACATCACTCCCAACTTAGTGATTTATGTCCCCGTAAAGATACATAACAAATTAGGGAAACAAAAGTGGGTACTGAGCACGCATCTGAGCCTCCCGCTTCTAAGTGCTCTCTTGGTGGTTCCTGTGCTTCCATCTGATGTGCACTAGAGGAATTGACCATCCACGTAGGACCCGCTCTGGTCGATCCTCAATCTCCACCGGGACCTCCGCAAAAGTCTCCCCATCATCAACGTCCAGCTCCCCATGGTCAATGATATGTTTCGGGTCGTGCACGTATCTCCTCAGTTGAGATACGTGGAAGACTTTGTGCACCCGGTGCAACAGAGGTGGTAGAGCCAGGCGATAAGCCACCTCGCCAATTCTGCTGAGGACCTGGAATGGTCCGATGAAGCGTGGAGACAACTTGTCGCCTCGGCCAAATCTCTGTAATACACATAGAGGTGAGACCCGCAAGAAGATGTGGTCGCCATCCTTGAACTCTATTGGTCTCCACCTCCTGTCAGCATAAGACTTCTTCCGGCTCTGAGCTGTCCTCATCTGATCCGGGATGACCTGGACCTTCTTTGTCATGGCCTGGACCATCTCCAGTCCCATAAGTGCTGACTCCCCAGGGTCTGTCCAGCACAGCGGTGATCTGCAAGTTCGGTTGTACAACGCCTCATATGGTTCCATCCCGATGGTGGAGTGGTAGCTATTGTTGTACGCGAACTCCACCAAGGGTAGTTGGTCCTCCCAGCTGCGACGAAAGTCGAGGACACATGCACGGATCATGTCCTCGAGAGTTTGAATGGTCCTCTCCATCTGACCATCTGTCTGAGGGTGAAAGGTAGTGCTCAGACGTAGCTTCATCCCAAATGCCTCCTGCAACCACTTCCAAAGCTAGGAAGTACAGTGAGCATCTCAATCAGAGACAATATATGAAGGAACATATTGAAGCCGTACAATCTCCTGAACATAGAGACATCCTAAGATCTCCACTGAGCCCTGCTCTCTGATGGGTAAGAAGTGAGCCGACTTGGTGATCTGGTCGACAATCACCCAAATGGAGTCGTGACCTCTGGAAGTGCGTGGAAGTCCAGTAACGAAGTCCATAGATATCATGTCCCACTTCCACTCCGGGATATCCAAGGGTTGTACCAAGCTTGCTGGTACCTAGTTCTCTTCCTTTACCTGCTGGCAGGTGAGGCATCGAGAAATGAACTCCACCATAGCCTTCTTCATGCTCGGTCACCAGGGCAGTCATCTGAGATCCTGGTACATCTTCACCACTCTAGGATGTACCGCCATAGGGGAAGTGTGAAACTCTCTCAGCACCTCCTCTCATAATGCAACTGTTACCAAGGTATATCCTCTGAAAAAGACGTCGTGCTCTCCTCCTAATGAGAAACCATCAGGTGCCAGTCCTGAGGATATCTACGCACGCCGCGTCTCATAGTCGTCGTCCCCACACTGTGCCTCTCTGACCCGCTGCATTAGTGGAGGAGTGACTGTGAGCGACTGAAGAAAGGCTACTCCATCTCTATCCACGAAGGATATCTGCAAAGCGGCTAGCTGCTCTGTCGCCTCCCCAAGTAGCTGAATGCCCGTCCTCCTGGTGAGAGCATCGGCTACCACGTTCCCCTTTCCAATAGTATAGAATATCTCAAAGTCATAGTCCTAGTGGAACTCGAGCCATCGCCGCTGTCTCACGTTCAGGTCCTTCTGATAGAAGATGTACCTGAGACTCTGATGGTCCGAATAGACTGTAAAGCGCTCGCCCATCAGATATTGTCGCCACATCTTCAGAGCTTAGACCACTGCAGCTAACTCCAGGTCATGGGAAGCATAGTTCTGCTCATGCTGCCTCAACTAACATGATACATAGGCAATCACGTCCCGCTCCTGCATCAAGACACATCTGAGTCAAGTCCCTGATGCATCGCAGTAAACTACATACCCAATTTCCTCCTCTGGTAACCTCAAGATAGGGGAACTGGTCAATCTCTGTCTCAGCTGCTGGAAGCTCGGCTGACATCTGTCTGACCCAACAAAGGTTTTCCCCTTCTTCGTCAAATCTGAGAGTGGAGCCGCAACTCTGGAGAAGTCTGCACAAATATCCGGTAGTATCCAGCTAGTCCCAAGATACTCCACACCTCTGTCACGCTCCTGGGTGGATCCCAAGCTAGCACTACCTCGATCTTCACAGGATCCACCGAAAATCCCACCTCAGAGATGACATGTACCAAGAAGTGGACCTCACGATTCCAGAACTAACACTTAGAAATCTTACCATAAAGCTGGTGCTCTTGGAGTGTGTCCAGTACAACCCGCAAGTGGTAGGCGTGCTCCTCCTCAGTCGTCGAGTATATCAATTTGTCATCGATGAAGACCACGACAAATCGATCGAGGTATGGCTGAAAGATCATGTTCATGAGGACCATGAAAACTGCGGGAGCATTGGTTACACCAAATAGCATAACCAAGAACTCATAGTGTCCATACCGATATCTAAAGGTCGTCTTCTGCACGTCCTCATCCCGAACTCTGAGCAGATGATAGCCTGACCTAAGGTCTTTCTTCGAGAACCACCGTGACCACTTGAGCTGATCGAAGAGGTCATCATTCCTCACCAGCGGATACTTTTTCATCATTGTCACCTGGTTCAGGTGACGATAGTCGACAAAAAGTCACAAGATCCCGTCCACCTTCTTGGCGAACAATATCGGGGAAGCCCCGGGTGAAACACTGGGTCGGATGAATCCCTTGCCCTGCAAGTCCTCTAACTGTACATGTAGCTCTCGAATCTTGGAGGGAGGAATCTGATATGATGGGGTGGATATCGGGGATGTCCCGGGGTATAGAGGAATATAAAATTCTTCCTCTCTGCGAGGAGGTAGTCTTGGAACGTCTTCGGGGAAAACATCTGCATATTGATCCACCACTACAGGAAAACCAGGACTCTGCATGTCAACTGCTCCTAGGATGAGGCTAGCCAACTGATCAGTGATGGGTTGTCCTCTCCTCTGCCAGATTCCATCCTGTGATGCGAAGGCTACCATGTCTCCGGTGATTGTGAACCTTCTCCCGTCGGTGCGTACACACCACACCTTATACCTAATACAATCAATCTGGGCATGGACTATAGGTAACCAATCCATGCCCAAGATGACATCGTAAGGCTTCTATGCCACTACAAGAAGATCTCATCTGAAGCTCTCGCCTCCTAGAGTAAGCTCAGACTGCTGGCACCAGTGCATAATCATCGAGTCTACTCCCATAGGAGTCTCTAGCCGTAAGGATCGAGACAACGACTCTGTCTGAATCTCCGAGCTCCAAACAAGGGCTGCGGCTATGAAATAATGTCTCGCTCCTATATCTATAAGAACTACATGAAGGGTAGAATTGACACAGATAGTACCTCGAATCATATCAGGCGCACCGTGGTCGTAGGCCTCTACAGCCTGAAGCTGTGCATGTCTCTGCCTGCCAGCTCCCTGTGGTTGGGGTGGATCGCTTGGTGGTGGTGGTGGTAGAGCATCAAAGCGCCGCCCACCACCTGCTGCTCGGCCAGCTCCTCTGCCTTGACTGCCTTATCCCTGCGGACCACCACGATCGACCCTCTGCCTCTACCTGGGTGGCCCCTCAACTGTCTGATGCTCCTCGGCATGGCGGGTCGGGCAGTCATGAGCCATGTGGCCCTGCCCACCACATGTGTAGCACTGTCTCCCTCTCGAAAGACTGGCTCTGCGCTGTGTGCACCACACTGCTGAGCCACTGTCCTGAGGTCATCTACCTGAGGGTATGGTCTGCCTGGACCCATGAGTCATCTGTCGACTGTCTGCTGTAGAAGACTCTGCTACGTGCCACCCAACAGTAGGTCTCACTGTAGATGTAGGCTAAGCAAGGAATCTCTCGATGAGAAGGGCTCGCTCTAGTACCCCTACCTGTGTCAGAATGCTGAGTGAGATCAGCGACGCCCAGATCTCCTGCCTCAATCCTTTCTCGAAGGTCCGGGCCTAGAAGAATGGGTCCCGTACCATGTATGTCGAGTAGTGTGAGAGATCGGTAAATCTCGCAGAGTATTGGGCGACCGTCAAGCTTCCCTACTGTAGCTGTAGAATATCATGAATGCGCACCGCACGGAGGGTGGATGGGACGAACTCTGAGCAGAAGAGGCTCTCAATGTCCGTCCAGATGAGAGATGCCTCATTGTGCACTTGGAGCATCAAGATCCACCATCTGCCTGCTGCCGCGTGCAGGAGGCTCACTGCGAGGATCACCATGAGGTCTGCTTGTGTCCTCACTAACCTGAAAACTCATACAACTGACTCCAGCCAATCCTCGGCTGCCAGAGGGTCCGTCTCCCGGCAGAACCTGGGCGGCCGCTGGCGCTGAAACTCGTGTAGTGCACTATGGCGATGTTCATCGTCAGCGGCTGTGGCAGCTAGCATCGGTGGCTCAGCAGGTAGAGGTACCACTGGTGCCTCTGCTGTCAAAGGGACATGTACCGAGGCCTCATCGATCGGCGTGTAGAGGTACCGCTGGTGCCTCTGTTGTCAATGGGACTTGTACCGAGGCCTCGTCGCTCGGTGGGTTGTCATCAAATACAACGCTCGGAACCCTAGCTGACTACCATCGTGGGGCCATACTGAAAAGGAAACAGGTGTGTCACGGTCAAACAGTACACCTGGTGAGCTGACACAAAGTAATCACAAAGAAAACATGTAACACACATGCAATCAATGATTTCGTGCATTACGTCGGAAATCGGAAGTTAGGGTCCTTGTGTACAGATACATCGGCCGCCGCACCATCACTAGACTCCCTGGACTGATAACCACACTCAATACTCTTAACATTAATGCTTCACATAGAAAAAGATCAGAGTCCTGAGTTCTACAGTAGAACTGAACTCCTCTAATACCAATTTGTCACGACCCTTCCTCGGGGCCCGTGTCGTGACTACCCCAAGCCTGCCTACCATAGGCCAGGGGCTGGCTACTAGCACCAAGGCGTAATTCCTGGTAAAAAGGGAAGGCATTCTCTTTGTAAAGTAAAAAAACACCACAGAGTGAGTAAGGAGATGTAAACACTAAGTAACAACTGGGTACAACATTAAGTGCGGAAAAGTAAGTGGGCCAGAATACAAACCCAAACAGAAAGTAAAGTAAAATCGGATAGGGAAAACAACAACTGAAAGTAAATCTGCAGCCTCGAGCCGTCCACTGGAAGTCCCATCTGAAGGGTTGGTACAGATAGCCTCCACAGTTCCTCGGGTCCAGCCGTCCGCTCCGAGTATGCCCCCCAGTGATCCACCTCTAGGTACCGACCTGCTTTTCATGCCTCAACCACGATCAGCGCTGTCCGTCGTCTGCAACCGACACGATGTAGTGCGGGCATAGCCCGTGTACGGGTGAGTATAACCTACTTAGTAGGGACCCTGAGACCCCCGATGGTCTCCTCGAATACACAAAGGATAATCCACAAACGAAAGATTCAAAAACGAACTAACATCCGACACTACTTAGGTATATGCCCATACATATACCTAAGTCATTAATTCTCATTCAGCTCCAGCATTCGAGCGCACGTACAACCCAGTCCACACAGAAAACCACAACCCAATCCACACAAGAAAGCATAATATAATCCACATAGGATATCAAGTCAATCATATTGAAGATAATGATTGAAAGTCAACATACAGATCACACAGGTATACTTATTCGTATGACAATAGAGATGATCAGATATAGCCACTGATTCATCTAAGCCATCGTACCCGCAATGGATCGATAGGTACTATCCCCCACAATGACCCACATAGGATCTGACCCACACATGATCTATAGGTAACTAACCCCGACAATGACCCCCACAGGATCGGACCCACACAGGATCTGTAGGCGCTGGCCCACATAGGACCGCTGAGCACTGACCTACATAGGATCTGACCCACACAGGATCGGTAGCATGGATTCACGTAGGATCACTGAGTGCTGTAGTAATCGCCGTCGAATCCACGGAGGATTTCTGCACAGTCGTCATCGTCGTCGCAGTCGCAGCCAGCTCTAGGGTTCCCGCACATAGCAAGCTCGTTCGGGAGGGTCCGCTCCACGAGCCGAGGGGCTGATACATCAACTGACACATAGTCTGGAGTGGATGTATCCAAATGTTTCGTATCGTTAACAAGAACTCAACGTCATAGACGGCGCGTCAATCGGACGCCCGGTCTGAGAGTTATTAGCTTTTTCATCCCAGGGGCCCGGTTGGTTTTTAAGTCAAAACCAACCCTACCGTACTCCAACTATGTTCAAACCTAGAGCGGAGTAATCCAAAAGGTCCGTCTCACTAAGAGGAATCAACAAAGTCGATGGCACATCAATCGGACGTCCAGAGCTCAAGTTATATGTGTTTCTGCTCCGAGGGCCCAGTTGGTTTCGTGTACGAACCAACCCGGACGAACACCAAGTACTCCGAAACCTTGAGTATAATACACTGAAATGACCATCTCGATCCAAGGATCGTATTTCCGCTGATGGTACGTTGATCAGAGGTCCGAATGCCATGTTATGGAAAAATGACCGTGAGAGGTCTGGAAGTGGGGGTTTTGGGGCAGGACTGACCCGGCCCGAGACCCCTTCGGACGGCCCGAACAGGGCGACCCAAACCGGGTCCGGGACTGGCCCGCTTGGACACGGTCTGGCCTGGCCTGGCGGTCCGGTTGGGCGGCTTGGCCGTTTCGGCCGAGCAGTGCGGGGTGGCATGCTGCCCCCAACCAGCACGTAACCGTGGCCCCATGGGGGCCGCTCCTTGTCAACGGACGCGGCCGAGTGCCGCGTCCCACCTCCCTCGGTCCCGCGCAGTCGCGGGACCAGTGTCCTTCCGCCGCGTCTTCAGCCGGGGCGGCCCTTCTTGGCTACGTGCCAGGCACCGCCACCTCCTAGCGGTCGGCCGGTGCTGGCCACCGGCGCCGCCGTGTTGGTGAGGTGTGCCGGCGGAACGTTCCGCGGACCACCGGACGGGCTTCGGTGGTCAGATTTTCCTTCTGTATTTTACAATGGCCCTCCAGGGAACGATTCTTCACTGCGAAGACCTCACAACGCCTGTGCGTCCTACTTCATCGTCCCCCGCCGATCCGCCCACAAAGAAAAAGAGACGGTGTGTTCGGACTTGTTCGTTGGTCCGCACCCACCGCGTTAGCGGTTTAAAAATGCTTCCGACAAATTTTAAACATATGCCAAGGGTATAAATCACAAATATTTAATTTAATCAAAAACCCTACCTCATCGAATTCATTGAGCGAGGGTTCGTCATGAAAACGTACGTCGGGAAAGAAGGCGTCGCGGAAGGGGGATCGTCCTGTCGTGGAGAAGGAACGTCATAGAAGAAGCATCGCGGAAGAATCATCATTGGAATTATGGTACAGGGCGTCGCATATTTAATCTCCGAGGATTTGGCGTTCTTTGTTGGAGATCGTTGCATTCTTTGCGTTTTTCACGTTCTTCACGTTCTTCATCGAAGAAGAAGGATTTTCTCCAAATGATTTCCATGCAACAAGTTCCCACACAAATAAACTAAGTTTTGTCATATTTTATTATAACTCAATCGAACTCTTTGAAATTCAAAAAGAAAAGAAACGATCTATTAATTGGGGAGTTTAAAACTTCCCAATTAATGAGACGTTTAATATCCAAATTAAACGCAAGAGTTGACTTCATTAAAAAAGTGGTGTGCGGGTGAGTTTCTCAATTAAGGGAGGGGGGTTGAAAAAAGGTGGGGATCATGTGGGTCCCACCCCACAAATATCCTACATAGTGGTGTAGTATATTGTGGGTCCCACTTTAACCCCCTTAACATATGTGAAACAACATAAATAAAATAAATGGTGCGACCAATTTATTTTATTCATTTACTTAAACCGAAAATTTAAAAACCACAACAAAGAAAACACAACTCCGGAAAAGGTGTTTCTTAAGCAATTACCAGCGCTATGATTCCAATGGTGCCCTTAGAATATGATTCCGAGCACCGATTCAAAAGTTAGAAAAACCCACTCGTTCGTTCACTGAACGTACCCGAGCTAATCTTCGGAAAAAGATTCCGAGCACACCGGGCCTATGAATTAGGTGCAATCAGAAACTATGTTCTTTTAAAATTCCCAAGAAAATTAAGAAAAAAAGTTCCTTGATTTTTTTGAGTCTTTACAATACGACTTTAAAGGGTCTATAAAAATTTGATCACTAGTGATCATGTACCCCAATAATGTGATTTACTACATCCAAAAGTCACACAATATTAACTAAGCATATATTCTTTATTTATTCAATGTTTCTATAGAAATCCTTAGATTCCCTACATGTTACTATTTTATCATAGGGTAAATGATAACACCATCAATAAAAACTAATATAGATTTGTTGAGATAGAATCTGAAGACACTATTGATCAAATTCATAATTATTTTAGTGGAATTAGAATGTTTGAATGGTGTCACCATGAAGTCATAATTCATATAAATTTTATGGAAGGTTGTATTCAACATTCCGTTATTCATTAACATTCCCGAATGATATCTATAATGTAGATACATCTCTGAGAAGTACTAGTCTTCTCATAGTTGATCGAACAATTAAAATATCCTTAGAAGAGGGTTCTTTTTCTTTAGAGTGATATTTTTAATATTCTATTAATAAATAAACAAATTCATTTATGCATCCATTTTCTTCAAAAATATAACTAGAACACACCAAGTGGTTACACCAACGAATGTGAGAGATTTGTCAAAATTATCTTGAAACTACTTATTTTACTCCTATAATTCAATTCGTACCACCCATTAAGAAAATATTTAGATTGTAGTTGTTAAATGTGAAATATATATTGATAACTCTACCTCATGATCTAGGGGGAGTTAAAGAATCTCTTTACGAAATACATTAGTGTATTCCCTAACAATGGGAATTTCCCCACCATTGATTTATTACATTGACTAAACCATTTTGGATTGTTATTCTTATACATAGGGTATCATTCCTAACTACATTGAGGGATTTTAAAATGGATATTCATGATATTCCAAGCATTTATTGATGATAATGGGATGGTTTAAAATATGAAACGATATTTCCTTTTCCAAATAGTATATGTGTTCTCAATATAGTAAAGGTGAATTCCTATATAGAAGAGCATCAAATTCCACCAAAGGATGGATTTTAATATTTTCTAAAATAATTACCATAATATGATTATAGGATATGATTACAATATATGGATTTAAATTATCCCACCACTTAGTTTTTTACATGTTTCACTACTTTTATGTATCAAGGATTCTATTCAATAGTTCTAAAAAATTTAGGATTTGAAAGAATGGGTAGATCCATAATCAAATAAAACTTTTTTCATTCTTGATTGAATGAGAAGTGTATCTTGAATGAATTAAATTTCAAGTTAAACCTCAACATTAGTGACAGAATAATCTCTCCCTTTCCCTTTTTGATTTTGTGGCTGTAGAAGCTAGTTACCCTCATGGACCATGGGTAATTGCACTGGCTTGTATAGTTCCCATGCTCACTATAATAGAATAAGTGAAACTTGAGTTGTTAATAAAGATTTTCATTAATTTCCTTTATCACTTTGTTTTTATTATTCATATCTCTTAAACATTAATGATCATTTTAGCCTTCTCTACCATAGTGGAAGCATTTCTCAATATCTCTGAGGAAAATAACTATATTCTAAATCTAAAACATTAGATATTTGGGTGGATGGATCCTATTTTATCCTTGAGTATTTTAAATTCTAGATTGAATCTAAATTACTCACTTATTATCCACATTTTCCATGGTTCAATTTTCAAAATCCATATCAACTTTGAAATCACATTGAACCACTTCTTCATAACTCTTGAAGCCCCATATAGACAGAAAATTTTGAAGCTATGGTTTAAACTACAATAAAATCTATCTAAATTTCTATCATAGTTGATAAAAAAATCATGAGGCATATTTGAACATCCTTGGTAATATTTCCTTGTAATTAATGATAGATTCACCAATATTTTTTTAAAACCTATAAATTTTCTCTCCATATTTTTTTGATGATTAAGATTAAAATACTTATTTATAAATATTTTTCTAGAATATTCCCATATAATCTATTTCTTATATCCTTCATCGTGGTGTTTATTATCACTACTCACAATTGATCGTCTTATCCATCTAAACAATATACAACCATATTCATGTTATCCTTCCCAGAATAATGAAGAATGAGAAGGATATTATATATTAATTTTATCAAATATTAAAAGAAAAGTGTATCAAAATATCAAATATTTGTTTCTGGTCTTTTTTGTATAAATGTAGAAATGCATTTTTTTCTCCTTCTTTAGAAAATTTTGATGCTCTATATGTTTTAGATTATTATTCATAACCTGAGATAATTGGGTAAGAATCAATCTGATTTTTTGAGCTCCATCTCCAATGAAATTGAAGATGTTGTTTCAAGGTATTGTTTTATTGTACCTCACACTAATTATTGTGACGAGTTTCCTAGATCAGACTATTTTCTAAAATTTCAATGGTTTTATAAAATCATAAGTAATAAATTAGTAATAAATAATTTATTACTATGTAAAATCATGTCATAAATCCTTTCTTTTGGGATCCATCTCTATATTTATCTAAAAAATATTCTTTGATGCATGACTACATTTAGAATTATCCTAAAGGTTGTCACTAATTATTTCTAATCCTTATTCACAAAATAAAATAACTATATCACTTATACCAACTATTAAGACAATAATTTTTCTTACCTTACTATTAAATCATTTTAAAGATAAACAAAAAAATGGTTATACATTCAAGGATCGAATGGTTTAGTATCAAGGAAAAATAAGATTTTACATCCCTTATACATAATTAAATATAAATATTTTTAAATTCATTATTCATTATCAACTTATAATCTATATTTTCATCATAGTATATATAGTCACCATATGATATACATAAATGAAAGGGTTTAGTTGCACACAAATTTATTAGAGGAATTGGGGAGATGAGTCTATATAACATGTCTGACTATAATCAACATCGTCATAAAATAAGAATAGAATCCTAATATTAATAATGAGGAAATAATTTTATAATGTTATGGAATGTCATGATTTAAAAAAATGAACCATCATTTCATAGGGGTCAAATAACACACATAATTGTGAACAAAGACACTATCATGTTCACGCATAACATATCTATATAATCATAAAATCATAATTTTGAAAAGGAGATCATCATTTTTACGCATAATACCCATTATATATTGAAATACAGAACAATACCCTATTTATTAGAGGTATATATATTTCTGATCCCACCCATCACATCATAATATTCACATAATCATACATGACACATCAAATTTATCGCAATCATAGTCCTGCGATAACCAATAAAAATGGATGGGGTTCATACTTATTTTATACGAAATACATTCATGAATAAACATTTTTGTTTCTAAAAGAACATGTAAAATCATACTTTGTAATAAAATATCACTTTTATTTTTAAAATAAACAACACATTTTTAGATAAATATTTGTAATAGAAGGAAAATTATTTTGGGAAATAATTATAGTTGGATAAAAAATCTAGGTGTAAAAATGTATTTTAATGAAAATAAATTGAAATAATAGTGAATTAATATTTTTGGAATATTTTATGAACATTTATGCAAAAGATACTTTGAAATATGGATAACCAAAAAATGGAGTTGGGTTTGAGAACCTCCTAACCTTAAACCCCGTATTATTTTATTTCTTTTTTCTCTACATGATAAATAAAATTAGGATTGTAAATATATTGTTATAAAAGTGAATCATGACCATTTAATGCACTAATTACCCATTATAATTATTATATTTAAATGAAAACACTCTTTGTTAAATGATATTTTTCTTGATATCATGAATTCATTAAATTTTCTCATTTTATTCATTGTCACTATTTTTTCGAGGTTATTTGAAAATTTGTAGTATAATTTTTAGAAGCCAAAAAATATATATTCACTCTATTATATAGCATAAATATGTTTTTTAACCAACCATATGTTTGGGCATAATTAATGGATTGAGAATTTCTTTGTTTGTTATTATCTATTTATTGATGCGAAATTATTGAGAGACTATGAAAGAGAATATTGAAATTTATATATGCCATAATTATTATAAATATAGTAGATTAACTGAATTAATATAATGTTATGATATTTCCAAATTATTTTTATAATATTATTTTTAAATTAAATTGGGGGAAAAAGAAAGATAAGGATAAAAATATTGAATGGTTGATAGAATTATATGATTTCCTCCATGTAGCTTCCCATGTATAACCATAAAACACTATTGATGTTTGGTGTTGGATTACTCTATAATGTACCCATCTATTATATGTTACTTGAAAGGGAGGATTTGGCATGAACGTTGGATTTGATAATTGAGTGTGGAGAGGTTTTCAAGGGATAAGGGGTGGGATTATTTATACATTAAGACAGACTATTTTTAGAATAAAATATTAAATAAAATATGATATTATTGGTAAACCTTGTAATAGTGAATTTGTGAAAATATAAATCATATATCAGTATAATGGAATTTTTTTATACTATAAACCACATTATAATTTTAATTCACTTGTTTTATCAAAAATTATAGTGGAATGAAATACAAATTGTTATTTTTAGGGAACAGTTTTTGACTATTTGTTTTCAAAATTGATTTTCAGATTTTGGAAGAATTTCTATTAAATTTAAATGAACAATTTATGAGATTATTGAATTTTGGTATAAACCATACGATCTAGTTATTATTATGATATTATTAAATCACAAATGATGAAATTTAAGATACATCAGTTATGAGAAAAACTATTTTTTACTATCTTCAAAAATATTGAAATATTTAAGAAAATTAACAAAAATTAGTATTGTAAAATTTCAAAATAGGGATTTTAAAAATTATATCAATTTTATGAAAATAAATTTATTACAAAATTCATTTAAATCTATAATATTAAAATTGTGTTTTTCATGAAATTCTTTAAAATTCATTTTATTAAAAATATTCCTATATTGTATTTGTTTCTTAATCATAAAATTAATTTTTAATAATTAAAATAATAATTTTTCAAAATTAAACTAATGATAAATTTTACTTATATCAAAATTTATATTTTTGAGGATAAATTACAATTAAAATGGCCAGTTTACTATTTTCAAGGGCCAGTTTAATATTTCCAATAGTCAATTTACTATTCCAATAGTCACATTAGCTAATATAAAAAACATAATTAATTCCCTAAATACACAATACAATTACTCTTAATTTTATATATTTTCAATTTCAAATAATATGATTTATTTTAAAAAAATCGATATTTTTTGTTGTGGGGGAGATGATTTTAGTAGATTGAGGTGATCCATATATTCCAATTTTTTCTTTATATTCTATATTTTGTTTCCAATTGTAATGTTAATAATTTTCATGTTTTAATATCTGAATAATGTAATCATATTTTTTAATGAAATAGTATTTCATTGGCTTCTCTATATTTTCAAAAAGTCTAATATTATATAATATAATACAACACTCATTAATTCGAGAAAGAAATATTATTTATAAATATTGTTTCATTACAAGGAGAGTTACGTTGAACCATTGCATGTAACATCCTAGTTAAATAAATAATAATACATATTTCATATTTATTAATATTTTTAAATTAAATATTAATTTTACTTTAAAGGGGATGCTATGTTCGATAGCATACTTGATACGCAACAACAGGTTTCTTTGAAATCTTTCGTTTCACACTAATAATTTAGTATTATTATTTTATATGGTAGTTAACTCCTAGTCATTGTATTGCTGAGAATGAAAAAAATAAGTTCAAAATGATTATAAATGTTTTAAAATGTTTTTACATTTATCCAATAAAATTTAGCGGCTTAAAATTTGAATGAATCTAATTTTAACAATGAATACTCTAATATTCAATAAAAGGTCGATTTACCGCCTTTTAAGGGAGAACCCTTCTTAAATGTAGTTTTTTCACTTCTATATGTTCTATTTTACAAAACAAAATTCTTCTTTAGAATCAGAACATCAAAATTTACTTTGAGTAAATTTTTGGTATTTTTCTGAGAAAGTTCATTTTTTAATGAATAGTGAAAAATACTGTATTTTAATTCAAAATTAAATTTTAGTCTAATTTATTTATATGGTTAGATTATCCTTTTAATTTTTTTTAAAGTGTAAATAGATTATATTTTTACAATTTAATCTATTGATGGTCTTTTCAAACAATTTCACATTTAAATTTGACATAATCAACTGTCAATCTTTTGATAGTTAGTATTTCATAAAAACACTCTATTTGTTATGACAACTAGAATTAATTTTAAATTAATTAAACCAAAAACTATTTTTTGAATTTAATAAAATGGATATCATATTTGAATTCAGAATATCAAATAATTCTTATGCAGAAGTTTTGGAATTTTTCTGAAAAACTTCAATTTTTGATGAATAGTGAAACCACTTAGTAGTAGTAAAAAAAATTGGCTTTTTCATTCAAATGAAATTTTAACTATTATGATAATTGAATTTAAAAAATCCCACATTAATGGTTGTTATTAAAAAGTAAAATTTGGTTCAATAAGATGAAAATAATTTTTAGTGAATAATATCTTTTTTCTTTTTTTCACTACGGTTAAAGGTAAATAGGGTAATTCAAGGTAACAACAATATTATAATAATTCAAAATTACTTTAACACTTGTAATAAGCTTATTTTATGAGTAATTTCCGACCATGGAAATTTTTGGGTCCAAATTGGGACCCCATTGAGCCACTTATGAATGATAATGACACTTTAGATTAATTATCTTAAAGTAAAGGCAAAAATGTAAAAAAAAAGTATCGTTTAGTAAATTAAATTTTAGAAGGGGTTATATAATTAATCTTTTAGACTATAAATATTAATTATAAATATAAAAATATTTCCTACATCATGGTATTTGTTTTATAATTTTTAGACATTAAATAAAATAAATTACTTATGACACAATAATGATGCAGTGTTTATCTCATTAATAAATGATTTAAATAAATAATATTAGAATGATTATAATATTATAGAAAACATAACCAATTATTATTGGATGATTTTATTTTGAATATGAACCATCCTATAATATACTTTAATGATTTTTGGACATTTAGAAACCAATTATCACTATATAATAAAATATTATTTTCACACTTTCCTAAAGAGCCCCTCCCCCCCCTTACAAAAGGACACCACTTCTAACCAGTTACTTACACCTATCATTGGAACGTCTAAAATCTTCCCAATTAAGCTCCCTACATCCATATGCTCCTTTTATAAGCCTTACATTAGTAATACGGCACTTCAATAAGTTCATTGGTTCAAACCAAGGGGAGATACCCAAATTAAAGGTAACAATTTCTCTTAAATTGTTTTCTTTTATTTTACTTCTCCACCCCCTAAAATATTTTTATTTCTTTATTTTGTAAAAACACCAGTATCCTAAATATACTATGATGTTTTACTGGGAAGTATTAGAACAAATCTTACACAAACCTCCATCTAATGGATGAAGAACATAATGTTTCTATGGATGGAAAACTAACTCATCGCGAAACGATGATTGTTCAAATATCTCCAACTGCCTCTCATGGTGGACATTATGATTGAAAATTATTTATATATGAATTATTTTATGGTTATGTTTTCTCTATTCTTCTTTAATTTCCATTTATATCATGTATATATATGGTTTCCATTATGGGTAAGCGCGATAATTTCATTTGAGAAAGTGCGGACTACCACCCCCTCAAAGTGATATGACTCGTTAATACCATTTTTGGTATGCATAAAAGATGGATTAAATGATATTATATATGATAATATAATGGAATTATAACATAACTATGTATAATTATGTTTTAATTCCATTAAAATAATAAATTGAAATGAAAGTTGAGTTCATGAATTCGTACGGCTTACCGTCTCCATGAACAGTGCATTTCATTTCTTACCTCAAAATGATATGTAATGTTATAATTATATACATATATATATTGGATATTTATGATATATATGATATCTGAATCATGAATATCATTCTCTATATAATGAACTTTTGACTATGTGAACAACTTGTAATTGAAAGAAGTCAATTTTTGACTCAAGTACCAATTATCGACAAAACGAACGTTATTAACTTAAAAGATTACATAATGTTTATAACGTGGTAATAAGTGATATTAAAGTTATAATAAACATGCAAAATTTTATTAATCAAGTATAAATTAATTTTATTTTATTCTTCGTGAATAACAAGGAACAAACGAGTCAAGTCGGACACGAGTTAAGAGGTTTTTTATCTCACTTTTAATTCCGTGAGATTTCCATTGTTCGCCACATATTCATTTAAATTTTTGTATTATTTACTTAATTTGGATGTATATTATCATTATTATCATGATATTCATGGTATTATGTGATTCATTTGGATCTTATTGAATTTTGGTCATACGACTCAGTTGAATACAACGTGGTAAAGAGAATCATCTCACATTTTATTCCTTTGAGAATCATGCTATACTTACCGCTATTTCCTTTTCTGTGTTGTATATACTACCCATGATTGTACTAATTGTGTAATATAATTTAATTTATGATTATTTACATATTCATTTTATGATCCTTTTTCCATGTGGCGTATGTTTTGTATGTTACCAAATCAGTAAGGGAACCTTTCACCCTCCTCTTTTTAAAAGACTTCTTTTTGTTATGTATTTTAATTTACATCTTATTATGTAGGGATATGTTATTCGATATCATTGTTTATGTAAAATTTATTTACAAGTGATGAGATACCATTTTTATCTCATCAACTCATTTTCTAAATTTTAAATTGACGCAGTTAGGCTTTTGAATTTTTACAAGGGAACTTCTTAACCCGATTTCAATTCATTGGGTTCAACTTCTACTTCTTGAATAAGTCTTCCTATGAATATGTGTGAATGACCTATGATTTTTTTACACTTAATATCCACTTATATTTGGTGTATTTATATTTTTCACACATATTTATGTGTTTTATTTTTCCTTAATTTAAGGATACTATCTTTAAAATGGATTTCATCTCGATTTACATTTCCACTAAGACTTCATTTTTTTTATGCACCAATTTACTTATATTTGGTGTATATACTATTATTTTACATATTATATCATGAATAACTTTATTCTCATGATCTTATAATGTTATGATTAAATTTTATTCCTCAATTTTTTGTATTCAAGCATCTTTCTTTTTGTTAAAAAACTCTTTATCTAAAATATCATTTTAAATGTTTTAATGATTTATTCTTCTAAATATTTATAATTAATGTCCATGTTTTAAAAATTGGTTTTATGATTTATTTATATGTATATTAATGTTTTCAAATGATAATTCTTTAAAATCATCAAAGTGGTATAGGACACTTTGATTCAAAAATCTCTTTTTAAACGGTTTTGAAAATGATTTGATAAAGCATTTTTTATTTCAATATCGTGATTTGATATATTGGAATGTGGAAATGATATCATTTCTTTATACATTTTTTATGTGTTACGATTAGGTTATGGTTATTGGGCATTGATTATGTAAAAGGCTAGTTCCCTAATAAACTTAGGTCGAGTGAGCCCGAGATAGCACTCCAATGCATTCGACAATGTGACGGAGGTAAACGTGATGTTTCTCCTAAGTGATTTAGGGAATATACTATGATTGGTATTCTAAGTGTAACTCCATATGTAGCTCTGATTTCTAAAATGTAAGTTTTATATGGATTCCATAAGTATCCGTTATGATTTATGACTTCTATGTGTTATTCATAAATCATATGATTTCGTGAGGTATGTTATGATTGAAAAGTATAGATTCATTTATTTATATTTATTGATGGGATAATGTTTTCATTCCTTATTTTATAACCCTTACTGATCTATATATGCTCATCCCAGGTATTTGAAATTTTTTCGACAGGATATATAGGTGAATAAGGACAAGTATCGGATCGACGAAAATTAATGTTGTCTAAAATATTGAACTAGACATGTTTCTTTTGAAGTGTTTTTACTTTATGGAAAAAATGGATATTGAGTAGTAGTTTCTACTTGTAATATTAAAGTTGTTATGTAATAGTTATGGCCTAATTCTCTAAAACTCTAAACCTAAAAAGATCCTAAATGTGAATTATTCATTTATTCAATATTATCTAATGTTTAAGGCTGGGTTCTTATAGTTGGTATCATAGGTCAGTTTAGATAACATTATATGTTAGGGTGTTATTTAATCATAAGTGATATATCCATAATGGATAGAATATTCGAAAGAGTCATTGTTTTTTTGATAATGTGAATGAGTTTAAGATAACATGAATAAGTATATCATTGTATTTACCCTCCACATAAGATATTGTATGATGATTTTACTGATATACTCACATTGGCCTTTTTTGTTTTAGTAAATGGCTAGATCTAGCATGCATCAAAGTAAAAATGTATGTAAAGAAAAATTTGACGCTTTTCTGAATGAGTAAATTAATGAAATGAGATATGCAATGAGAAATCTTGTTGTTATTTTCAACCAACTATCTCGAGTCATTATTTACCACCCGAACCTTAGTTATTCTAATAAGGAAACATTTATGCAAGAAAAAAATCCATATTGAAGTTAAAGTAATAATCATAAAGGTAAGCATGTTACAAAACCTATGTGTCAAGGATGTGGAAGGAAACACCTAGGAAAATGATTCAATGAGACAGTAAGATGCTATAGGTGTGGAAATGAAAGTCATAATGCAAGAAGCTTCCATGAAAAAAGGAAGCATCCAGTTGACTCTAGGAAAGTGAAAGAAGTTCTTTATGAGGGATCAATTGAATGTTTTAAATTTTATGTGCATGGTCATGATAAAAAACCAATTCCTACTAAGATTTTTTGGTAATGGGATAACCATGATTGTACAAATATTCCTTTACCAATACCTAATGCCATTCCGATTGAGGATGAAGAACTGACAATGACCAGTGAAAGGTATGAATTATTTCTTAACATATGTTTTGATATTATTGGATCTTAGGATATGATTCATCGTTTTTTTGTAGGAAGGGATTATTTCATAATTTGTAGTAAATGAATGGTTAATGGATCATGAAAAATTATGAGTGAGTAAGAAGTCAACATATATGGGATTCAAGTGTTATGGTAGATTTTAGGATGGTGAAATTCTTAAAAGTATTAAGGCTCTTTTGATGATGGGATTACATTAGAAGAATTTTTATTGTATGTGCAACCCTGATGTTTTATATATGAAAATTTTATTCAAGGAATAATTATCTTTTCTTTTGTGGATATATTTATAAAGAACTATTTGGGATGATATGATCCGTGAATTTGAGGCAATTATAGGTTAATACATTTTGGGATGAAAAATGAAAGTTATTTGATAAACATTGTTGTTAAAAGTTGTTGTGGTTATTTTTGATGAAGTTATCTATTTTTGGGAATGTAATAAACTTATATAGTATTTGAAAAAGAAAGACATGCAGACCGCATGACAACACATCACGTTGGACAAAGCTGCGGGAATCGATCCCAGAACCAACATGCGATTGGTATTTATCGCCTACCATTGGACTAGATTAATTCACTAGTTAGTATGAATAATTCATTTTAGTTACATCATTTTATGAATTAATAATAAGATTATTTTGGGTTATCTATGTAAATGACTACCCAATCATGGATAATATGTTATTAGGTTAATTACTTTTCAATATGAGACTTTAAGAGTAACTGATATTATTTGGAGATAAATGTTAAGAATTATCTTGGAAGTCTATGTGATTAAATCCTTTTGAGATTTAGATTTCAATATTATTTTGGATTAATTTGAAAAATTTTATAGACAAATGTTTATTGAATGTTTATTTTTGAACTTTGGGTATTGTTTTTTTTAGATTTAGAGTAGTTTTTCGTTTTCTAAAAGTTTATCCTTTTTGGGGATTATTTGATCTTGTACTAAACGTTTTGGTTTTGGTTTCTCTCTAAAGATAGTGGAAATATATAGTTCATATTTTTTGGATTATGTGATAATATAGAAGTTTATTTTTTCACTTTTAATGTGATGAAGTCCATTTGAATACTCATCATTTGGAGAAAACATGAGTTCGTGGATGGAATTTAGTAAAGGATGAAGGTCTACATGACAAGTATGTTTCTTTATGTTTTTAGTTAAGCAAATAAATAAATTCCTATACTTTATGAAAAGTAATTTTTACCAAAAAAAATTGTCTATTAACTTTTCCTACAATAAAATCAAGGACTGTTGAACACATCCAAAGTTTGTGATTTTGTGGTGGTTACCATTCTCCAAATCATGTTTTCTATCACTCTCCATCAAAACATGACCAGTTTTTTCCCTCTAAAATATCCATATTTTCCTACATGGAATCCTAGTCTGGGTTATATTGGGTGACCGTTGTACTTTTCTTTCCTTCTTTTAAAGTGATAGTTTGACTGACTCTTTTCCGATGTGGGACTTTTAATGAAGTTTCCAAGCCTAGTTTCAAAATTGCGAGGATGCAATTTCCAAAACGGGGGAGGGATGTAAAATCCCAGGTAAATAAAGAATAAAACATTTTTCATATTTATTAATATTTGTGAATTAAATATTAATTTTACTTTATAGGGGTTACTATGTTCAATAGCGTACCTGATACGCAACAATGGGTTTCATTGAAATCTTACGTTGCACACAAATAATTTAATATTGTTATATTAATTGGTATTTAACTCCTAGCAGTTGTTTTTGTGGGAATGAACGAAACTAACTACAATATTATTATACAAGTTTTCTAAATTTATTTACATTTATCCTATAAAATATAGAGGCATAAAATGTGAATTAATCTAATTTTAAGCATGAATACTCTAATCTTTAGTAAAAGGTCGATTTACAGCCTTTTGATGGAGAACCCTTTTTAAATCTAGTTTTTGTCACTTTTATATGTTATATTTGACAAAATAAAATTATTTTTTATAATTAGGACATCAATATTTTCTTTGGGTAAATTTTTGGTATTTTTTTGATAAAGTTCATTTTTTATGAATAGTGAAAAAAATATATTTCAATTCAAAATTTCCTTTTAATCTAATATATTTAAATGGATAAGATATGTATTTAATTGTTTTTAAAGTGTAAATAGATTATATTTTTACCATTTAATCTATTTTTCATCTTTTGAAGCAATTTCACTTTGAAAATGGACATAATCAACTGTCAATTTTTTGATAGTTATTATTTCATAAAAACACAGTGTTTATTTTGACAACGAGAAATAATTTTAAATTAATTAATTCAACTAATATATTTTGAATTTGGTAAAATGGACATAATATTTAAATTTGGAATATCATATAATTCTTAGGCTGAATTTTTGGTATATTTTCGAAAAAAATCAATTTTGATGAATAGTGAAACCACTTAATAATAGTTTAAAACACTGAGTTTTTCATTTAAATGAAATTTTACCTCTTCTGTGAATCGAATTTCAAAAATCTGACATACATGGTTATTATTAATAAGTAAAATGTGGTTCAATAAGATGACAATAAATTTTGTTGAATAGTAACTTTTTACTTTTTTTACCGCAGTTAAAGGTAAATAGGATAATTCAAGGTAAAAAGAATATTATAATAATTTAAAATTACCTTAAAACTTGTCCTAAAATTATTGGATGTGTAATGGCCGCCCATGGATATCTTTGGGTCCATTTTGGGACCCCAGGGAGCCACTTATAAATGATAATGACACTTTGGATTAATTAACTTAATGTAAAAGAAAATAATACAAAAGAAAATATCATTTAGTAAATTAATTATAAGAAGGGGTTATATAAATTATCCTATCAACTATAAATATTCATTGTAAAGATAAAAATAATTCCTAAATCATTGTATTATTTTATAATTTTTAGATATCAAATAAATTAAAATACTTATTACATGATAATGATGTTGTGTTTACCTCATTAATAAATTATTTAAATAAATAAATTATAATGATAGACATATTATCCACACCATGTACAATTCTTATATGATGATTTTATTTAGAATATTATTCATCTTGTCTTTGACGTTAATGATTTTTGGTCCTTTAGAAACCGAATATCATTATATAATAAAATAATATTTTCACACTTTCCTAAAGAGCCATTCATCCCCTTATAAAAGGGCACCACTTCTGAACAATTACTCCCACCTATCAAGACTTTTGGATCATACAAACTCTACCCAATTAATCTCCATACATCCTTCTCATACTCTTATAATTATTTCTTTAGGTAGAAGGCACTTCAAGAAGTCCGTTGGTTCAAACCAAAGTGAGTTACCCAAATTAAAGGTAATCGTTTCTCTTTAATTGTTCTATTTTATTTTACTTCTCCAACCCCTACACTCTTTTTATTACTTTCTTTTTTGACAACACCAGTATCCTAAATATATAAGGTTGTTTTTATGAGAATTATTCGAACAACACTTACACACACATCCATCTAATGGATGAAGAACATAATGTATTTGTGGATGGCGAACTAACGCATCACGAAACGATGATTGATCAAATATCTCTAACAGCCTCTCTTGGTGGCCATTATGATGTAAATTTATTTATATATGATATATATTATGTTTATATTTTCTTTATTCTTCTGTAATTTCCATTTATAGCCTGCCTGTATGGTTTCCATTATTGGTAAGCGCGATAATTTCATTTGAGGAAGTGTGAACTACTGCCCCCATAAAGTGATATGACTCGTTAATACCATATTTTGGATGTATAAAGGTTATATTTAATGATATTATATATTATATTATACTGGAATTATAATATAACTATGTATAATTGTCTTTTAATTCCATTAAAATAAGAAATAGAAATGAAAGTAGTGTTCATGCGTACGTACAGCTTACCTTCTCCATGAACGAGGCATTTCATTTCTTACCTACAAATGTTATGTACTGTTATAAATATATATATATATATATATATATATATTGGATATATATGATATATATGATATCTAAATCATTAATATCAGTATAGATATAATGAAATTTTTACTATGTGAAAAACTTATAAATGTAAGAAGTCTATTTTTGACTCAAGTACCAATTATCGACAAAACGAATGTTATTAACATAAAAGATTACATAATGTTTATAATATGATAAAAAGTGATATAAAAGGAATAAAAAATTTAAAAAAGGTTCTTAAGGAATCATAAATTAACTTTATTTTATTATTCAGGATGAAAAACGAACAAAATGGTCATGTCAGACACAAGGTAAAGGATTTTTTTGTCTCACTTTCAATTCCGTGAGATTTCCAGTGTTCGCCACTTGTTCATTTCATGTGGTTTATTGTGTAATTACTTTTGATATATATTATCATTATTATCATTATATTCATGGTATTTTGTGATTAATTTGGTTTTTATTAACTTTTGTTCATATGAATCAGTTGAATACAATGTGGTAAATTGTTTCATCTCACTTTTTATTCCCGTGAGATTCGTCCTATAATTGCCACTATTTCCTTTTCTGTGATGTATGAACTGACCATGACTATACACTTTTTGTAATATAGTTTCTTTTATGAGTATTTAAATTTTCATTGTATGATCCTTCTTTCATGTGGCATATGTTTTGTAAGTTACAAAATCGGTAAGGGAACCTTTCACCCTACACTTTTTAAAAGATTTCCTTTTGTTATGTCTTTTAATTTACATATTATTATGATGGGATATGTTCTTCTATATCTATATTGATGTAAAATTTATGTCCGAGTTATGGGATTCCCTTTTTATCTCATCAAATCTTTTTCTGAATTTTAAATTGACGTTGTTAGGCTGTTGAATTTTACAAGTGAACTTATTAACCGAATTTCAATTCTTTGGGTTCAACTTGTGCTTCATGAATATGTAGTCCTATGAATATGTGTTAATGAGATATGATTGTATTACACTTAATATTCTCTTATATTTTGTGTATTTATATTTTTCACATATAATTATGTGATTGATTTATCATTAATTTAAGGATACCATCTTTATAAGGGATTTCATCTCAATTTACATTTCCACCGAGACTTCATTGATGTTATCCCCCAATTCACTCTTATATGGTGTATATACTATCCTTTGACCTATTATATCATGAATCAATTTATTCTCATGATCTTATAATGTTCTTATTGAATGTTATTCCTCAATTATTTGTATTCAAGTGTTTCTATTTTTAAAAAAACTACTCTTTATCTAAAATATCGTTTTAAATGTCTTAATGATTTATTCTTGTACATATTTCTCATTAATTCCCAGGTTTTAAAAATGTGTATTAGGATTTATTTATATGGACATTAATGTTTACAAATTAAATTCCTTTAAAAACATCAAAGTGGTATGGGACACTTTGATTCAAAAATATCTTTTTAAATGGTTTTGAAAATGATTTGATAAATCATTGTTTATTTGAATATCTTGATTTGATATATTGGAATGTGGAAATGTTATATTTATTTTATACATGTGTTATGTGCTATGATTATGTTGTGGTTATTGGGAATTGTTTACATATACGGGTGGTTCTGTGATAAACATAGGGCGGGTGAGCCCGAGATTGCTCTATAATGCTTTGGGTAACATGACGGAGGTAAACGTGATGTTTCTCCTATTAGATTTATGAAATATATCGTGATAGGTATTCCATGTGAAACTCCCAACGTAGCTATGATAACTACAAATTAGGTTTAATATGGATTTTATATGTATCCTTTATGATAAATGATTTTTTGGTGTTATTCTTAAATCTTATGATTTCGTAAGGTATGTTATGATTGAAAAGTATAGTTTCATTGATTTATATTTATTGATGGGATAATGTTTTCCTTCCTTATTTTATAAAACTTACTGGGATTTTTATTCTCATCCAAAGTTTCTGAAATGTTTTCCACAGGACCTAAAGTTGAATAGGGTCAAGGATGGATCAAGGAAAAGTAATGTTGTCTAAAATAGGTAAGTAGACATGTTTATTTTTAAGAGTTTTTAATTTACGAAAAAAATGGATACTGAGTAGTAGTGTCCACTTGTAATATTCATGCTCTTATGTAATAGTTATGGTCTAATTCTCTAGAACTCAAAACATGAAAAAATCGTCAATGTGAATTATTCATTTAATTAAATATAGTGTAATGTTTAAGGCCAGGTCCTTATATTTCAACTCCATGTAAATTCTATAAAGAGTGTAAATAACAGAATATAATGGAAAATTTATTAGGATTTAATGTATTGGAATAGATAGGTGGGTATATATAGTGAAATGTGTAATTGTTTTTTTAATTTTGAAATATAGGTCTTGGAATTCTTAGCTATTGGAAATAGATTTCCATTATATTATTAATGATTTAGCTTAAGGATCTATATATTTAAGGAATTTTTGAAATTTTATCTATGATAGAAAACAAGTAAAATATATTATTATCCTTTAGGTTTGAGAATGAAATATTTACACAAGTTTTTTTACAAAACAAAATCCTCATTTACATGTTAAAATATTAAAAGTTATTTGTTGGTATGTAAAATTGTTTTACTATAATAAAATAAATTATATTAATTAAATAAAATATGTTTTAGTTGATCTATTAATATTCAATACTAAAACATTATTAAATATTTTTTATTTAATATAAAAATAAGAAAACACAAAACAATATTTTTACTATTCCTTGGAAAATGATTTATTTTAGAAAATCATAAATATGACATTGTTTTTACCAGAATATTTCAAATATAATAGTTAATTAATCAAAATAATTTTATAAATGAGTTTATTTTAACTTTTTTATAGAAATACATTTTTTTTAAAATAGTTTTTTTTGCATACTCAACTTTCTTACCCTTATTAATGTTACCGAGGGAAATGTAATATTATATTGTCATTTATATATATATTAATATTTTTTTTCAAATCCCTGTTCATAAAAAACATTTTGTAAAATATTAATTAAAATTATATATTTTATAAAAATATATTTATGTTTTCTATGTATCCAAAAATATATTTATCATTACCATTGTATATATATGTGTATTTTTTAATAAAATAATATTTAAATTGTTATTTTAGAATCATTTATTCATTCTATAATATGAAAACATCACCTTTATAATAAAACAGTAGATATACATAACCCCTTATTACACTGAGATACTTCCTCAGGTTATGTTGTGAGATGGTTCTGTTTTCATGTGGGTGATCAACTAAAATTTATCTCTCTGTTGTCTATGAAATATTATAGTTATCTAATAGTTGATTCTTCTCAAGAATTACCTGTTGAAGCCCTAGTTTATTTAGTCATCGGGGAACCCCAATGATGATCCATTCCTCCTATGTTTTTAAAATTTTGATTCATATGTGTTTATCATACAGGTTGAGTCCATTTTCACGCTTTTTCATTAAATATCTCTTTTCATTACCCATTATATGTACTAATTATAATGAAAACATTATTAAAATTATCATAATTCCCAATAACCATATTAACTAATAACCACATTAATTAAAAATTATGTTATAGTATGATCATAAATATCACTTTTCCTTTCATTACCTTTATATAATCCTTCATTCACCCCCCCCCCAACACTCAAAAAATCAATTATAATTTTTGTAAATATCCATTTATAATTTATTAATACTTTCAAAGGATTCTATTTAATTTTATTATAGTTATTGGAGTAGCGACCTTGATTTTAGAATTCTATCTTATGGAGTTTACACTATTTTGTGCATTATTCCTTTTCATATATCTCCATGAATATATTAAATCTATTATAGCTTATTTTAAATCATGATATTTTTGGAAATGTAAATTTATGTCAATGTTATAATAGAATAAAAATAATTAAATTTTCATTTTGAAATAAGAGATCATTATTTAACAAAAGAGTGAATTTTTGGGTTGTTATAATAGATTTACAATCTCTAGTATGATACATTTTTTTTTAAAATTGAAAAATTTTACTCTATATCGTTAAAGATAATGATATAAAACATTAAAGGCAAATAATTGATTAATATTGATTTCCCAGCTATGTTGATATATAGAAATAATTAGGAGGTGTTTGGATAGAGTCATTTAAATTAATTTTAGAAAAAGTATCATTCCCAACTAATGTTGTTCGAATGTTTTCTCCTTTTCATCAATAAATATAGCAGTTATATATATAGGGGTGATTAATGTTATTTATTGTTGTTTAGGACAATATGAACATTCCCTAATGAACTCCACTAACACTAAACTTAGGCTTCATGCTTTTATAATAGATAATTTTTTTATATTATCTGACTTCTATGTAAGAAGATTTCACATAGTATTAGGATTTTATATTGAATTAAAATTATTCCATCATGATATAAACACTATTTACATGTATTAATCCCTTAAATATAGTATAGTAAATATATTTGGGACGTAGTTTACAACTCAGTACAAATAGTTCTCAATAAAAATGAATAAAGGATATATAGAACTTCAGTAAGGATTCATAGTATAGATTCCTTGTGCAATATATAGTATATGAAACATTCATCAATAAATAAATAAAAATCTATGTGTTTTTTATTATTATTCCTCATTATGACATTAAAATCAATAAAATTAGAATAATAATAATATCTAGATATGTTAAATGTGAAAAATAACTTCTTCTTTCAACTAATTATTTTTTTTATCTTTATTACAACCATAAAATATGATATAATATTATATAATAAGAGTATGGGAACCAGTTTATCTTGAAAAAAATTATTTTCCTCTCTTTTTTCTTGATTGTATATGTCCTAACACATACCAATCCAACCAAAAAATTAATATTGATTTAAATTTATCTATTTTCACTCTTATTCATCCTTTGATATTTCAAAATAAATAGTCCAAGTGTTACAAATTCTTCTCCATTATTTATATAAATTTTCTTCTTTTCACTCTATATCTCTCTTCCTATATCTCAAGATAATTATTTCATTAATCAGGGTGAAAAATGGTCAATCATGCCTATAATATCATGATGTTCATTACAATTTTAAATCTTCCTAGAAATCTATCAATTACCATTCAAATATCTCTAAAATAAATAGTTTCATAATTAAAATAGTTTATTTAAATGAAAAACAATATTTCATATAATCTCATTATCAGTAAACTATAAAAGAAGTCATAAGATATAATATATAATTCTACATAGGGTAGAATCTTGTTAAAGATTCCGATTTATAATGACATATTGTTCAAAATCCAGATATCAAAACACAAAAAATAATTTCCTAGGAACCTTATTTTTCTTCACAATATATCATTAACACTATATTCTGATAATGTATTCAATGATTCAAACCTCTATACCAGAATTTAATTGATTCTTCATAATACTATTTACAACTACTTAAATTAAATATGTTAAATATAATGACAAAAATATAACTGATTAACCCTCATTAATAACACATAAGGAATTATAGAAAATAGAAATATTGTGACTACATAGAAAACAATTATCATATTTATTGATAATTAATGAGGTTCTTGTAAAATGTGATGAAAAATTGAAACTTCTATTCTATAGTTATAAAAACATATGATGTGTATGTATTGTTGAACTGAAATGATAAATTTATGTTCATCAAAAAACATAAAATATATGTTTCATCTCACAATAGAGAATCCCATTTTTCATGATCTGCTAAGAATTAGTTATTTTACATATAATATTTATTATGAACCCATATTTTCATAGTGTTTTTCATGTGAGGTAAGAAATATTATTGATATATTTTCTAAAAAAATAATCTACTATTTAAAATGATTTTCCAATCCCATCATTCATGGTTATAAGTTGTTTCATAAATATTTTATTTTGGTATCTCATAATATTATCTTCTAATTTATATTTTATACTCATTATAATAAACAATACTCTCTTCTAGCATAACCAATATTTTATTTGTGTTTCTTCATGATATGAGTTGAATATTAGGAGTCATTTCATAGCTTCAATTATCAAAAGAGTAACTGTATAAATTCATAATAATAATAAGATGGAATGTATGACTATTTCCTTTAAGATTAACTAATTAATTATTCATACACTAATAATGAAAACGTTTATTTCTATTATTTTAATAGTATCTTCACATGTTCATAAGTTTCATCCAATATGCTTAAAAAATAAAATTTATATGAGTCTACCAAATATACGAGTAATACTCAAAAACGTATTGGTAATTCCTTTAAAAAAATTCCAAATGCATTATCTATATGAAAAAAAATAAAATTATTTCCCTTTCGCTTCATATTATGTAACATAATGTCCACCAAAAAAATCCAATAATGAACATATAATTTTAACAGATTATAAACCAAAATTTGTGAAATTTATAAACTATAAATCATAATGTATTGTTATCCTTTTTTTGATTCATAATATTTAAACTGTTATAGAATTCAAAACATCTCATAATAATAAATAAAATATTTTCTGGAAAATCAAACATATATAATATAATTGAAATAGAAAATTAATAAAGAAAATTCTGTTTTGTAATATGTTTATTTATTAATTCAAATAAATAATATTCCACAATATAATTCTATATATATATATAAACCTAAGCTTCTCATGGATTGAATAATACAATAATATCATTATTCAAATAATACATATCATAGAAATTATCACATATAAAACAATGATAGGTTTTGTGTCTTATATTTTATCTATATAAGAAGCATAATAAAAAATTATTGCATCATAAAATTTCTTCTCGAAACACTATTATAGATATATCATATGATATAATTAATGTCATAACCTCTATAAAGGAAACATTGGAATGTGGTGTGCATGATTTCTTTATTAGGGAAAACATTGCTACTAGTTATCATGGGTCAGATTATAAGCATTTGATAAAACATGTAAGGGTTAAAATTTATTATCAACAATTACAAAAAATAATTACAATTGTTCATAGTCATGATTAATGGAAATATAATCTCAATTGAAAAAACAATAACATTGAGATTTTTTAGGTATATAAAAACAATAAACCTAATTCGTTTAGTATATTCATATAAATATCAATATAATGGATTCCATATAAAAAATAATCATGAGAAAAAAACAATCATAGAGAAATAATATCGTTGTGAATATTTTTTTTGCACATCGTTTGTTTAATTTAAAAAATCATATTCCTTAGGTTGTAATGAAAACAAATTCCCTCACTTTATATTTATTACATAAAATATTAAAAAGAATAATGTTGTGAAAAAAAATTAGAAAACATTATATTGTGAAAATATAATTCCATTAATCATATTTTGAACATAAATTATCATTCATCACATTTTCAGGAAAAGAAAATCACATTCTTCATGTTGTGAAAAAATAAACTTATTTAACTAATCAACCTTTTCTTATGTGATATTAATTAATAATAAATATATTTGAGAGTAATATATGAAAACAAAAATCGTTATCCATAAAAATGTGTTCCATTTAGAAATATAATTATTCAATATATCTTAATGATCTCTTTTAAAGATAATTGATTTTTAAAAAGATTCCAAAAAACACATAACAAGAACATCTGAAAAATGATAATATAAAAAATCTAATTTTCTAATATAATTCATACCATAATAATATATAATGGTCGATAAAAGCAAAACATCATGAAATATAAACCATGTATGTCTGATATAATAAAAAAAGTGTTTTTTAAAAAACATTTTAAAAAGTGAAGTAAAAAAATTTAATTCAAAAAACATTATTTTTTTAGGAAATAACATAATTTTAAAATCCTAATTTTAAAATATATCATTGATAATAAATAATGTTACATAAAAGAGGATTGAAAAAAAAATAAACATTTTATTACTAAAAAATCATTAGTAATGAAGAATTAAAAAAAATTCTTAAAAAATGTAATTTAAGATGAATTAAATTACATAAAATATATAATAATAACTAACCATGTATATATCATATAGATATAATATTTTTAAAATATTTAATTGAAAATAATTTCTAAGACATTAAATTTTAAAATGAATATTTAATAATAAAAATAGGTATAAAAAAATTTCAGGAAGGCAACTGAAAATATTATGAAAACGTGTATGCAAAAAAGTAATAATTGAAAATTGAAAATTTATAAAAACCAAATGGATGAAAAAATAATGTTTGTAGTGTATTATATTAAAAATTATTTTGAAAAGATGGAAAAACAGTTTGAACATTTGGAAATAACATTGTTGTAAATTTAACATCATTAATAATACAATCAAAATATTGTTTCAAAAAGTGTAATAGTGAGAAATAATATCATTTTGGAAAGAAAAAATTTTGTTTCACTATGGAAAGGAGAATATTGGTTAGATGTAAAATTATTGATTGGAAATGAAAAATCGGTTAAAATAAATATAAAATATTTTTAATAAAAAATTATTTTAATGAAAAAATAGAATAAAAATGGTAGAATAATTTAATGAGAAGAATGATTTTCCAATAAATGTGGTTTTTAATATTTTATAAAATCATCAAAGGATTTATTTGTAAAGACCCTTAAAATTAAAGGATTTTTTTTTCATAATTTGCTTTGAATTTTACAAGAATGTAGTTTCTGACAGGACCTGATTCTGAGGCCTGGTGTGCCCGAAATCATTTTCGGAAGTTTGGCTCGGGTACGTTCAGTGAACGAAGGAGCGGGTTTTTTTAACTTCTGAACCGGTGCTCGGAATCGAATTCTGAGAGCACTGATGGAATCGCAGTGCCGATATTTTCCTAGAAACTCCTTTTCCGGAGTTTCCATTGCTCGAGTGTGTTTTTTAATTTTTGGGGTTAAGTTAAGAAATAAAATAAAGTGGTGCGACAACATTATTTTTATTTCACTTAAAGCCACTTAAAAACATTTAAAGCCACTCAAGATAAGTCGAAGGGGATAGGGTGGAACCCAAAATATCCTACCCACTTGGTAGGATATTTGTGAGATGAGGCCCGCACGAGCCCCAACGTTTCTTTTCCGCTAAGTAACGCACCCGCAAAAATTCCTCGTTAATGAAAGTCAACTGGTGCGTTTTTTAAACTCTTAACGCCCCTATTAATTGCACAGTTAAGACGTTACAATCAATTAAATGAATTAATTGTTCGTTTCTTATCTTGTTTTTCAAATTGTTGGCATGGAATAAAATAATACCAACACACGTTTTTCTTGTGGGTGTCTTGTTGAGAGGATTTGGAGAAACTCTAAGTTCTTTATCCTCATTCACGAAGAACGCGAAGAATGCGAAGAAAGAAAAGGCGACAAAGAATGCCGAACCCTCGGAGATCGATGACGCGACGCTGTGTTCCGCAACGCCGACGATTCTCCTTCCGCGATGCTTCTTCCGCGATGTTTCTTCCCCGCAACAATCTCTGATCATCAACTGCTTGAGGTAGGGGATTACGGTTCTCTAATTCTTTATGGATTTATCCTCAACATGGGTTTAAAACGTGAAATTAAATATGTGTGTTTTTTTAACTCTTGGAGATCGTCGACGCGACGCCGTGTACAGTGACGACGCGACACCCCTTCCGCGACGCAACGATCCTCTTCTTCCATGACAGTCATTTCTGCGAAGAACACACGTTCGACGACAACGACGAGGTAGGGTTTTGTTTTATTTAAATCAATGTGATTTTATACCCGCGATGTTTTATTAATCTTTTTTTGTTGTGAAACATTTAAAAATGCTAATACGGTGGGTGCGGACTAACAAAAAAGTATGAAACCACTGCCCCTTTCGTTCTTGGTATGCGAAATGGCAGACATCGACAAAGTAGGCCGTACGGGTGACGCGGGGTCCTCGCAGTGAAGGATAGACCCCGAGAGGACCTTTGGCGAAGATGGCATGAATTTCCAACCACCGGAGGAGCACGGGCCACGGCGACAGCTGCGCGGTACCGCGACCCCGTGGGACCGGAGCAGCACGGGACGCGGCGGCTCGGCCGCGTCTGCTGGCAAGGGCGGCCCCATGTGGGGCCGCGGTTCTCTCACACGGGGGCAACACACCCCCCGCTCCGCTTGGTCGTAACCGGCAGAGCCGACCCGCCGGCTGGGCCAGGTCACGCCCAGGCCGGGCTTGGCCACTCTGGCTGCGCTTCAGGTTGGTCGGACCCGGGTCGGGCCGACCCATGGGGGGTTGGGCCGGGTCGGTCTAGGCCCAGACCCCCTGTTTTCGGACCTTTTTGGTCTTTTTCTTATAACATGGGCTACGGGCCTTCGATTGACACACCATCAGTGGCAATGCGATCCTTGGATCGTGAAGGTTGTTTCGGTATATCACACTCAAGGTTTCGGAGTACTTTGTGTTTGGCCGAGTTGGTTCGTACACGAAACCAACCGGGCCCTCGGAGCGGAAATGCTCAAATCTTGAGCTACGGACGTCCGATTGACGTGTTTTCAACTTTGTTGGGTTCCTATAAGTGAGACGGATCTTTTGGCGTACTCTGCCCGAGGTTTGGACACAGGTGAAGTACGTTCGGGTTGGTTTTTCCTTAAAAACCAACCGGGCCCTTGGAACAAAAAAGCCAATAACTCTCAGACCGGGCGTCCGATTGACGCGCCGTCTACGACGTTGAGTTCCTGTTGACGATACAGAACTTATGGATAAATCACATTTAGACTATATGTTAGTTGATGTATCAGCCCCTCGACTCATGGAGCGGACCCTCCCGAGCGAGCTCGCTGTGTGCGGGAACCCTAGAGCCGGTTGCGACTGCGACTGCGACTGCGACGACGACGACTGTGTAGAGATTCTCAGTGGATTAGACGGCGACGACTACAGCACTCAGCAATCCTTTGTGGATCAGTGCTACCGATCCTGTGTGGTTCTGATCCGGTGTGGGTCAGCACTCAGTGGTCCTGTGTGGGCTAGCGCCTACAGATCATGTGTGGGTCTGACCCTGTGTGGGTCATTGCGGGGGTTAGTTACCTATCGATCCATTGTGGGTCAGATCCTTTCTGGGTCATTGCGGGGGTTAGTTACCTATCGATCCTTTGTGGGTCAGATCCTTTTTGGGTCATTGCGGGAGTTAGTACCTATCGATCCTTTGTGGGTCCGACGGCATAGATGATTCAGGGGCAATATCAGATCATCTCTATCGTCATACAAAGAAGTATTCTTGTGTGAGCTGAATCCTGTTTTTATTTCCTATGTGGATTGTGTTGAGCTATCTTGTGTGGATTTACATTTTTCTTTCCTTTGTGGATTGGGTTTTACTTGGGCTCGGATGTTGGAGTCGAACGAGAATAGATGACTTAGGTATATGTATGGGCATATACCAAAGCAGTTTCGTATGATACTTCAAGATTGTATCATTCCTTTGTGGATTGTTCTTTGTGGATTCTGGGAGTCCTTCGAGGGTCTTGGGGTCCTTACTGAGTAGCTTATACTCACCCCGGCACGGGCTATGCCTGCACTACATTGTGTTGGTTGTAGACGATGGACAGCGCTGATCGTGGTTGAGGCTTGCGGAGGAGGACGGTACCTGGAGGTGGACCACTGGGCGGGACGTACTCGGAGCGGTTGGCTGGACCCGAGAAGCAGTGGAGGCTATCTGTACCCACCCTTCAGGTGGGATTTTTAGTGGACAACTCGACGTTGCGGCTTTACTTTTTAGTTGCTATTTTCCCTTTCAATTGTACTTTACTTTCAGTTTGGGTTTGTATACTGGCCCACTTTCTTTTCCGCACTTACTATTGTACTCAGTTTTTACTTAGTGTTTACTTCTACATGCTTCCTCTGTGGTGTTTGTGTTTTACTTTGCAAAGGAAATGCCTTCACTTTTTACCAGGATTTACGCCTTGGTGCTAGTCTCCAGCCCCTGGCCTATGGAAGGCGAGCTTGGGGTAGTCACGGCACGGGCCCCAAGGATGGGTTCTGAAAAATTGGTATCAGAGGAGTTCGGTTATATGGAAGAACATGGGACTCTGATATTTTTCTATGTGAAACAATATTTTTAATCGTATTGGGTGTGGTTATCAGTCCAGGGAGTCCACTGTTGGTGTGGCGGCCGACGTATCCGTACACCAGGACCCTGACTTCTGATTTCCGACTTAATGCACGAAAACAATGATTGCATGTGTGTTTCAAGATTTCATTATGATTATTTTATGTCATCTCACCAGGCATACTGTTTTAATCGTAGCGGACTTGTTTATTTTCAAGATGGCCACACGACGACAGCCAGCTAGGGTTCCGAGAGTTGAGCGTGACGACAGCCCGCCGAGCGACGAGGCCTCGGTACAGGGCCCTTTGATGGCTGAGGCACCGCCGGTACCTCTACCCGCCGAGCCACCGATGCTTCCAGACCCAACCGCTGACGATGCACGTCGCCTTAGTGAACTGCATGAGTTCCAGAACTAGCGACTGCCCAGGTTCCGCGGGTAGACAGACCCCTAGGCAGACGAGGACTGGCTGGAGGCAATGGTGCGAGTTTTCCACTTAGTGAGGACAGCAGCTGGCCTCATGGTGATCCTCACAGCGAGCCTACTACAGGCGGCAGTGGGCCGATGGTGGATCTTGATGCTCCAGGTGCACGATGGGGCATCTCTTCTCTGGACAGACTTTGAGAGCCTCTTCTACTCAGAGTTTTTCCCAGACACCCTCAATACGGTGCGCATCCAGGAGCTTCTTCAGCTGCGGCAGGGCAGCTTGACAGTCGGCCAGTACTCAGTGAGATTTACCAATCTCTCATGCTACTCAACAAACATGGTACAGGACCCATTCTTCTGGGCCCGGACCTTTGAGCAGGGATTGACACATGAGATCAGGGCATCGCTGATCTCCCTCAGCATTCCGACTTTGGTAGGAGTACTGGAGCGAACCCTTTTGATCGAGATCTTTCTTGCTGAGCCTTCTTCATCAGCGAGACCTACCGCGAGGCGGTACGTAGTAGAGTCATCTGCAGAAGGCAGTCAACGGATGACTCATGGGTTCAGGCAGACCAGACCCTCATGCAGACGACCTCAGGACACTGGCTCAGCAGTGCGGGACACACAGAGCGGAGCCAGTCTTTCGAGAGGCAGGCAGTGCTACACATGCGGCTAGCAGGGCCACATGGCTCGTGACTACCCAACCCACCATTCCGAGGAGTAGCAGACGGTTGAGGGTCCACCCAGGCAGAGACAGAGGGTCGACCGTGGCAGTCCGCAGGGAGCAGGAGGATGAGGTAGAGGAGCTGGCCGAGCAGCAGGTTGTGGGCGACGCATTGAGGCTCTACCACCACCACCACCTAGAGGTCCACCCTGACCACAGGGAGCTGGCGGGCATATATAGGCACAGCTCCAAGCAATGGAGGCCTATGACCACGGCGCACCCGAGATGATTCGAGGTACTATCTGCATCTATTCCACCCTTGCTGCAGTTCTTATAGACACAGGAGTGAGTCACTCTTTCATAGCCGCTGCCCTTATTCGGAGTTCGGAGATTCTGACAGAGTTTTTGTCTCGATCCTTAAGTCTAGAGACTTCTACGGGAGCAGACTCGACGATTACGACCTGGTTCCGGCAGTGTGAGATTACTCTAGGAGGCGAGAGCTTCGGCTGGGATCTTCTTGAAGCGGTGTCGAGGCCTTACGATGTCATCTTGGGCATGGATTGGTTATCTACAATGCATTCACAGATTGACTGTATTAGGCGCAAGGTGCTATGTGTAAGCACCAACGAGAGAAGGTTCACCTTAACCGGCGAGAAGGGAGCCTTCGCAGCACAGGATGGACTTCCACAGAGAAAAGGATAGCCCATCACTCATCAGTTGGCTAGCCTCATCCTAGGAGCAGTTGACGTGCAGAGTCCTAGTATTCCTGTAGTGGTGGATCAGTATGAGGACGTCTTTCCTGACGACATTCTAGGACTACCTTCTCACAGAGAGGTAGAATTTTATATTGATATGTACCTCGAGATAGCCCTGATATCCTCTCCAGCATATCGGATGGCTCCCACTGAGCTTCGAGAGCTATGGGCACAGTTAGAGGACTTGCAGGGCAAAGGTTTCATCTGAACCAATGTTTCACACTGGGCATCCCCGATATTGTTCACCAAGAAGGCGGACGGGAGCTTGCGACTTTGTGTCGACTATCATCGCCTGAACCAGGTGATAGTAAGGAATAATTATCCACTACTAAGGATGGATGACCTCTTCAATCAGCTTAAGGGATGAAGGTGGTTCTCAAAGATAGACCTCAGGTCAGGCTATCATCAGCTCAAAGTTCAGGACGAGGACGTGCAGAAGATGACCTTCAGATGTCGGTATGGCCACTATGAGTTCCTGGTTATGACATTCGGCATAACCAATGATCTAGTGGTGTTCATGGGCCTCATGAACATGATATTTCAGCCATACCTCGATCGATATGTCGTGGTCTTCATCGACGACATTTTTATATACTCGACGACTGAGGAGGAGCACGCCTACCACGTGTGAGTTGTACTGGACACTCTCTGAGAGCACCAGATTAATGGAAAGCTCTCGAAGTGTCAGTTCTGGATATGCGAGGTCCACTTCTTGGGGCACGTCATCTTTGAGTCAGGAGTTGTAGTGGATCCTGTGATGATTGAGGCAGTGCTAACTTGGGAACCACCCAGGAGCATGACGGAGGTGCGGAGTTTCTTGGGACTAGCTGGATACTATCAGAGATTTGTGCCAGACTTCTCCAGAGTTGCGGCACCTCTATCATCATTGATGAAGAAAGGAAAACCCTTTCTGTGGTCAGACAGATGTCAGCAGAGCTTCCAGGAGCTGAGACAAAGATTGACCATCGCACCTATCTTGAGGTTTCCTGAGGAGGGAGTAGGGTACGTAGTCTACTACGATGCATCAGGGACTGGACTCGGATGTGTCCTGATGCAGGAGCGGGTAGTGATCGCCTATGGATCACGTCAGTTGAGGCCGCATGAGAAGAACTACACTACCCATGACCTGGAGTTAGCAGTAGTGGTCTTTGCTATGAAGACATGGAGACATTATCTGATGGGCGAGCACTTTACAGTCTTTTCTGACCATTAAAGTATCAGGTACATCTTCTCTCAGAAGGACCTGAACCTGAGACAACGATTATGGTTCGAGTTCCTCCATGACTATGACTTTGAGATAGTCTATACTCTTGGGAATGGGAACATGGTAGTCGATGCTCTCAGCAGGAGGACGAGCATTCATCTACATGAGGAGGTGACAAAGCAGCTAGCCGCCTTGAAGATATCCTTCGTTGATACAGATGGAGAAGCCTTCCTTCAGTCTCTAACAGTCTCTCCTCCACTGCTATAGCGGGTCAAAGAGGCACAGCGTGGGGACGCTGACTGTGAGACGCGACATGCACAGATATCCTCAGGTTAGGCACCTGATGGTTTCTCCCGTGGAGAAGAGCACGACGACCTTTTCAGAGGATGTACCTTGGTACCAGTTGCTTTACGGGAGGAGGTGCTGAGAGAGTTTCACACTCCTCCTTTGGCGGTACATCCTGGTGTGGCGAAGATTTACTAGGATCTCAGACGACAGCACTAGTGGCCGGGCATGAAGAAAGTTGTGTCAGAGTTTGTTTATCGATGCCTCACCTGCCAGCAGGTGAAGGTGGAGCACCAGGTACCAGTAGGCTTGGTACATCCCTTGGAGGTCCCAAAGTGGAAGTGGGACGAGATATCTATGGACTTCGTGACTGGACTTACACGCACTTCCAGTGGTCATGACTCCATTTGGGTGATTATCGACCGACTCACCAAGTCGGATCACTTCTTACCCATCAGGGAGCAGGGATTGGTGGAGATCTTGGGACGTCTCTACGTTTAAGAGATTGTATGGCTTCATGGTGTGCCATCATATATCGTCTCTAATCGAGATGATCGCTTTACTTCCCGGCTTTGGAAGGGGTTGCAGGAGGTGTTCGGGACGCAGCTACGTCTGAGCACCGCCTTTCACCCTCAAATGGATGGTCAGACGGAGAGGACCATTCAGACTCTCGAGGACATTCTTCGCGCCTGTGTTCTTGACTTTTCTCATAGCTGGGAGGACCACCTACCCTTGGTGGATTTTTCGTACAACAACAGATACCACTCCACCATCTGGATGGCACCATACGAGGCATTGTACGGCCGACCTTGCAGATCTCCATTGTGCTGGACAGACCCTGGGGAGTCAGCACTTGTGGGACCGGAGATGGTCTGGGCCACGACAGAGAAGGTCCAGGTCATCCAAGAGTGGATGAGGACAGCTCAGAGCCGTCAGAAGTCTTATGTTGACAGGAGGCGGAGGCCACTAGTGTTCGAGGATGGCGACCACGTATTCTTGCGTGTCTCACCTCAATGTGGTTTACGGAGATTCGGCTGAGGTGGAAAGTTGTCTCTATGCTTCATTGGACCATTCCAGGTCCTTAGCAGGATTGGTGAGGTGGCTTATCGCCTAGCTCTACCACCTCAGTTGCATCGGGTGCACGATGTCTTCCACGTATCTCAGCTGAGGAGATACGAGCACGACCCGATGCATATCATTGACCATGGGGAGCTAGACGATGATGATGGGGCGACTTTTGCGGAGGTCCTGGTGGAGATCGAGGATCGATAGGAGTGGGTCCTACGTGGATGGTCGATTCCTCTAGTGCGCATCAGATGGCAGCACGAGAACCTCCAAGAGAGCACTTGGGAGCGGGAGGTTCAGATGCGTGCTCAGTACCCGCATTTGTTTACCTAGTTTATGATGTATACTTATGGGGACGTAAATCCCTGAGGTGGGAGTGATGTAAAGACTCGTAAAATTCAAGGATTTTTTTTCTTAATTTTCATTGGAATATTACATGAATGCAGTTTCTGACGACACCTGATTCCGAGGCCCAGTGTGCCCGAAATCATTTTCCAAAGATTGGCTCAGGTACATTCAGTGAACGAAAGAGTGGGTTTTTCTAAATTTTGAACTGGTTCTTGGAATCGAATTTCAAGGGCAATGATGGAATCGAAGCGCCGATATATGCCTAGAAACGCCTTTTATGAAGTTGTGTTTTCTCGGGTGTGGTTTTTAATTTTTGGGGTTATGTTAAGAAATTAAATAAAGTGGTGCGACAACTTTACTTTTATTTCACTTAAAGCCACTTAAAACCACTTAAAGCCACTCAAGATGAGTTGAAGCAGATAGGGTGGAATCCAAAATATCCTACCCACTTTGTAGGATATTTGTGAGGTGGGGCCCACATGAGCTCCACCGTTTATTTTCCTCTAAGTAACGCACCCGTGAAAACTCCTCTTTCATGAAAGTCAACTAGTGCATTTTCTAAACTCTTAACGCCCCTATTAAATGGACAGTTAAGTCATTACCATTAAATCAATGAATTAATGGTTCATTTCCTAACTTGTTTTTTAAATTGTTGGCATGGAATAAAATATGACCAACACACGTTTTTCTTGTGGGTGGCTTGTTGAGAGGATTTGGAGAAACTCTAAGTTATTCATCCTCCTTCGTGAAAAACGTGAAGAATGAGAAGAAAGCAAAGAACATGAAGAATGCGAAGGCGATGAAGAACGCAGAACCCTCAGAGATCGACGACGCGCCGCCGTGTTCCGCGACGCCAACGATTCTCCTCCCGCGACGCTTGTTCCACGAAGTTTCTTCCCCGCAACAATCTCCAATCATCAACTGCTTGAGGTAGGGGATTGCGGTTCTCTAGTTCTCTGTGGATTTATCCACAACATGGGTTTAAAACGTGCAATTAAATCTGTGTGTTTTCTTTAATCCTCGGAGGTCGTCGACGCGACGTTGTGTACCGCGACGACGCGATGCCCCTTCCGCGACGCGACAATCCTCTTCTTCCACGACGGTCATTTCCGCGAACAACTCATGTTCGACGACAATGATGAGGTAGGGGATTGTTTTATTTAAATATTTGTTATTTTATACCCACGACTTTTGATTAAACTTTTTTGTTGTGAGACTTTTAAAACCGCTAACGCGGTGGGTGCGGACAAATGAACAAGTCTGTACCCACCGCCCCTTTCGTTCTTGGTGTGTGAAATGGCAGACGTTGACAAAGTAGGCCGCACGGGCGACGCAGTGTCCTCGCAGTGAATGACGGACCCTGGGAGGACCTTTGTCGAAGCCGCGGCGGCAGCAGGGTGGTCCCGCGACCACGCGGGACCGGAGGAGCACGGGACGCAGCGGCCCGGCCGCGTCCGCTGGCAAGGGCGGCGCCACGCGGTGCCGCGGTTCCCTCACGCGGGGGCAGCACGCCCCCGCTCCGCTCGGTCATAACCGGCCGCGCCGACCCGCCGAATGGGCCGGGCTGCGCCAGCGGGGTCGGACCCGGACTCGGCTCGGGTCGCCCCAGTTCGGACCGACCCAAGGGGGGTTGGGCCGGGTCGGTCCGGGCCCAGACCCCCCGTTTTCGAACCTTTTCGGTATTTTGCTCATAACATGTGCTGCGGGCCTCCGATCGATGCACCATCAGTGGAGATGCGATCCTTGGATCGAGACAGTCGCTTTGGTATATCGCACTCATGGTTTTGGATTACTTTGGGTTTGGACGGGTTGGTTCGTACACGAAACTAACCGCACCCTCGGAGCTGAAATGCTCATATCTTGAGCTACGAACGTCTGATTGACGTGCCGTCAACTTTGTTGGATTCTTCTAAGTGAGACAGATATTTTGGCTTACTCCGCCCATGTTTTGGACGCAGGAGGTGTACGGTCAGGTTAGTTTTTCCTTAAAAACCAACCGGGCCCCTGGAACGAAAAGGCCAATAACTCTCAGACCGAGCGTCTGATTGACGCGCCGTCTGCGACGTTGAGTTGCTGTTGACGATACAGAACTTTTGGATACATCAACTCTGGACTATGTGTCAGTTGATGTATCAGACCCTCGGCTCGTGGAGCGGACCCTCCCGAGCGAGATTGATGTGTACGAGAACCCTATAGCTGGCTACGACTGCGACTGCGACTACGACGACGACGACTGTATAGAGATCCTCATCAGATTCGACGGCGACAACTAAAGCACTCAGCGATCCTTTGTGGATCAGTGCTACCGATCATGTGTGGGTCCGATCATGTATGCGTCAGCGCTCAGTGGTCCTGTGTGGGCCAGCGCCTACAGATCCTTTGTGGGTCTGATCCTGTGTGGGTCATTGCGGGGGTTAATTACCTATGGATCCTTTGTGGTTCAGATCCTTTGTGGGTCATTACGGGGGTTAGATACCTATCGATCCTTTGGGGGTCAGATCCTTTGTGGGTCATTGCAGGGGTTAGTACCTATCGATCCATTTTGGGTCCGACGGCTTAGATGATTCAGTGTAAATATCTGATGATCTCTATCGTCATACAAAGCAATATTCTTATATGAGCTGAATCATGTTTTTCTTTCCTATGGGGATTGTGTTGAGCTATCCTGTGTGGATTTACTTTTTGCTTTCATGTGTGGACTGGGTTGTACTTGGGCTTGGATGTTGGAGCTGAATGAGAATAGATGAGTTATGTATATGTGTGGGCATATACCTAAGAAGTGTCGGATGTTACTTCGTGATTGTATCTTTCCTTTGTGGATTATCCTTTGTGGATTCTGGGAGACCTTCGGGGGTCTCGGGGTCCCTACTGAGTAGATTATACTCACCCCTGCACGGGTTATGCCCGCACTACGTAGTGTTGGTTTCAGACGACGGACAACGCTGATCGTGGTTGAGGCTTACGGAGCAGGATGGTACTTGGAGGTGGACCACAAGGCGGGACGTACTCGGAGCGGTCGGCTGGACCCGAGGAGTAGTGGAGGCTATCTTTACCCACCCATTAGGTGGGATTTCTAATGAACAGGTCGACGTTGTGTCTTTACTTTTCAGTTGTTGTTTTCCCTTATAGTTGTGCATTACTTTCAGTTTGGGTTTGTATACGGGCCCACTTGCTTTTCCGCACTTACTTTTGTACTCAGTTTTTACATAGTGTTTACTTCCACCAGCTTGCTCTGTGGTGTTTGTGGTTTAATTTACAAAGGCAATGCCTTCCCTTTTTACCGGGATTTACGCCTTGGTGCTAGTCGCCAGCCCCTGGGCTATGGAAGGCAGGCTTGGGGTAGTCACGGCACGGGCCCCGAGGACGGGTCGTGACATTATTATATCAATCTGTAAAGATTTTATTTAAAGTAAAAAATATTATAAAACAATGAAACTTTTTGAGTCCGCAAAAACCACTGATGAACTCTATAAAATTAAAATTAAAACCTAATATTCAGGAAAAATAGAAATTAAACATTCAATATCTGGAAATATTAGATAAAAATAATATCAAAATAAAAAACTCATTGAATATAAAACATAAAAATGTGAATATGATTTTTTAAATAAGGATGTACCAACGAATGAAAGATAATATGGAAACCCCTAACATGAATCCTTTCTTGGTTGAAAACACTCTAAAATCATCTAAATGTAATTACTAATATAATATCCCATTAAATTAACAAAAACCTTAATATTGACCTTTTTATAATCGTTTTTTTATTTTAGATTAGGCGTTTTTTAGTTATTTATAGAGTAATATTGAGAACTTTTATTTATAACATTAATTGTTTTCATATGATTAATAATATTAATTTCACTACCCATAATTTGATGCCAATTTCATTATTCATAAATCACTTATTATTCAGTAATATATAATTAATATTTGGTTAAAAATTTATTAATTCCTTCTATATGTGTTTTATAACATTATATTACAAAAATATTGGTAATAATATATATTTCTATGTAATTTTACCTAATAAATGTTATAATTTATTAATATGTTAAATAGCCATTATAATATTTCAATAATAATATAAAAATAAAATTTTGAATAATATATAATAATAAAAATATTTTTCACGTTTTGAAACTTATTCATTGTCATTTTTAATTCTTCTTTCAAGAAGATGGTTAAACTGAGCCAAACATGGACTACATATTACATGATTGTTGTGTATGATTACTGAAGTAATTTTTCTTCAAAAAAAATCATTTTTATGGATGATTTTTGATTTTTTATTATTTATAACCCTCTTTAATTATGTGTTTATCATTAATGAAAAAATAGAAAAAAATTAAATATTGATGCTTAATGGATGAAGTAGTTTTTGCACCCACATGATTGGATTATCATTATGTTTCTAAGTGGATAGAAATTAACAAAAAGGATTATACCATTAACATAATAATATATAACATAATTAATGATATTGGATTATTAATATTATTATGTTGATAATTCATATGAATGGAATGATTATGATGGGAAATATATAATGGTTATGATTCTTACATAGGAGACTTGATTTTACCATAGTTAACCCTAGAAATTTATGGACATATAAAAATTTTGAGTGATCAGCGGATCATTTTGGGAGTAGGTTTATCAATTTTTAAGATATATTATTTCATATGTCAAATTCTATAGATATTTTTTTAATGGTAGTTATCATACATCGTTTATAAGAGAAGAAAATAGAAATCCTGGATTCACCACATATATTTTAATTATTCAATAGAAATGTTTTTAGGTAAATGGATATATAAAACATAAATAATAGTTTATTGTGGCATTTTATGGTTTATAATGTTAAAAAATTCATAAAAACATTTATACTAGTAATGGGATTTTTTCCATTATGATTTTAAATTTTAATCATTTAATCATAAATTGGGTAACTAGTTTTTGATGGAGTGATTTTATATATTATTAAATAAATAACATAACCCATATAACTAAATTTTAGCATTATTTTAAATATATATAACATCTATATGATTCACTTCATTTTATAAATATTAAACAAACATATTATATATAAAAATAGATGTTGTGTAGAATAATTGTTTAGTTGGGAAAGACATTTTACCAATTTTGGATTCTTAATCTTAATTACTATTTACTAAAAAATAAAAAAATGTTAAAATATTTATTGAGTTAATCATACATAATATTTGATTCATTATTTAATAGATAATATTTAAATTTATATGATATAATTTCATTGATATTAATAATGAAATAATTTTTAAGATAATTCTTTCACCATTATTGTTGTAAATAACATTAATTCTAATAATCTAAATTTTGTACCTAAAAATGAAATTGGGGATATTAAACAGTATTATAATTATTATTATAATATAATAATCATTTTATCTAATTTACTTTTTATCTTTAGGATAATTAATCATAATTTAACACGTGTCACATAATAACCCATTTTGGGAATGTTTATTTTTATGAAAAAACATTAATAACAATGATATATTTATGGATTTCATTACTTCCAATTAATTGAAAATATTTATATTTATTAAAATATCATTTTTAAAAAAAACCAAAAAACATTATTTTATCATGTTATAATTACATAATTAATCATTAAAAAAGATTATTCATAAAAAAACATGAATGTTTAAGATATAGGGAATGAGTGTATAAATTCACCATTTTATTTTAAATTGATATATGATAAATTATAATAAATTATTTTATAATAAAATAATTCATAAAAATATTCTCCATATAAATATGGTGGTATTAGAAATTTAAATGATGGAAATGATCACTTAATAACCAATTATATTTAAAAAATCATAAAAACATCCAATATAAATTTTGGTTTGTGGAATTACAGATAAATAATAATTTATTATATTTAAATTATAAAATTTATAAAATTTTAACTTTAAAAAAAAATATAATATAATCAAAATATATTTTGTTTTAAATAAAATTTTAAAATTTTAAATCACTTCAGTTTTTTAGCTTCTAAAAAAATATTTCAAAATAAACTTTAAATCTTATGGATATATATATATATGTAAAATTTTATTATTAGAAATTTTTATGATGGGTGTATAATGTGACAAATGTTTTTGTGCGTAATATTTATTTTAAAGGATCCAAAAAAGTTTGTCGTTATATTTCCCCCATATATAAATTTCATCCCCACAATTATAAATCTGGATTTCCAATTTAAGGGACTAAGATAGTTATGAACAACTCAACATATTTATTCAACTATGATATCATCCACATAAATCATGATGATAATAGGAAACATATTATCACAAATATACTTTATATGAGTTCTTATGTATATTCCTTTAAAAAATTTATTTTCATTACATTGATTCAATAAAATCTCAAATCCAATAACATTATGATAAAAAACAAATGAATTAGTGTATATGAGTATGAAACATTATTACTAATATTAATTCTATTATTAAAAAATATTTTGAAATAATGATTGATTTATTATGATAATTTTATAAAAGGTTTATCCTATAACTCTTTGGGTTCTAAATAGATTACTTCATGTCTTGTTCATTAATCACAATAAAATTTCTCAAAGTTACCATGAAATTGGTCCATCATTATCGATCATATAGATATATTTTTAATCTAAATAATATAATTCAATAGTGTCAATATATGTATGCAGAGAGGCCTATTTGGATAGCACTGGTTAATGATCAAATTATTTCATAATACACCAACTATAGAGTTATTATCCTGTGTTACAGGTATTTCTGAGAATATATAAACATGTAAGATCATAACATGGAAGTAATTCCTGGAGACTAACACAATATCAACATTTCCAAATCAATGTTATGTTATACTACACATTGACTCATCTAATTGAATAATCCAAATGGATTTCACTAAAATTATACTATCTATATTCATCAAATACAACAATACAGGATACACATTGAGTAAATAAAACAACACAAATTTGATTTATATAATACATCTCACAAATAATCACTCAACCCAATGTTTAAAAGAATTAGTTTCATGAAGATTATCTATGAAATCTTCTAAATATTTAATCACTAGTCTATAAATTTTCTCCTCCAAAAACTCTTCTAGAAAATTCATATGATATAATCCTCATCTTATCTTGGGGAATAGCAATATAATAAATAGTTGTCATCAATTACATAAATGGGACACTATGTTATCATTTCAACCTAGGGTAGATCATAAAAATATATTAAAACATATTCCACGTATAAATTTGTTATAATAATGCTAATTTAAAATTAATAATTTTTCAAAATATATGAATAAAGTTAACATATTTTGAAAATAGGATGTCTATACCATGGAAAAAGTATGTGGAATCGTGTGATAAAAAACATGAGATTGATAGATTAATCAAAAATATAAAATTATATGGAATTTAATATAAAGTTTGATTCAAGGAAAAAACATAATAATAGATAAATTATAAAATTTTGAACGAATAAATATATTCACACCATGATGTGAATAAAACCAATTCTCACACTCCATGTTTTGAAAACAATGTCCCATACATCAAATTGTGAACCTAAAAAATGAACAAACATCATATTGTGAAAAAAAAATCTCGTGATTTGTTTTATTTGAAAAAAAGTTCCCATACTTCACATGCTAAATAGAAAAAATTACCATGCATCCTATTGTAAAAAATAGAACATGCATCATTTTGTTAAAATAAAATTCCCATTATTAAATTCATTTTCTCATGAGATATAAATTCATAATGAATTTATTAATGAGTGATATTGGAATAAACTTATCACCACCTATAAAAATGTGTTCTATTTTAGAAAAAAAAATTGAAACATTTATTAATGAATGCCTAGAAATGGAATGGGATTCATACAACCTTTAATAAATTTTCTCCTAACATAATATTAAGAATCTTATAATTTCAAAATCTAATTTTAAAAAGTATATCACTTCATAATTACATATTAATAGGGGTTAAAATATCATATCATGAATGATAAAACATAGAAGGTAAATATAAGTGAAAATAAAAATGTTCTCACAAAAAACGTAATATATTGAAATGAATATTACTTTCCTAAAAAACTTTTGGATGTTAATTTGGTAAATTGTGAATAAATTATTTAAAAGTAATGGTTAATTGAAAATATATAATGTTAAAAATTATGAACTGAAAATAATTTGAAAATGTTTAATTTTAATGCACTGTATATTTATTTATAATTTATAGAGACATGTAGTTTTCAAATAATATTATGTGTTAATACTATGTAAACCATTAATTTTTATATATTAATTACTAATGGGGAATTGAAAAATATACAATCTTTGGAAAAGTGGATTTAAAAATGATTTTAAAAAGTTTAAATTAAAAAAACACTAATTATGGAATGTTAAAAAATGTATGAATTTTTTCCAAATGATAGTGAAAATAAATTTAAATTTTTAACTCTTAAATAAATTCATAAAGAATATAATCTCCAAAAAAATATAATAATTATAAAAAAATAGATTGGATAGAAACAATTAATCAAAAAATTTGAAAATAAGTGAATATTTTAAAATAACCTCTCTAAAACCCCCTAACATTTAAATGCTGACAGAAATATCGTGAAAAAATTACTATTAGTGGGAATATATTATTTGGAATAATTACAATTTTTCTCCACTATGTAAATGGGAACAATTGTGGGAAAAATCATGAATAGGGGTTAAGACCCTATAAAAATAAATGGGAATTATTCTTAAAATGATTTTTATTGAAAAAATGCACTCATAATGTTATAATACTTTTGAGTGTGACATCTCAAATCAAACTTTTTTGGTGGAAATATTAAATAATATGATAAGAGTGTATAATATATTAATCACTAATGATTATTGTCAATGAAAATACATAATGTCCAAATAAAAATATTCGATTTTAAAAACCTTACAAACATTACATCATTTAAATCAAAACCCATTCAGAAATATGACATGAAATTTTGCTGTTAGTTTAGTGTACTGTAATAAAAATAATTATAAAAAACAACTATTGGATTTTAATTACATGATTCAAATGTAAACATGGGGCATCACATAAACAAGTCTCAAGGAAAGGAAATTGAGAAGAAAACCCTTATTATGATTCCATTCACAGTGGATGACACCCTAACATCCTATAAAAGAAATAATTGAATTAATATCTCATTTAAGTGACTTAATCATAAATATAAATGATTTATAATCATTTTTATCATTTTTAATCATTATTTCCATAATTGTTTATTGCATATTATTCCCAATGACTATTAATAACATTAATGATTTTGGGCGTGATTGAATATTTGGAAATCATTAACGATAATTTCATGTCAATAACATTAATGAAATATAATTTATGGTTATTTAATATATTTTTAATATATAGCTAAAATTTTCTTATTTTATTATATATGTTTTTTCATTATGTTTTGTGAAAATAGAATCAACAATGGTTTATTTTTTTATTTTTAGTGAACAAAAATGATACATTAATAATAATTAAAAATATGTATATAATATTTCCAAAATAATATAGAAATAAATTTTTTCTTATAGTATTATAATAATATTAGTTTTAATGTTCTTATAATCATATATAAGTAGGTTATAACACATTATTCACTTAGTTTTCTAAACCGACATGAACATGAACTCACTTTAAATAAATTAGAGAGTTTTGTATAAGGTGGTGATAATTTTGATATAATATCCTTATAATAAAATAATAAATATATAATTATTTTTTTCAAGGATATGGAATAATATTTTAATATGTTTCTATAATCGATGAAAAACTGGAATAATAATGTAAATATATGACAAATCAAGGTTGTTGTAGTCCGCATAAATGCATGATTGATGTTTCTTTATTTTATTCATGTGGATTAAAATGAACAAAATAACAAGTTTTTGATTAATTTAACAACATATAAGTAAAATAATGATACTGGATTCATCATATAATAATGGTGATAAAATAATTGGATGTTTAATATTCAGAAGTAAAACTTTAGAAAGAGAAAATACACATGTGGGTGAATTAGATTTTCCTACGATGTTCCTTGAAATAAAATGTCTTAAACTAACTATTAGATACCATGAGACTAATTTTATTGTATAAAGTAATTTAGAAAATAATTTTTATGATTTTCAATGAGTAATTCGATATATAGTTGTGTTCTTGATAGGGTTCATGTGATCCCTTTATATTAGCGAGAGAAAATTATCCATTGGAAACACAAGTTATAAATTAATAATTTCATGAAAATATTGAATGTTAATGGATCCAATTATTATAAATACTAGTGTTTGGGGATATTTTTTTCTATAAACTTTCAACAGAGTGTATACATTCATGTTTCGATGGTGTTATTGGCTTTTTTTATTATTTAGTTTTATTTTACTAATTTACTTTTAAAATAGGTAACATGTTTTTTAACAAAGTTATTTTTTTACTGTGTGAATAAATATCCCATTAAGACAACCTTAAGTTTTATGGAAGAAAAATATAAAATCTATTTAATCAAATTCAAATTATAAAATTTCATAAATTAACTTTTAAATTATAACCAATATTGTATAGATAAAGAAATTAGTTTAAAAAATTAATATTTACATCTATGGATTCTTAATCATGTTTAATAATGACTACCAACTAAATGGGTCTAGATATATTAAATTTTGTTTTATAAAAAAATCCTATTAGATTCATTGTTTAATGTTTTTTATTTTAATTGATCTGATATAAATTCATTGATATAATGATGACAATAAATTTTTAAAGTAATTTTTTCACTACTGTTCTGGTAATTAACATTAATTATACAAACAACAATCAAAAAATTTAAAAATAAATTATAAATATTATATATTATGAATATTATAATCACTAATTTTATAAGTATTTTACCATATTATTTAATAATGCGAATACCTATTCACATATGTTGCGCTTGTATAGCGTAAAACCCCAATATTTAAAGAAGTATTTTTTATGGAAAAGATTTACGATTATTTTTGATTTAACAAATACTCTTACTATAATGATTTTTCCATATATATTATCAATATAATAGTATTAATTTTTAAAAATATACTATAAATATCATTTCATCAAGCAGAAAATAATTAAATAATTGTTGAAAAATAGTTATCATTACAACACTACATAAATTTTCAGAATTATGATCTTGTGTTTATAACTTCATGAAATTTTATTAATATGATAAGTTATTCTTCACATTTTATAATTCTATGATAAATATTTCAAAAATAATATATTTCATATAAAATAGGTGTTATTACAAAAAAGTTTTTTTTCAATATTCACCTCAAAACCTATTATTTTATAAAAATACCCTAAATTCATTATATGATACTGTTATTTTGAGACAAATTAAAATGAATTTTACATTATAAAATTTAATTGAAATCATTTTAAATATTCATTATTTAAATGAAAATATATTATATAATAAAACCAGTTTTTATTAAACATAACCCTTTCAATATCAACTCATATAAATTACATACCTTATAAAATTAAGAAATATTAACGACTTACCATCTTAGTGTTTATATTATATTTATTAATAGTATTTTATTAACATGTCATGGTCTATTTACATTCATATAGCACATATGAAATGATATGGAATTTAGTAAATATCTTAAAGGATAAAAAATAAGGGGTGTCACAATAATAAATTTCATTTACATTGATAGCTTCATCCAATATAAATAAAAAGGTAGACTAAAAGTATAATGTATAAAAAATTTCAAGGGTGGGTTATCTATAAAAACATTGATAGCTTTGAAGGAGACTCGTATGAAGCCCAATAGTCACACAAATGATATATTCATTCAAATGATTGACAAAAATTTCTACTAGGTCACTATGTCACCACATTATAGGATATATCATCTATCTAAACACATAAAATATAATTTTTAATAAGTTATATCCCATAAAAAATTCACCCAAAACTCAATGAAGCAAAACCCCACCCTAGACATTCCAGGACTATGAATTTAGTTCTCATGATTGACATATTATGATTCCCCTTCACCATAAATTGACTTAACATTCCATCTTCTACACGAATCAAGATAAACAGATGCTTTGGATAAATGTGGTACTTTATGAGTAAACAACCAAATTATTGTTCCAGTGATTGGAAATTTTTTATCATAAAATAGTGTATAGAAATTTACATTATTTCAGTATCCTATTATAGATAAATTAGTCACACCAACCCCTTCCTAGTTTCCATAACAATGATTTAACCCAACTTGGGGGTCGAAAAGGATTATATAGTATAATATGTTCATATAAAAATCATGGATGTATATTCATATATTAATAAAAAATTAATTTTAAAATTCATTGAATTCATATTTATTGTAAAGTTAGAATTTTAAATCAAATGAAATAGTGCATTCATTCTAAAATAGAGTATTTGATTCACTAGTAATGTGAGATACCAATGAATCTAAAAGAATGTTCCAATTGATTCCGTCCATTATTCGGTCTGAATTTTAATACTACAATAACAACATGAGTGAAATTTGTATTATATATACCATGGAGTACATCATATATCTTACAAATAATACATACAAAATCTTGACCTTGTACATATCTTCTATTTCAGTTTTACATTCCCTCTGGAATGATATTTTGAAGTTCCCAACTAGGGGGTCATCACATGATTTAAGTCACTCAATTAAAAACATTCTAATATATTCTTTATGGATTTTCACTATGTTAAGAACCATATTCTATAACACAAGATACTTCTCAACTTCATTCACAAATTTTTTTTGTGGTACTAATATCTTTTAACAAGAGTATTGTTTAACAATCATCCTACAACTCTCCAATATATTCCTCCAATATTTTATCTTCGAGTATTTCATCATTATTGTGATTTGACATTACAAATATCCAATCTTCATACACCTTATTATACAAAAATATATTTCCATTGTATTATAAAAGCATTATTTATTTAATAAAGAAATTAATAATATTTTCCCATTATCCTGGGGAATCGTTAATCCAATAGAAACTCTCTTTGAGACTTAACACAATACAATCTATTTTATTAATAATTAATATTTTTATAATATCCTTAAATATATCTTCTTCCAAATATTCTTGGAGGAAAAATGAATTTAAATTATGTCATGAAAGAAATAGACCTTCCATAAAAACCTGGAAGAGCACCATCCAATTTTTTGTGTACTTTTTTATTAGATATAAAATCACATGAATGACCATTTGTTTTAAATATTGAATTCACTTTTAAAAGATTCATTCATTGTTCCTATTAGTAAAATCCAAAACAATATTCATATGACAAATCCTTTTGTTTTTCAGTACCAGATTTATTTCAAGTATGTATGTTATCACCCATATATCGGAAACATTCTTGAAATCTTACTCTACACCCATTTCTAACTCCCACTATAATGATTAAATTAGGTATATGTAGTTATCCAGTATTTGTTTCCTTCCACATACCATTAGTTGGAGACAATTCATTCTATAATAACATGTTTACACATCTTTTATAGCCCAATTATACCACCTTAATCTCTAAGGATCCACTTTAACTGATCTTACACTTCCAAAACTCTACATCATGATCTTATATTCCTTTACAATTTTCATACATCGAAACTTAGTACTTATATAAAATTAATTGAGACTTAAATTATATAACTCATTTATACCACTTAAACATATATGCTCCCAGAAAAATACAAAACCACATAAAATATATTCAATACACCCGCTAAAAACATTTCATCTTCCCCCCCCCAACATTATCCTCTACCTAGTGTTGATATATTCATATGATATCTTCATTTAATGGTGTATTATATAATATAATAACCCTACATTGATTTTTATTCCAAAATATTAATTATTATAATGTCATCACTATATCCAACATATAAATAAGTCAACGGCTTAACATCCAACTTATACCATTACTGGGAAAAAACATGGTTATGCATTATTGAAAAAAAAACCTCTCTAATGTTAAATTGACCAATACTATGGTAATATTTTATGAAAATTTTCATTGCTTTTCAATGACTATGGATAACATGATAAGGTTGCAAATTAACTTCTTTGAACCAAAACACTTTTGGAAATTAGAATATAATGTCCTTATCTTATCTCTATAAATATAATTATGAATCATATTTTTTGAAAAAATAATTCTCAATTGAATTTAGTATAGTATTATTTATATATATTATATTCCTCATATAAAATGTTAAGAACCATTGTCAAGTGTACTCACCACTACTAATGGATAAAATAAATTTCATCATCATTTTAGTCATGAATCTCTACGGGACTCCATCTAAAAAAATTAGAAAAATTAGACATATGAATGTGTGGAAGATACAAAACTTCTATGTGGTATCATAAATAAACGTCACATTGTATACTTTACACTTATGATATCAAATAAATATTTTTTCCTATACATATATATATGAAAAAAAAATATTTTTATTTTTCATTTTCACATCATAAGACACAAATAATACATTTTGTGCTTCCTTCTGAAGAAAAATTAACATGTTAATCACTCTACATAGTCAATCGTGAATAATACATTACTGAAAAGGTATAGAGTTATATTTCACTAATGTACTCAAGGTGATTGTTACACAACACCAATGATCAAGATGTTTATTTTACAACATACATTATATCATTTAAACATTTTTTATGATATAAGATTCAATAAATAATGATATAAGTTACTTCTATTGAACCCAGTTTGATATTCCACTCCCCATTTATAAAAATGTTTAATAGAAATTGAAAACTTTTTCAATTCGTAGATTTGAAAAATACCTTTCAAAAACAACAAGAATAAATTCCTCTTTCAAATATTCATTTTAAAATTATGTATAATATTTGGTAGTTAACATTATATTAGGAGAAACATATCAATTATTATAGATAAATAAGTCCTCATGCACTCCTTGGATTTTGAGTAAAATGAATCTCTATAATCATGAATCCAATACCCCATTCAAATTTCAACAATTGATATAAATTTTTAACACTTAACAACTGTGATGACAGTTGATGAAACCAAAACAGATTTTTTTTGTTAAATCATCTTTATTGGAAGCATTCTCAAAATTAATATATCATTTAGCTATTCAAAAATATGAAATTAAAAGGAACTATTGGATTCCCATGTATTAAATCTATTCTTTTCTCTCCCATTATAATCTAGCTAATTTTAATTGAATAACCATGTTATTCTAAATTAAATTTGTTTTGGTTTCACTTGATATGTTCTTTTTTTGGAAATATTCATTTAAAAATAGGTATTGTATTCTAATGAACACCATGACATGCATACCATTATAATTATTCAAATATGTAATAACTATAACATATTACTCAAAAAGAAATTATATAAGTATAATTTCCCAAATTCCATTAGTCAATTGTACAACTATAGACTCCACATTACTCTGGATCATGTTGAATTTAAACCAATGATAATCCTCCAAACATAATTTAGATATATTTATAGATAAAATATTACCTATAATAAATATCTTTATCATTGAATACTTATTGTTATAAATGATTAAAAACTTTAAAATTACATCAAAATATATTCTAAAAATGATATATAGTAGCACCTTTTCCAATTCCAAGACAATCCTTCATATAAAAATATCAATAAAAATAAATGGTTAATAAAATAATAAACACATGTTTCTATAAAAGTTGCATTAATAATTTCCAAAAAACAACAATCTCTAAATCTAATATAATTATTATAACAGTCAACATAAACAAATAAATATTGAAAACTATAAAATGAAAAAATAAAAATTCTAAAATGTATAAAACACTTGATACTTGAATGCAGTGTGTTAGGAAATGAGAATCCCTACTCCCCACACACACACTACCTAAAATCATGGACATGAATTATATATATACATCATAAATAGTAAGATGAAAAATAGAAAAAATATAAGCTCAATGAATGATCAAAGGAATTAACATGGTTCTAAATAAGTTCTCATATGTTAGAAAGAACTAATCATAAATAGAATATGAGGATGAATTTAAACCTAATTCGGTATCATAATCACTACGATGAATGTTACAATAGAATATTACTCACTGTAATTATATCTATTCTGAATGTGACCCCGAGAAAATATTTATTTATTACTTTTATTTCTGGTTGATTTGGTTTCACTACTATTGGATTATATGGTCAACATGTATCTTGACTAAGGAAATTATCAAAAAATAACCATGACACTAATATAAAATTCTTATCTAGTTATTTTTGGATTTGTTCAAAACACATACTCTGGCATCCGATAAATAAAAATATTTTTCTGACGGTAGATGTATGCATTGATTTTAATATGTCCCTATTTAATTCCAATTCCGAATTTATCAAACAATTTCCGGAAAATTTTCACTCAAAATACATGAAATAAATTTCCTCAGGGAAAAAATATCCTATTTTAAATATTAATTATAAAATTTATAACTACTACTTTATTTTATGTTTTTAATATGGAATATAATTTTATCCTAAAAGAGACCATCATTATCATTCACAATGTGATTCTCATAATGGAGTTCCCAAAAAACCATTACCTCATTTTAATATTCTTCTTATGAAGAATCTCTATAAAATGTCATAAAATTCATTTTATGTATAATTGATAATGGGAGTGGATAATAATGATAACTAATTTTAACTAAAATTTTACAAACAACTTATATTTTTAGAGTAATAAATAAATATATCTATTTTTAAATTAACTTATATAAATTTAATAATGACTAAGAAAAATATTTAATATAATATCCCATAAATTTATTTTCAGTATTTAACCCTTACATATGTTATTAATAGTTTTGAGTTTCCTTTTTTAAATCCCCCACATTTTTTTATTTTCATAAATATAATAGTAGGGTTATGCGATCCCATTACAATCCATTAATTAAAACATTTGAAATCCATAAAAAAGAGGGTTCACACAAATTGAAACATTGATCCTTTGAAAACATAGAAATCCAAAATAAAATAAACCTTAGTATTCTCATAAATAACATTTTTACACACCCATTGGATGATATTATTTTACCCTCATTCCATGAAAACCCTCTCAGTAATACATACTAAGGCATCAGGACTGCTAGAGATTTCACAAAAGGGAACACACCAACCAAGGACCACCCACCACTGATGACCTAGAACAATGAAAACTATAAAATTCATTATCAATTCTACTTGAATACAAGAGCCTTTATGTCTTTTTATTTCATGAAAATATGAAATTTAGAAAAAATGACCTAGCATAATAAAACCCAACCATTGGAGGAACCGGGGCCTCAATACAAAAAATTAATGATTCCAACAAGATATAAAAAAAGGGAGACAACTAAAAATAGTCCACATTAGGAGACGAGGACCATTGAATAATGAACAAAGTGAGGGAATCCATTGAAAAACTTATTTTCACCTAATGACATGTTGTTTTATATATAGTCACCAAGGAAATGATCTCACTAAATACCATCAGACACCAACATTAAACAAACATCCCCTAAATGGTATAAGGATAAATGTTTTATTTTTATTAATATTAAATCCAATTGTTGATAAATATAATATTATTTTTAATTTTTATTTATTTATTATTATTATTATTATTATAACAATTTATGTGGTTACTATATTATTATTATAAAAAATAAAAAACTATTGAAAAAAATAATTATTATATTAACAAACAAAATTCATAAGAGAAATAATATAAAATTATTTAAATAATTTTTTTGATTTGTATAACATTTTATTTTAATGAATAAAAGTATTATCCATTTGAAAAAAAAGTAATAAATGGATAAGTTAAATATTATCCATATATTATAAAATTATTAATTAATGAAATATTTTATCTCTTCGGAATAAAATAAAAATTTCAAAGAAGAAAAATTAGTTTAAATATTAAAAAATAGGGGTTTCATGAGATTCATCAATTAGGTCAATGGGAACCCAAAAATAGATATTCATTGTGAAAAGTGTTTTAATTGATTAGTTATGAGATTCCAAGATGAATAAATAACTAAATACTATCATTATAATGTCATCATTATGAATAATTTTATATTCCACATATTTTATATGTAATAAATTTATATAAATAAAAATATATATATAAAAATAGAGATCATATTTTAAAATTTTTATACAAAATAAAAATTACTTATTAAATAAATATGGAATGATGAAAATAAAAAATTTAATCACTCGTATTCGTAACAATTTTTTTTAGAAGAATTTTTTAAAATTTATATTGAAACAAGAAAAAAAGTGAACCAAAAAAGTTTATTACATCATAATTTCAATTTTTTAACCTTCCCAAAAACATAAATTAAAGATTATTTTATTTTCATATACACTCATATAAAAAATACAATACATTATGTGTAATCAAGTATGAAAACCTCAAAGAAGTGAGATATCTTATCATTAATAATTATATCTTCCCCTATACTGATCCTTCGTTAATTAAAACATGCGAGTAGAATTTTTACATAAAAAAGTTCACATTATTTTATTTTTATTAAAATTTACTTGGTTCTTTATTTCAAAAATCAAGTCACTATCTTCCTCTAATACTTTGATTAATAATTTTAATATGACATTATCCTCCTTGCGGGGAAGTATAAAATCCAGTATTGTTGTGGTCTAACATCTTCATTCTCCTTCACCGTTTTGTTCCGTATATCTTCTATTCAGATATTAGATTTCCAAATAATTATTAGTCCCCTAATTATTTAAATTGTTTTCTTCCTCATTGGATTTATTAACATTCAACTTAAAGCCCCTAGTTTTCCCGTATATGTTTTTTTGATATAGATTTTTTTAAAGAATAATATTTAAAACATTGGATTTTAATCCCTATATTCATGAAATTTTAAATTAAAATATTATTTAGATCATCAATCATTGATTTGTGATCATAAAAAAATGACATCATAGTGGTTGAATCACAACCTGATTTGGCTTTAGAAGATTTTTTAACATTTATTTATGGGATACTTTCCTAATATTGAACAATAAAAAATATCTCTACCCAACATATCTTATTATTCTTTTTATTCTTGTAAAATACCATATTACATTCACCTGTAAATTTTTTCAACAATCCTATTCAAGACAATCGAGAGAGTTCCTAATCTGGATAACTGAAGGAAACTTCAATGTCTCCCATTCCATATGAATTAGAAAATATTTTCCTTATATAATAGAGACTGAATGAAAATATATATAAAATCTCTATTTCATTTTACAATTGTGGCTCCCCCATACCTACAGAGTTTCCAAGAATGATAAATGGGGTGATTTCACTCTTCCCTCATGTAAAGTCTTAGGTTTATGTTGATCACTAGACATGAAGCTCTATAACATGGTATGTGGAGATGAAACTCACCCAATATAAAAAAATGAATCTTCCACACTTGAATGAATTTAATACAAAAATACATATATATGAATAATTATTTTAATTAGGAGGTGGTTGTTTGACATGTCCAGCCTATAAATCTGTTCAATTAGAATATTCTTCTATCTAAAAACAAGACATTATAATATCTTTTATGTAATACAATATATATTCTAATATTATGAATAATATTATAGATTATTATAATTTATAATTAAACATATACTATAATCATGATTATATAGAACCCATGTAGTACTGAGTAACATAGAATAATTGGATAATAAATCATAGAGTATAATATATCTTTTATTTAGGGGAATCATTTTTACTTCAGTGGGACAAAATTATCTTACTTGTGTGCATGAACCACAATACATATGGATATTATTAATTTACACTAATAGTTTATTTATATTGGAAAAAAATTAAAAAAAACATACCCATATATGAAGGTAAAATAAAATAAATATACTTATTTTCACAACACATTCAATGAGAATAGTATAAGGTTTTTAAAAATGATGAGAATTAAATCATAGAGTTGAAATTAAAAAAAAATCATGAATTGTTAGTCCCCTTATAATAAAATATAGATGTTATGCACTCATGTCCTCAATAAAGATTCTTTATCCATGATAAAAGGGTAAAGGGTATTGTAGAGGGAATTAGTCCTAATGTCAATGTTGGGGAAAAAATCACCCTACTTGTAAATATTCTTATTATATCTAATTTCGAAAATGGAAGATGAGGCACCTAAAATCCTAAAAATGAAGATATTATTAGAGTGTCCATTTTAAAATAAAAATAAAAATGATATCCAAGAAATGATAATAGAGAACTATAAAAGGAATATGGATCACATGACTCAGAATATACCAAATTTTCTAAATTGAATAATTGACAAACATATGTCTTTAATCGAGAATACCTATTATCACTCAACTCTATAGACCTCATGATTTTGAAACAAAACTATAGTAAACAAAGGGACAGTTCTTACCTGACTAACACACCAATAAGATATTTAGGAGATCTATGGACTATTTGAATTCAATGGATGAAATAAAAAGAAAGGGGATACCAACAGCCTTTGTGGGAACCATAAGGAAAACCACAATCTCAGGAAAGGGGGTAAAGAGCTATTTGTTTGTGAATGGGTGAAGGACTTATGGTTTAACAAAAATGGATCTATTGTTTTTAACCCTAAAATAAAATAATCACACTATAAAATAACAAATGTATACAATGATATCTTAAAATGAGAAAATATAAAATACAGAAATTTTAAATAATTAGATTTACATATACACATTCTATAAAAAAAATATAAAGGATAAAAGGAAATTATACCATGGTATCAAATATTAAATCACATAAATCAGTTATCATGCCTAACTCAAACATCACTCATATTATTTCCAAATTTTTACTCTCATGTATAATTTTAAAAAACGCTATATCGCTCATGTTTAGTCATAAAAATAAAGCCTTAAACCCCATTATAAATACCAAAATTTATGATTACCCCGATTATATAACTGAATACTACTATATTTGAGTGCCCTCACCTAATTAGAGGATTTTAAATGGAGAAATGGTTTGTTTTAAATACATGGAGCAATAAATGATTTCTTATACTCTGCTTTTTAGATAAGTAAATATTATTATCAGTATTTTATAATATATATTTACACTATATTGTTAAATAATATGTATTTAAATATAATCATAAAATACAATAAATATTTATTCTATGGGAGTGCGTTTTAATCAAGATTAATTATCTATAATCATTTAAAATGATATGTTTTCTTTTTAGTCATCTCATTTGTTATCATTGTTTTTGTATAATGTATATATGTAAACAACCACATTCAGATGTGTGGGTCTAGGTCTAAATTAGATGGAATAAAAGAATTTTTAAATTATTTTTATAGAATAAGTTATGTATAATAATTGTTTGAATCCTAAATCATCCTAGAAAAAAAATATGTCATAAGTTTGTATATAATAGAATTAATTATTAAAAATCATATAATGATTTACTATTTGTTTGTTGGATATTACCATTTTATAAAATAACCACTAAAATTTTAGTAAATAGTTAGTTATAGGACCATGAACATGATATAGGGAACATTATTTCTCTTTATACTCATCTACATATATTAAACTTGTTTTACACATAATAAATATACCAAGAACTAAGGGTTTTGAGAATTTAAAATTGAAAATTATTCTTTTTAATTAAAATACATGTTTCTTACTGTATCCCTATATAGTATGGGTGTATTCTCAATAGAACATATACTGAGATTGATACCTATCTTAAAGATACCATCACAAGTTTTTCACTAGTGATAATAACAAAAACATTTATGTTTTCACTTTAATTATTTGACCTAATCCCATAACATATAATATTACATGATTATTAGAAGAATTATCTAGAAAAAATAACCAAAGGATCCATTTAACACCCTGAGGCATTTAAATATTCTTATTTTTTAATAAATTCTATTTTTCTAGAATTTTTTAAATGTCACACCATGTTTAGCCAACCCAACACATAATAATTAGTTTGTTTATGTTACATGCAAAAACAATTTTTACAGAACAACAGTATACTATAAAAATATTTTTATTTATTATTATAAGATATAATATAGTCATTATTTTGGATATTTTGTATAATATTAACTAACATAGGAAAATATATGGTCTAATTCATTGGTTTCAAATGAATATACAAACCAACTAAATAGATAAAAAAAGTTTTGATTAATAAATCTTTTTTTCCCAAAAAGTCTTTTTATCATAATGAATTAAATTAATTTCTTTTAGTGAATTATATTAGATTCATATATACATTATATAATCCATAACATAATTTTACATTCATCTAGTACATTTTATATGCATATTATAAGAAGAAACCCAATTTTATACATAATAACCATTATTATTTTAAAGGTTACTTTACTAACATCTAATTGAGAACCTATTTTAAATAAAAAATTTGGAATTTGGAAATTTTTATTTTGAAAAATAATCTTCTTATTTTAAATTGTATTATAATTATTTATTTTAGTTCAATTTTTTACATTTTTCAGATAAGTTACATTTTTTAAGAAACATTGAAAATATATTACATTTTAATTAAAAACCACATTTTTTTTCTAAATAGTATATAGTGTTGAATTATATTTTAAATAGGGTTTAAACTATAATTATATCTATATTTTGTCATTTAAAATAATTTAGGTCATCTTAATCAATATGGAATTTATTTTGTATATAAAAATTTTCTAATCATTTAATCATTTTCAAATTAAATACTCTTTCTCTGATTCCTTCAACAATATAAATTTAAGATTAATTTTAACCAATATTTATTTTGAATTTTTAAAAATGGACTCCATATTTGGAAATATAAGATCCAAATTTAGTAGTTATGCTTTTCTATTTTGGGGAAAATATTAATAATATCTCTATTATTTTATTTTACTACCAAACTTAATGGTAAATCTGTTAAATACAGTAAAAATAATATTATAAGTATTATAAATCTACCCAAAAACATGTCTTAATTTTGATAGATGAGTTACTTGCAAACAAAACCATCCTCAGGATGAATATATGGACTCTTTATGACACTTGTATTAATTTAAGAATATTTTTTAGTATTTTTTTCTTTCTGTACTCCTATTTTTAACACTATTGTTTTTATAAAAATACATTTTTTATATATGTTTTCTTTGAATATTTCTTCATCAATAAAAAATCATTTTAAAGATAAAAAAATATATTATTTACGATAATTGTTTTTGAAATTTGAGGGCAGAAAGAATTAAATTTTATTATTACACAATTATGTTATAGTAAATTATCTTATGTATTAATATTTATTATAATTTCTATAATTGAATTGTTTAAAATTGATATTATGGATATTTTAAAATAAAAAATGTTTTATTAAATGATATAAACTCATAATATATATATTATATCAAAATTATTTCTAAAAGGGTGAAAACTTAATCCATGTCAAATTTATGGTTTGTTTGATAATTTGTAATAACTATATTAACCCTTAATTAGTAAAAAAGTCAAGTTGTTAGGGTTATAGTTTAAGGGTTTAACTATCGGTTAAATTAAAAATATAAGTGTAATACTATGACCTAAATATGTCTTAAAATTATTGGTTTAGTGTTTTTAGACCCATAATTATTGTGTATCTAAAATAACACTCCAGGGATCCATTTGGAATATAAAATAAATTTATATTAATTTAATTTTTTGAGAGTTTCCAGAAGTGTCACTAACCTCAATTATAAAAGGGATCCTCCTTATTTAATTTATCACACCACATTGAAACTTTTGGATCAACCACCCTCTACACAAATATGTTCCTTAACACCCTCCCATAATAATAGAAACCTCCATTTGGAATCAAATCTATACAAGGAATCCCATTTGTGTAAACCAACAAGAGTTACCCAAATAACAGGTAATGTTCCACAACAATTACTTTAGATTTATTTCATTCCCCACTCAAAAATTTATTATTATTCTATAAATATTTACTAAAATAAGTATCCTAAAAATACATAAATTTTTTAATATTATGGTTTTGACCTACACCAGGACACACATCCCTCAAATGAGTAATGAATTTAGTCTTCATATTTGGTGAACTATCGTCTCACGAAACGATATCATTTAGTTTTCCTTTACCACCACTCATTGATGGTCAGTAAGATGGAAACATTGTTTATAAATGATTTATATGTGAGATTTTGGTTATCATTATATTAATTTAATTTTTTTAACACATACATTCTGTCATTATATTTTGTGTAAATACAATATAAAATTTTTCGGAAGTGTGTACTACCACCTCCTCAAAGATATTTAATTCATTCACACTATACATGGACCATATGAAAGATGGTTTTAAATAAAAATATGTGATATATCTGACATATATATGACAGTAAAAGTTTGATATACATATATATAATTTAATTTAATTTTTTTGATATAGAAAATAAATGTATGTAGCATTCGTGCGTACGTACGGCCTACTGTCCGAATGAATGGTGTATTTCATTTCCTATCTTCAAGTTTTATGGATTATTATTAATATATATATATATATATATATACTGAATAATTATAATATTTAAATCATTTATTAAATTATGGATATAATGAAATAATTATTTATGTAATTGGAAACTCAAATAATAAGTCAAAACATACTTGATAAACTTGGAGACTAACACCCTAAATTTTGAAAATAAAAAAATATTTTTAACAAACGGGAGATAATATAATATATGAATATCATATATGACATAATAAATAGTAGGATAATTCATGTACCAGTAAAAATAAATTTTTATGTAAGGGATCTTTGACACATAGTTATTTCTAAGGGACATGTGACTTATACACTACATGATTCTTTTGGGTGGTGTATACACCACCCATGAATTTAATTTATGTGTATTATTCTGAATATTGTGTAATTTTCAAATCAAAATAATTTAATTTCATTCAGGGTAATATGATTCTACTGATTATAAATTAGTGTGTATTTATCTCATAATATCATAACTATTCGAGAATGATTGTGTTTATGTCTCTGCATGGGAATCTTTTTCATTCATGGAAGTATTTTCTAAAAATGTTGTCAAAACTGTTTTTACTATTATCCAATGATTTCATAAATTAATTTTCACATTATTTTTACTTTTTACAAAATTAAATAAATTAATATTCCATTTGTTTTCCAAAACAAGGTACTTTATAAATTTTCATACAAATGTAAAAGAATATTTTTTTAACTTATATGACATGAATGGAATTTAACACAATCATGAAGCCATAATCATGTTGTGAAAATTTTACAATTTTACAAGGTTATTTTATAATAAAATATTTTATTATATAAATAAACAACATTTTAAATAAATTTATACTATGTGGTAAGGTATTTCGTCTCAATATAATTTCATTGAGACATATTGTAATGATAAGAAACTAGTTTCATTTATATGTTGTATATTCATTGCATTGACATTTTATATCATGAATAAAATTTTTATCATGATATTTTATGTATCATTTAATGTTATTATTTCATGGGTATTATGATTCAAATGTTTTAAAGGGGTATGACAAACTTTTTGAATGTTTAATTATTATTTTCCTCAAAAGGTTTTTAATGTTCCATTAAATTATATTTTCATTAAATAACCACAATAATTCTTATAATTACTTATCATAGACTATAGAAATATTTATTAATAAATATAATTGATTCAATAATGATATTTTATGATTAGGAATTTATTAGTTAAATTAATTTAATGAAGTAAGGAATGATCGGATAGGAAAATTCTAGTGTAGCTCGAATATTATATATCCCCTCGATTTATCAACATGTTCTCCTAATAAAAATAATTTTCCTCAATTAAATGGTGTTCTACTTATAGTTTTAAACCCAATTTTCAATGGTTATGATGTCATAAGTTTTATTGTTCCTTAGACATGATGACCGGTAATTAATAATTTCCTTAATATATATTTCAATTATTATTATTCTTATTCATGAAAATTTAATATGATAAAATATATTGAATAATTTAATTCTCATTTTTTTGATAAAATATTATTTTTAGTTAGTTACCATTCTATATGAATTATTCTTTATCCAATTATTTTTATGTCATAAGTTATTAGTTATTTACCATTAAATGTTTATTTATTCTACTTAATTCTATTTTGAATACGCTTTACATTCCCTTACTATGAATTTTATATCACGGTTTTATTTTTTCTATTTTTTGGCAGATATGAAGATAAAATTTTTGAATGAGTTCATGGATGAAAATTATTTTCATCTATTAAGTATTATGTTTTACCAATCTAATAATGGAAACATTTATGTATCAAGTTCTTCAGGAAAGCTAAACTCATCAGTACTTTAGTATTTGTCTTCCTATATAAATTCCAATATAATAAAATAATGCACATTCTCTTGAAATCTATTGCGAGGCCTTACAGTTGGTATCTGAGATTGTTTATTTTAATCCTTGGAAAATAGATTTAAGAAAACATGCGTTAAAGAATAGAACCCATTGGTTTATTATGTATGAAAAAGTTATCTATGTAATAATTCATTTTAATTTTATAGAAAAATGTTTATAGGTAAAGATAATTGTTATGATTTATATAATATTTAAATTTTATGTAAATATGGGTTTTTATATTATTGAGAATAAAAAATGAAACATATGAGATAAAATTTTTGGTTAAAACAATTCATTATTTTATAATATATTAATGTTATTTTTTTTAGTATTCCTCTCCCATTTTTGGAAATGAATAATTTGGTCTTAGAAAAGGGATAAATTGAATGTCGGGTGACAATAAATCGCATCCGATCAGGATTTGAGGCTTGATCCTATAATTAGAGGGTTATAAGGGTGAAATGCCTACAACTTTCATATATGATTTCCTTGTTATTATGAAATTTTTTTAGTTAATGTATCCAATTTGTAAAGGTTATTTTGATTTTACGGACTATTATTTGATCAAATATACAACTATGTGATTGTAAAATGATATGGTGATTAAGATATTAATTTTATTGTGGATGATGTTCACCATTTTCTGGAAAACTATATAATCAATGTAAATAGAATTCTATGGGGTTTAATATGAGAAGTAAAAGATAAATAATATTTTGGAATAATATATGATTTTATTGTGAAAACACAATGATTCAGTTAATTTTTTGTAAATTGTTAGCATATCATTTAGAATATGAGATTTAGTAACATAAATTTTTTGTATAAGACATTAATAGTGATTAAGGTTTTTTGTAAGACTATGTGTTCAAATAATTGTTATTTTTGGTATTAAATAATATAATACTATTTATTTTTAGGATGTTTATTTATTTTCAGAATGATCTATGTTGAAATTTGGGTATTAATATTCAATTTTGGATATTAATGTTTTTTTCATCATATTAAGGATTAATTTTTTGGTAATTAGCTTATCTTATCCTAACCATTTTGGTTTCTGTATAAATATAAGAGGGAAATATAGTTATACGTTTTTTATTTATTTATCCATAGATTCTAATTCAACTTAATTAATATTGAGGAATAATATCCCTTAATAAATCATCATTTTGATAAAAATATGAGTTTGTGGTGGAAATTGATTAAATGATAAAATGTTAATTTTCATGTAAGTATGTTTCTCTATGTTATTAGTATATAAATTAAATGAATTCATTAACTCTAGAAAAGGTATTTTATTATAAAAACATTATTTATTTATGTTTATTTTTAGAAAATCAATGGCCACTTTCATCCATCATAGATTAGTGCCCTTAAGATGGAACACTTTCTGATTACCATATTCCCTACCATTCCCTATTAGAACATGATTGTATGATTTATCTCCATATATATTTTTTAACTAATTACCTCCTATTTAAAATCCTAGTTTTATGGGGACCTTCACATTTCATTTTCCCTCCAATTAAGAAGAAATTCCATTAACCCTATTTATAATGTGGTTTTTTAACATTTTTTTATTTACAAATATTAAATCCCATACTACTGAGATCGATTTAAAATTGTGAGGATGAAATTTAATTAAGGTGGGGTGAAAGTGATGCCCCATGAAGTTGTAATATTAACATTTATGAATAATTTTAATTTTTTGTAAGCTTTCCTTATATGAAACACCATCTTATTTTTATAAAACACACAACAATGAGTTGGTTATCATTACAAGTAAGGTTGAGTATTACCAAAAACATATTATTATTATTGTTATATTATAATTCAATATAATAATATATAATCTATATATTAATTTCTATTTTATAAATATTATTAAATAAATTATGTCCATATGTTGTTAAATTCATTGGTTACAAATGAATATATTAATCAAGTGAATATATTGGAGATGTCTTTATAATGAACTGTTTGTATGATCATAAAGTCATTTTATCTAAATAAAATAAATGAATTAATGTTTATAAATGATAGTAGTGAAATATATACATTATATATTATATCAAATATTTTGAAATTCAACTAATTTATTTTATAGGCATAAGATAATAATAACCCCAATTTTATGCACAATAACATGTATTTGTTATAATGAGGTTTTACGGACTTTTATTAGCACAACTATTTTAAATATTATTCTTTACAATTTCATATATGTAATTTTAAATAATAAACTTATTGTTTTAAATCAGAATATAAATATCTAATTTGGTTAAATTTTTATTAATTTAAAAATAGGATTTATTTTATGATGAATAATGATAAAATAATGCATTTTATAACGATATAGTTTTTTTCAATTATGTGTTTTGTGTTTTGAAAATTTGATTCCATATTTTTAGTCATAAGTCCTTAACTAATTAAATATATCCCTTTTATTTTCAGAAAACTATGAATAGTATCTTTAGTAATTACTTTATAACCATATTTGATATAAATCTGGTAATTAAGGATAAAAAATATTATTATAAGTGTTATAAAAATACCATAACAATTGTCATAATATTATTGTATGAGTTATTGTCGAACAAAATCACACATGGGAAATATTTTAGGGCCTCTTGAGGCTATAAGGTTGAGTTTAGTCATTTTTGGGTATTTAATTATCTCAAAAGTCTAATATGCAACAAACATGTTTTTAAGAATAATTAATTTTTTTTAATATGATTTTCAAAAATATATATTCAGTAATAAATATAAATTGAAAAGATAAAATATATATCTTAATCTTTATAATTTATATTTAATTTTTAGGTAATTTATGATTAAATAAAATGTTTTCACAAGGATGATGCAGTAATTTTTTAATTAACATACATATAAAAAATGTTATTAAAAATATTAAAATAAGTATACATTTACATAATTAATTTCATACAAAAATGTCATATATTATCTGGACATATTAGGGAGGTATTAATGTAATTTTTTAGATGTTATATTGTGTATTTATATTTTTTAAAAAGTCATGAAATGAATAGTGTTAAAAATTGAGATTAGTTATATTTTAGGGTAAATAATATTTTATTAAATGATATTAAATTAATTAAAATATAAGATTCAGAAAATTTATTTAGATAATGATAGAAATTATATAAATGAGGGATTTTTTTTCTAATTTTTATTTTATGGTAACTATATTAACCCTTAATGGGTAAAAATCCTAGGTGTTGTGGTAATAGTTAAAGGGTTTAACTAAAGGATAAAATAAAAAAGATAAGGGAAATAATGTGACCTAAACAAGTATAAAAATTATGGTTTTGGTGTTTATCAACCCATAGAAATATTATCTTTTAAATAACTGAAATTTAATCTATTTGGAAAAGAAAATTAATTTATATTAATATAATATAATTTTTGTTTCTAAAACTACCCCTAAACTACATTATAAAATGGAACCTCCTCCATCACTTCTTCACCAAAGATTCATCGATATATCATGAGAAAAATATTCCCAAATAAGTACCCCAATTCCCTCAAATAATACTATAGTCCAGCATTTGGGTGTAAATCCAACCAAAGAATTCCTTATGTGATATCCAAAGAGAGTTACCCATATAGAAGGTGACATTCTTCAACTACTCTTTTAGTTTTATTTCTTTTCGCACTCAATAATTTAGTGTTATAATATTATTATATTATAATAAAAGTATCTAAAATATACTAAAGTGTTTTTTTTATGTTTTAGACCGACATCTATAAAAAATTCCATTAAATGGGTAAAAAAAATTCCGTTTCTGTACAATGAACTACTGTCTCACAAAATGATGTAATTTATTTATTTACCACATATCATGGTTAGTAAGTAGGATGGACACAATTTTATTATATTATATATATTATCTTTATATTATCTTTAATATATTTTTATTTATATATAACATATACCTCCATTCATTCTATATTGTGTAAATACTATAACATCGTATGTGGAAGTGTTGACTTGAGCCTCCTCTATGAATTTTTATTTGTCAACACAATATATGAAATGTATAAAGGATGGTATTAAAAATAATATGTGATATATATGTCAAATATATGATATATTAATTTTGATATACATATATTAAATTTAATTTTTATTCATTTAATACAGAAAATAAATCAAAATATAATACATGAATACGTATGTCCTACAGTCTCCATGAACTATGCTTTTCATTTCCTATCTCCAATTTTTGTTAATTATAATAAATATATATACATATATACATATATATAATCGATATATATGTTATTTAAATTATTTTTTAATATAGGTATATGATTAAATACTTATATTTATTATTGGAAAAATAAAAAAATGTCAACAGAAAATCGAGATACAAGGAAATCAATATCTAAAATAGTTAAAATGATGAATGATTATTAACAAATGGTTGATAAAATTATATAATAATATCATATGTGATATCATAAACATTAATAATGTTATAATATAAATTAATAATAATCAGTAACTATTATAGATGAGGATAAAAATTCTCAACGTAAAATAGAATTGTGAGTTAAGGTATATTTTTCCCAAATTTATTTTATTGGGACACATGCCAAATAAAATAATTATTTATTTTTGGATATCTATATACCACCACTTGATTTTTTTTTACTGTATTGTTTGGAAAATTTTGTAATTTCCAAATCCTAATAATGTTATTTCTTTCATTATCATAAAATTATACAGATTATAAAGTTTAAAGGTGTTATCTCACAATCTCTTCATTATTCAATATTATTTTCATATATGTTTCTATTGAAGAATATTTCACTTCAATGTTATGGATTTATAAACATGTTTTGAAAAATGTTTTTTCTATTATACTATTATTTTATAATTTTATTTTTTACATTTTTGGCTTTTTACAAATTTATTTAAAAGGAATCTTTCAATTATTTTCCAAAAAAAATAATTTTATAACTATTATTCCAAAGTGTAATTGAATGAGTTTCATAACATGTATAGAATGAATAGAATTTATCATCATTAAGAAGCCATAATATTTTGAAGATTCAATTGTATTTATATATGTTAATTTTTAAATAAAATATTTTCTTTCATAAATGTGTAACCTTTTTAATAAAAAATTACAAAGTGGACAGTGATTTTTCGTTAATTTCATTTAATTTAGAAATATTTTAATTATATGTACCTAGATTCTTTTAAATGGTTTATATAATTTACATTGACATGATATCTCATGAATCTCATTATTCAAATTAAATTTTATGATTCATTTGTTGTTATTTATTCATGGGTATTATGATTTAAATGTTTCAATGTTTAATGGGACACTATTGACGCTCCTTTCATCACAGAATCTAAAGATCGGAAAAGGGAATATCTGAGCTCAAAGTGATTCAACCTTTGAAGAAAATATCAAAAAATCGACAAAGGAATGAACAAAAGATCAACAGCAACTGCACCGCGCAAGTACACTTGCGCGACGACCTTGGTCGCGCAAGTGACTTGCGCGACCTAAGTGGTAACCGCCCGGTAACCGCCCGGGGTCTTCTCCTGCCTATAAATAGACCCTGTGGGCCCCCCATTCGAGAGGATCTTTTTCCAGAAACTCGGATTGAAGCTCCCGACGCCCAAGTCTCTTCTCAAAGCTTCCGGAACACTTCTAAGGTAATTTCTTACCTAGAACAGATGATCTAAAGAGAGGGAAGAAGGCCTAAGTGTTTAAACTCATCAACACTTGCACGCCTGAATGGCCATCCCTTAAGGGAACTGGTCACACTTGCGCGCCGCCTTATTCCTTCAATAGAATTTGTGTGTCCCATTTCTGGAAGAACCTCAAGGGGATTCTAAAGGGTTTAATAAATAGTCGCTCAAGTATTTCAATTCTGATTGAAGATCGCGCAAGTACACCATGTGTCGCGCAGGTATACTTGCGCGCCCACGTAAGACTTGCGCGCCTTTCAAGACTTGCATGACCCAACCTTTTTGGGTGCCCATCATGCCCATTTTACCCCTCTTAATACATTTCACCTTTCCTATTCAAGATTCAGTCTTCAAGATACTCTTCAAATCCATTTATGGCATGATTTCTTGATTTCACTTCCTTATCTGAAAGGAATTCGGTGGAATATCTCTCAAAACATAGTGATTTATACATCTTAATGTCACCAATGATTTAGAGTTCGTTCATTCAACCTCATCCTTTAAGATGAGAGAATCCTTAAAGTGGGTCTCCTTTTCATGAATAATCCCCAGTTACAAATCCTTTAAACTGGGCATCTTCCTCAAGAGTAAGCCCCAAATTCTTAAAGTTCCCAAACAAGGGCATCCTCCTCAGGAGTAAGCCCCAAACCTCAATTCCTAACCTGGGTCTCCTTTTCAGGAATAAGACTCAGTTATAATCTTGGTCTTCCTTTTCAGGAGTAAGCCCCAAGTCCCTTAACCTGGGCCTCCTTTTTAGGAGTAAGTCCCAGTCATAATTATGGGCTTCCTTTTCAAGAGTAAGCCCCAAGTCCCCTAACTTGGTCCTCCTTTTTAGGAGTAAGTCTCAGTCATAATTATGGGCATCCTCCTCAGGAGTGAACCCCATGTCCCTTAATTTCTCTTAACCAGTCCTAAATTACGTTTGATATGGGGTTCCTTCTCAGGAGTAAAACCCAATTATCAATCCTCTCCTAATTTGGGTTTCCTTTTCAGGAATAAGTCCCAAGTTAGAGTATTCAAATCTCCATAAAGCACATATACCTTTATGGACCATGTTCCTGGATTTTCTCCCTAAAGGTAAATCCTAAACCTTCATCTATTTGGGCAATCATACATACATAATCCCTAAACAATTTCTTATGATTGCATCTTTCATGGCACAATTTTCTAATTTTTACCAATACCTCTTGTTTCTCACACCGAACATGACTCACGTGAGCTTGGAGTGTAAAAGTAATTATGAAATTCTTCTTTGAGCCATCAATCATAAACATCATACTCCATTACTCGAACTACGTGGGTTCTGATTCCTTTTCCAAAACAAAGGATACGTAGGTAGCCCATTTATGGGTTCGATCCCAACATTGAAATAATCCATGTCCTTCTGAATGACGATAAACTTCAAGTGCTCCACTGAGTGGCTTTAAAACCAGCATGATCATCATAATGACCAAGAGACTTTTATATAAATGTTTTGAAGGATACCATTGACCAAGAATCTCTAAATAGATACAGATGATTCTCTATTGATGAAGAACCTTGAATACATATAAAAGATTCTCTAAATTTCTTGCATATTTAATCATTGATTGTTAAAACTAAAGGAAAGCTCATTTTATACTTGGTAATTTAATAAGGATTCACGAACATAACTTAAATCTATAAAGAGAGTCCCAGAGTAGACAATAATTCCCCTCAAAAAGGTGTGATGAGTCCGACCTCCCATCCTCTCAACCAATGAAAATTCCTAATCCTCATCAGTCCACAAGCTAATGAGCGTCTACCTTTGGAAAGTAGGTCCAAACGGATGTGGAATCATTGGATGTTTACGGTTCTACGAACAAACCCGCTAGAAACCGATCAGAACGTTTGAATCTCCCTTCCAGGAGGTCATCCCCGAATTCCGTGCGAAACAAAACATGATGAACCCGATGTGAATCCTTAACCATGTTAATGTGATGTTCTTATTATTTGTTAGGACCCTTGGGCCAACAAATCAGTCATTGACATGTGCTCATCCAAAAGATGTTGTGGCCAGATTCATCTTGATTATGTCTGTTATATGGAACATGCACTCTTTTCTCAAGATCTTCTACAAAATGGCTTTTCATAAATTCACCCCTGTGAATACTGCTGCTGTGAACACCTCTATTGTAAGGTCTTCTGTTGTGAAAACTAATGCTGATACTCCTGCTGGAACGTCGTCCGCTCTGAGGATGACATCACCAACTCAGCGTCTTCAACACTGGGTTTCTAATGCACTGGTTAAGGAGTACCATCGCAACGGTACTATCTCAACTCTGGAGGCCGCTCGTCAAGCCCTCGAAGTTAAAAACTCTACCTGGTCGTCTGGACAATGGTGGCCAGCGATCAAGAAGCAGGCGGTGCTGACTACCGTCTCCAACCGTTTCAGGTCGTTATCCCCGGAACGCAATTTCCATTCACTCCCTTACTCAGAGGAAGTGAATGAGCAGGTCCCGCAGGTCCTTAATTCAAAAAAACAGGAGTCCTTCTCGAGGGCTCCAATCAGCAATCGCCGCCATACTCGTGCGGTAGTGCGCCCACAACATGATGAGGGTACCGACTCCAGGAATTCAGCTCAGTTTCCTCGAACCCGAGCAGGCAAGATGAACTGCCAGAGACGGAATCCGGTTAACAATGGGTAGGTTGTCATCCCTGCTATCTCTGGAGAAGTCCACCGACCTAACTTGGTGGAAAATAACGAGCAGGCACAATCACCTGTCCATTTTAATTCTGCTGTCCAGCAGACTCATCTGGAAGCATCACGCCAATCCCGCCAGGCAATTCCGGCGGAGTACTATAGGCCGGAACATACACCTGCTTATGCATCATCAGTTAGTCAGCAGGCTCGCCTAACTACATATTATGGAGTCCACCAACCTAACTTGGTGGAGAACAACGAGCAGGCATACACACCTGCCCGTTTTAATTCCGTTGTCTAGAAGACTCGTCTGGCAGCATCAAGCCAATCCCTCCAGGCAATTCCGGCGGAGTACCATAGGCAGGAACATGCACCTGCTTATACATCACCAGTTAGTCAGCAGGCTCGTCTGACTACATATGATGGATCTCGTCAACCGCGTTTGGCGAAGTGTAATCAGCAGGCACATACACCTGCTAATACTAATCAAGCCTACCAACAGTCTCGCTTGGTAGTGCATGGAGAAGTCAGTCAGAAAGCCCCGATGACAAACAAGAGGCAGACTCAACTCTCTGCCTCCACACTTGAGTACTATCAGGATTCACTGACAGGAAAAGGAGGACAGGAGCAGGCACATACACCTACTCCAAGCCCGGAATGGACGTATATCCCCGTTCCGGCGGCTGAAGTCACCAAACATATTTTGTCAATGGTTAAAGAGCAGAAGAAAATTCATGCTCATATTTTTGATTCTTGCCAGGATATCATAACAGCTTCAGCATCATCTCAGGGACATACACATAAATCTATCCCTAGCAATGGAGTGACACATCAATGATTCACTCCGGAACAGACACACACATCTGTTCCAGTCCAAGAGGGTTATGAGGCATACTCCCCCATATCATACGGACAACCAAGTCAGGCACATACACCTGATTTGAGTGGAGATCGTACGCCTAACCTGACCATCTTTTCTGATCAGGCACATACACCTGCTCAGAGTAACCACATTCGTCAACAAGTGGTTTCTAAAGTGAGTAAGAAGGCATCTAAGAAAAAGATCTGCCCAGCACAGTCAGGAGATCAAAGGCCAATCTATAACAAGGCCTTTCTCGATGCTGGAGTTCTTGAAGCCCTCAAACATTTATCTTTCGGAATTCAAGATTCTACTCCCTCAGTTCCCAATAACGGGAACATTAATTCTGAAGGTCTTCAACAGACACTTCCTCATGAAGGCCTGCTTCATGAAAATTCGATCAATCTTGAAGTTTCTTCTTCAGATGAGAACCACAGGAACCCTCTGTGTGGTCAGAAGACCAAGGAGCAAGAGATCTCATCTTTTGCTGTAACCCATTATGGTGGTCCTCCCCATGATGATGAACTTCGCTGCGAAATTCCTCTCCGCAGTAGTGATTCACATTGCCTGGAAAATACTCCAGTGGATAATGTAGTGCCGAGAAAGCCCTCTTATCTTGAGGCACTTGCAAATGCGAAACCAGTCATGTCTGATGCTTTATCGCTAACAAGTGAAATACTTTCTCAATCAGAAAATAGCCCAGTGTGTAGGTCATTCTTTGAACCACCCCTAAGTCATGCATCTTCTAGTTTGATTAATGATCTCTCTGCCAATCTTGTTGAATCCGATGAAGCAACAAGGAAACACCAACTCTGGTCAAAACAAGTAGAAGAATCTTCATTTAATGATAAAGAGGAAATGATGAACATGAGGAAAAAACTGGCAAAAGGTGAAGTACCAATCATGTTTTGGCCTTTGGCTGACTCCCAGTACGACATTCCAAAGATGTTGACGGATGATGGAATCCATGATATTCGTCTCAACATGTGGAAAACTCTTTGTCAATTAAAGAAGAAGGTATTATCTTATGATGAATATTAAAATCATCTTAAGATAATAGAAGGGCTACAACGTCAGATTGATATGGCATCTCTATCAGTCTCTCGGTATCCGAAGGCTGAAAAGCAACAGAGAACCCTTCAACGTTCATGCCTTGGCACACTAAGAAAATTGTGTCAGTTAATTGCCAATGCTCCATCTGATGTTCATATCAGAGGATGGGGTGTTCACGGAGCACTACATTTCATAGTGCTTTCCAGTCAGCAAAGCCCGCTGAAAATGGTCTCATGCAATGTTATTGCCCATGGCCGGCCACAGTCAATGGGCTTTATTCATAATCAAAAGCTTGCTCAAGAACAAGATTCAACTAGTTCATCTCAAAATCAAGTATATAGAGAACAAGTTGTTGAATTTCTCCTACATCAAGTAGGCGAGAATATTGCACAAGCCTCTCGTCTAGAGCAAACACGTCATCAAATGACAGAAGTTTCGGAAATCATCCAACGGTCTGTTGAACCAGGCGATAAAATTATATAAAGGTTAATGCATCCAGCTAATTTCTGAACTAAGATTCGCAAGATCAAAAGATATTTTAAGAAGATCTCAGACATAGCATGTCAAGAGACACCCCATCTTGTCAGACTGGGGACTTCTCTAACACATCCCTCAGAGTCAACAAATGGGATTCGAGGAGTTGAACGGAAGTAGCATGAACATCCCCAGTCCACCGGACTGGGGACTTTTTCAAATCCTCAATCCCTCCCTCAGAGAAAGTCAGTATTCTCTCGATTAGGGAATAAGCCTCAAGAGGAACGAAGAGCCAAGCTATCAGGAGATTCTCTCCAAGTGACGGTTCTCCAAGAAGTTCCTGAGAGATCAAGTCAACGGAATGCCATGTCTCATCATGGACATGGAAGAAGACAATATCACAGAAATGCTGATAGAAAGGATTCCATGAAATATTCATCCACTAATGTCATCAATGTCTTTGCTGCTGATTCACCAGATGAGGCTCAATCAGAGGGATCAGACGAAGAGGTTCCTGCTCGAGAAGTTGCGCACAGAGACCTAAATGAAGAAGGTGTGCACACACGTAATCAAAGGCTTACCCAAAATCTGGGTATTCCTTCAAGTAACCCACTTCCCCCTCTTCGAAAAGGATCTAATAAGGGGAAAGGAATGAATCGAGTTACATCTCACCCTTCCTCTGATGGAGGTCAATCGCTCTCATTAGAGCAAAGGTTTGCACAATAGGAGGAAGAAATGAAAGAATTAAGAAGGTTGAATGCAGAAATACTTAAGAGTAGTCTTCTTCTTAAGAATGATGAAGTCCAACAGCCGAAGGAATTTGTTGTAACTACTGATATGGATCAGGAATATCCTCCTTTATCAGTACACCCTCAGTGGTCTAATCCTACGGGTCAAACGCCACAACGGTTGGCAGCACTACCATCAGTTGCAGCACCAACCACCACGTCTATCCAGATCCATTCATTGCACCTACCCAAAACCAAGTTCAACCTGATGTTTCTCAAAAGTTAATAACTACTATTGAGTCATTAACAGCTCAGTTAGAAACTATGGAAGGGAAACGGGCGCAATTTCAACCTGAAAAGAAAGTTTACCCTGAATGGGTAGATTCAATTTCTCCTCCATCCAGTTTTGGAAACCCTATTTTCCCTACTTTCAATGGATTAGGCAACCCTGAACAACATTTGACGCATTACGTGTCTTGTTGTGATCCTATGATGGGGACTCCAGAGCAGCAAGAAGCAGTGAAACTCAGATGCTTCGTGCGAACCTTGCAAGGACCAGCTTTTGTCTGGTATACAAGCTTGCAATCCTGGTCAATCATCGGATGGGAGGATCTTCGTCAAAAATTCCTTCTTCAGTTCAGCTCAACTTTTCCAAAAAAAAAACAGTTTTTGATCCTACAAACTGCAAGCAAAGGGAGAATTAAAGAGTCTCTGAATTCATTTCTCGTTGGAAGGGATTAACGTATTCCTTAAGTTTAGCACTCCCTTAGGAGGAACTGTTGCCAATATGTGTGGCAAATTTGCGTGACGAATTATGCAAGCCATTGATACCTGTGAAATACACAGGAGGGTTTCGAGACCTTACTTCAATCTCTCAACAGAATGAAGATTCCCTTATACAGGCTAATGTTAAATCTCGTATAATTCCATCAGCTCCAGGAAGGAGAATGGGTAAAGCGGAAACTGCTATAGTTATGCTTAAACAAGCACCTGTACCTATTTCTACTTCAAAACCTTCATCTTCTTGAAATGCTCCACCTCCTGAACGCCAAAAACAAAGTCTGTTTCGTCCAAATGATCAAAGAGATCAACGACGAAAACAATTTGAGGATTTGAAGAGTAAAACATACTCTTTCTGAAATGATCAAGTTCCTGGTTACTTCATTTCATCTCTGGAAAATAATTTGGTTCAATTACCAGTGCCCAAGAGGCCAAACAAGGAAGGAGATGAAGACCGTCCCAATTATTGTCCATTTCATTAAATGTTGGGACATCCCATCCAGGAGTGTTTTGTCTTTAAAGACCTCCTGCAAAAGATGGTCGACTTGGGACAAGTCAAATTGAAGGGTTCTTCAGCTCATGTAGCGTGTATTACCGCTACAGATCCAGAGGAAGGAGGCGAGTGACAGGAAGTCAAAAGCAAAACTGCGAAAAAAAATATGATGATTGGATTGTCAGAAAGATAATCAATCAGACCCATTCCATTTTGTGAACACAATTGAAGAAGCCAATTGTGTCTCCTACAAAAGCTGCAGTAAAGCCTCCATCAAAAGACAAATCCTCAAAAGGGCAGTGCAATTCAAAGGAGAAAGAGGAATCAGAAGAAGATGAGTATGTATCAAAGCCTAAATTGTCTTTGACTCTGGAAGATTTCATGCCATCTACTTCAAATCCACGGGCACCGCCCCACCAAACGGCACAGCCTAAACAGGCTAACCAGGTAGAGTCTTTATCAGACGAAAAGTTAATCATTGGTTTTGTTAATATGATTCAATTAACAGATCCATATTCCAGTCTTGATGAGCCTGAATTCCCTGTATCAAATAAGGGAATCCGAGGAAGTTCTAGAGGTTCAGGATACAGGGGAAGACGTGGATCTTTCCAAAGCCACTACTCTAATTTTACCCCTGCTAGCACTGTATATGCAACAGAAACTCGTGGTAGACCCCTTCAGCGAGCTCAAAAAGAACAAGCAAGTTCTTCTGCCAATGGCCAACTCAGTTTTGGCACAGTTATTTTGGAAGACCGATTAAAGGTTTCATCTTCTTTATCTCAGCAAGTAAATGGATCTAATCAGTCTAATCTTCTAAAACCAAGGTTGTTGCCAACTTCAATACAAGATGCATCAGCTTCCAAAGCATCTGCATCCAAGGTACCTGCTAAACCGCATATTCCTATTGGGAAACGAAGACCTTTAGATCAAAATTATGATATATTGAAACACTTGGACCAAGTACCAGCCATGTTATCAATTTTGGATGCTTTGAATCTGTCAAAAGATATTCGGGAAGCTCTCATCGAAGCTTTGTCAAGTCCTCAGGAGTTTGAAGCTGAAATTGCTGCAGCTGAAATCTATCACATAGAGAATAATCCTGCAGAATGCCATGCAGTGATATCTTTTACTGATAAAGATGAAGATGATGTTGTGCATGGTCACATAAAACCTTTGTACTTATCTGGCAAAGTCAATGGTGTAGATATTCGAAGAGCTTTCATTGACAATGGTTCAGGAGTCAACCTCATGCCCATTCGTACACTTCTTCGGTTGGGCCTCACAGAATCTGATTTATCTCCTTCTACTATGATGTTATAAGGATATGATAAAAATGAACAAGAACCAGTGGGAGAAGTTACACTCAGAACTCAGTTTGGAGATCTTGTATCCAATTCGGATTTCATGATTGTTGATCAAGACTCAGCTTTCAATATCTTGCTTGGAAGACCCTGGCTACATCAGCATGCATCGATTCCTTCATCATACCATCAATGTCTCAAATACTGTTTTGATGGTCATGTTGGAACATTGTATGGTGATAAGGCCCCGTTCAAGAGATGTGAGTCTCAATACATTGAGGCGGAATTTTGTCACGTGAAGGAAAGTGAAAAATCTACAATGAAGGAAATTATCAAAGTTAATGCTCCATATGGTTTGGAGAAAATTCCAATAAATCCATTTTCACATGTGAGTACAGATTATGTGTTACCTATCAGTCAAGTTAACAAAATAGGCCCAAATTAAAATACTCTTATGGAACGATCCATAATGTCAATTACAGCGATCGAGCTAGACAACATGGGAGAAATTGGTAACCTACCAAGCAGTGATGAAAGCATAAGTGGTGACGTTTTCATTTCATCTGCTGAAGTCCAACAAGTCTATACTTCGCTAATCAGTCCAGAAGAAGTTATAGCAACACCAGAGGTGAATAATTATGTCGATTCTCAATCCATCGTCTCCTCTTTATTTCCCAAAGAAGACCCTTTATCCTCAATAGGGTCGGAAATGGAAGCTTCTTCTTCAAAATGTGAAAATTTTGACATCTCTTATGATCATGAGAATTTTGTTTTGTCATCTACTTTTCAAGTAGAAACGGAATAAATAACACATGATGAAGAGGAAGAGGAAGATCTTAGTGATTCTCCTCCAGCATTTGAAGAGGGTATCTCTACCACTGTGGATGAAGTCAGAGAAGTAAATCTGGGTACAGAGAAAGATCCACGCCCCACTTTAATTAGTGTGGCCATGACCCTTGAAGATAAAGAGAAGTATATTTCTTTTCTAAATAAAGATAAAGATATTTTTTCTTGGAATTATACAAAAATGCCTGGGCTTGATCCTGATGTTGCTACTCATCATTTGGGTTTACCAAAAGAACATCGAGGTTTTAAGCAAGCCGCGAGAAGAACACACCCAACCTATGCTTCCAAAATTGAAGCTGAAGTGGATAAGATGATCAAAGCCAACTTCATCAGAGAAGTTCAATATCCCAAGTGGTTGGCTAATATTGTCCCTGTAAAGAAGAAGAACGGACAAATTATGGTTTGCATCGATTTCAGAGATCTTAATTGGTATTGTCCTAAAGATGATTTCCCAGTTCTGATTACAGAACTCTTAATTGATGTGACGGCTGGCTATGAAGTACTTTCTTTCATGGATGGATATTCCGGATATAATCAGATCTGAATGGCCCCAGAAGATGAGGAATATACAGCCTTCAGAGCTCCTCAAGGTGTGTTTTGTTACCGGGTGATCCCCTTTGCTTTAAAGAAGGCAGATGCAACATATCAACGTGCCATGCATCGTATCTTCAAACCTCTTTTAGGGAAGTTTGTTGAATGCAATGTAGATGATTTGGTGGTTAAATCCAAAAAATGTTCTAATCACTTGGCTGATTTGGAAGTCATATTCCACAATCTTTGACAACATAATTTGAAGATGAACCCCTTAAAATGTGCTTTTGGGGTAACCTCAGGAAAATTCCTCGGCTTTGTTTTACGCCATCGCGGTATTGAAGTCAATCCTGAGAAGACCAAATCAATCCTTGGTATGTCACCTCCTCAGAATTTGAATGAATTAAGAGGACTTCAAGGACACTTAGCCTATATTCAGCGTTTCATTGCCAATTTGGCAGGCAAATGTTTACCCTTTACCAAATTATTGAAGAATGGAGTCACTTAACAGTGGACTGAAGATTGTCAAGAAGCATTTGATGTTCTCATGAAATACCTCTTGAGTCCACCAGTACTCATGCCACCTGTTGAGGGTAGACCGCTTATCCTCTATGTGACAGCTCTAGAGCGATCATTGGGTGCCTTTCTCGCTCAAAAGAATGATGCTGGGAATGAAAATAGTCTCTACTATCTCAGTATAACTATGCTTGAAGAAGAAACCCAGTATTCAAGTATTGAGAAGTGCTGCCTAGCATTAATCTTTGTAGTTCAGAAACTGAGACACTACCTGCAACATCACGAGGTCCAATTGGTATCTCGTAATAATCCGCTCAAATTAATCCTTAGTCATCCAATGCTTACAGAACGTCTGGCAAGGTGGGCAGTTATTCTACAGCAGTTCGACATTCAGTATGTGTCTCAAAAGGCAATTAAGGGCCAAGCTCTGGCTGATTTCCTGGCTGAACATCCTTCAGTGGAAGACACGTATTCAGATATTGAACTCCCTGATGAGGAAGTTTTCTCTATTCAAGAGAGTCCTCAAACATGGGAAATGTATTTTGATGGTGCTTCCAGAAGTCCAACAGGGAAGAAAATGGAAAATCCTAAATTGAACAAAGTTGGTTTATGAATTGTGCTCATTTATCTAGATAAGGCAGTGTTACCTTATTCCTTTTTATTATGGGAAGGTGGTACCAATAATGAAGCTGACTACCAAGCTCTCATTACAGGCTTGGAGTTAGCGCTTCAAGCTGAAGTGAATCACTTAAAGGTGAAAGGTGATTCAGACCTAGTAATCAAACAAGTCAATGGTGATTATGCCATCAGAAAAGAGGAATTAATCCCTTTGTATGATTACGTCAGAGAATTAATGTCGGAATTCCCTTCAGAACTGACATTTTCTTATGTCCCAAGATCACAAAATTCTCAAGCTGATGCACTGGCTAATATAGACACAGCTTTAGCAGATCCAAATTGGGACGAGACAACCATCAGTATTGCCCACCGTCGTGCAATTTCACCTTATGTTCAAGTCAGAACAGAGGAAATTAATGAAATTAGTCCCATTCCTGAACTGTATGGTTATACTACAGGATGGATGTCACCTATCTAGGAATACCTTCAAAATGGAACACTTCCACCTGGTAGAGCCGAGAAGGAACAAATCCGGCGACGTGTGGTCAATTTTACTCTTTATGATAGCCCACACCACCTCTAGAAAATTCTCTACAAATGTGGTTTTGATGGAGTTCTCTTCAGATGTATTGATGGTGAAGAGACAATGGCTGTCATAAAAGAAGTGCATGAAGGAGTCTGTGGTGCCCACCAGTCTGGACATAGACTGTCTGATCAAATTCGAAGGCTTGGATACTTTTGGCCTTCAATGATACAAGATTGTGTTAATTTCACAATGAAGTTTCATTCATTCCAAGTATATGTCAACTTCATTCATCAACCTCCAGAGTTGCTTCATACTGCTAAATACTCATGGCCATTTTCCACATGGGGAATGGATGTGGTGGGACCTTACCCTTAGCTAGGGCCAAGTCGTTTAAGTACATTCTTACTGCTACTGAATTCTTTTCCAAATGGGCAGAGGCAGTACCTCTCAAAGAAGTCAGTTCTAAATGCATTGTTAGCTTCATCAAGTCTAACATCATTACTAGATTTGTTGTCCCTCATACCATATTGATGGACAACAACACCAACTTCTGTTCTTCTGAGGTTAAGAAATTGTATCAAGAATACAACATTAGGTCCAACCATTCATCTCGATATCATGCGGCGGCTAATGGCCAGATAGAAGCCTTCAACAAGACTCTTTCAAATATACTGGAAAAGATGGTGGATAAAGATAAGAGGTCATGGCCTGATAAACTCCTTCATGCTTTATGGGCTTATCAGACTACCACTCGCAATGCAACGCGGTCAACTCCATATTCATTGGTATATGGAACAGAAGCAGTCTTTCCAATTGAAGATCAATTTCCCTCACTCAAAATAGCCATTTGTGATCAGTTATCTACAGATGAGAAATCCCAAAAACGGTTGAATGAATAGGAATAGTTAGATGAGAAAAGATTGTGCACTTTGCACGACTTAGAAATCTATCAGAATCGAATATCACGAGCTTTTAACAAAAAAGTTCATCTTCGTTCATTCATTCAGGGGGAATTGGTATTGTTTCTCAGAACACCAATGATACCAGGAAAGAAGCCTCCCAAGCTTGAACCAAAATGGGAAGGACCTTATTCAATACATAAGGTCTACTCCAATAGAGCGTATTCTCTAATCTCAATGGATGGAGAACACATCACGACTCCAACTAATGCCAAATTTCTGGAGAAGTATTTTGTATAAACACAAAATATTGTTCCCAGAGCCAAAACAGTCACATTGGTTCATATTATGTCCTACATGACACTAAACTGTATTATGTCTTATCTACATGACATTAAACTGTACAAAAGTTCCCTATTTGTCTGAGATGACATTAAACTATATTTTTTCCGAGATGACATTAAACTATATTATGTCCTAGCAACATGACATTAAACTGTGTGGCACTTCCAGCGTCCAGCATGACGTTAAACTGTGACGGTTCCCTTATCGTCCAACATGACGTTAAGCTGTCACATTGGTTAATATTATGTCCTACATGACACTAAACTATATTGTGTTCGAGATGACATTAAACTATATTATGTCCTAGCAACATGACATTAAACTGTCTGGCACGTCCAGCATCCAGCATGACGATAAACTGTAAAAAGTCCCCAGAACTGATATCCTCATATTGGTTCACCTTAGTCCTAGCTACATGACTTTAAATTGTTCAGCAATGTTCTATCGTCCAACATGATGATAATCTATATAAATGTTCTATTGTCCAACATGACATTAAACTGTAATAGTTACTTGAATTGTCCTACATGACATTAAACTGTTAAAAAGTTTCCAATTCGTCTAAGATGACGTTAAATTATGCGGTCTGTGTATACGAACTTAAACTATTCACATGTTCGTTAGTCCAGTATGACTTTAAACTGCATCATCATCCATGGTCCATGCATATGACTTTAAACTATTTGCCCTTTTTCGTCCAACATGACATTAAACTGTAGAAAACAAGATGTCCCTGCAACATGACACTAAACTGTGCAACACCAGTTCGTCCTTGCTATATGACGTTAAACTATACAACAATGGTCTAGTATGACCTTAAACTACAACTTCGTCCCACACGACATTAAACTGTGAAAACGTTCCCTAAACCGTCCAGCATGACCTTAAACTGCATCATCCCTGGTCCATGTATATGACCATAAACTATTTTCAAATACCTTATGTCCAGCAAGACGTTAAACTGTGACATCCTAACTACATGACGCTAAACTGTATAAAAGTCCCTCACGTCCGGAAAGACGTTAAACTATATAATCATCAACGGTCCAGCATGACATTAAACTGCACCATCCACGGTCCAGGCATATGACCTTAAACTATTCGCACTTTCGTCCAACATGACATAAATGGTGTGTTATTTTGTCCTTACTGCATGACATTAAACTGCACAGTCCCCCTTTCGTCTAATATGACATTAAACTATTTTATCCCCATCGTCCTATCTACATGATGCTAAACTATACAGAAAATCCTTGATATGTCCTACATGACATTAAACTGTATTTTGTCCCTGATACATGACACTAAACTGTGCAGCACCAATAGTCCTAACTGCAAGACTTTAAACTGCATAGTCCCTTTATATGTCCTACATGACATTAAACTGTGCATCGTTAAGGTTATTGTTACCTCTTGTTTCTCACACCGAGTATGACTCACGTGAGCTTAGAGCGAACATCAACCATAACACTCCCTTTGGGCCACTAACCATGTGTATGTCCCAACAACATTTTAATTAGATCGTTGTCCCCAAGAAAAACTTGATCATTAATTCATTCTTTAATTGAACTACACGGACTTTGATCCTTGCCCTCTAGGCTGGGTATGTAGGAATCCTCCCAGGGTTCAAGCCCAAAAACAATCTCTTCACATCGGTTCACCACCATCTCATATGATGTTGATTTGTGAAACCGCTCCTAAAATCAATATTTTTACACAGATTCACTTTTTTCCTTGTTATACGACGTTAAACTATACAACACTTTTGTCCGGTACGACAATAAAATACAATATTCTTTTATTTCCTCACTTGAGAGAGAATTATTATTGACATTGATTTTTTTCAATCATGTTTCATTTCAAAAAGACTACGTGCATACATGGTAATGCCTAAATTTTTTATCTCAGGTTAAACCATCATTGCACTAAAGTCCCCTTTCACCCTTCACATGTACGAACCACATTTGTACAATGGGAATTTCTAGAACTACGTGGACTTGATTCCCATCCTTATGGGATACGTAGGAACATTCGAGTGTCCCTCGAATCCAGTACCATGTCTTTTGGGCCTAACCCCAAATTTCACTTTCAGTCCCTTAGCAGAAAAGTCCTCATGAAAACACACACTGTGTATTCATTATTATGGTCCAAATTCTATGACCCTAAACTAAGATTTCTCATACTTTCGTCTGCACGACGTTAAACTGCATTTCATGAACTACGTATGGCTTGATTATCATTCTTATGAGATACATAGTGAAGTCCAAGTTTCAATTCAGGACCCATCCACAACATGATTATGGTTATCATTGACCTATGTATCTCTATATACATTAGACAATACCCATCTTTATGTGTTATAATCCTAACCTTAAATATTTTCAGATCTTCATAACCCTTTTCATGACTTCTAATCACAAAAATGTCAAACTTCTGAGAATTCTTTTGCCTGACTATGCAGCACGTGCCCATAGGTGGCCTTGCATAAACAGTCCACATAACAGACTTGTCAGCCGAAAGATGCTATTTATTTGACCATGCAGCCAATGCCCTTAGGTGGCCCTTCATATTTCAACCCCCTAACGGGTTTTGTTAAATAATAGTAACTTCATTCTTGGCAAGAATGCCTCTTTTTTCCTTATTTGTCTTAAATGACAGTATGTAGGGATCCGAAAAAAATATCCATCCTTAACATATTTGTCCCATATCCTTTTTCATGATCTGAAATTATTCAAGTCTATGGTTTATTCTTCTTCCCTACATTTGGGTCAGACCTTCGTAGGAGTGATATTCATCCAGTTCTTCGATATTCTTGTTTAGAAATATCTTCTCCATATTCAAGTACCTCTTTCCATACAACAAACTCTATACTTTAGAAAATTTGAATCTCCATAAACTTTCACTGGCTTTTAGCACTAGGAAAGTAAATTTCTGGGAGTTCTTTTGCCTGACTATGCAGCACGTTCTCATAGGTGGCCTTGCATAAACAGTCCACATAACAGACTTGTCAACCGAAAGATTCTATTTATTTAACCATGCAGCCAATGCCCTTTGGTGGCCCTGCATATTTCAACCCCCTAACGGGTTTTGTTAAATAATAGTAACTTCATTCTTAGAAACTACTTCTTCTAATGCCTTTTAGCTCTTTTTCAAATCATTCCTCAAATTCAAATATTCTTAAGCCATAGTTTACATATTTTCCCTCATACTTGAGTATGGTAGTATGTTTTCAGATGAACTTTCAAGGAATTGTGTCAATTCTAATCCATTTCGGTCAAAGATATTTCGACCTTAAACATTAGCCCCTTTATGTCTGCAATGCATGACTTTAAACTGCCCACAAATAACAAAGGAACTCTGAATAAAAGTCAAGTTATAGCTCACTACACATACATTTTTGTATGATTTAGGTAATATTGAGCATTTAAGAGATTCAAAGTTTGTAGGGTTATTTGTAATAATACTAGTAAAAATCAAACTATGCTTACTAAGCCCATTGGATTAAGTAAATTTGAAGCAGGTAGTGAAAGAATGTAGGTACAAATGATTGAAGTGAAAGTATTTTTTCATTGATACACAAGAGTTAGAAGGACATCCACATACTGGAGTCTCTTCTCTTTTTCAAGAATTACAAGAGGCTTTCAACATAACACTTCATTTGATTTACGGCATCCCGAGACTCATCAGCAACCACCTGGAATTAATTCATTCAAATGGATACAATAAGAGATGTAGTGATACTAGCTCTTCTTGGAACAATTGTAAAAATATGTTCTTGAGTGCGGTTTGAGAAAAATTTTTGCTGATCAAATAGTGACTTTGTTTCTGTCCAAGAGACTTGGAAGATGGATACATGGATTTGAGAATGGAGCATTGGAAGTAAAGAGCCATTTGGAGAGAGTACTCTTTTCAGATATTTCTCAAATGCCATGTTTGTCTTCTCTCCACCAACTGGCAGTGGAAAACATTTCAGCCCATGGGTTTTCCATTTTCATATATGCAAGGAAATAGTATAGAGGAAGAACTTGATAGTTCACACCATTGTTGTTTCTCTTAATGCACAGCATAACCGAAATAGAGGAGTAGCAGTGCAACTGCATCTCAGGTGTATAATTGTTTGCATTTGGAACATTGACTCCTTGCAGATGACCATGACCACACAGAGGCTGATGGATGCTCTGTAAAAAATTAAGATGATATTTCTTCAAGTACTTAGCCAAATCTGTGAGAGTGCTGTTGCAGATATCATAGTAATCATGGCCAATGATGTTCATCATGTCATCAATCCGTTTGCTAGCCAGTTCATCAGCTGTTCCAATTCCCTTAGGAACCACTGAATCTGCACAAAAGATGAATAAACTAACTCTTAAATGGGTTTATTTTTCATAAAATTTCTGAAGAAATTTGGAAAAATGGCTAAGGCATTTTAAGTTGTTCAAGTCTAGACATGGCGCGCAAGTATTCATGTGCCGCGCTAGTTTTTTACGCGCAAGTATAAACCGCGCAAGTACAAATACCTTTACAGTAGTGCGACATCAAGGAAAACACTAGAAAACAGAGCAACCTGTGCGGTTAAGATGACTTGTGCGGCGAGAGCTCGAAGGCATGAAGTCCAGTAATCCAGATGCTTGTACGGAGGTGAGGCCATGTATTTATAGGCTAGGAAGCCTATCTGCGTGCCGTACCCAGAGCGCTTAAGGCATGCGCGACGCAAACTTGCGCGCCGCCCTCTGTGCACTGAAGACTTGAGCGCCCCCTTTTCCTTTGGATGGATTCGATTTCCTCAGAGTCAAATCCTCATTTCTCTCATGATCCAACTCTGAGGGGGGACTTTTGTTGACGCTCCTTTCGTCACAGAATCTAAAGATCGGAAAATGGAATATCTGATCTCAAATTGATTCAACCTTTGAATAAAATATCAAAAAATCGACAAAGGAATGAAAAAAGGATAAACAGCAACTGCACCGCGCAAGTTATCTCACTATCGCGCAAGTACACTTGCGCGACGACCTTGGTCGTGCAAGTGACTTGCGCGACCTAAGTGGTAACCGCCCGGTAACTGCCCGGTAACCGCCCGGGGTCTTCTCCTGCCTATAAATAGACCCTGTGGGCCCCCCATTCGAGAGGATCATTTTCCAGAAACTCAGAATGAAGCTCCCGATGCCCAAGTCTGTTCTCAAAGCTTCTGGAACACTTCTAAGGTAATTTCTTACCTAGAACGGAAGATCTAAAGAGAGGGAGGAAGGCCTAAGTGTTGAAACTCATCAACACTTGCGCGCCTGAATGGCCAGCCCTTAAGGGAACTGGTCACACTTGCGCGCCGCCTTATTCCTTCAATAGAATTTTCGCGTCCCTTTTCTGGAAGAACCTCAAGGGGATTCTAAAGGGATTAATAAAGTGTCGCTCAAGTATTTCAATTCTGATTGAAAATCACGGAAGTACACCATGTGTCGCACAGGTATACTTGTGCGCCCACGCAAGACTTGCGCACCTTTCAAGACTTGTGCGCCCCTACCTTTTTGGGTGTCCATCTTGCCCATTTTACCCCTCTTAAGCCATTTCACCTTTCCTATTCAAGATTCAGTCTTCAAGATACTCTTCAAAGCCATTTATGGCATGATTTCTTGATTTTACTTCCTTATCTGAAAGGAATTTGTTGGAATATCTCTCAAAACCTAGTGATTTATACATCTTTATGTCACCAAAGATTGAGAGTTCGTTCATTCAACCTCATCCTTTAAGATGAGAGAATCCTTAAAGTGGGTCTCCTTTTCAGGAATAATCCCCAGTTATAAATCCTTTAATCTGGGCATCTTCCTCAGGAGTAAGCCCCAAATTCATAAAGTTCCCAAACATGGGAATCCTCCTCAGGAGTAAGCCCCAAACCTTAATTCCTAACCTGGGTCTCCTTTTTAGGAATAAGACTCAGTTATAATCTTGGGCTTCCTTTTCAGGAGTAATCCCGAAGTCCCCTAACCTGGGCCTCCTTTTTAGGAGTAAGTCCCAGTCATAATTATGGGATTCTTTTTCAGGAGTAAGCCCCAGGTCCCCTAACCTGGGCCTCCTTTTTAGGAGTAAGTCCCAGTCATAATTATGGACATCCTCTTCAGGAGTGAACCCCAAGTCCCTTAATTTCACTTAACCAGTCCTAAATTACGTTTGATATGGGGTTCCTTCTCAGGAGTAAAACCCAATTATCAATCCTCTCCTAATTTGGGTTTCCTTTTCAGGAATAAGTCCCAAGTTAGAGTATTCAAATCTCCATAAAGCACATATACCTTTATGGACCCTGTTCCTGGATTTTCTCCCTAAAAGTAAATCCTAAACCTTCATCTATTTGGGCAGTCATACATACATAATCCCCAAACAATTTCTTATGATTGCATCTTTCATGGAACAATTGTCTAATTTTTACCAATACCTCTTGTTTCTCACACCGAGCATGACTCACGTGAGATTAGAGTGTAAAAGTAATTATGAAATTCTTCTTTGAGCCATCAATCATAAACATCATACTCCATTACTTGAACTACGTGGGTTCTGATTCCTTTTCCAAAACAAAGGACACGTAGGTAGCCCATTTATGGGTTTGATCCCAACTTTGATATAATCCATGTCCTTCCGAATGACGATAAACTTCATGTGCTCCACTGAGTGGCTTTAAAACAATCCTGGTCATCATAATGACCAAGAGACTTTAATATAAATGTTTTGAAGGATACCATTAACCAATAATCTTTAAATAGATACAAATGATTCTATATTGATGAAGAACCTTGAATACATATAAAAGATTCTCTAAATTTATTGCATATTTAATCATTGATTGTTAAAACTAAAGGAAAGATCATTTTATACTTGGTAATGTAATAAGGATTCATGAACATAACATAAATCTATAAAGAGAGTCCTGGAGTAGACAATAATTCCCCTCAAAAAGGTGTGATGAGTCCGACCTCCCATCCTATTGACCAATGCAAATTCCTAAGCCTCATCAGTCCACAAGCTAATGAGCGCCTACCTTTGGAAAGTAGGTCCAAACGGATGTGGAATCATTGGATGTTTCCGGTTCTACGAACAAACCCACTAGAAACGGATCGGAACATTTGAATCTCACGTCCAGGAGGTCATCCCTGAATTTCGTGCGAAACAGACACTTTGGAATGTGTAAAGTCAATTTTCCTTTAAAATGATTTTAATGATAATTTCAATGGAATTATCTTTCATTGATGTCAAAAACCATTATTCTAACATACCATCTATTGGGGAATTAATAATAAATTTGTATCAATTATTCAATATAAATATTTTGTAATAAAGAACATTTTTTATTAATTTAATAGATTTCTCGGTATTAGGAAGGATTTTCAATGAAAATGATGGGTGGGGCCTATAAGTTATATATCCTCAAGATAAATTTATAGGTTCACATGAGATAAATAATTTGACCAAATTTAATTTAATTCTACCTTTAGTTTTAAACAATATTTTAAAAGTTCTTGATGTTATAGGGTTTCACGTGCCTCAAACATGATATCCAATAATTAATAATTTCTGACCTTGATATTTCGGTTATTAGTTTTATTAATCATTATATTTTAATACGATAAAATATAGGGATTAATTTTATTCTCCTTTTATTTATTCAATTTCATATGTTTATATTATTTACATATCATTATTTTATACCTTATACAGTTATTTGATTTTCATTTTTTATTTGTTATTTTCCTTATCAGATGAATTTTTACCCATTCTTTCATTATTGCTTCCTATTGACTTAACTTTTATAAGGATTCGATTACACCCTTTAAATTTTTTCTATTTTCCCAAGGTTATTAAGATTAAATTATTGAATGAGTTCAAGGAGACACATTATTTTCTTTTTTTTATGTTTTATGTTTTACCCATGTCATAGGGGAACCATTTATGTATCTTGTTAGTCAGTACTACTAAACCAATATTCCTTATATATTTTCTCCCTATATACACAAACATGTAATAAAATAATGCATCAGCTCTGAGATTTTCATGTCTTGTTTTTACAATCAAAACTTCATTTTTAATTGGGATAACATAATCATAAAAAATTAAATTAAATATATAAAACACTTCTAATTTAAGGTCTCTAATATTCTCTTTAATACCATTAATATCTTAAGAATGTATAGGATAATATGGTGAAAAAATAGGTTGTTTTATAAATCATAGTAAGGGAAACCCCATGATATCAAAGTATAATATATGAGTTTAATGAAATAACAAAATATCATAGATCATATACATCATGAATAATCATATGAAATCCTGTTATTAAAATTTTGAATCTTAAAATCATTACAAAATTATAATTTAATAACATAATAATACAATACTACATAATCATAAGTCTAGGATCATATCGAGACATCATAACATGATTGATAGATTCTTATAATGGATTAGGTTTATTTAGTAATGTCATTCATGTCATATAAAGTTATATAAACACTACCATATTCCTTAGGGATCTATTTGGTATCACACATCCTAACTTGTAAATTCATATGTGTTCCACATTAGGGAATTAAATATAAGGAACAATCATAAGAAATACTTGTCATATATAATGGGTTACATAATCATTAATTAATGTAACAGAAATGGATATTACATAAATATTTCAAATAGACTAAATAATTAAATATATTTTAGGAAAATATTTTATAAAGGAGAATATGTCTCAAATATAGAGTTCAGTTGAAAAACTTCAAGTGAAAGGTAAGATAATTGATCTTATAAATAAATCTTCAAAATGGTATTTTGTAGAATTAGTAAAATAATTTTTAAGATGTAAAAATAATATTTTCATTTAATATTTTGTTTAAAAATGGTTTTACATAATATCTTTCTCAATTAATGAAATTAAAAATGGGTAAGAGTCATTAAAAGCATTTTTCATGATAGGAGTAAGGAATAGAACTGTCCCCCTTAATCATGATTTATTTTAAATAGGGTATTGATAAATGAATGAAAAATTTATGTATCCCCAAAAAAAGAAATGGATAATAAGATAGAGTCATATTTAAGTGGAATATATATAATGTTTATCAGAATTACATAGTTGTTAATAGAATATGGATGTGAGTTTGAGGGAAAAATCACATAATCCAATGAATATATTGTTGTTAAGATAGTTACCTTACTTCATGTTTATATTTTTCATACACATTCACTTATCATCATGAAATATCATATTATTTTAACTAAATATTTATTGAGATCCCAATACAACTCTATATAATTTATTATTAATATTTTGGTTTAATTTGTTGACATTTATTTGAGATAATGTCTCTATCTTCAATGTCACAAAGTCGTTAAGTTCATATGTCCAATGTTATCATTGTTTTTTGTAATTATGAATGTTCATATGGGTTGGCTCTATAACAATAGAGATGTGATGAAATTAACATAACTAATTTTTAAAACAAAATTAGGAACTAATTGTCCCAAATTATTCACAAATATTCATGATTTTATGTTTTGTTTTTATAAAATTATTTTATTTATTGGATATTCAAAAAGTAACAAATTAATTTGGGTTTATTTATATTTATGAGTATCTAATAAATCCAAAATAGGAGGAAAATAAAATATTCTAATTAGTTTCAAAATTAAGTATAATAATCGAATTTAAACCATCCATGAATGTAGTGGTGAAAAATAAAATTTATTGCTCTTGGAGGTATCAAACTGACAAAAAGATAAACATTGATTTCATGAAAGAATAAATTGAGGAGATAGAAGGAAAATATTATTCCATGATGATAAAAGATAATGTTTTTATTTTTTATATTGATATTTCTATATCTATGTGGATAGATTACATATATGGTAAGTAGATGAAGAGAATAATTTAAAGAGGTTATATTGAAAATTTTATATCTTCAATTGGGTGTCTCCTATTTGATACCCATTAAGACTCTCTAGGATAGACATTTGTTAATACAAATTAAATTTTGATGTTTGGAGATGGATTGGTGAGACAAATTTGAATATTTTTTTATTTCACTAAGGTTTAAAAGGTGTGAGGAAATTGGGTGGAGGGTGGTATTTATAAGTGGAAGAGATGACTATTTTGAATGTAATATTACATACATTATTTTTTTTAATGAATATAAATTTTTATAATTATTGTGACCGAATAAAGTAATTAGTGCATGTGATAATTAGATAACAGTATATTATGTCACTCGTTGTGTAATTAAGCATGTATTAATCATATAATGTAATATACCATATTTTATTAGAATTTCTATGAAAAAATAATTATAATTTTCTAAAAAATAAAAAAATAGCTAATGTCTATGTGATTATTCATAAAAGTAAATCCATTTAATCACAAATAATTATATATATATTTGAAAATTAATATTAAAAAAAATTCATTATATTTTAATAAATTGTTTTCATGAAACTATCTTATTTATAAAATAATTAAAAATTACTTATTTCACTATAAAATTATATTATCAAATAAATACCAAATTATATTTTTTTCATTAATTTTATTATTAAAGTGAAATATTATTTCAAATTTTTTTATTTATCAGAAAATTCAATTTTAAAAAACATAAATCACAAATATATTGATGATTCATTGTTTCAAACATTCATTCTACCATATCAAACACTTTAATTTTTTTATATTTTGATAAAAACTTGTTATAAAATTTCCCAAATTTTTTTAATATTCCACATTTATATATAATATTTTTAATTATATGATTACTATTCCAATTTCCAAATTAATATTCAGAATGTTATATAACATTCACATTGCAATTTTCAAGTAATGATCAGATATTAACAATCATATTTTTCTTTTTCACCCTATATATACTCCACCATTCTCATACCTCTTCATTCACTACTATAAATATAATTTTCTATAAGTACATTAATAATTATTTTCTTATTATTGATTATTCCATTTCTTTATACATACATTATTATAGTTGAGAACACTATGGTTGAATTATATAATTTGGTGTGTATATTATGGCACACATTATTACATTTCATTTAAATCCATATACTAATAAAAAATATTATAGTTAGCATTATTTTTTGATGAATAATTTTACAATTAAAAGTACAATTATATAAATGTTCATACATTGTAAAAATTAAGAACATTTTCATAGTGAATCCTAAATTTTTTTACTAATAGGGTAAATTTTAATTTCATTAAATTCATTCCCATAATGAAATTTCACCGTTATATTTCATGGTGAAAAAATGAATTTATTTTTACTTAATTGCTTATTAGGGTTCCCAATTCACCTCTTAATTTTTATGATTATGAAAATCTAATATGACAAGGTGAGGTATCATTTTGCACAGAACATTGTCTCTATGGTCAATGATCATTACCTGATTCTTATCAAAATGGATATCAATATCTATATATATTATCTCTAGTTTTATAACATGTTAGGGATCTCATATATAATTCCTCAAGATAGATATGTAAAAAAAATATAATGTATGTGGGACATGTATGGGAGTGAGTGTCAATTTCTTGCACAATGCTTTGATGTGATAAAAATCTGAAATCAGCAAATACAACTTGGTAATTAACTTTTATTCTCTTAGAACCTCATAAATTTCTTCCAATGTGATCTATGGTGGAATAATTTTTTGCAAAACACAAACATTATGTCTAATGGACAATTATAATCAAAACACATATTTCAACATTATGATGCTCGAATGTGTTGATTAATTTCCATGATAATACCAGTCATTTCTTCCACCAGTTTTAGTCCAAATATCTTTTATTATAAAAAATATTCCCAATAATTTGGAGTTGTCCATTTAATTATACATATATTTTCATATGGATCCATCTGAATTCTTGAATGATTTTTCTTATTATATGAGATATTTACTAATGAAAGATATTTATCCTAACATACTTTGATATCAAATGATAAATCCCTAAAAATATAATCAATTTTCTAGGTTTTCTTTTCTTATGGTTTATTAGTCTAAGGGTGATAAGCCCCACTGATTTTCAACTAAGTGATACGATAATATTTTAAAAGTTTCTATATTTTTTTGACGAATATAATATATCAATAAAATATATTTGATAGTAGTGTTCCATGTTTCCTCGCTATATCTCTAATGTATATCATTACAAGTTGATTGAGTGAGAATTCATCCTAAATGTAAATGAAATTATAAGTCATTGTAAGTCCATATAATAAAATGCATATACAATTATACACATTATTTTGATTTATATGACCCATGAAAAAATCCTTGGTGATGGACTCCTATTTCCATGAAGGTTTGGGTATAGATTACATTATCCCCTTAGTATTTTATTCCTTTTTTACGTAACTTATTAGAATACTAGTAATATTGACATATATATTCTATGATCACCTTATTCATATTTTCCCACCATTAGTAGTCTTAAAAATCATAATACATATTCATACTCACAATATAGATGGAGAATGTTGAGCTATTTGAATCATTTAAAATATTATTTTTATCATTGGGTTTGATGGTACACATAGGTGGGGAATTAATCATAAAATTCCCCCATTGTTAATTTTGAATTATGAGGACTTAAAATTTCATATAGCTTCTAAATTATTTTCTATTTAAACATGATCCCTTTGATCATACATTATCTTCTCCGAAATTTATATTTGAGTAATAAATTGATCTGCATAGGTTAATGTTTCTTGATTTATAACATTAATTTATATCTTTTAAAAATATGTGATGACTGGATCCTTTTCAATTATAAATATTGAATATCTTATAGGATTATTTATACAAATATCATCTTTTTCTTTGTTATCCCTCCACGGATGGTAAATTATAGAGTAGTCATAGCCCCTGATCAACTCTATTAATTCCCACTATCATATATTAAGAATTATATGATTTAATATATATTCTAGGATCTTATGATCTAAATACTTATAACATATCCGTATAAGTATATTTTATAAAAATAAACATTATAGAAACCACTGTCACTAACTCCATATGAAGCATTAGATAGTTTTGCTAGTGGACTATTGCCTTCGTTTATGAATAGGCTATCACATTATCATTTTCATCATTATAAAAAAAATGAATTCTTTGTTTCATCACTAAAAACTAATAAAATTTTCTAACATAATGATAGTGTGAGTACTAGTTCACGTTAAGATTCCTATTAATTTCCTACAAGTTATCTTTTCATTCATTTTTCCTAGAATACATCACTTTTTCTAAGATAGTAGGGTAATAAAATTTACAATTATGAAAAGTAGAACATAAATCAAAGATAATAACTAGATAATTTATGGAACTAATGGTTATTAATTGTAAATTATGGTCTATAACACTCCTTAATCACCTTTGTATTCAAATTATCAAAATATATCCCATTTATTTTGATAAAATTCACTAAAAATTATACATACTAGACAAAAATATTATACCTGTTTTATATTATATATAAATTAACCTTTATAATTTTCATTATCAGAATACTAAAATTCTCATCATATTCCTCCTAGTTTAATGTAATCTATAACGAATTTACTCATTATATACATGAATGTTTTTGGATCATTAATGAGAATGAAGTGAATCATAATGAATACAGTATTTCTATAATTTGTTTGGAAGGTTGTCCGGGAAATAAATTCCAAATTAAAATTAAATTGGTGATGTCCTAAAATGTGGTCTTATATAATGATATAAAGGGCCATACATATCTAATTGATCAAGTATTCAATATTTTTAAGTTGATAGTTATTCTTTATCATGAGTTTTTTTTAGTTTATCATGATTAATGTATAGGTAAATGGATTCATCCTTGTTCACAATGAAGTGAAACATTACTCCACTTGGAAGAGAATTCGAGAATGTTAAAACCTTGTCATAATCCCTTGGTATCTTTTACATGGTGTCTTTTCTATTGGGAGTCTTGTATATAGAAATAGATATATGTGTAATATCAATTGATAAATAACCCATTAAATCAACAGAAAAACCATAATAATCATTATGAAATACATCAGTATAGTCCCATGTGATTGGAAATTTTTTAGTTACAATTTTATCCCATGTCTCAATAATTAAAGATATATAAATATATATATAGGGAAATAATATCATTTTCAGAGAAGAATATTTCAATGGATATATATCTTCTTATATACACATATATAATATATTAGTATGAATAGGATATGTGGAGTGATTTACCTATCCCATAATATGAAGTTATATTTCTACAAATCATTATATCCATCCCCATTATAGTATAAAATTACACTAAAAGAACTATGGAATGATTTTCTAGGATATCTAGTCCATGAGACAATGACTTATGATTATTTATAATCTTATGATGAAATAATTTCTAAATTATTTGTTCTCATAGATTATTCAACATACATGTATAGAGGTTGTGTCTTAATAGTTATAAAAAATGAATTATATATAATAATTGGTAAAACCATAATAAAATAACACATTTACTATTATTGATTGAAAAACAAGAATTGTTTTCCCCACATTGTTAGTAAGGTCTACCTTAGCGGTAGTTATGACACAAAAAATTAATTTATATTTTGTAATTTTATGTTTTTATCATGGATTGTATCTTATAACTCTTGGATTAAAGAAATTGGGTTTCATAAATTCTATGATCCTTATATTTTAAACACTAGACTACCATAACAGGTATTATAAAAAATAGATTTTCATCTATTGTATTATAAAATATCTTCATTCCCCTTTGGAATTTATATTCTTGATACCCCTCTTCTATAGACATTTATCATGTCACCATTCCCTTGATATATTTTATGATATTATTCATCAAACAATTTTGAAACTCTAAGAACTGGGTTTTCATTACACCATGATATTTTCCCTCTAATCCTCAGGAATTATATTCAATTTTCATATTTTTATCTCCAACCACTCATGACACTATGAATCACCCATCCCCATAACATCCATAAATGAACTATATATTGTATAATTATAGATTCAAAATTCATAAACCATGAAATAATTTCATAGAGATGGAATTAATCTTAAAAATAAGCAATGCACTTTACATTCAATGTTGATGATAAAGATATAGGTTCACCACGAAAGCCTTATAATCTTTTCCAAAAACCCCCAAATTTAGTAATATTTTCTTTTCATTAATACAAGAAACTCCCTCTACATTTTATGTTGAAGATGTTATAGAAAATAGATTTTGAAAAAAAATTCTTGAATCATTCACATTCAATATATTTTATTTCCTCCTATGTATTCATATTCTTCATTTGTTTCCCATTCGTATCCGGTTCTCCCCATAAGTGATATAAGAACATTACAACATTCTCTTGTTCAAAACATTAGATGATATAAAATACAGTATTAATGCTGTTATTATATTTTTACTTAATGAGAGGTTATAATGAATCAAAAGAAATGTTAGATGCCATTGTAACAAAAAACGACTCATCTACAAGATTCCGATTATTAGGAGAAGGAGGTTGTTTCACAAGATTAATGTAATTATTTAAAACATTATTCACTTGGCCTAGTACTTCCAGAATATTCTTAACACCCACTCCTATTGGGATAGTTATCTAATTTTGGAAATCATTATATTTCCCATCACATTTTTTTGGTAGAATTATTCTCCCCATTTCTCTAAATTATGTATTATAGAGTTTAATTATGCATCATAATACATAATCTAACAAGTCTACAAAACTAGAAACATTGAAAATTAAATTAATAACTTGTAAATGGAATATATATCATGAATTTTCACTATCTAGGCATTAATGATAGTTATGAATTGTAATTTACCTATTATTTTTTAACATAAAAGTATAGTGATGTCCTATATAATAGTATTTAAATATATTGTGATATTAACAATATATATCCTCCATAGTATTTAATCAATTTCATAGAATGGCCTCCTTATTATTCCCCAATTTTAGGTGGAGATTGTAATAGACACAAACCTTCAATATTATCTCCTGATGTTACATCGATACCAAATCCATGTCCTCTTATATATACTAGATATGGGTTTCATTACTTGGAGAACATTTGATCAATACTTTACCAAATTTTAAATATGTTTTGATATACCATAACATATCCCTTTGGATTTTAATAAAGTGTTCTTTTCCAAATACCTAAAAATAACAACATATTTTTATGATTCCAATTATAAATAACGAATAATATTACAAATTAGATTTAATGATTTATATCATAGTATATAATGAGCATATCCCAAGGATCTAGGGGCCTTGTGTGTTCAAGATATTAGGATTATACAATATCAAGAAAAATATAAAATACACTGATTTTAATTTAATCTCAATAATGTTCTTTAACATCCTATTGTTATTATTAAACTACATAGGATAACAATGGGAATACAAAACAAAAAAGGGAGAACTATAATGACTAGTAAGGTAATAATCACAACAACAAAGAATAATATATGGTTCAAATGAAATAAAATGATATCATAAATTGAATGGATCAAAATTAATAATTTTCTTCAAGAAATAAATAATATGTTCTCTTAAGGTGGAGTCATCAAAAGAATTTGTCGACATAAAAATACAAGATATCATAATAATAAGTCATAGCTAAGTTCTGAGGAATCATAACGTAGTTTATGGAGTCACATAATTGATTATATTTAGTGCCTAATATTATTCATATCATCTTAAGATATATCCACATTAACCATTAACTATGATAACTTTCTAGGTGCATCTATTAAACACATACATGAATATATTTTACACAAAATTAATTAATAAATAAGGTATACTCATTAGAAGTACCAATACGATGTAATTTTTTATATAATACACTCTAATAGAATAATAAAAGGATATATGATAATGATTCCAAATAGAATAAGGAATTTAATATTTTATCCCTATATATCTAAACTAATATGAATTTTTCTTAAATAATATATTTATTTTAAAAAAATTATAACTTCTATAGAATAGGGTATAGAAACTAACCCTTAAATTCGTGTTTTATTGTATTGGTAAAAGACATTAAATGTATGAAAGAATATCGATTTTTAATTGATACCATATGCAATAAAAAATTATTTAACATTAAATATAACTCAAATTATTAAATCATTAAATTGAACATACATTAAAAGATAGTTAATAATAACTGGTTAATTAAGGGTTAAAAATCTTCCATTTAATAGGGTTTGATTTTAGAGATTGTATCAAGCAATTAAGGAATGGGTTTTATAACCAGACTAAATAAGGTTAATTTAATCATAGTGAATGTGTATGAATGATATATATATATATATATATAATTTAAAACCATTCAATAATTTTAAATATAGAGACATTGTGAAGTGGTGATAAAAAATGAAAAATAAAGCAAAGATGGTTTAGAGAATTCCCTAACATCAAGTCCATAATAATTCTATAACGTCACATAACATGCCAAATGTTTATATTAGATTATTTAAACATTTTATTAGGATACTTACTTTACTATATTTCATTTATTATTATACTTTTATATTATTACATTTATATTTTTTATTTAATTTTATTAGGATAAAAAATCAATAAATTTATTTGTATATTTTATATTAAGGATTCTATTGTGTCATTACAATTTAAAATTATAAGATTACATTTACATCATTCATATTGCAATAGTTAGGTAGTTGATTGAACCAAAGTGTCATATTACACTTTTCATGCTATGTATATTTCATCATTATCATACCTCATAATACATTATATCAATTGAATGGATTATACATCCCTTAATATTTTCTATCATATTCATGCTATATATCATTATTTTGACAGTCTTTATGGAAGAATTGATCATTATGGGTGAACTAGAGCCTTTATATTTTTTAGTATTGTGGTCATTATTATTATGTGTGTATCACCATATATTATTCCAAACCATTCTAGTAAAAATTATTTCCTGATGTGTAATTTTATTAATAAATTTAAAATTAATTCAATGTTTACATATTGTAATATGTAAAAAATTCTAACTAAATAATGTATTCATTTACTCATAGATGGATTTTTTATTTTATTTCATTAATTAGGGTTGTGGGGAGGGAGACATACAACAATTTTATTTTAAATGTTTATCCATTATATTACATAATAAAAAATTTATTATGTTGTATTTGTTTTTAATTTATTATTTTACATATGATTATAACAATTTTGAGTTCTTCAAAATTAAAATATTATCTATGATTATATCAAGAAAAATATAGTTTTTTCAGAAAGAAATATATCCATGGTGGAATAAAATTATAAAATAATATTATCTTTATGAATGTATTTAAAAATTTATAGCCAATCAAAATAACATCAAATTGATCAAATTTTCATTTATGGTTTAGTAAAACTATTGAAAAATTTATAGAATTATATCCAATGGAAAAAAAATATTATTCATTTATTTTATAATTAATACTATACATTATCATTTAACTTATTGTATTAACATAAAACCTACATAATGTTAGACATAACACATAATAAAAAATTTAATTTTTTTATAAGAATGAAGATTTTAGGTTGATGGACACAATCAAACGTATTCAATATGAATGTTGATCAAAATGGTTAATTTATTTACCTAAATGATTTAGTTTGCTATGATGTGGAGGGGGAGAAATAGTGACACATTTTGTTCTAAAAAATCATTCTTTTTAAATTCAATCTATCGATATGGTTAAATTCTCAATACAGTAATCCTTCTTCAGGCCCATGGTGTTTCTATATGAATTGTTTAGCCCTCAATGTTACATTATGGCAGAAATGTATTGTTATTTTTCTTCCTACACGTTTTCTACTTTCTATAATATAAATATATGTACATGTTGTTTTGTTAATATTTTTTATTATGACAATGGATGTCTAAAATCTCCAGAATACCTAATCATTTAAATTATTTTAAAATTGATATAATTTTTATAAATAACTTCTATATACATTAATGAATAACTATACATGATATTTGAATAATAAAATTATAATTACGTCAAATAATCTTACTACAATAGTCTTCATTTTAATCTCATAAAACAAAAAATTCAATTAATCTTCTGGTATTTGATTATATATGGCCTCATTATCTCAACATATCTCATGGATTTAATTATTTGAAATCATTTCTATTTGAATTATGAATCACTATATCTTAATGACATATTTTAACTCCTATTATTTTTATTAAAAGATCGATTACTATTAAAAACATCCATCTTAAATGATATATGATGTGGTCTATGATATTTTCATTATCACACATAAAAATTTCCTTAAAACATCAAGGGAACCAAAACACCCTCTAAAATTGCATTATAGTGTGTAAGAGGGAAATCACCAATAAAACATTCATATATTTTTCACCATGGACAGTTGGAATCGTTATTAAATATCACCTACCATACATTATCTATTTCTTTATCATATATCACATCTCCTTCTACCTTAGAATATAAAATCTGGACATTCATTCTATGAAGGATCCTTGTAAGATAAATTTTGAATAACCTAATTTCTATTAATCAAATATAGTTTCATTGAATATTAGTACTAATTTATCATCTGAATAATTCCCATGTTTTTAAAATTTATATACAAGAAACGTTTTCCATTATTTTTTTGTTTGTATTAATTAGTATAATAACTATTTTAAAACATTTTATTATGCTGATGTGACAATGTGTTGAGTCATATATGTTTTCAATAAGGATATTTGAAGGATGTCAATATTTTTTTTGGGAATTGGTGAGATGATAGTATGGTTATTTCATTATTTCTAAGAATTAAATAAGGGTAGGTAACAATATGTAATAATTGGATAAGAATGTTTCAAACAAAATAACATAATTTTGATAAATTTATAATTGATATTCATGAAAAATATTAGTGTTTTCAGGTGATGAAACAGTGTTGATAAAATTTTTAACTATTAATTCATAGATATATATAAGAGGATTACAAAAGAAGTTAACTTATATTGTGGAGGATATTTTGAATGTTTAATAATCCAAGAAAATTTTAATGTGGTTCTATGAAATTAAAATTAAAATTTAATTATTTATGGATGGTTTTTGGAGAATATTTAGAATATTAAAAAGGTTCTAGAGTTTTGATAAAGGTGTTCATGAAGTTCTATTAATTAATTATAGAATTTAAAGAGTTTTTATGGTTTATTATGATATTGTACTACATTCATAAAGGTATGAATAGAAACTATGGAAAATTAACTTGAAAAGGCAGCTTCCCATGAAAGGGATACTCTATAAATTAGTGTCTATGTGACAGTATAACTTGATGGTCGTAGTCTACACAATGTAAAAAAAATAATGATGAAAATTTACATTTCATATCAAATTGTAACTATCCTATTTCAAAGTGTCTATTTACTTAGATATTGCCTTATGAGTTTCTAATTAACCACTACATAACAGTATATATAATGTTTTCCCATTATGTAGATCTCATAATTTTAGGGTGAAATATATGTATGATATGTAACACATTTATATAGCATGTCTTATTGAAATGATGCCTCTAAAAATGTAATACAACATTCATTTTATGAATACATTTCCTAAGTAGTTCAATGTTTTCCATTACTCAACCACTGATTTGTTTATATTAATCTGACATTTGTCTCAAATTATACATGTTTCCATTCTAAAATTTTGATGATTAAATTTATGTATTATGTGTAATTTATTTATGATCGTAAAAAATCTTCTAAATTTACAATACATCCTCAATATTGCTTCCAAAACCTCTTCTATTAAACTTAGGGACCTCTACAACACACAAAATATTATCAATACATTGTGAATGAATATTCCCCTAGGGGTTTTTTCTTTTTATTATAAAGAACCATTGGATATATTCATTAACTTTCAATATGGTATCTAAAATTTAATCACAATTATTTTATTCCCCTTATTTGAACAATTATTCAATTAAAAATAAAAAATATTGTAGACAGTATTTCATTACCCAAGAACAATAGTATATTCCATAAAAAATAGTACAGTAATAAAAAATATAATATGATTCACTATGAACATTTATAGTTCTTTGTTCCCAGTAGCATCCTACACTTGATTTTTTTACATGTAAGAAGATGTAAAAATAGAAACCATTAATCATTTCACCATCACATATAGTCATCCTTCTAACATCATTATCTATAATATGTAGAACTCAAAAGATGTTCAGGTCAATTAGTAATTGTATTCCTAAATAAAGAAATCATTAAAACATTTAATAATGGAAAAAATACTATTGATACTAATAACCCCTATAAGGAAAACACCATGATAATTTCATCATAGTAAAAATACACTACAGTGTACATGGTTTTATCCGTGACATGGGTATAATTAAGTAATGAATAACATAAAACTCTCAGTCAACATGAGATATTTAGTTCTCTATAGAAATCTCTCCAGAAACTATGTCCTAATTTTCCAATTGTCCATCTCTATAAAAGTTTTATTTAAATTGATATGTATATGTATATATAATGTAAAACCAATATATGATGAATATGAAAACCTAACAATGGAATGGAATAAAGGATTTATGTATTAAAGTGTGTTAGTATATAATTAGAGTCTTTGAGTTAGAATTCCTTGTCAGCCACACCTTAGAAATTATTATGTATTTAATGAAATAAATATCTAATACCTGTAACATTATTTACATTTTTTCCATTAAAACAAAACCTTACAAGTTTCTAACAAAAATATATTTTATCAATGTTGAATAAATACTCAAATACAATGTGGACAAGACCAGACCATATATAAATAAGCAATGATTACAATTAGAACCAATTGTTACTCCAAAGAATACCTCTAATTGAATATGAATAAAAATATAAAAAAACCAAATATAGGGTGTATTCCTCCTTGTCACTTAAGAATTTTAATTTTTTCCCAATGATCCTTGAATCTTCATATTCTACTTTATACCCAACATAGTTTTCAATTTCAGAGTTGGTACATATGGTATGACTTTAACTTTTATAGGTTTCTATATTCGGTCAGGCCCCACATCTGCCTTACCATCAAAAAATTATTGTTTATTCTTTTCTAATTGGCTACTATGCTCCACATTCTATGTTTCAGTCTTTTCAATGACATGTTTCACTAGAATCGTATTGGGAGTCAATTGAATTTTTTATCCTTTACTTGTCATCAGAGACTGGAAAATTCTTATTCATGTTCTTTGATATTCTTTATTTTATCTTTAATTTTGTTATTCAAGCCATTAGTCTCCCTTTTCTATTCGTCAACATTGATTTTATGATCACTACCTATTTCTAAGTCCTTTGGCAATGACATAATGATCTTCTCAATCTCATTCATTAACTTAGCCTTCTCTTCATCATGTTGTTGCATGTAGAGTTTGAAATCATTAACCATGTTGTTTTATTACTTTATCTTCACTCTATAAATATATATCTCTTCAAGATATTCTTCTAATTCAGCTTCCATATCGACTCTTCCTTCAACTTCTTCTTCATTTTCAACAGCATTAGTTTCTTCCTTCTTTTGGGAACTATCGTCAACTACCACCATTGCATTTTCTCCAGGATTTATGTAGTTCTCAATATTTTCAAATTATTAAACCTCACATTCATCTGAACTATCTAATTATAGTGAAATAATGTTCCTTTTATTAGAGAAATTTTTCTTGAACTTCTTCTTTCCGTTCACATAGGTCGAAGACTTCTTCATGGGAATTTCAACTTTATCCTCATCATCTTTATGAAAAATTTTGGGGCATCTTGTCTTAGAATATCCAATATTTCCACACCTAAAGAAAGAAAGTTTAATTTTCCATTTGAACATTCATTTTCCTCTTTGTAGAATTGAACAATGGAATTGCATCACCTCCAAAGTCTCTTCTTCTACTTGAGAATCATCAACAGTGATCTCCTTAATGGCCTTAAATTCCACCACTTTAGATTTCCCCTTTTCCACAGCTTCGTTATCATCATTTTTTAATTCATTTTCTAAATGGGAACTATGAAAATTATCCAATGTAATATCTTTCATATCATTATCTTCCATAATTCAAACTTTAAAATTAATCCATGTTGGAATTTTTCTCATGATTTTCATAACAATATTTATGTCTTCAATGAATTCTCTATGACCTCGCATGTCATCTACTACAATATTTACCCTATCAAAGAATACATCAATTGACTAATTTGGGTGCATTCTCATATATTAATACTTGTTCCAAAGAACTTTCAGCTTTTCCTCTCTAAACATTTAATCTCCTTCATATAAATTCAAAATCTTTTTTCACATGGATTGTGATGTTTTTGATGAACTCATCATTATATATAATGAAATGGATTGGGATCCCCCTATGAAATTTATTCGCATGGAATAATCATTCAATTCCCATCTCCCATAATATGATAAAACACCACTATTGATGTTTTTTGAGATACCATATATTTCTGTTGTAAAAATGTCCATTCTTAAAGATCTGAATTAGTGTTTCATCAGATTCCCAATAGATGAAAGTTATTCCAGTCAAATATCAAAATCCCATTTGTATTCATGACCACCATTGACAGAAAACCTCTAATATTAAATATTCCCTCAAATACTAATTGTTAGGTCCACTAGGATAGATACCCTAAGTGGGAGGTTAAATCAGGATTTGGAAAATTAATACAATTACCCATTTTGATCATTGTATTGTTGTTAAAATACTCTCTTATCTATATTTCATGTTTCAGAGTATGAACAAATCTAATAGCATGCACAAGACGCAAAAACATTTCTTGGTTCACACTAACTAGTTTACGTCTAATGAGCATACACCAGTGATGTTGAGATGTACCAAATCCACTATAAGTGCACTGTTATTTAAAATTTTTGGAGTGGACTCATTTCCCCTCCTAGTTTGCAAAAAACTACAATTTGAATGCTTAATGATCTCTCAACTGATGTGTGCTCACTAGTTCTTCAGTACATCCCATCACATTTTATAATCATGTAGGTCACTTCATTATCTCAAATGAATTCATCCTCCAATGTATGTATCTCCTCTATTGATGTACCACTGACATACACTGATGACTACAACATTACAACATCATTACTGGGAAACTGAAAAGCATTCACGCAATACTTACTACGACTTTCATGCAACATTAATTCCTATCGTGAAATATTCCACTATTTCCATGAATCAACCCTTATATGCAACTTAAATATTATGCGCAACTCAAATCTTATGTGTAACTACCTTTGCTTGAATGCAACTCAAAATCTTTCACACATCTCCCATTTCATAAAATTCATATGTGTTCAAAACATCAAATTCTCTCTATGTGTTGAGCTATATAGAATGAGGGGGTCACCTCTTATTTATAGGTGTCGCCAACCCCTACTTGGGAGATTCCCCATATCATGAAAGATTTTTTTTGTGTGTGAAAACCAAATTTTGACACTACATTGGGAGGGAAATATTCTTTCACACAACCACATCTTTGGCACAAATTTTCTTATCATTCACTCACTTCAGACCTTTTCCATTTTCTGATGTTCTAATCCCAATACTGCCTCTAGATCAACCATTTTTTTTCATGGTTCATTGTCAACATAGGTTTTCAAAAATCTCTCTGGAACATGACAAATCACTATGGAAACCCTCATTTGAGAAAAAAACCCACTTTTTCAAAAAATACAATTAACCAAATAATGATTCAACGCTTCCTTGAGAGATTATGTCCCAACAATATCCCACTTTGTATTTATTAACAAATATTTCTAATTTGATACCTCATTAATGATTCTTCTAAAAGCTTCCCACATTTTCCTCCTGTGAATCAGATAGTGATCAGTGATTTACTCAACACAGGATCTAATCCCACATAAAAAATGTTCAGTATGAGAAACAAGAGTATAATGAAATTTCAACAATGAATAAGTACATTCTGAACAATAATTCTTAATACCAAATTGATACCAATAAACTTATTTTTTCATGATCATTAGTTGTAATAATATATCTTCTTTGATCGATAACTATTAGCATCATTGTATTTAAAACTCTTAATTTTTCACTTCTTTGGTTCTTTTTTATCCAAGATAATATCTTGTTGATCACATTAAACACTAAAGAAATAAATATTCTAATCATCTTCCTCTACCTATCTTGTGTCACTCCCCCTATCTTGCTAATCCACCTTCCATCTTCTCTATGTGTCTCGATAGAGAAATGTTTTCCCCCTTGAATGTCACACATTCTCCCCCTTTATCAATGAACCCAAAGGACACTCTATTGTGGTCTGCAATGGAGTAAGGAACACGTATCAACATATAAGGGAATCACACACCTTACCTGGGGGATAGGGACTCTTACATACCCACTTTTGCAAGTGTAGGAAGTCAAATGGGCTTCTAGAGTTAGTGGATACCTCTCAAAAGATTCCATGGGTGAGGCCATTTTTAGAATGTCTACAACCTGTAGATCTGTAGACACATACTCCATCTTCACAAGTGCATTCTCTACATCACCTGTGATAAAATGATATTTTATCTCAGTGTGATTTTTCATTGAGTGATGGAATGGATTTTTTCTATGAATTATATCACTAGAATTATAAAATTGGATTCCAATTAGAGACTTCAATTTTACTCACATGTCATCAAGTTGTTGATTCATCCACTGTATCATTGTGCATTCTAGAGTGGTAGAAATATACTCAGCTTCTATGGTGCTTAATGAAATTAAATCTTGGTTATTTATTAACAAATAAATACATAATCAACCATGATTTATAGCACATCATGACATTTATTTTATGTCATCTACCGATTCATCCCTATCGGCATCTATATATCCCAATAGATCTGGATGAGATTTTTCAGTATACTTAAAACCAAAATCCACAATTCGCTTGATATACCGATGTATACATTTTACTGAAAGTATCTATCATTTCTTGGGATTGCATTGATATCGCAATGCGTGGAATGTGGAGAGAAAAACATCAATAATTATCGCAGTCACATATATTAATTTTTCAATAATCTGCATGTATTTTTTAATATTAACTGCCTTTCCATCATCTTTTGATAATTTCATCATGTTCACTATCAGAATCTTCATATCCTTGTAATTATCCATTAAATAACTTCTCATAACATCCTTATCATATATGGTTTGAAACATGAAACTGTCATTCATTCTTTGTGTCACCTATAAACCATGGAAAACATCATCTCTGCAATCATTGACATTTCAAACCCTCTTTTCATGAATTCAGAAAATGTTATACACTGAGATCAATATAATGCACAAAATATTATTTTATCGAAACAAACCATCACCATCAACTTTTTATTACTATTATTATTTAAATAGAGATTGTAATCAACTCCACCACACTGAAATCCAAGCTTCATCAATTACTGATCAATCCTTTAGTACCATGATATTGGTGTTTGTTATATCCTATATAGTGCTTTTATAAATCGATAAACTTTTTTCTCATTTTCATGAATGATAAAACCATCTAGCTACTCAATATAAACTTCTTCTTCAAGAACCCCATTAGAAAATGTAGATTTTAAAACCAATTGGAAAACCATGGACCTCTATTGTGTTGTAATGGCCAAGAATAATCTGATTATTCCTATCTTACAATGGTTAAAATGTTTCATTGACATCGATATACTCTATCTAAGAGTATCCTTTGTGCACTAAACATACATTATTTCGAATCAGAGCTCCTTAATTGTTTATATTTTTTAAAATGTATCATTTAGCCCAAATGAGTTTTTAATGTTTTGGCCTTGAGAAAATATCTCATGTCTGATTCTTCTCAATCAGGTCTAGCTCTTCATTCATAGCGCCAACCCAAATCTCATCTGTAGCTACCTCAACAAAACAATCACACTCTACTAGTGATAGGAATGATGTCTGCTGTAGTGATTTCATTCTTCGTGTCTAAACTGGAGCTAACTGATCCCCATTGATGTTCAATGTATCAATGTAATCTTGAATCTTTGTCTTCTTCATTGATATAAACTATATTTCTTCTAGTTTCCTATTTGGATAAGTATATTCCACTTCTACTCCCTTGTGTTGCTTTCTTCTTATTCACTTTAATCATGGAATTATTCACTGTGCTGTTGAATATTCTACTCATTTTTCACAATAGTGACATAATTTCTCTCAAATACGTTTCCAAACCTTTTATTAAATCATTTATATGCTTTTCTTTTTCCTGTGTATCCATGGAATATCCCTTTATCTCTAATGATTCAAATTTCTTGTGCTTTTATTTGTAGACAATAAATCACCTACTTCCAATGATTCAAAATTATTTTACTATTTGATTCTATATGTACCACATCTCATATAGAGTCTTTCAATCCTTAAAACATAACAGATACCTATTAGAGATGTAGACGAATGTCAGTAATACATCCTTCCAAAATTTCTAAGCTATGACTTTTTTAATAACCATTTTTCTGGCCATGTAGTTGATTATCTGATTTATAATTTCAAACACTACATTATACTAGGTAGTTATCACTAAAGAAAAATGATGTCTTATACTCTGTTTCTCAAGATAGTCTTCGACATTACTATTTTTGAATTTTGACCATTATTAGTACGAAACATCATATTTTTCTTCCCAAGTATCCTTTCTGGTTACGTCCGATATTGTTTTAAGAAACTGAACAAATTCGAATTATAGGAAATGAAAAATATCCATGCCATTACACTATATTCATTAATTAAAATAACATAATATCTCTTCCCATCAATGTTTATTGGTGAGATAGGTCCACAAACATTAACATGCACCAAATCAAGCACTCTAGTTGACTTGTATTCCTTAGCCTTGTATGTTTTTCTAATGATCTTACTATGTTAACATGCATCGTACAAATGAGTATGATCATGTTATATCTTAGGGAGGTCTCTACCTGGATCACACTTTAATATATCTTTTAGAGATGGTTGTAAAAGATGACATAGTCATTTAACCCATATCTTGTTCTCTTCCTATTTTTTTAAAAAAAATAATATATCTTCTTCTACACTTACGAGGTAGAGATTTCCCTTTTTCCTTTTTATCAATTGGAAAACTTCACCATATATTACTTTATTAAACACACCTTCTTAGTAAATATTATAGAGTTCCCCGAGTCACATAGTTGACTGACACTATGACGATTGTGACAAAGACCTTCTACTACTTTGACATGAGCATGTCTTATCTCATTACCCCCAAACCTGGCATTTCTAGAGCCAATAATCATTAGGCCTTAATTATTTCCAAATTTAACAACTCCTTCTTTGCCATAATTTATTTTTGTAACAAGATCTTTATTCCCAATCATATGGGATGTTCAAACACTATCAACGATCTATAAACCAGAATAGTTATATGATTTAAGGGAAATTTCGGCAAACACTTCCTTCTTAGATCTTTTATTTTTTATCAATGTTTTAAACTTATACATAGTGTAGATTGATGAACTTTGTCTTATTTATAATATTGTCAACCAGATTCATCCTATATAGTTGTAAATCGGTTTTTCCGTTTCAACTTACTTGTTGATTTCTTGATTTGCTGCTTGCGAGTAATTTGGTTCAGCTTTTCAAAATTCATATGCATGATTGATGTAAAATATCTATTCATGTTCCCAAATAATCTACAACAATGAAATTCCCTTAAAATATATTCTATAATATTAAGCTCTATTTGGATGTCAATTTATTCTTAAGCCCTTTAATATATCCTGGCTATTGGACACACATACTATGAATGTCCCATATTTCCACTGAAATATCACCTAATATTGGTTGCATTCATGTGTGTCACTTTCGCATTTCTAGTTTTCCCTTGGGTTTTACGAATGTTCATATTCAGCTTCATATCCAACTCAATTTTCAATTTCAGAGTTGGTGCTTACATTTTGACATATACTTTCATTGGTTTCTACTTTTGGTCAGGCCCCAAACCAGCCTTACTATCTAATTGTGATTTTTTGTTCTTTTATTCTAAGATGTTATTCTCTACTTTCAACATTTCGGTCTTATGAATGATGTTCTTGTCTTGTATCATATTTGGAGTGTACAGTTTTTCTTTATCCTTTACATTTATTCATTGACAGACCACTTCTTCTTTATGTTCATCAATATGCTTTATTTGATATTTCTTTATGTTATTCAACCAATCAATCTCCCTTTTATTTTCTTCAACTTTGATTTTATGCTCACTACTATTTCTCTACCCTTTGGAAGAGAATACATGAGATTATCAATCTCATTCATTAACTCATCATTCTCCTCAACCTGTTCTTGATTGAGGATTTTGGAATCATGAACCACTTTGTTGAATTTCATCATTTTCTCTCTACAAATATATATCTCCTCAAGAGATGCTTCCAATTCAGCTTCTATATCGACTCTTACATTAACTTATTCATTATTATCAATAGTTTTAGTCTCTTTCGTATTTAGATAGCTACCAACAACTACCACCATTTCATTTTCTTCAAGATATTTACAGTTCTCTATCTTGTCAACTTCTTCAACATCATATTCACCTAAATAGACACATTCTTGTGAAACAAGTATCTTATTTTATCAATATTTTTCTCTAGCTGTATCTTACCTTTCACATATGCTGAATACTTCTTCTTGGGAATTTCAACATCATCCTCATCATTTTTTAGAACTTTTTGAGGAATATTTCTACAAGATGACCTATAATTCCACACCTAAAGAAATAATGAGTATGTTTCCCTTTGAACATTCCTTTTCCTCTTTGTATATTTGAAGAAAGGAATTACAAAACCTCATATGTATCTAATTATTCTTGAGAATATTCAATGGTGAGCTTCTTATTATCTTTGGATTCACCACTTTATATTTTCCCTTTTCCACTGCATCATTATCATCATTTCACATTTCATATGTTACAAGGGAACAATGAAAGTTATCTAGTGTCATCTCTTTCAAATCATTATCTTCCCGAACTAAAACATTTAGATTGAACAGTTGAGTATGTTTTATCATGATACGCTTCACAATTATTCTGTCTTCAATGGCTTCTCAAAGACCTCACATATCTTCCACTATAATATTTACCCTATAAAGAAATACATCAACAGACTCATTCTTTTTCATTCTCAGATATTCATACTTGTTCCAAAGAAATTACATATTTTCCTCTATCACCATTGAATCTTCCTCATATATATTCTATATATTTTTTAGCATAGAATTTGATTTTTTTTCATTAAATCACCTTCATATAGATAGCCTTGGATAAGTATCCCCTTAATGTATTGATTCCCTTCGTGTCATCTTCCAATTCTCATTCTCTCAACTTCTGATAAAGAACCACTATTAATAACATCTAAGATACCATGTATTACGGCGATAAACAGTCCAATTCCCAATGATCAGTATTACTGTTGCATCTGATTCTTCCATTTCTGAATATTATTCCCATCAAAGATCACAATCCATTTGTGATTGATGACCTCCATTGAGAGATAATCACTAATATAAACCTTTCCCATTGATACCAATTGTTTTTTCTACTAGGATAGATACCCTAAGAGGGGGTTGAATAAGGGCATGACAAATTAAAACCATTTCCCCTTTTTATCTTGTTTCGTTGTTAAAAAAACACTACTCTCTTTCCTTCCCATTGTAGAGTATGAAAAAATATTAAAGAATGAACAAGACACATCAATTTCACATGGTTTAACCTCACCGAGAAACATCCAAGGAGTATACATTGGTGATGTGTTAGTGTACCAAATCTACTATAAGTACACTGAGGGTTATAGTGTTTGGAGAGAACTCATTATCCCTCCCAATTAAAAAACAATCACAATTTTAAATCTCACTACACATTCAAATGAATTGTGCTCACTAATTCTTCACAAGATCAACTCATTGTTTACATACATGTACATACCTTCATTGTATCAAATTATTGCCTCTTCTACTGTATGTAGATAATCTATTGATGTCCCACATTCATCCACTAATGAATACAGATTTACCGTATTATTATAGGTAAACTGGACATATTTCCAGCAAAACTTACGGCATCTTGCATTCAACTTTAATACCTTCTTCTCAAGATTCATCTTTTATCGTGAAACACCCCTTGCATGAAACTTCAATCTTATACACAACTCAAATATTACACGAAACATCCTTAGATTGTGAGAAAAAAAATCATTAACACAACACCATTTTCTTAAAATTCTTATGCGATCCAGAGCATGGATTATCCCTACATTTTAAGCTACTTCTAATGAGGTGGGTCACCTTTTATTTATAGTCATTGCAGACCCCTACCCAGATGATTCCCCATGTCATGCAAGATTTGATTTTTGTGCGCAAAACTCAATTTGATGTCTCGAAGGGAGTTTAAGATTCTTTCTTGTAGCCCCGTATTTTGTGCACATTTCCAAATCTTTAATGAATTTCATGACTTTTCAATTTTTTTACATTATGATCCTAAAACATTCCTTATGAACAAGTTTTGAAATGAAAATTAATCTTGCGCGCAACTCCCTTTACCAAAAACATGTTTCCCTATATTCGGATCGTGATGTCCAAAAATTCATCAAACACTAGAAAACAATTCCACCTTATATATGTTCTTCTGTACTAAATCTAGATTGACCAATCCATTCTCATGGTTCATTTTCAACATAGGTTGTTAGATATATCTCTGGAAGTTGACAACTCACCATGGAAACCCTCTTGTCAAAAAAAACTCGCTTTATCAACAAACACAATAGACCAAATAAAAATATCTAATGATTCTTGGATGTATTTCTGCCCAAGTTATTTTGATCCATTATTCTCATATTTTAATTCATCATCTGTGACCACTACATCTTTAAAACATAAATTCTACCATGATAACACTCCACACTAACACCTCAAAGATTTCATATTTCTTAATTTCACCATTCATTTATAGATACGGTCTTAGTCTACTGAATATTCTATCATCCATTACAATAGGATCTATAAATAAGATATAATATTATCAATAGTGTCTTATAAATTCATTTTATAGCTTTCCACTGATTCATTTTATTTATTCTTTATCTCTATGAATTGATTATGTCACAAACCGAATCTGGTCGCCATCAAACCAGCACCAAACCCGGCTCATGGAAAGACCCGAAGGGCGTTCCCCATCCCCACGGGCTGGCACAAGTGCCCGGGTATCATAAAAATTTATTTGGGAACGATTTACCCGAGTTAGGGTTCATAAGATAACCAAAAACAAACAACAAACCAAATCTGAAAAATTATGCCAAACAAGAATTAATAAAAATTCAGAACTTAGTATATGAGTTTAAACAAGACACAAGAGGTCCAAAGGTACATAAAAGTAGCAGCAAACAGCCCATGAGACTCCACACGACAAGGGGTCATCACCCACAAGCCATCTCCACAACACCGCACCATCGAGAGAAACTAGCAACCCGAACCGCCATCGCCCAAGGCTTTTCCTTTGCCTGTGTCAAACATGATCAATTCTACTTACACCCAATGGTGTAAGTAGGGTGTGAGACTAAGCCCAATAGGATATCACCCAAGTATTTCAAGTGATAGGAATTGTAAAATAAAAGTCTTGCAAGAGTTATAAATATATAATAGTGGGATTTATTTCTAAAAGTGAAACTTTGAAAAGAAAATAACTTTCAATGGGGATAACTATAAAGAATCAGTGAAATTGAATAAAACATTCAAGCTGCTGGTTTTCACATCCCAAAATACCATAAAGAATGTTTAAATTCCAAAAAGGCCATGATCACCAAGAGTAGGAACCCCCCTAGGTACTAGTTTGTTGTGAGCCCCAAGTACCTCGTACCTCGGTGAAAGTAACCATAATGAAATTCGTTCTCATGCACGAGCCACTATACCCATAACCTAGTGGTCTCCAATCATCTCCATTATTGTTTTGTTAGTGTTATCCATGTCATACTTGCTAAGTGAACCATGGTCAAAACCCCTCCGTTCACTAGCGTACTAGTACACGTTAGCCCACCTAGATACCCGGGTTTCCCGTATTGTGCTCAAACAGTCACCACATGCTACCAAAATCAATATTCACATATAAATATCAGTTCTGGTCACACACATTCAAAACAGTATCTACACCTTCTTTTCACCTTTTGCATAACTCAATAAACCATTTATATTTTCCTTAAAACAATTTCAAGAAAATTAATCAAATGTTGCACATTAAATTCATCTAAAATCCCATATTTAAAACCAAATGGAGACCAATATTATACCAAAACATAAATTTCAGCATCAAAACATTTTTATAAATCCAATCCCTGAATTATAAAACAACACCAAGAGGCACAATATGGGTTACACATGTAAAACACCCATTTTCACACAAGATTGGCACTTAAAAATATTCCACTTTTAAAATGTTACCCAAATAAATTTTTGAAATCAAAATACTTAATTATGAACATAATGGAATCCTAAATACAGCAAGACAACTCATTATACAATACCTACATATTAAATCACCTACCAAAAGAATCAAAACCCCCAAATCCTTGTGCGTCACTTCAACCGCACCTCCGCCGCACCACAAAGGAGTAAGATTGAACCTAAAACCAGAGGATTGGACCATGAAACTCAAAACTAAAACCCTAGGTACGAAACCCCATCTTCTAGACATTTTGGGGTTCAATAAAAAAGGAAGAAACCCTAAGAAGAAGTGAGGAATAAGGAAGAGAACCAACTTACTTGAGAAATCTGGACGTTTTTTGGATCTTCAGAAGTTCGGCCCTAAATCGAGATCAATATGAGCTCCAAAGAGGCGAAAACGAAAATGTGGGTGTGGCTGGGTTCGATGGGAATGTGTGAGAGGTGGAATCACCGAAAAAGGATAAACAATAAATATTTTATGAAAGAATTACAAAACAATTTTAAAACTAGAAATGGGCTTTCGGTTTGGCCCAATACCTAATTTTATCACCCAAATCCATGCTTCTAATGAATTTTTAAGGGGCCCAAAATTATTTTTTGGTTTTAATATTTAAATGAAGGTCATTTTGGAAGTTTAATGGTTGAAAAATGTTGAAAAAAGAAGGAGTTATTAAAGAAACAAAATATACTTTCAAAACTGGAAATGGGCTCTTAGGTTGGCCCAAATTTTGGAAACCCACTAGTTCCTTTTAAAATCCATGAAAAACCACCAAAACAAATCAAGGATGTAAATTAAATGAAAAATACCTCTAAATATTTCATGTATGTGACAATTCTCCCCCCCCCCCCATGAAGGACTTTCCGCCCCGGAAAGTCAACATGAGGCTTGATTGGAAAACAAGAACGGGTACTCTTCCTCGACCCACGACTTTCTCTCCCATGTCTCATGTGTATCATTTCCATGCTGCCATAGAACCAGGACTAATGGAATAGACTTCCCTCGAAGTATCTTCTCTTGGGAGTCCACTATTTTCACTGGCCTCTCAACAATAGACAAGTCAGGATCTATCTCCAGTTCTTCCCAACTCAACACATGGGACGGATCCGGGTAGTATTTTTTCAACTGATAAACATGGAAGACATCATGGATGGACGTCAACTGAGAATGTAAGGCCAACCTGTATGCCACCTTTCCAATACGTTCGATGATCTCAAATGGCCCGACGTACCGCGGAGTCATCTTACCTTGCTTCCCCAATTGACGATGGCCTAAACGAGGGGCCACCTTCAAGAATACTTTATCACCCACAGAAAACTCTAGGTCTCGACGCCTCCGGCCAGCATATGATTTATGACGACTCTGAGCTGTCAATAAACGTTGCATGATTAATTTTACCTTCTCAGATGTCTCCTGCATCATACTCGGCCCCAGTAGTGAGGTCTCACCTACCTCAGCCCAACAGAGGGGGGACCGACAAGGCCGACCATAGAGCGCCTCAAAAGGAGCCATTCGAATTGAGGATTGGTAACTTTTATTATAAGCAAACTCACCCAATCCCGAATGGGTATCCCAAGAACCTCCAAAGTCTAGGACACATGCACGAAGCATGTCTTCCAAAATCTGATTCGCCTGCTCTGTCTGACCATCTGTCTGCGGATGGTATGCTGTGCTCATCTTAATCTGGGACCCCAAGGCCTTCTGAAGGCCTTCCCAGAATCGAGATGTGAAACAAGGGTCTCTATCTGAGATAACTGCTGATGGAACACCATAGAGTCTCACCACCTCTTGAAGATACAAACGGCCCAACTCATCCACTTTAGATGTATCTCTAATTGGAATGAAGTGGGCTGATTTGGTTAGACGATCAATCACCACCCAAATGGCATTCTTAGCTCGAGGTGTACGAGGTAATCCAACAATGAAGTCCATGGCAACCTCATCCCACTTACAGGTAGGAATGGGTAGTGGTTGGAGAAAACCGGAGGGCCTTTGGTGCTCTGCTTTCACCTGCTGGCATGTGCAGCATCTCGACACAAAGTCCGCTATGTCCCGTCTCATACCAGGCCACCAAAACTGCCAACGGACATCATAATACATCTTAGTGGCACCCGAATGGACAGCCCACTGAGACTGGTGGCTATCCTGCATCACCACCTTATGTAGAGATAACCGCACTACCGAACGACCCTTGAAGCACAAGATGCCCTCGGGAGACGACGACCAATCAGAGGATGTCTCCCCACCATGATGAAACTGCTTCGATCGCTGACAAAGCTCATCACTAGGTTGTTCCTGCTGAATTAACTCCAACAGAGAAGGAGTCAACTGGATGCTCGCCAAGAATGCCCCTCCACTATGTTCCTTGGTCTCCACATGCATCTGAGAAAAGATCCCCATCAATGTCCACTCATCACTGGACTTCCTCAAAGCCTGCACTGGAACCCTTCTGCTTAAGGCATCGGACACTACATTACCCTTACCTGGGGTATAGACAAAGTCAAAATCAAACCCCTGCAAGTACTCGATCCAGCGACGCTACTTCATGTTGAGGTCCTTTTCTGAGAAGATATAAGCCAAGATTTTGTGATCAGAATAGACCACAAACTTCTCCCCAAAGAGGTAGTGACGCCACTTCTTCAAATCATGCATCACTGCTGCCAACTCCAAGTCATGGGTTGGGTAGTTCTTTTCGTGTGGCCAGAGTTGGCGAGAGCCATACGCCACCACGTTATCATCCTGCATAAGCACGCACCCAAGACCCATACCTGAGGCATCACAATAAACCACATATCTCTTTCCAGCCTCTGGTAAAATCAGCACGGGGGAAGTAGTCAATCGCCTCTTCAGCTCCTCGAATGATGCCTGACATTCTGGACCCCATACAAACTTCACCCCTTTCCGGGTGAGGGTAGTCATTAGTGAAGCAAGCCGAGAGAAATCCCAAACGAATCGCCTATAATAACCAGCCAGGCCAAGGAAACTCCTAATCTCGAACACATTCTTCGGCTGCTCCCATGACATAACCGCACTAATCTTATCAGGGTCCACTGAAGCTCCATTCTCTGAGATCACATGGCCGAGAAATCTCACCTAAGTGATCCAGAACCTACACTTTGACAACTTTTCATAGAGGCAGGGATCACGTAATGTACCCAAAACGACCCTCAAGTGATGTTCGTGTTCCTCCTCAGAGCTAGAGTATACCAGAATGTCGTCCACGAACACCACAACAAAGGAATCGAGATATTGATGGAAAACCCTATTCATAAGTTCCATAAAAACTGTTGGAGAATTTTTCAATCCAAAGGGAATGACCAAATACTCAATGTGGTCGTACCTGCTTCGGAAGGCTGTCTTTGGGATATCTGACTCCTTCACCCAGAGTTGATGATACCCTGAACGCAGGTCTATCTTTGAGAACCACTTTTCCCCCTTCAACTGATCAAACAAATCATCTATTCTGGGTAAAGGGTATTTGTTTTTAATTGTTACCTTATTCAGCTTCTGGTAGTCAATGCACAACCGGAGGGATCCATCAGCCCTTTTTGCAAACAACACAGGAGCGACCCAAGGAGAGACGCTCGGGCGAATGAATCCTTTGGATTCTAAGTCGTCCAGCTGTATCATTAATTCCCTCAACTCGGTGGGGGCCATGCGATAAGAGGGAAGAGATATCGGCTGTGTTCCTGGCGCCAGATCAATTGAAAACTCCACATCCCGCTCTGGGGGCAAGCCTGAAAAATCATCTGGGAATACCTCCGGAAACTCATTCACTACATGAGGTAGTGCACCTTCAGGGTAAAGACCATCCTCTAGCATAAGAGAAGATAACTGGAAGATAACACTTCCCAACTCTGGGAGTGGAGGCCCTGCGCGACCTGACCGAGGATCCCATTCTCCATGAAAAACCTGACGACTCCCATCAGGTGCCATGAAACTCACACGCCGTCTATAGCAATCGATGTGTGCCTTGAAGTTTACTAGCCAATCCATCCCAAGTATGACATCAAAAAGGTTCATATCTAAGACCAAGAGGTCCCACTCCATCTCAACCCCTGACACAGAAAGCGCACATGATGGGCACCTGAGACCCTGCTCCTTCTTCTTTCCCAGCGGTGTCACCAACTCCATTGCGAATGACATCAAATCAGTTGGCAGATTCAAAATGTCCACAAAACGGGAAGAAATTAATGAAACAGAGGCACCAGTATCAAAAAGAGTAGCATCTATAGAAGATGAAATCAAAACGGTACCTCGAACAGTCGACGGTCCCGCCTCTGATCCTGGTGGTGCATGATCCACCGCATGGAGATGTCCAGTCTCTACCTGAAGACGACCGCTAGTCTGTGGCTGTGCCCTAAAATGGCTCTGCCTAGAAGATGACCCTGCCCTACCACCACGGCTACCAAATCGAGATCCCCCATTCCTCGATGCCTCAGACTGTGCTGGCACTCCTCTGGGAGCCATGGATCCTGCCCCTCTTTGAAGTGGACGCGCTATCCTGCAAAAGAGTTGCACGTGTCCCATACCTCCACACTGGAAACAGGTCTTCGGAGGATGAGGGCATACTGGACGGATGTGCCTGGGCTTCCCACACTGGTGGCACACGACCGATCTCGCATCAGAAGCCGCTGATGACAACTGCCTAGAAGAGTTCCCTGAACTGCCTCCTCCTTTCTTCACATGATCCTCCCGCTTCCTTTTCTTCTCTGAGGAGCTTCCACTTCCCACTGCTGATACAGAACAATAGAAACCAGCCCTGCCTTTTCTATCAATCTCTACCATGCACGCCCGATCAACGACCTCAGCATAGGTCCTCAGCTTAAACAAGAACACCTGGGAGTATATCTCTGGTCTCAAGCCTTTCTCAAACCTATGGGCCTTCGCTTGCTCATTAGAGACAATTTCTGGAGCATACCGAGCCAACTCAGCGAAACGGTTGGCATACTCCATCACAGATAGATTTCCCTGAACAAGTTCCATGAACTCTCTAGACCTGGCATAAGCCAACACCTCAGGGAAGTACTGTTCATTGAAGACAACCTTGAAATCTCCCCAGCGCATCTGCTCGTTCTTCCCAGCCTGAAGCACTGACTCCCACCATTTACGGCTAGGACCCTCCAACAGAAAGGAGGCACACTTCACCCTGAGATCCTAGGGTGTTTCCAGGAACTCAAACATACGATCGATCTTCTCGAGCCATTCCTCTGCTTCTTGGGGTTCTGGGCTGCCTCGGAAGGTTGGAGGATTATTTTTCAGGAACTCCTGGGCCTTGTCCTTTCTAGGACCAGTCTCATCCTCTCTAATAGGAGCTGGAACTGGAGCTGGTCCATATCCTAGAGCCTGGACAGCCCGGACCACGGCCTCGACTAGCCTCTGATCAATTGGTGTGGGAGAAATCTATCTGGCTTCCTCCCGTGGGTGCGTGAGAGCTTTCCGGGGAGGCATGTTGCTACAAAATGTAACAGTCAAAAAATAATAATCAATACCACAATTCTGAAAATTTTAATCAAATACCTCAAATATAGATAATCAAAATACATTTCAGTAATAAAATAAACAACTACAACACATCTGCATGATGTCCACATGTGGTCTGCAGCCCACACGTCTCACCTGGAAGTGAAGTCATTCTTTAAATTCCAACATCCCCTGGTGACTCAGGGTATGCCGTGAGAGGTGTGGGCCAGACACCCTACTCACAACCAAAACCCCGAGCCCCGACAGTCCTAGCTCATGTCTATCCTGACTCATCCCAAAATAACAATATAACCCAAAAACATTAACCTACTCTGATACAATTTTGTCACAAACCGAATCTGGTCGCCATCAAACCAGCACCATACCCGGCTCATGGCAAGACCCGAAGGGCGTTCCCCATCCCCACAGGCTGGCACAAGTGCCCGGGTATCATAAAAATTTATTTGGGAACGATTTACCCGAGTTTGGGTTCATAAGATAACCAAAAACAAACAACAAACCAAATCTGTAAAATTATGCCAAACAAGAATTAATAAAAATTCAGAACATTGTATATGAGTTTAAACAAGACACAAGAGGTCCAAAGGTACATAAAAGTAGCAGCAAACAGCCCATGAGACTCCACACGACAAGGGGTCATCACCCACAAGCCATCTCCACAACACCGCACCATCGAGAGAAACTAGCAACCCGAACCGCCATCGCCCAAGGCTTTTCCTTTGCTTATGTCAAACATGATCAAGTCTACTTACACCCAAAGGTGTAAGTAGGGTGTGATACTAAGCCCAATAGGATATCACCCAAGGATTTCAAGTGATAGGCATTGTAAAATAAAAGTCTTGAAAGAGTTATAAATAGATAATAGTAGGATTTATTTCTAAAAGTGCAACTTTGAAAAGAAAATAACTTTCAATGGGGATAACTATAAAGAGTCAGTGAAATTGAATAAAACATTCAAGCTGCTGGTTTTCACATCCCAAAATACCATAAAGAAAGTTTAAATTCCAAAAAGGCCATGAGCACCAAGCGTAGGAACCCCCCTAGGTACTAGTTTGTTGTGAGCCCCAAGTACCTCGTACCTCGGTGAAAGTAACCATAATTAAATTCGTTCTCATGCACGAGCCACTAGTAGGGAGAATACCCATAACCTAGTGGTCTCCAATCATCTCCATTATAGTTTTGTTAGTGTTATTCATGTCATACTTTCTAAGTGAACCATGGTCAAAACCCCTCCATTCACTAGCGTACTAGTACACGTTAGCCCACCTAGATACCCGGGTTTCCCGTATTGTGCTCAAATAGTCACCACATGCTACCAAAATCAATATTCACATATAAATATCAGTTCTGGTCACACACATTCAAAACAGTATCTACACCTTCTTTTCACCTTTTGCATAACTCAATAAACCATTTATAATTTCCATAAAACAATTTCAAGAAAATTAATCAAATGTTGCACATTAAATTCATCTAAAATCCCATATTTAAAACCAAATGGAGACCAATATTATACCAAAACATAAATTTCAGCATCAAAATATTTTTATAAATCCAATCCCTGAATTATAAAACAACACCAAGAGGCACAATATGGGTTACACATGTAAAAAACCCATTTTCACACAAGATTGGCACTTAAAATCTACCACTTTTAAAATGTTACCCAAATCAATTTTTGAAATCCAAATACTGAATTATGAACATAATTTAAACCTAAATACAGCAAGCCAACTCATTATACAATACCTACATATGAAATCACCTACCAAAAGAGTCAAAACCCCCAAATCCTTGTGCGTCACTTCAACCGCACCTCCGCCGCACCACAAAGGAGTAAGATTGAACCTAAAACCAGAGGATTGGACAATGAAACTCAAAACTAAAACCCTAGGTACGAAACCCCATCTTCTGGAAATTTGGGGGTTCAATAAAAAAGGAAGAAACCCGAAGAAGAAGGGAGGAATAAGGAAGAGAACCAACTTACTTGAGAAATCTGGACGTTTTTTGGAGCTTCAGAAGTTCGGCCCTAAATCGAGATTTATATGAGCTCCAAAGAGGCGAAACCGAAGATGGGGGTCTGGCGGGGTTCGATGGGAATGTGTGAGAGGTGGAATCACCGAAAAAGGATAAACAATAAATATTTTATGAAAGAATTACAAAACAATTTTAAAACTGGAAATGGGCTTTCGGGTTGGCCCAATACCTAATTTTATCACCCAAATCCATGATTCTAATGAATTTTTAAGGGGCCCAAAATTATTTTTTGGTTTTAATATTTAAATGAAGGTCATTTTGGAAGTTGAATGGTTGAAAAATGTTGAAAAACGAAGGATTTATTAAAGAAACAAAATATACTTTCAAAACTGGAAATGGGCTCTTAGGTTGGCCCAAATTTTGGAAACCCACTATTTCCTTTAAAAATCCATGAAAAACCACCAAAAAAAATCAAGGATATAAATTAAATGAAAAATACCTCTAAATATTTCATGTATGTGACAGATTATCTATTTTTTCACATCAAGTGGGATAAAATTTATTGAAAAATTATTGCTTGAACTCTTCAAAATTTACAGCCTCAATATGACCTATTTTATTCACGTTTTTAATATGTTTCCACCACATATTATCTTCCCCATTAAATATGTACACTTCTAGAGTAACTTTATCTAGATCTAAATAGTTTATTATAAAATATATCTTTTTATGGAGGTATTTAGTTGTTAAAAAATAAATGGATCGGTAGACACACTAAAAGATGGATGTCATTAATTCATGTAAGATTAAAATTTTGTTTATTATTTCTACGGTGAAGCAGGACACTCCACATGTTTTTAGTTGTTGTTCAATACATTATCTAATTGATTCATCATTATCTAAACGTTATCATCTCCATATCCCCCCATATTGGAAATTTTATCATCCTGTGGACTTTTGATCCATTATTTTCATAAGTTACTCTATTTTATTCAATTTTACATGAATTATAAAACATAAGGGTGAAATTTATTACTATTTGGAATCATATATTAAAAATTATAAAGGAAATATTAATCTGAATATTTTTTCACAACATGCTTCTAGGATGATATACATCAATCTTATTAAATTTATTATATTATATTTATATCTTTAATATTGGTTTTTAAATTATTTTGTTTAACTAGATTATATCACATAGGAGTGTCAAAATAGGTGTGTACTATGTCCTATTTTCATGAAAATATTCTCAATCAAGTGTGTCTCAATATTGTGTCATCACATGTTACCCCAAGATAAATCTATACCAGATCCAAATCTACATGTATTATCATGACAGGTATGTATTATCTTTGAAACCATTTACATAATACTTACCAAAATTTTAGAATAGTTTTCATATATTTGTACTTATTTGTAGGTTTTTTTAAAAAAATTCCATTACAAGTTCCGCAAATAACGAATGCATCAATTAATAGAAACTATGGAGACCATTCTTTTAATTACATAAATAATTCAGTTCATAACACAACATTGAAAAATTCATATGTTTTTGGGGTTTACTGACATAGAAATATGAAAACAATACATGAAAAGACCATTAAATAACCATTATTTTAATAAAATTTTTATAATAATTCATAGCTTATTCTTAGCTAACCCTTACTATGTATCATATCATGGGAATATACATCAATGAAAAGGGTGAGCATAAAACTCATTAATGGAGTAAAAAAAGAAAACACTATGCATGTGAAAAAGATGTTTACAAATACAACTTAATAAAATGAATATGAGGTATATAATAATGGAATGAACAATAATCAAAACTTGTAAATGTGGATACAACCTAAATATTGGGCATTCATTAGAATATCACCATGGATTATCACCATGGTTCCATAAAGAATGACAATTTAGATTATTCAATGAGGTATCGTAATAATTTCATATCTAGAGATTAATTCATTACCTAATGAATAACTGTGGTATCATGGTGCACCCTTCTAATGTCTTCAATCATGTGATCCATAATGAGGATAATGGAAATCATTTAATCAATAACCCATGGAAATAAATAAATTGTTTTATATAAAACCCATTATGTAGAAAGTTCTTTTCTAGTCTCTAATAACACAATTTTTATCCATGTATAAGTGAATATAGGTATTATAAATGTATAAAAAAGAATAAAAAATATTTTTTACATCTAAGTAAATTCTTATTTAAATTAAAGAGTATTAGTTATTAAAAATATGAAAATATTTCATGGAAAAGATAAAAATTCATGAAATTATTTAGATATCATAAAATTATAGAATATGAATTATTTGAAGAACAATATAAGGGAGATTGGGGTACTATAATCGGTAAGACCCTGTTCTTATTATAAACGGAAGAAAAATGGATAATGGAAAAAAAAGATGTTTCCTTATAAGACACATAACAATGATATAATTGAATGAAAATTAAATAGAATAATATTACCATACCTTGAAGAGTTTCTTCCTTAATCTGGGGGGAGACCTAAGACTATGGTGAAACCATGGAGAAACCTTTGTAGGACACTTTGGGAGGTGAAAAGTGAATAAACATATCCCTTTATAATTTATTGTGGAGAGTGATGGTGGGAATGGGGTATTTGTACATTATGGGGTGGATGGAATTGAATAAAATTGATTATTATTTATTTTATGCTATACACTTTTGAGGGGATTTAATTCCAATGATTTTTGGTGACTTTTTATTCATGGCTGGATTTTAAAAAAAAAATAAAACTCCCATTTAAATATATTTATTTTTTGGTAACTTATGAATTTAAATTTTAACCTTACACCTCTACATTATTTTACTAATTTCACAACAACTCTTATCATATCATGAAATTTTTTTATGTATAAAATATAAATTGACCTTATTAAATTATCATGAATATATAATTTCAAATATGTAATATATTTTATTTGATTCAATTTATAAATTTGGTAAAAATAAATTCTAATGTTATACATTTATAACTCATAAAAATTGTTTTTTTATAGGTCAAAATCATTGTTTTTTCACAAATTATTTTCATGTGTTTATAAATTTAACACATTTTGTATTAATTATTTGATTTAAAATGGATATTAAAAACATTTCCATTTCAAAATAAAATCATAAAATTTATTGTATATCATAAAAATAGTATTTTCATTTTTTAACCCAAATAACGACTTTTTTAAAAAATTACAATAGATTCCACCTACGATAATAGTAATATGATAAAATAAAAACTAACACTAATTTTTTGAAACTAATTATATAAATATGACAACATTTTATTTTAAATAAAAATATTTATTTATTAAATATTAAATATTTTAATGACATAAATAACTTTTTAAAAATTATAGAAATTACGTATGACTTCACTAATTAATATTATCATTTTAAGGGTTTGAAAAAATAATTTAAATAAAATAAAATTTATTTAGAAAATATAAATTTATCATATTACATTATTTTAATTGAACATAAATATTTAGACAATTTCAATAAAACAATCCCAATGGTGAGTTTATTGCACCAAGAACAATAATATTGGCAAATCGTCTTCTTAGTTAACAATCATAATTCCCAAAGAGCATATTTTTCCACGTTACTATTGAGAATCTATCATATCTCCCAATAAATTTCATATCATTCCCTCATCATTATTCACTACTTCACTTACAATGGTTCTTACAAATCCTTTAATAATTTTGGTTGTTTTCATAATCCTTCTTTTATATTTTATGAAAATTGTGGAATGTGAAATAGTCTTGGTGAATTTCATGCCTATAAATTTTATTATAGTTAGTTTACTATTCTCTACTGTGTATTTAAAATTGTTTTTCCTAGTTGTACAAGTCCAAAAGTATGTGTGATATATGATGTTCTCATTAAATTCAAATATATTTTATGTGATTTTTGGGAAAGACATAATAAATAGCTATTAGGTGGTAGTATTCCCACAAATATTGTATAACTATATATGGTTTCTTACAATTATATCATTTGGCCACTCACGTTTATCAATAATTCCTTATTAATATCATCATTACCAAGTGTAAGCTTTTTGGTTTATCATTAGTATTTAAGTTCAGAAGTCAGAGCACTTATTCATTTCTCAAGGTTCAATTTTATTCATAATATTAATCTATGAATTAATATATTATATATTCCTTATATAAATATTTAGAGTTAGCCATAAACTTTATGGATAGAAAAAAAGAATTACCACATTCGTGGAGATGGTAGGTCATGCATAAGCATTAATAACATTCCAATTATTAAATATAAAAAATTGAATGAATGGATAATTTAAAATCACCACTCAATGATCCTTATTATATAATATGTATCAAAAATATTTTCATCATCTTATTCCCCATTACCATGAACATAAAATATAAATGGAAAATTAATCTCATCACTTTTTGGAGGAAGTAGTCCACACATGTGCATGAATGACATTATGATTTCCCAGATGATTGGATAGTAACTAGGTAGATGTTATATTACACATATAGAAGAATAATTAATTAATAAATATCCTTTATAATATTAATAAATCTCTTAATACACTTCCATCAAATAATAGTAATGAACACTGAATTACATTGCAATGAAGATATGGTATGTTATAAGTACGCACAAGCAATACTTTCACTCATTTTTTTGTGGGAACAAGGTTATATAATGGTGTTTAGAATTTAATAATTAATTTTTATCATATTTAGGACCCTAAATGAACTATTTTATTATATGTAACATAGATTTATATGAGGTAAATAAGAGTATAAAAAAGTCACTAGTTAAAAAGATCGCCTATTTTTTTGAAACGACTCCTGTATAAATCCTCTAAGGGTCTCTAGGGTTGGTATATTGGGAATATGTGAACCTATAGAATATGTGTATTTATTTTTAGAAGTTAAATTTTATTATTTTTTAGATATAGAAGGATCAATGTGGAGTGCATAAGTGAGGGAGGGTTTTCCCCTTTATAAATAAGGTGAGGGTAACTTTTGAAATTTCTAAAAGTATTTAATAATAGATAATTCACTATTAAGAAAACTTTGATCAAATGGATTGGGATTTAAATAAAATAAAGGATAAAAATTAATCCAATATTGTAATTTATTGTAGATAGATATTGATTAAATTTTGAACCATATAATTTTTATTTATCCAATAGTTAAAATCTTTTCATCATTAAGGGGTTGTAATTTTTTCTTATAAGGGTAATAATGAATATATATGGAGAATTTATATTATTTTCCATCATATTATATTGATGTTGTATTATTTAAATATTTTTATGATTTTTAAAAAATTTGAAAAATTATTATTCTGAAAAAATATCATTAAAAATAATTCTGAACATTGTCCTATAAATTGAAAAAAATACATATATAAAAATTCATAATTAAAATATAATCTTTTAACACAACAAGGATATGTAATTTAACCCATAAAATTATTGTAACCCAATAAATTACTCAAAATATATCAATTTTATTATTTATATTATAATTTATATTATTTTTCTTTTAACTGAAGGCAATATTTTTGGTGGTCTATATGAATTTAAAGTAATTATATAATACCTTAAAATTATAAATAAATTATCACCATGAATAAAATTTCATTATTAGGAAAATAAATTTTCATTATCATTCATAACTAGTTTTTTTCACTATGTTAACACATAACCGATATTTAAAACTAGAAGAGTGATATTTTGTAAATTTATTTGAATTGAATATTATATATATCATTTCAATGGAAAATGTATTTTAAAAAACTCAATTTCAAGAATAATGTGATTGTGGTCGAATTAAATTTAACTAATAATAGTTATGATGAAACATTGATGTCCTTATAACATAGTTTTAACCAATATTAACTTGATTTATCATTAACCAATGTGATAAATTTTATCATGGTTAGTATTTATATTGATCAAAAATAAAATTAGAATATATAACACATTAAAACCTCATGATTTAAAATATTATTAAATTTTATCAAGTTACTTACATATAAATTGGAGAAAATAATTTTAATATAATCAAGACATATGTGACAAAAACAACTTTAGGAAAATACAGTTTTCCAGAATAAAAAAATATTTATTCTTATAACTTTCAAAGTAAAATATTAACGGATATTTTATAACATTTGGTATAATATATAAATATATATAATTAAAATAATTCACCATTAGTTATTAATTTAATTTAATAGTTTAAAAAAATGTGTACACAAAAATATTTATCCTAAATTTTTTTTATGTATAAAGATTACTTTTATCAAAGATTCAAACATAAAACTTATTCTAATGAACATAATTTGAATAATAAATATATAATAAAACTAATAGTTTTTTTAATCTATTTTAAAATGGAACATTTTAGATGGTTTAATTAAAAAATACAATAAGTAATGAAAATCAGTATTATTCACTATTCACTAGAAAATAAATCATTTTTGAAAATTCTCAAACATTCATACAATGAAAGTTTTATTATTATTATTTAAAATGTATTCATAATTTTTATAAAAATAATATTTCTAAAATTTCTATAGATTAATCCTAATATATTCATAAAATATTTAATAATTTGGGTTATAAAATTGTATTTATTGAAGAAATAATTAACATTTAAAAACATTGAGTGATTAATTTCAATAAATTTAGAGTAAAATTTTTATTGAGTATTTCATTTATATATACCTCAATTTGTTTTCCCCATTAAACCCCACTAATTTATTGGTTATATTATTACTATCATAAATAATTATAATTTAATTGTATATCGTGGTTGGTTCAAACTCTTTGTTGCATGTAGCATGTGTTATCGGGGAAAATAAGCTACGTAAATAAAAATAGGACCTAATATATTGGGGCTAGGGGTTACATTATCCCCCACATTAAAAAATAGCTTCCAGTGAATTTAATCTAATGTTACACAATCAATGATATTTATATTTGAAATCTCCTTTGATGAAAATCCACATTGTAAAAAAGGATTAATAGTAAATCCCCTTAAAAGAGTGAAATTCTAGTATGAAGGACAGTATAAAACTAGGATTCCAAATAGTAGAATATATGTTGTATGTGAAACTATTTTCATTTATGATAAAAATAATTCCCATGGAGTAATAGTGAGTGATAAACAAGATTATCAAGATAAAGTTAACAACCACATAACCATGAATTAGTGAGGGGTTATATGACCATAAATTCAACAAAATTGATGACTATATGAAAAAATATATATCCTATGATCCTTTTCCGAGAGTTGAAGAATTCTGTTACCATATTTAAAATTAACATAATGAAATAATCTTATATGAAAATGTTTAGTATCATACTTCAAAAAAATTATTGCACAATCCAAGATATTGATCTAACAATTATCATTGAACATAAATTATATTATACTTGAAGCACTAAAATAAAATTATAATGGTGTGAAAAGTTATATTAAGATATTAATATTTTATTTATGCATTAGTGGAAACAAAAAATAGTTACCAGAATTAATGTTAATTCCAAAAATGAATAAACCATGACAGTAAAAAATATAACACTAATATATAATGCCTTAATTATCACAATAACATCTATATTAAATAATTATTTAATCTCAATGGACATGTCATATTGTTCATCATAATTACTTTGAAATCATTAATTTCATTCTTCCTAAATAATTTTTCAAATTAAATCACTTCTCAAACCTTCAGGTTAAATATTCCTCAACCCATAAAAAATTGTACCAAATATCAACAATCACCATTATACATTACAATGTATAATAATTTATAATTTCAAACATTACCAAAAATATCTTGAATTAAATTTATATACTAACTAGAATGGTAAGACATAACATATCTATAAATATCTATGAAAATATCACCTTTTCAAGGAATGAATTTTTAACCGTTATGATTATCAATATCACATTATCCAGTAGTCTATTACAAACTTTTCAATAAATCTTATACCAACCAATATGGGTATTTAAACCTTAATAGAGTGTCGAAATTGTATCATTTAAGACATTAAAAGTGCTGTATTTATGCCTCTAAACAAATGATCGACCATAAAATAATAAAACCATGATGGTATCTATAACATTGATACTAACCTCAGATGAATGCATTTATTCATAAAAATTAACACAATTCATATTCCTAAAATAATTTCATAGACTATAGAAAATTATCCATAAATTCAAATATTAAATAAACTTCAATAAAAATGACCAAAGATACCTTTTCATCAAATCACTAAAATACTTTTAGGGCAATAATGAAATTTATGGATATAGTATATTTATTAGAACTAAACATTATTTACTCAATATCAGACACATATTAAGGTCTATATTTTCATTTATTCATGTGTTCTTCAAAAACATCACCCTCCCCCAAAATAATATTTCCAGGTTGTTAGTGCCATTCAATATTTGGTTTCAAATCCCTAAAGAAACTATTGTCAAATAATGTGTAGATGTTTCATGATGTTTATATATAGAATACCATTTTTATAAAACTTATGCACAATTATTCTTGAATAAAAATACATAAACACTTTAATCATCCAATTTTTCATATACCATTAAATAAGAATCATTATTTAATTTTCAAATACAATATGAAATATCAATTTTCTATTATGATTCATAACTATCAATTTAACCATTCTTTATAATTTTTAAATAATAAATATTGTTAAAATAGTCAATATCAATCATACATCATTCGTAGTCTCGGAAGCATCATTGAAAAACGTGTTACTCATATGACATTGTTAATTCACTTCCCGATATTTCCCCCTATGACATTGATATTCATAGAATATCATCCTAAGCCTCTCACACATGTATATTATTTATTATTAGAACAATATTCCCTACATTGAACAAACACACACACAAGGACAATAATATTTTCATTCCTTGGGATCCTAGTTATAGAATCTTTAATATCTCATATAAATATCTCACCTTTTTTAATCATCTCAATAACTACCTAATTTAATCTTTTATTCATACCTTGGGGAAGTAAACCAAAATAGTGGGTGTGATAATATTCTTAGTAAGGGTAAAAAAGTGAGATATATAAGAATAACATGAACATAAGGGTATGAGAACATGAGAATAACATATAAAAACTATACCCCAAAAAGAAAATATTATAATCCTAAGTCATGGAATAAATATATGTCATTTATAGGACTTGAATCAAAAAGAAAAAATGAGATGATCTATGAGATCATAACATTGGAAAAAATAACTGCAATTTTGAAACACATATATTCATAGAAAATCAATTACATGGTATTAAAGGCTCATTATCATAATTATTCAGTGAACTCCATCGATAGATTAACATCATGGGTGGGACACACTATTATTCTTTATGGAAAACCATTCATTATAGTGTAGTGGGTTCACGGCCCAAACCATCAGGTAATAAAAGTTGACCCCCAAGAACGTCATAGCAAACAAAGTCCCTTACTAATCTAATTTCACTCCCTATTCCAGTCCTTTCAATATCCTGAGATATAAATATTTACCCAATTAATTTGAGAGAGATATAGGAATCAACCATATTTGGTAATAATGAAACTGTTGTCTTTGGTTATAACATAACCACCATCGATGATTACAATGCAACCACCATCACATAATAAAAAATAGATATATATATATATATATATATATATAAGTTCTATAAGATCCTAAAACAAAAATCAGATCATAACCTGAGAAAGGAAATGTATTTCATAAAAATTTCATCATAACATAACCTATGTAAAATAAATAGGTGTCACAATCATTTTATAATTTAATGAAAGCATTAATCGTGGAAAAATAAGTTGGTTTCATAAACATTTTATCATGGTATAACTCATGTAGTGAAAGGAGTTTCATAAAAATAATTTCATTATATATATAATCAATTAACAAGAAATAATGATAATGTTATCAATTGATTCTCATAATCGTGTTGTGCAAACTTTTATGTGGAGGGGAACTTGTCTTGAGTGATTATATGTTCATGATGCATAATGAAATATGCTAAAGATGTTTGGGGTGTTCGCATTTTTTACCCAATTAACGATTTTAATTGTCATTATTATTATTATTATTTTGTGTTATAAATAATAATAATGATAATGAATAAAATAAAATAAATAATATGGAAATATTTTTTTTACATATTAATAGGAATATCAGAGTTTTTTATACTCTTTCTAATTTTTTTTTAAAACGTCCTAGTTTCTAATATTTTTTAAAAATACTGCTCCAAAGCAGCATCACAGATTCCACCTTCTCCCTAATACACTAATTTTTTTTATAATTAATTTTTTATAAAATTAAAATTTTAATGTTTTATTATTATGTTTATATGCTTATATATATATATAAATATAACATGAAGTTTCAGCATGATTTATCTTTTATTCAAATATGTGATTTTGTTGGCTTATATAATATAAACTGTATGGCCAATATTAATGAAATTTTAAACTGTGGTCAAACATATAACTAATAGTCGAAAATAAAATTAATTTCTAAAAAAATATCGGTGAAAAAGTATATATAAGCCCTATTGTACACATACTTGAAACTTAAAAATGTTTCAACTTCGTGACATTGCTGCCATATATAATATAAATTATAAGACTGAAATGAATTAAATTTTAAACAATGCATAATCATATAACTAATAGTCCAAAATAAAATTAATTTCATAAAAAATCTTTGTGAAAAATTATTTATAAGCTTTCTAATCCACCTACTTGAAACATTAAATTTTTTCAAGTATGTGACTTTATTGGCCTATATAATAAAAAATATAAGGCCGATATGAATGAAATTCTTAAACATTTCTTAAACATATAACTAATAGTCCAAAAAAAATCTTAATAAAATCTCTATGAAAAAATATTTATATGATTTATAATCCACCTACTTGATACATAAAAATGTTTCATGTAGTCGACTTTGAACCTGTCAAATATAAATTATGCCTAAAATATAAACAAAAACTAAAATACTAGATAAACATATTAGAAGAGATAATATTAATCATACTACTTTTATGTTAGTGGGCATAAAACATGTAAACAAAATAGTAAAATCAATGTCTATGTCTATTACGATAAGATTTCGTCCCACATAGTGGTCTGTAAAATAGGGCGTATGCGTCAAGTGCATAGTGGAGACTGATGACTTAAAAAAGGATGATCCTCGAGCACTGGAATGTCGAATGAAGTATCCTCCATCTATTTGTAAGTGGGAGGAGCAGTTAACTACATCTCGTACTTCCCTATGTATCTTTCTCCCGCTAGGGTGGTAGAAGGACCTACCTCCCTCGTAGTGGGGAACCCAGCCTGCGATGGAGCTACACCCCAAGATTATGATGGATTGGGAATCCAAGGTTGTGATAGATCCCAAGGATATGAAGGATCTAGAACCCAATTTAGAGATAATTTAATATATCCTATCAAGAAATATGGATCCCATGCCACCTGATCCACAACCTAAATCGGCTAATCCTGGACTACTTGAGGGCCGACCGCTGCCTGTGGAATAGGTGAGGCCTCACGGGCAGCACGATGATATCTACGTCACCATGGTCGTGGCTCCTGAGCACCAGAATCTGCTGCAATATGGTTCTCTAGGGATGTAACTTCCTCTCTCCAAGCCGGACATGTAAAGATTCTCCCAAAAATCGCATGAAAAGATTCCCTTGCCTCCAATGTTGCAGCATGGACGGCTGCCCGCCTAAAGACCCCCTCCTCTTCTTTATCACTAATTTGAACTAGCTACTCTATGTGACTTCCCTATAAATAGATTCAAATTGAATTAGAAAGTAGTTCAGTAAACAAACTAATATAAGTTTATTGATTTTCCATCTTCTGCATCTCTATGTCGGATTGGGTAAGATACATTATAGACTTCTGTCTATACTATGGCTCATACTAAGCCTGCTCCAAAAGAGATATCCAATTTGTAGGAACACCCTGAATACAGAACTCTAGACATCTGTGACAGTAGTCAATAAAGTTTGCACATTCTTGGGACCATTCATCATCTTACATCCATGTCAACTTCATCCCATTAAGTTGGTTTTTCTATATAATGGTAATGGAATCGGCTGAGTACGGAAAAACTAGTGCATGACTCTATCAGGCTTCTACTTCTCAATAATATGGAAGTGAATGAGGGGAACTATAGCCCTATAATCCTCGTGCCCAACAGTGCAGTATGCTGGAAAGTGGTCCATAATAATCTAGTATAGTAGCCCTGAAATCCTTAATGACAAGTCATTTTGTCAAAAATCACCTAACTAAAAACCAAAATTGATGCTATTATTAAATATGTTAGACAATGATAGAATTTATTTACATACATGAGCAGGTATGAGACAATCCAACTATAGCTGGTATACGCCCAAAATCTATCTCAGAACCACGTCAAAATTGTGTCACTGACACGACCTGTAAATTAAATCAATGATAGGGACAAATAATGAGAAATTATAGACAATAAGTCATAGTAGAATCAGAAAACAATAGAAATGAATGATCATACTAGCATCCACACGGAGCATCACACAACACCTACATCATGACTGGTGGACCAACAAGGTCGGGGTGGAATGTTGGGATGTGCTCTCATTCCCACATATGAATAAGGAAGAAACATCCCCTGAGACCTATGTGGTCCCTGTGTGATAGCCTGCATAATTCCTTGTATGTGTATGCCGAGCAGGATGATCCCCAGCTGTATGTCCCAGCCTGATCAATGTTCTCTAGTATGGGTTGATACATTATGTGCATATTCATCCCTGAGTGATCAGTACACATGGTCCCACCAATAAGCTATAATATATATTCATGGGTGTAATGCATGATAGTCTGCTCATCATCATCATCCTATAAATGTGAAATCTATGACTCCAACCAAGGCATAGATATGGATTCTCCATCAGTATCCCTATGGTTGGAAAAATAACAATGCCTTACAAGCACTGAGTACGATTTGGCCATGCTGCACGAGTGAGTCCAATAACCAGCCTCCCCTGGATAGGAAGACCGAGAAGCACTACCACATCCTTGAGGGTGATTGTCATCTCTCCCTCAGGTAGGTATAATGTGTGTGTATCTGGTCTCCACCTCTCTACAAGGGCAGCAAGTAGGTAATGATCTACAAATGTGAAATCTGATATGGAAAGGTCATAGAAGCCAGCACACCACTAGTATGGTATAATGTCATGTGGATACTCACTATGAGGAAAATGTTTTGCTCGATGCATCTTGGTAAATTGATCTGGATGACCCTCTAACACGGCCAGTGAAATATGTGTAGGCTACTGAGTGTGTTGTATGATATCATCCATCTTCATATAAACAAATTAAATGATTCCAATTTTTACAATGTAAATATAACCTTATGGTAATCATAATTTTATGACTTCTAATATGATAGACTTGACATTTTTATTCACATTGTTTTATGAAGTTATTTTTACCAATACAAATATAATTCTCCATTTATTTTGGTTCTAAATGGAATAATGATAACAAGAGGAAAGAAGAGAAAATATATATAAAAAAATTATGTTTTGAATGAATTTTATCAATGAAAATATCTTATTATGAATTTTATTAAGGTTTATGAAACATATTTATGGGTTAAGTGTTATGATTTTGGGTTTTGGGGTTTAGAAAACCGAGAAAAAAAAGAAGAGATAACCACATTTACCTTACAATATGGGTTAAGTGTTCTTCTTTTTGTTTTATGAAATAAATTCTATTATCTAATATTTTATTTAGGGAATAAGAAGAATGTTATTTCTTGAAATCAAGATAGTTTTTATGAAATATGTTCTATTATCGAAAATATTTGGTCTTGAATTTGGTTAAGACATATTTTGGGGGATCTTTATCATTAAATAATATGAAAATGTCACAATTAATATCAAGAAAAATAAAAGAATAGATAACAACATTTACTTTACAATATAAGAATTTCACAATGAAGACAATACATCATTCTGGATGGGACTTAGAACTCAAACCAACAACGTTAGGGTATAGTTTATGGTTATGAACTTCTTTATGACATATCGTGCATCGCAAACTCTACCCTTATTCTTGAGGCCCATCCATCTCATTACGCATACTACTAGACTTTGCTCTCCCATGAGGATGTAACTTATTCATGTCTGGTATCACTATTGGTTGGCCTTCGGGCATTGGGATATAATGATACTCCCCAATAGGTGTCCATGTTGCAGCATAATAGTTTTCAATGGTATCCAGAGAGTACATTGGATCTGCATATGCTTCCCATGATATGTTCACAGAGGAACATGTTGTGATGGTGTGTGTGCATAGAAACCATAAGGCCTGAAACTTTCCACATTGACAATGCCTTATTTCTTATAATACAACCATTTTTTCACCGATGCAATTTGTGATGGGGTTTGAATGCTCTTGAACATCAAATCGGGAGGCTTCTCGTCAAAAAAAAGGCAGACATGATAGCCTAGTATTCTTTAATATTCTGGTCAATCTCTCGTTGAAAGGGTCTTCCATATCATAGCCCCTGATGTATTCCATCTGATGCTAGTTTTTATCTCTCAACAAAGTACATCACGCAGCGATATAATGTCTCTTGAACTAGGGTTGTTATAGGTTGCTTGCGAAGCCCTTTGAAGATAACATTGATTCACTCCAAAATGTTTGTTGTCATGTGTATGTACCTCTTCACCCCCATTATCTTACAATGTCCATTTCTCTTTTGGAATTTGAATCATATAATCATAAACCTTTTGATTAGCTTGGTGGATTTGTTCAAAACAGTTTTCAAACTGTCGTTGCTCCGACTCATATTCAACACCGAATAGATGATATTTCACATAATTTGATTTTATATTTATGTATAAATAATTATAAATAATGAACATAATACCTTCCAAACCTTGTGATATCCTTCTCCATCAGTTCATGGTGGAATTTTTTATGTACATTTCTAGAAATGTGTCTAATTCCGAACCGATGATGTGAATTTGGGTATCTCCATGTATTAAGATCCACAATGATTGCCTCATTAATTTACCTATAGTGATTAGATGTAAAGGAAATACCCCGAATGTTGGTGAAATGGTTGCTGATATATTCCAGAATCCAACTCCATGAATCATAGTTTTTTTTCTCTGCAATGGTAAAAGAAAGTGGAAGGGGAGAACGGTTTCTGTCCGGGGATTCCGCAATCTAAAATATTCTTTTTTTTTTCACACAAAAATGTTCCATTAATCTGAATAAACTTTTTGCTGAAACAAAATGTGGAGATACAGGGAAGGAATTCCCAGAACAATCGATGATATTGGACACGAGATGGATCAACTCAGTTATCATGAGACACTTGTTCATTTGTATCTAGATGGAATAAAACTTGGTTATGATGCCTCATTATAGCTATAAATTGCGGCCACACACGCGATGAGTCATCTACATCATCATAGACCTTCACAATTGCCATTTGTTTCTCCATCCATGACTTATTATAGGAAATCTTATAACCAAATGTTTGTTGAATCCTCTCTTTCTCAAGGGTTTTTGGAATATCTTGACATGTCCTAATCATCACAACAACAATATATGACACAAGTTCTGCATCCAATGAGGTATGATCTTGTGTGAGGCTTGGATGAACAAAAGTATGGGCTGCCTCAATCCTTGGGATTCTCCAACCTCCAAATGTAATGTCCGGAATCTCCAACAAGAAAAATCTACAACCATCCCCATACTTCTCACACCGTATGATATATTTACTATGAAAATATTAGTGAACTATATAGCTAAAGTGCCCCTCAATATGAAATCTATTTAGCATGATTTTTAATGCATCTATACTTGGAAAGTTATATCCCATATTTAAGGTTTTCTCTCGATCACTAAACATATCTACTACCACTATGGGGAACTCAATTGCAAGTGTGATCACATTATTGTCGAAATTAGGCACACATTTCATTACTTCTAACATAGATGAAATGAGTGGTGGATGATTTATTTTAGGTCAAGGATGATGTACAACTAATGCATTTATAGAAACCTCCTTCCTAACTTCAGTTAATCCCTCCTCCTCATCATTTTTGTCATTATCTTATCCGTCGTTATGAAAATCCTCCTCAGAATTCATATTGACATGTATATCTGAGAGATCATCTAGGTTGAACTATTCTGCTACATCATTTAGAAGAGGGTAAATTTCATGGGGTGTATTTTTTTAAACCAATATTTTAATTCTACATCTTCATACAATTGGAAGTTGTTGTTGTACATTAGCTACATCAATGTATAACTCCATCATGGTACCATCTAACCATTGAGAAGATAAATTAATTTCTTGGACCCACTGTGCATCCGCAACCAATAGAAAATCTAGATTCCACAGTATTGCTGGGAATTGAAAATTTCTATAACTTATAAGCATGATCTCTTGATCAAGTCCCAGATTTAAGGAACCACAAATTTTCTATTGAAGGTCACTTATGGTAACACATTCAGCTATACTAACCACTGTTATTGGTTGTGTACTATAATAAGCTCCTTTCTTAGTTTGAATAACCTCTTTATAGCAATACACACATGAAAACATGACCAACTATGTCAAAAATTGTTCTTTTATCAGAATTATGATGCTGTAACAAATATTAATAGATAATTATAATAAATTAATCATATGTTTTCATTTTTAATCCTACGTTATCAATAATTAATCTAGAATTAATCATTACTAATAGTAAGTATTATTTCTAAACTATATATAACTAACAAAACTACTTAATACATAACATCTTTAATTACTAAAAATAACCTTTTTAACTAATAACTCATTATTTAATCACCATATATAAAATATTATGTTATTCTTTAATTATTTATTCTTTATTCCTTAATCATATTTTATTCATTAGTTATTTATAATTAACTAATCATATGTATTCATTTTTAATCCTATGTAACCATTAATTAGTATATAATAAGTCATTACTAATAATAAGTATTATTTATAAACTATATATATCTAATAAATATACTTAAAAGATTTAATTATTACTTATAACTTTCAACCATTAATTCTTTTGTCCTTATTTCATTCTATAACATCATATTTATAATGTTATCATTGATAAATATACTAATTAAATTTCTTTCTTCATAGTTATTTTAGTCATCTCTAAAGAAAATATTAATCATCTTAATCATATCCCTTTGGAGTGTCAAACCATGAGTGCAGCAAGGCCCGTTGTCATGCAGTGGTTCTCATTTGAGTCTAGCTCAAAGCGGTTTTTTCATGTTCTACCCCAAGATACATCTATGCTAGAGCCACATCCACATGGATGTATCTATACAAGGATTTTATTTCTTAGATAACCTCATAATCTTTAAGCTACAAAAATATCACAATACTTAATCCTAAGTTAATCATATGATAGTCTATACTTAATATATATTTAATATATACATAATCCATACTTAATCTATACTACTAATAATAATTATTTCAAACTATAAATTTCTAATTATAGAACCTTATAAACAAAATATTAAGAACATCTTAAACTACTTAAAAAAATAAATACATAAAGATAAAAAGAATTCAATTAATTAAATACAAAACATTAAATTTAATAAATAAAAATAAATATAAATGATGCTTCCCAAAAACCCACTTAGAAAATTTATTTTTTAGAAAGAGATAGAGAGAATTTAGGAGAAATGAAGGCAAGAGTTGAGTGATGAGAAGGGGGATCCCATTTATAGGCATTTGATGTCAAGGCAGCATCCCACCTCTGCCTTTTCAATGTCATCGATCCAGGACAAAGGTGGCATGGGGAAGAAAAGGTAGCATAACCGATGCAGCATTTGTAGCGTATTTAAAAAAAATAACCTATGCCATTTTAAATTTTTTTAGAAAACAAATAAGAAAACTCAAATATCACATGAGGGATAAAACAATGCCACCCAATGGACTTCTTAAACCTCGTGGTGATGGAGTTTAATCCCACATATTGCACTTGGGATGGGTATTGCACACCAATAGATCATCGATCACACTCATTTTCAAACGAGGTTGATATCATGCACCATCAAATCCTTGAGCACACACCTGTTGTGCCAGGGTTTGAGGTGTCAAAAATAAATAAATCAATAAGATGTGAAACCTCACACCACATCACCTCCTCGAAAGACATCCATATGAGACTATTTCATATGAAGACCCCATCCACTGTACAAGTAAGGAGTTTCAAAATATCCTATGCATGAAGAAGCTCTAACACGAGCTCATGAAACCCCCACGGCTGGATATAAGATGGTGTGAAACGTCCATTATGTTTTGTGATCGTACATTAAGAATACCAAATGTTTTGGTTCTTTAAACTTATACTATGAATGAACATTATTACTGGATGTCGGGTCATGGTTTTTTGTATGATAAAAAGCGGAGTGTAATTATCGGATGATCCACCTTTATCGGTCATGCAAAGGTAGGATGATACACACCTATAAAAAATGAAAGGATATCGTGATTTGAGGTTGGTAAAACTCCTAATGGAGAGCTCTCATTATCCATATAAAACAAATCATCTCAAACCCCATAATGGTTATGCGATATAAGTCATGCGATATTCATTCATTCATTCACATGAAGACTTGATCCACCACGTGCACTATCTTGAAATATGGTTATGGGAATCACCTGATCAATCATGAGAAATCCAAGGAAGCACATAAACTCTCTTGAGAAATGATGTGGCATCATGTATCTTTTACATATAGTGAGTGAATGCACCCAATGTGCATATTCGGTCATACGAACATGAACCAAACACATATCACAATCCTACCTCTACCCGAATGAATATTGAATTATCGTGAACTATGTTATGTGATGAATATAGGAAGAAACTATACATACTGATATGATCAAGTGGTGATGAATTTATTTGATGTTTTGTGATAGCCAAAAAATAATAATATTCTGTGTTTTATGCACCATGCTGATCCGATCAAATTCCCCACTACACACATGCTATATTAATGAATGCATGAGAAAATCTAATCTTCTATTGATATTTTCATATAATGTGGATACATATTCCATCCATGAACACATGATGTATAAAAGGTGATCAATTTTACTATTATTGATTATGTCTGCATGTCATAAGATGACCCATCAATGTACATGTGGTGCATCAAAGTTATGAATAAAAAGTTTCCCTAACAATGTTTGTAGTCCATCACGAGATCTAGAACAAATCATGAAATGTGCCATAAAAAATATGATGATTAAACAATACAAGATGTGTGTGCCATTTTAAGATACCCCCTTGATCATGTGGCTCACTCATGGACATTCAATGCCTAATAACCACCCAAAATAATTCAAAAATAAGGAAGGATGATATTCAAAGGAAGAGACCCCCAGTGGTCATGAAGCTCATATACCATATCTTTATAGGGAAGAAAAAAATCTCTTAGTGACATCTACAAAGACTCTTAATACCTATGAATCATTATACAATAAAACAAAGGAGATAATTATGAGGAGTCGATATGTGTTTTTAGTCACTAAATGACACACGATACGCTCCCCTGGATATCCACAAGACTCTGCAAGTCCCCGTAATCATGTACCCCTCATCTTAAGAAATCCCTACAGCTTGTCAGCCCCACAACATAGAATACCTCAGGTATATCCAGAAATCCCCTCTAGATATCTATGGATAGAAAAATATATCATTCCACTACATGCTGGCACACAATCTATATAACTCAAATTTTTTAGGTGAGACATCACTACACAATTGAGAAAAAATCCTAGACATTTCTCATGAAAACATGAATAATCCTAGAGCAATGTAAATAAATGAAGTAGATAGAAATGGAGAAAGATATAGTTGTTGTTGGTTGTTAAAGGACACACGACACTCCCCTAGAAACCCACAATAATCCACAAGTCATCGATGACGTGTCCGCCTCACCTCACAAGATCCCTTTACCTTTCCATCCTCCCCTTGAAAAGTGCCCCAGGTAAGTCTGTGGTGATATAAGGATGAATGAATAAAATTGTCTATTTAATTATCATGCACCCTCATATAACCATTATCAATCACATGATGCATCCCCAAAAAATATAATAAATACCATCAAAAACACACATAAAAGTTTTCATGACTCACATCCTTTTCCACATAAAACAAAGGGGATAGAAAGGGAGGTGTGAGATGTGTTCATTGTGACTAAAATATTTGATGCACACCCATATTACACATAGTGTGGTCCCTCAAGACCTCTAGTCAATCCATCCATATCATACGAGACTCAAACACAAGTCACCCAATGTCTTGAGAACACCTTTCAATAGGCACTTGGATCATACAAAGACTCTTCAACATGACCAGATGACAACATAGAAGTCCTTTGACATGTCTATAGGATAAAACATTTTCCCATTAATTGGTTATATTATAATAATGTTATCATTGATATAAGAGACTTGCAATCACTAAAAATCAGGCTAGACACTAAATGTGGTCTAGGATAGATACTCACAAAGCCGTGCAGTGATATACCCCATCACTAACTCTTGTCTGGACTCACAATATATACACCACACAAAGTGAAGGACAATTGGGGTATTGATGCCTATATATTCCCCACCCCATCCAGAAAAATAGATGTGTATCATGTATTTTGGACTCTAACACTCTGGATTCTTAGACTATGGATGATTCAACTCTCATCCTCTATGGATTTCTCGAAGCAACTGATCATGCTAAAAATAAATATATGTCAGGCAATACACCACCGAAATATCAGAGCAATCTTGTGTCACACATAATATGATTCAAGTTATCATTCATAGATCACATGATGGACTTTTGGTAATCCTTTAAAAGAACATACTATAAGTCTTCCAGATCATGCGAGTCTCAATGGAATTTTTACTAAATAAACCTTAGGCCACCATAACACAAGGTTTGGAACTATGATCAAAAGTGATAGACTTATGCAAAATACATTCTCACTAGCCCTCGTGTGCTTTCTGTGAGTCACCCTCTGACATTCAAAAGTACCAGTACATGTCACATAGATCACATGAACCTTCTCTATCATGCCATCCGAGACACACGAAATACTCTAAACATGTCAGAGACTGTAACATGGCTTCCTCTACAAACATTTCTTTTAACTCAAGAAACCCTATGGGTCTATCACCCTATAATATGATTCCCTTTGGACTCAATTTCTTACACATATAATGTAATTTTCTCATATCACCCGAGTCTCATAAAATCATATAAACATTATAACCCAGAACTCCTAACACCCTCTGGGAAATATATCAAACACTCGCAACACCCTCCAGACTTGTTAGTAAGGTCTCTTGAGGTACCTCAAATGGTTTCATCCAAGATACACAACATCCTTCATATTTTTTCACACTAACTCTTGCAATTAACTCAATATTTCTTAAGCCAGGTCATGTGATGGTTCCTCATACTATTTCCCAATGACTCTTGTGACACCCACTATTTGTGTCAAACTAGGTCATTCGGTGGCTCCCATGACATACTGATTAGTTCATCCTAAGCCCTCCAAACATGATGTTCATGTTAATAAGGAATCATAGTATATGATATCATTGTCTGTCCTTAGTGTGTAGGCCCTGATTATAGGGAAGACACTATGTGTAAGACCCAACATAAATGTAACAAGGGTGACATGGATTACTTCCATATCTAGGATATGTAGGCTACCACTACTTGGGGTTCATGCCCTATATTTATCATATAGGGAAATCATAGGATCTATTCACTTATTCAAGGCAACATCATTAATTATTTTCAATCCCTAGTTTCTTTAAACGAGCATAGATCACGTGAGATTTGGACGTAGAAATGATCATATCATTTCGACTATAAACACTCAGGATTTTACATGGTTACCTTAGTGTGTAATACCTTGTATAAAAAACAATGATTTATCTGATTCCTAACAAAACAAGGAAATCTAGGATGCGTTCCTACGGATCGAGATCAAATTGAACACCCATCTAGGTATATGTCTTTATACGACCCTAAAGTCTCATCCAGCGCGACTCAATTAATCCTTGGAGAAGATCACCATAGCTCATCCATCAGTAGACTGAGAAACCCACCATGCTATAATGACATTGATTCCTAGCATAATCAGGATATATAATTTTCTCTCCAATACCTGAGTCTTATAATAAGTCATCTCATGGTAGTCCCAGTGCATTATCCATTCAACTTGAGGAATGAAATTATCATTTTACATCCCTTGTTTCTCACAACAATCATGGATCACATGTGCTTAGGGACTCACAATAATAAAATAATCTATACATTAAGTCTCTATAATGACACGAGTAACTTTGAGAACTATAAAAAATCTTATTTTACCTAAACATGGGATACATAGGACACACCCTTAGGGTTCCATCCCAAATATGTTGTGTCTCAGTACCCAAATATATGCCCTTACTACATGAAATTAAATTTCATGGGATGAATGAACTATCTAGGTTTTGATTCGTACAATAATAGGGATACATTGGTCACCTCATAATGGCTCTATCCCCACCTCGGAATAATATCATACACATTATATGGAATTATATTCTAAATAATTTGGTTATACGGATTCAGCAAATATGTAACCAACCACAATAGGAAAATAATGAAGAACCTCATATACATTAGGATGGATTCACTAAAGATATGTAAATCGTTTGAATATGAATGAGAATTAACCTACAGTGGTTTCTCTAGGGTAACCTGTCTCATATAGGTATTTGGAATATATTCAAGAACATATCTTAAATCTATAATAGATTCTCAGAGTAAGAAATAATTCCCCACAAAAGGGTGGATAATCCCAAACTTCCATCCTCTAGACCAATGCGAGTCCCCATGATTCAATGGGCCTGAAAACCCATTTGAACATAGACCTTTGGAAACAAGGTCTATACCCATCTATAGATGAGGGAACTATTGGGATTTTGTAGTGGAGGAGAAGAAGATGGTAAACCTGAAGTGAACGATTGATCAAGGCCTTAAAATATCTTTAATTCAAACCATCAATGGGGGATCCAATCCCACATCCACAATTAAACCTGATGAAACAATAATGGTTAGCCTGAAAATAATATCTCAAATAAAAAAAGATTGGGTTATAGTCCATCAAGACATGTTTCTTGGTCCACATATGCAATAAAATAAGAATGGATTGATATGAATCTCTTAGGACACTTTGTCTTTTGAAACATTATATAGAAAAAAAAACATGTATGTCCAACGTAAATTGGGATTATTATTAGAACATCCTCACACTGACAAGTCCATGCAAGCAGAATGGCTACAAAGGGGAAATCAGAAAATTAGGATGACATTGCTTATCAGATTTCACATTTTCATGCCCATGATATAGAACTAAGTAGTACCCTTTTCCCTTGTTAATTGTGTGATTGTAGAAATAGCTCACATAGATAGATTCCCACCCTGACGAAATGTATTCATTATCTTTCATTTTCTCTGGTAACCCATCTTTTGCTGCAACCCCCATGAGTTATAAAGAAATCTCATCTATTCGACAGTTCCAACACCCGGATGAGATTATGATAGTTTGGGAGAACCAATGACATGGTATGACCCCATCCATCAAAGATACGCATGAGATTCTCCAAGCATGATAGCTAGAGAATCTGATCGCCTGGAAAAGGCTGGTAATAAGCTAGTTGCCTGCATCGCTACAACAAACTAATTAATGAGGTTATCCCCATAGTGTGACATATGTCCCTTTCAATATCTTATTAAGGTAGACTAGGAGTCCCAATATAGATCCCTTTCCGTTTAGGTGTCATCGATGAGAGAACCAATCTATCATCATCACCAAGACTATCCCTCCAAAACCCATCATTCTCCCACTGAGGGTACCATATGAAACATATCCACCTTGATGATCGTGAATAGGCTAAAAAGAAGACTTATAATAGGTGGAAGGTATGGGATATCCCGGAGAGGGCTCATATCCCTACTCTTTTTGACAATTCCTTCTCACATGCATTGACAGAAATAGACAAGCAGTCTCATATCCCCACTACCTTGGTACAAGTATTTGGGAATATTCTCGCACAAAACAAGGGGGAGGCTCATACTCACACCCCCATTCAAAAATTCCATCAGAATACTCCAATGGAACAAGGATGAATGTAGTGGTCACATATCCCCACTTTGATCGAAGATATCTATCAACAAATAATGGATTTGGATAATGTGCACGTTTATTTCCAAACACACACCATTCTAAAATGACAATATATTTTAGAAATAGCTACAGAACTCCTATGGAATATTTTGGTACAATTACAGATAAAGGGATAGGATCATACTCATATCCCTATATCCATGACAGCAGAACACTCTGATCATTGTGAATTCGTGGTTTTACCGAAGAAAGCACACATCTATACTCCCACCCTAGAGAATTATCATCATATCCCAATAAAGATAGAGGCATTAGACTATGATCTTATTCCAATTCCGATATGGGATCTCTTGGTGAGTGTAGAACATTCCTCAGAATAGGGGCACATGACTATTGAAAAATTCTAGAAACTTATTCCAATGGTCCAGTATTAGGCTCATACCCTTGTTCTTGCTAGGTCTCACCATGTGAGATGGGCACAAGCCATAGGGTAGGCTCATATCCCTGTCTAAAAAGTCTAGTGACATACTCCAAAGCCCTATGATCAGTCATGTATCCCTATTTTGTATAAGGATTTCCATGTGGGAATGGAACAAGCATCGGGGTAGGCTCATATTCATGTTAGTGAATCTTGCATACTCCAGCAAATCATAGAAGAAAGGATTGCATTCCTACAATCAGTGAATAAAAACTGTGCCAACATCATTCTAAGGAAATACATGAGGATCCATATACTCTTTATTACATTAAAAATTTCTTCTGGTATATTCCAAAAGGGAATTAATATTTCATATTAGGCTCACATTCTTTTTCAAATCAGGGATCACAAGGTGAGAGTGGAACATGCCTCAGTACAGCCTTATATTCCTTCCAAGAAAATCCAGTGGAATATCTCGTAGGTTTATGATCAAGCTTATAATGTCATCTTGACTAAGGCTCACCATGTGGTAATGTAACTTGACTTATGATAGGCTCATATCCATATTAATAATTGGACACTTATTAGAATATTCCAATAGATTCTGAGTAGTGGGATCACACTCCCGCAACACCAGGTGGATAGATACATGTTCCGACAACCATCACACAATAGAATCATATCCCTGCTCAATCACAAAAGGCAGGCTAGAATGTTCCAACCATAATATAGAACATGGACCATTTTCATAATCTTCTCAATTCCAGTATCCTTTGGGTTTTTCTAGACACATTATCAACACCACAGGGGTATGTCGAATCTTCTTTTGACGTGGAAGAAGAACGTGTCCATTAACCCAATAGTCCTTCTCGTGGTAGTGTGGATATGGATTACGTGGACTCTACTTGTGACATCCATTGTGGCCAACCTTCCCACTGTGATATCTCACATGGGAATAGAAATACACCTTTTTTCATTCATCTATTTATAGAGAGGTTACCAAAACCCCAACACCGTCATAAAGAGTGGTGATTGAAACATTGGGGTCAACCTTATATGGTTCCCCATCGACTTCATGTTACACAACACTCTCGACAGAAGGTTACCATAAGAGCCATATTCTATGGTCTGATCAAACAAAGATGTGTAAGTATGATAAAGAAGAGGCTTACATCGATATATAGAAAGAGATATCTAGAAACAACCTCCCCATTATGTTTTGTCCCCTCTCTACTTCCAACTATGAGATCCCAAATGAGGTAGAAAATTAGTGCATTCCTTATCTACACAAAAGTATCTGGGCTACTAAAATATGACTAAAGGATCAATATCTAACTTATCCAGGATTAGAGTGTCACCTTCATGTGATCAAGATACTATGTATTCAGCTCAAACATGATACTATCTCTATGGAACAAGATTCAAAACTGGAAAAGCACAGTATAAATTTTCAACAGGGTTTCCGCCATTGAATCATGATGTTGCAGTAGCTAATCTACAAATCTACCTTTACCGTCTATATTCGATGATTGAGACAATATTGAGAATTACACTTTGCTTCTCCCCTAGAAAAATAGATCCCTTTATATATGGCTTCCTACAATGTTATTACCTCTAGTGAAATATGGGGACTGTGTGATTCTTGTGCTAGTTGGTTTCTATAACATAATTCCCCTATTCTTATAGTTCCCAAACACCATGGATGGGGAGATAAGATATCCAAAATGAATAAAATCTAGTACTATAAATATATTTATAGGAAATTCCAATCATTGTAATTGATTTTGTGGTCGTCCGAACAATGTCTCGTAAGTTATAATTCTCACCATGGGATAACATCACACCTGGATCCCATGATAGAACAACTATACCACATCACCCAGAATATTGTAGCAATTTCTATAGTATCCATCTTGTAGATGAACCACCCCCTTTGGTCTAGGATAATATGTATCACCACATCCACCCCTCAGGTCATCAATTTCTGAGAGGATCTAGGACATGCCCTTTGCAGCCACATGTAAACCCCAGCCCGTTGGGCTGGGGGAATTTATATCTCAGTCATCATCAACAAGATCATTTTCCCCCAAGACGAAACTAGAGACATCAACAATGATTCCTGATCACCCAACACCATAGGGTTGGTGGATTTTTTATCTTTATATTTGTCCTAAGAACCATAAAGTCCCTAACTGGAGGCATTGGATCTTCAAAAACTAGGTCGCTCAGTACAAATGGCATTCCTTAATGAACCCCACCCCATAGGGTTGGGGGAATTTTCATTATCATCGTCATCACATTGGGAATCAATATTATTCAGGTTTGGATATAGAAATCAACAATCGATATCCAACTGATTTATCCAACTATAAGAAAAATCTCTATTGGTCGGGGTTCGGTCAACAATCACAACCGGAAAATACCTCAAAGTCACTATTCATATTCTAGGAAGGGCATAGCATATCGAAAAGAAATCAGACCTTGTTGGGGTATCAAGCCAAAATAGTCTAATAAGTCCAATGGTTCTAATAAATACCCGGAAGAAATGTATGTAGAATCATATTATTGCATAGAAAGAAATGGCACAATCATCATTGGCCTATATTCCTCTATGAAGGCTTTAAATTTCAACATGACTGGTTTTTATCCATAAGCATACATAGATGACCGCAACGAGGAACATGTAACCTATCAGGTTGGTGATTTGGAATCACTAAATGAGACTGTGGGCACCTAGAATGAAAGAAGGATTCAATATTTTTCACCAAAGAATAGTTAGTTTTCACTTCCTTGGTGGAATAATGGGAATGAAAAAGGAATGGATAAGACTACATCTTAGTTTCCATTCACCAAATTACAGTTTTAAAAATATGAGAGTGAAAGAAAATCTCTCTAGAAACTCAATAATTAGATACTTCTGGGATATATCACCATCGGATATCATCTCCACCCTGAGATGAATATTCTCTCTCCTATAGCTGATCTTCAAGTAAGAGCGGTGTCTAAGCATCATATTGGCTCCATATCTAGAAATACATTCTACCTAAATGAGAAATCTAAAAATTATTTGGGCATCCATCTATTGCAGCGAAATCCTATCCCTCTTTAGGGTAATAATTCATTCATAGGATGAATTGGGGACCAGTGAGAGATGAAATAGGGACCACCTCATCATCCCCCAACCACTCCATGTGGACAGGAGGTGGCATAAAAATATGTGCCCCAGAGTTACATACTTCCAATGAACCGAGGTCCAATTGAATTGTAGCCATGGAAGGGTGGTGCATACCTATACATCATGAATGAAATCTATAACACGAATGGGTGGATGATACTCATCATCCACACAAATTCAGAAAACTTACCTACTACACCTTCGATGGTTTAGGAAACCTTGAAAAATAGCTCACACATTTCATATCCCAACGTGGACCAATGATAAGACATTGAGATCAATAGGGGGAAACAATGATGTGGTGTTTCTTATAGAATCTGATAGGGCCAACCATTTTTTGGTACAACAGTCTTCCAGTATAATTTTTCCTAGGATGGGAAGACTCCCATCATCATTCCCTTTTCATTATGTTTCAACAGGATGGTTGAAAATGATCATTGAACTGATAAACTACAATAAGTGAAAAAATGAGATGTTTATTGGTTTAATTTCAACATGGAAAAGTTTGACCTATTGAATCAACATCCACCTATCTGGGGAGAATATACGATAACATTGTGTATAAAATAAAAGGGATGAGTTTCAGACAGCCCTAATCTCCATGAAATATCCTTACAGGTTATGAGAGTTTGGTGAAATGATTCCACATCTTGAAGAGGATATTCACCAGACCCAATCAATGTCTTCACTCATCCTCGCAACACAGGGGAGAAATACTGAATGAGCCTAAGCTATTGTTGTTTCTCTGAATCCCACAGTGGTGCCCATCCAAGCACCCAAGAACACTCCAAACCACCTTGCACCACTATTCAAGGGGCTACCACTATAAAATCACTCTCAGCCAAAGGTACTAAGAAATCATGTTTTTCCAAGATTATAGGAATAGATAAAAAAAAGTATACTCCACCCAAAATGGACATTTCCAGGGTAATTTTTTGATATCCATGAATTTTAACCCACTAACACATGCACAACCCAGGAGGTCTGATTAAGTCGACCTCACCGAATGTCCTAATTAGTACCCTTTACATCAGAATTTGGGTCATAATATTCAATTAAAAATATTTAATTATGTCCTAAAAGTCATGGTAGACTCTGTATAGGTTATGTTAAACAACTCATCAGAGTTGGTGTCTTGCATAACCATCACTCAGTCAGAAGAAGAGGACAATTGGAAAAAAGTTTCGGTCTAGAGAGCACAATATATTAACTGCCAGATGACTCAAAAATAGTTGATCATGCTCATACCATTATAAAATCATGTTTCTTAAAAATCACAATAGCTCCACCACCTAAAAGGGAGACATTAGTTGTGCCTCCCATGGGTGGGAATGACTACCAAAGCAAGAAGAGACAGAGGAGGAAGAAACATATTCATCTCTAAAGAACACCTTAAATCTTGATGATTTCTTCCCTACAACATCTATAAGATTAGCATGACCCCACCAAACAGAACCATCATCAAATAAAGAGCTCATCTTTAGTCCTGTTAATGTGATTCACTTTTCAATCCCCTTCTCTAATGATGAGTGTTCCCCCGTATATGGTTCCCCTGCATATAACTAGGGAATAGGCATCCACATACTCTAGAGACAAGGATAAAGGTGAAAATAAAGATTTTGTCAGACTCAATATTCCAACCATATATCCATGGATGATATATAAATATGTAGTTGAGACTCATGGAAAGCACTATATAATGCCCAAAAGGTCCAAAAAGGATCATTATAATCCTCCATAATCCATCCACATGTTGTTGTCTTGAATGGCCGCATAAATTTCATTCAATCTGATAAAACTAGGCAATGGGGAGGGATAGTGAAACCTGTACCTATATTAACAGATACTCGCTCAACCTCTACGTAGGCTCCATGTCCATCTACCTCAGATTCTCCATCTCCAAAACCACATACCACAAACTAGACCCATATTGAGATGTTATGACCTGTAGCACAAAAATAAGATGTTCTAAAATATCTAGATATTGTCCCATCCAAGCTATAAATATTGGATATGTTTCATCTTTCAAAATAAATCAGGGAGGCATTTTTTGAAGCCCATCAGAGACCATAGGAATTCAAAATAGATGTTGTAGTCACTGAGTTCTTTATAATTTTACCATGTCCTTATGATTTCATGTTTATATCTCATTCACTGATCAAGATCAGTATAAGGCCCTCCAATATAACATCATGCCCTTATACATTTCAAATAGACTCAATAATGTCAATTTCAAAATGCTGCTAGTTGATATTGGATTTGGGATCAATCTTATCCCAGTTTGGAATCTCTGATGTTAGGGGTATATCAAAGGGGCTTATCCCCTACAAATATGTCCATTCTGGGATATTATAATCATGTTCAAAGGCATCTTAGGATGGTCAAACAGGAGTACCAATTTGGTGATCTCACATATGAATCTATGTTCATGGTTATCCAGCATGACACTATATATAATGTCCTCCTTAGAAGGCCCCAAATATATTGACATTAGGAGGTTCCATAGATATTCCATCAATGTTTGAAGTACCCCATAAATGGAAAGGTCGGTATACTACTATGGTGAAGAATCCCCCTATGAGACCTACAGAGCCACAAATAAAGAATAATAAATCTACAAAATGGAATCAGGAAACCAATGGTAGACTATGATATATAGTTTGCACTTACCAATGGATTAAGTACCTCTCATTGGAATACCATGAGTGTGATCTATGGTGAATATGTTATAACAATCTACATGGTCAAATTAGAGTATCGAATCCTAGAATCCCAAGACTCCACTATCCTCAGCGACAACCACAAGCACTGTAATCTCTCTGCCTCAACAATGACAATAATGTATGAAGATGTCTCTCATAATAGCCTCCCTCACCATGATATTGATGGATAGGTTCCTATACCACCATCATTACCCAAATATGTCTTCACGGACTCTGAAATGGATGAGGATAATCTTTGAAATTCCCCTACAATGTTCATGGAAAGTGCCTCCGAAACCATAGATGAATCCAGGTAGATGAATTTGGGAATAAAATAAGACCCATGACCTACTCTGATTAGTGCTGCCCTTCCCCTTGAAGTGATCTATTGGTACATTTAATTTTTTAAGCAGCACTTATATGTGTTCTCCTAGAATTAAACAAAAACGACCGAACTCAATCCAAATGTGGCTACGAACCATCTTATATATCCTGATGAGCATCGAGGCTTCATGGAAGCAGTTAGGAGAATGAACCCCTATCATTCCACCAATTTAAAAGAAGAAGTTGAAAATTTTATCAAATAAAACATCATATTAGAAGTGAAATACCAAAGCTGGCTTTCCTACAGTTTTATCTTCAAGAAGAAGAAGTGACAGCTCAAGGAATTCATTGACACCAGAGAACTAAACCGACATTTTCCAAAAGATGAATTCCCATGGTCGATTATAGAACTCATTATCTATGCAACTACAGGCTTGTGAGACCATTCCATTATGGATGGGTACTCAGCGTATAATCAGATCATGATGGCCCCGATGATGAAGAATCCACTTCCATCTGAATTCCTCTAGGGATCTTTTCAATCATGCCATGCCCTTTAGATTAAAGAATGCTAATGTGACATATCAGTGTGACATTAATTTTCATCTTTAATCCATTCTTGTGAAGTATAGATGAGTATTAGGATTAATTGATAGCCATCAATTCTTGATGGTGATGTGTTCACTTCATGGATCTTTGAATAATATTCGACACGCTGAGACATCACAACATAGCTCAATGAACTAAGGGGACTCCAAGGGTAGTTCACCTACATTCAGTGATTCATAGCCAACCTATCCAGCAAATATCTCCCCTTCACTAGGCTAATTAAAAAGGGAGTCACCTATCAATGGGATGATGATTTTTGAAAATACTTCTAAATTTTTAGGAAATAATTGCTGCTCCCATAGGTTCTAATAGCTCTTGTGGAAGGGAGGCTACTCATCTAATATGAATCATCAATGGAACACTAATTGGAATCCATGATTGAATAGAAAAATGATCCTAGAAGTGATAATATACTCTACTACCATAGTTGGACATTATTAGGTATTGAGACCCTATATTCTAATGTTGAAAAGAACTACACTACAATCATTTTTTGGCACAAAATTTGTTGCATTACTTAAAGCACCAAAAATTCCAAAAGGCCTTTGTTGGTTACTCTATCAAGTACATCTTTGGATGAACCATGTTGAAAAAGACCATAGCCTGATGGGAATTAATTATTTAAGAATATAACATTAAGTTCATATATTTGAGGTTTGTGAAAGGATAAGCACTGTGTGATATCCCTATAAACGTGGAGTTCTTCTATGACCATGAAAATCTATGGACATGAGATATGTTATTTTATGGTGCCTCCTAGAGTCCTATCAGCACAAGAACAAAAAACCCAAAGCTCAAGTATGTTTCTCTAGAGACTGTGTTTGTCTTGGAATACAATGCAATTTTTTCCTATTCTTTCTCACTATTTGAAGGCTACACAAATAATGAGGATGAGTACCAAGCCCTCATCACTATATTAGAACTAGCTTTACAGCTTCACATAACCTACCTATATATCAATGGGGAATCAAAGCTAGTGATATAGAAGATAAATGGTGAAAATTTCATTAAAAGGGAATATCTATCCCCTATCACTAGATACATCATGGTACTGATGGATGAATTCATCTTTGATCCCCCTTGAATTATGTTACTCAGTGACAAAATTATCATGTCGATGCACAAGCTAATGCAGCCTCCATCCTCACTGACCATTCTTAGGAGGAATTAACCTTTAATAAAAAAACAAAAAATGTTCTCTTCGATCGATAAATGTGATATGGAAGAAATCAATCAGCTTAATACCACCTGAGAGAGTGATGGACCAATGGACACCCCTATGTGGATGGAGCCTTTAATCGGTTATCTTTGAGATGGGACACTTTTGACGGATCGTGTAGCAAGAGAATAAAATCTACACTAGGTAGCAAACACCACTGAACAGGACTGTCTGAATCATCAAAAAATAGACTTCAAACATAGCTTGGACAGAATTATCCTAAGGTTCATAATAGGCTGAGAGGTTCTCACATTCATGGATGAAGTACATGCAATCTCTTGTGATGCTCATCGATATAGATCATAAATATCCTACATAATCATGAGGTTGGGATACTACTGGAAAACCATGATACAAGACTATGTGGAATTCACCAAGAAATGTCATGCATTCTAGATTCATGAAAACATCATTCATTAACATCTGATATTGATAGATAGGGAAAAACATTTCTGGCCATTTTTTGTTAGGGGGTGGATGTTGTGGGGCCATATCTCCTAGAAAATTAAAATAAATTCAAGTATATAATAACTCATAAAAACATATTTTCTAAGTTTTCCAAGGAAATACCCACAAGAAAATCAGGACGAAGAATATCAGAAACATCCTAAAGTCCCATATCATCACCATGTTCGGATTCCCACACACAATATTGACAGAAAATGGCACCAAATTTTGTTCCATGGCATTGAAGAAGCATTCTCTAGAGTAGAACATCAAGTCCAATCAGTCATCTTGCTATTATGTAGATAAAAATGGACAGAGAGAAACCTTAAATAAGACTCTTTCAAATATACTCCAAAATATGTTGATCAAGGATAATAAGTCTTGGATAGAGAAACTCCTCCACACATTATGGGACTACTATACCACCACACGCACTACTACACAAGAAACTCCATACTCATTGGTGTACGGGACTGAGGCACTGTTACCCATAGAAGTACTTAATCCCTCAATCCAAATTTCCATTTTAGAAAAAAATCTCATATGATGACCAATATCCAAAGAGGATATATGAGTTGGAATAACTATATAAGAAGAGTTTTCTTACATTGCACAGTCTAGAAATTTATCAGAACCAGATTGCACGAGCCTTCAATAAAAAGTTTCAACCATATTCATTCTTTCATGGAGAACTGGTGCTTTCTATGAGAACCCCAATGATACTAGGAATGAATCCCCAGAAATTGGATCTCATATAGGAAGTACTTACATCATAAATAATTTGTATCATAATGGATCCTACTCATTGGCCATAATGGATGGGGAGTGTGTCACACCACCGACCAATGAAAGATTTCCCAAGAAATAAATTTCATTGATATCTCCATGTGGATGTGCACATTAGTGTAAGCACCATCATTAATCACATGACATTAAAATATAAAATTTATTCCTGGAAGGAGTATGTTAAACTATGTGGCATCCTTTTTCCTGAACAAATGTCGTTAAATTGTATGGATCCCATCCTTATCGTAAGATGTTAAACTACAGGGTTACCTATGAATAACTTATATCTCGATTCCTATCATCATGGGATATGTAGGTTTTCCTGAACATCAATTTTTAGGTTCATCCCCATGATTTTTTTTCATGATGGGTGATCTAGTTTCCTTAATGAATGGCATTGAATTGAATAGAACCACAACTTCCCCCATCATGACAGGTTGCCCAATGTCCTCACCGCACAAAATAAAACTACACAGATTCGTGATATTAATCCCCATTCACTTCAATTCACCTATGGCCTTTCCACATGATGTTAAAATTGTACTGTTATTTTAGAACTTCATATAACTTTATTCTCCTTTTCATATGAGTTACATAGGGACTCATTGATCTTGTATCTTGGTCCAACCACCACATTATTCACAATACCCTGTCTTACAAAGAGATCTTATCATTCATTGTTTCTCAAAACAATCATGTCTCACGTGTATTTTGGAATTACAAAAAAAGGATTCACTATAAAGGCAAGGTGAGGCTTATCAACCTTGACATGTATTCGTACTTACCTCAAGATGTAGAACTCCACATCTTTCTAGAACTACATGGGTTTTGATTCTCATTTTTAGGAGTTATATAGTGAATCCCAAAATTCCACCCTTGGAAACAACTACATTGTTCCCATACATTCCTGATGGCTTGCCATTGTCTTTACCGAATAACATTAAACAACCTAGAACATAAAGAAAAATGTATGGATTGATTCTCATCTATTGGAGATATGTAGTGATACCCAAGCCTCCATATTTGGGCCTAGCTATAACATTAAAAATATTCGCATCAGTTTGAATCAGTCCTCACTGTAAGTTATTAAACTATATGGCTTTCCAGAACTACCTCTATATTGATTATCATCTTCATGAGATACATAATGCTTCTCAAGCCTCCATATTCAGACCCAACCACAACAATACCACTTTTCATGTCGGTCCACATCTATCCTCACCACAATACATAAAAATGCATAGCATTATAGATCAATGTGTGGATTTATTCACATCTGCATGAGATATGTAATTATTCTCAAGCCTCTATCTTTGGGAAGCCGTAATATTATCACTTTTCACGTTGGTTTGTATTATTCCTAACAAAAAGAATTTAAACTACACAAAATAATTGGAATACTTGTGTCTATATTCTTATAATCAAGAGATACATAGTGACTTCCAAGCCTAATATTTGGGCCTAGCTACAAAAATTATGCACATTCATGTGTGTTCCTACGTCCTTATCACATGACATTAAACTGCATGAATGTACGTCCTTACCACATGACGTTTAACTACATAGAAGTACATAATTATAAAATGATGTAAAAATGTATGGAAGTATGTTATTACCAAATGAAGATAAAATAATGGATTCACATCCTTACCCCATGACATTAAACTGCATGGAAATATGTGCTTGTTGCATGAAATTAAATTGCATGGAAATAGATCCTTACTGTATGATAATAAACAACACAACAAATTTCCAAACCAGATGATGTTAAACTAAACAGAAAAATATCCCCAATAAATGATAATAATTTTCTCACACCATCTCCCACTTTTCACCCTCCATCAATGGGCTATGAGTGACTTAACTTGGTTAACCAGAGTATGGGGTGCTTCTACTATCATTCAAGAGCTCAATGAATCCATATATTGGAGTTTATGACTCATGTGTTTCAGGTAGCCACAATCGTCCATGTCCTTTGGAAAGGATATCAAGATTTATGTACCATTTTCTTGAATATTAACAAATTCCCTTGGCTCTTGCAGATGTGCCTATAGTCATCATCAAAATATGTTACTCTGAAAATAGACATTCCAATTCTATGGATCCTTGAAATCATCGAAGAAACACTCAAAACCATAGTGTGTTTGAACAACTCCTTTTATTATTATCCCATATCATCACTCATGAACTAAGAAGCACAAGATATGACTTACTACATCTCCATATCATGCTTGTGAAGATGTTGGATTACACTTAATCCTATAAACCCTAATCAATCTCTTATGTATAATCCTTCATATGAGGTCCATGTCACTCATGACCTTAAGCTGCTAACATTTTGGTCAATGTTGTATGACATTAAACTCAATCACATAATGGTCCAAATCGCAAGACCATAAACTAATAACACAATAGACAAAAAACATGTCAGGTTGAAAACCTGCATAAGGTGACCTGAATAAATGTAAATTCAATGCTTTCTAAACTCATCAACATGAGAGTTTAGTAAAAAATGAGGGCTCAATCATAAAAGGCATAATGTTTAGAGGGTTTACCTCCCTAGTAATCCCCATGCTATACTCACTGGAGCCATCGGTCTAGGAAAATGTTCAAGCAATGTGTTTCACATCACAGGACCATGATAATGAGTTCATTGGGTAGTGCCACAACTTTTCATTTTCTCAAACACTCCTTGGATTTTACACTTTCCATAAATCACACTTCATGAGTTTGGGTGTCTCAAATCACAATATGCTTTCATTTCCCTTGGAAAGAATATTCTGTTTCAAGGACCCTTTGGTTGACTATGCATACATACCCATGGATTCGGAAAATGTGCCTATGGCCTTCAAACAAATGCATCACATTGAAAAAATAAATTCCTATTCTTGTTAGATGTGACATCATCTTGGAAAACTCAACACCCCAGTGGGTCTAAACTGCTTATGACTGTACCATATATTTATCCCAATGTAATCACTCTGAATTAAGATTTACAATCCCCACACCAAACTACCCTAGATTATTTGAAATCCTCATCATTATGTCACCATCTTTCGAACACTTTTTCAATGATGGACTATGACACTTCGTTTCCTAAACTTTTATCTCCCAGAATTTTTGATTCGAAACCATAGGTTCTAGGGATTGAACTTCTCATTAAGAACTAAACATCCCTAGGGTGCCAGAACCATTCTCGGAAATCTTTCTTCTCGTACCCAACATCGTCATCTAGATGTTTGAGTCTTCACGAATATTTCATATCCATTGGAAAAAAGTGCAGGTCATGTTTCTCTTAGCATGATACCGAAACATAAGGATCCAAACCTACCAACTAAAGGAATCTTCTCCATGCCAGAAAGGATCTTCAATCCACATGAACCATAGTAACACCATGGGGGAACCTAACAGTAAAGAATGTCATGGGACATACCTAGAAAGTTTTCACCTTCTCATATTCACAGAGTCAAACATCCAGGTAATGATTTACAGAATCCATACTCAATCTATCTAGTTTGGCCCAGTATCCCAAGTATACCAACCGCAACCATATTGCTTCCATGTATTTCACATTGCCCTTGGAAAGGATATTTTGATTTAAGGTCCCTTTTCTTGATTATACATGCATGCCTCGGGATCCTGCATATGTGTATATTGCCATCAACCAAATGCTCCAATCTAAAAAAAGGACATTTCAATCCTCACAAGCCTTAGCAACACCATGGGAGAACCCAACACCTTATAGTGTTTTAGGTCATTCCTGGTATGTCTACACCATATCCGATGATTATACAGATGGTTTGAGCTTAAAGAACCAAAACTAATGTGATATGAATTCGGAGCTAATTGACCCTATACTAAAGCAATATTAGGTCAAAGCTAAAAGACACTAAACTAATGGAATATTAGTTCCTGGATAAATTAAATTAAACTAAATCAATACCAGGTTCGAGCTAAAAGACCCTAAACTAAACCATGATATTATTTCAGTTTTCAAAATCTAGAAGGGCCCACTGGATTTCCTTAACACAATCAAGATATTCCCACCAAGCCTATCGTTATTGGAAAATAATGGAGCACTCTCCCTCCAAGACAAATGGTTTACCAAATTTTCCTTCTACAAGTTGGGTGATTTCATGATAACTGGAAGACAATAAACAGAAAGGGATGCCATGTTTATGGGAATTTGTGACTGCTTCTTGAAACAAATCATTAGATCTAGACATTCTGGTTTACTTGAAGATATTCAATGTATGGGTAGTATTGACGATTCTCAAAATATCATAGAAATTGAATATCATGAACATCATGAATGAAAGAAAATTGAAAGACAACATATGATGTTTTGTAGATCTGTTCACTGATAGCAAACTGAAGGAGGAATTCAACACCTTTCAGATATACAACAAAATTCTCTACATTTACCTTAGAACCAGATTCTTTTTATGATGAACGAATCTAATTCTATGGTGCATCTGTAAACGCTCATAAATGAACAATGCTCACTTTTCCATGGAGGGGCGTAGGTCATTAGTGATTTTATGATCATGATTCGTAATGACATGTGTGAATGATGTTTGGGGTGTTGATATTGTTTACCCAATTGAAGGAGTTTTATTGTTGCTATTATAATTTTTATGTGTTACAAAGAATAACAATGACCATGAATAAAATAAAAAAATGGGAATATCACCCGAGGGATAAAACAACCCCACCCACGGGCCTTCTTCAACCTCGTGGTTCTGGAGATTCATCCAACATGTAGTGCTTGGGATGGGTATTGCACACCAACGATTTGATGCGCTACCTCGCAGTAGAAAACCTCTTGTAATGACAACCATATGAGTCTGTGTCATATAAAGACCCCCGATCGATCATGAAAAGAACACTGGGAACATTCTCTCATATTAGCGCATGACCTGGAAGGCATCATGGGCATCGAGTTCATGTATAAGACAGTTATTTTGGCATGACATGTCGGATGACGTGCTGGAAACATGCAGTGTAGATTATGGTATGACACAAATCCTCCACAAGGACTCAGGGAAGCTTGTATGATAAGCGGAGGGACATGATTATCGAATATGTGTCCTTTCACAGGTGTTCAAAGGAATGACTGTACTCGCCTATAAATAATGAAGGGAGATCGTGGTTTGAGGTGGTTGCCGCTCCAAAGGGAGTTCTCCTATTTTCCCTGTAAAACAAAGCTACGCAAAACCATAATGGTTACGCAAAGCAGGTCACACGATATTCATTAACGCATTCACGCGAAGACTCGATCCACCATATACAATATCTTGCAAAGCCATTATGGCATCGCATGACCCATCATGTCAAATACAAGGCATCACATAAACTATCTTGAGAAATGATGTGGCATCATGTATCTTAAACATACAGATAGTGAATTCACCTCATGTACATATTCTGTATTGTGAACATGAACCATGCACATATCATTTTCCTACCTCTTCCCGAATGAAGATTGAATTTCTGCATACCCGATTATGTTAATAATAGTGGACAGCAACTCGATGTACCAATATGACCAAGTCTTAATGATTTTTTTTATGTGTCGCGAAAGCCGAAAATGAATAATATTTAGGGCTCGATGCACCGTTCCGATCTGATTGAAGCCCACACCACACACATGAAATATTCATGTGTTCATGAGAATCTCTAAGATTCTATTGATATCATCCTATGAAGGGGATGGATATTCCATCCTTGAACACAAAACATATTAAAGGCAATCAAATTGATGGACCTTGATGAATTCTACATGCCATCGTAGGACCCATTAATGTACATGTGGTGCATCCATGTCAAGACGATAAAATTTCCTTAACAACGTTTTCATTTAGTCTCAAGATCCATCACTCATCATGAAGTGCACCTAATGAAAATAGGATGACTGACTAAGATAAGGCGAGTGTGCCATCGCAAGTCCCCAAATTGATCTTTTGGTGAACTCACGGACATTCAGGGCCTGACAAACCACCCAAAATCATTAAAATATAATGAGGGGTGATATTCAAAGGTAGAGACCCCCAGTGGTCATGAAGCTCACACACCATATTGTCATTGGGAAGAATAAAATCGTATAGTGACTATTGGCACCAAATAAATTCTTAGGGAAATTCATAACCTAAAAAAATTCCAAGGAAGCTTTCCTCACAAAGAATCCTCGCAAAGCAGCCTCACGAAGCATTTCCAGCTCTGTGACCTGCGCAAAGCAACGAGAAAAGCCTCATTGGCAGCCACCGCATAACAGCTGATGGAGTACTCCACAACTACGACGCACAAGAGAGGGAGCTCTGCACCTCCACAGAGCAGCTGATGGAGCACTCTGCGACTTCGACACACTGGATAGATCCCTCTGCGAGCATCAGGCAGCGGCTGATGGAGAGCACCGTGAATCCGAGGATGTTAAGGGATTTTCCTCTGATATAGGTATCCAATTCCTTTGGGACACAATCTCTGAGAATTTTGTAGCCACTTTCCTATAAATACCAAGATTCCTCAAGACCCAAAGGACAAATACCTTGACCCTTAACTTTCTCATCTCTATAATCATGAAGCACCATCTAATCTGTTTAGCATTGAGAAGATGAGCTCTTAAAGGTATTTGAGAATTGTGAAATACCATTCCCTTGGCTCATATGTAGCCCCACTTCAATCAGGGATGCCCTTCGCAAAGCTCACGGGCCATCAAAAATAATGGAGATCCCTATGAGAACTCAGGTCTTCGTAAAGCACTCATGCTTCGCAAAGTACCTTCCATGCACATGTGAACCCCTTGAAAAGTTAGGATCACCCTACTTCCCAAAGTAAATTGCGTTGAAATTCCACACTTTTCAATGCACCCATGCCCCATGAAGTCCTACTTTGCGAAAGCACTTACACTTCACAACGCGCTCATTATACGCATGTATAGTCCATGATTAGGCAAGACCACTCTACTTCGTGAAGCATACCCCTTTGCAGAGTCTCTCCACTTTGAGGAGCATCAGAGTTTCTCAAGGTCTCTTAATATGAATCCCTTTGCTTCCCAATCCCATCTTCTGTTTGGCCCTCTAGGTTTGTACGAAGTTATTTCAAATTATCTTGGGCATGCTTCATATTGTGTTTCTTATCCTCATTCTTTTTCACATAAGCATGCTAACATCTATTGCTTCTTCACATAGCATGGATAACGTGATCCCCTCAATGGGTCACTCCACAACCCCATCTCCACCCAGAATTGCCAGTGTCTTCCCTTAACCAATGGTTAAAGTGTTCCAATTATGTATGTCATATGTGTGGGGAAAAAATCCTCATCATCCGAGATACTAGGAATTAAACATCCAAGCATCATCATCCCTAGCACATGACATTAAACTATAGCCTCTTTCCATGTGTTATACATGGGGTGCCCCACCTTAGAAATTTTGCACGTCCACTGGCCTCCACGGGAGTGAGATGATCCTCACATGGAATGGGATCTTATTTTCATGGAATGACATCTGAATACTGGGGAGGGAAATCATCCTGGTGTAAGACCCTAGCCTTTCTGGTAGGAGGTAGTACCATTTCTCCTCCTCTATTCATTCATGTGAAAGGATGAGAGGAGATATGGGCATAGGGGACTCTCGATACCCCATCTGTCTCCCTTTGTGAATTATTTCCATTTGGGCCTCCATCCTGGAGTAAGTCCCAATATCCATCTCCCTGGGCCTCTATCCACACACAATCCCCACCCTATTCCTCATGAACGCACCTTTCACAACATGATCGCCAGATGTTTTTTTCCTCTTGTTTCTCACAATGAGCATGAATCAAGTGGGCTTAGAGTAAGCAGTAAACAAGGAATCTTCTCATGGGCCTCCTTAGTGCGTCAACCCCATTCTTGACAAGCAAACTATGAGGACATTGATCCTGGACCCTTTCGAGAAAGGTATATTAGAATCCTCCTAAAGGATCAAGCCTGTCATTCATCAGTCCCGGCCACTTCAAGTCGGCTTACCCTTGTCCCACATGATAATAAAATGTATTCTTATGAACTACATGGGTTTGGATCCTTGTATCCTATAAAGGGTACGTAGGAAGCCTCCCCAAGGTTCAACCACAAACACTAGTAAACATCAGTTTCCCCTTCGTTGGGACCCACATCCTTGGTAAGTCCCTTAGTGCTGTCAGACCAGATCTTGGGCCTCTAACCACGTGTAACCCCCAACATGTTGTCGGGTCACTGTACTTTGCGTACACCCTGAATCCAACCTCATCTTGAACAATTTGGACATTTATTACACTCTATAGGGATATGTATGAATCCTCCTTGGGGTTCAAGACCAATACTTTGGTTATATATTAGTCACTCCCTTGAGCCTTTCTGTTTCGGGAAGGTCATCCCTGAACCAGAGGTTCTACTTCTTCTAGGTCTCATACATGTGTCCATTCTCATAGGCTACCTCCATAGGTGTCCCATTGCACCACCAAACAATGTGGAAATTTATTCTCCTCCACAATGATATGTTCGAAGCCTCTATGAAGTTCAATCACAACCCCACTTTCATCTTCACATCGATTCCAAACCATTCCTCTCATCAACTTTGCTAAACCATCCATCAAACATCGTGATTCTTACCCAGTCCACCACATTCCCTTGTGATCATTCCCTTCCCTTGGGAAACTAACCATGCACAATCCCCACACAATCCATAACCATCCAACTAAGAGTTTTCCTCTTGCGATGGGATACTAAACACACATAACCCCCATAATGTCATCATGTCACTATCATTTGTGTACACCTCGACTCTATGAACGATCCTCAACAAAGTGGGTTTGGATCCATGTCATCTAAACATGGTACATAAGAAACCTCCCTAAGGTTCAATCCCAACCAGTGGTAAAGCTTGGTGTTGCCATTTCTGGGGTGCACTTTCCCAGATTTTCCCTCAGTGGGGTCCATATCAACGTTCACAATGTGATTTTTTCCATTTATGGGACAAACCACCTCAGACTCATCATCATTGGGGGTCCTGGTCCATCATCCAGTAATCCTTCTAGATGACACCTTTTAGGGATATACTAATCTGATCTGTCTTAATGGGATGTTTTGATCTCTTTTGCTCTGTCCCCTCTATACGTTAAACTCAAGACATACCCTTTGTTAAACAAATGAAGCTTAAGAAAACCCCAGGGACATGACTATGTCAAATAACTCCCCGCATTCGACATGGGATTAACAGGGCTTCCATGCCCTCAAGAAGACCAATCATAATGGGAAGAGACCCAGATGCATCAGTGTTCCAGTTTCCAGACACGCCAGTGATGTCCATCATGACTACTCCCATGATCAAAGGTTTCTACCCTGACTGGACCTCTTGGAATGTCCTGATAGAAGAATTGTAATTAACCGGCATTCATGAAGATATGGCACAGAATAATGGTTAACTAATCAATGACTCAAATCTATAATGGATACCTATACAAGGTAACACGTTCCAAGGAGGAATCCATGGAAAGAGAGACTGACATCCCATCATCCTATTTCAATCAAGGATAAAAAATCCTTGAATAATCAATCTATGTTTCACAACACTGGAAAGTGAGAATGAAGGGAAATAGCCAAAGGGTCACAGTATGATAGTGAACCCCCAAGTGGAAGCGTTAGAAACATAAACGGAAAAACTGATGTGAATGTATTTTCCTAAATGTAGATATTAGTAGTGCTCAAGACATCTGTAAAAAAGCATGCAAATGGATCTAGCTATCGGGATCTTGGTCCCACCATGAAAATAGTGGGCTTGGCATGAAACTCTCCATTGAATGGGGAATTTGAATGTTGGACATCCTAGTTTGTGATGTTGTCAGCGTGGATCCTTCTTACCAACCATGGGAGACAGGACTGCACTAGGGTAATGGACGTTGCCTTCCTCCTATCAGTGCTAAATCTTCCAGCTTTATAGGACCCAAGGTGTTACGTCTAGAAACTAATCACCACTCTCCCACCAATGTAGGGTCTGGGGAAATAGAAAGGCAGTAATCCTGCATGGCACCATATCTTTTGTGATAGCCTTTACATCCATGGTTGATGGGCACCCACACCCTCTCTCACTATCCGAACTAGTTCAAAGGAGTGTGATCAACAATCTCATCCGATGGTATGAGGAAGAAGAAATTATCTAAAATTGGATATAGACCGTTAGGACAAAGAGGCTTTTGTACCTTTCAGTCGCCACCCCCCAAGGGCCACTCAGGTATCAACTTCTCCCAATTTCAAACTAAAATTGTTTTGGGAGTCTCTCCACAGAACCCTTTGACGAATCAGTTCCTTACGCCAATGAGGTAAGGGAATTCCGGGCTAGCCCAACTGTGATCCCTTAATGGTGGATAGCATGGAGGGCTCCCACCATGCCACGTCATCGCCACCACATAGTCCCACATGTTGAGTAGTAGTTGAGTTACACACTAACACCACTGACCTAGTCTGGTTAACCCAATGCCAACATCGGGTGCAGGCTGAGGGGGACGCCTGCCAGGGGGCATCATCATCAATGACTATATTGTCCCATGCCATTGCTTATCCATACTTAAAATTTCCTTTTTATACTGAATAGGGTCACTTATACACCTGTCCCAGATTGAGGAACCAACTACCCCATGGGTAGGTTGAGATGAATCACTTGGTCGCTAACACCAGTAGTACCAACAATGGGATGACCCATGGAAATGAAATCCAGTGTAGAGGCCCTCCGTGTGCCACTATCAATGTGAGTGAAGGACCTATGCACTTCGATGCATGGTATAAAGGTCTTCCTCATACAACCATAAGTCCAGGAGAAGACTCTATCCACCGCACTAACATCCTACATAGAGGATTATTTCACACCCGTGATACTATGTATAGAGTCGTTCCTCCAATCGTAGGTCTCTGAAGTGAAGATCCTCCTCACTCGGTCAACCATCAACATGGAATTCCTCCCAATGTTCTTACCATAGTTGACAAAGGTACTCCCCATTAGGGTAATTATATAAGTATAGGTATTCCCCCTCTTTATTGGCATCCAATGTGAAGTTATTCCCCATGTTCAGTTTGACCGGTATGAATCCCCCCGTACCATCATCGCTATGGGAAAAAATGTGGTAGTACTGCCCATGCTCCATATAGCTCAAGTGGAGGTCCTACCCACTCCCACACTACCTATAGAGGTTCCCCCCGTGCACCGTCCAATAGACACATAGTCCCTCCCTATGTTCCTTTTGACAATTTTATGGGTCCTCCTCACACCCCTAATTACCCAAGAGGAAGTCCTCTCCACCCCAATATCAGTTTTTCTGATGGTACTCCTCTTATTGAAAACCGACCATGTCCTAAAGAACCATCCCAGGGAAGGAGGGTGGGTCTACGCCGCCAATGGAAGAATACCATGAAGTTTCAGACCACGATTAGTCCTGTATGCTTTTTAGATTCTAAGGAGGAGTGAAATTAGGTAATGGAACCCTCAACCTGAACCTCTGTGTTGCAGGCCTGGGTAGGAAAAAGGCGTATAAAAATTATCCTTCCACAAAGTGAGGTCCACCAGATCCCTACCTCCCTTTGAAGGTACATCTTTTTGGAGGAATATTTGTCCTATTTCTAGGGTCTAGTTGGGAAATCTTCCATACCGTCAATATGATCATTCTCTATCTCAGCCAGATATCACAGATAGTTGTTTTGGGTACTGATAGAGGACAAGAAAGAGCATGACCCACCATCGGTAACTGCAGCCTCTGCGCGGGAAGCTGTAGCCACTAGCCCATCATACCAGGTTGTGGTGGCTCATTCATATCATTCTTTGGAAGACAAACTATGATGTAGAGTCTTGTAAGCTCATGAACCATAGTCTCCACCATCTAGTCTACTATCGCAATGGTCTTCTTTAGTGCCATTACTGATCCCTCAGCCTCTCCATTCGATGAATGGGGAAACCAAGTGCTGAATCCTAAGTCTGATCCCAGGAGCTTATGGGACATTCTTGCACCGGAATAGTTCTCAAAGAAGTTTGGGCCCATTCCAACAGTAGGTGTCAATATTTCTAAATCTCTTACCCTAGAAGAGGTTATGTGGTTTACGAAAACTGTCTGGGAAAAAAAATTCTATTTCCTTCCTCAGTGAGTGGATTACAGCAAGATGAAGGAACACATTGAAGATATTCACCAGAAATATCACATGGTTGACTTGGTTTTCCTTCCCAGGGATCTATGCCCTGAGTCTCATAGTAACCATTAGATCCTCTAGAAATGATGAGTCTAGAAAATTATAATGATCCTTAGAATTATTAAGGAGGCTTCCCTCAATGTCCAAATCCATGGTTGGGGGAAGTATGATTCCCTTTATTTCAGTCCTATATGGCACCAACCAGACATTCCAGGCGATATTGAGGAAATTCCATTAGGTATATTCCCAATTAACATGGTCGACCTATCATAGGAAGAGACTATGATAGAGCTACATGAATAGAACATTCCTCCCAGGGTTGTTCCACAACTGTTAGATCCTTCGGGATGGGTTACCCACCCGCATTAAAATTTACTAGGCCTTCCTACACCTTCCGATTTATTCCCCTTCGTTCGGGACCCCAATAATGGTAAAGAGCATGTTGGGGCATCAGACCCTCTGACTCCTCTGGCTTAGTGCTGATGACGGAAGATGACCTCAAAAAGGTTGTGCAACATCAACAGCTCGGTGAACATAAGAATATGGTCGATGACCTTCTCGTTGAATGTGTTGTAGAATGATGACCAGACTATGGTAATCCATGACTGGGGCAGCTGGGGTTGGTTAAACCTCCCCTGGGTTAGTTTCCTCTTGATGACCTTGACCATCCTGCCCTTATAGGCAGGGTAGAGGCTAGAGTTTATGGCCAGAGGGTGTGATATGCATCACCAAATACAGCCAAATTGTATGATACCCCTCCTCAGAACTCATCTTAGTTTCCCACTACCACTACATAGGTTATTCAATCGACAGTTCCATAGGTGCTACAAGCTTCTCTATAAGCCACTGGGACCACTTATCATGTTGAAGAACAAGTCAATGCACTGGTGGTCAAAGATCCTCATTTAGATAGAAATCCCTGCCAATAGGATCCAATGGATGATCACATTGCCCACCTCACGGCCCTATAAACATGATAGGTGGAAATCCATCCTGATGGAAATCCATATCTTGAATGGGGGGATGATATGCCAGCACCCTAGGGATTTTAAAATCACACCATCTCCTACATTAATGGGAAAGGAGACCTGCTACAGCATCTGGCCCACATTATTTGAAGGTGTGAACCCGTGGTGGGAAATCCACTACAGCAGGAGGCCGCCCAGATCTGGTTATCTATACAGACACTAGAAGGTCCCACGTTTATCTAGTACAATCATTTAGCTATCGTGTTAGTAGCCGGTTGGGAGGATCTTATTTGGATGTTTCTTTACTATTTTAGTTCCACCACTCAAAAGATGAGTATAAATGGACACTTCAAGTGAAAGAAGAGGCCTGATGAGTGCGTCACAAACTTGTACCTAGGTGGAAAGGCCTCAAATATTCCCTCGATATGGCACGAAGTCAAGAACATATATTAAAAATGTGTGTGGGGAATGTCAAAACTATTTTTGTACCTTCTATATCACTTAGAACTACCCAGGGGGAATTTGGGATGTCATTGAAAAAGCCTAGTTGTTAGAGTAATCCTTGTAGCTAGCCAAGAAGGCATGCCCATTGACCCTTGTAGTTCCCATGAGAAGAGCTCGTAAGGTCAATCCCACTACGCCATAAAAAATAGACCCCCATGTAGTTGGAGTTATTACTAGTGGAGACACTTCCAGAGCCTCGCTGAGGCCCACCACCTCAAGTGCAACCTCCAACCTAGATTTTCCTACCTCAAAATTGGCAGGAGCCCCCACGTAACGTGTTGCCACCACCATGGATAGATAATCATGTTCCACCTCTTCAATAGGCTCCTTCATCCCCACATTAGAGCCATGCTCCAAGAGCCTACATCCCTAATAGAACGAACCATACCTACTCATTTAATGAAACTCAGGTCCCTAGTTATTTCCTAAGTGACTTTTACCAGTGAATAATACAATTTATAGAATGTCGGAGGCTCGAAGAGGTGGATCTCACTTTTCTCCCAAATTACTACCCTTATCCCCAGATCCATAGGCACACCCTCAATAAGTGATATGTATTTAATGTTTGGATCCAAGACCAGGTCGATAACAACAAAGTTAGGTGAGGTCTACCCCCAAAAGAGGTGAAATGTGGGTCCATAATGCCTGATAGTGACATTGATAGTGAAGGTGAGTGGTAGTAGGTTTCTAATAGCGGGTCCCAAAAATACAATGACAGGATGGACCGAATGGCAGTTTCTCATGACCATGGTAGTATAAATGCATGTTTGAGCCACCCCAAGCCTTTAGAGGTTACCAAATTATCCGAAGAAACTACTTCTCAGCCAATGTCTCAATCTTCCTCTTCCCAGTAGGGAATGAATCATGGATTCAAGGGAAATAAAAGTCCCCCACCGATGCCTTAATAATCTCGTACACTCATCAATTTCAGGCCCCTGGAGATTTCTATTACCACTAGAATCCATATATTGAGAGAGGATTTATCAACAGATAATCTAGGGTATACTTCTGTTAACACAGTAGAGCCAGTAAATATATACATGGTTCCCAATGATGAAGAGTGCTAGATGGATCATCCCAACGTCCCCACTTGACACCAGCGTCGACAGATCTATGGTTATGTGAGTTGTTGAAATACCTTAGTCAGTACATCCATCTAATATGTGCATGCCACCGAAACCAGACCGTAGGCCCTACACAGATCTCAACACATGAAAACATCTCATATTTGTTTCACCAGGTCCGTATCCACGACATTTTGTGCTACATGATTAGGCATAGCTACCTAGATCGTTCTATTATCAGCCAGATTCTGTTGGGGATAAGCCTTAATCATATATCCCTCATCTAGTAGTCACTCCATGAATTTTGAATAGTGAGTAACGAGACATTCCCAATAGTAGTAGGCCTCCAGTTCAACCATAAGGGCATGTAATACCTCCTTCACATAGCACCCTATAATCTGTAGAAGCTCACACGTGGAATTGAAGAACGATATTCTGAATAATATTTCCACCACTTTTCTAAAATATGCATGAATAACTTGTAGAGGCTTTAAGAAGGCCCCTACAATTAGATATAGAGATATAAACTGAAGAGCCCTTAGATGTTGAGTTAGTCGAGCATGCGAATTGTCATGTTGTTATCTCTTTATCTTGAGAAGATGTAGGATCCCCTATAGAAGGGAACATCCACCCACTGTACATAACTGGACATTTCAATAGTGTGGAGGTTCACTGTTTTCTTATAGACATAAGCTCTAGAGTAAACCTTATCCTAACATGGACACTCCGAAATATGGGGTATTCTGAGGCTGATATGAGTCCCTATGACCTAAAAATTCATATTTATAGTATGATGGAACAAGAACTTGTTGGAAATATCATCCTGAAGACCTAGTTCGGTGTTATAGTTTCCATCACTGAGTTTCGGGTTGTGACACAAGACACTGTTTGCAACCCGTTGATGGGTTGGCCAAGGATCCACCTACACGTGAAATTCCCTTCTTCATTTCACCAATGCCTTATGAATTCCCTCAATGGTAGAGTCGGCATACTGCAAGGTGATCCATATCCCTTTTTGTCTTGTAAAGCCTGCTAATAGGATGTCAAATATTATAGGAGAAAGGAAAATAAAATTCAGGCTAACAATGTTGAATATTCTATGGTTGTGACCGGCCCATGGACAGACATGGATCATGCCTACATTTTTTTAATCCACTAATTAGAGGCCATGACCCCTAAAATGGGATAATTTTTTTACATATCTTGAATAAATGGGAACCACATTCCCTAGTCTATGGAATTCTAGAAGATCACCTTGTACACAAATAATAATCAGGCTCGGGTGATTCCACAACCCCTACTCCAATAATGTATCTTGATGTCTTCCCCATGGAAACAACAATACATAATAATTTCTTGTTTTCCCAGGATGGGATAAACTGTCTCAATACGACACACCACTATTGCTTTTATATCATCAAATGTTTCTTCATGGGTCAAAGGATATATGGGTTCAGGTCGACAACTTTCGTTACCATGGGTTCAACAGAGTAGGATTCCCCCAACGAGGTGTCCACCACTGCCTAGGCCACCACCAGTGTCCCGTCTAGGACTATCATCATGGAAGAAATTTTTTCTACTGATGAAACCTCCCTAATGGTTGAATAAGAGGATTTAGAGGATTCTCCACCAACATTTAAAGATGGAATCTCCTCCATAGTCGATGAATTGGTACGAGTGATCCTTAGTGATGAGACGGATTTGAAACCAACAATGATTAGTGCCTCTATACCTATCAAAGAGAAGCAACAATACATGGATTTCATGAAGTAGCATCATGATTTATTTTCTTGGAGTAATGAGGAGATTCCATTTCTAGATCCTCAGGTCACTCTCCACCATCTCGATCTTCCAGCAAATCATCACGAGTTCAAACAACCTCCCACAAAATGCACCCTTATCATGGTGCCATGGTCGTGGCTGAGGTCGATAAGATCATCAAACCTAAAATTTTCAAGGATGTATAGTACCCTAAATTGTTATCTGACATTGTACCCATATGGAAGAATAACAGATAGATCAGAGTCTTCATTAACTTCTGGTATCTAAACTATCACTATCCAAAGGATTAATTTTCTTTTCCTGTGACATAACTATTGATTGATTCCACTGTTGGGTTCTAAGATCAATCCTTCATGAATGGTCCTTTTGGGTATAACCAAATAATAATGCACCTTGAGGATGAAGAGTCTACTGCCTTCATATAACCACAAGGTACATTCTATACAAGGTAATGCCCTTCGGTTCAAAGAATTCAAGTTCCACCAATCTGCATGCCATGAACATCATATTCAAGATGATCCTAGAAGAATTTGTGGAATGATATGTCGGTGTTCTTATGGTCATATATCACCTGTTTCAGGACTATATCAAATATCTTGAGAATGTGTTTGGTATCCTCTACTCCTGTCATCCAATGATTAACCCCTTGATGTTTTCCCTCATGGTCACCTCTAGAACGTTCCTTGGATTCATTGTCAGATTCATATACATTGAGATCGACTCGGTGATGATCAAGGCCATCTGTACATTGTCTCTTTTGAGAAAAATTCGGGAGCTCTAAGGCATTCAAGTCTACTTTTCTTACATACACCGATTCGTCGAAATTAGGATGGAAAGTGTAATCCCTTCTCCCATAGCATGAAGAAAGGTGTTGATTATCAATGGGATGAGGAGGGTCAGACCGCTTTTGAGGAAATAATGTAGTACTGGATATGAACTCTGGTTCTAATGACAGTCGTTCCTAGAAGGATTCTAGTCCTTTATGTGATCGCTCTAGAATGATCTCTGAACACTATTCTCACCCAGAAGAAAAATGAGGAAACATAGAAAAATTTATATTATCTCCTCCTCATTCCCCTCAATATGGAGACCAGATACTCCTCTTTAGAGAAGTGCTTCCTAGTGCTAGTATTCACAGTAAAAAAATTTCAACATTACGGGAAGCACCATGAGATACAGTTGGTGTCCCGAGTGGATCCACTACAGTAAATTATGAATCACCATTGTTGAAAGGCCATCTAGCTCAGTGGGAAGTGATCCTTCAACTATTCAATATAATGTATGTCCCACAAAAGGATATCAATGTTAAGGAATTGGAATACTTCTTTCCCACCCATACATCTTCTAAAAATCTGTATTTGAATATTCAATTCCAAGATGAGGCAATCCTCTCAGTAGATCTAGCCTTTCTATGGCGTAAAATGAAAATTGTAAGATCTTTTCGAAGCCCTATTGGTAGAAGTATCAATGATACTAGACACAATAGTGCAGGACTGGGTATCGTCTTCATCATGTCGACATAGGCTATCCTACCACATTCATTCCTATTATCATAAGGTTCTACCAACAACATGACAGAGTTCTATGCTCTCATCACTGGTCTCGAGATGGACCTAGAGATTGATGTTTCCAAATTTCATGTAGAAGGGGACTTATAACTACTCATAAACAAGATAAACGATGGCTACATAATAGGTAAGGTGAATATCAAACTGATATTAGTGCATACCGACTAGCTGATGGCCTAGTTCCCACCTCAATCAGATGATACTCATTTCCCTTGATTGTAGAATTGTTGATCTGATGCCTTGTCCAGCTTAGATGAGTCTCTTGCTGAGCATGAACAGGATGATTTGATTATTGATGTTTCCCATCTAAGAGTAATACCTACTATCACTTTGGGAAATGATGATATACCACATGTATGACACCATACAGACAATGAAACAACAAAGAGATTTAAAGGCCCCCTTACATGGTATTGGTAGTGACCAAAAACTGGACAACACCCTTTATCAATTTTCTCTGGCACGGTAATCTTAAGGAAGATATAGTTGAATGAGAACGAGCCTATTTATGTGCAGTGTAGTTCACCCTCCGGAGTGGTCATAGTCTTAAGAAGATCCTATATAGATTCCAGTTTTATGGGATTCTTCTCTATTTCATTCGGGGAGGTGATATTTCTCAGTTCATGTAGAAGGATCAAGCCAGTTCCTGAGGGGCTCGTCTGATAGGGCTAAAACTCCCTCATCAAATCCATAGATTGGGTATTTTTTTGGCCACCCTTAATTGATGGCTATATCAGGTTTCCAAGAGGTTCCATTCATGCAAAATCCATGCTAATTTCGTGCATCAACTGCCAAAATCTCCCCACATTACCAAGTATTCATGTACCATTTCAGTCAAGGGACTCGATATCATGAGACCATATCTAGCGGCGATAGCTCGATAGTACAACTTCATCATTACCCCAAAAAATTTCTCTTCCAAGTGGAAATAAGAAGTTCCTCTCAAGAATGTGATGTCATGCTAAATCATTGAGTTTTGAGCTCTAATCTCATCTACTGATTCAGTTTCCCACAAGTTGTTCTCACCGATAAGGGCACCAACTTCTGAGTAGCTGAACTGATGAAATTATGCGCCATGTACACCATCTATTATAAACACACCTCTTTTTATCATGCACAAAAATTGAAATATTGAGGTGTTCAATGAAACCCTCTCTAACATTCTGCATAAGATGGTTGTTCAGAACAAGAAGAGTTTGCATGAAAAACTCCCCAACGCTCTCTAGGATAATCAGATGGCGATGAGTAATTCCACTCAGGTAACCCCAAATTCCTTAGAAAATGGAATGGAGGTATTCTAGTCCATATAGATTAAGTAACCTTCGTTACGTATAGCCATCTATGATAAGAATGCACTACAAAAAGCTGATGAAATCCATAGAGCTGAACAGGAAGTGCTGGAAGAGAGTAGGCTTTGTGCCCTGTACAATCTTAGAAGGCGTCAGAACAAGATAGCTAGAGCTTTCAATAAGAAGGTTTGCCTATCCGATTTATTACAAAATGACATGGTATTGGCCCTTAGAAGACTAATGATATCCAGAATGAATCCACTAAATCTAGATCCAAAATTGGAGGGACCTAATATCAGTCACAAGGATTACCCAAATAGTGTATGCTCACTGGTCACCATGGATAGTGAGCATATTAATCCTCCTACCAATTCCAAATTCCTCAAGTAGTATTTCTCTTAATAGTCCCACATTCCTTTAAACTACTCTGTCTGTACCACATGACATTAAACAACATGGTCAATCCATGCTGAAGGACATAAGACTTCCAAGAAATATTCGACATGACGTTAAACTGTATTACCATCTTGCAGAATGCTAAGATTCCTACACATGTCCTAGAAGACGTTAAACCACAAACCTTGTCCCGTATGATGATAAAATAAAAAATGTTCTAAGATCTATGGAATTAAACTATGATATCCTACTTTCTTTTCCTATGACGTGAAAATATAAATCATTTCAAAACTACATTCGGCATGATTCCCATCCTTATGGGACACGTAGGAACACCAAGACTTTTGATCTATGGCCCAGCCTCTGGTCCCTATTCCATTTTGGAATCCAATACCATGTTATCACTTAAGATTTTATGGTGTGGTATAGACTCTATGTCCTCGTTCACATCAGGATATTTATTCTACACCACACACACCCCCTTGAGACACCTCTCCCTCATCACTCCCCCTTAAAGCAAGGCGTTAAATAGAACAGGTACCACCACACTTCATGCGTCCCACCACTTGGGTTTCCATCATCTATCACATCCGAAAGGATCCCCTAGAAACACAGTTTCTTTCCACCTTGTCTTGCCTACCATGTTGGGGCAACGTCATGGAAAATCTCGAAATACCATTTGATAGAATCATATGTTGTGAACATGTTAGGTGGTTGATAATCAATTGTTTTACCATTTTACAGGTCACATGATATGTATACTGTGTTGTGAACATGTTAAATAGTTATCCATAATCGTTATTTCCATTCCATGGTCTCCCAATTGACAGGATCAATGATTCACATTTTCTTCCCTTATGTCCTACACAGATGACATTGAACTAGGAATCTATGGTCCGATATCTATGACCATAAACTAAGATATTCCACATCCTTGTCACAAGACATTATAATTCATAGAATCTTGAGAACTACATATGTCTTGATTCCAATCGTCATGGGATATATAAGAACACCCAGACATTTTTTTTCAGGCCCTGCCCAGGTTCATCCATAATTTCTCTCGACCTCTTATACTGAGTTCTCTCATGGAAATATGAAAAGTATGGAACATGTGTTCTTATGTCCTAATTCAGATCGGGTTATTCACCATACCATATGCATTCTTCATTGAGATAACCCATCACCATGTCCTTGATGTATGAAGATAAACTACATGGCACTTCAGAACTATGTGTGGCTTGATTCTCATTCTAATGTGATAAATTGAAATGCCCAAACATTTTGTCTTTAGGTCCATCCTTGTTTTTTAGAAACCTTCTCTTCCTTCTAGACACTTGTCCTATATATTATGAGTAGGTTATGTGGTGTTGTGCAGACCCCCTTTTTCCTCATTTGCGTCAGATTTTTAAACATCCACGTTACATACCTCTCTGTTGAGAGCTCTCTATCCTCTACTCTCTTCTCAACTTCTCAAGTCATTTTCTCTCAAATTGGGCCCCTTAACACTCTTTGGAAGTTCACTAACAATACCAGATACACTATGGGTGGGTACCTATAGTGTTCAGTTCTACATGGACATGTTTTTGTCCATTTCCAAGATTCATGTTTCCATTTATTTGGGCTTTCATCATCTTTCACATCTGAATGGACCCTCAAGCAACATGGATTATTAGCCTCAGTGCTCTCCTACTATCTCGAGCCATCTTCCTTGAGGGTATCAAATGATAATTTGACCTATATCTGAAATTATGAACATGGTCAGTGGTCGACAATCACTTTTTCATATACATTTCATGTCACACGATATGCATTCTATGTTTTGAATATGGTCTATAGTTACCCTCAATCATTACAACACCCCCTTAAGACTTGAATACTCGTTGCATGATTTACATCTCTTTTTACTCCATCACATCCAAGAGGAATTTCGACACTCATGGTGTTCTCCCTCAGTTCATGTTTACATGTTAAGAGGATGAATCCATGGTGTGGTGTCATTCGAGGATTCACACCATTTCTATTTTCTCTATATTCCATATGTTGCAAAGATCATATCCTCCCTTGTTTCCCACATCGATAGTAGCTCACATGAGCTTAGGGACTTCATCAAGGTTTACACCCACTTGTATGAATCTCACTTCTTTCGATCCGATGTATACGAACATAAACTAAGACCCCTCATTCTTATCCAATGAAGGTAAACTATAAGAACATAGAGAACAACGTATGGGTTGATTAACATCCTTATGCGATACAAAGAAATTCCCAGACATTTTGTCTTCCGGTACAACTCAGGATCCACTAATTTTATCTTATGTTTGGCCTTTTGGACCTGAATTTAATAGGATTTTGTGGTGTGATGTATGCAGACTTATGTCCTCATTCATGTTGGGGTTTTCAAGAACTACACCATGTGTCTCCCACTGTCTGGCTTGTCCCATTGGTATACTCAAATGAACCATGGCTTGGATCCCAAGGATTTGGAGTCCACATGGAAATTACATCCATTCATTTCCATGATTCATAAAACATATTTTTAGATCTCTATAAACATCATTGTCTAATGGCACCCCCTTTACAGCATGGAATCAGGCCATGTTGGCTCACCTACCATCTTGGGACAACACCCTAGAAGACCTAGGATGACATTTTGTAATAGGTGTCATGTTTCGTACATGGTCAGTAGTCTACCCTCATTTTAATTTCCCCACACCCGGATAACGTGAAACAGATGATGTGTTACGGACATGGACAATTTTTATCCTTCATCATCACACCACAATCATTTTGATCTAGATATCAGGCACCATGGTTCCCAGCATTCCACTTCGTTATGATTAAATGGAATTCCAACACACTCAGTTTTACCCCCTCCATGTATCTATGTGTGTTAAGTAGGTGGGTTATAATTATCGGCTCTTCATTCAACTAGTTTTCCATTTCCCATAATGTGTGGCTCCCTGTACCATAAAAATACCATCAATACACCTTGTTTCCCATAACAATAATGAATCACATTGTCTTTGTGGTTTTTGTAGGATGTGAACTCGTGCAGCCAAACCAAACATGGATTTCACCTAGCATGATGTTAAAATACATTATAAGAACTGTGTATGGATTGATTCCCAATTTAATGTGGTACGTATGATTGCCCAAACACTTTGTCTTGGGCCCATCCTAAAATTTTCCATCTTCAGTCTCTTGAACTAAGATTTCCCCCGGGATTACATGGTGTGGTAGGGTATTTTTTGGTCCCCATTCATGTCAGTTCTATAATGGCTACACTACGTACCCCCCCATTTGGGATCTCCCCTTTCACTCTTCATCCTACCATATGACGTTAAACTAAATAGGTCCTCTAGATATATGTATGGTCTTATTACCATACTAATTTGATATGTAGGAAGAAATGAGAACTTTCCATTGGTTCTATCCCCATGTTAGACCACCTATGGTCTATAGTATGAATAATCTCATTGGGAACATGTTTTGTGGTGTGGGATCTTACATTGCACACTCTTGCCGGGATATATACCACACTGTGAATTTTCTTTCTAGGTAACCATGTACTCAATGCTTGACATTAATCTATGATTCTACCCTATATAATTTCTGGATTCCCCATGATAATTATGGGATGCTTTAGCTTCTCTACTAGAGAGGTTTTCCCTCGCCAGTGTTGGTCTCTCACCACACTACACATTGATAACTACATCCAACTTTATTCCCATCCTCATAGGATACGTAGGAACACCTGGATATTTTTCCATGGTTCCACCTTGATAATTATCAATTTCATCACCTTGACATGAAATCTATCTTGGAGGCATGTGATTTGGTGAAAACTACGTTCGGTCCTCATTCATGTTGGGTTTAAAGTTACCACATCATGTACGCCTTCAGATATACCATCCCCCTTTCTTCCTTATTTCATAATGTTAAACTGTATGGGTATCTCAGAACTACGTATGGATTTATTCCCCTCCTATAAGGATACATATTGACATTTAAATTTATTATTCCCATATCCAAAACCACTCTTCTAAACCCTATAATACATACGTCCTAGCCTCACACTGCCTTTAGAGACTATTCATTGCCTCTGTCATCACCATAAAATGTCTGTCTTCCTTTTTGGAATGACATAAAAATGCAGGCCACTCTAGGTTCTTTCCAGATAGATCCTTTTAGGAAATGAGTATGACACCTGGTCCGACCTATGTTCTCAGCTAATTTGTTTTCATCATGGTGGTATATTTTCAAGAGTGTTGGAATCCATTTGAAAAACCCAACACTCCATCCCCCACACATTCCATTCCCTCTATATGGATCCTCATCCTCTTTCAAATCTAAAGGAACCCCTACTTTTATGGGTTCTGGGCCTACAGATCTCCTACTGTCCTGGTTCGACATTCTGGAAGACTATGGATGAAATTTTGAGTCAGTCCCCTATGTTTCGAACATGGTCAATGGTTGTCCCTCATTTTTTATGCCCATTTCATGCCAACACAATAAGGATACTATGTTTTTAATATGGTATGTATTTATCCTTATTTTTCATGCCTTCCCTACAGTGTTCTGAATTTTAGGTATTCTGATTCACACATTCCACTCCACTCTATTCAAATTGAACCCAACATCCCTGTAATTACCCTTATTGTGCACTAGAGAACATTTGGAAAGCGATAGATTGACTATTTTTAGAACTTTATTCTTCAGCTAAGACTCCTTATTTTTACCTGGAAACCTGGAGTGATCGTTCAGACATCAAATTTTTGGATATTTGTTGGCACTCTCATTAAAAGTGAATAAAAATGCGTCCATACCTTGTTTCTCACATCGAGCACGAACCATGTGAGATTAGGGATTTATCATAAGATATTTCACCGATGTGATAGAAACATAGAAACCAAAATATATAATTGAACTCATACACACAATCATAATAAACAATCAATGAATGAAATTACATTTAAGAGTTCACATAAGTTACGACGCCCAGGGATTGGCCCCTCCCATAGATGGGTTGACCTATTTAAGGGAGCGTCCTAGCTTCGCTACTCCATGGCTCATGGAATATAGGATCTATTGTTGACTATTATTCTACCACTTATCCTTGATGGAAATGGGTCATTGTTCATCGGCCTTTATCTATGCCTGATCCTCTTCACCTCAGATAATGACCATCTATTGACAAGATCGCCTAATATGTTCCTCAACCTCAACTAGCTGGCCCTTCCACCATAATATGTGCCCCAATTGTGTGTCGAGGAAAGAGGAATGGTCATTTTCTCATTCCCTCAAGTATTACATCACATGCTCAGCCTTCCAGAGTCTCTTGATGTTGAGAAACTTCCTCTACTGCATGCCCACACCGAGGCTGCGATAATGGTCTCATATTTTCTCTGCAATATAGTTTTTAACGAGCATATGAGGATGCTAGGAATCCCCTCCTATAGTGCATAGTTCGTGTACCTGGAAATGAATTTTCCCCATACAGTCTATCCATTTTTCTTGAGGGGTCTCCCCAATGAAGTGGTTGATTAACTTCCATGACTGGCGGCAGACATCATTGTTGTCTGCTTCATCAGAAGTAGTATCATCTTGATCCACTAGGAAAGTGGGTTTGTACCCTAGTAATACATCCAAAAACTTAGTGGCAGGGTCTTCCTATGGTGTCCTATCTATCATGTCAGGTTCTGCATTGTTAAGAGAAATTGGTTCTGCATCTTGGGGTTGATCTTCATCATCAGACTCAACTTCAATGAGCTCTAGTTCCACCCCACCAATGGCTCCACCTGCATCCATGGTCACTATAGTCTAGCTAACCCAAACATCTGATTCCAAATTATTCAGCACCCAATCATGGGAGGAGAATTAGGAACCCCCCCCCCCCAATCATACATGAATGTACAACCAGTTCCCTTTGATGAACTGTTAAGAACAGAGATGAAAATGTAAGCATTTGGTTCAACATATTTATGCTAGAGAATCTGTGAGAAAAAGGATAACAAGGGTCGATGGATTTCTTCCGTTCCTGGATCATCAACAATGGTATCCTAGGGCTTGACCCCCATATATGGTCAGCATCATTGAGTACTCCGTAAGGGACGTCTTGGTTACCATATCCCTATTTGACAATGAAATCACCAACGACCTGGTTGCAGATCCTAAGCTCGCACCCGTAGACACGTGAGTTCGAATATCATATGTAAGGCTATCATGAAGATAAAAAATGTTAGTTGAGAATATAGGGTGAAACAGATAAAATCTTATTGGTAAATAATGGAATAGAGTTTATCTAAACAACTCTACCTAAATCTTCCAACTCTAAAGTCCCGACTTCAACTAATTCCAAAGGACTTCCCCTGTCAGCCCCATATCCCTAGGAGCTATCGGACTCCTTGGGTAAAGGGAAGCACTCCCTCAACTCAGCACCCATTGCTTGAGGTGGATAGTCTAACCCAATAGTACTTTCACTAGACACTTCATTGGATGCATAGTCCCTTGAGAATGCACATAGTCATCCAACATGGTGACATACCATTCCCCTTCTTCCTGAGACACTATAAAGTTGACCTTGTCATTAACAATCTATGAATGGTCCAATAAATGTTGGTTGATATGATCCTAGATTTGTATATGGCTATGGAATTTTTGGTTTACATCCTAGTTCTCCAAGGCCTTTGAAAAGACAACATCCAGAGGCATTTCTACATGGCACAACCGCTTCCTAGTATATTGGGTTGAAATCCAGAGAAACCCTATGGGGACCCTCCAACATAATAACCATACTCAGTTGGGAACACCAAGCCTACTTTTTCCACTTGATCACCACTAGGTAATGGTTCTGATAGTGACTACCTCACCTCTTCCCCAACACTGCCACCCGTACGCACTCCTGTTATTCTCCAAACCTTGCCTTTGGGTTGAGAAGGAAATCCATCACTGACCTAGATGGTTTTCCACTTCAACCTCTCCCATGGGTTGGATGACTCCCAGTTTATGGAATATTCTTTCATTAGACAGAATAAATAATCAACTTGAGGTAGTTCTTTTTGCTTCATCTCATCCTCCTGGGTGAACATGAGCCACATCTGCCTCATTATGTGATCATTATCCTAATGACGCACCCCGGATAAAACGTTGGGTCAACCTCTTCCTGCATTGAAATTGACTCAAAGATTGGTGTGGGTGTACGAATCACATATGGGATCACATTCCACCTGCAATAATGATACCCCACCTCTAAAATCCAGTAGGTTTGACCGATTCTCTTCAATATCCCAATCGTCATCCATGAACTCCCTCGTGGGTAGTAGAAATGGGTGGAACACGAACACATCCACATTCCACACATTATTATGCATGTTCTACAAGCTTATCTTGGCCAAAAAACTTTCCAATGCATTAATGATGGAGGTCTAGATGTTTGAACCAGGGGGAGAAATCAGTTTGGGGTACTCATAAACCCCCACGTGCACCTCCACCCATCCATACAAGGGATGGAATGACCAACCAACCAACATAATCTTCTTCCCCTCACTTATCTTCCATAACATCTTCTACATCTTCACCAGTACTGGGATTCTGTGGTTGACTAGTTTTTCAGTCACTAGCATGTATTCCATGAGAATTGTACTCGGTGTTACACCCACGTTGGAATCTCTCACTAGCAGCATCCATCCAAAGATGTGTGACGAGATGAACGCACCAACCTAACCACCTGTTTATACTAAGGGTTGACAATAACCCCCTTGTATTCCACTTTTGGTCTTCCAAGATTGGCTAGTATGAGTTCTATTTTCTATGTTGGGCCCCATTTGGGTAAGTTGGAGGCCTCACCGGGAACATCCTATGTGACGGGAGATTCAAAAAATTCATGAACAATAGCTTAAATGTAATGTTCAATTATAATTTCTTTTCCTCACATGGAACGAGGTCCATCAGTGCCTTTTCCAAACATAGAATTTTCTTCACCTCTTCCAACACATTCTCTGCTGGAAGGAATATGTCATACATAGCCCCTAGAATGTGAATCTCAGAGATCTTGTGGATGTCCTAGAGCCTGATGCCAACCTCCCCATGATGAATATGGAAGGTGTTGGTCCCAGGTGACCACCTGATCAAAATATTTGACCTCACACTCTTCAGATGATAGATATAGATTTTAGAAGCCCATGCCACCACATATAGGCACACTTGAATCAGCTCCACCCCAAACTCATAACAGTTTGCACATACCGAGTAAGATTTTGCCCAATCATCTATAAAGTTTCAACCCAGGCACAGGTTCCACTCATTGGTACCTCGCTTCAGTGAATTTTGCAAAGTGGTCTTTATGATAGTGTGATGTTTTAGAGGGGATGCATCAACTTGTAGCTCCATCTGGGCAACATTGTTGGTGCTGTTATATAAAAAGGTGGGAATGAAAAATGTACGATCATCCCATGTATGGCCATTAGTGGACTTGAACCACTAATACCATCACAGGGTGCTGCAGAATTAGTAGGCTGGTTTGTACCTAAAAACTTTTTTGATGAAGACCTCATTCCTCTGACCGAAGTTGTACAACGACCGTCTCTTGTGCAAGGGATAGTTCTTCTAGACTTCGGTCAGTGGCGCCGTTAGGGTTTCATGATCCGAGTGGATTTTTATGTATTCACCAATCCCCATTTTATCTTCTATTTCACCTATTTTTGATTCTACCACAAGAACCTCCTATAAAATTTCCTAGTCTTCCATTTCTTCAGTTCAATATGTTGGGAATTTCTATTTTTTGTTCACAATGATTAGTCACAGGGCTCGGTGGCAGAGCACATTCATGGATCCCTCTCACAGAGCTTGGATAGCATAACCCATGGTTTTGGATTCAAAGACCCAATGGGTAGTGCATTGAAACCTAGCATCATAGTGTAATAGCTTGCTGAGTAGCATTGCATAGTACCTTTCCGTGGAGTTGGGATTTGTAAAGCAAGATCATGGAATTCATGGAGATTTTTGAATTGAGAGAGAATTTATAGAAATTACGATGAAAATGAAGAAAAATTATTTTTCATCACCCTCAATTTATAGGTAATGAATACTGATCATTGAGGCATATCGTACACTCCATAGTGCACTCATCCCATGCTTTGTGCCCCTACATTGCATTTGTGCTTCGTGATCTTCCATAATTTTGGGGAAGTACCCTCACAATACGACACTCATTTCATCTCGCCTCCCATTTTTAGTGGGGATTTTTTGGCACTTAAATTTTTCCCTTGGGCTAAAAAACCCCACAAAAAGTCCAAAGATGCTTTCCTCATAGAACAGCCTCGCAATGAATCCTCACAATGCCTTTCCGACTCTGCGATCAGAGTGAAGCAGTGGGAAAAGCCTCCTCAGTAGCCAGCATGAAGCAGACAATAGAAGAATTTGTGACTATGATTCACTTGAGATGGAGATATGTGCCACCACAGAGTATCTCAAAGAGTACTCCTTGCCCACGATTCACTAGAGAGAGCCCTCTATGAGCGTTGCACAATGTCTAACAGAGAGCTCTACGAGTCCGAATAACATGAGAGATCTACCTTCGATTTTGAAGTCCAATTTATTCACGACGGGACATCTATGCTTCGTGCCACCTCTTTCCTATAAATACCAGGCTTCCCCAAGACCCAAAATAATGATACCCCGACCTTTCTCCTTCTCATCTCTGAAATCTTGATGCACCCTCTACTCTACGAAGCATTGATAAGATTAGCTCTTCAAAGTATTTGATCAATGAGAAATACCATTCAAATGGATCATATGAAACACATCTTCAATTAGGGATTCACTTAGTTAAGCTCATGGTCCATGACAAATGAATGAGATCCCTATGGACATTAGGTATTCGTAAAGAACTCATGCTTTTTAATGTACCTTCCATGCACATGTGAACCCGAGGCTAAGGAACGATCATTGTTCTTTGCGAAGTACAATTATTTACAATGCCACAATTTTCAATTCACCCATGATTTGAAAAATACTACTTTGCAAAATCACTTGAACTTTTTGAATCACTAATTACAGACATGTATACTCCATGCCTAGTCTAGAACTCTCCACTTCATGAATCATACCCCTTTGTAGAGTCTCTCCACTTTGTAGAGAATCAGAGCTTCATATGGTCTCTTCTTATGAACACATTTTCATTATAAATCCTTCTTATGTATGTCAATCTAGGTTTTTATAAAGTGATATCAACGTACCTTGGTTGGTGCTTTATATTGAATTCCATAGACTCATGCTTCTTCACATAGGCATGCTAACAGATATTTCTTGTTCGCATATCTATGCTAATGTGAGCCCCCTTAAAGGATCACTCCACATCCCCGTCTTAACACATCATTGCTGGTGAATTACCTTCACCAAGGGTTAAGGTGAAATGATTATATAACTCTAAGGAGTGGGGAGCGAATCCTCATCATTCGAGCTATAGGACATAAAACTTCCAAGCATCATAATCTTTAGCCCATTACGTTAAATTTTATACTCACCCCATGTGATATAAATTTGGTGCCTCACCTTTGACATTTTCCACACCCACTCGTCTCCATGGGAGTAAGATCTTCCTCAAATGGAAATATATTCTCCTTTCAAGAAACGAAATCTATCTGCAGGGGAGGGAAACCATCCTAGTGTAATACCCTAAAATTTTTTGTATGGGGTTTCGCCCATGATCTTCCTCTCTTATTCCATGCACAAGGACTATAGGAGAGGTGGGAACATGGGACTCTCGATACCGCATCCCTAAACCTTTGGGATTTATCTCCATTTATTGCCTCTATCTGGGAGTATGTCCCAATATCCATCTCCCTAGGCCCCTAACCATGCATAATCCAACTCTATTCCTCACGAACTCAATTTCATGACATGATCATCATGTATTTATTGGAACATGTTTCTCACACTAAGAATGACTCACATGGTCTTAGGGTATGCACCGACCATGGAATCCTCTCACAGGCCTCCTTAGTGCCTGAGATCCATCCATTACCACATAGCTATGTGGAATTTGAACCTTTCCCCATTCTGAGAATGGTATGTAGGAAGACACCCTAAGGATCAAGCCCGTTATCCATCAGACATGACCCATTCACATCTTTTCACCCTCGTCACGCAAGACACTAAACTTTAACCATAAGAACTATGTGGGATTTTATCCTTATCTCCTAGGAACGGTACCTAAGAAGACTCCCTCAGGATCAACCCCAAACACTGGTAAACTTTAGTGTCTCCTTTGTTGGGACCCACATCCTTGTTCTATCCATTAGTGTATTCAAATCATCTCTCAGGTCGTTAACCACATGTAAACTACATCATGTCATTGGGTTGTTTTACACTACAAAAAACCCTGATTCCATCCCCATACTAAATTACATGGAATTTAATTCCCTGCCACATGGATACATAGGAATCCTCCCTAAGGATCAATCCCAACAATCATGGTACATCCTGGTCACTTCCATGATCTTTTGTGTTTTGGTAAGGTCATGCCCTAACCCGGAGATTCTACTTCCTTCAGGTCCCATCAACGCACCCTTCTCAGGGTCCACCTTATCTGGTGTCCCATACCCCCACCAAACTAAATGGACTTTGATTCCCTACCAGATAGATATGTAGTAAGACTCTCTAAGGCTCAATCCCAAACACCACTATCATCTTCATATTGGTTCCATCCCATTTCTCTCATCAACATCATTCAATAATCCATTTTCTATCCTGATTCTTACTCAGGCTACCACATTCTGGTGAGATCATGCCATTCCCTTTGGAAAATAACATTGCATAAGCCCCACCCAATCTATAACCATCCAACCTAGAGTTTCCCTCTAGAGATGGGACCATAACTATAAATAACAACCAACATGTCATCGGGTCACTGTCTTTTTCAAACACGCTAATCACATGCCCCATCCTTATCTATGTGGGTTTCGATCCCTGTCATCTACCCTGGGTATTTAAGAAACCTCCCTAAAGATCAATTCCTGTCAATGGTAAACCTTGGTGTTCCCCTTTCTAGGGTGCACTTTCCTCGATTTTCCCTTAGTGGTGTCCATATCAACCTTCATGGTGTGACATCTCCCCTTTATGGGACATACCACCTCAGACCTGTCCTCATTGGGGGTTCCATTCCATCATCTTGTAGAACTTACAAATTACCCCTCATAGGGATATACCAATATGATTTGTGTGTACATGATATTTTGATCACTATCTCTCTGTCTCTGTTAGACAGTAAAATCGCACCATACCCTGTGTTTAACATAGGAAGATGCGTAAAACCATAGAGACATTACTATGGAATATAATTCCCTACAATCGATGTGGGATGCCTTATGCTTCTGTTCCCTTAAGTAGACCTAAAATTATGGGTTGAAACCCAGATGCATCAATGTTCCAGTGTCCAGACATGCCAGCGATGTCCAATGTGACTACTTTGCTAATCGAAAGTTGATGCACTGACTTTACCCCTTCGAATTTTCTTATAGAAGTAGTGTATTTCACCAAAATCCAAGAAGATATGTCAATAAGGGAGAGTTACATGATAGACTACTAAAATATATAAGTGATACTGGAACTATGTAACAAATCCTTAGGAGGAATCCAAGGATGAAGAGACTGACATACCATCATCTTATTTCAACCTAGTAGAAAACATCCCTATATAAGAGACAGATGTTGCTTACCTTTGGAAAGATGGAATGTGGGGAAACAGCTAACGCATCACATCACAACGGCGCATGCCCTGAAAAAAGAATCAGAAATAGTGAAATCTAGGAGAACTAAAAATACCATCAATCCATTGTTGGATAAAAGGAAAGGGATAATGGGCTGGGGGTGAGAGGTGTTCACAGATTCTAAAGGACACATGACACACTCCCCAGGAGATCCAAGAGAAATCACAAGACCTCAGTATCATGTTCGCATTATCTCATAAAATTATTTGGGCTTGTCAGCCCTTACAAATAAAATTCATCATGTATATAGAGGAAGCCCCTTTTTTTTGCTCTAAGGACATAGGGATATACTTGTGTACTACATTCTTGAACACACTCCATATGAACCATATTGGATTAGTGATACATCACTATAAAAATCAAGAAAAAATCATAGACTTTCCTCATGAAAACTCCCATAATCCCTGACCAATGTAAAATTAAACAAAGGAGATAGAGAGGGAGATGTCATGGGGTGATTAAAGAAACCCATGATTAAGATAGATGGATATTAAATCGTTTTAGAGGAATATTTAGTAAATTAAAAAAATACATGCCCATTGACTGTAATATTTTAGTGTCTTTGGAAACATGGAAACAAAATCTTATATACCAGTGAATGATCTTCAACATCTCCCACAAAGATCAACACCAGTACAACATCTACCTAAAACCTTTCTTCATAACCTGGATAAAGGAATCATAATAAAGGGGTGAGCTAAGATTTTCAGTAAGGGTAAACAAGGGATACATGTAAGAATAAACATGAACATAATAGTGTGATAACGTGATCCTAACATAAAGAGATCATACATTGCATATCAAAGGTCATAAACATGAGCTGTGGGATAAATCATGTAAGTTCATAAGACATGAACCATAAGAAAATAAACATCCCAAGCCATGAAATTCTAACTAAGGAACAAGACATAGGATTTGTGGAATACGTATAATAGTAGAATCATTTTTATTCCAGGATACCTACGATGAGCATTATATTATCTTAGGCTTGGTCTACAACCAGTGTACCTAATTTTGGCTTGGGATAGGAACCCCTGTACCCAATTTATTTTAGGATTAGGATGAAACCCATGAAACATATTGTTTTAAGGATTGGGTTACTACCTGTGTACCCTATTTGATTTATTCTTGGGCTACAACCCAAACACCCACTATCTTTTTGGGCTTGGGATACAATCCAAACATGCTCTATCATTTCAGGATTGGTCTATAACCCATTAACACTATATATTTTCGATCATAGGCTTCTACTTGTGTACCTTTTTAGATCATATAAAAAATATCATCACCTAATGCATTTTAGGGGGATATAGTTCATACCCATATCATTGTAAAATCATTCAGACAAGGGCCCGATGATAATAAATCATTCATCATATCATGAACAATTAAAATATATAGGTATTATAAACATCAAATCATGACCCATAAAATGAAATGGGTATCATTAACATTTCATAACATCATAACATTTGGGAAAGTGATACGTTTCATAGATATTTCATCAAACAATAACCTGTTAAATAGAAATGGATATCATCAATATATAACCCCTGAAGGAGAAACATGTGTCATAAAGACCATTCCATTATTTGTGACCCATTCATAAAAAGTATATGAATAGAACATTTAGATAATTTTCTATAAAGTCATAAGTAACATTAATATATTTCATCTTTTATGAAACAAATTTGGAAAAATACTCTTAAAAAAATCTTGAAGAAAATATCAGTTCTTGTTTGAAAATGCGTTTTTAATATAAACAATTATTTGAAAATCATTTTCTTCAAAAATAAAAGGAAAAATTATAATGAAGATGTGAAATCATTTTGAAAACATTTTTCATTGAAAATATTTAATATAAGCTTCAAAATATTCTAAAAACCTTTTTCATTGAAAAAACAAGAAAACATTTAATGAAATATTGAATATGTTTTGAAAACCACTTCATTCAAACTATATTGAAAATTTATAAAGAAATATTAGAAATGTTTTGAACATAATTTTTCTTGAAAAAATATAAAAATATTGAAAACGATTTAAAAACCATTTCTTTAAAAGAACATTGAAAACATGTAAATAAGATATGAAAACATTTTGAGAACAATTTTCTAGGAAATCATATAAAATAATTTTTGAACCAATTTTAATATAATTTTACTTGAAAATTTTTCTTCAAAACATTTTCCTAAATATTATCCTTTTTAAAAATTCAAAGGGTGCTTCAAAGAAATGAATGCGGGTAAATTCGTACATGCCATACAAAGTCAAAACAACATTCCTTCTGTATAGTAAAAAGGATATAAAAGTGACTGGTTGAAAAGTTACAAGAAGATTGCCATGATGATATTGGTAAAATAAAAAAAATGGTAAACATGCATTGTCGATATTATTGGGTAATGTAATAATATAATAGTAATATTTTTTAAGAAAACATATATTTCCTACAAAAGATAGGGTAACGTCGATATTTCTTAAAAACACTTTCTTAACTAACACATTGACCAATTCGTTGACAATGGTTCCAATACATGTGTATATCATGAAATAACAGAGGAGAAGGGACTCATGAATATTCATGATAGATGGATCTTAATATTTCATCAAAGGAAGCATAAACATAAATAGTCTCAAAAAGTAATGAGACAATATCAATAGACTCTTATATCATGGTATATTGGGGTCATGCACTTCATTTAAGGAATTAAAATTACAAGAATCGTATAATATCATTAAAAATTTTATATTCACGATACTTCATGAAAAATAGAAGTATATGCACCCCAAAAAAATGTTTATGTGAATTAGAAAATGAGTCTCAAAGAGGGATAATTGAGAGAAAAACATTTATACCAATTTGGTAACTTTTGAAACATAATACCCTTGAAAAATGGATCATCAAATGGGAATGTGAATACACATAAAAATAAGTAAAATATACATAGAATACAGTCACAGGAAGTACATACAGTACACAAATGAAGGAGTGGAAAACATAGATTTTAACTCATAGAAATTAAAAATGAGATGAAATCCCCTTAAATCGTGTCTTAATTATATTTGTCCACGTAAATGATTTCTCTTAATCGGGTCACTCCTTTTAGTTTGTGGAAAATGGATTCCTTAAGAGGGTTTATACAAAAATTGAATCTTCACGGTCAAATGGGGGATTGTGGGGAGGAAATTTGGGTTGTGAATGGCCAAACATAAGAGGTTTGAGCTGTGTGAGGAATCGGTAGAGGTGGTGGACTTTTATAAGGAAGGTAAATGACTCACATGAAATTTTTAGAAAAAATAGGTGTGAACATATTCATACCTAGAAAAATCCTTACCAAACCATCAAAACTCATGAATATATGGTTTTTGGATGAAATATGGTCAACTGATTGGTGTAGAAAAGTGTGTATGTCATTTGGGACATTAATTTTATGGTTTAGTCTCTAATTAAGCATAGTTTGGCCTTAACCACAGTGATTAATTTTAATAACTTTTAGCAATTATTTTGGTCAAAAATTAACATGTTATTATTATAATCTCAAAATTATACTGAATACAATGTTGTATGTCATATTTGGGAAATTATAATCACATAATCAGAAAAATTAAGATTAATGCCAATCTGACAGAGAAGATGAAATAATGAGGTTTTAAGGTAGGAAATCGTTCAAAAGATTGTTAAGATTTTATATTCATCATTAAGGTGGAATTAATTATAATGAATTTAATTTAATTAATATATTTTATATTAATTTAATTTGACCATAAAAATAATTTATAATATCATTTATCAATAATAATATATTATAAAAAAGTAGTTTTTTTCTAAAAATAAGTATTTTTTTACTATTCATCAAAACATGAAAATTCTCAAAAAACATCCCCAAAATTCACCCAAGTATAATTTCAATGTTCTGAATTCAAAAATGAAGTTTATTTTATCCAATTCAATTTATAAATGTGTTTAACATTACTATTATTATTAAAATAGATTCATACAAGAAAATAGTATTTTCAACAGAAAAGGACTTTACCAAAGATATTATAAATCATCATGAATTTGTTTTATTTATATAAAAAAAAGTATTTGAAAAATATTTATTACTATATTTAAAATATAGTTTATAATTATCTTATTATAAATTTTAAAATAATAAAAATATATGTTGTGTAGAAACTCATTGTTGCGTGCATCATATACCAAGTTGGTGTTTTTAGTAGCACAAGCCATGTTGATGTTGCATGTAGTGCAAGGAAAATTTATATTTCCGGTGAAAGGAATGTTTGAATTAGTTTTTTAATATATATATATATATCTATCTTTCTCATGTCATGTGAAAATAAAAATATTGAGAAGTTAAATTAATTCGAAAAAAATAATTCTCAACATCTCAGGGTGATACATTCTACGCCCTTTAAAATGATTTTTCCCTAGGAATTCATATTGGTTATCAACGGTTTAATACTTAAATGTTTTATTCATGGAAACACACATTGTAAAAATGGACACTAAAACATCCCTTAAAAAGGAAAATTTGGAAGCATAACGGTTACCCAATGTAACATATAACTAGGTTCCCACAAATGAGAATATAGGTTGGAGGTGAAGATTGGACAAGGAATAAAAGTGTAATTATTTATAGGGAGTGATTGAGGTTATCAATCACAATAAAGATAATGATACAAGGAATATTGAGGAAGTGATGGTCATCAATATATGATGATTTAAAAGGTCACCATCTCAATAATAATTAAGGTATTTAGAAAAAAAAATTGATCACATTCATAACATTGAGTAATTCATGATTACTTTCTATAAACAAAATTTCGTTATAGGGTTCTGCTTTGAAAAATATCTAATTCATCCATTACATCTTGGAATGAATTTATATAAATTAAATAAAATGAATAAATCAATAAAATATTCTTTTAAATAATATTAAGGCCCATATAAGAATGAAAAGTCTATCTATTTTATCTTAAAAAAATTCAACTTGTATAACAAGTAACGGTACTGGTTCACCATAAATATTTTTTCATAAAAAATAAATATACATTAACAAGAAATTGTGTAGGCTAGTGGTAGGCATGAAATCCTTATGATCCTTCCTTCATGGGTTCAAGACCAACGACCTTTCCAGAATTGATTTGTTGTCCCACAAAATACATAATGTCCCTTTTTAAAACCACATGAATATAATATATAAGATATAAATCCTTGAAATAAGGATAATCACTAGTTAGACTTTTTCTAATGTTTCCAACACAAACTCAGTGCACAAATACTTTCTATGATGTTTACCATAAACTCTTCATTGATAAATAACCTTATAACCCTTCAAAAATATTAAAATTTAAAACCATAGAAAGAGAGTCATGAAATCATATTAACATTAATTCCCCTATATAAAAAAATGTATCTCTTAGTTTTAATGTTCACTGAATGTGAATAACATCGTCATATATTCTATTTAAATATAGTAACAACTTGAATTACCATAAATCCTTGTAGAAAACATGCATGCTTCCTCATTCCAATGTATATTGGATTTACTCCTTAAATGGGAAGATGTTTTAAAATTCATTTGTGGTAGTATAAACCACCTAGAAATATGTCCTTACTTAGTTCCAAGGTAATTAGTACTGTCTAATTTATTTATTCATATCCCACGCATCTTAATCCATAATACATTATCATAACATAAATAACATGTTAACAGTTACCTTCCCTTAGTCAAAATGTTAACTTTATTCAGATAACCATTCTAGTCCATCTTGACCATTGAACATATTCTTATCAATCAATCAAGAAACATAAACTAAAAAATCCATAAATCATTCACCATTCTAAATTCTATAATCCAAATACATAAACACATTCATTACATCATCTTTAATACATTATCAATAATAGCTATTTCCTTTCATATTTCATATGTAGTCTCTTCATCAACACCAATTTAACCATTACTCATACCTAATTGTAGATTCTCTCCAAGAAAATTCCTCTAGGGGAATTTAGTGGCATAATTACCATTTTTTCTACAATTTATACAATTAACCCTCTACGAGGACATAGGGAAGCCAACATTCACATCCATATAGTAAACTGAACTTTTCTTGTTCCTGTACAATCACTAGATTTGTTACAACCCAATATTTTATGAGAACTATTATTCTTAATTTAATTGATGTCTTGTGTTTTATGCTACACCAAAATGAGGTTTCACTACATGTATCCCTGAGTTGACTTATATTACACGCAATCTCAACCTTCCTCGATAGCGTGTGTTGTATGCAATACCGGTTTTCACTAAACAAAGATATATTGTTATAATATTATAATGGACTAGCCGTTAGGAATATTATTAACTAAATTTGAATTTCATAACATTATTATTCATCTTATACATTTTCTAGAACATGGTATGAGAAGAAAATAAATTTTTCGGTTCAAATAAGTATTTTTTTAAAAATGCAGTTTTCCACCTTTTGATGGCGCACCAACGTTAAATATAGTTTTGACATGTATATAAGTAAAATTTGACAAAATAAAATTCTTATCTGGAATCAGGATATAGAAATTTACTTTGGATACATTTTTCATATTATTCTGATAACTTTAATTTTTTAATGAATAGTAAAAACACGCTATATTCTAATTAAAACAACTTTTTTCGTCACAATAATTTATATGGTTAAATTATAATATTGAGTGGTTTTAAAGTATAAAAATAATATATTTTTACCATTTAATATAATTTATTTAATTTCTATTAATTTTACATTGAATTCATAGGTAGAAACATTTCAATCTTTGGCAACATTTTAACTTTTAAAACCAGTTTCTTAACAACGGGATAAATTTAAAATTAATTACTGAAACTTCTGTGTTTTGAATTTTGAAAAATGGATTCCATATTTGGATTCAGTGGGTCCAAATTATTCTTATATGTTACTTTTTTTTATAATATAAATAGTAACTACGGTGATTTTAATTTACTGCAGTTAAAGGTAAATCGGGTAATTAAGGGTAAAAATAAGATGATAAATTTACTCTAACACCTGCCAAAATTCTATTGGATGACTAAAAATCGACCCATATCACCTAAGGGCTAGAATAGATTCATTTTATGGACTTTTTACAATGAAAATAATTTAATTATAATTAAAATAAAAGAAAGTGACAACATGTCACTCCCATAAATCTTATAAGTATAATAATTTTACATTACTGGTAAACTTCATGAAACATCAAACATGATTAGTCTCCAGAAATCTAATAAAGGTATCTACATCATGTGGATTTATTAAAAATTATTAGGGATTAAATAATTTTCATTATAGGTGGCAAAATAGTGATGTTGAAATTATTTTATTGATTGAAATATCAAATAAATGGTTTTAAAAATATTAAAATAAATATTATATGAACTATTTCATATGCTCTAAGAATTATATAGATAGATATGAAATTTTAATAATCTATAAAATATTTTATTTTGAACATATATTCTGTGTGGATTTTATTTAAATTCAAATAAATGAATAGTGTCAAAATTGACAGTATTGTTACCTTATAAAAATAACATAATATAAAATTGTTCAAAAATCACACAAATATTTAAAAATAATAAATTAAAATTTATATGGTCAGAAATTTCATAAATTATCTAATTATGGACAATTCAAAACACATAAGTAATTTTTTATAAAAATTTATAATTTAGAATCTTATTACCACAAATAAAATTAAATCTATTAAATAAGGATAAATCAAGTTGATAATGTTTAAAATAAATTACCAACATGTCTAAATTTTAATTTTTGGTGATCTTTCAAACCTATATCATCTATGCTTCGGATTTGAGTCATTTTGGATGTTTTTATGTGGGGTTTGAATTTATTATAAATTAATATTTCTTATGTTTTCAAAGGTGCCCCTCTCCTCCATTATTAAAGGGTACCTCCTCCCTCTCCTCTTCACAACACTTTTATCCTTCAATCTCATCCAACCCCTACCCATTTATATTCTCCACTTCCCTAGAAACATTTTGGGGGTTTGGGTCTTCTCAAAAGACCAACTCTAGTCCTTTAAGAGGAAGCTTAAAAGAGGTGCGTTGAAGAAGAGGCAATCTCTTCTACCGATCCTTTCAAATTTATTTCTTCTTAAAATTCCTCTTATTTACTTGTTTAATTGTAGTAATAATGAAATCAGTATCAATAATATTCTGATGTGATATTATAAATATGAAACAACCCCATTTCACCTTCTATCCATCCTATGGAAAATGAAATCATCGCACGTGCGTACGTACGAAATACCGTCTCCACGCCGTGGTTTAATTAATTTTTCCACCACCACCATACTTGTATAAGTATAATGGTGTAAAGAATAAATATATATGGTTATTATAAAATCATACTGATTCTGAGATATTATATCATTCACTCCAATTATATTCAATTATTATGGGACAGATATCATCGCTCGTGCGTACGTACGGATTACCGTCTCCACGACGCGATGAGATTCATTCTCCATGTTAACCATTCAAGAATGATTATAAAGTATATATATTAATTAATAATAATATATAAGACATATTAATGATACTGTACTTATTTATATGTTATTTATTTACTTCCATTTAATTTATTAAGGAAACAAAAACAACGTTCATGCGTACGTACGACCTACCTTCTCCATGAACGGTGTATTTTTTTCCATTTATCGATCTATTATATATATGTATATTATAAAAATTTATTATATATAAATCATGTTTTACATTCTATAATTAAGTAATCATGATCTACGTAATCATATATATAACTACAAATCAAAACACAGACGATAAATGAAACGATTTTACCAAAAACGCTACTTTAACCTGAATTTACAAAAGAACGGGTAATATACAGTCATAAGTGAACCATATATGACATCATAACAATGAATATGATTCTGTAACAATTCAATAACATTATTTAAATCATTATACAGGAGGTTCAGATACATAGAAAGCATATCTGACATAAGGTAAGGGATAATTTTGAAAATCTCATTTTTATCTGAGATTGCTTATACGTAAATATTTACTGGGGTTATATTTTTCATCCATGTCCATAAATATGTTTTCATAAAGTGTTTAATATAAATTTGTGTATGTTAAAAGTCATGTTTACCCCTCTTTGACTTTTACATTGTGTTATGGAAATAATCCTTCTTTTGTTTACCATACAAGGAACTTTTGGAATTTTCCGGAAAAAGTATGAGGAGAATGTTTTTTTAACTTGTACAGTATGACTGGATTTTTACATTTTTTTAATGCCTAATTTTTATAAAGATTCCTCTACATGTTTTCATGGTTATTTTCAATCAAATCCTTTTCCTTTAAAATAGTGTGGCATTTTGTGAAAAGAAAATGATTTTGAAGAAGAAGGGATATTTTCTTCAAGAATTCATTTCAAGTGTTTTATCAAAACTATTTTCCATATAAGATGACATTATTTATCATATTTATGATTCAAGTATAATTTATCTATTATTTACATGGTGTTAATTTTTTTATGATGAAATGATATCCATTTGTTTTATATGGATTATGTGATTATGAGATGATATTTATGAAACCCATTTTATTCTTTGGGTTATGATGAATGTTTATGTTTATTTTGGGGCACAAATAAGAATGGTTTCATTATGATATGGGTGGGACCTATATCTCCCTCCAATGAATTGGGTAATGATTTACATCTCATGAGATATACATGGATGGAACAGTAAGTTAATATGGTTCTGTGATACATGACTGGAATGAGGAGTGAACTCGATTCAGAAAGGGACTTTGTCCACTAAGATAGTCTTGGTAGCAATGAATTGGATACTATGGAAATCATATCATGTGATTAATTTTTTGCCACAATTACAGGTTTTCATCCCAAGATATTTTATCATGATTGATGTTCCATTATGATACATGCCTTACGTACTTCAAAGATATATGACTTTGCTCAAGATTTTGATGTTTACATTTAATGTTCATGTTTTGGCATTCAATTGTTTATGGATTGTTTTGTGTTCTCTGTGATTACCCTTAATGAGAATTTGAGCTCACCCTTTTTAGGTTTTAATTTTCCCATGATATAAAAAAACGTTTTATGTAAGAAATAAAAGGCAACATCCTTATGGGAGATGTTAAAGATCTTTCACCATGATTAGAAGATTATTTTCCAAGTATCCAAAGACACTAAACTATTACGGTCCTTTGGTGTCTGTTTTTGTTATGTATTAAGTATTCTAAAAAAGTAATGTAATGTCTATGTACGTCAAACTATGGGTCTTTATAGTTGGTATTAGAGGAAAGGTTTAGTCAACCTTTAGAAACTATGATGCGAGAGCTTTTGTGAGATCCCTATAGATATTTCTAAGGTATTTCTAGGGATGTCCATATGGTTAAGTATAAGTATAGGTTATAGTCCTAGAATTATGGTAAAGATATTAAAATTAAACCTAAGATGATAGATATTTAATGTACTTCCCCTTTAGTATGATGTTTTCCTAGCATGATTTTTGCCTCTCACACTGTTCTTTTTGGGTTTTAGATGAAGGATGGAACCTGAAGGAACCGTGGTGATCATTGTAATGGACAATGCAATGATTGTCCTCCCGAGAAACCAAATGTGATGGGAGATGAAGTGAAAAATATTATTTCTTTACTTACACAAGCTATGAATCATTCTGGATTTCCAAATGATCAGATAAGGGAACAATATTCTATTGAGTCCTTCATGAGGCAATATACACCGCCATTCAATGAGTATTATAATCCACTTGTTACTAAACAATGGATCAGTACCTTTGAAAATATATTTTCCATAATTCACTGTTTAGAACATGAAAAAGTCATTTTAGTTTTTTACCATTTAGAAGGTGAAGAATACCAGTGGTGGAATCTAATTAAGAATACAAGGCCCCAAGATGAAATTGAATCCATGGAATGGGACGAGTTCAAGAACTTGTTTTTCAGTAAGTATTTCCCTTGTACACTTCGAACAAAGATGGAAAATGGGTTCCTTGACCTTAAGTAGAAGGATGATGAACTTGTTGGTATATACGAAGAGAATTTTAAAAGACTTGCAAGGTATGAATCTGGCTTTATCATCCAACCTGAATTTAAAGTTGATGGATTATTCAATGGCTTAAAACCCAATCTTCGAAGGGAAATTAGCTATAAGATACTTCAGCAGCTATAAAGAAATTGTGTGTTGTGCTATCAAGGTAGAACTGGAAGTTGGTGTAACATATCCATCTCATGGTTTTTACAAGAAACAAAATATGGAGTTCAAGGAAAAACCTCAGAACAATGGTGAAAAGAAGGTGAATGTTTATTTATGCTCAAAGTGTTGAAAGAATCATAGTGGATATTTTCTAAAAGGTACTAGAAAATGTTTCAAGTGTAGAAAAGAAGTTCATCAAGAAGCTGAGTGCTGAAGTATTGGGAATAAGGTTTCTAATGACGTGAATTGAGAAAAGACTACAGAGAACACTCCACCAACACTTCAATGCTTCAGGTGTAAGGAAATGGGTCTTTATGCTAATCAATGCCCTAATCCAGGGGTTAATAATGATCGACCTGAGCAACCTCTTAAGGAAAAGGATAAAGGGAATTCATATGCGATCACTATTTGTGATTTTGAGTATGAAAATGATTTTTTGGAATGATTAAGTGTTTATGTAATGGGATTTCAAAATACTATCATGGAATCTCATTTATGGAATCATGGAATTTTGGAATATCTATGTATTGGTTTTCAAAAATTATATGGTACCGATAACCATGAAAAGTGATTGAAATATTTTTTGAAAGAAGATGACATTCGGATAATGAAGGGATAAAGAGAAAATGAAATGTTTGATAGTATTCATGAGCTCAGGAATGATATAAGGACAAAGTGATATAATGGTTTGAGTATATAGAAATTTTGGGATTTTGGTATGCGGAAAGAGTTAACTTTTGAAAGCATTCATGTTTACACTAAGGTTCAATGGGTATTCAATTTTTTTTCAAGAGAATACATGATTAAGGTATTCAAAAGTTTGGAATGTGACCAAAAATATATATCTTATGATATATGGGGGACAAATGATGGTATTCACTTTCTTGTTATGTACCTTTCAAGTAATCGTTTTCTTTATACTATGAGATTAGATAGATTTGTTTTTTATAAACCTAACGATTGGAATGGATTATGTTGGACATCAGTGGGTCTTGTCTAATTCTAAAACTGTTTGTTTTGTTATAATAGTGTAGTTTTAGAAAAAGGACAACCCATAGGACAAGAGACAACCCATCACGTCAGACAAGGATACAGGAATCAAACCCACAACTGAAGTGAGACATGCCTTTATCACCTACCTCTAGCCTACAAGAAGTCCTTGGTTTGTAGAAACTAGTTTTATTTTATTATGTTGTATGATAGATGAAGTATAAGTCCACTTTAGGAACCATATACGATTAATATAACTATATATGGACTTATGTATATAACTTTTTCTAACCATATGTTTGAGATAGATGGAATGACCTATCATTCTATCACATGATCTACTAACACTTCATGGAAGACAAATTCTACTTTATTTCATTAAGAGAAGAAGTCGGAATTGTTTAAGGCACTAGCAACGGTAAGATTATACAAAAATCAAGTAAGTATTTCTTTTAATTAAAAAATTATTCAAAATTAGGGAAATGATATGGAAAACCAAAAATGTTGACCTACTGCCCTTATATCTAATGAATCAGAAGGTACCTAGATCATTACAAATTTAAGGCTTTGTGATTGTTGGCTTTTTCAAATCCATTTTCTTTACCACTCTCCATCAGAACATGATGGGTAGGTATCTCTTCCATATCCATATTTTAACCGATGTTATCCTATGTGGAAACCCAGGGATGAGATAATTAGGGTAACCGATATGTTTCATAGTTCACTATTTAAAATTATGTTTAACTGTTCCTTTTTATGATGTGGGTTTCTATGAAAGAAACTTTCAAGTAGTAAACCATTTATAACCCTGACGAATTTTGAGGGTTTCATTTTAAGGGGGTAGAATGTAACAACCTGAGATTTTATGAGAATTATTCTTTTTAATTTAATTGATGTCTTTTTCTGTATGCTACAGAAAAAGGAGCTTGCAATATACACATCCCTGACATGGCTTGTATTATAAGCAATCACAACCTTCCTCGATAGCGTGCATGGTACACAATATCGGGTTTCACTAAACAAAGACAGATTGTTATAATATTATAATTATATAGATATTATGAATAGTATTAACTACATTTTGAATTTTATAACATTATTATTAATCTTACAAATTTTCTAGAACATGGTATGAGAAGAAAATAAATATTTCGGGTAAAATAAGTATTTTAAAAAAATGTAGTTTTGCCGCCTTTTGATGGTGCACCCACATTAAATCTACTTTTTAAAATTATTATAAGTTCAATTTGAGAAAATAGAATTCTTCTCTGGATTCAGGATATAAAAATTTACTTTGGATAAGTTTTTCATATTATTCAAATAACTTTCAAATTTTAATGAATAGTAAAAACATGCTATATTTTAATTAATAACTACTTATTTCGTCACAATAATTTATAAGATTAAATTATAATATTGAATGGTTTTAAATTGTAAATAGAATATATTTTTACCATTTAATATAATTTATGTCATTACCATTAATTTTACATTGAATTCATTGGTAAAAATATTCCAATCTTTAGCAATATTTTATCTTTTAAAACCCATTTTCTTAACAATGGGATAAATTTTAATTTAATTACTTAAACTTCTGTGTTTTTAATTCTTAAAAATGGATTCCTTATTTTTATTAAGTGGGGTCAAAATATTCTAATAGGTTACTTTTATTATTTTTATATTATGAATAGTAACTATGATAATTTTTATTTACTACAGTTAACGGTAAACCGGGTAATTAAGGGTAAAAATAAGATTATAAAATTACCCTAACACCTGAAAAAAAATCTATTGGATGACTAAAAATCTACCCATATCAGCTAAGGGTCAGAATAGATGCATTTTATGGACTTTTTACAATGAAAATAATTTAATTGTTATTAAAACCAAAGAAAGTGACGACATGTCACTCTCTTAAATATTATAAGTATAATAATATTAATTTAGTGAAAAACTTCATGAAACATAGAAACTTAATAGTCTCCAAAAATATAATAAAATTATATACAAATGTGATTTTATTTAGAATTTTTAGGGATTAAATAATTATCATTAACTGTCACACAATTGTGATGTTGAAATTATTTTATTGATTAAAATATCAAATAAACAGTTTTAAAAATATTAAAATAAATATTGTATGAACTATCTAATGTGATCCAAGAATTTTATAGATAAATATTACATGTTAATAATCTATTAAATATTTCAGTTATAACATATCTTCTGTGTCGATTTTATTTAAATTCAAATAAATGAATAGTGTCAAAATTGACACTATTGTTATTTTCTAAAAATAAAATAATATAAAATTGTTTAAAAATCACACAAATATTTAAAAATTATAATTTAAAATTTATATGGTCTAAAATTTCATAAATTATCCAATTATGTAAAATTTAAACCACATAAGTAATTATTTATAACAATTTAAACTTTAGAATCTTATTACCACAAATGAAATTAAATAGATTAAATAAGGATAAATCAAGTTGATAATGGTTAAAAAAAATCTCCAACATGTCTAAATTTTATTTTTTGTGATATTAAAACCTTATATCATCTAAGATTAGGATTTGAGACATTTTGGAAGTTTATATGTGGGGTTTGAATTTATTATAAATTAATATTTCTTATGTTTCCAAAGGTGCCTCTCTCCTCCCTTATAAAAGGGCACCTCCTCCCTCTCCACTTCACAACACATTGAGCCTTCAAGCTCAGAAAAACCCTGACCAATTCTATTCTCCAGTTCCCTAGAACCATTTTGGAGGTTCAAGTGTTCTCAAAAGTCCAACTGTAGCCCCTTAAGTGGAATCTTAAAAGGGGAGCGTCGAAGAAGAGGTAATCTCTTCTACCGATTCTTTCAAGTTTCGTTCTTCTTCAACATCCTCTTATTTAGTTGTTTCATTTTAAATTCATACAATCAGTATCAATAATATACTGATATGATATTATAAATATGAAACAACCCCATTTCAACTTCTATCCATTCTACGGTGAATGAAATCACCGCGCGTGCGTACGTACGGAATACCGTCTCCACACAGTTGTGTAATTAGTTTTCCACCACCATACTTGGATGGGTATAATAGCATAAAGAATAAATATATATGGTTATTATAAAATCATACTAATTCTGAGATATTATATCATTCACTCCAATTCTATTCAATAATTATGGGAACGATATCATCACTCGTGCGTACGTACAGATTACCGTCTCCACACCACGGTGAGATTCATTCTCCAAGTTAACCATTCAATAATGATTATAAAGAATATATACTTAATAATCATAAAATATATGAAATATTAAGGATACTGGACTTATGTATATGTTATTTACTTTCATACAATTTATTAAGGAAATGAAAACAACGTTCATGCGTACGTACGACCTACCGTCTCCATGAATTGTGTATTTCTTTCCATTTTCTGATCTATTATATATATGTATATTCTGAAAATATATTATATATAATTAATTTTTTATATTCTATTATTAATTAATCATGATCTAAGTAATCATATGAATAACTACAAGTCAAAAAACGGATGATAAATGAAATTATTTTACACAAAATACTACTTTAACATGAATTTACAGAAGAAAGAGTAATATAAAGTCATAAGTGAACCACATACGATATCATAACAATTATTATGATTATGTAATAATTCAATGAAAATATTTAAATCATTATATAGGAGGTTTGGATACATACTAATCATATTAGAAATAAGGTAAGGGATAATTTTGCAAATCTCATTTTTATTTGAGATTTCTTATACGTATGTATTTACTGGGGTTATATTTTTCATCCATGTCCATAAAAATATTTTTAATAAAGTGTTTAATATTAATCCATGTATTTTTAAAGTTATGTTTATCCCTCCTTGACTTTTACATTGTTTTATGGAATGAATCCTTCTTTTTTTTACCATACGAGAAACGTTTTCACATTTCCGGCAAAAGTATGAGGAGAATGTTTTTTTAACTTATACAGCATGAATGGATTTCTTACGATTTTATAACACCTAATTTTCATGAATATTTCTCTACAATTTTTCATGGTCATTTTCAATAAAATAATTTTCTTTTAAAATTGTGAGGCATTTTATCAATAGAAAATGATTTTTAAGAAGAAATGATATTTTCCTCAGGAATTCAATTCAAGTGTTTTATCAAAACTATTTTCCATCTAAGATGACATTATTTAGAATATTTATGTTTCAACTATAATGTCTCTATTATTTACATGGTGTTATTTTTCGTATGATGAAATGATATCCATTTTTTTATATGGATTATGTGATGATGGGAAGATGTGTATGAAACCCATTTCGTTATTTGGGTTATGATGAATGTTTATGTTTATTTTGTGGAACAAGTAAGAATGGTTTCATTATGAGATGGGTGGGACCTATATCTCCCTCTAATGCATTGGGTAAATATTTATATCTCATGATATAGACATGGATAGAATGGTAAGTTAATCTGGTTCAGTGATACAGGACTGGAACGAGGAGTGATATTGATTCAGAATGGGACTTTGTCCACTAAGATGGTCTTAGAAGCAATTCCTTGGATACTATGGAAATCATATCATGTGATTAATGGTTTTTTACAATTACATGTTTCCTTCCCATTCTATTTTAACATGATTGGTTTTCCATTATAATACATGCCTTACTTATATCCAAGATATATGTCTTTGCTCAAGATTTTGATGTTTAGATTTTATGTTCATGTTTTTGGATTCAAATTTTTGTGGATTATTTTATGTTCTCTATGTTTACCCTTACTGAGCATTTGAGCTCACTATTTTTATGTCTTATTTTCCCTAGGATATAAATAAAGGTTTTAGGAAAGAAAACAAATGGGGAAAATCTTTATGGGAGATTTTGAAGATCTTTCACCATGATTAGAATATTATGATCCACGTTTCCAAAGACACTAAACTATTACGGTCCTTCGGTGTCTGTTTTTGTTATGTATTAAGTATGCCATAAATGTAATATCATGTCTATGTACTCTAAGATTTGGGTCTCTACATGCTTTTTTTACTTTTCCACAGTAAAGACACCTTCTTATTCCTCTAAGACAATATCGTAGGTGATTCTTTCCAAAGTATTGATACAAATGAATCCAAATATTCTTTCCTCAATGGTATCCAATACTCCAAATCTCAGTGAAATCCTTCTTTCTCTTCCTTGGTGAGTCTGATATTTGGTTAAGGTAATCATTGTTAATCATGTTCTATGAAAACTAATTAAGAATGATCAGGCCATCCTTTACTCTTGTGACCATCCCACTTGTCTACTCATCAGGAAATCTTACATCACATTCAACATTAATAAAGTTCCATTTATTTCTCACCATTGACTAAAAGCATAATCATAGTGTTATAATTACTTAACATAATAGAAAACTGCAAAGTCATGAAAGGAATTACTTATAGGATGTGTAAATCAGGACACCTTCCATAATCTGTGACACCTTGGGTTTATCCTAGGTTATTAACATCTAATATATATATATATATATCCATTATTATTGTTCATTATGATTCTCTGAATTCCTAATTTATATCCCCCATTAGTGTCAAACCAAGTGTGAAGCAAGGCTTGTTGTTGTGTAAAATATTATCCTGATGCAAGATTAGAATATATTTTTGGAGTTGTAACCCCAAGATACATGTGTTATAAAGCCACATACACATGTATTTTCTAGACAAGGATGTATTTCTAGGAAAACAATCACATTATCTTTCACTAAATTTTATGGACATTTTCCTAAACATTAACCCATCGTTATATACATCCTTATACATATCTACATAAATAATTCTAGGGATATCACAAATGTTTTATCATTTTAGTTTCTAAAGGATGACTAATCCACTCCTTTGATACCTAAAATAAAAACCAATACATAACATACATGGATATTAAATCATTTTAGATGAATATTACATCAGTTTAGTTGAATATCACAACATTTTAGATGAATAGTTGGTGCATTTCAAAAATACATTCCCAATGAATGTAATAGTTTAGTTTATTTGGTAACATGGAAACAAAATCTTCTATCCTAGTGAATGATCAACAACATATCCCATAATGATATAAAACATTAGCGCTTCTACCTAAAACCTTTCTTCAAAACTGATAGAAAGGAAACATAATAAATGGGTGAGCTCAGATACTCAGTTAGGGTAAAAAAGATAGACATTTAAGCATAAACATGAATATAGTAGTTTGATGACATGTTCTTAACATTAAGAGATCATACCCTACATATCAAACATTATAAACAGGAGTTATGGGATAATGATTTTCAGTTCATAAGACATATATCATATAGAGATAAACATCATGAGACATGAAGTCACTGCAATGGAATAAGATATAGGATTTGTAGTATACATGTAAAAATAGAAACAGGTATGTCAGTGCTACCTAACAAGACCTTTATAACAATTCAGGCTTTGGCTAATACTCGTGTACCTATTTTGGACATGGTATAAACACTTGTGTCCCTGCATTCCGTTATAATTGGGAAAAAAACCATGTACCTTCTTGTTTTTGGGCTTACGCTACTACTCGTTTACCCCTTTTCATTTTGGCCTGGGCTATAACTCATACACCACCATTCTTTCTAGGATTGGGATACAACCGAAACACCATATTTATTTTTGGTCATGGGCTACAAACCATAGACTCTCTTTCTTTTCAGGCTTGGGTTACAACATGTGTACCCTTTTAGCTTATAAGAAACATATCATTACACATTGCATTGGATATAGATATAGGTCCCACCCATCTCATAATAAAATCATTCACACATGTTCTACAATATAATAAAACATTTTTCATATCATGACACATAAAAAGATATGGGTCTTATAAAAATTAAATCATGAACCATAAAATAAAATGAGTATCATTTAAAATTCTTCACACCATAACCTATTGAAAATTGATATGTTTCATAACCATTTCATTGAAGCATAACCCATTAAAGAGAAACATATTCAATAAACATATAACCTATGAAAGAGAAATAGTTTTTATAAACACCAGGACATTAAACGGGACCCATTTATAGAATGAATATGAATGGAACCTTTATACCATTTCTTAGAAAGTCATGTGTAACACCAATAGATTTCCCATCATATGTAATATAATTTCGAAATACACTCTAAAACAATTACTTGAGAAAAATATCATTTCTTGTATGAAAAAAATGAATTTTAATAAATAAAACCATTTGAAAATGATTTTCATAGAAACGTACCTGAAAACTTATAAAGAATAAAATAAATAATTTTGAAAACTTTTTTCGTTGAAAAATTTGAAATAAATTTCAGTATATTTGAAAACAAATTTTCATTGAAAACACCTGAAAACATTTAAAGAATGAATGAATATGTTTTAAAAACCATTTCATTGATAATATATTGAAAAAATATAAAGAAATATTGAAAAATATTTGATAATAATTTTTATTCAAAACATAAAATGAATATTGAAAATATTTTGAAAACCATTTCTTTGAATACGCATTGAAAACCTGTAAATAAGACTTGAAAAACTATTGAAAACCATTTTCATTAGAAAAATAATAAAGATGTTTGAAACCATTTTGAAAATATTTTATTTGAATATTAAATTGAAAAAAAATCTTAATGATTAAAAATTTTTGAAATGGAAAGGGAGCTTCGAAGAAATGACAGCAGGTAAATTTGTACATGTCGTTCATGGTAAAAAGAATATTCCTTTTGAAAAAATGATAGAAAAGTACCATGTTCAGAAAGTGAAAAGAAGATTCCCTTGAATGTATTGGTAAAATTTAAATAGTGTCAATATTTATTTTATATATTATATGGGTGTGGTATAATATTTTTGGAAACTCTTTTTAGAAAATATAGATTTCTGACTAAAGAGAGGTTAACATCGGGCTTTCCTAAAAATAATTTCATAAAAACAATATGTACTAAAGAGTAGAAAATGGGACCAATACATTATTACATAATTAAATTAAATCGGATAATTAAGTCATGAATATTATTGAGATATGGATCATATTATTTAATCAAAGGAATCATAGTCATAAACAATCAAGAAATGAAATGGGATTTTCTCAATAAACTCTTATAACTTGTTGTATAGAGATCGTGTTCTCTATGTAAGGAAATAAATTAAAGAGTCATATAATATCATTAAATGATTTATATTAATGATATGTAATGTAAAATAGAAGTATATGCACCTTGAAAAAGAGTATAGGTGCTAAAAAACATGAGTCATAAAGAAGTAAAATTGAGAGAAAAAAAACATTTTTACCAATTTAGAAACTATTGAAACCAAAAACCCCTTGAAGAATCATCATATAATGGGAATTAGAATAAAAATAAATTTATGTACATGATACATTGAATAAAATAAATTAATGTATATAAAATGTGCAAAAGGAATGAGTGGAAAACATAACTTATGTCTCACAGATGATAAATGTGTGATGAAATCCCCTTACCTTTTGTCTTGATTTTTCCTGTACTCATAAGAGAACCCTCTTAATCAGGTAACTCTTTTTGGTTTGCAACAAAAGGCTTCCATGAGAGGGTTTCCACCAAATGGAATCTTTGAGGTTGAATGGAGGATTTTTTGGAGGCAATTTTTGTAGGTTTTGGCTGAACATAAGTGAATTGAGAGGTTTGAGGAATGGATAAAAGTGGTGGTTTTTATAGTGAAGGAAAAGGACTCACATGGATTTTTTAGAAACAAATTAGGCATGAACATGTTCTTAAATAAATAATTAATTAAAAACCCACCAAAATTAATAATTTATGGTGTAGACCAAACTATGGACATCAAATGGGTTTTGGAAATGTGTTTACATCATTTAGGCCCTTAATTTCATGGTTTAGTCCCTAATTATGCTTAATTTGGCATTAAACACTGTGATTAATTTCAATAACTTTTAATAATAATTTTAGTCCAAAATTAACATGGTATTAGTAGAATTTAAACATTATATTTAATATAATGGTGTATATCATATTTTTGAAATTCCAATCATAGAAGCCGAAAAAATATGGATATGTCTTATCTCATAGATGGGATGAAATAATGGGGTTTTCATTTAGGAAAACATTCAAATGTTTTTCAATAATTTATATTTAGTATTAAGGTGGAATTTATTCTAATTAATTTCATTTAATTAAAATATTTAATATTTATCTATTGGGACTTAAAAAAATAATATTATCATTCATCATTAATAATTTATTATACAAAATCAAATCTTTTAACTAAAAAAAAGTATTTTACACTATTCATAATAAAATGATGTTTCAAAGAATACCCCCAAAAATTCACCCTTGGATAATTTTGATGTTCTAATTTAAAAAAATGATTTTTATTTTATCTAATTCAATTTATAAATGTTTCTGAAGTTACATTTATTATTAAAAAATATTCATTCATGAAAACAATATTATTAACACAAAAGGACTTTCCCAAAAATATTATCTATCATTATCATTATGTTTTATTTATATAGAACAAAGATATTTTAAAATTAGTTATTACTTTGTTTAATATCTATGTTATAATTATCATATATAGATAATTAAAATAATAAAAGAGACATTTTTTAGAAACTCAGTGTTGCGTGCATCGTATGCCAAGTGGGTGTTTCTTATAGCACAAGAAAAGTTGGTATTTCATGTAAACACAAGAAAAGTTGGTATCACATGTGAAAGGAATGTTTGAATTATTGATTATATATATATATATATATAACTATTTCCAGTGTCATGTGAATTGAAAAATAATAAAAATTTAAATTTAATTGAAAAATAATAATTCTCAAAATCTCAGGGTGTTACAGTGATCATGGTTAATGAAGGATGCATGACACTCCCATGGAAACCTGTAAGAAGCTTAAAGTCATCGGTGATGAATCTTCCTCACCTAACAAGATCCCTTTGTCTTGTTATCCTCACCACGCGAAGCCTCCCAGGTAACTCTACCACACTCTAAGAAAGAATGAATATATTTTTACGTGGAATGGTTGCATACCCCCATATAACCCATATCAGTCATGAGACAGATCACAAAAAATTTAATAAATACCCTATAGAATTTAATCTCAGTCTCTCATAACTCTAAATCAATGTCACATAAATCAAACGGGGTCAAAAGGGAGTAGGCGAGGTGCATTCTTGGTCGCTTAATGGTACGAAACACACCTATTACACCCATAGTGGTGCCCGAAAAGACCACTAGAATATCTATCCTTTTCCCGGGAGAAACTGAGACAAGTCACTCAATGTATTGAAAAAACCTTTCAATATGAACTCGGATCTTTTAAATGATCTTATTCATTACAATGGAACAACATCCAAACCTTGGACACATATGAATGATCAACCAAGTCCCCAATAATTCGATATAATACAATATTGTAAGCACAATGGGAAGAGACTCGCAATAACTCAAAATCCGATGATACCCTCAGTGACTCGTCTTGACACATAGTTCTATACCCCTTCACTGACTACAGTCTGGAATCACGATTGATATGACACACAAATCACCATACAACCAGCATGTATATTCCTATAAGTTCCCTAACCTGGCATGAAAAATAGATAGTGATAAAAAAGAATGGAATATGATACTATGGACAATTGGAATCTAGACAATTTGAATCTCAGCCTCTATGGATTTTGTCAGTAAAACTGATCACATGACTGATAACTCTTCATTAGGTAATACGTTGACAGATAGATGGAGAAACCATGAGCCAAACATAAGTTCTTTAACATGACCATTCATATATCACATGAAGTAAATATTTAAATATAGTATGGAACATAACACATGTCTTCCAAATCACACAAGACTCAATGGAACTGGTACAGAAACATCCTAAGGACAGTATAATGCCTGGGTTATAACCATGATTACATGTAAAATACTTAATAACAAGACATGTTTGTTGGCCGTCATGCGATCTGGGTGTGTCACTCAATGAAATGCGACATTAATTTGACATGTCACTGATATCTCATGACAGTCCACTAGCATTCCATGTGAGATAAATGGAATAATACAAACATATTAGAGAAAGTCACATGGTCCACCCTATAAAAACCACTTTGTTCCCATAATATCGTCAGGGTTTATCACCCAGGACTTGAGACTCCCATAAAAAGATCAAATGACTCTTATAATAGTGTTTTATCATATCATTATTATCCCACACAAACTATTATGACACCCTCCATATGTCAAATGACTAGTCATGCAATGGCTCCCTAGGCTATTCCACAATGGCCCTTGCAGAAGCCCCCATATGTCTCAAGCTTGGCCATGTGATGGATTCCAATAAACTCTGAATGGGATATAAGAAGCCCTGCACAACAAAATGTCTAGTCAATATGGTTTCCTAGGAATTGATATAAATTTCAATATTTAGTGTGGAAGCCCTGAATATAGGGCATCCTTAGTGTGTAATCCCAAACTTAAAGGGAACTACAATGACTCTGACTCCTGTCATATCCGAAGATACATAGTATAAATATCCCCATATTTCATGACCTGTATTGTTCATCAAGGTAAATCCCAGAATCTAAGAGTGTTATTCATGGAAATAAAATAGATTATTTTTATCCATTTTTTCTCACAATGATCATGGATCAAATGGTCTTAGGGTGTAGTGATGATCATGTCATCTACACTATAAACCCCCATGATGGTATAGGGAAACAGTTGTGTGTAATCCCCAACATAAACTAAACCAAAATGAATATAATTTTTGGAACAACTAGGATAGATAGGAGACCATCCTAAGGACCAAAATCAAATAGAACACTACTTTCAATACAAGTCTTTCCATGAATCTGACATGTCAACAAGCAGGACTAAATTTGTCCCAAGAGATGATCACTCTATCTCATCCATCAAAAGACTGAGAAACCGATAATGATATGATGAATCTGACACCTACCATAACCATGATACATAAGATGTATCTATAAGTCCTGAGTCCTAAAATAAATCATCTCATGTTTTTCCCAACGCATATGTCCAACATCATGAGAAATGAAATGATCATTTTCCATACCTTGTATCTCACATAGATAATTACTCACATGATATTAGGTGTTCAAGATTATCATATAATATTCACTATGAGTCTCTTTAACGACAGGCGAAACCATTAGAATAATGAAAACTCAGATTCTTTCTATACTTGAGATATGTAGGAAACCCCATTTGGGGTTGAACTCAAATATTTGGTGTCTTAGTACCAGAACATAGGTCCTCACTACATGAAATTAAACTACATGGGATGTACCAATGACATGCGATTTGATTCTTTCAAAAATTAAGATACATAGGACACTTCATAATGTCATGATACTGTCCTCAGAATAATAACTTCCCCTTATATGAATGTATATTATAAATCATTTGGTTATCGGCTTCAGCATATAAGGAACAACATGTTATCAGAAAATGATGATGAACATCAGATACATATAGATGGATTCACCAAATAGATCCCAAATTTTTTCAAATGATAGAGAATAAACATAAAGTGATTTTTAGAGTAATCGGTCCCATTTTGGGATTTGAAATAGATTCACGGATATATCTTAAATTCAAAAGAGAGTCATGGAGTACGCAATAATTCCCCAAAATACGGTGTTATGAGCCAGAACTCCCATCCTCTCGACCAATGCGATTCCTCAAGATTCAATGGGCATGAAAACTCGAATGACTACCGACCATTGGAAATAAGGTCAATACCAAGATATGGATTAGGTAACCATTTGATGTTTCTATGGAAGATAAAACAGATGGAAAACATGAAATGTGTGATTGAGCAAGGCCATAAAATATCCCTCAATCAAAAAATCAAATGGGGAACCCATTTAGTGTCCATGTCAAAACCAATTGAAACAGTATCCTAGGATTATAACACATTTATATCATAACAAACATAAATTTATGTCATCTTAGATGTAAAATAATTTTAAAAGATTACATGGGAAATTTATTGAAAAAATATACATTCCACTTTGGAAAACACAATTTAAAAACTATTCATTTTTTCAAAATCTTTATATTCCTAAAAAACCTTTTAAAATTATACATGAATATTTAAAATAACATAATGGACATGAATATGGGATATTATAGTCATTTCGTACCTTTTTAAACTATGAAACCTTCCACATTTTTGGTAAAATCCAATTTGAATTATTTGGAAAGAGCGATGAAGATTTTTTTTGAAAACACATTGTTAATTTTGGAAACATGTTTATAATTAATTCGTAAAATAATAAGGGACTAATATAATTATTTTTGAATACAATTTTAGAAAACATGGTCTTAGAAGAAAATATATTTCAACCTGAAGAGAGAAATAATGTCATATTCTGTTAAAAACATTTTATAAATTATTTTAGGTACCATAGAGTGGGATAATGGTGATATAACAAGTAAATACAATGAAATACCATAAAAATAAAAATAAAGAGATTCATGAGTGATTGAACGTAACATTTCACCATTTTATGTATCCACACAAATAGTCCTAATAAATTATGAAAATAAAACATAAAACTCTATCCACTTTGGTAACATTTAATAAAAATTATCATGAATGAATAAAATTAAATTCAAATTATAACATAATTAAAGTATTTATAGTTATTATATAACATTACAAATACATATTATATACAACTAAATCTTCATAATAGGTGCAAAACCTAATATATGTCATAAAGAAGGAAAATTCAGAAAAAAATGCATTATTGTTTAGGAAACATTGAAAACATAAAAAAAATAAAACATGGGTACTAAAAAATATATGTTAATACCAATAATATTAGTTATAGGAATTATCAAATAATTTACTAGGCATTATATACCTTAAATAAAAGAAACACGTTGTTAATATAGCTTGTGTCACACGGAAATTAAGAAGTAGGTTGGAAATCCCTTACTGTAAGTATTGAATTCCTTTTTACTCATTTGGTCCTCCTATATAATAAATATAATTGTATTATAAATAAATTATAGAATTAAAAATACACATATCTTTCCACATATGACTAAAATTCTTATTTTTATTACTCTTTTATTAATGATTTCATCTTGAAGTCACATTTCAGGTACTAAGAACTTTTCTTATTTGTATATGTTTTTATTTGTTATGTTTTGTTCTAATAAAATGCTCATGGTTCAACAAAAATTCATATAAAAATCATAAAATAATTTAAATATTTATGTCTATATTATACTTTTATTTCCAATCATGAATGATGGTTTTGAAAAATGATGTTTTTTATGATCATAGACATGGTAGGCAGTATGTATGCATGAGCAACGTTTCCATTTTTCAACGATCATTATGGAAAAAAGGTAACTAAATTTTTATCATTACATAAAGATCATAACGTAAAAAATAAAACATTAGTTAATTAAATATAGGTTTCAATATTATCTATGTGGTGGAGTGATGAATTGCGAGAGTCACATTATTTGGTGAAGGCGGTAGTCCACACGTACACAAACAATGTCATCATCTTTTAGTGTTTGAAAATTTAATAGAGAAAATTATATATATTATATTGTTATAATGATTTATATTTCATTAATATAATAAATATTTCATTTATTCAACATATATTCATTAAAAATATACTGGTTATATTTCATTTAAAGTGTTAGTGAAAAGGAATAACATCGATTTGGGAGGTAGTAGTCTGTCGTACACACAAAATACATCATTGTAACACATATGGAATAGAAGGTAAAAAGGTACATATATGATATAATTAATAAATAGATATAATTTAATTATAAATATCATATATATAAATTATATACTTCATAACACCCAAACACGATAGGTTTTAATAGAAAAATGAATGCAATTGGTTTGTGAGGTGGCTATTTATCTAACACACAAACAATAATTTTGTTAAACATTTTATGGAAGTATATAAGTTTTAGGTTATTCTAATACCATAAAAACATATAAATAAATGTCATATAATGATTTTATTATATTATAAGGGGTTAATATTAATTTTAGGAGGCTGTGTAAGAAAAACATTAAAAATGCCTTTTGAAGAACGTTAACTCTTTTTTAGGTATACTCCTTAGGATTTTGCCAAGAGCATTTATAGGATGAATTTATTCTTAAAAAAGGAATATTGAATTCTAATATAGTATTTGGTAAGTTATTTTTTCATTTATTTGAAGACAAAAATAGTTTTATGGTGTGAGGAAGAGAGGAAAGTGGGATGACATTTTAAGAGTGAGGTGAGTGACAAACTTGTAATTTTTTAAAATAAAAATGTGTGACCACAATTTACAGGATCCAAAAGTATAAAAAATGGATTACTATAGACAATTATAAATTATAGTTTTCTTAATATGTTTCTTAAATATATTTTAGACATATTTAAACAATCTTTTACCATTATTTTTTCAAATTTTACCCCCAATAATACAATAATTACATTAACCGTAGTAATTAATTTGTCCTCTTTTCAGTATTAATTTTGGCCAAAAATTTATTTGGAATTATTAGATAATATAAATTATTCTGATTCCTCACATGGAATACATTTCTCAAAATTAAATTGACATAATTGAAAACTTTTAATTTAATATTATCCCAGTAGAAACGATGAGAAAATGAGTTTTCAAATAAAAAAATGTTAAAAAGTTAACTATATTTTTATATCCAAAATAAATTTGAAAATAGATAAAATTTCCTAAATCGGAAATAAATAATTATAATTTATGTAATTTCTATTTATAACCATATTAAAATGTAATTCATCATTATTCAAAATTTAAACTAAAAGGATGTTTTCAAATGTAATTCATCATTTTAAATATTCATCCATAAAACTGATCCTTTTAGAAAATTGTAAAATATTAATCGTAATAATATTATGAGATTATAATTTAAAAAATTGTTTCAATTTTATCATATAAATTTTAAAAAAGTTAAAATAAATTAAATTAAGTTCACTAAATGTAGATATAACTACATTTTAAAATAATATATTTTTTAAGTGTAAAAATTTATTAATTGTAAACTGTTTTCTAGAAAAAAACATAATTGTAATGTTAAATATATTAATTAATACATATTATATAATTTAAATTAAAAACATTTCCCAAAATTGTTTGATTGATCTATTTAGGTAAAACTTGTTTGTTTTCATGAAAATAAATTTTCAAAAAGGATTTCCTTTATTTTCAAATAGTTTTTATTTTTATTTTTATTTAAGTGGTAAACTGATAATTGATATTTTGTAAATGTGTAAACTATATATTTTCATTAATTATTTAATTATTTTAATAAATTAAATCCCAAAGTATTCATAATAACTTTCATAATTATATTGTATTAATATGATAATTTTGATTAAACTTGGTGTTGTGTGTAACAGATGACAAACTCAATGAAACGTGTAATTCAAGCTAAACATACTATTTCTTTGTATTGAAAAATATCAAATACATTAAAATAATTTGAAAAAATACATCATCAAAGTGTAGGGTGTTACATTCTATCCCCCTTAAAATGAATTCCTCCAGAATAATTCATCTCGGTTATCAAAGGTTTAACATTTGAAAATTCCATCATTGAAACCCATATCATAAAAATGAATAATAAAACATCCCTTAAAAAGGTAATTTTGGAAACATAAATGTTACCTATAGTAACTCATATCTATGATTCCACATAGGTTAACATTGATGGGAAGTGAATAATATCAAAGAGAATAAAAGCATAAAAAATTTTAGAATGCAATAGAGAACATTGATCACAAGAAATCAGGTGATCCATTAAATGTTAATGACAACAAAACCACAGACCTAAGAGGTTTTAAATTGGTCATTAATATCATAAATGAAGTTGATAATGGGAAAACATTGTATACTTGGACACTTTCCAAAGTTTTGAATAATTTCCATGAGAATATATACATATATGATTTCATTCCATTACATAAGCACAATCCCAACATTTGGTTTGCCTTCATAAATTTACACTATGTCTCTTACTCTAAGATAAGAATTTTTTTTCATGTTTGATGAACTGAATTAGATACATTAAATAACAATATATCCTTCCATAGATATCAATTTACTATCAAATACAAAAAAGGTAAATGATGTTATCCAACATATATAACACATCAAATCGTGATTTAATATATTATTCTATAAAACCTCATTCAAAGTTCAACATAAATTATTATATAAATGGTTAACCATAAAACCATTCAAAAATTAATAATTTAATAATAAGGTAATTAAATTTCTCAAAATAAAGATATCATTAATCCAATAATTATCATAATGTAGCTCTTGGTTATCACATAGAACATATGTGAATAAATTAGTAATATATTTTTTTGAATCAGGGTAATAACCATAATTTCTATAAATCATTCTTAAAAAATACACACATTCTAATTTCTTTAATAAAACCACATATTATTGAATATATTCTATTAATCCAATAATGTTTTAAACTATATCAATGATAACATAAACCACTTTGTCCACAAATCATTTATCAATTTCATGTTCATCTATACTATCCAATTAAATTATTCATATCAACCATCTCTTTCTCCAAAATGAAAAAATTCCCAACATTTTTAACATATCAAGGGTTACCATCTGGTAATCATGATTTTACAATATAACATAAACTTGATAATAATTCAATTTTTTTGGTTATCAACATCAATCAAAATACTATTACTAATCCACATTGGAATATTATACTGAAAAATCCCTATATATTTCATAATTACCAAAGTACAACAAATACATACATCAATAATACCACTTTCAACTCAAACATTAACTATACTTCATCATTATATTCCTTAAGACCTCTTTCTTTTCATTTTTCTTTTGTAGTCTCTTCATCGTCAACAAGAAAACCATTACTTGTACAACCATTATGATTCCTTTCACGAGCTTCCCCCTTAGTACATTGATGTTTCACAATACATACATTCCACATTTAGAAAATTAAACAATTAATGGTTCCATAGGGATAAAATTATTCTCATCCATTATAATTTATAAATATCCATTTTTCACTAAAATTACATTCATTTTGTGCTTATTTTACACTATCAAAACATCTTCTCATGAACCTGATACATTCCCTTGAGTGATTCTTCCTAGATTCTCAAAATGAATGAAAATTAATCTTCTTTCTTACATGTTATCCACTAACAGATCTCTTATAAAACTATATCCTTCACATCCATGGTGAGTATGGTAGTTAATTAATATTCACATGGTAATTAATGATTCATGATAACTAATTAGCCATAATAAAAATATACATAACATGGGTTATCATCCCATTTGGACTGTCTCCAAAAAAAATTATATCACTTTAAATATTAACCCAATTATTTCTTGTTAGTTCCATTGACTAAAACTAAAAACATTATAGTGAGATACAATTATCATTGTAGGGAACCAAAAAAATTCGATAAAATTACTTATAGGATGTATAAATAACGAAATAGTCATTTTAATATATGAAATCTCTATAATCATATTTTATTCGTATTCACCATCTATTTAATTCCTTTTATGATGGTTTGTAATGAATTTGTGAATTTATAATTCATATCCCCCAAGAGTGTCAAAATAGTTGTGATGGAAGGAATGTTTTCATTCCCTAGGGGATGATAAACTCCATCTCAATTCACCATTTCCATAGTTATTACACATATGTACCTCTATTTCAGAGCCACATCCACTTTTTGTATCCATATAGGGAGGAATTTCTTCGAAACCATTTCCTTTATCCATTAACAATATTCCTATTCATTTTTCTTCTCTTTGGATCATTATTTGAGTTTTTCTTTAATATATGTCTAGAAATATGTTACAAAATATACCTAGGGATCTCACTAAAATTTTCTCATCCAAGTTTCCAAAGGATAAGTAAATGTTTTCCTTAACAAGATCTACAAAGGTCCAGGCTTGTTATACATGGATATTAAAAAAATTTAGGATAATATTCAATACATCACACAAAAACATCATAGATCACTGTAATAGTTTACTTTCATTAGGTACAAGGTACCCAATACTTTTATTTGGTTAAGGACCATCCACATAAATAAAAAATAAATACCCTCTTTAGTTTTTCTGAGAACACAAGTTTGATCCCATATTTTTTAAGGTATTTCCCTCTCTGAGGTTCTTGTTTTCACCATCATAGTCATGTATTTTTCCAATAGATATATTTTTTTGGGGGGGAAATTATATAATGTCTAGGGATGTATATTTTTTTCAGTTAATGCAGTCCAGTTATAAAAGGATCAAGTGATTCCATGGGTTCCTGATAATTTTAGAAGCCCAAATAAGGCTTTGGTTATTTAAAAAGTAAATGGGATGAAAAAATATTTTTAGAATAGTTACATGCTGTTTAACGATATTATACACAATGTATATGTTTCTAGATATATGTTGTGAATGGTTATGTGTCATGAAGTAATTCACAAAATTTAAACAATAAATATAGTTTAAATATTTTACACACTGTGAATTTTTTTTTAATATATAATAATCCTAGTTGATGGGGTTTCCAACATATCCCATTTACTAGATGTTTATAATGTGTAACTATATTACATGAAATTTAATTCCATAACCTTATATTTTGAAGATTGTTGTGTTGCTGATTTCTCTATTCCAAAACATGATGCTTCTTCCTCTCAACCCAAAGGATAATTCTAGGTGATTTTGGAGTGACTCCATTAGTTCTAGATGTCTTATTGTTCAATTTATCCTCAGGAAAGTGGTTCTTCTTTGGTTCCATATTCCCTCCCATTAATCTCTAAATGTTTCAGTGGATTTACATGACTATGTGCACTGCATGATTTGATCTTGATCATCTTTGATCTAAGCACTTTCTTGTGATCATATTCACCTTATTCTATATTGGAAATTGTTTTTGGAATATTTATTTTATTGATAGTTAAATGTAGGCAGTCTAAACCTAAACACTAAGGTTAGAAAATAGTGGATTAAATACAATATTGAAATTTCCCCAACATACATGCTCCATAATTTATTAAATAATGAATTTAATTGTTCTTTGGATTCCCATTGGATCCACAAGGTTCTTGACATGGAGTGGGGCTACCATTCGTGTGAGATAACCCCTGATTATTAAGTGATATATTTAAATGCCCTAATTGTTTTTATCATGACATTGATTTTGGTTATTTTCTTGATATTGATTCACCTTGTCTTCAATTTTTTTTACATAACATTCATGTTGTTGGTTATAAACAATTGATTTAGGAAATGTGTAATTGAATGATAAATTGTTTTTTCATAATAAACCATTAGTCCATATGACATGACATTGTGATGTCCTTGTTGCCATGTCATGTATTGTGATTACATGCTAAAGTAATTATGTAGCAGGATTGACCTAGTAATACGTGATGATATTCTTATACAGAGATCTTGTCTCAGTGATATATACTGAAATTATTATATAGTAGTCTTTGCCCAGTGGATCATGATAAAATTATTATATAGAGGGATTGGCCTAGTGAATCACACTGAAATGATTATATAGTGGGCTGGTCACACTGAAACATTCTGAAATAATTATATATGGTCTATGCAAATTTGACATGATCAAATGCTTATAAAGAGGGTTTGACCTAGATTTATGTTCTGATTTACTTGGATATAAGTTTATAGAAGGCATTGTTGTAAGACATTATCAATGACATTTTTACATGGTGTTGAGGCAAGTTATATTTTAACATGGTTATATTTTTATGGTTCGCATGGAAAAGAGACACAATCAGAGACATTATATAATATCACTAAAGGAGTTTAATTTGGTATTAATTTCATTAATTAATTAATTTATACAATATCTTATCGAATTTATACATAAACTTGTTATCAGATTAGCGTGTTTAGACATAGTTCTATCGATTTACTTAGTTAAAATCACACCCTTTTTAGGCCATCATTTTCACCTGAGTAGATTATATAGATTCAGGTTTATAAAAGAAAGTGAACCTTGTTGTTAAATGTTTTTTGGGGATGTGCTATATTTTAGAGTTGGTAGATATATGGCATTCGAGATAGGTTACTTTTGTGTAATTTTTTGAGTCTTCAAGTATTTTATTTTGTTAAACATAGATATTGAAATTTTGTTATATTATATATTGTAATTATATTATTCCATTATTATTTATTGGTTTATTTTGTTGGATTTTATTTTTGGTATTCTGATGTATTTTATTTTTTCCATTATTTTGGCAGAGTGATATTTATTCATTTATTTATATTAAATTTATATTCTATTGTAATCTATAAATCCATGGGGTATAGTGTCTCCAATATACATATAACACCACTAATTCTAGTTAGTATCCACTGTCTCATTGGTAGGAACACTTATGATCTAGTAACTAAACCTTTCCAATCACATGACAAAGTTCTATATTAAGAGACATTACGATGTTGAATTAGAGGAATCCATGTTTCATTTCTATTTCCCTACTATTTGATTAACACTACTAGAAATTTAACCTATAGCCACGGATCTATAACCACGGTTATATAGGTCCTTGGCTATAGGTGGTTTATTTCCATAGTTTATTTTTTAAACCATGGCTACACTATTATATTCCCTTATTTTTTTGATTCCCATCGGGATCCTCCTCCATCCTTGATATGCATCCCATTTTTTTCAATTCCATTCGGGATCCTCCTCCATCCCTGTTACACGACACTCTCACCGCAGTTCCCTCCACCCCTGATGGCCTCTCCTCCTCCCCGATGACCTCTCTCACCATACCCTCCTCTATTCCCCCGTGGCTTTCCTATTTCTCCCTCGATGTCTTCCTCTATCACTGGTCCTCACCAGCTTTGGTTCCTCCATCCCTTGTCGTGGTTCATTCATTCACAGCGCGGATTCTCCAATCACTGCTCGGCTTCTCCATTCAGGGTTTCCCCATCCCTTGAGTGGTACTCCCTTACTCCATACCATTCTTTAGGAGTTCCTCCTCCATTTGGTGTGTTGGCAGAAGGGTTCCTCCATACCATTCTTCGGGCCTTCCTCCGCCATACGGTGCGTTGGCCCAACTAATTTGTATTGGTGAAGAATTGGGGGTTCCAACTAGGTCATTGGACTCACCCAAACTCACATACACAACCTGGGTTTCAATATAAATAATGAGACCATATTGTTTTATCTTAGGGTAAAAGTATTTATTGGATATTTAAATGTAGTAAATTTCTAGTAAGTTACATAGGAGAAGGATTTATTAGGCTGTATTATGTATGTTTGTCCATATTCCAATTTTATTTTAATTATAATTTAGCATTTATTGATGACCCTTCCATTTTATTTATATATGATTCGGTGTTTTTTTGTTATTTATTCTATGATAATTTAATCTTCTACAATTTATAGATTAATTTATTTCTAGTCTAGAATGTGGGGGATTAATTGAATCTCTATTTTTTTCTACATGTTTTTTTGATGTCTGTTATATTGATGGGTGATTCCGAATTTTTAGTAGATTTGGTCATGACCCTCAAGCCTTATATTATAGAGAACAATTTCCTGATGAATATTCGAGGACCTCACCACTAGTTATAAGAATTTGGTGTATGGTTAGTTGAACTTGAGGTCATGTAGAATCCATGTTTGGGTTCATTTTGTGTGGTCCATATTAGGGTGTCACACACACACACAAACTCACATAGGAATCCCATAGATATAATCCACATATCCTTGATAATACAATAACAATATGTAATTTACATACTGAATAATCCCAAAGAATACTACAAACCTTTATTAACTGAAATATTATTTTTAAATAGATAAGGGTATCCCATGCCTCTCCCAAAACATATATTATAAGTAATGACTAATGTTTTTATGGGTTGTGAAATCCTGATGAAATTAAAATTTTAATTCTAGAAGTCGGGGATACTCCATGAATTGGGATTAAAATTGGAAATATCAGAATTGGGATTAAAATTGGAAATATCAGAATTGGTATGGACCTTCCATGAGTGGTCGGTCACCATAATATTTGGAATAGGTTATATGATGATATTATGGACAATTATGCCATTATTTGTCTTATGTGAGGATTATAAGAGGATTAGTCCCCACTGGAATTTAAATCGTGACCAAACATATGCGATGAGCATAAGGGGACTAGTCCCCACTAGACCTAAAATCATGACTAGAATTTTGTGATGAGCACAAGAGGACCCTACCTTTCTATATATGAAAAGTATAAGATTTATTATGTGATAAGAATAGGATGATTCACCTTTCCTAATGCATCATAAACCCATCATTCCTCATGTGATGAGAATGGAATTCCTTCAGCCTCACTGGCTTCTCCATTCACAACTCATCCATTCGCGACATCTCCATTTGCGGTTCCTCCACCCCTCACGTGTTCATCTCCTCCCACATACCCGTCTTCGGGTGTACCTCCTCTATCTGGTGCATCAGTCGATGCTTCCCCTATCTAAGATTGAGCTCCCTATCCTCCGCCCAACCGAACTTCCCTTCCCTGCCTGCTACTCTAGTGAAGGACTCAATTGGCTCCCTGATCTCATGACATTGGCTCACGCAATGGAACCCTACCCACACTGTCACTCCCTACTCTCGTGACATCGGCTCAGGCAAAGGAACACTACCCTCTCCAGATATGTGAAAGGTGCCCTACCCACTCCCTGCTCTTGCGGATGAACCCTCCCTGCCAAGGGATTGAAACTTCTGGCTCCCTCCTATCATGATTCACCCCTTCTTGCAGGTAATCACAATTCTTACATCTCTTTGAATGATATGAATCCTCATCTTCCATTTATTTATTTCTTGCCAAATTAAACATATGTTGAGATATTTGTTGTAAATTGTGTGTTGTATTTCATGTTGTAATTTTTACTTCCATGATCATTGATATCTAATAGCCTGTTTTCATTTTTTGACTAGCATATTTCCAAGAGTGCTTTCGATTTTATTTTCATTAGGGAGATTTCCATAGAGAATCCACTTCTGTTGTTTAGATTGTAAATGATATAATTATTTATTCTTTTAATTATTTGTTTTCCAATTATTGAGATCAAATAGATATGGTATAGAACCCGATTTTTATGATAATGCATGATGAAGGGCTACTGCTGATCCATTGAGAGTAACAGATTCCATGGTTAGTAATAAATTTTTCATTTCTTAGATTGGTGATGAGATTTTTTCTTGGAGAATAGAGTGTGCAAGGACTGGTTTTTGATACATGACAACGGGTTTTCAGTCAAGGAACATATTGGGGACAAAATTGAGATACCCTATGTTAGGTTTCAAAGCACATGTCAAATAGTTCTAAAAGTTAAGGGTTTCATAGTTGTATTGTTTTTTTAATTGATATTATTTAGGGATATTTGAGTTGTTACTCAATACATTATTTTTTATATATCATTGTATTTATAATTTCTATTTTTGACATTCTATATGATGAACTATTTTTTAAGTGCTAATAGTCTTATTCACCACATATTTATATTGTACTCTATTGTTTTGTGATTTGATTAGAAGATTATATCATCTGGTCAACATCAAAAAGATGAGGATGGATGTTTATTTGGTTTTTATTTTACAATTATCACCCTATTATAGTTTCATATCATATCACATCACATCTAAAACCAATAAAATAAAATGTTTTGTAAACTAAAATGAAAATTATTTTTTTCATCTAAGAGATTAAAAAAAGACATACCACATATGTCCAAGCAGAATAGAAAGGATATCATTCTAAGATCATTATCACTCAATAATTGAAAAGGAAACTCTTGAACCACAATGTAAAATTATATAATGAATAAAAATTGTCTAATTATGAGATCTAGAAAAATTTGGCAATATTGACAGGTAGACTTTCCTGAGTTCTCGCGTGTTATCTAATGATTCCTTCTTATCCCTCTTTATTTTAACGTTCTCGACATTAAAATATTTTTCTCAAGCTCATATCCTCATAAACAACCTTAACACTACACTTCCTCAACATCCTCTCCATGGAAGTCTTAACTGTGCACTATTACTATCATGTGAGAAGAACTCATCACTACAAACTAAATTAAAAAAACCCTATTTTCTACTAGGTGAGGCATTGTGTCTGATATACCTAGATAAAATTTTGTCTTAATTCACACTTCTTTTACTTTTACAAAAAATTCCAGAAACTTCTCCTACTATCAATGATCAAAATGACACGTATAACAAAACAATATACATGTCAGATTCTTTCAGTCGTAGACAACTTCATTAAGCACATAACCAAGTCCAAGATTATTCATCCAACCAGATCTCAATCATGACTTACCTTTCCCAAAACATTCTCCAGGGAACTCAAGAAATCCCTATAATCATTAAACAACTTCACCCACTAGCTCAAGATCAAAATCATTGCCTCAAAATTATCTTCTCAATTATAAATTAGAGCTTTTTTTTAAATCATTTTTCACCCTTCTATAGTGCCCTTAGAACATGGGTTACCATGATTAATGTGACGTATCTCACTTACGCAAGTCATCTTAATCATCCAAAACCTTATTTCCAACCTAGGTCAGCATCATACATGAATTCAAGCTTCTCCACATTTCAATATCCATTCTTTCAAAAGACAAAACACCCAAAAAAACCCATTTTATTAATAGCCATCAATTATTTGAACTCAAAACAAATCATATTTTCTTGGGGAATATATCTTGAACATCAACATTTGAATTGACATACCACTACCTTTCTTCGATACCACTCTACTCATCCTCAACAAAACGTAGGAATATTATTTGTTAAATATTCTATATTTATGAAACTAAAATAATAAGGAAATTGGAGGCTCCAATATTTCATTTTTATTCAACCAAAATAGGGAACACTATCCATTGAATAAAAAACATTGTCTGTAATAACCTAATAGTTGACTGATGCTTGCCTTCAATTCCATATCCACGGAAATTTACTTAAAAAATTTATTTGGAAATCACTTCAATCCTACCACTTTATTCATTCATCATTGTTCCCATTTTGTTTATGCTGAAATTCAAGGTATCTTCTCTATTCCGATTCTTATTCTCTAATTCATCATCTTCGATCATCACATTTAAAACTCTTGTATGAAATCCCATTGTTCCACAATATCTTATAAGTCTAGGATATCTTTGTTTAAATAGGATGAACACATCCTTGACTGGAACTTGATGTTTTTTCCACATGTTCATAATTAATTATTTTTAGCTCTATAATAGTCTAAAAAACCACTTCCTTTCTAGAAACAAATATTATAATCACGTGAATTTAAATTGGTTTTAATATCTATTTTGGTGAAAAATACTTCTACACCAGCATTATATTGACAAATACTAATCCATTAATAACTAGTAACTACATTGATCTAAATGAAATTATTATCTATATAGCTACATATTTGTATTTATTTTCTAGTATACATATTTAGGTATGCGCTTATTTCCAGTATGCATTACTAGTTTTCACTCACATAGAAAATAAGTGTGATATAGCTACTGTATTAATTTATTTTTCACTATGGACTACTAGTATGCACTTATATAGAGAATAAGCGCATTAATATTAGTGCCTTCCGGTTTGAACTTGTTGTCCAAAATTTTTTATTGGAAAAAATCCAATATATGTGTAAGTGAATTTATAGTAGACAATTATTTTAATGATTACATAGAAATAGAAGAGAAAAAAATATAGAGGAGAAAGAGTTTTGAGAGAAATAATATATATATATATATACAATCATATGTATTTATTATGATGTACTATTAGTATATTATTTCCATACTTATGATATATTTTTTGTATATTAAATAAATCATCATATGTACATCTAGAGAAGAAATCCAAATCAATTAGGATGAAATACTCTTCATATTACATTCATAGTTATGTTAATATAACAACACTACATCATAATTAAATCAAATAGTACATCTTGAATTGAATAAATTTCAATTCAAGATTATTATCATTTTGAAAATGTTAACATATTTTAAGGGAATATATTAGGATATATTAATAATTGAGTTTGTAAGTTGACAAATTATAATGTATCATTGATTAAATCATAAAAATACATTGTGATTTATATACAATGATATATTTTAAACTGTTTTTATAACATCAATTATACATAGAATGTAATAATCAGTTGTATTTATAATAACAAAGGAAGTGTTATTTATTCAATTAGAGGAGTTGATTTGAGTTTCTTTAGAAAAAATCAACTTAAAATCAAGTTTGTGAACACAACAATTGTAAACTACAATTGAAATTTTAATCATAAGAGATCCAACTCAATTATGTTGGTTTATTTATTATTATATATTTTTTGTTTTTTTTGATTAGTACATCACAATAATACATTGATTTAATAACATAATTGATCCAACTCATTTATGTTCACATCCAATAATTGATGTTATCATAATAAATACATTTTATTATTATACATTTATGGTTTTTTATAATGTTAGTATAATAAACTTTAGAAATACATTATTAAACCCTGTTTTCATATGATGAATCATTATTTTTATGGTCTGACTATAAATTTTATTGTATTACAGGTTGTTCCTTCTGATGTAACCTCTCGAAAATCTGTTTCAAGTACTACAACAATTCCATCTTCATACTCAATAGTATGAACTATTTAATTTTCTTTCTGTTTCAAGATTATATTGAAACACAATTTTTTTTATGTAAACCTTCACATTTTATTTGTCAAACTCCTTTTTCATTCTATGAAATCTATTATTGAAAATTACTTAAGCTATTATTTTTCTACAACTTCTAAAAAATTAGATTTTCAATATGTTATGTATTCTCCTCTTCTTTTCCATAGCTATTTCTATATCAGTTTTATATATTCTAGCAACATACACCTTTCATTCAAGGTTTGATAATTAATATCCTGTTCTGATTTTTCCACATTCATTCTAGGTGTGGAACAATGTATTATTTTGTTCAAGACATTTCCTATTAATTCATTTAAATTCTTAGGATATTGTTCCATGATCTTCTACTTTTCATATTAGTTTTGTGATGTCCGTTATTGTGTGGTCTTATAAAATGGTTCAGCTTACTCCCCAAACTCCATGATATTTGTTCTATATTTTGATCATTACCCATATCTAGAATTATGGAATGATTCATCCTCTTCATGGAATGGATCTTTGTTAATAACTAGTTCCCTTAATATCCAACCATTTCCGTCTCCAAAATTTCTCAGCCTCATTCACCATGGAATGGGGCCGGCTGTTGTGAAATTTTCATTCACCATATCACTTTTATCTTGCTCCCGATAAATCATTGTAAGCTCCAAATCTGTCCAACTACTGATTATACTTTAATAAACATAATAAACAACATCAAAAACCATTTTACTTTCCACCTCCACATGCGCATCGATATAATTCCTTGTGATCCAATTCTCTATATATTTTTAAGAATTCTCTTTTTATAATGTCATTAATATATTCCTATGCTTTAATCATTTTACATCATTTTTTATTTTAAAAATAACAACACACAAGATCATTGGTTACAAAATTCTCCCCATTTGGTGTTCATTCTCAGCTCTACTCCCCCTTTCTCACGTAACATCTTTCACAAGATATATGATGGAAAAAAACATCTTTTCATGCCTCCAAATATGAATTTCATACCTTAGTCCCCTTGTTGGATAGAATAACTCCGGATTTTGTAATTTTTAATATTAGAAATAATTTCATTAAACCCACCTATAATTTCCATAGTAAATTACAATTAGTGAATTCTACACTTTGAATTGAGTTGTAGACATATACTCTAGGCCTTGTGAGTTGTATATTTATTTACAATATTTTAAGCCAACAAACTTGTTTGTTATGTGTCACTCACCTATTTGACCTACCACATGATTAAATGGACTATTATATAAGTGTTTACACCTCATTTTCTACATCCCTTTCCTCAATCATTCATGTATTATTCAAATATTTAGTTATGAATTGTCTAGGTATTAAGTAGTTTATGGTATTGCAGAAGTGAAGGGCTACACCCATCATCTGTTTTAGGAACGTTCCTGATTGAGGATGGTCCCTATAATTTCTTCATGCTACAAATCCTACTTGGGAAGCTCTCTCAAATTCTATATAATCAGGTATTCCCTGTAATTGCAGGATGTTCAATGCAGTAGCTTAAAGAATCCACTTTTCTTCATTTTTATGATGATTTTGATTGGTTTGTCCATGGGGGGGGGGGAACTGGCAGGGGGAGGTTGAGGGAGGGCAGTGGGCAGGAGGGAAGTGGGGGGGGGAGGGTGAAATGGGGGTCTGCAGGGCATAGGGGAGGGGGGTAGGATGGAAGGGGGGTTGCAAGGGGGCGGTGCAGGAGGGCAGGGGGGAACTGACAGTGGGAATGGTGTAGGATGGCAGGGGGGTGTCTGCAGGGCAGTGGGGAGAAGGGCAGGGGGGAGTGGGGGGGGATGCAGGGGAGATGTGTAGGAGGGCAGGGGGAGAACTGGCAGGGGGAGAGGGTGCAGGGGGGCATGGGGTTGTCTACAGGGCAGTGGGGAGGAGGACGGGGGGGGGGGGGTCTGGAGGGCAGTGGGGAGGGGTGCAAGGGGGAGGGTCTACAAGGTATAGTGGATGGGTGCAGGAGGGTAGGGGAGGGGATCTGTAGGGGGGAGTGGGGGGGGTGTCCAGGGTTTGGAGAGGGAAATTTTTAGTGGAAGGGGGGGGACTGGCAGGGGGTGGGGGATGGTAGGGAGGAATGGGAAGGGGCATGGTGGGTGCATGGGGAAGGAAGGGGGCATGGTGGGGAGGGAAAACTGATAGAGGGGGAGGGTGACGGAGGGATGGGGGGTGTCTGCAGGGCAGTGGGGAGGAGGGCAGGGGGGACTGGTAGGGGGTGACCTATTTAATGTTCTTTAACTATCTTATGTACATATTACGAAATGATTAATCAAAATAATTTTGTTGGGGTCAAAAAACCGCCCAAGTTAACCCAAACAATCATCATTTAATTCTTATCTAATGATTTATTCACATGGGATATCATATAATTTATTATAAGATCATTTAAACTTCTATAATATCATTAATAACTTGAAATATCATTTCTAGATGTTTATCCATGTTCTACATGAAAATTCATTTAATAATACAAGTGAACCACTCAAGAAAACCATAAAAATGAACATTCATGAACAATGTTATTAAACCCTATAACTCATCAAAAGGCCCATAAAATAACATAATGAAACTGGACCAGGCCAACACATCGCGGTCACGCTGTGGTCACGCCGTGGTAATGCCGTGATGGGGCCCTGCTCCAGCCACATCTAGCGCACACCACCCCCCTTCCACCTTCATTTCAGCCCGATGCCACCATCATTCCAGCCCGCAATATCCCCCCCCCCCCTTCCACTTTCGAATCAGCCCGCACCACCCCCCCCCCCCCAACACCTACAACTATCCCCCTTCCACCAGCATTCCATCCTCCTCCCACTCCCTTCACTCCTGGCCGGAAGATGCTGCCCCGCTGATGTTGTTGGACCGGGCCAACATGCCGCGACCACGCCACAGTCACGCCGCAGTCATGCCGCGGCCACACCGCGGTCACGCTATGATTTGGCCCTGCTCCAGCCATATCCATCCCACACCGGCCCCTTCCACCGATATTTGTATTCTCCTTGGATAAATATTCCATTATGCTATTTCTTGCCTCTATTTTCACATACAAGCAAAGCTTGTTGGCATGAATCTATGTTTTTCTCATTCTTCAATGATAGAAGAACTGATCCTTTTATATTTATCCCTATGTTTAGATTTCTTAGGTTTATTTCCCAAGGATGCATGATCCTCCTTCTTTAAAAACTTCTTGGGATTATTGTTTCCAACATCATTTTTTTTAAATTTCCCAAAGGAAGTTTTCTTCCATTTTTCATCATCGGTGGTTTTCATTATCCATTTGATTTTAACACATTCGTAGATGAGCGTGCTTCATTCTAGTGACAACACTCAATTAAAATATAATAGTGATCTTAAATCAAGAAGTCACCAAAGTTTAATCATTACATGTTTTTAGGAAAATATGAGTTCCTAACACACAAACTAATGATGATAATATTACTAACAAAAAGACTCATAATTATGTCAAAGTAACATTAATTGATCCACTATTTTTTTCACTGTAAGCTCATGGAGGAATGTGACAGACTATCCTGATAAATCTATTGTTACTCATGCATATTTATGTATTACCCATGGTTTTAGAACAAATTCTGTACAAATATGGGTGTGATTAAATAATGAGAGTCCATCCATGGGGGCGCAGGTGGACTGGTGCTGGCTAGAGGGCAGAACATTGATTCATTTAATATCAAAAAAAAACATACTCATTTATGGATGTGAATCATTAAACTAAATTGGCTATATTGTCATCCTAGAATTTTTTGGGTATTGCATCCTCAGTTGAAAATCCAATTAGAATTGATAACCCAACCAAAAATACCAGGTATGGTCACTTTACAAGAGTCTTTTTGAAGTTGATATAGCAGGTACATTGGTAGAGGATGTTGTTATTACCAAAATAGATGATATATTTAAGTAAGACATTGTTTATGAATTGAATCCTATGTTTTGTGAGGGTTTTAGTCTATTTGACATCTCTTATCTGAGTGCAATCGCTCAATGGTCTATGAAAAATGCTATTCGAAGGGTAATGTTGAGGCAACATGAAAAAGAGGCCTAGAAAATATCAAGGGGATGGCTCATGATACTGCTTTCACAAAATATAGAGTCGGCTCCAACTTTCATGGTGAGGAACATAATCTGGAATCACAGCATACAGATGGACTGGATCCTAATTTGGTTTCACATATTGACATTGTTGAGTTAGAGGGGTCTAACAAAGATGTTCTCCTCCAACATGCAGTTAATCCATTTATGGTTGTTGACATGTAGGATATCTGCATTGGTTGACAACATGAGGACTCAATAAATCAAATGTAGTATCATGATGATTTCAATCCGGAGAGTGTGCCTGATGATATCCCAGTGTCCTATGTGACTGCCCAGCCGCATCAACTGATTGTGGTCTCTAAACAGGCTTATAAGGACCCATATAATGATTGTTTGGAATAGAATGAGTAGACCAACAACTCAATCCAGGAAATACATGACTTAGACCAGGCTCTTGTTGGAAAACATGAGAACTTCAGAACTACTAAATGTGGCTCTGATGATGTTGTCCCAGACTAACAAATGTCTACTGTGACCATGCCTAGACATAAGGTGAAAATAAACAACTCAGGGTATGATCTACATGGTTCAGGCGAGTCACTTGGTGGATAGTAGGAGAACCTTAGTGCTACTATATATGGCTATGATAAAGTAGTCCCAGACACACAATTGGGTAGTGCTGGTTCTGTCCAGGCATCTCCCTTTCCTACTTCATATTTGGTTGGACAAGATTCTCATAAAGGGGACTCTTTTACTTAGGTAGAGCCAGTGAAATCAGGACAAAGGAGAGTTTCAAGAGCCATAGACGTAGGCTTTGCTCACTCTCTAAAGAATGTCTTGCCTCTAAGTGGGAAATCATGGGTGGAAGATATAGATGACATTGCTCCATCCAAAGATATAATCATTTAAATAAATGGAAAGGATGAATCTCCTATTCCTCTAGGGAAACTGATGAATGTCTTGAGGATAAGGCCTCTAAAGGAAAGGATAAATTGAACACTAAATCCAATAAACTCAACAACATGAAGAAAGGGAGGCCTCAGACCAGAGGTAAGTCAGCTCTTAATAAATGAATATTTTTTTGGAATTTCCATTGGCATGGGAACACTCCCACAGTCAAAGCCCTTAGGCACATTCTTTTGACCAACAAACCTTTAATGATTAGCATTTCTGAACTGAAAATGAAGTTCTCAAGCTGGAAAGCAACAAAATGGTCTTCAATTGGATACTCACCAATCTCATAACATGTGAATGAAGATGGGGATGATGATTTTGTTGGATTGGTGTTGCACGATCTGGTTGGGACAAATGCTTGTGTCCCGCAACTGTAGCAATGCTGATCGACTGACACCGATAGGCACTGTAGCATTGCGGACTTTGGGGTCAACTTTACTGTAGCGATTTTGACTTCCAGACGGCAGACACTGTATCACTTTGGACAAATTTGGTCGTTGATCACTATTGCAACGAAGAATTCTATTTCGAAACAGTGGTCCATCTTCTTTATATGTAGCCCATTTCAGGCTAGGGTTTACTACAGAAATCCTCTGTAATTTTGTGCTCCCAATATAGTGAATTCTACCACTCCGTGGACGTAGGCATTTTCCCCAAACCACGTAAATCATTTTGTCCCTTTCTTTCTTTCCTACGTTTTTCCTCATTTTTTTCGTTGTGTCTCCTAGTGATTCCGCAAAAACTTTTTGGGTCCTCAAGCATGAAAGAGTTCATGTGCTTTTTGGCACTAATGATCATCAGAGTGTCCCGGTTGATATGGTGTTCCATGATATTGGGATTTCTATAGTCTTTTTTTTTTCCTCTAACTCCTATATCAACATAAGGGAGCATTGGTAGGATTTCACTTATATTTTTAAGAAAATTTCACACATCTGGATGTCATTGGGTGATTTTAATACTGTGCTCCGACTAAAGGAGAAAACTGGTGATAAATTCAACAGGATGGCTGCTCGTGACTTCCTTTCATGCATTGAAAATTGTAGTCTAGTTGAAGTGACCACTATGGGGGTGATTACACCTAGAGAAGGTACACCATTAATGGGAGGAAATCCAGCGGTATTGATAGATGATTGTCTGGAATTGATGAAGGGAATGGGCCCTTGATTATTTCTGGACTCATCTTACCAAAGCATCACTCTGATCATAATCACATCCTGATTGATGTATGTGCTATAAATGTGCGGTCTTCTCGTTTTCTGTTCAGTCATAACAACTCGAGGATTGTTTGAAAGGGACACAGTGAGGGGGCAGGGGGGTTTGTAGTGGGCCGGGGGGAAGTGCAGTGGGCAGGGGGAAGTGAAGGGGGTAGGGGGTGTGCTGAGGGCAGGGTGTGTGTGCAGGGGGGGTGTAGTGGGCTGGGGGGCTGTGCAGTGGGCAGGGGGGAGGGGTGTGTGCAGTGGGATGTGGGGAGTGCAGGGGGCAGTGCTGGGGAAGGGGGCAGGTGGGGGATATTTTTTTAGGGAATCCGGGGACATATAGCCAAGGTTTCAAATCGTGGAAAAAGGCCTATAGAAACAGTTTCAAACCGTGGCAAAAGGCCTATAGACACGGTTTGAAACCATGGAAAAGGCCTATAGCCACTGTTTTCAACCTGGGGCTATATATATTTCCAGACTTAGGATTCTGCAACAGTTTCAAAACTATGGCTATAGGCTGTTGCCAGAGTTCAAATCGTGGCTATAGGGATATCGCCACGGTTTAAACTATGTCTATAGGGCTATAGCCACGGTTTGAAAACATGGCTAGAGGGTTTACCCTATAGCCACGCCAATACCATCCAAGGATTATGAAACCGTGGATATAACCTATAGCCACCATTTTTGGGCCTATAGCCATGGTTCCAAACCGTGGCTATAACATTATTTTGTAGTAGTATAATGTTATAATGGAAACTAGGATGTGTTGGGAAATGGTGATGAGGTTGTTCATGGGAGTAGCTAACCCATGTATGGGGGATAATCAGAGTTCTTATGGGTGGATTGTTGTTAATATTGGGTTCCTGTTATAGTTGATGTTAATTCACCCTTCGTGATTCACATGTTTTGTGTAGCAATGGTTTATCGACATTATTAGTTCCTGATATATATACTCATTTCCCGGAATGGCATGAGATGAGTATTCATTAATCATAATATCCACATAAATATATATATTGATTTTAATTATTCATGATAGGAACACATTTGTTTTAAATAGTTAAATACCTTACTATTGATCAATGATATGAGATATCTATTATTCCAGATAAATTAAATAAATAAACTCATATGTCATTATGAAACACATATAATTATTATTTAGAGATACCATTATTTAATGGTTATTTGTTGTTATCACCTATTGAGGGTGACTTTTTTATATTAAGGGTTCAGTAGAGTGTATTTTTATTGTAGATAAAATGCCTCCACATCCACATTGTGTTAGGAATATGAAGATTATAAATCAAAATAATCCTCACATAGTTGAGCTAATACTTCCATTAGTTCCAAAGGATATTTTCTATTTTCATATTCAAGAAGAGTTCATCAGGGTCACGAGATCCAAGGAAATATATATTTGGTCATCATTTCATGGATGTGTGGGATAATGAGATAGTATTATCTGTAGCATCTATGAACATTTACTAGGGAGGGTGGCCCCCAAGATGTTTTGTTCTTGATCGAGTAAGTCTATTTGACCATTATAAATTTGTAGGAACCCCCAAATAAGTGGGTAAATCTTGCTACATATACAGTCCATGGTCCACCCAAGGATTGGTGGGACATTCTATAACATATAGGGAAGCTAGAGGATTTATCCAAGAAGAACATAAAAATGAATATACTAGACCATTAATATCAAGATACATTAATAGGTGTGATGACCATTAGTTCACGCACCTAATGTAGTAGGTCCCTTCTATTCTAGACTATGATGAATGTTTCCCAATCTTTTAGTGATTTTTACAATTTTTTATAGCTGGTGAGATCTCCAGAGGGAGATGAATTAAGGATTTTATTTGTTATTAGATATGGTCTAAGGTGAAAATGTTTCATATAAATAGTTTTAATGATGTGACGGATTAGGAACACATCCCATAATGGAATCTAAGAGAGGCACCGATAGCTTATATGCTATTTCTATAGGAAAAACAGTGTAGTATTTTTCTAGTTAAAATAAGTTTCGCAATGAGATTTTTCACAAGGGTAGTTACGGTTCGAGCAATTAGTGATGTGGGAAGCCATATTAGGACCCTATCATGTTGGAGTGTTATCAGTGTTGAAATATGGGTCAGAAATGACAATAGTTTCTTTAAAAATGTTCTAGAATGCCATGATTATAGAAGTTTGAGGCACTTAATATTGTTTTCTAAGGAAATGCAACAGAAGAATAGTGGAAGTGTAACATTACATATACTAAAGTCTCGGAAAGACTCACATACACCTCAATGAACTGGTAGATGGAATTCCATCAGCTTTTATAATGGAGTTAGTGGATGTGGTACCCTAATACATGAACAATATTACTAGCTAGAGGGTTTAAATCTTGGGAGTGAGGCTAGATCCTAAGGTAGAGGGGATGGGCAGTTGCATGTTATATTGACTACTCCATAATGTCTGTATACAACACTGTCTACTATCAAATGTATGATTCTTGTATCATATACCCTTTCTTGTGGTTGGTTTGATACACGAGAATCATATTAATTTTTATTTGTTCAATTTTTAACTGGTTTGTTATTGGATGTGGAAATCATGGATGGGTTTTTAATATTAAAAAACATTTTTGGGAGTGAAATTAGAGAATATAAAACATTGAAATAAGTGTTATATAGAAATTAGTGGATATGATTTCTTTTGGTAACAATTTGGATAGGAAATGAAACCCTTGGATTTGATTATCAAGAAGGATTGGACAGTTCAATACCAGGATAATTTCTATATTTACAGAAGGATATTCACTATTTTTTTAGAAGGAGGATTCTATTCTCAACAAGGTGAGTTGGATATTCAGGATGGTCTTATATGGCCAATTTAGTGTATCTTGGACTGTCTCAAGGTTCATATAGTTGGTCTTTCTCTAGACAATGGTCAGATAAAGTAGAAATCCTTCCCCCCACGGGTAGACCTTTTTTAGGATGTTTTTCTATATGAGGTCAATGACTTTTCACAAAATTGATAGATTAAAATTATGATTAAGTTGGTGTTGGGAGTAGAAATAGTTCTTATCTTTCCGTACAGAATTACACCAATTGAGCATTGGGAGTTTAATTTATTTTTGAAAGATTTAGAATATAAGGGTTTCATAATGTCCTATATATCGTCTTTTGGTTCTCTAATTCTCTAATCCAAAAACATTGATTGGTATTTATGTATAGGTTTCTATTATCATATATTGAACTAACAGACAGTTAAGAACTTGAATCATATTCTATTCATTAGAGATATCTTCAATTAGTAGAGAGGTTCTATGATATTTTCTATGATTTATTTGAGACTATGATTTCATCAGTAAAAGGTGAGACCATTAGATAGACCTCAGTTATATTTTAGGATATGTTACCACATGTATTAGTTCGTATTGATGTCGTTTGGTTTGACCAATACACTAACATTATTCTTTTCTTTGATCAATAAGATCTTTCATAGTTTTGTAGATCATATTGTGGATGTTTTTTAATTGAAATATCAGTATTCTACCAATCATCATATGTTGATTTTAAAAATCAAGGCATCATCCTATGTAAATTTACTGAGCATTGGATTTATGCTAAGTTATCCAAATGCATTTTAGGGATTGATATATTTCACTTCATCATCCATATCATATCAAAGGTAGAATTTTTATTTGATCCAAAGAAATTAATATTTAAAGAATCAGGGTAGAATCCTATGAATATCCTTTAGATTCCACAATTTATGGATTTAGGAGGTTTTTTCACTTTATTCATAAATTTTATCATTTGGATGTAGTGATTCTATGGATGAACAAAAAGGGAGTGATGATTGTTTGGTAAGATTCTTGTGAAAAACATTTTCAGGTTCTGAATTGGAGGATAACCTCATCATCTATCCTGACATTAACTACTCTGGTTATAGCCTATACAATGTACTATGAAACAACTGAACTTGGACACCATTATGTTAGAATTGTGGAACATGGAGTTTTTTCTTACCGCTCTACATAGATTAGGATTCATAATAGAAATTATACTACTCAAGATTTGGATTTAGTAATTGTGATACATTACTGTGATCCACGAGACATTATTTCAGGGGTGATAGGTATTTGGTATGAATGTTCCACAAGAGACATAGGTATATATATCTTGGAAGGACTAGAGCCTTCAGCAGCTAAGGTAAATCATGTATCTGTATTCATTCAAATTCATGTTTTATCAAAAAATAGAAATTGGAAATATCATTTGTGATGAATTGAGTCAAATGAGGATAGAAGTGGTAGTATTAAAGTGTTACATTAAGTGGAAGATAATGAAACTCTTTACATAAATTAATAGAGTTGTTCTTGAGTCTCCCATATGAGTAGCTCTAACTTCAATATATTTTATACCCATGATTTTGGACTATAATAATACATATATGTAATTTAATTCAGATGGATTACATATAAGAAATAGTTTATATGGCGGAGAGACACCATCATGATGGTCTCATAGTAGTGGAAATTTTATTATTTTATGTGGTTGAGTATGGGTTCTTACTGGATTTTGTGAGCAGATGATGAGATAACTTCAGAATTATAGATGGTCGGTACATCCTGGATTCAAAAATCTATATTGTGATCTTCATATACAATAATGTTCGTATGGAATAAAGAAGAAGACATCAATATTTCTTGGTGAGATGTTTCACTTGTTAGCATGTGGATGCTAAACATCAGAGTCTAGATAGGATTTTTTAGCATCTTCAAATTCATGAATAGAAATGTGATGACTTCACTACAAATTTTGTGATTGGATTACCCTAGAAAACTTATATGAATGATTTTATATGGGTGATTTACATCGTCTATCAAAAGTGGCCCACTTTTTTCCTATTAGGGAGACCAGAACAGTTTACGATATAGGTAGTATCTATGTGTTCTTCATAGATTAGTTTCATGGTGTTCTAATGTGAATAATTTTAAACAGAGATTCTCATTTCACATCATGTTTATGTAATGGTGATAAAAACACTCTAGGATGAAAGGTTATCTATCATCCTCAAACTAATGGGGAATTTAAGAGGACCGTCCATGTTCTAGAGGATTTTATATGAGTTTTTTTCTATATTACATTAGTTAATGGAAGAAAAATATCGCACTCAGGGAGTTTTCAAATAAAAAAAAATTCTGGATTCTATCCATATACCTTTTGGGGCATTTTATGGAAGATTGTGTCATTCCCCTCTTTACTACTAGGAGGTCGGTGATTAAGGTTTTATATGTATTTTGTTGTTTTCTCTATTTTTGGATGGTGTAAATCCATTACACCTCATGTTTTCATTGTAAACATTAATTTTAATAACTTCCATTCAGCATGAATTGGGAAACCAATTCATGTCACCTTCTTCAAAAAAACTAGGTGGTAGGTGAGTCCACACGTGTTGTTCCGAGTCTCATGTGTGCAACATCTAAGAATTTTCTTTTGATTAGACAATTATTGGTGACCTAGAAGAGATGGATGAAATTATATGCTAACCATCAGATATCATCTTTTATGTTTGTGGGTTTTCATCATTAATTCTTTGATGTGTCACCTTTGATGAGACAATTCTATATGAAGAAACAGGGAATGTTATCGATTAGGATTATCACACTATTTGAGATAGTGGCATGGGTGGGTTTAGTGGATTAAATATTAGAACTTCCATAGTGATATAGTGCAATGAATGATGTATTCCACACATTGCTTCTTTAGATATATTGTTCAGACACTTATCGCATGATAGAAAGAAAGACTTGTAGCTTAGTGTTGATGATACCATTTAGGAGTATCTAATATGGATTGTGGAACATAGTGTGATTATCATTGGGGTAGTATTATCCCATTGGTTTTAGTATAGTGGGATCATAGGTGAGTTTAAGAGGATATGTGGGTGTGGGTGTCTGATATGCGAACACAACGGCCATAAATGTCTTTTAATACCCCATAGGGATGCTTGGATAAGCTCAGGGATGAGATGTTATAAGGTGGGGAGGTTGTATGTTCTCATCTTGTTTGAGGAAGTTCCCTGTTTTATTTTTTCATTTGAGCCTTGGTGGTCATGTCTTGTTAATAGATGGATAGCGTTTTTGGGGAAAAAAGACTTATTGGATGGGGATGTTTCTTTTTTTATGTTAATGGAGTCTGGGTATAAATGGTTAAAGTGTTACCATGGGTTATTGGTATGGAATGAATTCTAAAAGGTGGATCCGGAATTTTAATAAGTGAATTGGGTATTAAACTATTTTTATAATAGTTACATGTTGACTAGCAATAATACATTCCACGTAATTATTTCTAGATACATTTTTGAATGGTTATAGGTCATGAACAAAATCATAAAACGAAAAAAATACACATCATGTAATATTTATTTTGATTAAATAATAATACAAGGCAATGGGGTTTTCAACATATCCCATTAAAAATAATTTCATGATTTGTAACTATATTACACTCCATGTAATTCCATAATAATTGGTTTTATGTATACTATACAGATGAGATTTACATTCACCCTCATGTAGCCTATTCCACTCAAATATAGGGATCCTACCAAACAATTTTAGAGCACATATTTCTATTTAAGATGTCTGTTTTTAGTATCAATCCTCTTGTATGTGGTTGTATTTTGGTTCCATATTATCTTCCTATAATCTCCAACCGTTGAGGTGAAATCCCCAGATAGTGTACATGGTTTGTTTTGATCTTGATCATTTTGGATCTTAGATCCATCTTGTGATCTTCAGAGCCTTCTTGATCAGGGTAATTTGGAATTATAATCAATTATTTATTCAAGGATAAAATTATGGGGCCTAAAACAAAACCCTGTGGTTTGATAAATATCAAGTATATGGAATATTAAAATTGATCCAACATATTTGTACCAAAATTGATTAAATATTAAATTAAGTTGTTCCTATGAGCCCCTTTGGATCCAAATTGTTATTGACATGGCTTGTGTCTACCGTTTAGGTTAGTGAACATTTGATTATTAAATAATATTTTTAAATGGATTAATGGGTTCTTAGGATTACAAGGATTATCGTTGTCTTCTTGATAAATATTCTCCTTGGATATTCATGTCTATTATCAAAACATACATTTTATCTATTTTGAACAATTGATATACAAAATGTTTAATTGAAAGGTAAATATTAATTTTCATAATTAATTATTAATCCAAATTGTGATATATTTTTATATCCATGTTGTTATATGTTGGGTTATTATTACATGATAAAATTTTTATATTATGTAAATGGCATAGTCATACATTATAAAACTATTATATAGTGGTATTCTATCAATTATAGCTACTAAAATGATTTCATAGCAGACTTGGTGTAGTGGATCATAATGAAATGCTTATATAACAGGCTTGACCCAGTGACTCAATCTGAAATTATTACATAGAAGGCTTGTCATAGTGACCCATGTTAGAATTATTATCAAGAATTCAATGAACCATTTACATTTTATAAATCTATTAATGAAAGTTTGACACAAATTTGTGTGATTACTACCTCAGTTATAAAGGTATGGTTTCCATGGTTATGAGAAATGATCAGAGACCTTGCCACATGGTACCGACTCATGTAATGTTTTACATTTGTTATATGGTTATGTTAGGCTTGGTTGTGGGACATGATCAAAGATATGACAACATTGAGATAAAAAAAATGTAGTGGTATGAATTTTATTCAGTAATTACTTAATTAATACTCATTTTATTTTATTATCACGTACAATTATTATCCCATTAGGTTTTTTAGACATGGTGGTGTCGACCTACTGAGGTATTCTGAAACCATATTTGGAACATCATTTGAAAGAATAAAGGATTATATGGGTGATGGTTTGGATAACTAAAATGGACCTTGAAGATGAGTATTTTCTTGTTGGATGGGATGAATTTTTGAAATGAGACCAAAATGGAGTTTGGAACTATAGAATGTTGTGTCTTTTTTTTAGTCCTCAAGTGTTTTATTTTTCTACTTCTAGTATAAAATTTAGTTACATTCCATCACTTAATTACATTATTATTTTATTTTTTATTGTATTATTCAGTTGGATATTATTGCTAGTATTCTGTTGTATTCTATATTTTTTATTGTTTCCATGCTCTGATACTTATTCATTTAATTATATTTCTTTTCCTCTATATTGTAAATCTTGAATTCATGGGGTGATATATCCCATATATATTTATCTCAAACCCACATATATTCAAAAGACTTTGAAATATTGGGAGGTGTGCCGAAGGCCCCGTAACAAAACTTTTATGGAAACATGAGGACATGTTCAACCATGGGGGAATTACAACTACCTACATAAAAACTTTTTTCACAAACGAGGGAATACAAACTCATGAAATGGTGATATTAGATGCTCGGTAAGGGTATACTAGGGATATATATATAAATAAAAATAACACATGGTTATTATAACATTAACATATCATACGAAAACCACACCCTTCATATTAAAGATCATAATATTGAGTCATTTCATTAATATTTTAATATCATAAGACATGAATCATTAGTAAATAAATGTACATGATTTATGAGAGAATAAATTAGACTAAGACATAGAAATTTGGGATATATATATTAATATAAAATCATTTCCTCACTATTAAAGGCTTATTACTAAAAATATCAAGGAACTCAGGGGATGGATACACTTTGTGGTCAAGACACACAACAATCCCTAGTGGTATAAAATTCATTATATTAGAATGGATTTACACCCTAATACATTAGGATATTCAAGGATATCTTCCAAGACCATAATGGTATAGAAATTCCATTAGTAAACCTGAGTAAACCTCAATTATATACCTACTTATATCATGAAATATAAATCTTTACATAATGCATTGGAAGGTGATATAAGTCCCAGCTGTGTTTTTTTAATATAACCACTATCAATGGTCATAAAATAACATCCATACTTGGTTATAACATAAAAACCACTACATAATGATAATTACATATATATGTGACATAATATAGTAAATATTAATCATATTAGAACCTATGAAATGAAATGCGTTTCATAAATATTTTATCATAACATAACCACTTGAAAATAAATTGGTATCAGAATCCTTTCATTATTTCATAAATTCGTTACCCATGGAAATATAATCATGTTTCTTAATAATTTTATCATTATAAAAACTAATGAAGAGTAATAGGTTTCATAAATATCTTATCATCATAAAAATAAACAATTCTTTGAAATTTTAACATTTTTACATTACATCATGTACCCCCATAAATCATAGGTAACATAAAAGGATTTCATCATAGATTGAAAATTATTTTGAATTAATTTGTTTCATTTGTTGAGGAAAATATCAATTTCACATTGAAAAACACTTTTTGAAAACATAATACATGTTCAAAATTAATTTCTATGAAAACAACCATTTAATATTATATAAGAAGATTTAAATTAAAATAATGTTAATGTATATAGGAAATTCCATTCTTGTCATAAAGTTAAAAAAATATATCATTCACATTTATTTAAAAACAAATGGAAATTCATTGAAACGTGATGGGATGATTAATTTTTTAAAAAAATTAAAAATGTTAAATATGTTTAAATTTTATTTTTTAAAATCCTTGATTATTAATAGTTTTTTTAAAACATTCTCATATGAAATGTTTTTTGAATAAAATTGATTTTTTACCTAAGGGATAAATATAGTAAGATTTTATTAATTTTTTATTAATAATATTAAGTACCAAAGTGTGGGAAAATGGAAATATTACATTTAAATATCAATAATAACCATATTAAAAGATAATTAATGAGTTTCTTGACTTATAAATTATATTTTTTAATTATTGTAAGTATAATAATAAACATTCCCAATAAAAAATGATATTGTAACACAAAAACCATACAACTATGATAATTATGAATCCTAATTTCCGTGAAATAATAAATTTAAATAAAAAAAATAATATCATTAAATAAGGATATTTATGATATTGAAGTTAAATAGAGAGGAATAAAGACCCCATAAAATAATATTGTTGCATAACATAATATATGACTCGAAGAAGAAAAATCGAGATAAAACCATGTTACTACTTTGGAATAATTGAAAACATAAACAATATGAAAGTGGGATCCACTAACTCCTATTTATATATCCATAATTTTAAATATAATAATCATAAAATAATTTCATGGGTATTATATACCCCACATAAAATAAACCCATAGTGAATATGGATTGTGTCTAATAGAAAATAAAAATAGAGAATGAAATAAATTACTATATGTATTGATTTCCATAGTACTCTTTCTACCCTCTTGTATAATAAATATCACATCCTTATAAAATATTTTATAAAAACAAATAGTATAAATATAAGTCAATGTTTTATTTACATTTGTATTTTTATTACTCTTTTATTGACAATTCCTTGTTAAAGTCATGTTTCATGTAATAATCGTGTTATTTCCCAAATATGTTTTGATTTGTTATTTTTAATCATCTTATATTAATCATTGTAAGATCATATAAAAAATAAAAATCATAAAATAAAAATAATTTTTATAAATAATTTATTCTTTTATTTCAATTCATGAATTATCATTTTTATAAATGACTTTTGTTATGATCATAGAGATAGTATGTCGCACTTACACATGAGAAAGGTTTCACTTTTTCCAATGATCATTATGGAAATAAGGTAAGTAATATTTCATATTTATGGAATTATAATAATATAATAAATAAAATATTATTTCATTAAATAAAATTATATATATCATCCATGTGGCGTGGGGATGAAAAAAGAGTGTCACATCACTTCTTGAAGGTTGCAGTTCAGAGATACATAAATGATGTCATCGTCTTTCAGGGAGTGAAATGGTAACAAAAGAATAACATGTATTATATTTTAATTTTTTTAATATTCCATTAATATCATATTTATTTCATTTATACAACATATTTCCATTAACATTATCCTTATTATCTTCCTTGTAGAGCATTAGTGAAAATGAATCATTGCGCTTTGGGAGGATATAATCTTCTGTACACGCGAGTGAAATTATAATAACCCCTACAGAATGGATTATAGAAATGTTATATTTGATATTATGAATTAGTAGATATAATTATGCTATAAATATAATATATATATACACTATATCTATCATAAAAGCCAATATGAAGAGGTGGTAATGTAAAAACGAATGACATTGGATTGCTAGGAGGTAGACCATCGTACACACAAAAGATGATTTCATAACCCCTTTGTCGGATATAGACATATTTTTATATAATTACCTTAACATATAAGAAAATATTTATATTTAATATAAATGATTTATTATATAATCATGGTTTAATTAGGGTTAAAGGTGTGTTAAAAGGAAATAAAATAAAAAATGATCGTTGGTGAATGCTACTTATTCTTCAAGTAAACTCATCATGATTACAACATAAAGCATTTTATGGGGGATTTATACAAAAAATAGGGCTTCTAAAATGAGATTATAAATGTTTGGATTTTATTTGGGTAGGTATATTATAATCCCAAATAGTCATAGGATATGAGGAAAAGAGTATAGGGGGTTTCCCTTTATAAGTGAGCTGAGTGGCACACTTCTCTGTTTTGAAAAGATAAATGAGATACCTTTTTATTCACTTGAAAGATGGGTCAAAATGTTGTATAATAAAGAAATATTCTTTATAGGTTCTAAATATGTCCATAAAACACATTTTAGTCGCGTTTGTATGCCATTATAACTATTATCTTTACAGTTTTATTCCAACGTAAACCAATTTTTAGATTAACTATGGGGTTTAACGTTTATTGTTTTCACTTATCATTTTAGTCATAAATTAATATAAAAATATAAGATAATATAGATTATTCTGATTATAAAATTTTAATCCATTTTTAAAAATTCCATTCACATAAGTGAACAGAGTAAATTTAAAATTAATCTCACGGACGTGATGAGAATGTAGGTTTTCAAGGTCAAAAGATTTAAATCATTATAAGGTTTTTAATAAAAAAATAAATATGAAAATGAATCAATTCATACAATTTTTATTGCTAGACATTTAATTAATATAAGTTTATTTTGAAACTAATATAATATATAATTTAAAATTTTAAATAAATTAAATGAATATTCATTTTTCAAATAAAATTATTTATTTTAATATATTCACAAAATAATTATTCTTTTCAAAAAAATATCATCCATTCACCCCAAAATAATTACGAAATAATGATTCAAAAAATTAATTTTATTTCATCAAATATATTTTCTAAAATTAAATTTAATGTAAGTGAAAAAGTGAGATAAAACAACTCTTTAGAAAAATATAGTTTTTAAGAGTAAAATTGAATTATTTTTTATCACTTGATTATAAAACACATAATATGCATGATAAAAATATTATTGAATATATAATATATAAAATTAAATAAAATTTTTAAAATTTTTTTTTTAATAAAATTAATTAGTAGAATCATTTTTTATATGAATAGTTTTTTAGGAAATTATTATGATTCTTTTAAAGTAGTATTTATTTTTATTTTTAATTAATTGGTTATAAAATAATTCATTTTATATACATCTGTAAACCATATATTTTCAAAATGAAATTGATTATACTAATAAATATAATTCCATGTTATAGGTGACATATATTTTAATTATATTTTAGTAATATATTAATTTAGTTAAAATTAAGTGGTATGTGTAACAAAACATAAGCTCATTATTGCATGAAATGTTAGTGAAACTGAGTGCTTCATGTAAGACAAGACAAAAAAGTGTTGGGTGAAATGAAAAATATCAAAAATATTAAATTAATTTGCTCAATGTATTTCTTAAAATCTCATGGTTTAAAACGTTATTTTTTTATTCAACATTTAAAACATTTAACATGTGTGGAAACCTTATAAAGGCTATTATTTGCATTTAGTTTGTTAACTAATAGTTTTAATTTCACATGGAAATTAATTCATTTTACCATTATTTTCAAAACTCAAAACACAATCATACATAAATTAGACAGTAATTTGAGTTATGTTTTCCACATTCTAGACATGTTAGAATCTAAATCATCATTCCTTCTTGTTCTTTATAAATGTTCATCTTTAGTTTAATATGTTTTTATAGAAAATAATCAAGGTTGATATTTTTAATCATATTAAAATATATCATATTCTTAATATTTACAATGTTTTACATTCCATATCTTAATGAAATTTTGTGCTCATGTGGAAAATGATTCGATTGACTATCAAATGCATCATTAACATATTTTATTTGGGTTTTATCAATTTACCAAATCAAAAAAGAATAGTGTTAGGAGAAATAATCATAGTTGGAAACAACATAATAATAAAAACTATTTCAAAGGATTTCTATATTATAACACATAATTTAATGAAACATTAGGTTTTTTATAGTTCGTATGTTAGTGTTTCCAAAACATTAGGATTTAATTATATAGTTAGACATAACCCTAGGGCCCTCAAAAAACATTTTTGATCAATAAGTCAAATTGGCCAACAAAGTATTTCTCTAATAACGATTATTATTACCTATATTTTTTTTCAAATATATCATATAATAATAGAGGAATATTAATTACATTACATAAATATCCACCTTAAAAACATATAGGTTTAGGGCCCTTCAAAACAATTATATATAATTAAATGGTTTATAAATTTTTATATTTTTTCCCCTAAGTTATTCAGAACTATAACCCTTATAACGAATATCATACTTATTACTTTTCTTCATTACATGGGGATTTTTTATAGTAAATGGTGTTCTTATATTCTTATTATGTTTAAAATAGGCAGATATCTATGATTACATGATAATAACATGAACATAAGGGTATGAGAACATGATCATATATTTTAAAAGAATACTCTACTTATCATAGATCATAATCATGAGACATGGAAAAAATAATGGTATTTAATAAGACTTGAATCATAATGGAATCATATAACATGATCCATAAAAGAATAATAATATAATAAGTCATGTATTTTGGGAATCCAAATAAGAAGAGAAAATCATTTCCTTAGTAGTCATGTCTCTTTGGAAGGACTATCATACTAGAATGGGTTCACTCCCCAATCTATTGTAGTATTCAATTCTCACACTGAAAACTATCATAAGGAAAAAATACCCATGAAAAATTGAGTTTAATCCCCATTATAGAAATATTTATCTCAAGAGATATCAATCATTATCCAATTCATTATATGGGGATACATGTCACAACAAACAGATAATGAAAAGAATACATATGTATAGCATAAGATCACAAAAGATTCATCATATTAGAAAATAGGGAATAATTGGTGGTTATAAGCATTTCAACATTTCATCATAAAATAACTCATTGAAATGGAATGGATTTAATATACATCATTTTATCATAAACATAAAAAATATAGATAATTATTAATGATTATCTGGTATCAAATATAAATTAAATAAAATGTTAAATAATGATTATAATTATATGATAAATAGAAATATCATTAAATTTTCATGAAACATTCATGTGAAATATCATTAAATTCAATTTTGAAATCAATTATATAAAAAATAATAGTATCAAATTAAAATATTTTCATTTAAAATAACATTGTAAAAATGTAATGGAATCTTAAAATAAATGGTTACTCATTATTATTGGAAAAAATTATCATTCTGTATATGTTAAAAAAAATCTTTCTTTATTTTTTTTGAATTGACATAAATTTTTCATTTGGAAAATGAAGAAAAATTTCATTCAAATCATTTTTAAGTAATTTATAATGGGTACGATATTCTATAAATAGTGATATGATAACATATAAAATCATATATAAATATTGTTTTGAAATTATTTATATAAATGAGATGAGATTTGTATCAAAAAGAGAAATAAGGTGAATATTCTCTAAAATAAATTTATGGTATCATTAGAACATAAGATGAGTAAAACTTATTGAAAATAATTATTTTAATGGAAATTAAGAGGGGAATAAAATTAAATAATTTCCTTTAGTTTTTTATCATATTATTTCTTCATCAGATGTTAATCATAAACAATCATGAAAATCATTTATATTATGAAATAAAAACTGTTAAGAAATTGGTAACATTTGAATCATATATCCCATGAAATAATTAAACCAAAAATGATATTTCAATACATATAAATTTCAAAATATGAAAAATAAAATATATTCAATGGTAGTATATAACCCAAAAATGAATGAATTGGTGAATATGGCATGTCTCACTTATGGAAATGTGTGACAAAAATATATTACCTAATGTTATCATTTCTTTCAAAGCAATAAACCTATTAATATAATAAATATAAATTTGATATAATTAACCTAAAACTTTCATGATTGTAATTATAATATCATATATTACCCCTTTATTGAATATCAATAGTCATTTGTATCAAAAATTCCCTATGAGTATCATTATTTGTGGGTGTTGATTGTTTTGTTTGTCATGACTAATTCAGTTTCTTAGTTTGGTTATTGTTTATTCATCATGGTTATATAATCTATAAAATAATTTTCATTATATAAATATAATATAAATTATATATATATATATATATACACACATAGATTCATCCATAAAAGTTTGGGATAGAAAAATGAATGACACCATTCATGGAGAAGGTAGGTTGTACGTACGCATGAACTCTTTTTTCATTTTCTGAAAGAAAAAACAAATGAAACAAAAATATTAATTTACCTTTAAAGTATAAATTTTCTAGAATGTAAATTTTATATTATTATATAGTTATTCATCATTACCATCCACGTAAAATATAAATAAAAAATCAGATCTCTTCATGAAGATGGAAGTCCACACAAACGGACAAGTAAAATTATAGTTTCAGAATGGTTTGGATGGTAAGTACGTACTTGTGATATTATAATTACATAAATATAATTATGTAATTAATTACCTATATTTTTATTATAACTATAATAATATCCATTGATAAAAAAACATTGTTGAAAAGTGAATTGTATTTCTACAAGGAGATGATAATTTTTATGTTTACACAACAAACACTTTCACTCCTTATATAATAAAAAAATGGATTATAAATGGTTTTAAATAATAAAAAAACTATTTCAGAATAATTATGACAATGAATTTATTATTTATGATAAGCACATAAGATTTATAGATGGTAAATAATAATGGAAAGGAAAGTGATAAGTTAATGAAATTACCTCTTCTATGAAAAAGACTCCTTTTGATCTACACAATAAGGGCTATAGGATTGTTATTTTGGGAAGAAAAGGAAAACTAGAATTTGTCTTGGGATACTTATAATAGTGATTTATAGATTGTATGATCCTGGATCTTCTTTTTAAATCTGTTTTTCTTTTTTGGATGTTTTTGAGAAAAAAGAGGAGTTTGAAGAAATTTTTATAGTACATGTCATGTACATTATATGTACACGCCGTGTACTATATTTCCATGAGTAACGAGGTGATGGCCATGTAACGGAGATGCACAAGGTTGTGTGTGGTGACCCGGTGAGCACCTTATTCGGGGGACGGTGAAGGTAATTACACACTTTGTACTTATAAAGTACAAGCCATGTACTTTATTTTTTTCATTAAATGCACCAGGGTCGTGTCTAATTGGAAGAACACCCTCCTTCTAGGTTTGGTTCATCTGAGGGTGAGGGTATGGATGCAATCCTTCTTTGAGCCCCTGACCAGGCATCCTTTATCTGATTTGACTGCTGTTGATTATATTGGGATAAACTCGGTAAGCTCTTCCTTCTCCCAGAGCATTATTTCCTGATTTCTCCTCTTTCTCAAGTTATCGTCGGTTGAGCATTTTTAGAATTTTTTAGATCTACAGTTATCTTGGGAGATACAAGTCGTGAGGATCACTTATATTCATCATATAACATTGAGGTAGGTGGTTTATGCCTTTCTATTGAAATTCTTTTAGTTATATGTGCAAATGGGCCCAATACCCTTGAACGGGGTATTTTGTGTTTTCTTTTTTAGCCCTGTTGATTGCCTGATATTCTTCTATCCATAAATAGAGGATAATTGAATAAGAATAGGGTTAATTTCTATGATTTGTATGTTTTTTTCATGAATGCTTGTTTATGACTGTTTGTCCTTTCTTAGCCTGTTAGGCAGCATTATTGGTTTCCCATGCCTAGTTTTATAGGATGGTGTGTTGTTTATCTGCCATGCTGTTATGTTGTAGACTGTCAGCCAAGTTTTTCATGAGGTTTACTTTGGCTGTTATGCATTGCGATGATTTTTTTACTTACACAGGGTCGTGAGAAAACACTTCCAAAGGAAAAGGGCCGTGAGAACCTTGTGTAGTAGACCATAGGGTGAATGTACATAAGGGCTTCTCTAGAGTGTCTGTTTTTACTATTTCGATGCGAGACTATCAGGGGAATTGACATAAGTGCTTCCTTAAAGTGTCATTACTTCCTCGACATGGTCCATAGGAGAAATTTGACGTATGTGCTACCCTAGATGACCTTAGTTACCAATACGAGACTATAGGGGGAATTGACAGCGAGTTCTTCCCAATAGAGTCTATGATAAAGCTGAACTAGAGGGGTTAGACTATGTGTAATTTCCAGAGGGTTTCTTGTGTTTCTTGGTAGGACCATAGGGGATAATATGTAATTAAATCCCAGAGGTTTACATGGTTTTTATTTTCTTACTACATTCCATGTGGTGTTTGAATGCTCTGAAACTGTAGGAATGTTTACTTTTGAGTACTTCCTTTTTTACAACTTTTTTTGATTATTACCTGCCATATATATTCACTGACTGTTAGGAACAGATATATTGGCGGTTGCCTACTGGGATTTAGTCACACACCCTGTTGGGTAATGATTTTGGGCCCAAACAGATTATATTTTTGCAGGTACTGATAAGGGAAAACACCCTTCTACTTCTGGTTCGTGACTGATTTGGGAGCTGGAGAGCATGGGACCAAGATGAGGCTTGTGATGCTGGGGAGTTGTTTTCTTGTTTTCTTTTGTACATTGGTTTAGTACTATATTCTATCTTTTTGATGTGTTTGGCTACTTTCCAAGACATATTTATCACCCATAATTTATATATGTTTGCTCCGATTTTTTCTTCATCGGTCTTCCACTGTTTCTTATTATTTGACATTATTACTGATTCCTCTATTGTATATCTATTTATCTTACACTGTGTTACTCTACCAATTAGGTAATAGTTTACCCACTCTCACACCCAAGTCCCTCACTATTAGTTGGCAACCTATGGAGTTTGGGGAAATGTTCTTGAGGCCATGTGACCAATCGGGTAGGGGGCGCCTCTGGGAGGCTTCAGGAACCAGGACGTTACAAAGTGGTATCAAAGGAATTCTTTTTTCTTGACATAGTGTTTGGATCCTATAGACAGGGATATGAAAGAATAGGTACTCGGTAATAAGTTGTTCCTGGGAGTAGCTAACTTGTGTATAGGGAAAATCCAATCTACCTTGTTTATTGCAATTGTTTTTGTTTTGAAATTATTACAGTTGATTTGATTACACCTTGAGTGATTTAAATGTTTTGTGCAATAATTGTTGATGTTATTGAGGTTCTATTTCAATTTCTACCAGATGATATGAGGGTATTCTATCTCATGCATCATATATGCACATGTTATAAATCACATGTCATGCATTCTTATCGTGCCATTTATGTTGCATTAGCGATTTCATGTTGTCATGAAAGATATTATGCTATATATGCATGCTGTTGTGAAATATGCCTTGATAAAAATACCTTCCGTTTTATAGGGTATTGTATGTGTAAGTTTTTGTTTGAATGAATTCCAAACATTGGTGCAGGAGGAGTTATGGTCCCTCATAGATCGAAATTTAGTGGATAATTGATATATTATGCTTGTTTATGACATGTATAAGATGCCAATAATTGATTTGTGGAGAGTATGGGCCCTCACGAATCGGAATTTGGATCTTAAGGGTTTGTTTCATTGTTTTTTTGGGTTCCAGTGTAGATTCTAAGGCTTATATTCTGAAAAAACCCAAAATACATGTCTTGTAATGTTGAATACATGCCATGTGTTCTTATGTTTAGGAAGAAACTGTTTTTCTTATGTACACACCATATACCATATTTACTCGCTCTGTAGTCTCTAACTGTGTCCCAGACTGTGTGGGCAGAGACACGGGGTTTGGAATCATTGGTAAGACACACCGTGTATCAGATGTACTCGTCGTGTTGTAGAACCGTGTTTCCGATCTTGTCACTAATAACACGAGTCATTTGAGTATTTTCTAATACACATCGTGTCCTTTTGGAATGCACAGTGTAGTATAACCCGAGTATCCAGCCGGGTCACTAATAACAAGGGTCAGTTGAGTATTTTCTAATACACACTGTGTCTATCTGGAACTCACCATGTAGTCTGAGCCGTGTATCTGACTGTGTCACTAAAAACACATGTCGGTGAAGCTCATTTAGTACACACCGTGTCTGGTACTAACATGCTGTGTAGGGTGAGCCATGTAACTGACCATGTGACGAACAACATGGGCTGGTGATTCCTGTCTAGTACATGCCATTTTTTTCACTAACACGGCGTGTAGTCTTTTTCTAGGACAGCCCTGTGGCTTAGCTGTGTTAGAGAAATCTGGAAGGGGAAAAGGATTCAAGTACACATCTTGTGTAAGGACAATACGCAGTGTATGGGAAGTTACATGACCAGGGATAGAGGAGGTACATGCCCATGTGAAATGCTTAAAGTAACAGGCCGTGTAGTCAAATATACATTTCGTTTATCCTTATTTTGAAAACATTTATGCTTTCTTTCTCCTATTTCATCCTTAATCTCCTAGTTTTCAATCCATGATAATCATGATGTTTGGTCTGCATTTGACCTTGCAGAGTCATGCCAATGAGGTGTCCTCCGATTATATTCCAATTACAAGGGCATGATCAGACACTAGACATGACTGATCAAGGACTACCAATGGATCCTCCAGTTGTGCCAGTCTTGTCACCAGCCATCATTATGGACACAGGTGATGATTCACAGTTCTGAGAGGGATTCATGAGGTTCATGCAGACCTTCTGCAGAGTAGCTCATCCTGCCCAATCTATTTCAGAGCTGACATGGGTTTTCTAGTAGTAGCATCCTCCCACCATGACAGGGGAAGGATAAGACCAGGCTGTAGAGTCATGGTTAGAATCCATGCTTTCTATATTTGAGCATCTAGAGACTCCTCTAGAGGGGAGGGTGATGCTCATTTCATACATGCTTTGGGATTCCACCAAGAGATGGTGGGTAGTGATCTCACATGTAGTGAACCAGATGGTTACGGCTTGGGATGAGTTCTAGTGTGCTTTATATGAGTACATATATCCAGAGACTTTCAAGGCCGATTGATCCTGAGAGTTCATGAGCTTGGAGCAGGTTAATCATTCTATTATAGAGTATTTTTCCCATTTCACATAGATGCAGTGCATGACACCAATTCCAGGAGGTGAAGATATATTCTTGGAAAGGTTGTTTGAGGATGGAATAAGGCATGACATCCGATCATAGGTGAACATATTAAAGTTGACTTCTATCACTTCAATAGTCAAATAGGTGCTGATCACGGAGCTCAATTTGAGGGATCCTAGAGTTGTGAGCCAGAGAGACTTGAAATCTAGATTTAGTGTCCTTTCTACTGACAGTAGGATGTTCTGCAGCGAGTGATTGTGAGGTGATCCCAGCAGGCGAGACACTTCTTCAAGTAGCCAAGTGGTATGCTGCCTATGTGGAATGAGCGGGCATATGAGGCCACATTTCCCAAGTGACCTAGTGGTGTGCCGATCTTGCAGTAATGTTGGTCATCTATAGATGTTCTATCAGATAGTCTCTTTAGTAGCTGGTGACATGGGTTCTATTATGACTCCGCATTCAAGAGAAATGCCACCAGTTTCTCATCAGAATGGGAACTGGAGTTCTTCTATGAATTCAATCTGTGGTGGAGGTCGTGGTCGTGGTAGTATGTCACCTGGATTTCAGTGACATCAGGGTGGATCAACATAAGGTGGTCAGGAAGGGTCATAAGGCCATGGTTCAAGTCAGACATTTATGGAGGAGCATACCCAGTATGAGCAGGATCATGATCCCTCTATAGTTTGACGTACGATTCTAGTTGCCTCAGTTTTAGCATCTGTCTTTTTCAATATAGGGGCTTTTAATAGATTTATATCTTTTTCTATTGTGGAGAGCCTTGGGATCTATATATTTACTTCAGATGATGTATTTAAATTGGACACACTGTTTTGGACAAGAATGACTAGTGTACGTCAGTGCAAGGAGTGCCTTCTTTAGGTTGGTGGATGTCACTTCATATGGGACCTTTTATTCCTAGAGATGACAAGCTATAATGTCATTCTCGGAGTGGACTGTTGAGTTTCCTTCAAGCCAGTTATTGATTTCTGTCACTGTAGGGTGAGTTTCACATCAGCATAGGGTGGATCGTTTCTTCATAAGGGAGAATAGGATGTCCATGAGAGCATAGAAGGACCCGAGCGTCATGGGTAGGGAGGAGTTACAGCCCAAATATCAAGTCTATATCTAGTTGAAAAGGGGACTTCACAGATATACATTTCCTCAGTGGTGAATTGTTTCAGGTATATCCTTCCATATGACATTTCATGTTTTCCTCTTGAGTGAGAGGTGATGTTTTCTATTGATCTAATTCCAGGGGTGGCACCGGTGTCAATTCCACTTTATCGGATGACTGCACTAGTGTTTTAGGATCTCATGAAGCAGTTGGAGGAGTTGCGGGAAAAGGGTTTCATCTGACCGATTACATCTCCTTGGGGTTCGCCTATCCTATTTGAAAAGAAGGTGGATGGTACCCATAGACTTTTTGTCAATTTTCAGAAGCTGAAGTAGTTTATGGTCTAGAACCAATATCTGTTGCCAAGGATTGATGATCTCTTTGATTAGCCTCGATGATCCCAGGTGTTCTCAATGATTTACATGATTTATGGTTATCATCAGTTTCTCTTTAGACCATTTGATACACCTCTTATTGCTTTCTGGAGTAGGGATTGTCTATACAAATATCTGGTTATGCCGTTCGGCCTCACGAACATGCCTGTAGTTTTTATTGCACTGATGAACCGAGTGTTCCAGCTATAAATGGATTATTTTGTCATGGTTTTCAAGGATGACAACTTGGTGTACTCACACACATGACACGACCATGATAACAATCTTGAGATCATGCTGAGTACACAGAGTGAGCATCATTTATATGTTATGCTATCAAAATGATACTTTTGGATGGATCAGATTCACTTCATGGGTCATGTTATCTTAGAGGCAAGAGTATCAGTAGTCCCATAGAATGTGAGAGCAGTTGTTACCTGGGAGCAGCCAATGAATGTCTTTGAGGTACAGAGTTTTCTAGGGCTGGCTGGATACTATAGAAATTTCATAAAAGACTTATCATGCTTAGTAGTGCCAATGATGGGCCTAACTAAAAAGGGTGCAAAATAATTGTGGTCAGATTATTGTGAGTTAGCATTTCATGAACTTAACGAGTGGTTGAATTCAGCATCAATACAAGTTTTTCCAAATCTGGGAAAGAGATACATAGTTTACTGTGAAGCATCAGGTATTAGGCTTGGAGTAGTGCTTATGCAGCTGGAAGGAGTCATTGTGTATGGGTCTTGGTAGTTAAGGCCACATGAGAGAAATTACTTGACATAAGATCTTGATATGGCTTCAGTTGTTCAAGACTTACACTGTTGGAGACATTGTCTCTTGGGTAAGTATTTTGTAGTTTTCACTGACCACAAAAGTCTCAAGTATATCTTCACTCAACAATACTTGAATTTGATCCAGTGAAGGTGGGTTGAGTAAGTTCAGTATTTTTGACTTTGAGATTGCCCATAAGCCATGGAAAGTCAATGCGGTGGCTGATGCGCTTAGCAGGAGGACTCAGATAGAGGTACTTCAGGAGGCCAGTATTGAGTGGAAGATTATGGATATGTTCTCTGAGATGCATTTGGAGGTTCATGACAGGACAAGGTATAAGTTTCTTCCTTTAGTAACGGCTACCTATAAACTTCATGATCATGTGCGAATGAGGAAACTATTATGTTCTGAAGGCCTAGTCCTAGGAGAACATGTGTCAGGAGATGAACCTATTCCTAGATAGACTATAGGTGAGGATGAGATCTTGTGTTTCTGTTGGCGTGTATGGGTGTCTGCAGACATACACGAGGATCTAATATGGGACTTTCACCCCTCATTTTGGGTAGTTCATCCTGGGGTCACAAAAATTTATAGTGATCTACATTGTCAGTATTGGTGGCCAGGTATGAAGTGGGATGTTGCTGGCTTTGTTATGAGGTGTTCCACCTATCAGTAGGTGAAGGTGGAGCATCAGTGAAAAACAGGGATTGTGCAGAAGATACCCATTATTGAGTGGAAGTGGAATGATGTCGCGATGGACTTCATGACATGGTTGTCGAGGTCGCCTCGAGGGAATGATGTTGTTTGGGTTGTCATTGACAGACTCACGAAGGTTGCTAACATCATGCAATCAAGGAGACCTTCCGTGTTGATGAACAGGGAAGGTTGTACATCCAAGAGATTGTACATCTACAAGGAGTTACACACTCCATTGTTTCCGATAAGGATGCCCGTATTACTTCTCGGCTCTAGAAGTGATTTCAAAAGGCCATGGGTGTACAGGTACATCAGAGTATAGCTTACCACCCCCAAATAGATGGCTAGTCTGAGTGTAAGATTTAGGTGCATGAGAACTTGCTTTGAGCATTTATCGCAGATTTTGGAGTTTCATAGGAGAAAAACATACCTATTGTGGACTTCACCTACAATAATAATTTTCAATCATCTATTCAGATTACACAATTTAAGGATTCGTATGGTAGGCCATTCCAATGAACCTTATATTGGCTAGAGGTAGGATAGGAATCTATGCAGGGACCTCGTCTTATACAAGAGACCATAGAGCAGATAGAGTTGATTTTTAAGATGATGGCTAATGCACAGTCTCGACAAAAGTCTTATACTGATCAGCGGAGAATACCTCACGAGTTCGAGGTCAAGGATTAAATTTTCCGGCATGTCACACCGAGGATGGGGAATACGAGGATTAAAAGACATGGAAATATTTTTCCAAGGTATGTCGGGCCATCTGAGGTGTTGGAAAGAGTTTGGCCGGTTGTCTATCAGTTGCAGTTACCTCAGAGGTACTGGAATATGCACGACGTTTTCCACATTTGACAGCTTTGACGTTACTTCTCATACCCATATCATGCTTTTCATCTTGAGGAGGTTGAGTTAGAGGTGGGTGCCTCATTTGAGGAGCATCCTATCCAGATTTTTGATCATAGTATGAATGTTCTCCATGGCCAGTCTGTTCCTCTGGTATGAGTGATATGACAGCACAGGCGAGTATAGGCTGAGACCTGGGAGAGGGTGGCTGATGTATGATCACAATGGTCAGAGTTTTTTGAGGATTCTTATTCTATGTCACCATTCTAGGAAAATTAGGGGATAAATTTCTTTAATGGGGGATGTTTGTAAGACCCTGGATCTTTTTTTCAGGTATGTTTTTCTTTTTTAGGTTTTTTCAAAAAAAGAGGAGTTTCTAGAAATTTTTGATGTACACACCCTATACTTTTTAAGTACACACCATGTACTCGGTTACAACGGGTAACGACCATGAAGAAGACCATTTTTGTTGACCTAGATACCACATAATTCGGGGGTCAGTGAAGGCAAGTACACATGGTGTACTTATAAAGTACACGATGTGTACATTTTCTTTATTAACTGCACCAGGGTCGCGTCTAATTTGAAAAATGCCCATTTTATAGGGCTTGTTAATCTGAGAGTGAGGGTACGATTGTGATACTTCTCTGAGCCCCTGACCGAGTATCCCATCTCTGATTCATCCTCCATTTATTGCATTGGGATCGCCTTAGTATTCTATTTCTTCTCATAGATCTTTGTTTTCTGATTCCTCTTCTTTCCCATGTTATCTTCTATTGAGCGTTTTTAGCATTTTCATAGATCTATGGTGTTTAGGGGTGATTCAAGGATTGTGGTTCACTTATATAGATCCTATAAAACCAAGGTATGTGGTTTGTTCCTTTTCATTGAATGACTTTGAGTTATACATGAAAAGTGCAAAATACCTTTGAATGGGGTATTAGGTGTTTACTATTTTAGCCCAGTTGATTTCCTACTATGCTTGTTTGATTGAATATTGGTTAATTTAATGAAAATAGGATTAATTTCTATGACTTGGAGGTGTTTTCCAAGCATGTTAGATCATGTTTGTTTATTGTTTCTTAACATATTAGGCTGCCTTTTTTGTTTCCCATTCCTAGTTTGGTGGGATGGAGTTTTGTTTATCTACCTTTTTATTATGTTGTTGACTATAAGCCAAGTAGTTCTTGAGGTTTACTTAGGCCGTTACACATTTCCATGCTTGCTTGAATTAAATAGTGCCTTGAGAACCTAGTGTAGCAGACCATAGGGAGAATGGACGTGTGGGATTCTCTAGAGTGTCTGTTTTTACTATTACGATTTGAGACCACAAGGGGAATTGACGTAAGTGATTCCATATAGTGTCTATAGTTCCATGATGTAGGCCACCAGGGGAATGTGATGTAAGGGATTCCCTAAAATTCCTTTAGTTACCTAAACGAGACTATAGGGGGAATTGATGGTGAGTGCTTCCCTAGAGAGTCTATGCTAAAGCTAAACCAGAGGGATTAAACTATGTGTACATCCCAAAGGGTTGCTTGTGTTGCTAGGTAGGACCATAGTGTAAATTTTGTGAGTACATCCCAAAGGGTTACTTGTTTGTGATTATATGCATACTTTCCATGTGGTGTTTTAATGCTTTGAAACTGTAGGAATATTTACTGTTGAGTACTTCCTTGTTTACTACTTCTTTTTCTTATTACCATCCATATATATTCATTAACAATTAGGAAAAGATATCATGGTGGTTTCCTACTTGTATTTAGTGTCACAACATAATTGCCTCATGCATTTGGGTGCAAATAGATTATATTTTTGCAGTTATAGATAAGGGAAATATCCATTCTACCGATGTTCTTGACTGCTTGGGAGTTGGAGAGCACATGAAGAAGCTTGGGATTGCAATGAAAATGAGTTGTTTTATTTTTTTCCTTTATAATTTGGTTTAGTACTGTATTCCAGCATCGTGACATGATTGGATGATTTCCTAGACATATGTTTCATGCATCATTTATATATGTGTGCTCTAGTTGTTTCTTCATCAGTATTATGTTGTTTCTTATTGTTTGACATTATTTTCGCTTCCTCTATTGTATATCTATTATCTTCTGATGTGTTACTCTACCAATGAGGGAATAGTTTCCCCAGTATCACACCCAAGGCCCTCGCTACAAGTCAAAATCCTCTGGCATTAGGGGAAATGCGCTTGAGGCCATGTGACGAACCGGGTACAGGGCGCCTCTGGGCAGCTTCCGGAACTGGGACAATACATATATTATGGTGGATCTAGATGGATTCTTGTTCTATGAATAAGTGAGGTGTGAGGTGCACATTTTTTACTAAGGTGGGGGTGATTTTCAAAAATTTCAAATTAATGAAATATAATATATTCATTATCATGGGAAATTACTGCAAATAAATAGGGATTATGAGATATTATATTATAAGTTTGTAAGCCCATCGAATATTAGCAATTAAATAAATTTGGAATTAATTTTAACCAATTTCATTTTAATTAATTCAACAATAAAAACATTTCTAACCTTAATTAGTTGAGATTTTTATTTATATGGTGATGATTGTCCAATAAATGGCCATGATGTGATATTTTTAACCATATCACTTACACATTTTCATATTTCAACATTTTTATCATTTTGAAATAATTTAAAAATATTTTATTTCTGATAAAATATCAGTATTTTTAATGTTGACACTATTCATTTATTTTTTTAAAATACAAAAAGAGAAATTTAGATGTCATGTATGATATTTTAACAAAACACTAATATTTCCTTTTCACATGTACAAATCTTGATACACTAGGTCGTGTTTAAAATATTCACATTTAATATTTTTAATGTTATTTATTTTACTTTATCAATAAATGAATTAATAATGTTTTGGAATTGTGTATTAATTCTAGGTAATTTGGTTATTCTTACAAATAAGAAATTAATTTCCATCAAGAAGATAATTTCATTACCCATAAAATTACTTTTTAGACTCATTCATGACTTGTTTTTTTTGTCCTTATATAAATACAAACTGGTTATATAAAAATAATAGAGTTAATTTTTGTAACATTATTTTACGTAAATAAAATATAAGTCATTCTCAAGGACACCTGTCCATTAAAAACTCAATTTTTGTGCCCAAGGTGATAATGGTTTAATTACATTAACACAAAAATAAATAGAATTGAAAAAATATGTCCTTATTACTTAGTTTTACCCACATCTAACATAAATTTTAATTTACTATAGTGATAGATTATACCATGATTATTATTGTTATTCTTCATAAATAAAATAGGCCAATTTATTAAATGTGAAAATTTTGAATTCAAAATATGATATTTTTTTTATAACTAATACATATAAGAGGATGAAATAAATTTTAACATTTGTATGCAAAATATATTGAAATCCAATTTTAATAAAATATAGTTTGTATAAAAAATACCATGATTACTATTATCCCATTCAAGTTAAAATTTCTAATGAAAGTTGAAAAAATATATTGAATATATAATATATACATTTAATTAAAATTATTCAAAAATATTGATAAATTTAATTTTTTAATAAAAAAACATGTAACGCATGAATACAATTTATCAAGAAGATTTATGTTATGTATAATTTTTTTATTTCCAACAATAAACATAAAACTTATTCCAATGAACATAATTGGATTATATAAATTTTAAAAGAAATATATTTCCTATGATAATATTTTAAAATTGAACTTTGAACATGATTGAAAAAATAAAATTTTAAAAACAAATCAGTGTTTTTAACCATGCACATGAAGAAAAATAATTTAATAAAATTCTCAATAATTCAACCAGAGATTCTTGTATTATGATTATTTCAAAAATGGTTCTCATTTTTTACAAAATATAATTTTAAAAAGTTCAAAAAGTATTCATAATATATAAATACAAAATGAAAAAAATTTATTACGAAAACATATTTATCAAGATTAACATAAATTTACAAAATATTAAATGGTTAATAACTAAGAATATTTAAACACATTTATATTGTGTATTGATATGATATATAATTAATAATGCAATTAATATTATTCATACCCAAAAATATAATACCTATATTTTAACTATCATAAATAATAATATTTTTTGTATTATATCATGGTTCATTCCAACCAATATTTTTTGTAGTGAATGTTATCAATGAGATAAAAAATTTAAAGACAACTATTTTATAAAGTATTAAGGAGTAACATGTATTATTTTGTAATATGAGATAATCATTGACCATTCATTATTCATTGGGATGATCAAATGAGTCCCATGGTCTGGGGTAATTGGATTCATCCAGAGGATTGGTATGTTGAATCTATCATTCATGCCTACCCATGGTTCTGATAATATTGCGGTAAAATTTGTAGGGTATTTTATAGTTACTACCTATAATGTTTGGATAATTTTTCCCTCTATTTCATAATACTCAACAACTAGGTATTGGGATTCATAGGTATTTAAGGGAGAAAAATCACCCTAGAGTACCCCTACGTGACCCCTAAGGTAATATTTGAGGTACTGATTGTATGCATATCATATCATTAAATGTAGATTATGTATGTTATTTTCTAAAAGTCTGTTCAAGGCTATATCTAATGACACAACCATGCTCTATGTGATTACTATTAGGCCACTGAACTCGGTTTCTAACTATATATTATTATAGGGACTCTTCTAGATCTCATAATGCCCGTTATTTTTATAGTTGGAGGAACCTTGATCATCTTCTATGATCCTTATCATTTTTTCCATCTATGTTGTGATAAGATTGAACTTCGAGATATTTTCCTATATGAAATAGAAGATCTCTATGTTGTTGAACTATAATATAACATACAGTAAGCATATGTTACCATAAATAGCCGGACCCTTATATTCCTTAGATAAGGAGATGATGGATTGACAGGCTCCCTGTTCCACTTCCTCCACATGATATCCCTCAACGGAGGATGCTACAACCCCACACCGTATTTGTCTCTTCAGATCACTAATAAGGGCCTAAAAAATCATTCTATAGTAATATTTCAACAAGGACCTAGTGTCTCAAGGGAATAATGGTGAGGAACTATAACATGTCATACTTATATGTACGAGGAATATTTGAACCATCCATGGGTCAGTCTATTACGAGGAGTTTAGATGGAACCATTGGATGACGTACTGTGGCATGGATGTATAATTATTTGTTTCCCATTTGATTATATGGATTTAAATGTGAACTAAATGTATTGGATTATAATTTTTATTTCTGAGGATGAGTGTCAGGATACTATAGAGGATTCATGTGGTTGATTAGTATGGTCGATTATGGGGGATACCCGATGTAATAACATGTGTGGACCATTATCATTGAGCCTTGAGAGTGGTTTACTATCTAGTTACAGGAATATGAAAAGTAACCTATTATGTGTTAGTATGTGTATCAAGAATTCAAGAATGATGAATTCTTTTTTATGATATCTTCCATAGGTCACTTAAGGTTCCTTTTTGTGCTAATCATCAATATACACTTTAAAACGATCCGGAAGCCTAACATTATTGACAAAAGCATACTACTATTCTTCATTGGTGAAATTTTCAATGAATTTCTATATCTTTGAGACTTATACTCACTTAGGGGAATCAGGTTTCTAATATTATAGGCAGGTTATGGATTTGGTGGGGGACTATGATTTCCCTATAAGAATCATCACATACTCTTTTGAGAGAAGGAAGAGTAGAATGTCGATGGGGTGGTTGAAGTGGATGCGGTGGCTACATGGGCCTCTAGTGTGATTAAAAGGCAATAGATATTGTCAAGGTTCTGATTGACCATTATAAAATAAAACCACTAAATATATGCCTATGTACATATTCTAGAAACATACTTCCTCGCACTGAGATCATCATCATCACTATCTAGAGTAGAAAAATAATTTGGTACCTGCACTCAGACAAAAGAAATTGAATTTTACATTTTATTCCATGTATTGGATATTAAATTTTTTATTAATAAATTTTTGATATTATTTATAAGGAATATTTGGTAAGGGAAGTAGTTGGAACATTCATTAATTCCAGGATCTGGAGGCATCTTATAATCTGGTAGTTTGATGATGTTCTTTTCTAGGGAATAGACAGACTATCCCATTACCCATAGAACCATAAAGATGAATAAATTCTTATTTCATTTTGTAGAAGGATCCATGGGTTCCTAACACAAATAAGCGTCTTGTAAATAATTTTCATGGATTGACTGTTCTTAGAGAGACATGTATTATATATTTTTCTAATGATATAAACACAATGAGACCTCAATGAGTATTGTATAGGCTATATTGTCATTCACATGTTTTTGTATGAGAGTTGGAAATATTAATGGGATTTAATGAAATATTTTCCACCACAAATCATATTCCAGACAATTATCTCTTTCAGGGAATTCCTAGAATCCCACAATATATATAGAGAAGATAAGGGTAGAGAGTAGCTCTTTTAAAAGATTATCATTTCACATAACCAATAACACTGACAAGGAAATATGAACACAATTGGATAAAATGAAAACATTTCATTAATAAATGATTTATAATGTCATTAATTGTATATACCTATTAATTTGTATGGGTCAATGATGTTGGACATGAATATGTTGGAATTTAAATAAAAGATGAAATATTTGTGGACATCTTCCTAGTCTAAAATAGATTTATAGTCCAATTGGATATATTATATGAAATAAATCTCTTCCATGTTTTGAATGAAGAATTTAATTTTGGGGGGCCCATGATATTCTATAGTTCCCAACATCATACAACATCTTGTAGCGTTGTGGCTCTAGTGTTGTAGTGGATCAAAAGCTTCTTTCAATAGGGTAAATTTCGAGTTACTAAACTATGGGATAGAAGAAACTAATCCATTAATGACTTATATGGCTTCCATTGAGAAATAATTTTAGTATTAAATATTTGTAAATCCTAAATACGGTCCTTGAGAGCTTTTATCATGTCATCAGTGTAAGGGTTTTTAGTTAGCACCACATTCACCAGCCTACTGGATTGAGCAAAGAAGTGGTCATGGTCCATAGATGGGATGTTATGTAGATCATTTATGGTAAATAGGTCATTTCATAGTTGTTTATTACAGACACATGCCTCTGTCCTTAATTTTGGTTTAGTACCACCTTCCTTAAGTCTAATCATTTGTACAATGAGGGTTATCTTCTTATGCCTAAGAGGGGTGATATCCCATTATAGATTTTTTTCGATATTATCATTACTCGGTGAGGTGTTTAGCTAAGATCCACTTACATCCCTCGATATCTTGGAAAATTCAACCAATCTAGTATATTCCTCTCTTTTTGGAATTATCCTAGTTGGGGATATGGGCTCAATAATTCCACTTCCCATGCAGATATGTCACCAATCATGTAATAACACCTTTTGGGTTGAATCCAAAGAATAGTAGCCTATCTCTACTCTTGGTGAAATAAAAAATCATTGGATTAACCAAATGATCACCCCTTTATAGGGTGGGTTTTAATCATCATAACGTACATCAATGACCTCACTTCTCTGGTCCTCTAGGGAATCGATTACAACATCATACATTACTATGGTGACTTGAGATAAGCTTCCAATGGGTAGAGTAGCCAAATGGCCTTTTTTGTTTTCACTAGTGGGAAATGAAATTGAGGGTGGAATACTATCCCTTATCCCCTGATATAAACATGAAGGGATGAAACTTTCATGACTCATTTATGTACGGTGATGGTCCAAAATGTGGTTAACTAGAAGCTTTTGAGGTACCCTTATGATTTTGTATGGGGATCCATTTGACGTTATTTGATAAAAGACCTCCAAAATTGTGTAATAATTTCTATGTTATGATCAGGGATTCCCATATAGTCCATCTATTGATGTCATAGGTGGAAAAATGTTTCCTGAATAGTTTAAAGGAGCCAGACCGCATGGTCCTCAACATGGATCATTACGATATTGAAGTGAAAGGTTAAAGAAATTTTTTTATACTAAAAATGGTATGTGTCTAGGACCACCCACATTAATGATTAATTATATATATATTATAAATTATATTCATATTCTTGATCACTTATACTCAAATGGAAATAGTCTAGAAGATTGGGTGTGTAGTGATACTTAATTTCTCTTTTGTTGATCCTCTAATAGAGGGGGAATGAAACAATCCAAAGATCCATGAAAAAGTGAATTTTATTTTAATGGAACCTCTATCTTCATAACCATATTCATTTTTAATTTTTTAATTATGGACTTAATCTAATAAAGGTCTTCATGCCCTTGTAGTCGGGCATAGTGCTCCCCTTTGACTAGGGGTTCCATGGTTAAAACTGATATTTCCTCTATATCCATGGAGTATCTAGGAAATAGGCACGTTGTTTTTTGTTGGTATGATGGAACGTATATTTCACCAAAGTAATATATGTTATAAATCATATATAGGTACAACCATTAGGGTATAGGGACCTTTTGGGCCTCTTTCTTATGGATAGAAACTTCAGGAGATTGGATATTTCCCCAAACTCTAGTGGGGATGTCCTTGTAATTTCTATCTATCCATTAGAAATCATAGACTCTTAGTGTTTTAAAGTGTTGTGAACATTTACCTTGTAATATATATGATAACATGGGGGTTAACTTGGTGAAATCCTCTAAGATTCATTGTAATTTCTTTCACATGTTCTATGACTAGTTCCACTGGTAGGACCCCCCATGGGGGTTGTTTTTTCATCGAATCAGGGATGTATCGTAATGGTGGGGAAGGTATTTTATATAGGTAGAACCTATTTTATGGGTGATAACATTAGTGCATTACCTCCATGGTGGAATTCTTATTCATGGTATGACATACGATGGGTACTGCTGGAACCTATGATTTGGACAGTCCGTGCAACCTTCCATGTAGGAAACTGTGGTGTTAATCATAATTAGTAATCTCCATTACCCTACGTGGTGGTCGAGAGGTAAATATTCACATTGCTGTTGGAGGGGACCACTATAGATATCAAAGGTTCCTCCTATAATGAATGATTGAATTCCTATCCGCATTGATGCCACTAGGAGTTTTGGACTAGGGCATGTGGTGCATGATTTTCATTAACATATTCATATGCAAGTTTACCTGACCAATGTTTGTGGGATGACCATGTAATTGAGGACCTCTTAAGAGACAACTAGTGGTGGTTGTAGTAGGATCAACCCCATATCCTCTACCTCCTTGGTTTAGGGGTGGGAGAAGTTGGAGAACTCCATGGAGAGACTCCTATAATCTAGATTTGATTTGTTGGGGGTGTATTTCCCGAGTTGTGGTCCATGGATGTGTGTTTAGATGGGGAATAGATGTATCAGTACCCAATTCACGGTAATTTATGTTCTTCACGATGGATGATTATGGGGGTTCATTTATTGAATAATCACTAACATATGGTCACCATTGTCTTTCTATATGGATACTCCCAATAGTTCCCTCATCCATAACTCGATATTGTCCTACATTCAAAATGAAGGCGGTTAATAGGGGTTTCAGGAAAAATGATGATTAGGGACTCATATTGGTTTAGAGGATGGGAGGTCGGTCTCATAAATCCCTATTTGGAGGTAATTGCGTCCTACTCTAAGACACTCAAATATATTTATGATTTGTTTTAGAATCTCTTCTTAATCCCAATATGGGGCTGGTTAGCCTATAAAAACAATTATAGGTTAACACTCTTCTGTATACAAAATAATGGGGAATATCATTATTTAATCCACGAGTATATACCTAAGGATCTTTATCAGTTTCATGAGTAATGGGTAGTGACTTATGTGATGAAACCTTATAACAAGGTACTTTGGAAATCTCAACCATGTAGGGAGGAAGTTAATATTACGAAGAGGGGATTCATCCATTATGAAGAGTACACCTTATATTGAATATTTCAATAATAAAAACCCTTTTAGTTCATTAAAACCATTTAGTTAAACATAAAATGGAAAATACAAATGTTATGGAACTAAGGCAATAAATATTGGAGCTCGAGTCTAGAGGATAAATCTTACGTATCCTGTTTATGGTAGGAATACGTGTTATAATATTTCAATCAGGCCTCTGGGACTGGACTCAATATAGATTCTCTTAGAAGAGGGATGTATATATAATACCACTCATTAAGGATAAATATTGAGACATCAATATATTATGGAGATTCATGAAGTTAACAATGTGTTCATTGTTACACCCAAATCCCACATGAGCTATTCTCGGTGTGAGAAATAAGGGATAAAAATTGATCAGCCTTACAAAATATGGATGCATGACAATCATACTAAGACAACCTTATGACTATTAATATATAGATTGATCCTTGGAGAGGCATCCTATGTATTCTTGTTATGGAAACAATAAAAGTCTATTTATTTCCCTTTATTTGTTAGTTTTATGAGGGATTATGTATAGTGATAAGACCATGGGAATTATTGGGTCCCGATGGTTGAAATTTTAGAGATGTGGATCTTACATGCAAATAGTTTCTTATCTGAGCTCAATCGTAAGGATATATTCAAATATATCCTATTTATTGTAGGAATCAATGTCAATATTGGGTAGTTTATTTGGGATTACAAGCTGGGATTTCCCTATATTCCTAACATATTATATTAGGACACTGATTGAGGCTTATACACTGAGGTTTCCCTTTCCATGGTAGAAGATTCTGATGAAAATGATATGATTATTGAAACTCCCTAATCCCATGAGAGATATGATTTTCGTGTGAAACCAAGGATGGAGAATGACCAGCCTCAATGCTTATGGTTGCAAGACATAGATAATGGGCCCATCTGTTAGATGATTAAAATAAGGCTTGGGCCTCAAAGAGTTTTCCTACGAATCTCAGTTATGGAAGGAATCAAAGTCCTCATATTCCCATTGATTATGGAATTTATTTTTAGTTTTCTTTATATGTGGGACATATCATATTATTTCCCTAATCAAGGATTATATTCTATGGTTTCTGTGGCATCCCGGCTTTTTAATACATAACTTTTCATTACATTTTACATACAGAGGATCTTTGAAGTCTAGTGTCTTGGAAATCAGGATTTATAAAACATGAATAAAAAATAAAATTTCTTCTAATATACCTATAAGGATTCATAATAAGATCATACTAAGTACAATTACTAAATTTCATAACTTGGATACATACATCAATGGAAAGGGTAAACAAAAGGCCCTGTAAGGTTAAATAAGGGAATCAGTGTACTAGTGATATCAATAAGAACATGAATAACAACATAAAGATATAAGAAAAGGATGTATTGGCATATAATAATGAAAATAAGTAGAAAAATAACGTCAATATGTGGCTACAACATTTTGTTTAGTCATTCATGAACATATCACTAAATTCCATCCCCAATGTGTCATAAATATTTCCTAGGTTATTCACCAAGGTATTATAAAACATGTCATCTCTAGAGATTACTTCATTACACAATGCATTGGAGTGAAATCAGGGAGCACCCTTAAATGTCTTTACATACATGTGATCCACATAGATCATATTCAAATATTCCGTAAATAACCCATAGAGAATAAAAGAAATGGAGTTCATTTCAAAATCAAGATGTTTTAAAAGCTCTTAAAAATAAGAACATTATATAATTTATAACCCATGGAAAGGGAGTTATGGTTATATGTATGTCCAGGACAGAATCATATATCTCATATTTATATATTTATGAACACCTATATAAATGAAATTTGTCTGGGTATTCACATAAATAAACAGGGTAATTTCTTGAGAGAGATAGATATGAATTTTGAGACGAAATTTCTTTAGCATAATGGCTATATAACATGGTTATAGAAAACATTAAAAAGTTATGGTTCAAGGGTCACCCAATCGTATATAATTCATAGTATAGTATGGGTACTGAATAATATCTTTTTATGGATATTTGAATGACATACCACAGGAAAAGGAAACGTGAATGAAAAGAGAAGATACAATTTCTTTTACGAGAAATTTGGCAGCCTAACAACATCACTTAAATTTTCAGAAAAAAAAATTGATGAGAGAAGAAACAGTATATCAAAAAATTAGAAATTAATTGGATAGTTATGAGAACATATAATAATATACCGTCAACAAAAATAGGTAGAAACTAGAAGACAGAATATAAAGGAAGTCATGGCTTAGAAGAAGAGGGTGAATGAATATCTTAGCTTAAGGAGTAACACCGAAAGCTTGAAGGTCGGGACCTTGGGTGGCTTGAGGGAACCTTGAGAGGACTATTTGGGAGGGAAATAGACCAGAACTTTGTTGTAGAGGATTTGGGAATTAAATGAATGAGGTAAAGGCTTGCTATTTATATGAGAACTCTAGGGACAAAGCATTAATTCCCAAGGGACACCTCATCGGTGGTATTGGAAAAACCATGGGCCTTCCCCTGGTATTTCCCATGGTACTGGCCACTTGGGACACCTCATAACATATATTACTATTAATAAGTCTACCATAATTTTTTCATAATTATTACATCCTTAATGATGCCATTAATCACCCAAAACTCAAAAACTGAATTTTCACTATTCACCGAAAATTCAACTTTCTCAGAAAATACCAAAAATTTCAACTTAACCAAATATTGTTGCTCTAATTTCAAAAATGAAATCCATTTTATGAAAAAAAATTTCTAAATATTCTCAATTTCATTTTTAAATAAAAACACTATTCACTGAAAATTCAACTATTTCAGAAAAATCCCAAATATTCACCTTATCCCAATATTGAAGCCCTGATTTCAAAAATGTACTCTATTTTATGAAAATAATTTTATATATATTTTTAATTTAATTTTTAAATACAAAACAGTATTCGCCCAAAAAACTAATACTTAACCAATAATTTCAGAAATAGTTATTTACCTTTTTTGTTGAATCACATTACTTAATCAAGGAGCATAAATTATATTAATACTTTCTTAAGTGAACTTAATCAATTTGGTCACATAACTAATCATAAGTATAAAATCAATATTCATAATTTACTATTCACGAAAAATTATGTTGATCTTATTAGACTCTAAATTTCATACTAAACACATCTGTAGAAGACCAGTTTTTGAAAATCATTACACATTATTAATTATTTATGTTTTACATAAATACTATTAATATATCATTTTTCTAAAATTCATCAACAATATGCATACTATATTTATCCGGACATTTGAAAATTCACCAAATTTACCATAAGAAGAAATCACAATTTTTATTTAAATCAAAGGATTACACAAGGCAATTACTGTCTCATTTCATAGCCGCTTATAACACCAGCATAGAACCTAAGAGTAAGGTGTTCTAGGGTGATATAATCTTGGGTAGGCTCGACCAACATTGCCCGAGTAGTGATTTCTATCATCTTGGAATTCTCATGCAGGTGATTCTATTCCATCTTCACACGATGATGTTCGGCTTGGGTTAGGTCTAGACCAAAGCCCAAAGGTGCTACCTCCTTCCCGAGTTCTGTCAGATGGGCTTTGATTTACCCGAGACTACAGGATGGGGCCATAAAATCCATTTTCTATTTTAACCAAGATCACTTATATTTGTAGACATTAATCCCTACATTTTGTATCCAACAGTCATATTGACCAACGATCACATAACAGTCAAAACCCAACTGTCACATTTTAATTATACTCACTTCATTAATTAATGAATATAGTTTTGTTGAGTATAAACTAAAACAACATAGTAAAAAAAGGAAACAAATTCATTCAAAATTTTGGGTCATTACATTCTTCCCCCCTTAAGAAATTTCATCCCTAAAATTTTAACACGTATCCTTAGAAATGATAAGGTGTGGGTACTTTTTCCTCATAGACTCCTCTCGTTCCCACATGGCTTCTTCATATTTGTGGTTTCTCCAAAACACCTTAATATAGTGGGTAGTCTTGTTGCATAGAACCTTATCTTTACGATCTACAATATCCACTGGCTGCTCCACATAAGAGAGGTCATGTTCTAGTTGTACCACCTCTGGGTTTAGTACATGTGAAGGATTAGGTATTTACTTTCTCAAGAGGGATACGTGGAAGACATCATGAACTTGTGATAGATTTGGAAGAAGTGCAAGCCGATATGCCACTACTCTCACGCGATCAAGGATTTCATAGTGGCCAATGTACCTAGGGAAAAGCTTCCCTTTCTTCTTAAACCTCATGACTCTCTTCCAAGATGAAATTTGAAGAAAGACCTTGTCTCCAAAATCAATATCCAAGTCCCTTTAATAGTGGTCGACATAGCTCTTTTTCCAACATTGAGTAGCCTTAATGTGTTGTTGGATGGAATGGACTTTTTCTCTCATCTCTTGCACAAGATCAGGCCCAAGAAGCATTCTCTCACCAGCTTCATCCCAACAAGTAGGAGTTCTACATCACTTCCCATATAGAGCTTCATATGGTGACATTTGAATGCTCGAGTGGAAGATTTGTTTTCATAAGAGAACTCAACTAAAAGGAGATGTTGATCACATACACCTTTAAATTCTATTGAGCACATTCTCAGCATGTCCTAGAATGATTGAATAGTTCTTTCAGATTGGTCATTAGTTTGGGGATAACAGGCCATACTAAAATTCAATTCCTTGCTCAGATCATGTTGTAGACTTCTATAGAATTTTGATGTGCACCTTGGATCACTATAAAAAACGATAGAAAGTGGAACTACATGCTTCTTTACCACTTCCTTCACGTAAATCCAGTCAAGTTGATCAAGAGAGAAATCTTCCTGAATGCATATAAAATGGGCAGTCTTGATGAGATGGTCCACAATAACCCATATAGCATTGTTTCATCTTGAAGTTCTCAGAAGATGAGTGATGAAGTCCATAGTGATATTGTCCCACTTCCATGCTGGTATGGGTAGTGGTAGCAATATCCCTTTAGAAATTTGTCACTCTGTATTCACTTGCTGACATACTAGGCCCCTTGATGTATAGTCAACAATCTCCCTTTTAATATTATCCAACCAATAATGATCATGAAGGTCCCTATACATTTTTGTGCTTCCAGGATGTATAGAGAAATTAGAGTTATGAGCTTCATCCATCGGCTCCATTATTTCCAGAATAGATGGAACACATATTCTTGTACGAAATCTCAATACACCTTCTTGATCAATATTGAACTCAGGAAACTTTTTATCCTTTACAGCCTCAAACTTCTCTTTTAACAAAATGATCTTCTTTTTGAGCCTTCTTGATGTATCTAGTAATGACTGTTTAGAAATCATTTGGGTTAGGGTTGATGAAGTCCCTTTCCCTATAATTACCATGTCCAGCTTTACTAGGTCATTGATAAAAGTATATTTTTGAATCCTCATATTGGGAAGAACAAATGGGTCATTCCTACTAAATGGATCCACTACTTTGTTTTCTCTTCCAGGGTGACAATGAATTGAAAAATCATAATCTTTAAGAAGTTCCAACCGTCTACTTTGTCTCATGTTCAATTCATTTTGTGTGAAAATATACATCAAACATTGATGGTTTGTGTATATATCACACTTCTCCCCATAAAGGTAGTGCCTCCATATCTTTAGAGAAAAAATGATCACAGCCAGCTCTAGATCAGGCATCATATAATTCTTCTCATGATTCCGGAACTATCCAGATGCATAAGCAATGACAATGTAATTTTTCATGAGGACTCACCCAATCCATTTTAGAGATGCATCACTAAAAATAACGAATCCTTATCCACTTGAAGGAAGAGTTAACATAGGTACAGTAACCAATCTCTTATTATGCTCTTGGATACATTCCTCACACTCTTTTGTCCCGAAAAACTTGATACCATTGTGAATTAATGTGGTTAATGGATTAGAAAGTCGTGAAAAGTTTTTTTACAAACATCTTATAATGTACTGATAATCCAAGAAAACTACGAATCTCACCAATTGTTGTACGTTCAGTCCACTCCTCTACAACTTCTGTCTTTGCAGGGTCAACTGTGATTCCTTCATTGGTAACAATGTTCCCCATGAAAGCAACTTGTGGTAACTAGAATTTACATTTACTGAAATTCCCCAAAAGACTCTTCTTCTGTAGAGGTTTTAATATATCCCTTAGATGATCCTCATGCTCCTCGCATCTTTTGGAATGTATCATAATATCATCAATAAAAACTACCACAATGTTATCATGGTAGTACATAAAGACTCTATTAATCAAATCTATAAAAATGGAAGTTTCATTAGCAGGTCTGAAGGTCATACCAACAAACTAATAATGCCTATATCATGATTGGAAGGCAGTTTTTGGAATATATTCTTTCTTCACCCTCAATTGATGGTAACTAGTTTAAAGATCAATCTTACAGAATAATTGAGCCCCATGAAGTTGGTTAAATAAGTCATCAATTCTTGGAAGAGGGTATTTGTTCTTCAATGTGATCCCATTCATTTCTCTACAATCAATACATAGCCACATCGATCCATCCTTCTTCTTCACAATGTGATCATGTACCCCCCATGGAGACACACTTGGTGGGATAAACACCTTCTCCAATATATCTTGGCGTTTTTTCTTTAATTACACAAGCTCCACATATTCCATCCTATACAGGGTCTTTGATGTAAGATGAGATCCATGTATGTGTTCGATAGAGAACTCTACTTATCTTTCTGGGGGATGTCCAGGAAATGCCTCTGTAAATACATCAACATATTCTTGGATGATGGTGGTATTTTCTATTATCAAACTCTTATCTCCTTCTTCTTATTCACTGATCAAATACATGAATAAGGATATAGGGGGTTCTTCTAGCCAAATATGAGGATGATATATCACTACTCAGAAGATAAATGTAGGTTTTACAATCAAGACTACATATATTTCCTTGCTTATGCAATTAATCTTAGCATTATACTTTGAGAGTCAGTACATCCCCAGTATAATGTTGAATTTCAGCATGGGAATGACTACTAGATTTGCGATATTATTCATCTCACTAAAGTAAATACTAGTGTTTATAAACCCCGACGACGCTTGGATAGTCCCACCAGGATTCTGGACTAACAACTCTAATTTTAGAAATTTAGGGGTTGATTTTAAATTCCTTGAAAACTTGGAGGAAATAAAGGAATGCATAGAACCATAATCAAACAATGTACATTCTAGCTTTGAGAGGACAAAAAGAGTACCTTCTACCACATCATTCGGTGCATCAACTTCCACAATCGCGATAGCAAAATAATGGACTTGATCCCTTGGCCTTTGATGAGGCTGATGGTGGTTCCCCTCCACTACCCTCATATTTTGACAGTGATTGGAAAATTGCCCATGTTGGCCACACTTGAAGCATTGGACATCAGGTAGGGCCTGCACCATCTTCCCCTTGTCTTTTGTGTTTGGAAGATGAGTTTTCACCTCACCATGACAATTCCTCGCAATGTGGCCATCTCTTCCACACTTGTAACACTTCCCACTTCCGAGCATGTAGTTCCCCAAATTCTTCTTCCCACACTTATTACATGTGGGATGTTGCACTTGAATTCCTCCTATTCCCTGATCTAAAGTCCTCCCTAATATGGGCTCTATTGATCTCTTCTTATCATTGGATTTTTGAAACCACAACATCTCACCAAACGCTAGCTCAAATTTCATCACACTCCCCACAATATCCTCATAGCTATCATATTCTAGGTTGGCTAGATTCTTCCGCAGATGAGGTCTCAGTCCACAGAAGAATCTATCAACCTTATCGTTTAGATCCATGACAAAGCTAGAGGTATATCTTGAATGTCTTGTGAAGTTCATCTCATAGATTCCCACATACTCATTCTCCTTCTGCACCCATTGAGAAACTCCTTCTCCATTATTTTTTTCATGGAATGAGGGAAATACTAACTGAAAAGATCCCTTTGAACACCTCCCACTCCATAGCTTCAACTTCCACTCTTTACCTCATGTTTTTGATCAGTTCCCACCACTGATCAGCTTCTCCCTATAAGTGAAATACATCCACGGTGACCTTCTCTTTCTCTGAACAATGTAGCACAGAAAATATATTCTCTAAGGAGCGGATCCATTGCTCAGCAACCAATGGGTTGGTTGATCCACTGAACGGTTTTGGTTGTTGGATCCTAAAAGGATTCAATATAATGTTGTTACCTTCATGGTTAGATTAACCTCTCAAATTGATTCAAGTTATTACTCATAACTTGAGTTAGTTGGTTAATCATTCGGATAAATGTTTCCATTCAGGCTTCAATCGGAGGGCCGTCAGCGCATGGTCCATTGCGGTCACTATTTTCGAGGTTCCTCCTATTGCACGCCATTTTATAAAAGAATAAAATCTTAGTGAGAATCTTCTTTCATCTATGATGTATTCTAACTAAAATGTATTCTACATCTTAAAACTTCTTTCTTAAACAATTATATTTCTCTATAATTCCATAATAATAATTCAAAAAAAGAATGCGATTAACCAAACATATCCCCCAGGAGTGTCGTAACCAAAAGTGCAGCAAGGCCTGTTTTTATGCACTAGTTCCCATTCCAGTCTACCTCAATGTGGTTTTTTCAGGGTTTACCCCTATGTACATCCGTTCCAAAGCCGCCTCTACCTGCTTGTTTCCAGACAGCGATGTATTATCTTGATAAACCATTTACTCAATACTCACTAAAATACTAGAAAGTTTCCCCTATATTTAAACTGTTCTATAGTGTTATTCCTAATGTTTTCATAGCCTAATTTCTATAAATAACTAAACTATCCATTGAAACCAACGGTGGCATCCCACTATTTTAATACATAACTTTTCTTTACATTTTATATACATAGGATCTTTAAAGTCTACTATCTTTGGAAACCAGGAACAATAAAACATGAATAACACATGAAAAATTCATCTAATACACTTGTGAGGATTTATCATAATATCATCCTAAGTAGAATTACTTCCTTTCATATCATGAAGTCATAAATCAATGAAAGGGTGAGCAGAAGGCCTAGTAAGGGAAAACAAGGGAATCAGTGTACTTGTGATATCAATAAAACATGAAAAACAACATAATGATATGAGCAATGAATGTATAGGCATATAATAATGAAAAGAACTTGAAAAATAACATGAATATGTGGATACAAAATTTCATTTATACATTGATGAACATATCACCAAGCTCCATCCCCAAGGTTTCATAAAAATTTTCAAGGTTATTCACTAAGGTATCGTAAAACTTGTCATCTCTTGAGATTAATTCATTAACCAATGCATTAGTGAACTATCCGGGTGAACCCTTAATATTTCATTACATAAATTTGAGCCACATTGATCATATTCAAAATTTCATAAATAACCCATAGAGAAAAAAATAAATGGGTTTCATTTCAAAATCGTTATGTTTTAAAATTTCTTAAAAATAAGATCATTATATCATTTATATCCCATGGAAAGGGAGTGAGGGTTATATGTATGTCAATTCATGAATCAAATATATCATATTTATATTTTTATGAACACCCATAGAAGAGAAATAGGTTTGTGTATTCACATAAATAAACAAGTGAATTTCTTGAGAGAAAGATATAGAAATTTTGAGACGAAATTTCTACAGCATAACTACTATATAGCATGGTTTTAGAAAACATTGAAAAAAGAGAGGTCAAGAGTCACCCACTAATAAATAATTCATAATACAGTATGGGTACTGAATAAGATCATGGTATGGATATTTTAATGACATACCACAAGAAAAGGAAACATGAAAGAAAAGAGAAGATGTGATTTCTTTTACGAGAAAATCTGCAGCCTAACGACGTCACTTAAAATTTCATAAAAACATTGATGAGAGATAAAGGGGTCTCTCAACAATTAGACATGAAATGGATAGTATGAAAAACATATTAGAACATACCCTCAACAAAAAGGGATGTAAACTAGAAGACATAATATTAAGGAAGTCGTGGCTTAAAAGAAGAGGGTGAAATAATACTTTACCTTGAAGAGTAACTTCGAAAGTGTGATGGTCGGGACCTTGGGAGTATTTAGGGAACATTGGGAGGACTCATTAGAAGGTAAAGAGACCATAACATTATTGGGGAGGATTTGAAAATGAAATGATGAGGGAGAGGCTTTGTATTTATTGAAGAAGTGAGGGGATAAAGCATTAAATGCCAAGGGACACCTCATCAGTGGTATTGGAAAAACCATGGGCTTTACCATAGTATTTATCCATGGTATTGGCCACTTGGGACACCTAATACCTTATATTACTATTCATAAGTCGACCAGAATTATTGCATAATATTACATCCTTAATGATGTCATTAAACACCAGAAACTCAAAAACAGAATTTTCACTATTTTTCGAAAATTCATCTTTCTCAGAAAAATCCCAAAATTTCACCTTAATCAAATATCGATGCAAAGATTTCAAAAATGAACTCCATTTTATGAAAATAATTTTCAAAATATTTTTAATTTAATTTTGTAATAAAAACACTATTCACTGAAAATTCAACTGTTTTAGAAAAATCACCAAAATTTACCTTCACCAAATACCGATGCCCTAATTTCCAAAATGAACTCCATTTTATGAAAATATTTTTGTAAATATTTTTAATTTAATTTTTAAATAAAAACACTATTCACCCGAAAAAACTAATACTTATCAAATAATTTCTAAAACAGTTATTTACCTATTTTATTGAATCACATTACTTAATCAATGTGGCTAAATTATATTAATACTTTCTTAGGTGAAGTTAATTAATATATTTGGTCACATTACTAATCATAAGCATAAAACTACTATTCATAATTTAGTATTCACCAAAAAGTATTTTTATCTTATTAGACTCTATATTACATACTGAACATAGCTGTAGAAGACCATTTTTTGAAAATCAGTACACATTATTAATTATTTATGGTTTACATAACTATTTTTAAAATATAATTTTTCTAAAATTCATCATTAATATGCATACTATATTTATCCGGACATTTGAAAATTCAAAAACTTCACCATAAAGATAAATCACAATTTTTATATAAATCAAATGATTACACAAGGTAGTTACGGTCTTGTTACATAGCCCCTTATAACACCAGTATAGGATCTAAGAGTAAGGTGTGCTATGGTGATAGAATCTTGGGGCAGCTCGACCAACATTGCTCGAGTAGTGATTTCTATCAACTTGAACTTCTCGTGAAGGCGATTCCATTCCAGCTTCATAAGATGAAGTTGGACTTGGGTTTGGTCGAGAGAAAAGCCCGAAGATTCTACCTCCTTCCCGAGTACCGTCAGATGGGCTTCAATTAGCCCGAGACTACTGGATGGGGCCATCAAATCCTCTTTCTTTATAAACGAATATCACTTTTATTTATAGAAAATAATCACAACATTTAGTTTCCAACGGTCATATTGACCAACAGATATTTAAAAGTCAAAACACAACGATCACATTTTAATTATACTCACATCATTAATTAATGAAGATAATTTTGTTTATTATATACTAAAACAACACAGAGAAAAAGGAAACAAAAATTCATTCAAAATTTCAGGTTTTTACAATTTCCCATTCCTTATATATTCTTATGATGAAAATATATGATTATTGAAAATCCTTAAGCCCACATGCGCTATATATAGTGTGAGAAACAAGGTATTGAAAAGGATTAGTCTTACTACCTATAGATGGTGAACTATTGTACTATGACCATCAATTGGATGATTTATATTGGTATCAGGCCCCAAAGAGACATCCTACATATCCCGTTTATAATGGGAAAAAATTACACTTAGTTCCCATTATTGGGACTAATATTATGATATTTCCCTATGTATAAGACTTATTATATTATAACACAGATTGGGGATTATACCCTAATGTTTTACTTTGCTTGGTAGATACTACTGAAGAAAATGATATGATTATTGCAACTTCTTAATCCCATAAGAACTAAGATCAATGTGAGAAAGAAGGGATGGAAAACGATCAGTCTCACTGATTATGGATCTGAGAAAAATGTACAAAGACCCCCTTTAGATAATTAATATAGGCGTTGGGCCTCAAAGAGGAATCCTATATATCCTATTTATGGTAGAAATGAGGTTCTAAACAGTTCCCTTTGAAAGGGATTATATACTGATGTTTCCATCCCGTCAAGTCATACACATTGAGGGTGGATAACATTTTCAATCCCTAGTATTCCATTTTCTCATTTCCTTCTTTTCACCTAAGATGTGTTGATTATCTACTTGAGATACCCTAATTATCTACTTTAAAATCCAAATACAATCTTTTTAACATGTCTAAAGGAAATGATATGATCCAGTTGACTTTTCAAAATAAATTCACATAATCTGGATGGAATGTCTTCACGTTACCACATGATCAAGGCTAAATTATCCAGAGGACATCACAAGTGCTTGATAGTGGATCCCAAGGGCCATCACATTTACTACTTTATATTTTCTAGGTAGTGACACATGATAAACTATACTATATCTATTGTCATGAAGAAAGATGTAGGACACACATAGAGTACATATAAAGAGTTATTGAAACATGTCTCATAGGGTGTTTCATGTCCCGAAAAACATGTTTGGAGGGCACTGTGGGACCTATCTGCTGTGATTGGAGTGCATCACATGAGCCAATGGACACATATGAGTGATATCAAGTGACTAATTTAATATGTTTTAGTGTCGTTATATGAGTCAAGAGACACAACTTAAGGAAATCCCGAGACATGAATGGTGGGTTTGAAGGGTATTACGAGACATGATGGGCCTTCTTGAGGGTCACCATGTGACATAATTCAACATGTCTGGTGGGAAGCACAAAAGTAAAATAGTATATCAATAGAGAATTATGAGATCTAGGTGACATGTCCTAGTTTTTTCATGTATCCAGGATTATTCATGTGAAGCAAAGGAGGGACAGCGTGTATTCTCTTCACATAGGTCTCCCTCCCTTAGTATTTTTTTCTAGATTTTATATTGTGAATGCCTTAGATTTATTCAGTGTTTTTTATTTTTATGTCACATGTGATCTATCATATGCATGGGATATTCCTCATGTGTCCTATTAGAAGATCTTTTTATGATATATATTTATCACATGAATTTCTTATGAATTATACATGATTTATCAGGTATTTCATCGATATCTTACTAAATAGGAAAATTTGCAGTTGTGAGATCCACCGCTCTAAGAAAACCAATATGGTGCTTACATGAAAGAGGTAAATTTATCATATGGAGGGTCATGGTTCTAATCATGGTAATGGTAGTGTTAGCGGCACATTTTTCATGATGGGGTGTGGGATTTATAATCCTCTCCAAACATTTTGTTTTCATCATTATGCGACACATATCACATGAATCTCTGAAGGAGTGGATGAAGGGATTTAGAATCATGTGTATTCGTGACTCTCCCCCAATCAATTACTCTGGAATCATCACATGATTTTTAGTGACCTTGGGTCCACCCCATAAACACCTCATTTATTAAATTATTTATAATTAATGGGGACATACTGAGTCATGCGGGCATAAAAAATGACTTTTATATTGACAAGTTAACACATCAAAGATCCTTCAAAAAAATGGGAGCAAATAAAATGGAATTCATGTGACCATGTGTGTCTTTTCTCGGACCTACCATGAGAATATTAGGTATGTTCTGAGGGAATTCATTAATTAAGGCAGAATTTTCCATGAATATTTTCAGGTTATGATGAGAAAATTCATAGGGAATCACAAGAGTTTTATGACAACGATAAACTCCAAACTCTGATTTTTTTATTTCCATTGACGATTTTACAATGTTCGGTGGTCATGGGTTAAGGCATGAGTAATGTAAATGAAAAATAATATACCTATCTATAATTAATAATTTGACCAATAAAGGCCCTACAGATATGTGTGATCATTTCAGGGACACTTCCATCCATTTTTTCTTTAATATTCAAAGGGGAAGAATGAGGTCCCTTGGATATACCCAATACTATTATACAAATGAATATGACACACCAATAAGATTTAATGTGATGAGGAGGATATGTATCTTTGTTCTTGTGGCGTCTTATGGATCACCATGTGCACATCCCATGATATTTAATGCCGCAAAGGGCTCCCAACACCAACACTTTTATTTTGTTTGTTTTATTTTACATATACTCATTGGTGACATGAATTTTCATGAATTTTGTTGAAGATAACCATTCTACCCATACATGAACCATCACATAAATTTTATTACCACAATAGGCTTTCACTTGTTGGACATAATCCTTCTATTTTTGTAGGGTTTTTGTATGGGGTTTCAAGAACACGCCATTTCACAAACCATGTGACCTATGAAGGATCACATATCAGTCATCGTGTGACTAATGGTGTATCTAAGGAATCATTATAAGTGAAGAAGAGACTTTTAATGGATTTTGTGTGTTTTTTCATAGGCTAGTTGATTCACATGGTTTCTTCGTGTTCCCGTTTTACGGTCACGTGATCAGCTATCTCATAGAGGCTTATGCGATCCACACACATTACCCGCGTTATCATTATTTTATATTTTTAGAGAAAATAATAATCATATCCCCAAATTTATTACTCTATGAATTTTTAGATTTTCTTTTTGGAGGTGTCAATATATTACCCCCTTATGAGCTATGTCTTCATGGATGAGGGATAAGTTATGAGGAAAGTAAATTACACCTTGAATCTTTTTTGTTGTCACTAATCAATGTATTATGTGACACATGGTCTTATAGAAGACCCTTGGTCTATTTGTCGATGGTTAGTTTTCTGTGACATGCCTAATAAATAGTGGTGGAATAGATCTATTGATTTCATTCGATACTCATTCCTTGAGAGCACTATTTACTTGCATCCATCGCATTCCCTCATCACATGACTGGTCTGCAAGTCCAGATCATGGGACCTCCCAAAAATGATTCTTTCATGAGGAATTTTCTCCAAGATATATCATTTTTAGGCACCAATTCAAACCATTTATAAACTATATTTCAGTAATTTCTAGAACTTCACACATTATGATTATGTGTTTCTTGAGGGTTTCTTATGGTATGATGACTCAATCATATTATCAATTTACTATCACGAAGCTTTCAAGAACCTGTCTACGAAAAACTATTGTGGATCATAGAGGGTTTATGTGATTACATGATTCCATATGGTTTCAAGAAACGCTTTAGAACTTTTGGAGTTAGGAAATTGATGAATTCCATATGTCATTCATGAATTCCATGAATTTTCCTTTGATGTGAATGATGCTTCTTATTTATTATGTCTTTTCATTGAAAAGAAATTTATTTTATTTTCATGATGTATGATGCTTAATTCAGTTCAGATGGATTCTAGTTCTAAAAAATGTTTTTCAAAAACATCCAATCAATGGGCCATGAATTATAAAATCACAACTCTAACCCCCAAATATAGAATTTCATCAATTATATATATTCTATAGATATTTCTCACCTTGGGAATTATGATTATCCTATATGTCATTTAATTTCTCTATAAGTGTTTGGTTTTCTGGAGGATGTTGTCATCCCCACTTCAGAAATCAAAATTCCATCACACTAGGTGTCAAATTCTTCTCAATGAATTCAGAAGAAAATTGTTGAAGAAGACTAGCTGGTCATAGTTCAACCATGGGGTTATTATCATATACTAGAAAAATATCATTTGGATGAAGATGGTTTTGATTTCTATAATCACCATATGAATCCGAACTAATCAATTATATTTCCTCATCTATGAACAATACTAGAAGCATATAGAACTTCTATTAGGGATTTTAAAAGTATAAATAATTATCCATAAAAATGTTAATGGCCCTTAAGGTTCAGCTGAAACTACTAATTGTTTTCTAATCCATTATACATGGTCCATATTTCTGAATCCATGTGGACGTCTTAATTCATCACATATCGCTAGTAAAATATCTTATTAGAAATGATCAACCATTGGTTACCTAGTACCAACACATTCCATTTGCCCCATGGTGAAGTGGGTAGCATCATATGGATCATCATCAAAATGTGCGGGATTTACCCTCTCAAAGAGATGTATGATGAGCTCCTACCTAATGGGGATATTTGGGATGATCCCTTAAACACTCCAATTTTGGTTACGAAAATGATTACCATTATGAAGTAGAAACCAATTAAGGAGTAGATAATGTTCTCTCTCTTATGTTTCTTGGACTGGATTAATATTATCCTATTATATAGCGAGATCAAGACAACTTTCATACGTACCCATCAGTACCATTCCAAGAAGGGATGTGATAGTGCCATCTCATACAGGTAAATCTTGGATGTTGGGGAATATAACTCATTGGGCTACTGAGTGAATTCTGTGCTCTCCTCAGACCTTAGGCTTGTAGGATTTATGTCCACATTTTTTAATTGATATCTTTTCCATGATGGAGATTCACATTCAATGATATGTGTTAGCATGTTGGTGATAGAGGTGAATCTTGTAAAGGGACTACTTCTCAATTTCATAGTGCTTGTCATTTTACACCTTTAAAATCTCCTAAGACATATCCAAAAAGGTATCAACCCTAATAGTGTCAGTGGTCCTCTCAATTTTTCTAGATGGATATGTGGAGAATTTCTATTATTTATAATATTACAATTCCACAAGGATACTGGATGCCTTATCCCTTCACAGAATGCGAAACATATCTGGGGTCAAGACCATATGACTATGGCTTTCCGAGGATAAGGATGTGTTGAACCAATCTGATAGCATTGATGTTACCTCTTATCGTGCACTATTTGGGATGATTATTGATAGTGGAAGTGGTTCCCTTGATGAAAGGCTGTATATGACATCTCTTTAGGATGATATTCTTGTAACTATGGTGGAAAAGATAATAATATGTGAGTTATATAAACCCTATCGATTCTCTATTCAGTTTGTCTATACCCAAAGGGTATCTCCCCTTCTTTTTACTGGTATACGAGGTGAGAGGATTCCTAGTGTCATATAAAAAATTTGGTTGATGATAAAATGTGAAGATACTGAGGCTGAGATCATACTTATGAATTCTGATGCTTCTATATTCCTTACTTACTCATGATTCTACCCAGTCACGAGTATTATCTTAACTAGATGGCGTGGTAAGACTACATGACTGTCATGTGGATAGGACATTTTCCTAACCATTTACTTTTTCTGTGTTGATGATGGAATTGATTATAGACTGTGGGTGATATTTTAAGGAACTTCCCTTAATCTAGTGTTTACTACATTGATAATCAGATAGAATATTTTTAGGGATTTAATATTGCATCACATGCTCCAGGTGATATTCCTCTCAATATAAGAACATGTGAGGCCTCATCTACTACTTCCTTACTAGTTCTACTGGTTATTCCGCATCCTTACACATATTCTCTATCAGTCTTAGATGATTAAACATTATATAGGTGAATTTATAAACAAATTTACTCCATGATTACTAATATTCTATTTTACGTATTTCTCATCCAAGGAGAATTCATTTTTCAACTTTTTCATGACATTGGGATGTGTGGTTTTGACTAGTAGCCAATGTACATAATCATTAAGAAATTTATATTGACTCGGGATGATTTTTCTACTAATGACAAAGACATAACAAATGTTACCAATGAGGCTCTTCTTTTTATGTAGATGAAAAAGACATCAGAGGCATTTGAGGAGGGTCTCTACTTGTTATCTAAACTTTATGCTCATATGGATGTGTGGAAAACAAAAATATGGAGGCATGTGGAAATCATAACACATGTGAGGTCTGAATTTTAAACATTATCATCTTCATTTAAAACATCTTAAAATATAGTTGAGTAATTGAATATGTTGGACACGACTATCTTCCCCTGAGGGGGAGTAGAAGAGGTGGTGTGAGAGGCACTACAACATTTGATTGAGGCTTCTCGTCAGACCCTCACTGACTATGATTTTCTAATAGATCAACTATTATTATAATTCTATGTACTATATTTTTTTAGATTCATGAAGAGACTCTAAAATTTGGAGATTAAACCTTCCTCGCACATTTATCAATTAATGAATTTTCCTAAACATTCTATGTTGTTGTCCTTTTTTTCTTCCATTCATGATATTCATTCTAATTCACTACTTCAATATTGTATAAATCAATAAAAATACCCATCCATTGAATAATATCATCAGAAAATGAATGATTTAAATCGAAATTTTTATTCTAAATAGATTTATTCCTGATAAATTATTATTACTACGTGCCAAAATGATATTTTTCATTAATAAACCTGTCCTAGCTATCCTAATATCACCAAATTTTTAGAAATATTTCATGGGTAGTATATATCTCCTATATGGAGGGTGATATTTCTTTTACCAAAGATGATAGGATTGGTGAGCATATATTTATTTTTACTAAGAACATGTGGTGGGAATTTCATGCTCTTGTATGCTATAATTTTGACATGCTATTGTTTTATGGTCTTATATCTAGGATGTTCTATCGCTATAGTTTAGGGTATTTTAGGTGGGACCTTCTATTGCTCTAAATTGGGTTACTTTATCTCAGACCTTCAATTTCTTGAATTTAGGGTCATTTTTCTTAGACCATCTATTTCATTATTATTTTGGTCTTTTATCTCAGGCCTTCAATTATAGTTGTCTAGGATCTATTAGTTCAGACCTTCTATCACATTAGGTTTGGGTCATTTATCTTGGACCATCTATTTATTTTGTTGAGGGTGTTTTACGCCGAACCATCTACCAGTTTAGTTGAGGATCTTTTAGCTTATACCTTTTATGGATTTATTAAATGGTATTTTAGCATAGAAATGAACAATGATCATTGAAAATAGTGAATACATTCCATGAATGACCTAAACACACCAAGGAACTCGATTCTCCCATGGTGTTGTAAGGGATCAAAAAGATCGAAAATACCTTTTTGTAGGGTGATGTGTTTGGTTTAATACCATCTTCACATATTCATGAGCCATATTCATATATGAATAGTTAATAAAAATGTATCAATGCAAGGTATCTTTTCCATGGGTATGGAAGATTTATGGAGGTTATACAAGTTGATGGAGAAATACTAGTGACGCTAAGTGCACCTAGATAGTTAATGTCCGGATGAATTTATTCATAACCCAAAATTTAGGTTTCATGAATATGGGCTGAGGAATAAATTACAATAACATTCCATTATAGTATGAGGTTTTGATTTCCTCAGTGATGTTGTTATGTATCAAATGACTAAACCACTTTTTCTTTCATGTAGTATATGGATTTAGTTGGTGGGTCAAGGCCCATATGCGTTGGTAGCATGGTCATGTAAAATATTATTTACACTCCTTTGAAAGGTCCATGAAATGTTTTTAAGACTTAAGTTTTCAAATGATGATTTTCTGTATGGGAGGATAGTTATCCATGAAGGAATCTAGCACCCTATGGAAATTTCTCTATTGTATTGTAAAGCTCGAGCCCCATGTCATGTGATTTGGAGTCATGCAGTGTGGTTCATTAAGGGTTTGAAAATGGAGTGTCAAATTATCTCATTATGAAAGGGACAATAAATGGAAATATAGCATCAAGGATTTCAAATCCACTCAGATAGTCTGGTATGATGATTGTAAATCATGGTCCAAAGTTCTTGAGTTAAGAGGGTAATATGTGACAATCATACCAACAAATAATCAAAAAATTGTGGGATAATGTAATTATATGTAGTGATATTGGGGATCACAAGGATTAGAAATAAATTTTTAAAAGTAAAATATATTTTTTATTACCACATGAACAAATGAACAATCCATAAGCATTCATGAATAGTCAAGAAAATGGTCCCTAAAGCTGAGTATCCTATCCATGTTCTTGGAAGATTGGGATGATTCAAGACAATCAAATCATGAATTGTAACTTAGGGACTATGTAATACCCCACAAGGTTTTAATCACCATAAACATATTTTCTCCAATTAGTGGATATTTTATCTTTGCTATAAGATGAGACAAATAACTACTCTAACTTTTCCCTGAACTAGGGAGTCCAGTGAGGATAGATTTTCTTCTACTAGGTCTACAATATATCCCTTATAATCACTATTCCAAATTCATTTTATTCTAGTTATTACATATAATATAGGGATGAATATTTTAGTAAGATAATAATTGAATTCGTCTGTGGTCTCCCATTATTGGTTTTTTAGCTGACAAGTTTGGAGTCTATTTTTCTGAGGATTTAAGGCTGTGGGATTTGCACTATCATTGGGTAGAGTTTAAGGTCTAAAAACCATGTCCTAGGTATAGGATGTATTAGTACATAAATAATATGGTCCTCATATGTTGTATGATTCACAAGGGGCCAATTAGGATATCAAGTGTAAAGTGCACCCTGCCATTCTTCTGAGTGGGAGATGAAAATGCTGTAAAACATCGGTCAAGTTACTTGGATCATTAGTTATGATTTAGTTAAATCATATTATTAGTTCAGATCCCGCTGTGGTTTTGATTTCTCCAATGGTGATGTCAGGGATCACATGGATCTAAAATCCATTTTTGGAGAGAGATATATTTTTTGATGACAGTAGAAACATAGGAATGGTCCATAAAAATACATGAATAGTCAAGAAAAGGATTTTTAAAGACTTGTATAATTTCCTTGGCCCATGGATGGTCATAGTGACCTTAAGAACTCAAATAATTAACTATGTTTTATGGATAGACATGCTTTTAAATTTTTCTGGAAAAACCTTGTACTTGGGATGACTGTGTAAAGGATCATGTGTTCCCATGATTGGGGATGAAAAATGGGTGTTGGCCTACATATTTTACCATCATGTAGTGGAGAAATGTTCCATTCATGTTAACATCATGTGGAAAGGGCATACACCGTGCAACTTATTATCAAGAAGTGATGAAGTTATTATTTTTTAAATTTAATGTCATGTATCCTAGATGTTTTCCTTGCTATTTAGCTTCATGTGGTAAGGACGTGGGAACCAGCATGAAATTAATTTTCCTAATATATTATGTACATAAATAATTTTAATTTTGATATGGATCATACGTAGTTATAGTTAATATTATGTGACTCAGATCCAATGTGTTTGAGGTGAATTTTTTATCAGTTGTTATAGTTGGGCCCTAGATTGGGGATCTGGACATCACAATTTATCATGTGATGATTAGAATCAAGCCACACATAGATCTTGAATGGGGACAACTCTAAAGGTCTAGTACATGCATAATGGTGATAATTGTTTTCATTGATCACTATATTTGGGCCCAAGATTAGGGATCTATACATCTTTGTGTATCCTATGGATATAGAAACCATGATATACATAGTTCATAAGGAACTATGTATTTTAATATCATGTGTCAGGGACATGGGCTTCCCAATGTGAAAAGTGGAATTATAGATAGACCCATCAATGGAAATATATGTCTCAATATATATTTCTTTTGGGAGTATGAATCAAGCCATATGTAGTTATTGAAATCCCAGGCCGTTTAATTTCAAGTGGTGATGATGAATATAAAACCACATGAAAGCATGAAAATGTTGCTGCTTGGCCTAAGGGGAGAACTGTAGACATCACAACGTACCTCATTAGTATGATAATGAAGTCACATGTAGTACATAGAAAATGGCCTTCCTATAAAAGAGTAGCCTTTAAAAAGAGGGAGTGATTTTTTTATATTTTTAGTGAATAGATCTAGAATTGCATAACCAACTATTACTACCTATCTTGTGATGTCTGCAATCAAGTCACATGTAGTTCTTGAACGGAGGTGTCTTAGGAGGCCAACACCAGCAAAGATAAAACTCCTCATTGTGGTTCAAAGTAATGTACAATTTTATGTCTTGAAATAGACATCAATAGTGTTGTTTAATATAATGTGAATATGGATCATCATATTCCTTTTATTCTCTTTCATTTAGGACCATAATGAGACTATCATGATATTATATTCCATGTTTGTTTGTTGAATCCCTTAATAAAATTCCAAAGTTCATGTGACCTATGTTTGGTCTGATAAACAAGGAATTACATGGGTTAATATCACTATAAAGAAGAAATTAAGGATAGGAAAGGTTTATTTATCATTATAGTATGGAATAAACAAGATATTGGATATTGGATTCCTTACATAACTCATTGAAAGTGAGAAATATCTGTAAATAGTTCTATAAAACTGATTCAATTTAACATAATGGCGAAAGTAAATCATACACAATGCTTTAAATTAGTTCGATATGGAAATAGATCAACCAACATGATCAAAACAATAATGATTATGGATGGCCCTAAATTAGAAGGATCATGCATCACTATGTATCATGCAATGGTAGGAGTCAATCCATTTTTTTCTTGAGGAACCGTACCATTTAACTTCATTCAAGGAGGAATTCATTCGTAATCTTTAATATCATGTTGTAAGGATATAAGATAACATGGTGTTTAAAGTATTACATTTAAGACTTGGGGGGAACTAGGTTGTTTGTTATTTTTCTACCAAGACAATATCAGTACAATTTATCTTCATGTAGCCAAGATCATCTCCATATAGTTTTATCATCATATAATGTGGATGATCTCTATATATTTTATCATCATGTGGCCAAGATGATATTCATAAAGTATCACATCATGTGGTATAAACAAAGGATACTATGAGGTTTATAGTCTTGATGTAAAGAATTTTCCACTTGAGGACATTTATGAAAAATTTTCATGAGAAATATCCTATTGGTGGGATGTGTGACATGCTTCACATCCATGGAGTCTAATAAGTATGCCCTATGGTGGCAGACCTTATATATGATATAATTCATATCCATCAGGGATTCCAATTTTGTAGGATTCATCTGTGGTATTATTGGGGTCCTTAGATAAAACATTGATTCTCCTTGGAGGAATTAATGGAGAAAAAACGACTTATTAAGGGATCATGTGATACAATTCCAATGGACCTCTAGGTTGTGTAACATTTTAAACATTCCTTCATTGAGATACTCCAATTTACCCAACCCATTTTCTGATATCTTGTTATCTTTTTGTGATTTCATTAAAAATGAATATTTAGAGTGAAGGTAGTTTTAAATCTATGGGTAACACTACCTTGGTCCAATACACCAATTATTATGGTGTTTCTTATGTGGTAGTCGGTGTTGTGGTATGATATGTCGATAATGCGTGAAGGAGTTTTTTCATCCTAGAATTTTAATCCTTATTCCCCATCTTCTTATGTATATTCAATAGAGACTTATTAGATGGATCTTCCTATCCATTTTTCACCACATGATAGTAAGTTGAGTGACTGAAAGCGGTATTTTACTCTTGGTACAACCTTTTAACTCTATAGAATATAATTTAGTGTCGTTGTCCATATATATTGATTCCAGGATCTCAAACCTAGTTATAATATGAGACTTTATGATGATGATAATGTTATTCATCCTAACATCATTGAGGGGTATTTCTTAATCCCATTTGGAGAATAAGTCGACAACAATAAAGCTGTATATAAGCTACTTAGTTGTGTTAGGGGGCATGTCCCCAAAACATCCATTCCCCATATGGAAAACAACCACGAATATTTTTGTTGTGTACAGAATATATGGGGTGTTGATGGATGATGTTTTCATAGATTTGGTATGGGTGAAATTGTTTCGTGTATTCTATGAAGTCATGTATCATGATTTTCTAGTAATATCCATCCCACATAATTTAGTAAGAGAGTATGGGACCTGATTGATGTGAACTGCAAGATCCTTGATGGAATTCCTCCATGGTAGTGGAAGAAACTCAAACTGCAATGACTTTGGATATAATTCCATAAAATCCATATTTTTTGATTCATTTTGATCATTTAGAATATTTGTAGGGTGAATTTGATTTTTTGGATCCAAATATACTCTCTCAGTTGGTCTGTAGAGAAACTCCCATTTGGGAGATGACCAATTATTGGCTCCACACATCCAAGTATGGTCATTGATTAATCATGCTCTAGGGTGGTTGTGACTTGATTGATTTCATCTATATCATATATGATTATTTATGATGAAATTATTCAATGTGTGATATGAAAATATTTCTTCCTCCTAATCAGGGTTGAGCAGGATGGTGGCAGCATTATCTAACGTGTCAATGAAAGCATTATGTGATCGACCGACGTTTTAAAATGTGGGATGAAAAGAGGAATCTTCCACCAGTCCTCTGACATAATCAGTGAGGGGAAATTTCTTACTTTTCTATGGAATAATCACCATTTATATTCTTTATAACTTTTTTTGAATCCACATTGATATAAAGGTTGGCTATGTGCAGGTGTAGGGAAAGATCCATTATAGTATATGTAGCTTGGTATTTTGCCTCTTTGTTTGTGAAACCTTCAAATAGAGAGAAAGATTAGGGAAATATTATTTTTCTCCTGATAGAAATACATTCATAAGACCAACATGGTTGAGACATGGATTTTATATCCTTTTTCATAGGTCTTTTGGAGGAGCCGTCAAAATACCTCTCGCATTTATGGGGAGTGTCAAGGGAATAAAAGACCACATAATCTAGAAGATCAGTGTCTACTAGTGTATTTTCAAGGGTAGATTGTGCTTCAATAAATTCAACTAGGTTTTCCCTTTAAATAGCCACTAAAAACAAACTAGATGTCATATTGTTGTAGAATGAACTCCAAACGTCTGAAGAACAGAGAAAAAATAAGGCAGCCAATAATGTACATGAGCGGGTCGACATGAGATAGTATATGGATATCATTGTCTTGTATGTAATATCTCATCCTTTTCACTATGAATATTAGTGGGGGATGTTATTCACAGCATCCGAGTACCTGGTCTCAGTACCTAAGATTGTTCTACTGAGTTAAGATAGTCATTCATTACTCCCTGTATAATTGTTTGGTGCCAGAAAGGCACCGAGTGAGTAGTAAATAGTGGCCACATAAAATATGAGTGTCCTTCCATCCACTAAAGGCATTAGAATGATGGTTAAAATAAGTACTGGTTGAGAATTTTGAATGTTTTTTCATTCATAATCCCATTTATTGGTGGTTCCCTTCTTCATTGGCCTGGTGAATGGGATATCGTTATCACCCATGTTGGCTATGAATCCCCAAATGTATTCATGGTGACCATGAATCCCCCACAACTCTTTATGATTATTATGGATAGAATTTCAATAATATAAATTGTCTTATTTTGGTTGACATCAATGTCGTAGTGATTCACTATAAATCCAATGAATTCCCCGGATGTTGACCTGAAAGAACATTTTAAAGAATTCGTCTTCAAACCATGTTGTCATAGCTTTTTGAAGGTTTTTTTTGATGATCTATGGAATAGTCAAATCGTGGTTTGAATTTTAAAACAATGTTATTAACATAAAATTCAGTAATCCATCCCATGTATAGATTAGAGATATTATTCATGTTATGTTTTTATGTGGTGTTAACATAATTTAACACCAATGGCATGACCACATAGACGAAGATCCACAAAGAGACTCTAAATATTGTGGCATCCTTATCTGTAGGGACCAAATTTATTTGATTATACCCCAAATAGCCTTTATGATGGAAAGGTCATGGAAGATATAAGTATCAATGATCATGAGTTTTGTTATTAGGGATGGGAAATCTTCATTTGGGAAATGCGAATTAAGGTCTCTAGAATTAATGCATTCCCCAATATGACCATTATTTTTTGAACATGGATGACGTTGGAAATTCATCTTGGGTATTTCAATTATTTAAAAATGTTGGATTTGAAAATTTTTTCAACTAATACCTCTATATTGGTGTCCTAAGAGGGGTTTATCCTATGAGATACCTCCTTGAAGCCTTGGTTTTAATCAAGTATGATGAGATGGTGCATAGTGACATCTTCATTTATTTGACCATTTCTATATAATTCCATGACTACACACAATGTTGTTTCTTGAGAAATGTGATGAATATCTTTTTCTGTTCATGGGGAATGGAGGAACTAATTAGAGTTGGTCGGGTGTCTTATTATATTCCCATATTTATATATCTAATATCATTGATGGTGGTTGATGCACCTTACCTTAATATAAGATTGGAATTACTGAGTCCTTCCTCACTATCATCCACTTTTGAGTATATAGGGGAACATTCAGATGATTATGGGAAATATGGGGGCTTCTCTATCACTATTAGGTTGAGGGGGCCATGAGAAGTTATATTAACATCCCCTTCCATCTATTTCAATACAGAAATATTCCGAAGATAATTTTTTACACATTCACTAGGTATAAGAGTATCTTGGATCTCTAGGACCATGTCTATTATAGAAACTATATTTAGGGAGAGCATAAATTCATTATGGAGAATATTTCATGGGTTGGGGAGGGGGAGGTTCCCTCAAGCCAATTGGAGATGCATCTTGTGCATCATAATCCATCATCAAATATTTTTCATCCCTTTTTTAGAAACATTCTTTTGAATATGTCACTTTGTAGTTCTCAAAGGGGACACTATCTCCATATAGTATGCCTACCATTCAACTGATGGGGTATTTTAGACACTGATTGAATGTTAATGGTATAGACATGTGGCTATGGATCCAGGGCCTTATGAGATAGAAATTTTATTCAATTTCATTATGGAAAACCATAAACACTACTTCAAATGTGAGCTCCCCAAAATGATTTTTCAGATTGATCATCCTGATAGGTATCAACCCATGCTTATTTTACCCATTAATGGTCATTTTTGTTGGATAAAACCCCCATTTCCAATATCCCAAATGTTGGAGGGTCCAAATTTTGATGGGATTGATCCCAAATCCAATTGTACATTATAGACCAATAAATATTGATATTATAAATTATTTCATTAACATATAGGGGTATAATGTGTCCTTGGATGACCTCTTCCTGGTCAAGCTCTATGAAGGATATGATAAAACCAAATATTTTTGACATGGACTCCATTCGATAAAAATTTTATGCAGTGACTTATACCTCAAATTCATGTTGTATTTAGAGGGATTTAATGATTACCATCATCTTTTATTTCAAAATACGTATCACATCATGGATTGCAAGCTTGTCTAAGAAACTTTCCTACTACATCAGAATGTTGTACCATCATACCAGAGGAAAACACATCCCAATATAATGTTTCTCTAGGACATGTGTCTCAAGAAAAAAGGAATTTGTAGTGAATGGTCCGGATTCTTGTGCAGAGGTTGTGGGATCATCTACTACTAATGGAATAGGCTATGTCATCCTTACACTTTGTATGTGATGTTTAGATAATTGAACAATCACTAGGAAATCATGAAAGAAAATTGGTTATGGATGACCACCAAAAGGTTCTACGAAATCTATATTACTTTTCTAGGAACACTGGAGTGCCATCCCATTCGTCTCAACAAAATATATGTCCTATGTACAGATACAATTGAAATATGGGTCCATCCGTGTCCAAGTTTCCCACTGTATCGTCGGTTCCAATGCATAGGACCCACTGTTTCCAGGTTATATGAGGGAAAATAATATAATATGGATTATTGATGAAGCTCACATTTTCATATATTTCATACTGTAAAACATTGTTTATAATCCCACAAAAGTGTTATTGAATGGGTAATTATCATGTTTTTAGGTTTTAGTGCTATTTTGAACCCAAATGTGAAAAACGACTAATTCTGGATTTTTGACAGAATTTTACGTCAGGGGTATTTTGGTCATTTCAGGAAAAATAAAATTCCAAATTTTCTGCTTAAAATTTTGTTAGAATCCTTATTTTATTTCCTTAATTTTTGTATTCTGGACCAGGAGCTGATTCAGTCATCTAAAGGGTTTAAAAAATCATTGAATATTGGAATATTTCCGGGCGGACAGCATGGACCCACCCAAGGTAACAGACATCAAACGCGGCCTACACATATCCAAATTATGTGTTTCCACCTGGTATACCTGTAGGCCAGATAGGGACGTCTCTACAATAAATTTGGAGTATTTTGGAGATCCTTAACGAGGCTATTGAAAGACATTATTTTGGGGGAACCTTCCTGGATGCTTCGTCCAGAAACAGCAACCGAGAATGAAAAATTAATAACTCCTACATACGGTTTCCAAATCAGCTGAAATTTTGTGAGGAGATGGAAACGACATTTAGGAACAACATTTATGAAGGTTGGAACGCGTGAATATGTCATTAAAGGGGTATACAATGCGTCGACATTTGAGGGACAAATTCTGCCTATAAAAGGATGCCCTCACCTCCTCCTCAAAGCAATCCATCTCCATCCCATTCCTTCTGGGACACCAAGAAGGATAACTTTTCATTTTTCTCTTTTATTTATTTTCTTTTTCATAGTTTGTTAATGCCTTCTTCTTCCCCATTCAAATCGATTACCCTTACCATGGTGGGGTAAACTTTTGGAGTGATTGGGGAAGGGTTGGTTTTCTACATTGTAATACTTGAGTTCTTGGACGCAATTGAATAAATTTCTTTCTTCTTCAAAGTTGTTTTCAATTTATTATAGAGGATTTTATAATCAAGTGTGATCGTTCTTGAATATTAATTCCGTTATTTATTTTTGCCTTGGTAAATAATCAATATCTCCCTCCACTAATTTCTGGTTTATATACGATGGAATAAACCAGGAATTAGTGGTGAAGTACTCGACGATCGTCAGTACGTGTAAAAGGTGTAGTGAATGTTTTAGATTGTTTGGGACAAACAAAACCCGATCGGGTATTTCCCATTTAAATTAAGGATACTCAATACAACTATTTTACACATGGAAGGAGAGTTGACCAAACCGAGATCTTGGTAAGGTTTTCTCTCACAATAACAATTTCACCAAGGAAGTGAGAGGAAACGATTGTGGAAACTCACTTTAATGAACTAATAAGAAGAGGTTTGAATTAAATTGTACAAGGATAGCATTATAATTAGGAAACCGACCCCGACCTAATCACCCTTTTAATTTCATAGTTTTTTCAATCATTTGAATTTCAAATTTCTGTTCACAACATTTTTACCCCCGTTTTAAAGTGACAACCCATTTTGTGTGCACTCCTCTTCGGGAGACATCCTAGGTCAACCAAATTACTACATTTTAACTTAGGAAAAAAATTGTTTTGCCATGCCCTACGACAGGCGTGCGTCAAACTTGGCGTCGTTTCCGGGGATCTAAGTGGTTTTAATTCACTATTTTTTTCACATTGTGTAAATAATTTTCTTTTCATTTAAAAAACAACAAAAAAATCATAAATTTCAAAAATTAAAAAAAAAATCTTCTATGTTCATGATGTATTCAAATTATGATTATTATGCATGGACTGATCAATCTCAACTGCAAGAAAATTTTTACAATGACCTAGATGCGCAGTTTCATAGGATTAGTGATAAAGTGAAAAACTTGGAGGGCCAAATAGAATTGATTGCAGAATATGTACGCGCATCCCAAGAACAACCCGAACCTGAACAGGAACATGAACCAGAACGAGTGGTGGAATTGATTTCACCAATAAGTTTTTATGTTAAAGAACCTAAGGCGGGTGATAAAGAACTTCTAAAAGAACTTATCACATAATCCCGCACTCAACCATTGCTCAAGGAGGTCCCAGAAGTACACATTCCAACTGATGCACTAATGGGAGGTCAACATTTTTTCAAAGAATCTTGGAATAAAATTGTCGAAGATAACTTGAAACATGATCTTCCCATGCTTGATATTGAACAATCAGTACCTTTTTACCTAACTCTTTCTTTGGAAGATGAAGAAGAAGATGCACCAGCTGATATGGAGTTTCCAATGGTCATTCCTGAAGAGATCAATTACCAAGCTGAATTACTTGAAAGGGAAGATTTCTTTATTGATTCTTAATGTTTTAATTTTATTCAAACTGAATTATTTTCTGTCTTCTCCTTTCCTGAAATTTCAGATACAACACAAATGGATCAGGCCTTGTATTTTGATGATGATACCACCAAAGTGCTGGTAATCGAGGAAGAAGATCCGAAGAAGCTGGTGGTGGTGCGACTACCTCCTCAACAAATATTTGCATACCATATGGAGGAGGACACCACCAAAGTTAACAGGGAGAATCCTTATCTTTTATTCCCTCCCACTTCGAACCTCAAATTTCTTCTTTATTCTTTCTCGGTGGTTGAGAACATTCTTATCTTATTTGGGGTTCTCTACTTTCAGTGTTTAATCATGGAAATCAGGAAAACTCACATGTGGTGGTTCATCTCAAAGAAACCACATCCACCTTCTGATCGGGGATAATCCACTGAAACTGCCTGAATAGGGGTAGTAAAAACCTTGCACCCGCTTGGGGGTCTAAACCAAGCATTATCTCTTTTCTTTTCCTTTTCTCATTTTTTTTATTTTTTTTTTCTTACTTATTTTTATTACATTCTTGTAGTCATAAAGTGGTTGCTTCTAGGAGCTTAACTCAAGGCATCCACTTCTAAAATAATGTCAGGTTGTATCTTTCCTTCCCTTTTATTTTTTACCTTTATATTTATATTTTGTTGAGTTGAAATAAGGGGTAGTTAAATTTAAGTGTGGGGGAGAGTCAACCTTCTTATTTCTTCTCGTGTGATTTTCATTTTTTTTATTATTATATTTTTAGGATTTTTTTTCTTTAATGAATATTCTTATCACTAATCACACAATAATTTATTTTGAAAGAGTTGAAATGATTTTTGAAATAATAGATTTTAAATGATTGTTGATGTGAAAACATTTTCTTGAATTGGATTGTCAATCATTTTTATGATTTTGACTAATTTTTGAAATCCATGACCATGAAACACTGTCTCAAAATATTTTTTCCAATCCTATGAGGTATTCTGAACCACTTTTACATATTCTTCCTAATACCCACACTTTCTTGAGGGAAACTTGAATTTCGTGTGAGAACCATAATTTGTGAATATTCTCTTTCGAAGATTTGGATTTCATGGAATGTATTTAAAATGATTGAGGAATCTCATTGGCTAGACACATTTTATCCTAAGACCCACCTTTACATTTATCATTCGTAATCCCCTAGATGCCATGAATTGCCTTATAGGTTTAAGCCACATTACAAGCCAATTTTTCCATACCTACCCGCACTTTTAGTATTTTTGCATGGATATTTCAAGTTTGAGTGTGGGGGAAGGGCCTTTCGTGTGCGTTCATTGTGATTTGTACCATTTATCGGTAGTGTGAAGTGTGTGTCAATATTTTGGGCAGTGGATAACAAGAGAATTGGGCATGTGTCATCATTTCATTGTGCTTTATTTGGTTCATCCATTTCTCCTAAAAAATGAAAAAAATAGAGATGAGCTTGAATTCTCATTGTACATTCTTTTATGACTCATTTCCCTCCCAAAAATCAAGGGCGTGAATTGTCATTCATTCATTGTATTCAATTTTTCAGCTCATCCTCTATGAAAAAAAAAGAAAAAAGAAAAAAAAAATAAAGTTGTGCCTTTCTGGAGCTTTGAAAAAAAAGAGGAGAACTTAGATGATATCATTCATTATAATCACTTATTGGCTCATATACCATGTCATAAAGATGGGTGGGTTGTTTTTCACATTTACAAGCAGTATTGAGTGAGTAATTTCCTGTGTTTTCACTTGATTTAATCATGCATTGTATTTAAAAGTTCAACCTCCTCTTTCTAGCCTGGAACATTTTTTAAATAATTTTCCCACCAACCCTAAGCCACAGAATCATTTGAACCATTAATTAAAGCCCTCATGATTAGATTCATTTTCATGTTTCACGCTGTGGAGAAATGATAATTTTCACAAACCTATGGTGATACATGCGATTTTCAAGTATGAGTATCACTCTAGATTCAATTTCTCTTGAGTGAAGAGTGACATAAAAATCCATGTGAGGTAGGTTGTGATTGGGCCATGGATTGATTTATGAGGTTGAACAAATTTTAATGATTGAAATGAAAATGGGACAATTATTATTCATAAATGAGACATGATGGAATTCTATTTTGGATAAAATCATTGATATTTTCTCATTTTTGATTGTTGTGTGGATTTTGATTTGGATGTAAGATGATTGCCCAAGAGTGCAATGTTTAAGTGTGGGGGAGTGATGAAGCTCACATTTTCATATATTTTATACTGTAAAACATTGTTTATAATCCCAAAAAAGTGTTATTGAATGGGTAATTATCATGTTTTTAGGTTTTAGTGCTATTTTGAACCCAAATGTGAAAAACGACTAATTCTGGATTTTTGACAGAATTTTACGTCAGGGGTATTTTGGTCATTTCCGGAAAAATAAAATTCCAACATTTCTGCTTAAAATTTTGTTAGAATCCTTATTTTATTTCCTTCATTTTTGTCTTCTGGACCAGGAGCTGATTCGGTCATCTAAAGGGTCTAAAAAATGATTGAAGATTGAAATTTTTCGGGGCGGACAGCGTGGACCCACCCAAGGTAACGGACATCAAACGCGGCCTACACATATCCAAATGATGTGTTTCTACCTGGTATACCTGGAGGACAGATAGGTCCGTCTCGACAATAAATTTGGAGGATTTTGGAGATCCTTAACGAGACTATTGAACGACATTATTTTGGAGGAACCTTCCTGGATGCTTCGTCCAGAAACAGAAACCGAGAATGAAAAATTAATAACGCCTACATACGGTTTCCAAATCAGCTGAAATTTTGTGAGGAGCCGGAAAAGACATTTATGAACAACATTTTTGAAGGGTGGAACGCGTGAATATGTCATTAAATGGGTATATAATGTGTCGTCATTTGAGGGACAAATTCTGCCTATAAAAGGAGGCCCTCACCTCCTCCTCAAAGCAATCCATCTCCATCCCATTCCTTCCGGGACACCAAGAAGGAGAACTTTTCATTTTTATCTTTTATTTATTTTCTTTTTCATAGTTTGTTAATGCCTTATTCTTCCCCATTCAACTCGATTACCCTTACCATGGAGGGGTAAACTTTTGGAGTGATTGGGGAAGGGTTGGTTTTCTACATTGTAATGCTTGAGTTCTTGGACGCAATTGAATAAATTTCTTTCTTCTTCAAAGTTGTTTTCAATTTATTATAGAGGATTTTATAATCAAGTGTTATCGTTCTTGAATATTAATTCCGTTATTTATTTTTGCCTTGGTAAAATAATCAATATCTCCCTCCACTAATTTCTGGTTTATATATGATGGAATAAACCAGGAATTAGTGGTGAAGTACTCGACGATCGTCAGTACGTGTAAAAGGTGTAGTGAATGTTCTTGATTGTTTGGGACAAACAAAACCCGATCAGGTATTTCCCATTTAAATTAAGGATACTCAATACAAGAATTTTACACATGGAAGGAGAGTTGACCAAACCGAGATCTTGGTAAGGTTTTCTCTCACAATAACAATTTCACCAAGGAAGTGAGAGGAAACGATTGTGGAAACTCACTTTAATGAACTAAGAAGAATAGGTTTGAATTAAATTGAACAAGGATAGCATTATAATTAGGAAACCGACCCCGACCTAATAACCCTTTTAATTTCATAGTTTTTTCAATCATTTGAATTTCAAATTTCTTTTCACAACATTTTTACCCCCGTTTCAAAGTGACAACCCATTTTGTGTGCACTCCTCTTCGGGAGACATCCTAGGTCAACCAAATTACTACATTTTAAATTAGGAAAAAAATTGTTTTGCCACACCCTACGACAGGCGTGCGTCAAACTTGGCGCCGTTGCCGGGGAGCCAAGTGGTATTAATTCACTATTTTTTTCACATTGTGTAAATAATTTTCTTTTCATTTAAAAAAAAACAAAAAAAATCATAAATTTCAAAAATTAAAAAAAATCTTCTTTGTTCATGATGTATTCAAATTATGATTATTATGCATGGAATGATCAATCTCAACTGCAAGAAAATTTTTACAATGACCTAGATGCGCAGTTTCATAGGATTAGTGATAATGTGAAAAACTTGGAGGGCCAAATAGAATTGATTGAAGAATATGTATGCGCATCCCAAGAACAACTCGAACCTGAACAGGAACATGAACTAGAACGAGTGGTGGAATTGATTTCACCAATAAGTTTTTATGTTAAAGAACCTGAGGCGGGTGAGAAAGAACTTCTAAAAGAACTTATCACATCATCCCGCACTCAACCATTGCTCAAGGAGATCCCAGAAGTACACATTCCAACTGATCCACTAATGGGAGGTCAACATTTTTTCAAAGAATCTTGGAATAACATTGTCGAAGATAACTTGAAACATGATCTTCCCATGCTTGATATTGAACAATCAGTACCTTTTTACCTCACTCTTTCTTTGGAAGATGAAGAAGAAGATGCACCTGCTGAGATGGAGTTTCCAATGGTCATTCCTGAAGAGATCAATTACCAAGCTGAATTACTTGAAAGGGAAGATTTCTTTATTGATTCTTCATGTATTAATTTTATTCAAACTGAATTGTTTTCTGACTTCTCCTTTCCTGAAATTTCAGATACAACACAAATGGATCAGGCCTTGGATTTTGATGATGATACCACCAAAGTGGTGGTAATCGAGGAAGAAGATCTGAAGAAGCTGGTGGTGGTGCGACTACCTCCTCAACAAAAATTTGCATACCATATGGAGGAGGACACCACCAAAGTTAACAGGGAGAATCCTTATCTTTTATTCCCTCCCACTTCGAACCTCAAATTTCTTCTTTATTCTTTCTCGGTGGTTGAGAACATTCTTATCTTATTTGGGGTTCTCTACTTTCAGTGTTTAATCATGGACATCGGGAAAACTCACATGTGGTGGTTCATCTCAAAGAAAACACATCCACCTTCTGATTGGGGATAATCCACTGAAACTGCCTGACTAGGGGCAGTAAAAACCTAGCACCCGCTTGGGGGTCTAAACCAAGCATTATCTCTTTTCTTTTCCTTTTCTCATTTTTTTTAATTTTTTTCTTATTTATTTTTATTACTTTCTTGTAGTCATAATGTGGTTGCTTCTAGGAGCTTAACTCAAGGCATCCACTTCTAATATAATGTCAGGTTGTATCTTTCCTTCCCTTTTATTTTTTTACCTTTATATTTATATTTTGTTGAGTTGAAATAAGGGGTAGTTAAATTTTTGTGTGGGGGAGAGTCAACCTTCTTAATTCTTCTCGTGTGATTTTCATTTTTTTATTATTATATTTTTAGGATTTTTGAGCTTTAATGAATATTCTTATCACTTTTCACACAACAATTTATTTTGAAAGAGTTGAAATGATTTTTGAAATAATAGATTTTAACTGATTGTTGATGTGAAAACATTTTCTTGAATTGGATTGTCAATAATTTTTATGAGTTTGACTGATTTTTGAAATCCATGACCATGAAACACTGTCTCAAAATATTTTTTCTAATCATGTGAGGTATTCTAAACCACTTTTACATATTCTTCCTAATACCCACACTTTCTTGAGGGAAACTTGAATTTTGTGTGAGAACCAGAATTTGTGAATATTCTCTTTCGAAGCTTTGGATTTCATGGAATGTATTTAAAATGATTGAGGAATCTCATTGGCTAGCCACATTTTATCCTAAGACCCACCTTTACATTTATCCTTCGTAATCCCCTAGATGCCATGAATTCCCTTATAGGTTTAAGCCACATTACAAGGCAATTTTTCCATACCTACCCGCAATTTTAGTATTTTTGCATGGATATTTCAAGTTTGAGTGTGGGGGAAGGTCCCTTCGTGTGCGTTCATTGGGATGTGTACCATTTATCGGTAGTGTGAAGTGTGTGTCAATATTTTGGGCAGTGGATAACAAGAGAATTGGGCATGTGTCATCATTTCATTGTGCTTTATTTGGTTCATCCATTTCTCCTAAAAAAAAGAAAAAAAATAGAGATGAGCTTGAATTCTCATTGTACATTCTTTTATGACTCATGTCCCTCCCAAAAATCAAGGGCATGAATTGTCATTCATTCATTGTATTCAATTTTTCAGCTCATCCTCTATGAAAAAAAAGAAAAAAGAAAAAAAAAAGAAAATAAAGCTGTGCATTTCTGGAGCTTTGAAAAAAAAGAGGAGAACTTAGATGATATCATTCATTATAATCACTTATTGGCTCATGTACCATGTCATAAAGATGGGTGGGTTTTTTTCACATTTACAAGCAGTATTGAGTGAGTAATTTTCTGTGTTTTCACTTGATTTAATCATGCATTGTATTTAAATGTTCAACCTCCTCTTTCTAGCCTGGAATATTTTTTTAATAATTTTCCCACCAACCCTAAGCCACAGAATCATTTGAAACATTAATTAAAGCCCTCATGATTAGATTCATTTTCATGATTCACGCTGTGGAGAAATGATAATTTTCACAAACCTATGGTGATACATGCGATTTTCAAGTATGAGTATAACTCTAGATTCAATTTCTCTTGAGTGAAGAGTGACATAAAAATCCATGTGAGGTAGGTTGTGATTGGGCCATTGATTGATTTATGAGGATGAACAAATTTTAATGATTGAAATGAAAATGGGATAATTATTATTCATAATTGAGACATGATGGAATTCTATTTTGGATAAAATCATTGATATTTTCTCATTTTTGATTGTTGTGTGGATTTTGATTTGGATGTAAGATGATTGCCCAGGAGTGCAATGTTTAAGTGTGGGGGAGTGATGAAGCTCACATTTTCATATATTTTATACTGTAAAACATTGTTTATAATCCCACAAAAGTGTTATTGAATGGTTAATTATCATGTTTTTAGGTTTTAGTGCTATTTTGAACCCAAATGTGAAAAACGACTAATTCTGGATTTTTGACAGAATTTTACGTCAGGGGTATTTTGGTCATTTCAGGAAAAATAAAATTTCAAATTTTCTGTTTAAACTTTTGTTAGAATCCTTATTTTATTTCCTTCATTTTTGTCTTCTGGACCAGGAGCTGATGTGTTTCCACCTGGTATACCTGGAGAACAGATAGGGCCGTCTCTACAATAAATTTGGAGGATTTTGGAGATCCTTAACGAGGCTATTGAACGACATTATTTTGGAGGAACCTTCCTGGATGCTTCGTCCAGAAACAGCAACCGAGAATGAAAAATTAATAACTCTTACATACGGTTTCCAAATCAGCTGAAAGTTTGTGAGGAGACGGCCACGACATTTATAAACAACATTTATGAAGGGTGGAACGCGTGAATATGTCATTAAAGGGGTATAAAATGCGTCAACATTTGAAAGACAAATTCTGCCTATAAAAGGAGGCCCTCACCTCCTCCTCAAAGCAATCAATCTCCATCCCATTCCTTCTGGGACACCAAGAAGGAGAACTTTTCATTTTTCTCTTTTATTTATTTTCTTTTTCATAGTTTGTTAATGCCTTCTTCTTCCCCATTCAACTCGATTACCCTTACCATGGTGGGGTAAACTTTTGGAGTGATTGGGGAAGGGTTGGTTTTCTACATTGTAATGCTTGAGTTCTTGGACGCAATTGAATAAATTTCTTTCTTCTTCAAAGTTGTTTTCAATTTATTATAGCGGATTTTATAATCAAGTGTGATAGTTCTTGAATATTAATTCCGTTATTTATTTTTGCCTTGGTAAAATAATCAATATCTCCCTCCACTAATTTCTGGTTTATATACGATGGAATAAACCAGGAATTAGTGGTGAAGTACTCGACGATCGTCAGTACGTGTAAAAGGTGTAGTGAATGTTCTTGATTGTTTGGTACAAACAAACCCCGATCGGGTATTGCCCATTTAAATTAAGGATATTCAATACATCTATTTTACACATGGAAGGAGAGTTGACCAAACCGAGATCTTGGTAAGGTTATCTCTCACAATAACAATTTCATCAAGGAAGTGAGAGGAAACGATTGTGGAAACTCACTTTAATGAACTAAGAAGAAGTGGTTTGAATTAAATTGAACAAGGATAGCATTATAATTAGGAAACCGACCCCGACCTAATCACCCTTTTAATTTCATAGTTTTTTCAATCATTTGAATTTCAAATTTCTGTTCACAACATTTTTACCCCCTTTTTAAAGTGACAACCCATTTTGTGTGCACTCCTCTTTGGGAGACATCCTAGGTCAACCAAATTACTACATTTTAACGTAGGAAAAAAATTGTTTTTCCACGCCCTACGACAGGCGTGCGTCAATTATTCATCATCAGATAAGGATTTTCATATGTGTATAATATTGAAAAACCCTAATATGAGAACATTTTCTAATGAGGAATCCAACTAGTGGGTCAGTTCATGTTCTTCAAATGATGCAAGAATGAAATCATGAATATTTATAGATTTATTTGGAGTAGAGTATGACTCTTCCAATTATTTTTCTTCATGACTTTGGTGGTTATACCCATCCTTGGAAGGTACATAAGATGTTTTTTTTCCATAGGTGGTGGACTTATTGCGGGGTTGTGAAAAAATTATTTCATAGTCACATTTGATAAATCAACTGTTTCATGAGTAATATATTTACCAAACTTCTATGCATACCTAGCCATGGATTTCTTCCAACCATCATATTCTTTTGACTAGGCAATGGTTATGTAGCCCACATAATATTAAGAGTTTTCTAAGACCACCTATCTAGAACCAACCATGCCTTGAGAGATGCCATTGAATATGAGGATGTTCTGGATGTTATGACCCAACCATCTATGGAAATGGTAGTAGTCCAGGTGGTCGACGACGTGAACCTTCATGTTCATCATGATATATGGTAGACTGAGGAGATTATTATCTATTTCTACACAATTATAAACCAGGATTTTTCATTCTTAAAGGGGAATTCTTTATTCATGTTTGCGTCAAATCATTGGAAACCCTCATTTTGTTGTTATTTGGGATGAGAGACATTTTGTTGTTATCCCAACTCAAAAAGAGGCACCAGGTGGTTCTGGACCTACCTTAGTGATTTCTTGGACAGCACTGCTAGCTTATGATTGAAAACTACAGCTTCTTCTTGATCTTTAATTTTCCTTTCTTCCAAGGGAATGAGCAGAGATTTTGATCATGTTCAGAGAGTGGAGTCTTTTAGATGTTGTGTAATTTATTTAAACACATGGAACCCACCTGGATACATCATTAGGATCAGAGGAATATGTTTATCTTCCTAAATATTTTCAATATACGTCTCTAGCAATTTATTATAAGATAGAGGGATGATGATTGAATAAGTTAAACCCTTCCACCTAGTTATGATGTCAAACACACTATCATTTTCACATTTCATAGGTTATTTTAGGTCGGAGATTATAGTCTACTACACCGTGGATATAAACCGATAAAGTAAATTACAACGAAGGTCTTCTTATCCAGAAATGGATCATATTGGAAAGATGTTACACTAATCAAAAGAAAGCCTTATCAGTGTGTGAAAAAAACACCCCATCTTTGTTGCCTCCTATCAATCATTAGGGAACATCATCAGCCGAAATCAGGATACTAAGTGTTCTAGATGTTTTTATGATCTCTTACACTCTCAATTGTAGAGAATAAAGTACATTTAAAATTATGTGGATGAAATGTTTCTTCCAACCACTCAGGATATGTGTTCCTTTTAGGATACAAGGTTGAACATCACCCTTAAAATTCTTCCATTCAAGAATTCGACGACCCAATGTTGTTAATTATCTTTTTGAGTATGTCTTTTTTGAGCCCCCTCCCATTTACATGGATTGTGATAGGGTATATATGGTGGCTCCGCCTACATATCCCTCTTATTATTGATTCTTCCTAAGACTTAATGGGGTCCCTGGTGAGGGAGAGTCTATCTCTATAGTGGAAGGAAGTCATGACCATTTTGGACATTAGCATCTATGTATATTGGATACCTATATCTAGAACCAATATAATACTATGATACATCTCTTTCTGAATGATTAGATATAAGATGGAGAATATTTTTCTCCACCTTAAGTCAATACCTGGTGGGAATATTTCCTCTAAGTAGCTCATCATTTAATCATATGTGAGTTTTTATGTCTCTTTCATATTATGAAAACTATTACTCTGTGAATGAAATTCAATTTGTTTTGGTGGCGATTGTGTTGTAGTGGTATGTCACCATTTTCATTGGTTGTGCTCCCCCATTAGGTTGGAAATTTGATATTTAAAGGTGCTAGATTTTTGTACCTTCTTTGGTTCTTGGTACACAAAGGCTCATTTGTTACATCCAAATCACCTTCCTCCTAGGGTACACATTCCATGTTATGGAACTATAATTTTACTTCTTTATCCAAAATGTATTTCATATTGATCGTAACATCATTCATTGAAGCATATTGTGAAATATTTATTGTTCAAATACATTCAATGCTGTAGGATGATTCCTCACTATCTATATCTAGGTCATTATTTGAACACTTGGCCATATTGGTATATTTTTTCTGGAAACCCCAATGTGGTTTGAAAACCTTTTTTTACACTCCTCTCGTCCTGATCCATGAACAATGACATTGAGGTTGTTTCCAGTCGTGGTTTCCGAACAATCCCTAAATAGAAGATTATTGTCTTACAGTGGGAGGAATTGGAGGGATATAAATCGTCGATCTTTTCCTCCCAATATGGATAAGACGGTTTTTATTTGGCAATATGCTAATGGTATAAATTACCATAGTCTTAAATATTGGTTGTTATTTGAAGAAACAATTGGAATTTATTGGTCATGTTGTTAAGGATCCACTGATTCCAATTAAAGATTTGAGGTTTCCTGAGATAGAAATTGAGATATTAATCCCACCAACCCAATGGGATGGGGGTGATATGGAATCATTGGATCCTCACCAAAAAGACCAATCAATTCTGATTTTGGCATCGAATAACCCCCAATACACTAGGCTAGGAGAAATTTCACAATTTTTGGGGTGATCTAGAATCACTGTTGATTTCCCCAGGATCCTCTCTAGGCATAATAAAGCTGGTGATGGTAAATGAGATATAAATTCCACAAGGACAGTGTGTTGGGTTTTATTTATATCTATTTGGGACATTTCCTAAACAAAATCTAGAATTAATTGTCTAAGAGGTGGAGGCGGAAATAGAAATTCCCTAAGACCATTGAATTGGGTCCTATCCAAGATGGATATAATTGTAGCTGAAACTATGAATATTTTCATGTTAAATAACTTTTCTAATGGTGGAGTAGGGTGTGATGAAACCCTATGATGAGAACCATTCTTGACTAGAAGTTTTCTTGGTGATCAAAACTTCAGTCTCTGTGTTTGAAATGCATTATAATTCCTTCAAGGGCCCCAGTTCAAGGAATTTTGGATATTCAATCACTCTTTTCATGATATTTGGGAATCATTGAAGCATTAGAATTCTGTTGTAGTGACCAACTAGTCTGACAATTATCTCAAACCATAATTTTTCTATTGGTTATAACATTAATGGTATCTGAATCTATGGGGTTCTATTATTCTAGGGATGTTTCAAAGTTTAATTCTCAATAATCTACAAATACTTTAATAAGGATTCATGATGTGACTTCGGAGATCAGCACCTAAAGTGTAATGATGCCATGAAAACAAGAATGTTTTCATATTTTCATTGTGGTTTTTTAGTTTTGGATCTTAGTCCATGGAGATAGTGTCTAGGTCTAGCAGAATATAGAGTATCATTATTTCTTGAAGATGAAACTTGTATCCTGAATATGGGTGATGTTGATCATTTAGTTAGTAATGAGTATCCTAGATATTTTGTTTTAGATTAGGCTTGAAATCCTTTTCAAGCATAAATGGTTTCCCATAGTCATATGTAGTGAGGGACCAAAACATGATGGGAATATATTTTATGGATATTTATCTCCATATTTCAATTTTTGTCTCCTCTTCCTCAGACATACATTCCCCATTCCATTCATACCATAGAAGTTTCTTTTGCGGGTCTCCTGTTAGCATGGTAAGGTGATACTACAATTTGATGGGGGACCATAGGTAGTTGACCCTGATGTTTCATGAACCTATATTTGTGAAGGTTTTAGGGATTTAAAACCTCTCATTACATAGATTTATTGGGAATGGGAGTATTTACATTTCCATGTGATATATTTCAGTGGGGAGTCTGACCACAACAGATATTTGGAGTAGAGTTCCTATGATACATCTCCACAAAACCATACGGAGGGACAATGTAGTAATTATCATATTATATATTGGTTAAATAGTTTATTGAATCCTATGGTGTTTTTAATGTGTCTAGAACAACCTCAAGGAGACATTCATTTAATTAATTGGAAATATGATATGGATCATTATCATGTCCATAATATTCTAACATCTCTTTTGGAATTTTGATGGGATATGAGCCTACTATATGACTGTTGCAAGAATCTAATTATAACCATCTTATTCACTAAGAATATTGAACCACTGCTAGGAAGATTTAAGAATATTCCAATGATATGTGTCATTATTTACATTAATATGACATTTTCCAGATGCTTATTCCTTTATCACATTTTGAGCATCTGTCAAGATGGGATTATGAGACTGATCATGATCCTTTTTGGATGCATTATTGATCTTTCTTGGTAGATATATGAGCCTATCCCAAGGATTGTGACACTCTCACATAGTGATCCCCAGTTGGAATAGAAATATTATCCAGGTCTAGATACGAATTCCCCTTCAGAATATGACAATGAACCACTGTAATGGGAGAAGGGATAAGGGTGTCCTCGTGTATTTCATTAGAATGATGCCGGTGTAGTGATTAATTAATTGAAGATGGAATATCGTCTTGGATTTCATGATCTACTATAAAATTATAGGAAGAAAAAATAAAAAGAATATGATCATATCCCAAGGCCTATTCCATGTTTTATTGGTTATCCATGACTAGAATGGAGAAATATTCCAAATCTTGGGACATTGGAGTATGCTGATGGTCTTCTTCAAAAGAAATATGAGCTCATCCTATGGATTTTATCCTCTCACAAGGTTATCACTATCTAGAATAAGGATATTATCCTGATTGTGGTACTTTTATATATTTCAGCCAACATTTTTGGTTGGCATGTTCCTCATTCCCATGGCATGTGCTCCCCTCACCCAGTGAACCCTGGTTTGAACGAGAGTATGAGCCTGATCTTATTCCACTTACTTTATTAGAAAATGTATATAATCCTCCTTGATGGGAAAAATGTTTACTATCTCTAGAGTACTCACTTGTCATGATTATCTGAGTTTGTAGTTGACTTTCTTATAGTGATATAAATATGATCATGTACCATCATCTAAACCAATTCTTAAATATGTCAGTGGATTTTTCAGGTTTTTATAAAATATATGGGAATTTTGGAAATGTTTTTTTAGAAATAAAATACTTTACATTTTCCACCTCTATTATATATTGGTATATTTATTCAGTTGAATATGAGATATATTTCCACTTCTATCTTCTTTATTCCAAATGAATATGATTAAGGGATTTATGCACGAGGGTTGGGATATGTGCCACTTCCATGAATTCCACAAGAATATGCCCACAAACTTCTTCAAAGTGAGAATGAATATATACCAACTCAGTGATCACTATAAGAATATACAGAAAAACTTCATCATCAAGAGTGGGGATATAATCCCACTCATGGGTATCTAACATCTTACTCACCCAATGAGTCTTCCAAACATTCCATTTATGGGATTTAGAGGTGGTAGTGTGTCGGGTGGTACCCTCAGCATTCGACTAGTGGGTACCTATGGGATGGTTCTAGTAAATTATTTTATAGGTTTTCTTCTTAATTAGAACCAATATTGGAAGTGATATTTATTTTATACCATGGTTCACCTTAATAAGATGATAAAGGTGGAAGTTGTCAGGATATGAGGATAATATCCTGAAGAAGTTGGGTGTGGCGATGAGGGATGTTGGATTAGCTGAAACATTCCCTGGGTGATGCATATTCACTAGTTTCCATTCATATAGAACCATGTGGGAAGATTATATTGTCACGATTGTACCACATCGATGGTACTCCCGATCTATTTTTATTTCCACCTGATGTTGGAGATTTTGAGTAGGTGAAATAATTACGTGACCCACGATGGTTGCAACCACAAGAAAATTAATGAAGATATTGTTTTATGATGAAGGCATCATCATAGTCTAGAATTCTATTGATGAGATAAATATATGATGTCAAGAAGACAATGAAGAACAAGGTCACGAATTATGGAAATATCATAGGCTTGATATTCTCAATTAGATATGCATAGTTAATTTTTTTATGTTTAATATGAACAAATCTATTCTTCTTGTGTGGACATGTCATTATGAGGATGGAATTATTTCATACTAAACCTTGCTAATGTGGGTCATCTATAAGATTCATGTTAGGATCATCATATTGTTTTTGTATTGGATAAGAAAAACAATGTGGCATGTAATATTATTAACTGACTGTTATATTACATGAGAGTTTGATGTTGTATTTTCCATTTTTTTCCTAGAGTGTGAAAAACTGGATCTATGGAAAATAAATCAATAAATTTTTTATTATAGAGATTCATGTTGGGAATTTTTTTCATCTAACGGGAAAACAAAATAGACCTATGAATAATAACATAATATTTTAGTTTTTATGGATATTCATGTTATGTTCACCATTTTTTTAGTGTATAGTATAAAAAAAATTAATAAATGATAATACATTTATCTATTTTTTATTTGAGGGATTCACATCAGGTTCACCATTTTTGTATCGATAGAGATGAGATGACATGGAACCCCATTTTTGTAGGGAACGATTATTCTTGATGGTTGACTGTGGAGGACTAATTTCTTGCATAATAACTAACATCTGTTCACAATGGTCATTATTAATGGAAACTCACATTGGGTTCATCATTCATAACTAGGTATGATCCTACATTCCAAATTAAGACTTAAAGTTTTGTTTTCAAACCCAAATAATCTTAGCGACTCACAATGGTAGGAATTATGGGTGATTAGGGTCATCACACCCTTTTTAGATAGAATTTGTTAATACTTTGTGTATATCTTATTGAATTAAGAGATATTCTATATATCTTATTAATCCCAATATATGATTGGTTAACATAACAAAATAATTATAAATTTAGTCTATTCAGTATAAAAATGAATGGGGAATATTATTATTGAATCCATCAGTATGTATTCATGGTTCTTCGTCTGTTTCCCCAATAATGGGTAGCTGCTTATTTGATGAAGTCGTGTAACTAGGTAATTTAGAATTCACTTCCTTTATTGGAGGTGATTAATATTATAAGAGGGGATTTATCCTTTATGATGTGTCCAACATATACTTATTATTACAGGAATCACATTCCACATAGTTCATTAAACTTGTGATGTTTAACCTCATACAAGAAGGAATATGTGTTGGAACATAGGAACTAAATATATGAGTTTTATTTACAATGAGACATCCTATATATCCTAGTTATGGAAGTAATCCGAGTTATCATTATTTGATCGTAACGCTATGACTGGACAAAAGGTTGATACCTATGTATGATGGATATTTATATCATACAATTCATCATGGATTACAAACTAAGATTGGCCTGGCTAGCGGAGATTCATGATGTCAATGATGTGTTCATTGTCACTGCCTAATCCCATGTGTTTTTTACTCAATGTGAGAAATAATGGAAAGAATGTGTCCATCCGCATTACATATGGATAAGTGAATTTCGTACTCAGATAGCCTTCAAATGATTAATATAGAGCTTGAACCTCATTAATTCATCTTATATATCCTGATTATGGTAGGAATAAGATTCCTCCTAATTCCCATTATTACATAGTCCTCTGAGAGATTGGGTAGAGTGATCAGCTAATGGGGATGATGAAGTCCTGATGGTTGAAATTTTGAAGAATTGTGGATTACATTTAAATTTATTCTCATATGAGTTCAGTCCATAGGAAGGCCTCATATGTATCATTGTTATTTTAAGAATCTAAGTCATCAGAGTTCAATATATTAGGGATTACATGATGGTTTTCTATAAATGTGGGACATGTCATATTATTTTTCTGATTGCGGATTATAATCTGAGGATTACCTTGCTATAACAGAGGCTTATGAAAAAAAAGATAAGATTGTTTCAACTCCCTAAGACCACATGGGCTTTGATTGGAGTGAGAAACAAGGGATAGGAAATGACTAGCCTCACTTATTATAAATATAGGGCTTATATACTGGGATCCTGATTTGGATGATTAATATATGTATCGATCCTTATATATAAATCCTATGTATCCCGGTTATGGCTGGAATCCGAATTCTCTTTATTCCCTTGATTGGGGATTATCTTATATGATTTCCCATTTTTCAGGACACATCATATTTTTCCATTGATCATGGCTTATAATACGAGGATAACCTTTCCTTGATAGAGTATTTATAGTGAAAGTGATATTATTATTGAAAATCTCTAATCCCACGTGAGTTATGTACAATTCGAGAAACAATGAATTGAAAAAAATCAGTCCGACTACTTATGGATGTGAGAAATATGCAGTAGGACCTCCTTTGGCATGATTTATATAGGGATTGAGCCTATGAATGACGTCATACATATTCTAATTATGGTGGGAATCATATTCCTTAGAGTTCCTTTTATGGGGTAGTATATTTTTAGATTCCCTTATATGAATGACATATAATATTTATTGGTGATCGAGGCTTATGCTATGAGTTTTCACTTACATTTCTAGAGGACTACGATGCAATTGATATTATATTTTAAACTCTCTAATACAATATGATCTATGATTTTGTGAGAAATAAGTTATGTAAAACGAGAAGAATCCCATCTTATGAATGTGGGGAATATGTACAAGAACCTCACTTTGGATGATTAGTATTGGGATCTGGCCTTGAAGAGGCATCCTACATATCGTTATTATGGCAGGAATCAGAGTCCTTGTAGTTCCCTTGTTGGTTGCTTACACAATGATGTTTCCCTCTAGTCGGGGCTTACACATTGTGGGTAGATAAAGTTATCATTCACTATGATTCCTTATGATTAGGCTTTCTTATATCTTGACATTTTTTGATTTTCCATGTGACATGACTCAATTGTTAGATTTATATATTAAGAGAGTGTCTCCCTATCATGTATAAAAGAATTGATATTATCTAGTTCATTTGTTTCGAGGAATTATTATAATCTAAATTTAATATCTGAGGGTTATCAAATGGTCAAGGCTGAATTTTCTGGGGAACATCACAAGACATGGACAATTGATCCTGGAAGCCATCTTATGACCCCTGATTCCATGTCTAGAGTGTTCTTCACGATTGATATGAATTTACTTGGTTTCATCAAGAGTGTTTGATGAAACACATGGAGGACATCATGATAGTTAAAGTGACATGTCTTAGAGGGTGTAACATGTCCGGACTGACATCCCTAGAGGGCTTCATGATACCGGGATGGTGTTCTTAGAGGGCATCATGAGAGCTGGTGGTCACTATTGAGTGGTATCATGGGACCTATATAACTTGTGTTTTAACTATTAGATGAGTCATTAGACATGTCTTGAATTCATTGAGAGACTTGAACGGTGAACCCGAAGGGTTTCCCGATAATTTGGTGGCATGCGCGAGGGGAACCATCTGACGAACTTCAACATGCCTGCTGAACTTATCATGATAAAAATATTATACCATATGAGCATTGTGAGATCTGGGTGATGTGTACTGGTTTTGTCTCATGTCCTTTTTAGTTCACATGAATCACATGAGGGTCAGTGTATATGTCCTTCATGTATGTATCCCACATTTAGTCTATGTTTTAGGCTTTATATTACAAATTAATTAGTTTTTTAGTATTAATTTATTTTACAAGACACACGATCTAGAAGATTTGAGAAATGATCCTTTCTTATCCAACCAAAATTCCCTCATATAATCTATAATGATCATGTCATGTAATTATTCGTGCCACAATATCAATTCAGTTATTCATTGGTATCTTACATAACGAGAAGCTTGTCAGCCAATATATCCACTTCTCTGAGAAATATGCTCTACTGATTGCTTGAAAAAAAAGAAAACATATCATCTAAGGGGTCATGGTCATGATTTCTTTCAGGGTAGTTGTATCTATACATTTTTATCGTAATATGACATATTTATAGGCCTCAACACATAATTTGTTATTTGCTTTGCAAGGTGCATTTTATGCGAGTCTAGGATGGAGTCAGCAAAGGATTTTGGTTAGTTGTATTCGCATGTCTATACTATGTATCACTCAAGGACATTCAACTGATTTTTAGAAACAACAAGTCCACACATTAAACACATCCTTTATTAGATTATTTCCAATTAATTGGGAGTTTTGAGTCATGCATGTATACCAATGGACTTCTATATTTTCATATTGACAAGTCGATGTTACATTGTAATATCTTGTTTCCTTTAAAATGAAATTCACATGATATTGTGTTACTTGTTTGGGTATTTAAATGAGAAAATATTGTCTTGTCTGAGGTCCTTCATGGGATCATGTCATCTTTTTCAAGAATTAGGTGAGGCCATGGTGTGGATATTCTTAGCGAATTCTGGTTGATATAAGACTATGAGATGCTCTATTATCCTCTTATTTCTATTTAATTTGTTTATTTCACAATGTTCAGGAGTTGTGAAATATTGTACGAGTAATTTAAAAGATTGATACTCTACCTACTGATGATGATTCACATGACCAATAAAACCTTATGTTGATGTGCGAGCATTTTATCGAAAATTCAGTCTGTTTTTTCAAAGAGAGCCAAAGGGAAGTATGAGGTCACAGGGTCAAACTCTATGATCTTTAAATGATGATGATCACATGACAATGGTCTTTAAGAAAATGAGGTAGACATTTTTTTTGATCTCACAGTGCCTTTCAAATAACCAGGGGAATGTTACAATACTTTTATGACATTGAGGGGTGCTCAACTCCCCCCTTTTATTTCATTTTTAATTTTAAAATGTATTGGGGGTCTTGAGAGTTTTATTAAATTTTTTATATGAAATTTTAGTTATTTATTAGTGATCCATCGCATGTGTTTTATCTCCAAAATAAGACTCCTCCTTTTCAAAAACTTCCTTCTATTTTCATAGGGTTTTTAGATGGGTTGTTAGATACTTTTGGGTTGATAAACCACATCACCATGGGGATATCATTTAGCTACCACGACATGACCCATGATTTTCCTTAGGAAGAATGGGGATAGTAAAATCTCTTATCAAAGGTACATTAAAAGGCCTTTCATATGTTATGTGTTGTACAAGGATTCGTCATATTACTTTATAATGGTTACACGTCTGCTTTTCTCCTCAAGGCTTATGAGAGGAGTGATATTCAGTCATATTCAAATCCCAATGATTTTACATGTTTTAAAATATTCATATCCCTGTATTTAATCCATTTTTAAATTTCTAATGCTCATTTGGTGGGTGTCAACTGGGTGGTAGAGGTGTCTGTATTATGACACAACTTCCAAGTTCTAACAGGACTTATCTATACTCAGTGTGACCACTTATAATTTTTAATGATGAAAAAGGGAATTGATCACCCTCTTATGGATGATCTAATATATGTATATGAGGTATGGTTCCCCAGTATCCAGGGGAGAAGTTTATATCATAGTTGGAGTGTGGTTGTGCTGGATTTATACTTAATTGATTTTAATTCACCCATGCCTGTCTCTGGTGGGTGTTGAGAGTTACCCACAATAGATGTCCTATAAGATTCATGAGGTCTACTATAAGTACATGATTTATGAATGTGATTCCTAATACGTCTAAAGTTATTCATCCTATCTAGGGTGTATAATAGATTCATGATGACGATTCTTCCAATTGTAGATACCAAACATTTTTTATCCTATTAATGTCGATGGATAAATTATTCATATTTGGTTCCCCATTTTGGGTTATAATGACTTCATCTATGAAATCATCATATATGACCTAGTTCCTCTAATGTATAGTTTTTATGTTCCCTAGGAATTATTGGGTCCCGCCATAATGTTTCTCTATACATTCTTAAACTGTAATAGGAGGTGGAATCAACTACCATAGTTGATAATGTTGGCCCCTTGACCAGAATATTATGATGGGTTTTTGGATACATATTCTATGAATTCCTCCTTGGAGTTATTTTCCTTTTCTGGGTATCAGTCATATAAATGAGATGTAATCATGAATCTCATTCTCAATTCCATCAAAATGAAGGTATTTTATAATTATGAAGCAAAATTTTTATATAGGGAGTCTACCTACAGTTGGAGCCAATGGAAAAATTGGATATGTTTACACATCTATAGATGTTGGGATTTTTCGGAATCAATAAAATATTCCTATTTAAGATTCAAGGGTTTCACATGTATGGGGAATCTTTGGTATAAATCATGTGGCATCACAAATATATTATAGTGTATCTAAATCCAATAGTATAATAAATATAAGGCATGTTGCATTGGGGATATGATTCCTATCACATCAGGAAGTGATTTTGGATGCATCATAAACGTCCATATGTTTAATGTTTTATGGGGATTTGGTCATAGGTTTGGAGTCCTTTAGGGAAATAAACACATGTTTAGAGACTTGTGGGGATGCAGTCACAATTTTAGATTCTTATGGGGATTTTGAAATGGGTTTAAGTTATTATGTAGATGTGTTAATATGTTTAGAGTTTATTATGGATGTTTCCCATATACATTTTCCTCTTATCTAGATGAATATGGAATAACATCAAATTATTATTCAAGTTCTAGTGTGTACCTTTTTTGTGGTGAGGTTGAGTGTGTTCCATAGTGGGGGATTATGCATAGGTATTATTGTTTCTTAGTTGAGAATATAGAAAAATTTAGGTAGATATTGGGATATTGGGATTTAACCTCAAGAAGGCATCCTATATACCATATTGGGAGATAGGTATACAAACCAACATTGTTGGAATTCACAATTTATGATAATGTGACATGACCATTCCATTCTTTTTAACATCTTACAATGATGATTCCTATTTTTTCAAAGGGGTGACAATGAGGTACTGTGTGGGTATTGCACATGGGACACACCCATAATGCAAGATGTCATATCATTCTTATTAGTTGGGGAATTTTATGTTATCAAATGGGTTAAGGCTACAATTTTTTTCTTTCACTTAGGAAGTTTTCAAGCTGTTTTATGTGATGTTATTAACTCATTTTCATGTAGTTTGACATCCTCTGACTAGTTAATTGGTGTTCATTTTCACATCATGTGACTATGTTACTAGGATATATAATTCAATATATTACATCTTAGATATCATTTGGTCTTATTAAAATGGAATACCTTTCTTAATTAGGTCACACTAATAGAACATTTCACGGAACATATATACCCAAAAATATTGAATCAGGAATCTTCCCTTAATTATGAAACCATTTTTGGTTCTTATGGGTTTAATACACATGTGATTAAGGGTAGAATAGGGGTTTTAAATATTCCTTTTCATGTGTAATATGTTATTGTAGAAGATAGGTTCCATATACATAGTAGAAGGAAACGAGGCTACCCATACCATGCATCAAGTGGGGGCCCATGTATTACTGTTGATGATATATGACATGCAGTTATAGTTCATATAAATAGACCATGTATTAATGGGTGAAGGTAAACTAAGATGTTGATATATAGGAAACTATATCTAGTGGAATTTGGAATTGTAACATGGGACTTAAGGATGTGTACTTTGAATATTTAGTTATGCACACCTGGAATGTTTCCCATGTTATGGGCTCTAGAACAATTAAATGAGACATATTCATTGGGGGGGGGGTTTGAAAAAACATCCGTAGTTTCATAAATCATTCAATTACATAAATAAATTCCTTTATTGGAAAACCATACATTCCATCATGGTATGTTGTGTGAAAAAATTTTCAAAACCTCCAAAAGTTGTTTAGGCCCCTATGAGCACTGTCGCACATGTTATCTACATATAGGAATTTATGAGGAGGTTGGAGTTATACAGGTTCCGGAATCGACATGTTGTGTGACTAAAATATTTATGAATTATAATATATATGTATATTACTAACAAGGGTTTTCATTTACTATTTTTAGATGATTTGAGATTTAAGGAATTTAGAATGCCAATTTCATTTTTTTTCTCATAATATGTCATAGGGTCATGAAACTATGAGCTTCTCATATCCCAGTCTATTACCACATAGGGATTATCATATAAGTCCATGGTATAAAATATCCTTTCTCACATTGTTATCTTCACTCAAAAATGGTGTTTTCATTAAAATTGTTAATGTTTCATGTGGTACTGTACATTTTTACAATAATTTTCATCATCCTTGTAACACATAGAGGTTGAATTTATCATTGTTTCCTAATTGTCTTATGCAGGAAACATGTTTTTTTGTTAAATTGATAAATATTTAAACTAAATTTCTCATGAATTATAGAGTGGTTCATTTGTTTTTTTTCCCTTAATGAGGAAAAAATACAAGTTCTGATGCTTGATACACATTCGTTTCACTAATAATTCCATATTCAAAACAATGATCATAATACAAGAAAAATAATATGATCACTATATCAATGATAAAATACTTATATATTGTAAATAAGTGATCATTTTTCTATAAAACAACTTTTAAATCTATGGATCTTTGACATTTAAAAAATAAGTAAGATAAATTAAAATACAAATAAAAAGGAAAAAAAATCTAGTCTCACCTTGATAAGGCTCTATCATAGGGTACCCTCTCCTAACCATTATGTGGGTAACATAATATAATTAATTTAATTAAATGGAACATAAAAATGAGATATATTGGATTATATAATTTCCTAAATATTTTTATAGTACCTGATATGATAGCTGGTGCATGCCTCTCATACTTAGTTCATGTGAAAATATCCTCATTGAAAAATGATTAGTATTGGGTAGAAATCCAATTCGTGATGACATTTTTATCTTCAAGTGAGAACCCTAGTAATCTGATAAATAAATTAACACAATAATTTATTATTATTTATTTTATGTATTTATATTCATTTTTTTGTAAAAACATAAAACAATTGTCCTCAAATGGAATTCTTTTATTTAAATAAAAACTTTATCTATCAATTACAAGGTTTTTTAAATAAAAATATCCATATATTATATATTTTATTTGATAAAAGGTATTAAATTACATGATTAAACACATACATTTTATCATAATATTAATATTTTTATTTTTTAGTGGATTTATTTCTCAGGGAATCTTGAAAAATGCATTTTATCCATACAACAATATTTAAAATTTCAATTTTATTTTGTAGTTAGGTTTAATTAATGAATTTACCCATTTGATTAAAAATATTCTAGATAACTTTAGACGAATCGTCATAATATTTTTTTGTAGTATGTTCATGCTATTTCATAAAATTTAAATGTTCTAAAAACTCGATTTTATTAGTGATCTTATATTAAAGGTAATTTCTACCCAATATATGAATTTAATCTTGAAAACAGGATTCCAAATTTTAGGTTTAGTGTTTTATGTTTATAAATGTGGATAATTTAATTTTTGGTCATTATAAATATAAATCATAGTAAAAATGTGTCACATGGGGAAGAGAAAATTTGGTAAATTAAGGTAAAACCCATGTGATAAGGGTACATAATACCAAATTAATTATTATTGTATATGATATTTCTACCCTTACCACATTATTATTGAAAGTGGGTTGATTTGTAGGAATTTTCCTATGATTAATACTTTGAAATATTTATATTTTTAGAAACATTTCAGGTGTTACACACCCCATACTCCCAAAAGGGAACCTTATCTTCTTCTTTACTAATATATTTTAAGAACTATAGATCATCCATATCCTATAAAAAACACACCCCAAAACCATAACCACGTCATAGAGGTCGAAATATTATCAAAACAAATACTATATGTATTGAAGTGTAAACCAAAGAGACATATATTTGGAGATGGATTTTTAGAATGTATGAAGCTAGACTATACATAATTAATGAGATTTTTCATAAAACCTTAATTTAATTTATTACACACAAACATCTCTCCTCAACATCCATTTTATTTAATATTATTAAAATTTTATTATTTAATAAACAAATATAGTAAAAATTATTTTTCATTTAATTTTACATTTTTATATTTGGTAGAATGAAATATTTTAAAATTTTAATGTATAGATCATTTTGATTTTCTTATATAAGTGTAAAAGATTTTATTCAATGTATTTGACTTGATTTCCTCTTACAACTACCATATATTAAATAAATTATCAGGATTTATAATTTATTTTACATGGTTTAAAAATAATACTATATTTCCTATCTTCTACCAAATTTTCAATTTTAGGAGTTTTTAATGAAAATATGTCTTTCAAATTATCATGTGGAAAAAACTAGAAAATTGTTTGAAAATAAAATTATATGGTATTTTTGACAAAAATTTATACATTATAAATTCTTCCACATGATATGATACTTTATCATTATAGGTGATGATGGGTGACCCATATAGAACTCATGATAATTGGTGATCCTACTACATCTCTCTAATGCATTGGGTATTGTATATTCTTCAACATTGAGAATGAGGGAGATAAAAGATAGTTTAAATGAATAGAATTTACAGGTATTTAGTTATTTTGAAAATGGTTAAAAAACTTTAAACATCTCTTATTAATATGATCCTCTATGTTAAAAATAATTTGGTTTTGAATAGTTTTTTATGAAAATATTATTATTTTATATGTTAAAAATGTTATTAAATTTTAATGATGTTTTTTAAAAAATAAATGATTTCATCAGACCCCACATGACTTAAGATGCTTTCAAATTTTTAAAATGATTCTAAATTGGGTTTTTGGGGTTGTTTTGTGAAAATATTTATTTCTAGTTATGGAAATTTTTTATTTATACCCTTAGTGTTTTATTATAAAAACGGTAAACAAAATCATTAGTTTTAAAATAATTAACTAGATTAAAAAGATGAATTTATTTTAATATCCCTTACTATGATTTTTTACCATTAAACATTTTCATCTTACTATGATTTTTTAATATCCCTTACTATGATTTTTTCATTGTATATTGTGATGTGTGTAATCTTTACCATGATAAATATTTCCTCTATGGTGGCTGAAAATAAACGAAGAAAATTTTCATTAAATGAAATATGAGGTTAATCATAATGTTCTATTTTTTGGGGAAAATATATACTCAAAATCATTTTCCACATTCAAATGTAATTTTTTAAATAATTATCAAAATCAAATTTCGGAAATAACCACGTAAATGTTTGAAGGTGACACCATTTTTATAATTTATATATTTTTTTGGTGAATAAGGAATTATTCATCATAATTGGTAAAAATAGAATGGTTTAGAAAACATTAAATGTTAAGAGAATATTAAATTAAACATTAATGAGAATATAATTAATGGGTGTTTTATCACTAAATGTCATTTGATGATTAACATGTTTCATTAACTATTATAGGTTTATTTAGAATTGTTTTTTAGAGAAAACATGGAATTTGTAGTAGGAAGACATCAATATGATAATAACCTTCCAGAATAGTATCCTAGAATGGATAGAATATATTACTTGAGGAATTATTTACTCTATTATTGTAGTTTAATATCTAAGGCAGAAATGATTGAGAGAAAAAAATTCTTTATAGATCTCAATGTATATATTACTATTGAATTTCATGAAATAGAATCCTCCAGATATTGGGGACCATAAAAACAAGTGAAATTAAAATTATTTATTAATTAATTAGTTATTATATTTAATTCCGTAGTGTGTATAGAGCATCAAATGGTAACACATTCAATTTATCATTCCAAGTGATGTTGATCTATAGTGTTCTCAAAATAAATATTATTGAGGAATGAAGATATTGATTCTATAGAGTAGATATAAATGAATGATCATTTTCATAATACGTACACTCTTAATTTTATTTTTCATTGAATGGAAATATAATTACTATTGTTGATGAAAAATGAAGAAGACCCAATGGGAACTTATAAGGAAACGTCTACTATACAGTCCATACATGTGCCGATTTTTTCTCCAGATCATTATTGAATTGTTGAAAAAATTTATGTGGTTCTAAAACCATTTTTGACTAAAATTAGTCACCCATGAATTTTTTATTTATGATAAAGGTATTCACATTTCTATGAATTATTTTATGGATATTTCCACACTTATGTACATCTTTATGAAAAATATAAGAAGCATTATAAGTACAATGAATGGGATACATGGTTAACCATGCAATATGCTACTATGAAACCGATATTTTGTTATAACCAAGACTGTTCTTTACAAGAAGTTGATTTTGTTATGTGGTTTTTTTTCAACCCACACTTATAATACCCTGAAATTTGTAATAAATGTGATCATAGTGTACAATATATATATAATATTTATCATGGCATCGTTTTATAGTGTTTTCAATATTTTTTCACTCAAAATATGGAGGAAGAGGATATCATCATGGAAGGTTGTTTCTTGGAATCAATACATCAAAAATATTGTAAATGGATGGGTTCTTAAAAAAATATGATCTAAAAAGGTCTTTGTAATGGGTCAATGATGTTCTTCATAACTATGAGAAGTCGAACATCATGCATGCGTGATGAGTTTATGGTAATCTTCATGACTATGGAAACTCTCACGGGAGCATTAAGAATGTAAAATCATTATAAAGATGGTTTTAAGGTTCAAATAAAATGATCTTGTTGTATGGGATCATTTAAAAGTGATCTTCTTATATATATATGTGACTACCACCATATCATTAAAAATGAAAATAATCTAATAAAATATGAAATAGATCTTATTTTTTCAATGTTTGGGAGATCTGTAAATCTATAATTCTATGAAGGATTGAGCCTCATGAAAATAATAGTAATGTTTGGATAAACTACAATGCTTCCTTGTAATGAGAGTTTTTCAATGACTAGGAATTCCATGATGACATTGTGAGTTTCTCAAAGGCTGTGTGATTCATGAAGGAGATCCACAAACATTTGTTTCGAATAATAGGTATAGGTGAAAATTTCATATAATGTGATTCAATATAGGTCTACTATAAAAGTAGAGTCTAAATTATGTCATGGAGAAAGACATAAATAAAAATCTACTAAAGTGAAAGTCATGTAAATAAACTAAGTATGACTTCATATAAGGCCCCAACCATAAACATTATTTAATCTTGATATAAGTGAAAAATTTGACTTTATTTCACATACATAATCTTTTTAGGAATAGAGATTTAAAGAATTGGGTCATAACTCATACAAAGAAACATAAATACTAAAATTATACACATCTACTCCCTATCTATTTTTAATAAAATAAATAATATTTAAAAAAGAACTTTGTATCATTTCATATTTTAGTAGCATAAATTTTCCTTGATCCCATACTTGACTCTATTATTCTTTATGTCCGGTGAAAAATATTCGAAAATGTTGGATGGGCATAAAAAGCCCAGCAATGGATACACAAGGAAGGAAAACTGTGAGCCTTGGGAAAACATGAAAACTATGAATACATTATTATAATGTAATTTTTTTAACTTTATGAATTATTAAATACTCATCACTAAAATATATGCTAATTACTTTCCCTTTTTATATCCAAAAGAATATAATAAAAACATAGAAAATAATAACATATAAATGTAATTTGGGCCATAAACATAATTAAATGGAATACCCATATTGTTTAATTCCACACATATCACTAATTGGAATAGCCATATGGCCAACTTCCATACCCAATACATTTGAGGTTATAATGTAATCACCTATCCGTGGTTTATTATAGAACCAACTAAATTTGGTTTATCAAAAAACCACCCATCATTTGTTTATCATGTAACCACCAATAAAATGTTCAAGTACCTTTATACATTCATAACACATAAAATATTGAAAATATCAAAATTTCCCTCATAAAATTTCATTTTCAATCACAATAGATCATTTCAATATATTAAAATAGTAAATCCACATTCAAACACATTTTCAATACCAAAACACCCAAAAATAGCATAAGGGTGTTCTTTTCCTTTTTAAAAACATTAAGGATTATAGAGAAATCCCAATATCAAATTACGGTATCAGTGGTAGAGAAGTCATTATTGAAACATACATTAAAAATAATAATTTTTTAAATTTAGTAAACCTCTTAAGAGAGAAAAATATTTCATTTGAAAAAGGATATAGGGGATTATTATACAATGTATATAACAAGGTCATGTATTATTTATAATATGCCTCAATGAAAAAAGATTAAGATGAAGTCCCTTAAATGGAGTATGAGTCATCACGTAATATCATTATGTTCCTAAATCATATACATAGGATAATGTGAACTTTAATTAGATCCCTTATCAAGTTTATTATTCTTTTTTATATCAGCTATTACCATGTTATAAAAATTATATAAGTATTTAAGTTCATATATGTTGTTATGTCGATAATTTTTACTTGAGTCTAAAATGAATTTTCTTTGATGTGAGTTGTCATTATAGTCAAAATTAAATAATATCTTGAATATTATTAATTATTTAAATATAAAATATATCTAGTATATATGTATTTATAATATCCATTATTTTTTGAGATAATAAAGGAAATGCACAGTTTATGGAGATGGTAGGTCATACGTACACATGAACATTACATTAATTTATTTTTCATATAAAAAAATACTAATCAAATGATATTAATGTATATTAAAATACTCGTATTATATTAATTTCATATTTTTATAATATGTTTAATAAATCCATCCTTAATACGCTCCATATATAGAATGAATGAGTCATATCTGTTTTAGGTGGAGGTAGTCCGCATTTCATCAATGGAAATTTTCATATATACACATTAATGAATAAATAAATTTTTGTTGTAAATAAAAATTATAGATGCATTGAGAAAATATATATAATATATATCAAGGATAAATACATTTCCGTCATAATGGGCACAATTAGAGGTGGTGGGAGAAAATTGAACAATCATCATTTCGTGAGGTAGTCGTTCATCGTACATAGAAACCATATGTTCTATATCCATTAGATGGAGATGTGTGTAAGTGTAGGTCCAAACCAAAGAGTAAAAAAATCCTAGTATAATGAGGATAATATTTTTGTAAAAAAAATTAATAAAGATAGGTTATGGGGTTGGATAAGGAAAATAAATGAAAGGATCATGAGAGAAGACGTTACCTCTAAATGAGGTAACACCTTTTGGTTTGAGCCAAAAGGATTCTTTGAGTTGAATTATTCCCAAATAAAGGATTATATGAGTAAAGGAGGGATATTTGGAGCGTATTCATGTTTAATTTGGGTAATATAATGGTCTTTAGAGGTGTGAGTAAGTAGGTAGAAGTGGTGTCCTTTTTGAGGAGGGGGAGAGGAACTTTAGGATTGTCTTCAAATATTATTTTATTATAAATTGATTTTAGAATTATAATGGTTAAAAAGTGATATATTTTGAGGATAAGATGATTATGGGTCGAAATCATCTCATACAATAGGTTCTAAAAAATATTGGTGAAAAATATAACCTTATCATTTATCTTTAACCCTTAGAGAAACAAATAAACTTTTACCACGTCTTCTTGTAGTTTTACACTATGTGGTTAGTATAGTGACTATAAAAATGATATAATAACCTCAGGTGGATCATTAAGGACATTTGTAACATTATCTATGTTAGTTGGATGAATCTAATATTTTTATTACTATTAAATAATTTAATAATATATTATTTGTTTTAAAAACTAATTTATTCCAATTTTGACATTATTTAGTAATTTTTTTGTTAAACTAATAAAAACTATATTCATTATAAAAAACTAAATTAAATCAAACATAAAATGTCATAATAATTGATAAAATTTGATGATGGTATAAATATGTTCAAATTACAGTTATTTTAATATTAATAATATCATTTATTTTAATCTTCCATTAATAAGGTAATCCCTGAATCATCATTGTGTCATAAATAATTTTATTTAGTCAATGTCTAAGAATTATAAATATACTGAAATGATATAGAAAATATTTTTGGATTTATAATGAATACTTATTGTCAATGATATCTATTTTATAACCACATCTTAAAATAATTTTATTAAAAAGATACATTTTTATGCTATATTTCTCTTTACGTTAAATTAATTATTATAACATTTCATTACGACACCCATGTTGCTCTATGGGGTCAAAAAACTGAACCAATCATGACCAGGGTTAGCCATATCTCATAAAATAGGATATTGATATGTGATATAGTATTTTTATTTCATAATAATATTATCTTTTACCCTTATTTACATGATTTACCCATTTACAATGGAAAATAAAAATAATTACTCAATTTACTATTTATAATGTCCAAAAATAAGAGGTACATATCTAAATAATTTTTACCTTCTGACTAAAATTATGAAATCAATTTTTCCAATATCTAAATTCATAAATTGTATTTTTTAATTTAAAAATAATTACCATTGTCAAAACCTAAAAATGAGTTTTTAAGTAGTAAAAAATATCAAACGATTGACAGGTGTTTATATCCAATTTAAATGTGACATTACTTCTAGTTACCAAAATTGAATTGAGTGATAAAAACATATTCCAATTACACTATAAATCTAATTAAAAATAAAATCTAACTATATAAATAAACTATATGAAAATGATATTTTGAATTAAAATATAGTATTTTTCACTATTCATTAAAATAAGGATTTTATCAGAAAAATATTAAAATATCAACGAAATTAAAATTTTATATCCCTATTCAAAATAAAAAGTTTATTTTATTCAAATAGAACATATAAAATTTACAAAATGTAGGTTTAAAACGGGTTTACCATAAATATTTGGTAAAATGGCCTTTTGAAAATATTTGTGTATTTTATGCTTAAAATTGGATTCATTCTAATTTTATGCTTCTAAAATTTATTAAATAAAAGTCAAAAAAATTGAAAAAAATATAAAAATCATTTAAAAAACAACTATAATAATATTTTTGTTAGTTCTATTCATTCACTCCAATACAAAGTCATTGCATTATCAACCATTTTAAATAATAACAATATTATTGTATTATTATTCGGTATTACTCAATGTTGTGTGTAATATATAATTTTGGAGGAACCAATTGTTGCGTGTTAATTAAGCAATCAGAAAAAGAATCTACTTTAATGTATTATTAATATCTTATCCATAAATATAAATATATATGAAATGTTATTATTCTATAAATACCTGGGATGTTACATCCTTCTCTCTTTTGAAAATTGCATCTTGAAAATTTTATTTACTTATCATATAAGTTGGGATATTTATCCCTCAAAGAATTTTCAGATTGTCATGTTTTCTAATCAACCATATGGTTTTTCCATAAAACCATTACCTAAATAATCACCTTATCCAACATCTCTTTCTCTATGCATTTAAGAATCTGTACACACTGTTCTTAAATAGAAAAATTCCCTTCCAAATAAACTACCTCTGGACTCAAATCCTGACATGGATACAACATATACTTTTTTGACATTGAAACATGAAAGACATTGTCTACCTAGGATGAACATGGATTTAAATCAACCATGTAGGAAATTTATCCAACTTTCTCTAGGATATTATAGGGTCCAATTAACATAGGACTCAACTTTCCCTTATTACAAAAATACATCACACTTTTCCATAGAGAAACATTGAGAAAAACATGATCTCCTACATAAAAAAGAAAGATCATTCCTCCAGTTATCCACATAACGTTTCTACCTACTATGATTTTTACCCATCTGATTCTAAATCAATGAAAATTTCCTTGCCATCTTTTTTACAAATTGTGATCCCATCAACATCCTTTCACCTGCTTCATCCCAAAAAACTGGAGTTTAAAACTTCTTTCCATATAATTCTTCAATTGGAATCATCTGTATACAATAATGAAAATTTTTATTATAAGAAACACGAACCAAAGAATGATGTTGATCCCAACATCCTAGAAAATCCATTGAATAAGCATGCAGCATATCCTCTATGTTATGAATTGTTTGTTTTTACTACCCATTTGATTGAGGATGAAATGTTTTAATAAAAATTAATTCAGATTACAATGACTACTGAAGGCCTTTACAATCATTTGATGTGAACATTGGATCACAATCTGATACAATATTAATTTTTACTCCATAAAACATGACTATCACTTTAATATAAAATCGAGATAGTTGATCTAGAGAGAGAGTATCTTGAATAGGAATAAAATGAGTATATTTAGTCAATCGATCTAAAATAACCCATATATCGTTGTTAACTTAAGAATCCTTTAGTAATACCACTAAAAAATCCATGGACACATTTTCCCATTTCCACTCTACCAATGTAAAATGATGAATCATTGGTTTAGGAAACTATCACTCCACTTTAACCTGTTGAAAAATAAAACATTTCTAGGTAATGTCAAAAATATCCATTTTCATTCTATCCTACTAGTAATACTCCCAAAGATCTTTATACAACTTAGTACTATTAAGATGAACTTAAAATAGAGAACAATGAGACTCACAAGACAACTCTTTCTTCAACTATGATTCACAAGGGACATATAATATATTTCCAAACCTCAAAAAAAATTTCTCAATTTAATATTCAGGTAACTTACAGTAATGAACCTATTATAATTTTTTTGCAACTCACTATCTTCTTTCTATGTTTTCTTAATTCTATTTGATAGATATGATTTCACTACCACCTGAATCAAAAGAGAGTAATTCCCTACACTAAAAAATTCCAATCCAAAATTCATAAAATTAATAACCCAAGGATGTCGTTCCAAATGTAGAATGCTTAATGTATCATTACTCTATTGAGTGGAAGCATAATCCACTTTATTTTCCTTTCCTAGATGGCAATGAATCATGGAATCATAATCCTTGATTAATTTCAAACATCTCCCTTGTCTCATGTTTAATTCATTTTGAGTGAATATATACTTCAAAATTTTTTGAGAAGTATTTATTTCTCACTTTAAACCACACAAATGATGCCTTAGTATCTTTATTGCAAAAAAACACAATAGCTCATTCCAATTCCTGAGTAAGGTAATTTAAATCATGAAGTTTCAACTGATTTGAAGCATAATCAATTACCTAATAATTTTTCATCAGGACACAACCACGTCTGTTAAATTATGGATCACTATAGATAACAAATTCACTATTCTTAGAAGGCAGGGCCAAAACCGGAGCATTTACGAATCTTCTTTTTCAGTTTCTAAAATTAATCATCATATTATTTTTCCAAATGAACATAACTCCTTTATGTGTTAGCTTAGTTAGTGGGATAGATAACTGGGAAAATTTCTCAATAAACCATCCATAATAACCAAATATTCCATGAAAACAATGAATCTCTTTGATATTGGTAGTTCTTAGCAACTCTTCAACAACATTTTTTTAGAAGTTTCAACAGTTAAGTCATCTTTAGAAATAAGTTGTACAAGGATTGAAATTTTTTATTACGAAAATTCACTGGTACTAAAAATTTCCTAAATTTTGTTTTCTTTTAGGCTTTTCAAAATAGTATGAACGTGAATTTCATATTCCCCCTGAATTTTGGAATATACCAAAATGTCATCTATAAACACAACCACAAACTGATACAAAAACTGATTAATGACTCTATTACTGATATTTATAAATACATAAGTTGTACTATGTAACCCAAAGGGAATAACTACAAACTTATAATTCATCTATCTCGTTTGGAAAGAGGTCTTTGGAATTTCATCATCCTTCACCTTTAGCTGATGGTACTTGGACCACAAATCAATATTCGAAAAATACTGAGCACCCTAAATCTGATAATATAAATCATAGATAAGTGGAAAAAGATACTTTTCTTAATAGTTATGTTATTCAAGGATCTATAATCAGTATAGAGTTTCATAGAACCATATTTCATTTTCAAAAATAAAACTAGAGCACTTCATGGTGAATTGATGGGTTGAATGAAACCATTATCAAGTAATTATTACAACTGTTTATTTAATTCCACCAGATCTATATAAGAGATTCAATAAGGGGGTTTAAAAATAACATTTTCATCATGCACAAAATAGATATTAAATTAAACCTCCATATTGGGAGAAATACCAAGAATTTCATCATGAAATACATCTCTAATTTCATTCACTAGTGGAAGGTTACTAATCCAAACAATTTCTTTCCATTCCTCAAAATGTGATTGATAAATTTCATTTCCATATTTAATCAATCTTTCAGCTTCTTTGTATGTTATCCAAGGTATGAAATCATTAAATAAATCATTCTTGGCATTACAATATATTTTATCATGACCAACAGAAAGTTAATCCATACCCCACATGATATCAAATACAACTATGGGAAGTTCAACATGATTTGTAGGACGGAATATCCCACTAATGAAAATAAGAAGATTCATATAAATATTTTTTTCATTAATACTTCTACATGTGGTATTTAAGAAAATTTCTAAATCACATTTATGAGGTGATATTTCCCATTTACATGGAAATTAATTGTAAAAGAAAGAATGTGAAGATCCAACGTCAAATAGTGTATTGGAATATTTTGAAACAACCTACAACATACCTATGACTACTTCATTTAATGATCCCACATTAACTGTAGTAGTATAAAATTATTTTTACATGCCCTTATGTTTTCGATCTTTCTAGTTTCCACTTTGGGAAATCATATTTGAACACACATTGTCCTAATATCGTATATCATTACAACTAAAACAATTTACCACTAGTTTTATGTTGCTTTTCTTGTCATCTTTTTTACATTTGTGAGAAATATGACCCCTATTACCACATCAGAAAAACATCTCAGACATTGAGATGCATTCTCTAGGATGTTTTTACCACACTTCTGTCAAATTGGAAATTTAGTTTTCTTACTTCCACAATTATTTGATCAATTATTACCATTTCTTGCCAAAAAGATCACTTATTTTGTTTGCCTCATGGAACAAATTATCATTATAAAACACCATTTATAACATCTCATCAAATTGAAAAGTTCTCATTTCTCTTGAAATCATGAGATGTTTATTCAATATTTTAGCTTCAATCTTTAGTAAAATCGATTTATATTACTATCAATATTCCAGATACATATTGGGGGCGTACTTGACAAATGAGTGAATGTTTATTCACATTAACCATAGAATCTTCCTCCATTTGTCTCAATTCCAAGAATTTTGTTCCCATCCTATTTCAAAAAAACATTAGAAAATATTTTTGAAGGAAAATATTTTTAAATTCAACCCATTCGATGGTTTCATTCTCTTCACTTCCTATGATATATTTAATCATTGAACACCAATGATTAGCTTCACCTTCAAAATAATAAACATCAAGACTGTCCTTTTGAATGATTGAACAACCTATTATATCAAAAATATTTTATAGTGATTTATTCCACCCATCACCTTGTACTAGGTAAGATGATCCTTGGAATGATGGGGGACGTTGCCTCATGAAATGCTATAGGATTGACATATTCCTTTATAGTAAGTCTGGTTGATCTTAGGCATGGACACCACCACCATTTATTTTTTAAGTTAGCTGATCCGTTACAACAAAAAACTATTTAAGTCTGATTCCAACCATCTTAGGATGATGATTTGGAAGGTTATTTTCAATTGTATGACTTCAATTCTGATATTCCATGTTTCCACATTAAGAAAACCATTCTGAAAAAACATATCTTATATGAAGCAAAGTGGTAATATTCTAATTCTATATCATTTAAATTTTTTATCATAAAGTAAAAATATTTTATGGATTTTCTATTTAAAATATTCTAACTCCTAATGATATCTAATCAAACCTTTTATACAAACTATAAGGCCCCATCCTTACACATTACTTAATCTTGAGATAATTCAATATTTTGACATTATTTCCAATCAAACGACTTTTCAAGTTTCAAGATGTAGATAATTAGGTTAGAAATCATACATAGCAACTCAAATATTTATAGTAGACACTTCTTTTCACTATCATTTTTTTCATAAACTAAACACTTTTTAGAAAAAACATGGTATCATTTCATGTTTTAACTGCATAAATTTTCCTTCATATTATCCATGACTCTATTATTCATTATGTGATGTAAAAAACATTTCAAAACATGGGATGAGCATACAAATCTCAGTAATTAATACAAAATGATAGAAAACTATTAATCTTGTGAAAAATGAAACCATGAATACTTTATCATAAATTAAAACTTTTTACCTTTATGAAGTAGTAAATACTCTTCAATGAAATATAAGATCATTTCTTAGAATTTTGTAACCAAAATATTACCATAATACCATATAAAGTAACATATAACATATATAGGAAACTTAGGACATAAAAATTCTTTAATAGAATAACCATATGGTCGAATTCCACAAATATTACCAAATGTAACATCTATATATAATACTTACATACCCAATGAATTAAAAGTTATAATGTAACCACCCGTCCATGGTTTGTCACAGAACCACACATCTTTTGTTTATCACATAACCAACCATCATTGGTTTCTCATGAAACCACATATCAAATGTACAAGTACCATTTTTTAATCATAACCAAAAACAGATTTCAATTATTAACATTTCACTCATAAAATTTCATTTTAAATCAAAAGAGATTATTTCATGATATAGAAATTGAGAATACACGTTCTAAATCCTTTTCAATACCAAAAATCACAAAAAGGAAATATATTATTTTTTATCATTTTTAAAAAAAGAAAGGATTATAGAGGAATCCATATATCAAATAATGGTTACTGTAGAAGGAAAGTCATTATTTCCAAATAAGTTAAAAAAATACATTTACCCAATTAGAAAAATTCTTCATTGAAAAATATTCCATCTAAAAAAAAGTTAAAGGGTTTTACTATACATCGTATATAAGAATGTATTTTATATATTAAAATATGCCTCAATGAAAAGTGATTGAGATGAAGTCCCTTACCTTGAGTCTGACTCGTCACGTACAATAGTTATGTTACTGAATAATAATCATAGGTTATTATAGACATGTTTCAAAAACTTTCTCATATTTATTTTTATTTATATATCACTGATTGCTTCATTAAAAAAATTACATAATTACTTATGTTCATATTGGTCGTTTTGTCGATATTCGATACTTTAGTCAAAAATGAACTTTTTTTGATGTAAATTGTCCATGAAGTGAAAATTACCTCATCTTGAGAATATTATTCATGATTTAAATATCATAATTTTCAAGTATATATGTTGTTATAACAACCATTATTTTTGGAGAAATGAAGTGAAATGCACAGTTCATTGAGACATTAGGCCGTACGTACATTTGAAGGCTACTTTCATTTCTTTTACATATTAAAAGAATAAAAATAAAATGATGTAAAGGTATATTATAATACCATTATTATATTAATTCAATATATGTATCATATTTCAAATAAGAGTGTCATTTATACGATCCATGTATATCATGAACGAGACATATCACATTGAGGGGGCAATTTTCCACACTTCCTCAAATGAAATTATCATATTTACACATTATTGAAAGCATAAAGGTATATTGTAAATAAAAATTATAGAATAAGTGAGGCAATATAAATTTAATTTATATATAATATATATAAAGTTACATCATAAAGTCCACCTTGAGTGGTGGTGGGTGAAAATTGAACAATCATCGTTTAGTGAGGCAGTAGTTCGCCATACATAAAAACTACATGTTTATATACATTAGATGGAGGTGTGTGTAATTGTAGGTACAAAAAATTGTATGAAGCATACAAAAATATTTTATATACTGATTCGTTATAAAAAATTGTAATAAATAGAGGTTAGGGGGTCAGATAAGGAAAATAAATCGATGGACCTTGAGATAAGATGTTACCTCTAAATATGGTAACTCATTTTGATTTGAGAAAAAAGTCTTCATTGAGATGCCTTCTGCCAACGGTAAGGTTTATTGGAAAAAATTAAAGATTTTTAACTTATTTGAGTATAATTTAGATGATAAAATGTCATTTATATGTGTGTGTTAGTGGGTATAACTGACCACCTTTTATAAGATGGAGGAGGCCAACATTATGAATGTCTTCAAATAATATTTTATTACATTTTGATTTTATAATTATAATAGTTAAAAAGTGACATATTTATAGTATATTATGATTATCATTAGAAATAATCTCTAAAAATCTTTTTTAGACATGTTTAGGTCAAAATTATAACCTTATAATTTGGATTTAACTATTAGTTAAATAAATTAACTCTTACCATTTCTTCTTGTAATTTTACACTATATAATCAATATGGTTAATATAAAATACCAAGAGAACCAAAAATGGTTCAATAATGACATTTTTAACATTATGTAAGTTATTTTGATAAATATATGTCTTTTATGACTATTATATCATTTAATAAAATAGTATCTATTTTAAAAACTAATATATATTAATTTGACACTACTTAGTAATTAATTTTTATTAAAGTAATAAAATCATGATTCATTAGAATTAACTAAATAAACTATAATATTAAATGATATAATAATCCTTAAAATTCATGTGTGGAATTATAATTTTCATATTAAATTTATTTTAATACTTATAATATCATTTATTTGAATCATTCACTAATATGGTAATCATGGAATAATCATTGTGTCATAAATAAATTTATATATTTAATTTCTAAACATTATAAATAAAATAACATGATGTTGGAAATATTTTTATCATTATAATGACTATATATATTTAAATATATCAGTTATATAACCCCACCTTAAATTTGTTTTAGTGAAAAGATAAATCTTTATTTTATATTCTATTTACATTAAATTAATTATTATAACATGTCATTATCACATCCAAGTTGCCCCATGGGGTACTAAAATTGATTCAAAGATTCCCATGGTTAGCCATATCTCATCCAATAGGATTCAGATATGTGTTAGGATATTTTTATATTTTTATAATATTATTTCTTTACCCTCATTTTATTGATTAACCCTTTAACCATGGTAAATATAAATAATTATTGATGTTACTATTAATAATGAAAAACAATAAAACGTATCAATTTAATAAATTTGGCCTTTCTGATTAAAAGTATGGGATTCATTATTTCTATATTCAATACATCGATATTGTAGTAATTAATTTAAAATTTATTCACATTGTTAAAACTAGAATGTTGGGTTTTTGGAAGTAAAACAATCAAACGATCAACATGTGTTAATGTCCAATTAAAATGTAAAATTTCATCTAATGACGAAAAATATATTAACTATTAAAAACATAATCAAGTTACACATTAAAAACAATTACAATTACAATATAACTATTTAATTAAATTAGATGAAATGGCCGATTTGAATTAAAATGCAGTATTTTTTACAATTAATTAAAATATGTATTTTATTAGAAAAAACCAAAATTTTAACCAATATAAATTTTTATGTTCCAATTTTAATGAAGATTATTTTTTCAAATAGGGCATATAAACGTGAAAAAATCTAGATTTTATTGATGTTCACTGTCAAAATATGGTTAAATGACATTTTAAAAATATTAGAGTATGTTATGCATAATATTGGATTAATTAACATTCTACACCTCTAAAATTTATTTAATAAATGTAAAAACATTTATCATACATTTATAATCCTATTTTAGTTATTTACGTTCATTCCCACTAAAAAATTGGCTTGGTGTTAACTACCATTTAATATAATAATAATATTATTGTATTATTTTTTGGTATAAATCAATGTTTTCTACAGCATAAGATTACAGAGAAACCTATAGTTGTGTGGTAAGTAGATATAGGAAAATGTAAACACCTTAACGTAAAATTAATATATTATTAATAAATATTAATAGATATGAAAAATTATTATTCTATAAATACTAGGGATGTTACACATCACCCAAGGTAGTGAGCTAGGGGGTTGAGGGAAGAGTTATGTGGGATGTATTCTCCAATCCTTAAAATCATGTAAGGGTAGTGTGCCTAGAATAGAGTGAATATTTATAAACATATGTATTTTATTACTTGTGAAGATTAGTTTATTTACGTTTGACCATGACTCTTTCGTCGTATCCTCCTTAGACTAGCCCTTAGTGGTGAACCAAGTAAATTTGTGGTATTGTATCTTTGCGTGTGATTGTTTTTTATGAACATTCCAATCAAACAAGTATAACAGGTTCCTACAAACATGCGAACAATATCTATCACTTTTAAAGAAATATTTTATACCCAGATTCATCCATCCCATCCCATGGTGTTCTAGGGTCCTTCAAAATTATCTACACGTGAAAAGAAATTTTTTTAATATTGTCTCATTGGATCATTAAATAGTTAATAATGTGGCATGATTGTAAAATAATCTCAATACAATAAGGTAAATTGTTACAATATTGTCATTACTGGGAAAAAATAATGTTATCCCTAATTTAGATATTTTAGTTTCAATGATTTGGGACTTTACACTAAATAGTGTCATGAGTTAGTTACGAAATATGGGAATATCCATGATAGAAATACTAATGGTTTGGACCACTCTTAATTTATTACACTGAATGATATTATACTATAAAATGAAGTGATGTTAGGTAAATAAAAGGTATATTCAGATTGTCCAAAATCATTTCTTGATTTAGGTTCCACAAATTATTTAATTCCTATGAACTTTTCTAGTAAAATTAGAATTCCATATGAATAAATGAAGCTAGACACTTTTGTAAAAACGCACAGGTGTTTATTAAATGGAACACAGATTTATTGAAATATTCTTATAATCATTAATGGAAATATATTTCCAATAATCCATTTTTTCATTACAATTATTTAATTTGATGTTATTTTGCGTATGCATTGGATTTCATTTCATCATTCTATGATATATTGTAGATTTAAATAAGTAATATACAATTTTTTCTTGATTTGAAATTAAAATATACTAATGAGCCCATAACATTCATAATAATTCATTATAATGTTTTCCTAATTAAATAAGGTGTCTAATTATATGATTCATATGTTTTTGAAGATAAACAAACCATTCAAATAATTTATTTGTCTGTAGTGAATGAATATATGGATGTATTTCTTGATTAATCTCCATGTGTTATTCATAATTAGGAGTTTAACATAAATATTGAATTTTTTTCTTATGGAAAGATAATTTTAAATCATCCATATCAAATGGATTCAACTATGTTGTAATAATTAAAAAATGAGTAACCTGAGATTCTTGATAAGGGATTCATCCACCTAAGAACACTATTTTGGGTTATCGTATTATATTTCCTAAAATGAAGGAAGGTTCTATGAGACATAACAATAATTATAGAATACATAATAGAAACATTATTTAAACCATATATATTTTTCCATATAACATTTACTTATTATATAATATCTATGATGTATTGAATTTTATGAAAATTTACCTCAAGTTTGTGTACCATAAATTTATTTTTAAATAAGAAGAAATTTTGAAATATCCTTTAGAACTAGGAATATTGATTCATGTATTTTTTTTATTATATTTGTTTTAATAATCACACCCATTATATTTAATGATATAGTGAATAGAGTGAACAACTAGTATTTTTCTAAATTTTAAGTGGTATTAATTAATGATATTATGTACCAATAAAAATTAAATCATGATAAATATATTAATCCAAGGATTATTTCTATTAAGATTAAATGAAAATAAGTTGTCTATAAAATAAATTAAATGTGATTTTTTTCTACAAAACAATTTTATTAGGATTGTTATTTAGGATGTTGGAATAAATATTTTTCTACCAACAAAGGTGGGGTAGGAGTGGTCAAGGCTTAAATATGACATTAATATTTGATTTATACTTATATTATCATGTATCTATAATGGGTTACTTGAGAAGTTCTATCATTTGTCATTCCCACTAACTATGTTAACTCGATGAGTTAATTTCATATGTATAAAGGAATGTGACCAATTAATTATAGAATTGAGAATAAGATTGGTTAATTATCTATTAATAGAAATTCTAATAAGAAATGTTGAGTTTTTAATTTAATATGATGATTCATTTAATAAACATATTTGTACCAACAAGAACTATGGTCGTGTTATTTAGAATTAATCTCCCCAGTTGAAATCACATGCTAATAATTATCCAAGAAATGAATTTGGACGGACTGAATTAGTTTATTCCTTTAAAATTAGGATGAATCATTTTTAAATGGATAAATGTGAAATATTTGTCTCCTTAAAATTATGAAGCATATATTCTCTCAAAAATTGTTTATAATGAGAATAATATTAGTACATGAACTGATTAAGAATTATAATTTCCTAATTCACTATTTACTGGGTAAGGATTAAAAGGTAGGTCATTAATTGGGATGAAAAGATAATACATCATTAATAATTTTATTATGAGAACATGATACATTAGTGAATGATATAATGAAAACATTAAAAGTAATTATGTATGTATAAAAAACAACCTTATTTAATACCATATTAGTGAAATTATAATTTTGAGAAATATCAAAAGAGGATTATCAAGAAGATATTTGTCTCAATGAAAGTGAAAAATTCGTCAATAGATGTAAGTCACCTGAAATTAAAATGATAAAAAATGTGTTATCTATTATGGAAGGATATTGTGTGTGTAATGTGAATCCTAGTTGAAGAAATAACTTTTATATAAATATATTATCTCAGTTTTTTGTTAATTGGGAAAATAATATGATTTATAGAGATCATATGGAATATTATTTTTTGGATGGTATGAAGAATGATATGACCTTTTTTTCAAAATAAATGTTTTCATTTTAAACCATTTAATTACGAATGAAAAATAAGAAAGGGGAAGTTGAAGCTATTCCCATCACCAAATAATGAAATGAAATAATATATATTAGGATTTTGTAGAGGGATTACATATTCATCACATGGTAATAATATTTTTTAAGTTATATTATATTGATTACATAAATTAGTTTATCTTATTCTAATTTTTGATACAATTCCTATAGATCAACTTAATACACATTTATGTAAGTGGATAATCATGTCACATGGAGGGAATTCACCTATTGTTTCTGTTCATGATCCCAGAGTTACATAAATTTTTTGAACGAAACTCAAAAAATTTTGGATACTGAATTTATTATTAGTACATAAATTCATACTATATATGATTGATTATGTGAATGAATATTTATAAAATGGGATGATTTTCTATGGTCTTTATATTTGAATTATTAGTGATTTTGGGATTGAGATCTTCTATTGTTGAAAATTTCAAAAAATATATTTCCTAATTCTAATTAATATATGAATATTTTTAAATAATTATATTGAAAAATGCTTCTAACACCAATAATATGGGGATAAAATTAGTTAATGGTTATATTTTTAACCAGAATAGAAAATGTAAATGGTAGACAATGTAATGTTAATTAAGTAACATATGAGGACAACTTAGAGTTAGATGAAGAGTTATGAAGATCACAGAAGGAATTATATATCATAAGTGGTGGGTGACTATGTTTTTCTCTTATGATATCCTGGGAAACAACTATAATACATTTTTTAAAAATAAATTGTTATGTCCATATCAAATTGGTCTGTATGAAATTATTGAAATGATATCATATATACATGACACATTTCATTATTTTTTCTAATAAATAACATACCAAATGTGACTTATTATGTATACATTAAATTTTTATATCTATAATATAATATCTCAAATAAATAATATAAAGTTATATTTTGGAATATTTGATGATGGGTCGGGATTCGAAGATGAAGGGGGTTGCTGAAATAGGGAGGGGCCCTCAGGAGAATCAGGCAGCAGGGGATCACCTCAGCTCTAGTTCTGATGTTATTTTAATGGAGGTTGATCAATCAATTGGAAACAACAGCATGGAGATGAACCAGGATGAGGCGGGAGCTGTTTGGTCTCCTACCACCATGGGACCTGAACACATTGGAAAGGAGTGGAAAGATAGTACTCCGAAGGTGGTTAACATGCATAGACCTACCAATGTGATGGCTCCTTTGGCCAAGCCTTTTATGGCTTTGAATAACAGGTTTGAGATACTGACAGAGGGTAAGGTGGCTGAGGTTCTGGAGGAGGAGGCCACTTCAGAGGGCGAGGGTGATGTTTTGTTGGAGGAGAATAAGTAGGGGGATTGCTTGGGGCTGGAACCGGTGGAATGCCCTGAGGGAACTGCTGAGCAGGAAGGGCGACAAAACATGACAAAAGGTATTCATGCTGAACAGTGGCTGAGCGTTTCTGCTGGAGGTCCTATTGATGGGCTGAAGGATCAATCCGGGGAGGGGAAGATGAAATTCAGGGGAGGAAATGAGAACTGGAGTCCCCCTAATGGGCGCTCTTTTAGAGATATTGTACAAGACATGATTGAGAAAGGGTCTATTGGCGATAGACCCCCATCGACAACCTCAGCAAGGAGTCCATGAAGAGACTACTCATATCTCTCGAGGCCAATGCAGACAATGTTTTCATCTAAAATGAATAACCAGGTAGTTCTTGCAGTCAAAAAGGGATGCGTGGTTAAGAATACAGCATCTGTTATGAATAATTTGGAAACACTTGGCAATCAGGTTCAAAGTGCTAATTTTTGGAGAAACCTGGAATGGAAATCGGCTACAGGAGAAGACGAATCATGTTTGGGATATTGGGAGGATTGTGGTTACTATGCTGATTAACTCTTTGTTGGTTTTGTATGTTTGTTGTTTTGGTTTTTGTTGTACTATTTTGGCGTTGTATGTTGGGCACCGGTGACCCATAAAATGGATTTTATAAAATTTAAAAAAAATGATTTGTAGCATATACATGTTAACGCAGTTTTTATAAGAATATACACTTCTCTCCCTTTAATGATTTTTTTAAATTTAATTGTTTTCCATTATAAATGATATATCACCGTATGATTATGAAAAAAATGTAAAGTTGGTAAAAAAGTGTTTTCATTGGTTTAATGTTGAAAATATAATAGAATATATTTTTTGTATTTATGATACGGTAGTTTATAATTAAATATGTTGATAGTTAATCCTAATATAATATATTATAATATGTGATCGTAATATAGCATATTATAATTAGTGAGACTGATATAGCTAACTGTAATGGGAATATCATTCTAAGGAGAAAATTAGGTTGATAATCTAGTTAGTTACTACTATTCAATAAAAAGGTATTTAGTTAATTTTATGTTGGTTTTAAAAAATATGAACATCCGTTATTCATATGATTCTTTAACAAACCAATATTATTCTTTGAAATGCATTTTTTATGTAAATCATTTAACATCAGCTGCTAAGGAAAACTTATGAACTTTTAATGGCGAAATGGTAGTTTATTAATGAAATAATTTCATTGTGTTCCCATGTTCCTCATGATGTATTCATGTACTTTCTTATGAATTATAATAGGTTTTATGTGTTTTATTTTCGTGAAGATTCATTCTCAATTTTAAAAACATATTGTTTAGGTGCTCAATGTTTTAATGTGAAAAATAGAAAACATCTCCATGTGGTTTCATGTATTTCACTTGACTAATGAGTGTTAATTATTCTAATATCCCTTAATGAGAATTTATTTTTTTCATCCCTTGTTTTTTATTATGATTTAAGACTCATTGGAATGAATCAACTACTACACTATATAAAACATTATCCCCCTTATTAAACTAATATCTAAAACCCCTAGCATTGTTACCATAGTTTTATATTGTAACAAAACAATCACATGATTATATCTATAAATAGTCACATATATTTAATCTTGTTCATTTGACACCAATCCTGTAATAAACAATTGTAAAATAACAAAATTGGGTGGAATAAAAATGTGTATGACCACTAAATCCCACCATTAATAATCCATGGTTTAATGACTACTTTCGTGGGTATAAATCTGAAATATTCGAGGCATTACAAACTATTAAATATATAGAGGGTGGCTATTTGATTAAATAAAAACAACAAGACCATGAGAATGGAATATTTACACAACTAATTTTACAGAAAATATATTATTGATAAATGTTATACACTATAATAAAATTGAGATACAACTAAAATTATGAAAAGACATCCACTTAATCGTAATAATTCAATAAAATAATTGATTTATAGTATTCAATAAATTCATATAAATTTAAACCCAAAACACCAGAAAGAGGATATTTACCTTGATTATTATACAAATTTCCCCCAAAATCTCCATAAATAGAATCATATAGATAGTATATAAATGCATGAGTGAGTATATCCCCCAACATAATAAGATATCCCCTAAAGATGAAAAAACAAGTCAATATCATTCATTAATTAAAATTAATGAATTTAAGTCCTTGTACATATATAAAGACACAGTATTAATATACATATACAATACATAGATTTTTTATAATAATTAAAACAAAACACAAATAGAAAGCTAAAGATTATATTAGATTAGTTTTTTTGGAAACACTAAAATAGAAAAACTGGTACATGAGTGGGAGACATAATCTTCTACTAGGTTCTTAATGACTAGAAACCATCATTGACACATCATTTTCAATACAAATCTTCAAAACCTAGGTGATGAAACTAAAAAAGTGGATAGATCATATGATCATTACGAGTAAATAAGGGATATATATAAGCTTAAAAAATATAAATGTGGTATTAGAATGTGATCATAATGTTAGAAGATCATACCATGTATATCAATGATCATAAACAAGAATCATGTCATAAATCTTGGTAGTTCATAATAAAAGTATAAAAAATAAATAATGAACACAATCCATGAAATCATAACATGAGATTAAGACATGGAATTATGGAAAACACATAAGTATATAATTTGATTTTCATAGTATGCAAGGAATCACTACCAAGCCTATATTGGTAGTGTGGGTTGACATCCTATTCCACTTAGTCACCATGGTTCACTCCCATGGTCATATTATTAGAATGATTTCACTCCTCATAACATCATGGAAGTCATGGTTTACTCCCATGGCCATATTAGAAGACATGGTTCTCTCCCAAAACCATACTGGTCTATCTCTTTCCATGAAAATCTTTACCCATGCATTGGAGGTAGATATATGTCCCACCAATTTCATAATGAAATAATACGTATATAATCCAAAAAATAAAAAAAAATCACATCATAACCCATGAAATTATATTGGTATCATAAATATGTAATCATATCATATTGTGTGAAGAAATATAGACATTTCATAATCATTTAAAAAAAAAAGGCCCATGAAAAGAATCAGGTTACAAAATTATATAACTCATGGAAGATTAATAATTCTCATAATCATCATACCTTAAAATCATAAACTATTCAAGAAATAATTTGATGGGAATTATTGGATCATATCCCCCAAAACTCTGGAGGAACACCAAGGGCTGTCATCTTAGATGAAAAATAATAGAAAAATATATTTTCAAAACATTTCTTCTAGAAAATATTCTCTCTTCTTTACCAAATTATGTTTTAAACCCTAAAACAATTATATATATATATATATTTATTTAAATAAACATGAAATCTTATAACTTATTATTTGAAAAGAATTTGAAAATATTTTCCATTTATTACATCTTGAAAACATATAATGAATTATTTAAAATAATTTGAAAACAAATTCATTGAAATTAATATGAAAAAATTAAAAGAAATATTAAAAACATTTTAAAACCCTTTTTATAGAAAATGTATTTGAAACGTATTAAATAATGATTGAAAACATATAAATAATTTTATTTGAAAATAACATTTTGAAAACATATATGAGCACACCGCCAACATTAATGAATTCATTAAGGGAAAAAATTATTTTTAAACCCAATATCATAATGGTGGATGGGATATACTCGAATGACAGGGAGGTGGTCAGGTTCATTTTCCCAATCTTTCTTCGAAGACTTTCTTGCTGGACCAAACCCTTGTATGGACGATGGATACCCGAGGCGGATGTACAGTTCAAGGAGGTTATTGTGAACCATCTTTTTCCATAGTACAATTATTTTATTGAGTCCATGTGGATTGAAGGTGATACCCATGAGGATATCATGCACCTCAAGCCTAAAAGCACACCAGGCCCAGATGGATACCTAGGATCTTTTACAGGGATTCATGGGATGTGGTTAAAGGTGATCTCACCATGTCAATCCATGATTTTTTCTAGGGTGGGTGCTTACCAGCAGTAGATTATTCCACAACCAGGGTCCTCCATCCCAAAATTTACAACCCATATACTATTTAAAACTACCTCCCAGTTACCATGTGAATATTTTAAATAAAATACTATAAATAATCATCAATAAATTTTTTTTGGAACAATTAGCAAAATGGATCTCTATAGAGTAATATATTTTTTTAAGGGTCTGAAGATTTAGTGTTTGATTTCCATAGCACATGATATGGTTAGGGAAATTAACATAAAAGACCAAATCTCAAATCTGGTTATTAAACTATAAATGAATAATGAATATGATTCTATCGAATAATGTTTCATCAATAAGTTCCTCTCAAATATGGGATTCTCCCCCTAGTTTTTCAACCTTATTTTTTTGTGATTCGGTTCATCATTGTTGGAAATCCATTTTATGGGTATGTCATATGTTTTTTAAGGCATCCTTGGGATTAATTGGTGGATACCACCTCTCCCAGCATCTTTTTATCCTCTCCCAGGAGATCCTCATATACCTCATCCAGAAAAGCTGAAAAAATAGCATGATGCTTCCTTATAGAAGAAGGTTTAATTACACATCCATCTCCTATATGATGTTCACTAATGATGCAATGATTTTCTTGAATTGGAATAGGAAATATATTCATGTCATTATCATGGGGACTGAGGAATATATCTATATTAGGAGATATTTCATCAAACAAACAGAAACCAATGTGTTTATTTTGAGTAAATGTGCTCTTAAAAACTCTCCAAACATTTTTAACTTTCATGAAATTCAATGTGGAAGCTAGATAATGAATTACCAGTGTTCTCCAATCTCCTCAGGATGTATCCGCATCAAATACTTTGATCAAATTTTTAGCTGTATTATGGATAGAATCCATAACTAGAAAAATTGTTATCTGTCATTCATGGGATGTATTACACAGGTGAGTAGGGTTATTCCTACAACCCCTATCCATGTTCTCTCATTCATTAAAGTCCCAGGGGTTTTATTTTTAAATATCAACAAGATCTTGTCATTATTCATTTGGGATTCTTTGGCTAATGGAAAATGATCTTGGGTCTCTTGGAGGAAGATGGAGAGACCCACTCATGAAGGTGGAATTATTGTTCTTAGTCTCATTGAGACCATTATATGCATGCATGATAAACTATCCTGGTAGCTCCAATAACATCATACCTTATGGGGTCAAATCATGGTATGAAATATCACTGATAGATTTTCGATGGAAGAAGGGAACATACCTCATTTTATGTCCAAGTTACTTCCCCTGTTATCTATTATCCTACCACACATTTGGTGTATTATTGCTGAAGGAAAAGTGTCCTTATGGAATGCAAAGTAGGTGGGTAGTGATCGTGGATTACTACTGTGTCCATATTACAATATCATGTATGCGGAGGCAAGTTGATTCATATCCTTTATTAAGGAAGTGTTCGAAAAGTATCAACAAGAGATGTTACATCTAATCAAACATAATACGGAAGTTGATAGGTGTGTTTTCCCTTATAACATGGGTACATTCTCCTCAAAGGACAATCATCGCATCCTGGTTCCTGAAAATTAGGCTGACAAATGGAATGGTCTCCTTTTGATCTAGAAAATTCAAACTATTTTTACCTTCTCACATGGAGGCTTAGGAATGATTCAGTGGTCACAGACTATAATATTATAAAATATAGTATTTCTTTGGCTTCTCGATGTTCCTACTTCAAAGATCATAAATAGAAATTCATTGTACCCCTCTACTTCATGGGATAATTGGCTCAAGTTGTTTTGTAATGTCACTAGTTTTTTAATTGGGTTTAAATTAAAAAGGTTTTCGATTTTTTTCAATTTATCGATGGGTTAAATATTAAACAACGCTCCATAACATTATTCCGAGTTCTGGAACACCTAAAGGATTCTTTTTTGGACAGAAGTTAATACTCGATAATTTTTGTGGGTGTCCCGGTTAGTCTGAGGAGTACCAAATTTGGGAATGTCCATTTTAACGGATCTATAGTGGCTGCTCACTGTTTTGGTCCAACCCATGGAACTTACCTAGTTTAATATATTTTTTTATTTTAATAAAATAATATTAAATCGGATATTTGTGTTTAAATAGAATAATCTGTTAATAATAATAATTTTATTACTAGTATTATGGTGTCATAAATTATTTATATGATAAAATATTTTAATTGCATGGATAATAGGGTGTCACATTTTTGTTGAATTAATGCGGATTTTGGGTATCTAAAAGAAATGTTTAATTAAATAAATAATTTAATGAATAAGATAATTTTTAATAGAGGTGTTGGGGTTTTCAATGGTTTGAACAAATAATAATGAGATTATTATTATTTTAGTTTTATGAATGTAATTATTAAAATTAATTATGGTTTTTATCCTTATTAATAAGAATAGTAATAATAGATTTTGGGGTTTCATTTAATTAAATTCAAGTTCAATAGGAATTTAATTAATCACTATGAAGTGGAGGTTTTATTTAATTGATTTGTGTTGAGATTATTAGTAAAATAATGATCAGTTGGAGTTTTTAACTAAATTAAAATGTGTTGAGAGAATATAAATAAACAACACAAAGTGGGGAATTTATTTGATTAAAATTTTAGTAGGAAATTTTTTTATTAATATTTTAATTTGGAGTTGGTGGTTATCAACAAAGGGTAGTGTTAAAAGACATGTAAACGAGGAGTTGGGTGTTATCGAAGAAGGGTACTATTAAATGGTAATATTAAATGAGCAATAAATGTGGAGTTGGGTTTAATTTAATTAAAAAATTTTAAGTGTAGTGCAGTTACATAGTTTTTTAGCATGTGTTTTTATTTAATATAAATAAAATAATGATTAAAAAATAATAATAATGATGATGTTATTATTACTTTATTTAATTAATTAAATAAATGATCCACAAATATGATTGGATGATTAATGGGGGTTTTCATATTTAATTTTGATATAGATATTTAATGGTTAATTATTGAAGAAACGCTATACTATTTGAGTATGGTAATAAAAATAATTGGCATTATTATTATTAAATTATTTTTTTTAGTTAATAGGTTTTTACTTTTATAAAATGAAAAATTAGAGGAGAGGAGAACAAGGCCAAAGCACCCCCTAGGTTTCTTCCATGCATGATGCACATGTTTTCTTTCCCCTTCAACTTGAGCACTCCCTCTTTTCCATGACTAGAATCATGTATGCATAACTTCCTAGATAAAACCCTACAACAGTGAGAAACACACTCGGGTAGAACCTGTAGTGCGCCACCCCCTCTCCCAGACTTCTATTTGTGTGTGATGATTTCTCTCAGACTCTTCACAAATCATGTCCACCTTTTCTTGGTGAGCCTCTTTGAGTATATTTCATGATTTTCATCGGACATTTGACTCCTCTCTCGCATTGTTTTCTAAGTTGAAGCTCTACGGTTTGGGTTCAATCTGATTGTGGTGTTCCTATGTTTTTAGGGTAATAAAATGTTTTATTGGGACCCATTAGTCCATAATCCAGCATCTTCTACCAAGGGCGAGGAGGAAGGTATCAATTCTCTCTACCACTGATGTTTCAAGTAATGCTTATACACCGATCTTTTGTTATGTATCATCTAATTTAGGTTCTATTGGTTTATATGATTCCCTGGAACTTTATTAGAGGTGTGTGGAGTCTTGTGGTTGTTTTTTTTGTGATTATAAGATATGTTGTAGTGTGTTTTGATCAATGTAGAGGTTTTACACATGTGTGTGTGTGTGTGTGTACATAAAGGTGTGTGTGTGCGTTTATAGACCAATTGCAGATTGGTTGTTGTTGTATGTCAAGCTTCTGAATATTGAATTGGTTCCACCCTTAGGTAGAGTCCCCTTTAAAGACTTCAACATTAATAAATTCTTTAATAAAATTCTTGGGCAAATTTTTCAGGTATTTAAATTACGAAGTGATTTATTTATATTAAATTCCTTTCATAATTGAATTTAGTAAGTTTGATTCAATTTCTAAATGTGATATGTTGTGTATTGATGCAAAAATTTTCATGTTATTAAATGATGCTTCCCATTTTAGATTAATGAGGACATAATCATTTGAAGGTTTTTATCATGTATTAATGAATTGGATAAAGTTATATGATTAAATAATTAAATGATGTTTCATTTAATCTAAGTTAAGATAATTAATTTTGTATATTAGTTATGTGCTTTGACATTGGATATAAATAATTAATCAAAAATTTAATTATAATATATTGATTTAGTACATTGAGATACTTCATTATGGGATTAATTGCGATATCGTTTTTTTGAAAAAATTGAGATAATTAATGATTGATTAATTAATAATTGTTAATGATGTGAACGGTTATCCAATTATTCAATTGATTAAATGGTATGATTAAATTAATTAACTGTTGAATTAATTAATTGGCACACATTAATTTAATTGAATAATTATTAATTCTCAAAATCTATGTACCATGATGTTGATATGTGATTTTGAATGGGGGGTTTGATTAAGAAATTTTGTAATCAGAATGTGATAATTAATTTTGGAAAATTAATTATGTGATCTGATTTTTTAGATTAATTTTTTTACTGGATTAACTAGTTGTAATGTGTACTTAGTTAATTGTTGCATTACCTAATATATTTTTTATATTTAATTAATCGATTGGATTAGTAATGTAATAATATTAATTTAGTGGTAAATTAATTTTAATGTATTCGATTAAGGAACTGGGATAGTTAAATTTTGAATTAATTATCTAGGTGACTTTCTTGTGGGAATGAATAATTAATTGTTAATTAATTATTAATGGTTGAGATATTTAATAGTTAATAAAATGTTTCATTATTTGATGGGAGATTTATGTTGTTAATTATTAGTTTAATTAATTAATGGATTTTGATTAGTTAATTTATTACATAATTAATGGACGGTTTTGGGGTTTTAGACATGACATTGTACAGTAATTATAAACATATATGTAGGATTGATTAATAGTTTGTGAGATAGGGACTAATGCTCCAAATACAATGGGGTGAAATGCATGACATTCTACACTCAGCTAGAAAAGGAATATTATTTTATAGGATAGGGACTAATGCTTCAAATACCCATGGGTTGTGAGACAAGGACTGATGCACCAAATACTCACGAGGGTGCTAGACAAGACATTCTACACCCACTGATTTTCAATGGACTATGGATTCAATTGTTCATACATGACCTGAATTTAATGTTTAATGAAATCCTATTCGATGTAATGATTTGTGATTGAATATTGAATATGGTTCAGACCCCAGCACGACCGAGGCAGGTATTAAGATACAGGTGTCTAGGGGAACCTAGGGATTTTTTGTAGTTAAATAAAGAATGAATATGAATGAGGCTTGAATAATTCATAATTGAAAATGAATGTGTGGTGACTACTGTGTGTGCATGGAAAATGTAAAATTTTTGTTTGGACACACGCTGATGGCTGATGCATGTACTTGGGTATATAGTTACATTATACTGCTTTATTTATACATACTATCACAATATTTAAATTATTTCTTGAATGTATTATTTTAGGGTATACACTGGTGGTCCCAACCTACTGAAATTTATATCCCACACCCAACAGGAGGTGTTATGTCACAGGGATAACTGAGTAGATTCTATTTGGATTTTGGATTGTTCTCTTTGCATATACCTGGGAGATAGAAGTAGAGGACTAAGTGGAAGATCATGAGGCTTGAGGAGATAACCCTCGGGGCTTGAGTCACAATTTATATATTTATTTACTGATATGTAAAACATTATGTATTATTCAAAACATTCATATCTGTACAATCATAATATGCATGCATTTTATAACATTGGTATAATAAATTTTTCTTTATAAAATATTTATACAATTATTTTTTCCGCTAATTTATTTTTACTCACATTGTTTCCTCTATTTATCGATATTTTCCACTTTTTTTACTCTACTAAGAGGGTATAGTCTCTCCACTGACGATCCTTAGACCCTTGATGCTAGTCAGTAGCCTCTAGCTTATGGGTAGTAGTGCTATGTATCATGTGGTGACCGATCCAGCCACCGATTCATGGGTGAGCATGGTCGGGACATTACAAAGTGGCATGAAAGGTTCATGCTCACTTTAATTTCCTTTTTCATACTATTTTGGGGTTGGTAGATAGGACTCTAGAAATGTGTTGGCGCTTTGGTTAGTAGAATTTCTTGGGAATGATCACCCCAAGTATAGGTAATAACCATGTGGAATGGGATGGTAATTGATGTATGTAATATCTAATTCTATAATTGATATGATTTCCCCTTGAGAGACTGATGTATTTTCCATATCTCATTGATTTTAAGAATTTTGAAAAATAATTGTCTTGTTTTGATAAGGAAAAAAAGTTTCATAAAAACATCATCTTATACATTTATAGATTCATATGCCTTGCATAAACTCCATGCCATGTAGTTTCATTAGTTGGATGCCTCCTAATATGGATTGTGTGCCTTGAATATGTGTCATGCCTAGTACTTATTTAGCAGGCATTTTTTAATAGTCTGCTTTAGTGAAAATTTTAACATGATTTGTTGTTTATATGATATGCTACCTCTGAGATCAGCATGTTTTATAATTGTTCCACGCTTATATGTTATAACATGTTGTTGTGTTTCTGCTTATGATAACATTCTAGAGATGTCTTGATGTGTAAAAGGGTTGCTAATTTTAAAACGTTCAATGAATTTTTATTATGATAAAAGGTCTACAAACACCTTTGATAATTTGTATGATCGCCTTATCAATTAGAAGATGTAAACCCATGTGTTTGAACCTTATATAACCATTTTATGTTTGAAAATGGTTATAAATGTAAAACTACTGAGCTTTGTGAAAGCATTCCTATTTTTCCGTATGGTGTTGTTATAAAATCCAAGTGACTTGTTATGAGAAAGTACATGTGGGTTTGTTGAAATCCAATCAAATGTTTAAAGGCTGGAAAAAATTACTTAAATGGATAAAACAAAAAAATGGAGCCTCTCAACCCTGGGATTTCGGTTTTGTTTGACAAAGAGAGAGGGTCAATGTTTATGTTTTGTAAGGGTCGAACCCGTGGTAGGTAGTACCCATTGAATTTTATGGGAATTAAGGAAAGTTGGCTCTACTACTCAAGATAAATTTTTGGGACTCAAGTATTTTTACACATTGATAGGTTTAAGTTACAACTTTTATGATCAATGTTTGACATGGTGATCGTGGTTCAAGGAATGTCACACGCATGCGTTAAGGTGTTCTAAAATAACACACTGGTGAGCAGCTGATATTTTCGTTCGACGACATGGAATATATTAAGGTGGGTAGTGACAAACCTGTATTCTTTGAAATAACACTAATATCGTTGATGATATAATCATTGAGGTTTGGTTTATGATTCTTCGGTAGGATAAGCTATGCTTTTTGTTTAAAGATTCAACGAGTGATAGTATGAATAATCATTTAGTTACATGTCTTACCTCTTAGTCTGATCTTTCCAATGGGACAAGCATGTAACCTATATTGACCTCATCGTGGAGACACTAAGATAACATTGGTCTTATTCCATGCCAATGATTTAATTTTTTGCTGGGCTTGATATGTGGTTATTATTTGGGTTATACATGTGATGTGTGGTTTCTTTGGGCCACACCTTCATTCATGTTGGGTAATGTTAGTTTTTTAAAATATCCGTATGATGTATTGACTTGGTAATATCACCAATGGTTGGTTAAGGACTTTAGTGTACATTCACTTGGTGATGTAATAATTTTAAAAGGCATGTTTCTTGTTTATGGGTGATTATCGGTTTTGGGACTATAATGTATTTCCAAGAAATCATGCTCCACCATTTTTTTGATCAATTTATATTATACATTTTTCATCAATGAGGTCCATATATTGGCATTGGATGTAAGCTCCATTTCGGTGAGCTTTGGATTGGTTTTTAAGAAATTTAGTGGATGGACTTATGTTTTGGGTAGTACAATGTTTGGCATTTGGAAATGTAACATCTTTGTTCAAACAAAATGTCTCAAACTTGGTGGGTCAAAAGCTTCTGTAGTAGTTCATGATGACATCTCAGGGATGAGATGTTTTTAAGGTGGGTTGATTGTAATGTCTTATGTTTTTTAACTGGTTTAAATTACTAAGGATATATAATTTTTTCCATTTTACCGATGGGTTGCTTTTTAAACTGAGCTCTAGAACATTATTCATAGTGATGGAACATCTAAAGGTGTCTTTTTTGGACTTGTGTGAATACCTAATAACTTTTTCAAGTGTCCTAATGGGTTTCTAGAGCACTAATTTTTCAAAAGTCAATTTTAATGGATCTGCACGGGCTGTGCACGGTTGCGGTCCACCCATGCAGCTTACCCAGTTTAATATTTTTTTTTATAAAATAATATTAAATGGGAGATTTGAGTATAAATAGAAAAATTTGTTAATAATAATAATGTTATTATTATTATAATGGGGATATAAATTATTTTAATGTAAAAAGATTTTAATTTCATGTTTAATAAGGTGTGACATTTATGTGAAATTATTGTGGATTTTGGGTATCTCAAAAAAAAATTATTTAAATAATGAATTTAAAGATGAAATATTATTTTCAAATAGAGATGTTGGGATTTTCAAAGGTTTTAAAAATAATAATAATGATATTGTTATTATTTTCGTTTTAAGAATGTAATAATTATTAATAATTATGGTTCCTAAACTTATTATGAAGAATAATAATAATGGATTTTGGGGTTTCAATTAATTTAATTCATGCACAATTGGAATTTAGTTAATCACTGCTAAGGGGAGGGTTTTTATAATTAATATTTGTTGATAGATTTAATTAAATACAATTAAGTTTTATATATTAATTTAATTAAATCCTGCTAAGAGAATTTAATTAAATAACACAAAGTGGTGAATTTATGTTATTAAATTGTTTGTGTGAATTTAATTAAATAATGTGTTAATGAGGAGTTGGTGGTTATCAATGAAGGGTATTTTAAAAGACATGTAAACGAGGATTTCAATGTTATAGAAGAAGGATAATATTAAATAGTAATATTAAAGGAGGAATAAATGTGAATTTGAGTTTAATATAATTAAACCATTTTATGTGAATATATCAGGCTGAATTTAATAATAAAAATAAAAATAATAAGTTTGTTCTTATTATAATAGTATTTATTCCATTAAATAAATGATCCATCAATTTAATTGGAAGATTAATGGTTGTTTCCATATTAATTTTTAAATAGTTATTTAAAGGTTAATTAATAAAGAAACGTTATATCAAATGAGTTTGGTAATACTAATAAATTTCATTTTTATTATTAGATTAATTATTGTTTTTTTATTAGGTTTGATTTTTTTATAAAATGGAAAATTAGAGGGGAGGCACACAAGGCCAGTTCACCCCCCTATGTTTCTTCATCCATGTGAATCATACATGTGTTCCTCCCCCTTTAACGCATTCTCTCCATCCTGGCCATGACTAACATCAGGCATGCACAACTTCCTAGAAAAACCCCTACAACAACTTGAAGCACTCTAGGGAAGAACCAGTAGTGCCCCACTCCAACTCCAAGACTTCTCTTTGTGTGCGATGATTGATCACGAACTCTTCCTGAATCTTGTTTGCCTTAATATAGTGAGTCTGTTTGTGTATATTTTGTGTTTCTCATCGACCATTTGACTCCTCTCTCTCTTTGTTTTCATATAAAAAACCCCTAAGGTTTGGGTTTTATAAGAGTTTTGTGTTCATCTATTTTTAGGGTATGCGAATGTTGACTTGAATCCCATTGGTCCATAATCAAGCATCTTCTGCCAAGGGCGAAGCAGATGGTGTCGATTCACTTTACCGCTAATGTTTTGAGTATGTTTTATACACCATTGATTTTCTTTTCATCATCCATTTTAGGTTCTTTTGGATTATATGAGTCCTTGCTACATTATTTTAGGCTTGTTGAGTTTTGTCATTGCTTTTTTTGTGATTCTATGTTATGTTGTGGTGCGTTTTGATCAATGTAGAGGGAGCACACGTGTGTGTATATATATTCATAATGGTGTGTCTGTGTCTATTTTCATAATAGTTGTAGATTAGTTTCCACTGTTTGTCAAGCCTCTCAATATTGAATTGGTTCCACCCCATGTCAGGGTCCCCTTTCAAGTCCTCAACATTAATAAATGCATTAATAAAATACTTGATTCTCATTTTTAGTATTTAAATTATGCATTGATGTATTTATATTGAATGTCTTCCAAATGTGAATTTTGTAATTTTGATTAAATTACTAAATGTGATATGTGGTCTGTTGATGCACAACATTGGATGTTATTAAATGATGCATCCCACATGAGATAAATGAGGACATGTCAATTTTTTTAATCATGTATAGATAAATTGGTCAAAGTGATATGATTAAATAATTAAATGATGTTTCGTTTTGGATAAGTTATGATAATTAATTATTTATATTAATTATGTTCATTGAGATTGGATATAAATTTTTAGTCAATGGATTAATTATAATACATTTATTTAGAAGAATGAGATAATTTATTCTTTGATTAATTCTGATATGTTGTTTTAACTAAATTTATATAATTAATGATGGATTAATTACAACCTATTAATGACATGAAATGTTATCTGATTATTGAGTTGATTTAAGAGTGTGGTTAAATTAATTAATTGTTTAATTAAGTAATTTTCATAAATTAATTTAATTTATGAATTTTTAATGATCAATGTTATGCACCATGATGTCGATTTATGATTTTTAATGGTGGGTTTGATAACGAAATGTTGGAATCAGGAAGAGATAATAAATTCTGGAAAGTTATTTATGGGAAGTGATTTTTTCTGAAGATTAATTAATTAATGTTTTAATTAATGGTAACATATACTTAGTTACTTGTTTCATTAACATATATATTAGTTATATTTTACTAATAATTTTTATTTGTAATAGAATAAGGATAATGGATTGGTGAATTTATTATCATGTTTTCGGTTAATGAATTGGGATAAGTAAATGTTGAATTAATTATCTAGTTATCTTTCATCTAGATAAGAATAATAATTTTCTAATTAATTATTAACTATTGATATGTGGAATGGATAATTAATTGATGAGTTATTTGATGGGAGATTTATGTTGTTAATTATTTGTTCAATTAATTAACAAATTTGAATAATAAATTTATGAATTAATTAATGGATGGTTTTTGGGTTTTAGAGTTGGCGTTTTACACCAACGATAAATATATATGTATGATTGATAATTGAGACATAAGACATGGACTGATTTTCCAAATACTCATGGGGTGATAGACATTGAATTCGACACCCTACTTGGAAGGGAATATTCTTTTATGGGACATGGATGGATGCTCCAAATACACATGTGTTGTGAGACAAAGATTGATTGTCCAAATAATCACAAAGGTGCTAAAAATCATGTTCTACACCAATTAATTGAAAATGGACTATTGGTCTAGTTGGTCATATATGAACTGAATTAAAAAGTTAATGAATGCTGATGTGATGTAATGATTTGTGATTTAATATTGAAAATGGTTCAGACCCCAGCACGACTGAGGCAAGTATTGAGATATGGGTGTCTTGGATAACCCAATGATTTTAGGTGGTTAAATAATGAATATAAATTAACAATGCATGAATAATTGATAATTGTTAAGGAATTTATGATGACTATTGTGTATATGCGAAAAATGTATAATTAAGGATCAAACACCAGTTGAGGGATGAAGTCGGCACTTGGGTATATAGTTACATTATACTACTTAGCTTATTTATTCATTCTTTCACACTGTTTAAATTATTTATTGATTTTTAGGTTTTGAGGTATACACTGGTGGTCTTGGCATGCTGCGATTTATATCTCACACCCTACTCGAGCCTCCATGGAACTAGGGTACTGGATCAAATTCTACTATGATGTAGGATTGGGCTGTTTGAATATACTTGGGTGATAGGAGTAGAGGACCGAGTAGAAGTTCAGGTTGCTCGAGGGGATCACCCTCGGGGATTGTGTCAAAATTTATGTATTTCATTACTAATATGTAAATCATGATGTATTATTTATAATTTTAATATTTTTACCATCATAACATTCTTTTATTTCATAACATTGGAATTGGTGACATTGTTTTATAAAATATGTTTAAAATTTTACCTTCCACAGCTTTATCATTACTCACACTATTCCCACGATTTGTTTTTATTGTCCACTATTTTACTATGATAAGTGTGTATAGTATCCCCACTGACTATCCTTAAAACCTCACAGCTAGTCCGCATCCTCTGGCATATGTGGAGAGGAGCCTGACGTCATGTGGTGACCAGTCCAGCAACCAGTTAAGGGGTGAGCTGGGTTGGGGCGTTACTGGTTTGGTCTGTATTTGGGGCATTCATTTCTATACACACTCATCCCCCGATGGATGAATCATTTTTCTTCCATTGGTTTCATGGTTCGGTCAAAAAGCGATTGGAGAGGATGACTAGGGATACTATTTTGTATAAAGGTGAGTGGTGTCTCTAGCAGGTTCGGAATAATTCTAGATATGAGGGGATTAACACTACTAGGAGGTAAATCACATCTCATATACGTAGCCTCATTCTTGATCAAATCATATGTATCGATGGATGGTGGGATTCTCCCTATATTTATCTTTTGAAAACAGTCGCCAATGGTATCCCGACCAGTGTGTCCAGTGGTATGTGGGTCTACTAATGTCTCCCTCTCTCAGGAATGAAAATCTATATAGACAGGTCCTGTATTGAGGGGGACATGATGGGATAAGGGGTGATTCATGAATCCAGTGTTACCTTTGACTTTTTTTCACAATGATCCTTGTAAGAGGGACTTTATTACAGGTGGAGGCTCTCACCATTCTCCCAGGTCATACTCTACGCAGTCAAGCGGGCATTGAAATCCTTGAAGCTAAAACTGACTTGAAAATACTCATCAACTCATTACAACGAACAGACTATATTCCCTAGTCTATATCATACCAAATAAAGAAGTGTCATGGTAACCTATCCGACATCCTATTGTGGAACTCTTGGTGTGAGGAAATAAGGTGTTCAATCATATGGCGTCACTCACATTTTAAGGATCGAGTACTTCATGCTTCTAAAACATAAATAAGTTAAAACGTAGTGGGTGAATCTTATTAGAGATGATTCCCTATGATTACAATATTTCTTCCCCATATACCCTTTTCATGTTCTTTTTTTATCTTGTTTTCTTCCCACAACTCTTTTATTAAATAAACAATGACGATGAAGGGAAGCATAGAAAATATCTTAGATCAAATTTTAAACACAAATTTTTTAAAATCTTTTTCTTGGACTAATACTTATAAAAAATAATTCCCAGAATATTAGGAATACATTTTCATTAATAGAATAACATTTTAATCATGTAAAATAATCATTAGGGGACTGACGGGCATGACTGTGGGTAAATCTGTACATGAAGATCATTCATTTTTCAGGATAAGATGTTTATAAAATTACTACAATTGGTAAAGACTAGAATATTCCATTTAAGAAAAATATATTTTTTTAAAAAGGTAAATATTTTTAAAATTTTCTTTCAGTATCATAGGATTATAGTAATATGTTTTTGAAAATATTTTCAGAAATCCCAATTTGGAAGGAACATAGATTTCTGATCGAAAGGCATGATATAGCCATATTTTCATAGAGACATATTCTTAATTATCATTAACACCAAAGATTGAAAAAATGATATAAATAAAAGAATATATCATGAATACCTAGAAGCTAACAAAATTCATGATAGTTATTAATATATGTATCATAATATTTCTTTAATGGAATCATAATCATAAACAATCTCAAAAAGTGATGAGATTGTTTCAATATACTTTTCCCACATGGTAACATTGAACGATAATACCCATGGTAGAAAATAAAATTGAATGAATATTAAATAATCAATAAATTAAGAATATTAATGATATAACATTTTAGAGGGACTATATACACCTCATGTAAAAAATATAGGTGAATAACATGATATGTGTCTTAAAAATTTCTAATTAAGACAAAGAAAATTTAATTATTTGGTAACTTTTAAAACATAAAAACCATTAATGAAATATCAAAAAATGTAAATATAAATTAATTGAAATTTTTTATAAGAATATTATAATAAATCTATGGTTTTTATACAAACTACACAAAAGGAATGGGTGTTGAATAAAGCCTATATCTCACATAAATAAAAAGTGAGATGAAATTACTTCACAATGTCTATTGACTCTCATAGTCCCCATAAAAACAATCATATATAATAAATATTAGTTTATTATATACCCATAAAGAAATTATTATATGAAATTCCATATAAGTTTTCATTAAGACTTTATATTACCTGGTTGTTAACAATTTCATGTTAAGGTTTTGCTTCTAGTAATATTCACTTTGTTTTTCTCATGAGTCTTAATTTGCTATAACTATGATCCTTATAAACATATAATTATTTAGAAAATTTAAAACATGAAATAAATATCGTGTATATGTAGTATACGGTTTTTATAATAATATATATAATATATAATTATGAAATAGAATACACCATTCATCGAGTCGAATGGCTATACATACAGATAAACATTATTTTTGTCTTATTTTCTTATTAAAAGAATGAATGAAAATTAAATATATTTATATATGTATATAAAATAAATAATTTAGAAATATTATGTCATATATATCATATATTTTCAATAAACCAAACCATACTACATTCAATATAGTGTGTGAATGAATCACATTTCTTTGAGTGGGTGGTAGTCTGTAATTCCTCAAACAAAATTATAATATTTTCAAAAAAGGGAAGTCTAAATAAATGTGTTTTAATATAGATAAATAATATTACAAACAAAATATTTAACATATATATCATATATAAACAATGTTTCCATCATAATTCCTAACCATTAATAGTGGCAATACAAAAATAGAACAATAATCATTTGGTGAGGTAGTAGTTTGTCGTACAGATAATCAATATGTACATTACCCATTATATGGATGTGAGCGTAAGTGTTGATAAAAGAATTTCATAAAAATATCAATTTATTTAGTATTATTTTTTATATAAAAATTATATAATTATTTTTTAGTGGATGGATAATGAAAATATGATAAAGGAGGTTGAAGAAGAATGATACCTCTTCTTTGAGGAACATTTTTTGGTTTTCACCAAAAGGATTCCATGGATTTATTTATAAAAATAATAATTCATAAAGGAGTAAGATATGGAATTTGGTAGGTTAGTTGTGAATACATTTTCTGATACTATGTGGTTTGAGGGGTGTGAGGAAGTGGGATTGGTGGTGTCTTCTTAAGGGAGGCAAAGGACTCACTTTTTATTTTTGTAAATAAGTTGGGTGTACCCTCATATTATTCTCAACAAAGTCATAAAAACAAAATCATTAAATAATTGATGGTTAATGGAAAAATAATGTCCATAAAATGGGTTTCCATGAATTGAATATATCATTTTTGTCATTATGTATAAGATTTATTCCCATGTTAAGATTAGTATACATTAATCACTGTAATGATTTTTTACCGCAGTTAGTAATATTCTGGGTAAGCAATAAGTTAGACATAAAATAAATTATAAATTATTATGATTCCAAATATTGAACCTATTTTTAAAAATTATAATCAATTTAATATCCTAAATAAATTTGAAATAAATCCAATGCTTAGGGTGACACTGTAGGTTTTTAAAGTAATATTGATTAAATGTTTTCTATGTTTTTATATCCAAATACATTATGAAATTGGATAAAATTACATTAATTGGATAAATTGATTTATATTTTATCTAAATATAAATTAAAAACAAGTTAAAATATAATTTATCTATATACGAAAATTAGATGAAAAAACCGTTCTGAATTAGAATTTGATAGTTTTCACTATTCTTCCAAAAATGAAACTTCCAATAAAATTAGAAAAATTCATTCTAATATAAATTTTACATTTATACTAATAATTTTCTGATTATTTTTACATATAAAATTTTTAATATTCCAGAATTTATATTTAAAATAGGTTTACTAATAAAAGGTGGTAAAAGAGACTTTATAAAAATATTACTTTTTTTTGTTGAAATATTGAGTCTGTTTTTACCTTATTCTTATCATATCAATTAGATGAATATAAAAAATATTTTATTAAATATAATACAAATATATTTATTTAGTGTAATTATATAATTGTAATTAATAAAATATATTAAGACAAAACATATTTTCTAGCTTTAAAAGAAAAATATATCATTTATATTCAATTGCATCTTATTTTATCATATTTAATTAATTGGTAACATATGAATTCATATTATATTTGGTAAAGAATATAACTTCATATGTTATTTTATAATATGAGTAACCAAAGATTTAACATCTATGATATATATTATTATATTAAATTATATTATTTTAATAATATATTATGTTTTGGTAAAAATTGGTCTCGAGTGTTACGCAAGCCATTGAAAAAATTAATATTAATTGTTGTGTGTAACATAACATAACCTAGTGTTCCATATAGATCAATTTAAAATTTATGGTTTTATGTAGTGAAAAATCAACTTGTTTTTTCATATATCTCATTCCAAACATTGTTCTTTTAAATAAAGTAAACTATTATAGTTTTTCTTGAAATGAAAAATATCAAAAAATTAAATTTATTAAATAATATACATTTGAAAAATTCTTAGGGTGTTATATTTTAATTCCACTAAATTGAATTTGACTTTAATATTATTTTTGGATTATCATTTATTTAATAATTGGATGCTTTTTTCATATAATCCCAGATCAGAAAAATGAATTCTAGAACTTCTATTAAATATGTAATATCTAAACATTAAGGGTTAAGAAAATTAATTCAATATTGGGTTTCAGTGTACGAACGTTAGTTGGGATTGAATATAGGACATGGAGGAAAAGCATAAATATTTATAAGGAGTGATTCAGATCATTAATCACAAACAAGTGAATGTTCAATGGAAGGTTTTGGGCCTCAAATTCATAAATTTGTGATGATTTAAAAGTCAATTATTTCAAATAAAAATAATGGTATTAAGAAAACTGTTTTTTTTTCGTGTTCCCATTGTTGTGTAATTATTTTATTTTCCAAGAATATACAAATTTATAATTACTTGATCTATTTATTAAACAAAATCATCATTTTTTGTTCTTTGATCCATTTATAATCCTTTAATTACTTTAGAAAATGGATGTCAAAAATTAAATTTGATTCTTAATGCACTAAAATAATTGTTTGAGGACTCTTAAGGCCAATAATCAGGTGACTAGTATAATTAATTTCTAATTTTAATATAATTAATTCATTAATCTCTAAACCTAAAAAAATTAACAATAATGAATCATCATTAATATTCATTCATGAATCGTTTCACTTTCAAAAGTAATTATACGTTACCCAAAACGTCGTGTAGGTTAGTGGTAGGCATGAAACCATTATCATTTAACAGTCATGGATTTTAGACCCTCTTCATCTCCAAGATTGATTAGTTTTCACCCAACATACATGATTTTATATTCAAAAAAATCATTAATATAATTTTGAAAATATTTATTATGGTCATCTTTGAGATTATTTTATTCTTTAAATAGCTATTTATCCCAGGTTTTCAATATAATCTAAATACATAAATAGTCCCTCTAATGTTTTACTAGAACATTTCATGAATTTTCAACCTTATAACACTTTTGATGTATGAAAATAAAAAATAGTATAAATATGCTCATGAAATTAGATTAACATTGATCCCCGATATATCACCAAATATCTCTTCATTATTACATTCCAAACATGTGAATAACTTCATAATTTATTTTCTAGAAATAAGGTAATGACCTGAATTACCATAAATCCTTATAAAAAACATGTATTTTTTCTTATTCCAATGTATATTGGATATATTACTAAAATCCAAAAATATTGTAAACCTCTTCAATAATATCATTAACCACCTATCAATATCTCCTTAATTAGTTCTTAGGTAATAAGTTCTATCCAATATATATATATTCATATCCCATATATCATGATCCAAACAACATTACATTATCATAAGGATCATATTAAGGGTTATAGTCCCTTTTAATAAAATATCACCTTCTCATTATATCATGTTACCTACCCATGTAAAACATTTATCATAAAATTCAAAATACCGATAAAGAAAACATAAAATATACAATCCGTGTATATTTCATCATTCAAGAAATATAATTTTTTTACCCAAATACCTAAATACCTAGATTACTAAAATTCATACATCATCCATAAGAAAGAGACATGATCCTATTATTTAATACCTACTTCCATTCAAATTTTATCTATATTCTCATCATCATCAATAATATAACCCTTACTCATAGAACCTTACTGATTCTATTTAAGAGATTTCACCTTAGAAAATTGATTTTCTTAATGATAATCCATTCAAAACTTAATATATTTATACTTCGATGATTCTTAGGGAGGAAAATATTTGTATCAATTTCTTTAAAAAAACCTTTCATTTTTCAATAGTAGTTACATTATTTATTTACTTGCTTTATATAATCAAAATACATTCTTGTTACTCTAATACATTAATTTAGGTGATTATTTTCACATTTTTGACACAAAAGAAACTGAATCTTCTTTCCACCAATGTCTCCATTTCCTGAACTCTAAAAAACTATTTCCTTCTCCTACATGATGATTCTGAGAGTTAGATTATCTACATGTTGCTTACATTGTTCCTTAAAGGTAATTAATCATGATTAAACATCCTTCATTCCATTCATCTTCCAATTTTAATTCTCATCAGCATATTTTCCATCACATCAAATGTTAATCTAGTACAATCTAGTTCCCTAAATTGACTAAAATTAGGAATAATTGAGTAAGAAACAATTATCATAGATAGGAATCACATAATAATGAAATAAAATTAGAATAATTATAAATTATGGAACATTTATTAAAATATGAAACCTTTGGTTTATCCAAGATTATTCATAACAAATTTTTTTTACATCCTTCTTGATGGTTTCTGAAGAGTTTGTGAATTACCAATAATATCCCCTGGGAGTGTCAAACCAGGTTCATAGTAAGACCCATTATTTTTTACTAGGTTATACCAAGTCCATCCCAGAAAATATTTTCATAGTTTTTAAACCTAGGTAGATATATTATAGAACCACTTGTAGTTGAGGTATCTAATTATGGACACATTGCATGGAAACCACTTACTCAATCCTCTACTAAAATTATTGGATATTTTCCTAAATAATAAATCAACCATATAAATATTCTTATATAGATACATATATATATCCTTAGAAATATACCTAGCTATATCAGTAAAGGTTTCTCATCCTGGTTTACAAATGTTGACTAAAAATTACCATTGATACAAACTATAACTACCAAGTATTAATGTACATAGACATTACATAACGTTTTCAGAATACATACAACATTACCCAAATAGAAAACCAATGACCATATTAGTTTACTACCTTTGGAAACATGGAAACATAAACATAGGTACATGAGTGAGATATATTATCCCCCACATGGATCTTCAAGACTACAACTATTCTTACACACATTTTAGTTAATACATATATTCACGACATGGAGATGAATACATAAAAATGGGTCAGATCCGATTCTCAATTATGTTCAATAAGAGATACATGCATGTATAAAGTTGAGAATAGGGGTATAAGAACATGATCATAAAATTAAAAGATCATACCATGTATATCATAGATCATAAACATGAATCAGGAAATAATGCATGCAATTTTATAAGATAAAAATTAACAAATAATAATGAACAAAATCAAAAAAACTCAAAACATAGGAGTAAAAAATGTAATTTGGGGAAACACATAAGCATATATTATGATTTTAATAGTAGTCAAGGTATTAATACAACACAAAACATTGATGAATGTATTTACCCCCCAACCCATAATAATAGTAATGATTTACTCCCATTTCCATCTTATTAGCTTGACTTCAGTCTTCATACCATATTGGTAGTCATGGTTCACTCCCATAGCCATATTAGTAGTTAGGATTCACTGAAAATACCATATTATCTAATCATAAGTGATATAAACAATTACCCAATTCATTATAAAAATATATTTGTACCACACTTACCAAAATGAAATAATTCATAAATGTTCCAAACATTCATAAAAAATAATATCATAACCTATGAAATTATATGGGTATCATAAAAATGTAATCATATCATACCTTGTTGAAAAATATTTAGGTTTTATAATCTTTTTATCAAAATAATAACCCATGAAATGAACATTATTTCACAAGTATATAGACCATGTAAGATAAATAGGCCTGAAAAACATAATTCCATAAAATAATAAACCCTTTAAGAAAAAATATGATTGGAATTATTGGATAATTTCCCTAGAAAGTCATTAGTAAAACCAATGGATTTAATATTAGATGGAAAATAATTTTCAGATAATTTTTTAAAATACTAATTCAAGTAAATATTAATTCTTAATAAGAATTTTTTTTAAAACAAAAAATTAAATCATGAATTCATTTTGAAAACCATTTCATTGAAAATAATTTGAAAACATATAAAAAATCATGAAAACATTTAAAAAACCCTTCTATATAAAATTTATTTTAAAAGATATATTGGAATATTTATTTATTTTAATTCCTTTTCTTTCAAAATAAAATTTAGAAAATATATAAGGGGACTTTTAAAATCACTTAAATATCATTTCAAACAAAAAACCTTTTTAAAAACCCTTTTCATGGAATGATACTCTATAAAAATTTACATAATATTAGAAAATAATTTTCTTAAAAAGCTAACTTTTTAGTCATGTAAAATATGTTTCGTTGGAAGGACGGTCATCATTGTGGGAAAATCCGTACATACCGAACATTCCTTTTACATCGTAAAATAATCAGAAGATTTCCTTGACAGAAAAACGATAAGGAGATTCCCTTTAATAATTATTTTATTAAAATAGGTAAAACAGGTCTAAAAAATAATTTAACATCTTAGTATTTTTTTTAAATCACAAGTTTTGAAAGAACACAGATTTCCAACCAAAAGGAATGAAATAGACATATTTTCACAAAACCAGTTCCCTTATTATATTATGTATAAAAGAGTGAAAAAATGGTACCAATACAAGAATATATCATAAATAATAATATGATAAGATAATTCAGGAGTGTTATTAATATATGTATTATAATATTTCATCAATGGAAGCATAATCATACTAAATCTGAAAAAATGATGAGATTGTTTTAATAAACTCATAAAACTTGGTAACATTGTTAAATAATCCACATGTAAGAAAATTAAATTACAAGAAGCTTAAAATATCAAGAAATTAATTAAATTCATGATATAACATTTCAATGGAATTATATAAACTTCATGGAAAAAATAACGATGCATAACATGGAATGTGTCTAAACAAATGAAGATTGGGAAAAATAACATTACTGATTATTAACTTCTAAAACATAAACCCCGTGAAAGAATGATAATAAAATGGATATTTAAATTTACAAAAATTTAATTATAATAATCATATAACACATCCATGTGGAGTATACAAACCAAAAAATACAAATGGGTGGTGAATAAAAACATGTATCTCATGTAAATTAAAAGTGAAAAAAATCTATTACGTTGTTTTCTGAATCTCTTTATACTCATACAAACATCCTATGTAGTAAATGTAATTTATAATAAATATTTAGCTGATCCATTTTAATATATCTAATTATATATATATTCTGATTATGAATTTATATTACTCTCTTGTCAACTATATCATGTTAAATTTATACTTCATATAATATGCTCTTTATTTTTCACATGTTCCTTAATTTGTTATATCGTTGGACCTTATACATATATTATGATTCCATGAATTTAAAACAAGATATAACTATTTTTCATATTTAGTAAATATTTATTATATTCATCTATATAATATATATGTTTGAAATGTGGTACATCATTCATAGAGATGGGAGGTCATATGTATGCAAGAAATTTGTTACTGTCTTATTGTCATATTGAATGAAAAAAATTAAATGATATTTATGTATATATATATATATAATTATAGTTTAACTATTATTTTATATATATCTTATAAGATTAATAAACACATTCTTAATACATTTCATGCAGCTTGTGAACGAATCAGATTTCTTTGAGGGGCGGTAGTCCACAGTTTCTCTAACAAAATTATCATATTTACAAATAATGAAAAGTATAAAGACATGTGTTGTAATAAAATTAAGAAAAACCTATTTATGTAATATGTATAATATATATCATATATAAACTGAGTGTCCAACATAATTCCCAACCATGATAGGTGGTAAAGTAAATAAACAAACGATCATCATTTTTTGAGGTGGTAGTTTTTCCTACACTTATTCAGTATGTTTGTTACCCATTAGATGGAAGTGTGTGAATGTGTAGGTAAAAACCATTTACAATAAACATATTTGTATATTTATTATACTTTTGATTTATATAAGAATGAAATATGTATAATTTAGGGGGTGGAGAATGAAAATAAAATGAAGGATATTATGAAACAATGTTATCCCATCATTTGGTAACACTTTTTGGTTTTCACCAAATTGATTCATTGAATTAATTTCTACCAAAAAGTTGGTATGAAGGGGGGATTGTGGGATTTTTTAAGTTTATTGGTCAATTAATGGATGAAAATAACTTTTTTGATAGGTGTGAGGATGTAAAAGATGCAACGTCCTTTTATGTTTTATTAACAAATAATTTAAATACAATGTGTTTTCAACATGTGTCAAGGTTATTTGGGAACTTTAATTTAATAGTTATTTCATTGTTAAGATTGATTTTACGTTAATGACTATAAATAATTTGAATAGCATTCACTAATATTTTTTGTCAAAAATAATGTTGACACTTTAATAAATTGTAAATTATAATTACTCAAAATATGGAATCCATTTATCTAAATTATAACAACATAAGTGGATGAAATTAATTGGAAATTAATCCTACAGTCGATACGACACAATGAGTTATTAATGTTAAAATGATCAAACATTATATAAATTTTTAAATACAATTTCATTGTAAAATTGGTTACAATGACATAAATTGGGCTAATTGATGTATATTCAATGTAATTATACATTAAAACAAAATTAAATAATAATTAATCACGTTAAATTAATTATATTAAAAAATAATTTTCAATTAAAATTTGGTACATTCACAATTCATCCAAAAAATAATACTTCACAAAAAAATAAAAACAAATCACAGAATGCTATTTTTATGTTTTTAACTCTAATATAAAGTTTATTTTGACCTATTTGATTAAAAGATCTTCCAGATGTTGGATTTAAAATAGGTTCTCCATTAAAAGGAAGAAAAAGTGCCATTACAAATATATTTTATTTTATTATGAAATATTGAGTTTTTCTTATCCTATTATCATCATATATATTAGATGAATATAAAAAATAATATATTAAAAATATAACATATATATTTCAATAATATAATTACCTAATTTTATTAATTTAATTTATTTACCCAAAAAAATTTGGAACATAAATATAAAAATATATCCTATATATTCAACTGGTTATTATTGTTCATTGAAACTTAATTAGTAACCACTGAATTCATATTATATTTGCATAAAACATATATTTTTTTTAAGTTTGTTAATAAAATTCTAAAATTATAATTAAATGGCTAGTTTATATCTTTTTATATTATATAATAATATTTTAATAATATATTATTTGTCTCTTAAATCTTGGTCTTAAGTGTTACACAAGCCATTGATGAAAGTCATTGTTTCATGTAACACAATCTATCCTAGGTGCTCCTAGTAGAAAAAGATAATATATATATAGAATGTAGTGAATGAAAAACTAGTTTTTTCTTATTACACAATCGAAAAGTAGTTCTTGAATATAAAATGAACTAATTTTAGTCTTGTGTGAAATGAAATATTTCCAAAATATAAAATTATTTCAAAAAACATATTTCAAAAAATCTCATGGTTTTACCATATAATCATTTAATGGAAAAAACTAAATAATTTATATTAGGAGATGAATATGCTAGATATTGGAGATAATTATATACCAATCGGTACTATGAGAATCAAAATTAACTAGGGTAGAATTAGTGATACTTTTTTATTTTATGCTACACCATTGAAAAATATTGTTTATAATTATCTGTGAATGAATTTTATGAAATTTACATTTTACTATAGAATTATATAATAAAAAAATGTGATAATGAATTTTAAATGATCACCATCTATATTTAATGCCTACAATTTCTTCTTTATCTAGAAATATCGATATCACATGATCCAATAATTATCGTCGATAGAAATTAGTAGTGATTGTCTCTGAATACATTTTATATAAAAAAATTCACTAAATATAATGAAACTATAATCTACATAATCAATTAAAACAATATATAATGTTGTATTAGTTCTTGATGACATCTCGGGGATGAGAAGGTTTAAGGGGGGTAGATTGTGAGGTCTCATGTTTTTTAACCATGTATAAATTACGAAGGTTATAGAATTTGTTTCCCTTTTATCGATGGGTTACTTTTTAAACTGAGCTCTAGAACATTATTCTTAGTGCTGAAACACCTAAAGGTGTCTTTTCTGGACTTACGTAAATACCTGATAACTTTATCAGGTGTCCCAATGAGTCTCTAGAGCACCAAATTTAGAAAAGTCAATTTTAATGGATCTTCATGGGCTACACAGGATTACAGTATAACCCATGCACCTTACCTAGTTTAATATTTTATTTAATTTAATAAAATAATATTTAATGGTAGATTTGTGTTTAAATATAATAATTTGTTAATAATAGTAATGTTATTATTATTATTACAGTGACATAAATTAATTTAATGTTAAAAGATTTTAATTTCATGGTTCATATGGTGTGACATTTATGTGAAATTATTGTGGATTTTGGGTATCTCAAAAATAAAAAATTAATTAATTATGGAATTTAAGAATGAAAAATTATTTTTAAATAAAGGTGTTGGGATTTTAAAAGGTTTAAAAAATTAAAAATAATGAGATTATTAAAATTTATTTTTATGAATGTAATAATTATTATCAATTATTGTTCTTATAATTATTATGAAGAATAATAATAATGTATTTTGGGGTTTCTATTAATTAAATTCATGCTTAATAGGTATTTAATTAATCACTAATAAGCATATGTTTTATTTATCAAATTTATGTTGAGAGAATTAATTAATTAAAGATAAGTTGTAGCTGTTAATTTAATTAAACTATGTTGAGATAATTTAATTAAATAACACAATGTGGGGAATTTTTTTGATTAAATCTCTTCTATAAATTTAATTAAATAATTTGTTAATGAGGAGTTGGTGGTTATCATTGAAGGATCAGATTAAAAGACATGTAAACGAGGATTTTGGTGTTATTGAAGACGGGTAATATTAAATGGTAATATTAAAGGAGGAATAAATGTGTATTTGGGTTTAATTTAATTAAACCAATTTATGTGAAGATATCGGGTTGTGCACGGTTACTCAAAACATGTCGGTCAGCTTCGCGGTTACCCTATTTTTCATAATGTGTTCTTTATTTTATTTTAATAAAATAAATATTTAAAAATACTAATAATAAGGTTGTTATTATTATTATAGTACTTTTTCAATTAAATAAATGATCTAATAATTTGATTAGACGATTAACGGTGGTTTCCATATTAATTTTGAAATAGTTATTTAACGGTTAACTAATAAAGAAACCTTATATTAAATGAATTTGGTAATAATAATAAATGTTGTAATTATTATTAGATTAATTATTTTTAGTTATTATTTATTCATTTTTTTTAAAATAGAAAATGAGAGGGGAGGCACACAAGGCCAGTGCGCCCCCTATGTTTCTTCTTCCATGTGAGATATACACGGGTTCCTCCCCCTTTAACATGTGCTATCCATCTTGGACATGACCAACATCAGGCATGCACAACATCCCAGACGAACCCCTACAGCAGTGCGAAGCACTTTCAGGCAGAACCAGTTGTGCCCCACTCCCACTCCAAGATATCTCTTGGTGTGCAATGATTCCTCTCTAACTCTTCTCGAATCTTTCTAGCCTCATAACAGTGAGTCTGTTTGTGTGTATTTTTTGTTTCTCATAGGTCGTTTGACTCCTCCCTTGCTTCGTTTTCTTTTCTGAAACCCTAAGGGTTGGGTTTAATATGATTTTTGTGTTCCTCTATTTTTAGGGTATGTGAATGTTGAATCATGACCCATTGGTCCATAATCAAGAATCCACAGCCAAGGGTAAGGTAGATGGTCTCGATTCACTTTACCGTTGTTGTTTCAGGTAAGGTATATACAATGTTGTTTTGTTTTGAATCATTTGGTTTAGGTTCTTTTGTTTTAAATGAGTCCCTGGTACATTAATTATGGTTTTTTCAGTCTTTTCATAGCATTTTTGTGATTCTTTGTTATGTTGTGGTGGGTTTTGAACAATTTAGAGGGATCAAATGTGTGTGTGTGTGTGTGTGTGTACATAATGGTGTATGTGTGCGCTATTGCAGACCAGTTTTAGATTGGTTTCCATCGTAGGTTAAGCCGCTAAATATTGAATTGGTTCCACCCCAAGGAAGGGTCCCCTTTCTTGTCCTCAACTTTAATAAATGCATTAATAAAATGCTTGTTTCACATTTGTGGTTATTTAAATTATGCATTGATGTATTTATATCGAATGCCTTTCAAATGTAAATTTTGTAAGTTTGGTTAAATTACTAAATGTGATATGTGGGGTGTCGATTCATGACTTTGGATGTTATTAATTGATGTTTCCCACATGTGATAAATGAGGACATAACCATTTGTTTGTTTTAATCATGTATATCTAAATTAGTTAATGTGATATGATGAAATAATTAAATTTTGTTTCGTTTTGGATAAGTTAAGATAATTAATTTTATATATTAATTAAGTGCTTTGAGATTAGATATAAATAATTAGTCAAAGTATTTATTATAATACATTGATTTAGCATAATGAGATAATTTATTCTGGGATAAATTGTGATATGTTGTTGACTAAATTGAGATAATTAATGATGGATCAGTTACAAAGTATTAATGACATGACATGTTATCCAATTATTGAATTTATTAAAGGGTATGGTAAAATTAATTAATTGATGAATTAATTATTTTCCATGCATTAATTTAATTGATGAAGTTTTAAAACGCAAAGTTATGTATGATGATGCCGATTTAATATTTTTAACAGTGGGTTTAATTAAGAAATGCTGGAATCAGGATGAGATAATTAATTCTTGAGAATTATTTATCGGATGTGAATTTTTTGTAGATTAATTAATTAATGGATTATTAATGGTAACATATACTTAGTTAATTATTTAATTAACTAATATATTTGTTATATTTTTCTAATCATTTTTTTTAGTAATGGAATAAGGATAATTGATTGGTGAATTAATTATAATGTTTTCGGTTATGGAATTGGGATAATTAAATGTTGAATTATTTATATAGTTAACTTGATTGAGGATAAGATTAATTAATTGTTAACTAATTATTAATTATTGAGATGTTGAATGGTTAATTAATTGATGAGTTATTTGATGGGAGTTTTATATTGTTAATTACTTGTTCAATTAATTAATATATTTGAGTAATTAATTTATGAGTTAATTAATGGATGGTTTTTGGGTGTTAGACTTGGCATTTTACACCAATAATAATTATATATATATAATATTAATAAATGATATGTAAGACATAGAAGAATGCTCTAAATATTCATGGGGTGCCAGAAATGGCATTCTACACCCAACATGCAAGGGAATATTAATTTATGGGACATTGATGGATGCTGCAAATACCCATGTGTTGTGATACAATGATTGATGCTTTAAATAATCACGAAGTTGATAAACATGATGTTCTACATCAATTAATTGATAATGGATTATTTTTACAATTGGTCATAGGTGTACTGAATTAAATAGTCAATGAATACTGATGTGATGTAATAATTTGTGATTGAATATGGAAAATGGTTCAGACCGCATCACGACTGAGGTTGGTAATGTGATATGGGTGTCTAGGGGAACAGAGGGATATTATGCGGTTAAATAAAGAAAATAAATTAATAAGGATTGAATAATTGATAATTTTTAATGAATGTGTGATTAATTATGTGTATGCATGACAAATATATAATTAAGGATCAAACACCAGCTCAGGGATGAAGTAGGTACTTGGGTATATATTTACATTGTACTGCTTACTTTATTTATGCATGCTTTCACACTGTTTAAATTATTTATTGAATTTCTAGTTTTGGGGTAGACACCAGTGGTCCCAGACTATTGAGATTTATATCTCACACCCTACTCAGGCCTCCATGGCACTAGTGTACCTGAGTAGATTCAATTTGGTTCCAGGATTGTGCTATTTTTATATTCTTGGGAGATAGGAGTAGGGGACCGAGAAGTAGCTCAGGATGCTCGAGGGGATCACCCTCGAGTATTGAGTCACAATTTAGGAATTTCATTATTAATATGTAATGAATGATTTATTATTTATCATTTTCATATTTTTACCATCATACCATTCGTTCATTTTATAACATTGGCGTTAAACATTTTGTTTTATAAAAGATTTATAAAATTATGTCTTTCATAGAACTATCATTACTCACACTGTTTCCACCACTTGTTAATATTTTCCACTATTTTTACTATGATAAGAGTGTGTAGTCTCCCCATTAACTATCCTTAGACCCACTCTGCTAGTTGGCAGCCTCTGTAATATGGGGAGATGCTCTTGAGGTCATGCGGCGATCGATCCGGCCACCAGTTCAGGGGTGATCCTGGTCGGGGCATTACTGGTTTCGTCTATTTTTGGTGCATTCATTGATATACACTCTCATACCCTAATGGATGACACCTTATTCGTTCATTCGTTTCATGGTTCGGTCAAAAAGAAAGTGGAGTGGATGACTAGGGATACTATTCTGTATGATGGTGTGTGGTGTCTCTGGTAGGTTAAGAAAAATTCTAGATAAGAGGGGATTAACACTACTAGGAGGGACATCACTTCTCATATTCACATCTTCATTCTTGATCTAATCATATGTAACAATGGATGGAGGGATGATACCTGTATTTATCTTTTGAAAACATTCGCCAATGGTATCCCAACCAATGTCTCCATTGGTATGTGGGTCTACTAGCTCCTCCCACTCATTGGTTTGAAAATCAATATAGATGGGTCCTGTATTGAGTGGGACATGATGGAATAAGGGTTGATTCATGACTCCAATGTTACCTTTTTATTATTTTTCACTGTGTTCCATGGAAGAGGGACTTTCTTACAAGCAGAGGCTCTCACCATTCACTCAGGTCTTACTCTCTGTAGTCAAGGGGGCATTGAAAATCATAAAGCGAGGACCAACCTGCAAATACTCATCAACTCATTATAAGGGATCGACCCTATTCCCTAGTCTATCTGAAACTAAATCAAGAAGTTTCATGGTATCATATCCAACATCATGTTGAGGAACTCATGGTGTGAGGAAATAAGTTGGCCAATCATATGGTGTTGCTCACTTTTTAAGTCTCGAGTACTTCCTGCATCTATAACTTAAATTAGTCAAAACCCAAGGGGGTGAATCTTGTATGAGGGGATTCCCTATGTTTACAATATTTAAGCCCCATATACCATATTATTTTCCTTGTTTATCAGATTTTTTGTTCCCACAAATCTTTTATTAAATTAACAATGATGGTGAAGGGAATAATTGAAAATAACATAAATGAATTTTTAAACACAATTTTTAAAAAAACTATTTCATATACTAATTATTTTCAAAAATAATTCCCAAAATATTTGGAATACATTTTATTTAATAAAATATCATTTTATTCTTGGAAAATAATCTTTAGGGGACATCCAGTCATGACAGTGGGTAAATATGTACATGACAAACATTCATTTTTCACCATAAAATGATTATTAAATTACCACAACTGATAAAAACAAGAATATTCCATTTTATGAAAACCATTTTGTTTAAAAAGGAAATTTTTGTTAATAATTTCTTTTAATATCATAGGATTATAGCAATGTGTTTTTGAAACTATTTTCAGAAATCAATGTTTAGAAAGAACATAGATTTCTGATCAAAAGGCAAGATATAGCCAAATTCTCATAGAATCATATACTTAATTATCTTAAATACAAAAAAGTGAAAAATTATTTTATAAACGAATATATTAGGAATAACTATAGGATAATAAAATTTAATATAGTTATTAAACTGTGGATCATAATATTTTTTCAATGGAATCATAATCATAAAAAATCTCAAAAAGCGATTAGATAGTTTCAATATACTTTTACCGCAGGGTAACATCAAACGATAATACCCATGGTAGAAAATAAAATTAAATGAATTTTAATTTATCATTAAATTAAGAAGATTCAAGATATAACATTACAAAGTGAGAATATACACCTCGTGAGAAAAATATTGGTGAATAATATGACATTTATCTGAAAGAAAGTTAATTAATAAATACATACTTTATTATTTTGTGACTTTTAAAACATAAACACCATTAATGAAATATCATAAAATGTAAATATAAATTAAAATAAATTTTTCATAAGAATAATATAATAAATCCATGGTTTGTATACACACCCCACAAAAGTAATGGTTGTTGAATAAAGCCTTTATCTCACATAAATAAAAAGTGATATGAAATTTCTTTACTATGTGTCTTGACTCTCATAGTAACCATAAAAACAATCATATATAATAAATATTAGTTTATTATATACCCATAAAAAACAATATTCTTATATCTAATTTCTTATAAGGTTTCATTAAGACTTTATTTTACCCTCTTGTTAAAAATTTAATGTTAAGGTTATGCTTCTGGTAATATTCAATTTGTTTTTCCCATGTGTCTTAATTTGTTATATCTATGATCCTTATAAAAAGATAATTATTTAAATAATTTAAAACATGATATAAATTTTTTTATATATATTATACGGTTTTTATAAAAATATATATAATATATTCTTTTGAAATGGAGTACACCGTTCATGTAGTCGACTCGCCATTCATACACATAAACAATGTTTCCATCTGACTTTCATATTAAAAGAATGAATAAAAATTAATTATATGTATATATGTCTATAAAATCATTAATGTGGAAATATTATGTCATATATATCATATATTTTCACTAAACCAATCCTTAAAACATTCAATATTATATGTGAATGAATCACATCGCTTTGAAGGGGCGGTAGTCTGGCATTCGTCAAACAAAATTATAATATTTACAAAAAAGGCAAGTCTAATGAAATGTGTTTTAATAGAGTTAAATAAGATTAAAAACATAATATTTAACATATATATCATATATAAAAAACGTTTCCCCCATAATTCCTAACCATGAATGGTGGTGATGAAAAAATGAACAATCATCATTGGGAGAGGATGTAGTTTGTTGTATATATAAACAATATGTTCATTACACATTATATGAAAGTGATTGTATGTGTTGGTAAAAAAATTTCATTAAAAATATAAATTTATATATTATAATTTTTTATATAAAAATTAATTAATGATTTTTAGTTGGGGAGAATGAAAATATGATAATGGAGCTTGAGGAAGGATGATATCTTTTCTATGGGAAACTCATATTGGTTTTCACAAAAAGGATTCATTCGATTTATTTATAAAAATAGAAATTTATAATGGAGTAAGATATGGAATCTGGTTGGTTAGTTGTGAATAAATACTATGATACTATGGGTTTGAGGGGTGTGAGGAAGTGGGAGTGGTGGTGGCTTCTTAAGGGAGGCAATGGACTCACTTTTTATTTCTGTAAACAAGTTAAGTGTACCCCTGTATTTTTCTCAACAAAGTCATAAAAAATAAAATCATTAGATAATTGAACGATAATGGCCAAATAAAGGCCATAAAATGGGTTTCCTTGTAGTGGGTATTTCATTTGAGTCCTTAAGTATAAGATTTATTCACATCTTTAGCTTAGTATACCTTAATCGTTGTAAGGAATTTTCACTGCTGCAACTAATATTTTTTGTAAAAAATAAGTTGGAAATAAAATAAATTGTAAATTATTATGATTGAAAATATTGATCCCATTTTTCAAAATTCTAATCAATTAAATATCCTAAATTTTTTTTAAATTAATCCCACACTCAGGATGACACTGGTGGGTTTTAAAGTAAAAATGATTAAAAGTTTTCTATGTTTTTATATCCAAATGCAATATGAAATGGGTTAAAATTACATAAATTCGATAAATTGATTTAGAGATGATCTAAATATACATTTAAACCAAATTAAAATATAATTTATCTATATAATAAAATTAGCTGAAATAATTGTTTTGAGTTATAATTTGATATTTCTCACTATTCATCCAAAAATGAATCTTCCCATAAAATTAAAAAAAAATCTAATATAATTTTAACATTTATATTTAAAATTTGATGATTATTTTTACATATAAAATTTTTAACATGCCAGAAATTATCATTAAAATAGGTTCATTTGTAAAAGTTGGTAAAAGAGCCTTTATAAAAATATTATTTTTGTTTTCAAAATATTGAGTCTCTTCTTACCTTATTCTTATCATCTTAATTAAATGAATATAAATAATATTTTATTGATTATAAAACATATATATTTATTAAGTATAATTATATAATTGTAATGAATTAAATTTATTAAGACAAAACACATTTTTTAGATTAAAAATAAAAATATATTCATTATATTCAATAGGTTATTATTTTTTCATTTTATTTAATTTGTAACCTATGAATTAATATTATATTTGGAAATATTTATATCATCATAAGATATTTTATAATATTAATAAAAAATAATTTAATATCTAGGTTAAATATTATTATATTAAATTATAATATTTGAATAATATGTTATTTTTTGGTAAAAACTGGTCTCACGTTTTACGCAATCCATTGAAAAAATTAATTTTTGTGTGTAACATAACATAAACTCAGTGTTACATGTAGATCAAGATAAATTTTATGTTTTTATGTAGGAAAAAACCAACTTGGTTTTTTATAAATCTCATTCCAAACACTGTTGCTAGAAAAAAAATAAACTATTTTAATTCTTCTTGAAATAAAAAATATCAAAAATATTAAATTTATAATAAAATATGCATTTCGCAAATTCTTTGTGTGTTATATTTTACCTCCGCTAAAATGAATTTTGCTTTAATATTTTTTTGGGTTATCATTTATTTAATACTTGAATTATTTTTTCAGATAATCCTAGCTAATAAAAATAAATTCTAGAAGTTACATTAAATATGAAATATCTATACCTTAGTGGTTTACCAAATTAACTCAAAACTAGGTTTTGATGTTGGAATTTTGGTTGGGATTCAATATAGGGCATGGAGGGAAAACATAAATACTTACAAGGAGAGATTGAGTTAATTAATCATAATCATGTAAATGATCAATGGAAGATTGAGGGCCTCAAAGTCATAAATTTGTGATGATTTAAAAGTCCATCATTTAAAAAAAATCAGGTATTAAGAAAACAGATTTTTTTTATGTTAGTATTGTTGAGTAATTCTTTTATTGACCATGAATATACAAATTTATAATTATGTGATATATTTCTACAAAAAAACCATCATTTTTCTGTTCTTTGATCCATTTATAATCCTTTCATTACATTTGGAAATGTATATCAAAAATTAAATTTGATTCCTAAAGCACTAAAATAAACTTTTAAGGATTCTTAGGGCCTATAAAAGAGTAACTAGTATAACTTTTTTCCAATGTAAATATGGTTAATTCATTAATCTCTAAACCTAAAAATTAACATTAATTGGTCATCATTAATATTCATTCGTCAATTGTTTATCTTTCAAAATTATTTATACATTAACCAAAATATCATGTAAGTCAGGGGTAGGTATGAAACAATTATCATTCTACAGTCATGGATTCTTGACCCTCAGCCTTTCTGGGACTATTTAGTTTTAACCAAACATACATTATGCCATTTTTGGAAAGCTCAATAATATATTATCCAAAATTAATATTTTGTTCATCATAGAGATTATGTTATTCTTTAAATAGCCTTCTTCCAAGGTTTTCAATATAATCTTCATACATAAATAGTCCCTCTAAAGATTAACTAGAACATTTCATGAATGGTCAACCATATAACCCTTCTGAGGTATTAAAATAAAAAATAGTTTAAATTAGTTCATGAAATTAGATTGACAATTATTCCCCATATATCACCAATTATCACTTCATTAATATATACAAAACATGTGAATACCTTTATCAGATATTTTATAGATACAAGATAATGACCTGAATGACCATAAATCCTTATAGAAAACATGTCTGTTTTCTTATTCCAATGTATATTAGATCTATTACTAAAATCCAAAAATATTTTAAACATATTCAATGATAGCATAAACCACCTATAATTATATCCTTAATTAGTTCCTAGGTAATCAGTTCTACCCAATTTATATATTCATATCCCATATATCATTATCCAACCAACATTATATTAACAAAAGGATCATATTAAGGGTTATAGTCCCTTTTAAAAAATATCACCTTCTCATTAAATCATGTTACCAACACTAGAGAAACATTTAACCTAAAATTGTAAATACTGAGAAAGAAAACATAAAAAATACAATCCGTGTATATTTCATCATTCATGAAACATAATATTTGAACCCAAATACCTAAAAACATAGATTATTACAATTCATACATCATCCATAGGAAGGATAACTGATCTTATTATTTAACACCTACTTCCATTCAAATTTCATATATAGTATCAACATCATAAATAATATAACCATTACTGATAGAACCATAGTAATTCTCTTTAGGATATTTCACCTTATAAAAATCAATTTTTATAATGACAATCCATTCCAAACTTAAATCATTTTATAGTCGATGATTCCTTATGGCAAAAAAATATTCGTATTCATTTCTTTAACAAAACCCTTCATTTATCAATTGTAGTTACATTCTTTTTTTACTTATTTTCTAGAATCAAAACACATTCTTATTACTCTAATACATTAAAATATGTGATTATTTCAACATTATTGACACAAAAGAACTTGAATCTTCATTCCACTAATGTCTCCATTACCTGAACTCTCAATAACTCTTTCCTTCTCCTACTTGACGAGTCTAAGAGTTGGTTACGGTAAACATTGTTTACATTGTTACTTGAAAATTAATTACACATGATCATACATCCTTCATTCCTTTCAAATTCCTATTTGAATTATCATCAACAGATTTTCCATCACATGGAATGTTATTCTAGTTCTATCTAGTTCCCTAAAATGACTAAAACTTGGAATAATTGAGTAAGAAAAAATTATCATAGTGAGGAATAACATAAGCATGAAATAAAATTATAATATTTGTATATTATCACAAATTTATTAAAATATGAAACCTTAAGTTTTCTGGGATTATTGATAAATTAAATGCATTTACATCCTACATGATGGTTTGTGAAGAGTTTGTGAATTACCAAAGCATATCACCAGGGAGTGTCAAACTAGGTGCATAGTAAGACCCATTATTATTTACCAAGTTACGCCAAGTCCATCCCAAAACTTCTTCTCGTAGTTGTTACACTTAGGTACATTTGTTTTAGATTCACTTCTACATGAAGTATCCTAATAAATATATATTTCTTAGAAACCAATCGTTCAATCCTATACTAAAAATATTGGATATTTTATAAAATAATAAACCATCCATATACATATCCTTATATACCTAATTGCATATATATCCTTAGAAATATACCTAGGTATGTCACTAAAGATTTCTCATCCTGGTTTACAAATGATAACTAATAATTTCTACTGATGCAAACTATAACTACTGAGTCTTAATGTACATAGAAATTACAAAACGTTTAATGAATACATAAAACATTACACAAATAGACAACCAATGACTGTTTTAGTTTAGTGACTTTGGAAACATGAAAATATAAACAAAGTTACATGAGTGACATATATTATCCCCACTTCGATCTTCAATACTATAACCCTTCTTACACACATTATAATTAATACATATATTCATGACTTGGAGATGAAGACATAAAAATGGGATAGATTATATTCTCAGTAATGTTATATAAGTGAAATATGTAAATATAATGTTGATAATTAGGGTATGAGAACATGATCATAAAATTAAAAGATCATACCATTTATAATAATGATCATAAACATGAATCATGGAATAAAGAATAGAATTTCAAAAGATAAAAATTTACTAATAATAATGAAGAAAATGGAAAAAAAATCCTAAAATAGGAATAAAAAATGTAATTGTGATTAAAAACATAAGATTATAATATGATTTTCATAGCAGTCAAGGTATTAAAACCAAGGACAACATTTATGTATGTGTTTAATCCACAACCCATAATAGTAGTCATGGTTCACTCCCATGTCCATCTTATTTGCTTGAGTTCAGTCTTCATACTTTCTTGGTAGTCATGGTTCACTCCCATGGCCATCTTAGTAGTCAAGATTCACGGAAAATACCATATTCTCTAATCTTAAGTTATATAAATATTAACTGAATTCATTATAATAATATAGTTTTCCCATACTTTTCAAAATTAAATCATTACAGAATGTTTCAAACATTCATTAACAATAATATCATATCCCATGAAATGATATGGGTATCATAAAAATGTAATCATCTCATACCATGTTGAAAAATATATAATTTTCATAAACATTTTTTCAAAATAATAACCCTGTGAAATGAATCTTTTTTTGCAATGATATAGCCCATGTAAGATAAATAGGTGTGATAAACATAATTCCATAAAATAATAAACCCTACAAGAATGAATATAAATGGAATTCATGGATAATTTCCCTAGAAAGTTGTTAATAAAACCAATGGATTTAATATCATATGGAAAATAATTTCCAAATAATTTTTGAAAATATTAATTGAGGTAAACATTGTTTCTTATTTGGAAATTTTTTTAAAAAATTTAATCAAATCATGAAATAGTTTTGAAAAAAAAATCATTGAAAATAATTTGAAAACTTATAAATTTTTTCAAAACATTTTAAAAAATATTCAATATAAAATTTATTTTAAATAATATATTGAAATATTTTAATATTTTAATTCCTTTTCGTTCAAAATATAATTTTGAAAATATATAAGGGATACTTATAAAATCATTGAAAAAACATTTTGAACATAAATGTTTTTTGAAAAGCCTTTTCACGGAAATATTTTCTAAAATAAAAAATTTACATAGTATTATGAAATAAGTTTCATAAAAAACAAACATTTTATTAATGTAAAATAGGATTTTTTGGAATAATAGTGATCACGGTGGGTAAATCCATAAATTCCGAACATTCCTTTTACACAGTAAAATGATCAGAAAATTTCCTTGACTGGAAAAAGTTAACGAGATTCCATTTAAAAAATATTTTATTAAAAAAGGTAAAACAAGTGTAAAAAAATCATTTAACATCACAGTATATTTTTTTTTAAATCACGGCTTTTTAAAGAACCCAGATTTCCACCCAAAAGGAAAGATATTGACATATTTTAAAAAAACCAGTTCCCTTATTATATTCAGTATAAAAGAGTGAAAAAATGGTTCCAATACAAGAATATATTATAAATAATTATAGGATAAGAAAATTCCAGATTTTAAATAATAGATGTATTAAAATATTACTTACATGGAAACATAATAATAAATAATCTAAAAAAATGATGATATTGATTTAACAAACTCATAAAACATGCTAACATTGTAAAATACTCCCCATTAAAGAAAATTAAATTACATGAAACTTAAAATATCTTGAAATTAATTAAATTCATTATATAATATTTCAAATTAATTATATTCACCTCATGGAATAAATAATTGTGCATAACATAGAATGTGTCTAAACAAAGGAAAATTGGGAAAAAATAACTTTACTAATTATTAACTTATGAAACATAAACCCCGTGAAAGAATGTTAATAAAATGGATATTTAAATTTCCATAAATTTAATTATAATAACTATATAATATATCTCTGTGGAGTATACAAACAAAAAAATACAAATGGGTGCTGAATAAAGCATGTATCTCATGTAAATCAAAAGTGATAAAATTATGTTATGTTGTTTCCTAACTTTCTTGATACATATAAAAACATCTTATGTAATAAATATATTTTTAGTATTGATATGTAATTTAACAATTTTAATATATATAATTCAATATATATTCTTTTTATGAATTTATATAACTCTCTTGTTACCTATTTCATGTTAAGGTTATTATTTATATAATATTCTCTTTATTTTTCACATTGGTCTTAATTTGTCATGTCATTGGGCCTTATACATATATTATGGTTTCATGATTGTTAAACATGATATAAATATTATGCATATTTAGTAAATTTTTGTTATAATAATCTATATAATATATATGTTTGAAATGGGATACATCATTCATGGAGATGGTTGGTCATATGTATGCAAGGACGTTGTTTCTGTCTTATTGTCATATTGAATGGAATAATTTAAATGATATATATATATATAATTATAGTATAATTATTATTATATATATATATCTTATAATATTACTAAACTCATTCTAAATACATTCCATGAAGCATGTGAATGAATCACATTGTTTTGAGGGGCGATAGACCATAGTTCCTCTAAAAAAATTAGCATATTTACAAGAAATGAAAAGTATAAAGATATGTGTTGTAAAATAATTTTAAAAAACCTAAGTAGGTAATAAGTATAATACATATCATATATAAACCAAGTGTCCAACATAATTTCCAACCATGGAAGGTAGTAATGTTAATAAACAACTCATCATCATTTTGTGTGGTGGTAGTTTTTTGTACACTAATAGAGTATGTTTGTTACCCATTAAATGGAAGTGTGTGTATGTGTAGGTCAAAACAATTTCCTATAAAAATATTAGTATATTTCTTATAGATATTTTATAAGAATGAAATATATATAATTGAGGGGGTGGAGAATAAAAATAGGATGAAGGATATTACGAAAGGATGTTACACCATCTTTGCGTAAAACTTTTTGGATACCACCAAAGAGATTCCTTGAATTTATTTCTTCCAAAATGATGGTATTATTGGAGGATTGTGTGATTTTTAAAGTTTATTGGTCAATTATTGGCTTAAAAAAACTTTTTTTTGATAGGTGTGAGGATGTTGGAGATGCAACGTCCTTTTATGTATTATTGACTAATAATTTAAATACAATATATTTTTAACATGTTTCTAGGTAAAGTGGGCACTTAAATGTAATAGTTATTTCCTTTTCTGAAAGGATGGGGTTGAAGGTTCCTTTATTATTAAAACAAAGAGAAGAGATCTTTATTTTACCTTAATGGCTATATATAATTTCAATAGCATTCACTAATATGTTAGGTGAAAAATAATGTTGACACTTTTATAAATTGTAAATTATTATTATTACTAATATAGAATCCATTTCTCTAAATTATAATAACGTAAGTGGATGAAATTAATTGGAAATTAATCCTACATTTGGTAAGACAAATGGGTTTTTAATTTTAAAATGATCAATCATTTGATAATTCTTTATATAAAATTTTATTGTCAAATTGGTTATAATGATATAAATTAGGCAAGTCGATGTATATTTGATCTAATTATACAATAAACATAAATTAAAGAATAGTTTATCCTATTAAATTAATTATATTAAAAAATAATTTTCAATTAAAATATTGTATTTTCACAATTCATCCAAAAAATAATACTTCACAAAAAAATAAAAAACATTTCACACTATGCTAATTTTTATGTTTTTAACTATAATATAATGTTTATTTTGACATATTTGATTCATAAATGTTCGAAATATTGGATTTTAAAAAGAATATCTAGTAAAAAGTTGAAAAGGTGCCATTACAAGTATATTTTATTTTTAATGCCAAATATTGAGCTTTTCTTATCCTATTATTATGATATATATTGGAATAATATAAAAAAATAATTTATTAAAAATATAAAAAATATATTTCAAAAATATAATTATTTAATTTTAATTAATTTAATTTATTTACACAAAACAAATTTTGGAACATAAATATATAAATATATATTTTATATTCAATTGGTACTTATTTTTAATCTATAATTAATTAGAAACCACTAAATTCATCTTATATTTGCGTAAATGATATATTTTCATAAGTTTGTTAATAAAATTACATATTATAATTTATTGGAAAGGTTATATATTTTTATATTATATAATAAAAATTTAATAATATATTACTTTCTGGTAAAACTCTATCTTATGTTTCACACAAGACATTGAGGAAAGTCATTGTTGCCTGTAACACAAGCTATCCTTGGTGTTCCCTGTAGAAAAAGCCAAAATTTATATAGAATTTAGTGCATGAACAACTATGGTTTTCATATTACACAATCCAAATGTACTTCTTGAATATAAAATAATCTATTTTTATTGTTGTGTGAAATGAAATATAAAAAAATTTAAGAAATGATATCAACAAACATATTTCAAAAAATCTCCTGGTCTTACCACATAATCATTTATTGACTAAAACAATCTAAATAGTTTAGTTCAGGAGTTAAATATGATATATATTGGAGATAATTAAATACTAACAGTTACTAAGTGAATCAGAATTAACTAGGGTTGAGTTAGTGAGACTTTTTTATTTTATACTCCACCATTGAAAAGTATTTTTTAAAAAATTTATTGAATGAAGTTTATGAAATTAAAATTTTACTACAAAATTATAAAACAAAAAAATGGTATAATGAATTTGAAATGACCACCAACAATATTGAATGTTTACATTTTTTTCTTTATCTAGAAAACTCAATGTCACATGATCCAATAATTATTTTTGATAAAAATTAGTAGTGATTGTCACTGAATACATGTTATATAAACAATTTCACTAAATATAATGCAACTATAATATAAATAATCAATTAAAACTATATATAATGTTTTTGTAGAAATAATATTTATCATCTATAATGAAATTAAAAATTATTGTAGATGAAGGAAATCTCCTCTTATATTTATCACACATTTATATTTTGAATAAAAAATGTTTGATCACAACCATCATTGGCACTACTTATTAAAAAATTCATTACTTGAAAATACTGATAAAAAATAAACCTCTGATATCTAATAAATAATAATAGTCTTTGAATATTAGTAAATATTCCAATATAATATTAATCATGTTAAGGAGAAAACTTAATCATTAAATCCAGGTATTTCAATATCATGACTTGATTTTTAAGAAGACATACTATACATGTTGCTTATCTTGTGGGTATTTTTATACATCTCCTAATATTATCAGACATTATAATTATGAATCACTTATATCCACATATTTTATCAAGAAATAGTACACCAGTATTTCTTAATACCCACACATATACCATCATTGAAATTACAAATTATAAATTAAAAATAAAATTATACTATTCTCAACATAACACACATAAATTGGTGACGTTGGATTATATATAACTTATTTTTACCCTTGATGTGTTTTATGGAGTAAAATAATTGAGTTTTAGTTATTAATTAATCATTTAAGAATGCATCATAAAAAATAGAATGTTTAATGAAATTATAATATTATAATGATAATTTAATTTTAATTAGGATTTTTATAGTCAATACGTGTTCACTATAGTTTTTGTATATATTAATACGTTTACTACTCCTTATATCTACTTCACTTGCAGTTTTATTATAGTGTGACACTAAATATTATAGCATGGAATTAATTTCCAGAGAAAATGAAAATTATCAGATCTAAGATAATTGAATCATGGGGAGAATTTTTAGTGTGAAACTAACATCCTAATTAATAAATAAAATTCACCATATAAATAAGTATGAACATGAGAAATCATGAAATACCCATTATAACATGATATTTATATCATGAAATACCAGATTTAGGGTCTTCACATAAAATAAAAAAAACTTGATGTGACTATTTTCATTATGATATAAAGTGTTTTGAATTAACCAAACAATAATATTATACAAGACCATAATTGAGTGAAGAAATCACTAGTTGTGTGTTTTTTCACTAATAGAAAAAAACTTCCAAAATATAACTCTTCAACTATATATAATAATATTATCTTTACATCCAAATGGAATTATCATCATCCAAATTATACAGATCTCAATGATTTGACATATAATTCATATACACAAGAGTGACATAAGAATTATTAAAACACCAAAGTCATTCATTATATCTACTTTTCAATATAACAATAATCTCAACCATTTAGTTATCTCCCCTATTTTAAACACCATTAGGGCCACCCTCAACATCAAATAACATCATCATTAAGACAATATCTCCCACTATATTTTTTATTTAAAATTGATCATAAAACATACTTATAACATAGTAATGACTCATCATTTATTCATTTTAGGACTCCATTAGGGATCCCAGTATAGAAAAAAATAACAATAACTAATAATATAAAAACATTATATTAGGGAATCTCACACTCAAGTCTAGAAAATATTTCAAACTTCTCATTTGAAGGCATGTTCTCAAAACTATAATCATATTTGTTCCAAATACAAATTAAACACACACAATCTCATTCATTAAATATATTATACAACCCACATAGATAGAGAAATATAATCTTTAAAACATCCCATTTTTTAAATCATTTATAAATATATTCTCCCTTTAATGAAAAATTTATACAATTTGAACTTATGTTGTCATATTTCATTTTAAAAAAATGATGAAATAAGAAAATAAAAGACAAGAAATCAAAACATTTCCATATTATGAATTTTGATGAACTAACATAATCATATTAATCAATTAAATGTTTTTATAATTTGATATTCCAATTTATCCAAAGATAAAATAAACTCCATGGTAAAAAAATCATTCTCAATAATTCCTATTATAAATTGATTATGGATTACTATTTTACATGATCTATAGTATAGAACATGGTTTCTCTAAATTTGGATCACAGACTGATTATCAAAGTGATAAATCCAAGAATACATCACTTCTACTTATATATCTTCAAGATTAGATTTCATCCACATCAATTGGGTTGTAACTTGTGTAATAAAAATATAATACTCTTCATATTTAAATTAAAAAATTTCACATTTATTCTTTATGTTTAATGATTCTTTCATATCACCTAGAATTAATAATCAAATAAATGAAGCCCTGCTATTATTAGTAATTTCAACCTAATATTTATTGATAATTTCATATAGATATAATTTTTATTTTTCATTGATATTTAACAAAATTTGTTTCATACATTTTATATACCTGAAGATCTGTTTCACTATAATAAAATTGGAGCCATTTGGAAAAACTTATATTTTTAATATAATTTCAAAACATATATGATATTTTTTGTTGAACTATTAAAATATATTATACACCTAATTAGTGTTTTGAACATTATCTAATTCTCATCATTATCTTCATCTTATTTATAATGTTTTACTTCCATTACTAATGTATTATTAATTTTTCCTATATACCAAAAATATTTAATAGATCTTAGGCTTACTTATCTTAAAAAAAATTATTCTTTTTTGAGAAATTAAATGGAACACCCAAACCCATGATACAACAATGGTGCCCATACGAGGATGACACAAATCCCTAGGAATGTATCCCATATTCTAGATGCAATCTAATAGTACCAAGGACCTAAAATTATCATGGGAGGACTATGACCTATAATTTAAATTTGTTGAGTTATAACCAATTCTAATTAAAATTAGTTTTTTCCGAAAATATAATAGACATAAAAAACCATTAGATTTAAAACAGGGAGTACCACAGGCCCCCATAATCAATATTAGTGTGAAATAAACCAATATAAATAATACATGAATATCAAGAAAACTATTAGTATTTTAAAATATAATAATAGAAATCAATTATTAAAATAATTGCTCATTATATAGTACAAACGAAAATTAGCACTGAAAAGTAAGTTGGACTCTGAACAAATACACAATAATAATCTTATCAAATCCTAAAAACTCTATAAAACATTCGATCCATAGCATATGTTCACATGTTAGTATAACTTTTTCCTTAAGAGAAATCACTATTTTATACTCACCTAAATCCAAACCCATTTTATGTACACGTTTAGGGGGTTATTCGTATGAACCAACATGAAATCTCAAATACCTAAAAATTTTGAGTGAAATTTTTGTCAATTTTATGATCATGAAATAAATAATTATACACATTGTGGTCACGACTCAGTAATGAATCCAATAGGATATATAATGGAAAATCCAAATTAAGAAAATATTTCATGTTATCTTTTGTCAACCATACCACATTGACCCATACCATGCAAATTTAATCCTTTTCCAGATTATCTCTAATCATGTTACCTATGTACTTAGGGATAAATGTCCTACCATGAGATCTTTTAATCATGCATCCATTTATAAAACATTAAATCATATAGAGTGTCATAGAAATATCATCCTAACAACATCAGACATTAGTGAATAAAATTCAAGGAATTGTAGGCATATCATATCAATATCATATCATATAATAGAAATAGATCCTAGGTATCCTATAAATCCCATATAACATCATTATGAATCAACAATAAAATCATATGGTATCATTATCAATCGGAATCATTCCTGATCATACGTGTCTTTCAAATCTCAAAATAATTATCCCTAAATACATCAAGATCCTATGATTCACATGGAATCTCTATAAATATCCATAAATAGACATCATGATCATATTAATCACTAGTAATATCGTATAACATCATCACTAAATGTTGGATCCTAGAAGGTAATTCAATGCATCCTATAAATTAGTTTTAGGGGCCAACAACCTCCAAAAAATCCATCAAATATAATAATAATCTGGGATGGCCATCCTCGAAACCCATTCCTTGAATTCCAAGTAATATTAGGAGACCCAACGATTACATAAATAAATATTAAATCTTGTATAATGAATAATGATGACATACCATTATAGTCCATAGTACACTCACCAATAAATATGGTCTATGGATATGTCGACACATAAATAAATGAAAATAAAATATCAACATAATATTCGATTCTGATCATCACAACCATAACCATTATTAGATATAGAAAACACAAAAATTTTATTCATATCCTAATGAAAAAGGAAAATTATGAATGGGTGAGTTCATATTATCAGTAATAAAAAAATAAGTGATATATTCATAAATTATCATATATATCATTATCAAGAACATAGTGGTGTGATAAAATGATATTAACATTTTAAATTTTTAACCCAAAAACACATATATCAAAATCATGAGGGATTCCATTAGTCTTGGACGTTCATAAGAAATGAATCACAAAATATTCATGGAACAACATAAATAAGATCACAATATTGGCATAAGATCTTTTCATAAAAGATTGGGGTAACTAGTGAAATGAAATTAATCATAGAAAACATATTTCATTGTAGTGTACCAACTCATAATCTACTAAGAGGTTCCCCAATATGGTTGGCCACATAACCTCATGCATTCATCACTATATGTTATATGCTTCAGACTAGAAGAAAGGACCTAGTATGTGTCTATGGAGAAACTATTCCCTCAAGAGTTATAGTATAGAGTATCGGTAAATAATAATGGTAAAGGGTGACAATATAAAAAAATGTTACTGTTAGAATAATAAAAATAATTTAGGAAAAATAAACTAGTAGAAGATGAACCATTAAATGACATAGAAAAAATGATAATCATGTCATGTAGGAATACTGAAAAAGAAGTACATGGAATTCAGGGAATACACAAATATACCATATGATAAAAAAATAAAAAGCATACTATAATTGATTCATGGGAATATTCTCATTCCTTTTCTCTATTACTCCATCATAGTACTAGAAGTCAAACATCTAATGATGCGCACTACCCTTTGTTTACACCTTCATTCATGAATTATAATCATTTATCATGGGTTTCCTAAAAGTAGTGTGAGATATAATCAGTTGGACACCAAAAATGATGTCTTGAACAATCAAGAATTTTTATATAAAGTGAGATGTGTGAATATACATAATAAAATTAGGGTAATAAATAAATAAAATATGTTAGTATGGTTTCTAATTGGATACCCGAATGATACTAACGACATCATCTTATACCAGATTCCTTTCAACCAAGTTGAACCTATGATGATATGATATGGGTGTAATAATGTTTCTTCATAAAACAAGTATCAATAATTGAAAAAACCCAAGCATGTGATTTTGATTCATGGACACATCCCAGGGTATCAATTGTGTATTCTATGATTTTAATAAAAAGGAACCCTTATAATCATAATCATCGAGTAAATTTTTATTCAAGAAGGAAAGGCCCAAAATCCCCAGACAAGGGACCTAAGGAGGCCGAACGTAGTATAGGCCTAGGGCATCCCCACAAACCACATTGACTCCCTCTGATTTCATGGTGGACACGTTGTGAATACAAATGGGATCGGGACCGGCAACATCAAGGGAGGGAAGGTGTTCTGTGACCTTGTTCCCTTCTCACTACGTGTGGTCCACACTAGTATTTGTGCCAATCATGCCCCTGCACTTTCTGATGATGTAAAGGATAGACCACGAGATGGTACCATTGCCTAGAATGGTGTTGTAGAGAATTTGGGATTCTAGTTCCACCATCGATAAGGAGATCCCCTTCTGAAGGCATAGGAGGAGGCCAGCAAACATCGCCTTGGCCTCTTCCTGGAGTGAAGTACCATGGTCCAAATGTGCAGAGAATGCCATGATGACCGAACCTGACATGTTACACACCACCCCTCCTCCTTGTATAATCCCCTGGTTGCATGACCCAGCAGTGTTATATTCGAGCCCCCTGCTTGGCGGTGTCCAACATAACCAGTTACCTCCTGCCGCCCTTCTCCACGGAGTATCATGATTGTTGATGGCTAGAACCCTCCTAAGAGTAGGCGCATCATCATAGTTTCCAATGGATTAGATCATATACAGAAGAAGGAATTTTGTTCTATGAAAAGGAACCCTTATCATTAATAATTGGAATCCTGAACCAGTCGATGGAGATCCTTAAATGATGTCCGAAGTATCACTCTAAGAACATTATAAATACTGATCACTATAATGTTTTTACAATGTTATCCATAAGATATATCTCATTTATCACTTACTTTATTGAGAGAGTATGACCCTCTAATACTATCCCAATTATCTTACATAGGGGACTGAGTATCAATCAGGTCATGATATAACCATCATTCCACTGATCCCATCCATGAAAACCCCCATTGGGAACATGTGATTCCTATTTGTATGTTTTTAATACTCCCAGTGGGCCCATTTAATGCATCCCATATTGATCCAACTATCGCTCATGATGTATTTATAATAATTTACAATTACCATACAATGCAAGATAATCCTGTCCCATGTGTCCTTAAGTTGGGCCCATTGTGTCGCCCATGGAATTAAATTAACGGAAATACATAGTTATCTCAAATTAATAACACAATACCAATAATTTTTTATAAGTTGGGGAATTCATTTAAAATGAGAAATTCAATTATTGAATAAAGCATAGGGGAATAAACTCTGGACATACCATTTCCATTATTTTTAGTCACATAAAACACATTTATTTTAATGAATTTTATTTACCCCAATTAATAATAATATTTTTTCAAACAAATTCATATGGGTATCAATACTTAATAGAGGGTCCCCAAAAGGGGTGGATCATGTCAAGGTAAACACCCAACGATATTGTTTCATAGGTATTTACGTTTCCATTAAAAATATAAATAACCATTAATTTAATTAATTTTTCAATATCAGGATTATTCTTGAAATTATGGTGCACGACATAATGAAAAAAAAAATTAAGACTAAAAATTGAGGAAAAAGAACTTCAACATATTACTTAGGCCCACAACAATATCGTTGACCATTTGCTACCATTGAATATTTCTAGAATAGAAGAATTCATAGAAATAAAAATATATACAATAAATAGGTCATATGTTCTCACATTAAATATCACGGGAGAAGAGAATATAAGAAAATAATAGAAGAAACAAGATTTCATAGATTACAGATATGAGCCCAATGCACCTGATGATGAATAAAATAATGTCCAGATAATGGAGAATCCAAAAAACAATGTTTAATCTTGAGGAGGATCTTCACGGAGTTATGTGCTGCTGTGTGAGGGTAATGAGGGGGAAAATTATGGGTTATTTAAAAGAGAGGTAAAATTTTCCTTTTTCCCAATTTTTAATGGTCTAATGGTGTGGTCACCCAGTTGGCCAAACGATATGCCAATAGTGTTCCCAACTCTTCCCCCGTTAAATCCCTCACAAGGGAAAGGGGAAATGTTTTACTAATCATTAGTATCACATCTAAATTACCTCTATCTATTGTTTGATACAAGGTTACCATCCATATATCCAAGGTCGTATGGTTTAACTAAACCCAACGGCCCTTTGTAGCCATCTGAAATACCCCAATCTGTTCAGTCAAACATTGAGCTCCTAGGTGCATGGTTTGGTCAAACCATTCTCCGAGCCTACTTGAACTATAATTAAAATATATTGTATTAGAAAAATCCTCATGTTCTATTTATCCATCCCATGTGGATTATGGAACATTAATAAGTTTTAATGTAATTGTTCAACTATGAAATAGGGTTTTTAACTCATGGAAAAGATAATACTTTATAACCTTCCCACATTACAAAAACGCCACATCATGTTTACCTAATGAGAGGGGTAAATAATCTTATAAAACATTTTCCATACAGTTAGAACATATTTTTTCTCCTAAATCCCATATCTCCTATCATACATATAATTTATACTATAGAAACCATACGTGAGGAACTAACCTACTTCCGAGAGCCATCATGATACAATAAATGATACATATCAGATTCCTCTCAAATGATGCATCTATCTTTATCATAATATAATCAGGATAAAATTGATGAGACTGGTTTGAATGATAATGGAGTTGTTGTGATATGTTGAAGATGTTATGTGTGGAATAGTTCCATTAGGTAACTAAAACTGACAGGCTATCAGCCCGACTGTCTCTATGATATCAAAAGGCCAGACAAAGTAAGGTGATAAATTTCCATGTATTCAAATTAGTATATGACCCAATCATGTTGATTATTATAGTATGACCCAGTGTTCCACCTCATAGACCTGATGTTGACGGTGATGATCATTATAATAATTCGTATGAGACTGAGTTGTAGAAATATATTTCATAAGATTATATATCTGAAATGATGACTCTAAAATGAGATAATGACTTAGTAGTGTTTCCTCACCTTCCACTAACAAGAAAATTTGTAAAGGAAATAATCTATCATATATGTACTTATATGGAAAAATCCAGTTTTTATCCGGAAAACTTTTATTATAGGAAAAATAAACTAGAGGAATATTTTTCTTTCATGATTCTCCGGAATCATGGAAACATTTACAAAGCATTTACTATATGTCTGGTATCATACATTTGGACTTCCCTTTGGGTTGAGGGTGATATTCAATACTCATCTGTTCTTGCGGATCAAAATACTTATAAAACACATTATAGAAACATTATGTGAAATTAGTATCTATATCTAAAATTATATATAAGAGAATACTATGAAGATGTAAAATCTAAAAAACAATTCCTCACAAGATGATAAACATAGAAGGTCACTTAGATTTTTAGAAAAAATATAACCATGACCCAATATAAATACACCAAATATAATTTTATATTCGGTTTAAAAAATTTAGAGGTCATTCCCACATATTTACAGTAAGACATAATCAAGATGCAGAAGTTTATCCCAAAGAATGAAATTGGGTTATGATGATACCTAATAGAAATTCGACATCCTAACGAAATCACATTAAAATTCATAAAATGATTTGATGAAAGAGAAAAGGGTCTCTCATCACATGGACATAAAATTTATAGAAATAAGGATTTAGAAGAACATATCCCAATGTAATAAAATGTAAATTTAAAAGACATAACAGAAATAATGTCTTTTACTAAAAGTTGAGGGTGAATAGTTCCCTTACCAATTTGATAACATGTAAAACATAAAACACATGAAAGAAGGATAATAACCATAAATTAAATTAAATTGAATAATGAATACTATAATGGGTAGTACATAAACCACACCAATGTAATTAGCTACAAATATAGCATGAATCTCACCGGTATAAAATGTTAGATGAAAACCATTTACCTCATGTCCGACTTGTCTTTTATTTTCCTTGTTCTCACATAATAAAATTTTTTGTTAAATTTATACTTTCATAAGGATAATTTTCAGGTTTATTATTCCTTTTATATCACCTGTTACCTTTATATAACAATTTGTTAATCATTTGAGTTCATATCAAACATTTTTTCAATGTTCAGAACTTGAGTCAAAAATGAACGTCGTATAATTACAAATTGTTCATGTGTATAAATTTCATTATCTATTAACTGATATTAATGATTTATATATCATATATATCATACATATCCAGTATATATGTATTTAGAATAGTCCATATCATTTTTATATATTAAAATTAAATGCACCATTCATGGAGACGGTAAGCTCTATGTACGCATAAATGCTACTTTCATTTCATTTTTAATTTTTTAAAGGAATGAAAACAACATGATACATAGGTATATTATTATTACAGTATAATATCATATTTTATATATATTACATATGTACATTAACAACATACTTTTCAAATTCCATGTATGGTATGAACGAGTCGTATCACTTTGGGGGGGCGGTAGTCCGCACTTCCTCGTATGAAATTGTCTTATTTACCCATTATGGAAACCATAAAGGTATTATATGAATGAGAAATACATAATTATACTAGAAATAGAAATATAATATATTTCATATATAAATACAGTGCCTTCATAATGGCCACCATGATTGGTGGTAGGATATAATCGAACAATTATCGTTTTGCGGGGAAGCAATTCGTTGTACACAAACACTGTGTGTTCAAATCCATTAGGTGGAGGTCTGTGTAAGTTTAAATTTCATCCTTCTCATAACAACAAACTAGTATATTTATGATACATTTTTTATAAAATAATGGAGTTAATAGACTTTAGGGGGTTGGATAAGGAGAATAAAAAAATTAACTTGAGATAATATATTACCTTTAAATCAGGTAACTTTCATTGTTTTGAACCGAAAGTATTTATTGAAGTACCTTGTTCCTATGGTATGGATTCTAGGTGAAAAAGAGGGATGTTTGATACTTATTTGAGTATATTTTGGATTAGAAAAGGGGCTATAGAGGTGTGTGTAATGGGTTAGAGGTGGTGTCTTTTTATAAGAGAGAGGAGGGGCTCTTTATGAATGTTTGAAGGTATTATATTATTATAATATTGTTTTTTGTTTCAAAGGCTCCAAAACATATTTAATTCGATGATAAAGTGTATATAAGTTGAAATTATTTCATCAAATTGGAATTTTACGGGTTTGGGATATTTTTTAATCTTTATATTTTTTATTCAACCCTTTCTTATCTTAATTAAATTTTACCATGTCCTCTAATATATTCATACTACAGGGTTAATATATTTACTATAAAATTCCTAGTGTCCAAAATGGATCATTCATGATATTTGTAACATTATTTATGTCATTTGGATGAATCTTAGATTTTTAGGATTATTTTATCCTTTAATAAAAGAATAAATGTTTTACAAACTCATTTATGTCAATTTCTAAATTATTCATAACATGACATTAAAAAAATATACAACAACTTCATTCATTCAAAAATATCAATTAATTAAAATATAACCAGTTATTAATATCCCTAATGTTCATGTATGGAATAAGAAGTCTCAAAATAATTTTATTTTAATATTTATAATATAATTTATTTGAATGATTTATTAATGAAGCAATTACTACATCACAATTGTGTCATAATTATGTTTATTTATTTAATTTATAAAAATTATAAATAAAATACCATAATGTAGGAAATATTATTAAATTTACAATGAAAATTTATAATTGAATATATCACTTATATAGCCCCATATAAAATTGTTTTACTAAAAGATATATGTTTATGTTATTTTCATCCTTATTTTAAATTAATTAATATAAAATGTAATTATCACTCTATAGTGACTCCATGGAGTACCAAAATCGACCCTATGATGGATATAGTGGGAAATATATCATCCAATAATATTAGAACACATGTTAGTGTAATTTAATATTATAATAATATTATTGTTTTACCCTTATTCACCAGATTTACCATTTAAACATGGTAAAAAAATATTTACTGAAGTGAATATTCACAATGCCTAAAAATAAAAGTTACCTATTTATAAAATTTGGACCACCTGATTTAAAATCTGAAATACATATTTTCAAATTTACAACACAGATGTGACATAAAGTAATTTAAAATTAATTCCCCTTGTCAAAATTGAAAGCATGTTTTTAAGAAATAATAAATATCATAGGATTTACCTTTGTTTATGTGCAATTTAAGAGTGAAATTAATTTCAATGACCAAAATTGGATTAAATGGTAAAACTAAAATCCAATTTCACTTTTAAACTAAATAAATTAACAATATAACCATATAAAAATATTATATTAAAAGGATGTTTTGAACTAAAATGTAGTATTGTTCACTATTCATTAAAAATGAACATTAACAGAAAAATAACAAGCATTCAACAAAAGTAAATTATGATGTCCTAATTCTAAATAATACTATTATTTTTTAAAATATAACATATTAAACTGAAAAAAACTAGATTAAAAATGTTTCACTATCAAACGGATGTACAACTGCCTTTTCAAATGTATTAGAGTATTTATGTTTAAAATTGGGTTCATTCACATTTTAGGACTAAAACATTTATTCGATAAATGTAATAACATTTAACAAACATGTTTAATCATATTTTAGTAAGTTATATTCATTCATTTGAATAGTATTTCTAGGCTTTAAAAACCATTTAAAATAATATTATATTATTATTTTTCAGTATGACTTCACCTTATGCGCCTCATGAGATTTTTTAGAGAATCTCATTGTTGAATGTAAGCCATGCCTTCAAACATAGAATCCCATTTAAAGATAAATTAATATTTAATTCACAAATATTAATAAATATGAAAATGTCATATTCATTATTTACATGGGATTTTACAGTTATATCCCCCACAATACATTGTGTAATGATTGATATATCATGAGATAACGAAGACCATAATCTTTAAAGAACCCAATTTTGTAATGGAAGTTTTCTACTATGATTTAATTGGGAGTTAAACTTTACTACTTTGATCATTTTTGGCATAAAACCTCTCCACTGTGATAGTTTTTGAAATATTCCATAACCACTATTGATTTTATTTTGATGCTTATATATATTCCACAAACTCATATTCTATTTTAATGTTATGATCTCATATCCCATGATCATTGATTCCTCTATGATTCTTTTCGAATGAACTTTCATTATTTAGGCTATTATAGATGATTATTAAAATTGATATAAAGGGTATGGTTTTCAAAATTTATGCCCATGTTCTCAGACCATTACAATCATATAACGTCTATGTGATTATTGATATCTCTATTGTTTACCTTTATTGATAATTTGGCTTCACCTATATTTATGTATCATTTAACCTTGTTATGAAGAATGGTATTATGTTTTTTATGTATAAGAAATATTTTAGAAATTAGTTGTTGATTATGTAGTTCATTGATAAACTTTTTTTTTGAAATTGTTTCCAAAGCTAGTAGATCAATATGATTTGAAAGTGGATTATAATTTTTACAGTGAATATTCTTTTAATTAGATGAATTATATTTGTATATAAATCATGGGTTTCTTTAATCATGATATTTATAAATTTATGAATTATTTTTTTATTTGTTGATGAAATTGATTTTACATGATGATTGGTTCTATTAAATAGAGGTGGTACTATTAGATGATGTGAAATATATGATGAATCAAATTAAAAACCAAACTCCTTATATATAGTGTCTATTATAATTTATAATTGTGATGATATAATATTTGGATGATTTCTCCTATGGATAAAGAAAAAATTTAAAACCATGTAAAACATTTTCTTTGTTCTTTTTATTTCATTTTCATATTAAATGATTTTATAGATTTCAAATAGAGTGTGTGAATGGTGTGAACTAGTTTCTCTGAATTGTGTTGAACGGATATCCAATCATGGATTCTCTAATATCTGTATAAGTACATGTGATTTTTTCCAAAGCAAAAAAACCATCAATACTTACCATCATGTATATAAACCAAGCTCTATAATCTGTTGATCATACAAAGGTTCTCTTTTGAACATGATAATATAGATAATATGATATATGTACATTGAAGTTTGGTTTGGCAATTTTATAATGTTATTTATATATTATTGATGGGTTTGACCTTGATGGTGTTGTATCCCCAATGTTGATCATAAAAAATCATCTCTAGTTAGTTACCAATGTCGCATGAGGAGGTACACCTAATGTTATATACCACATGTTTCTAAATAATGGTTTAAGATGGCCCTGGTTGTGATATAATTTTATGTTTTCAAATCCATTTTTTTTAATTTTTGTGATTTGGTTATTAGAGATGTGTAGTGTGTGATGTTGGTATGGACATCATGCATATTATTTATGAAAACTATTCTGGTAAAAGCCCATGTTACCATGGGTATGGGAATACAGTATCAAGTGACACGTATTCTTATATAATTTCTATCACATGTGTTTTTTAGTAATGATAATTAATTCATGTGATGGTAAAATGGTTTTCAATTTTTTAAAACATAATTTTTAAAATCAAAATGGCTCTTTTTATTAATATGGTTAGTAAGGGAATAATATTATTAAAAAATAAATAATCTGTTAATTAATTTCTTCTTGAATGGCCTAGCAATGTTTCTTTAGTTATTTAAAATTAATTGTACCATATTTTTGGGAAATAATTTGATTATTATGATAAAATTATTTAGGAAACTATGGGCTATAATTAAATGTATAGGTTTGTATTGTAATATGATACTCTGTGGTATAATCCATTATCTTGGGGGAATGAAAAAGATATGGTTTGAAATATTAATGGATTACCTAAGGGTAAAAATACATTTATGATGGTATAAACAGGCATGTAGGATACCTTGTATTACTTAGATGAAAAGAACATGTAGTGCTTGAGGTGTCATTTTAATGACCTTAATTTTCTATATTTCACCATTTAAAAACATTTAGTTGAAGAGCCTCATTTTAGTGTACTTTTATTTTTTTTGAATGTGATCCTTGACATCCTAATGGTGGTTTCATTTGTCATGAGATCAGTTGAAGACCAATTATATTAATCATCAATAGGAGTAATTTCTCCATGCTAGTGAGATTTTCACCATGGAAAAAATGAATACATTATTTTAAATCTACCAAAGACAATTTTATTATGGGAAAACAATTTTCCAAACCCAAAATGTGCCTATCAATAAAAATAAATTAGATCTAATTGAGTTTTTAACATGTTTTTAAGAACATTGATCATGTTATGGATTTTATGTCATTAATTGTACGATGGAAATTGAGGTTTGATGGTACTGGAAGAACCATTATTTCGATCATGATTTAAATAGCTTCACAAATAATTATATATTTACCGCAAAATTATGATGGTGTTGGTTTTCATTAAAAATTGTGATTGATCCCTCTCACCCATATATTTTCATTTCCATAATGTCATATTTTGCTGTTTTATTTATTTTTTCTAGTTCCCTAATAGAGTTGGATGATACTTAAACTAAGCTCAGTTGTGTGGAGATCCCTTGGATTATCCTATGTATATATTTTACCGGTATCAGTGAACTTCATATAATGTAAAATTTACACTAAGCCCATGTTAAATTGTCTCATAATTTTAATTAATATACTATCTAATACTATTTTTGATATTCCTTAGGATATTACTGTTGTAGACCCCAATTGGGGTTTAAATGAAAATATTTTCATTAGATTTAGAAATGATACCCTGTTTTTTGATCTCTCATCTTTAATATCCTCTTTTTAAATGTCCTCTCAGATCCATTTATTGTTATTGTGAATAAATTATGTAATGGACTGATTACTTTAGAGTGATGGAGTATAAAATTGGTGAACAAAAATTGAGCATGAAATAAAGTGTTAGAATGCATAAAATAATATATTTATACCAAGAATGTTTATATAGGGTATAATTGATGTGTTATACCTCATGTAACCCCATGAGGTAGTGTTTTATGATTTCTTGCCCTAAGATTCCTGATAATGTCACACTATGACCAAGCATATTGTCTTTGAAATCCTCCTACCCACTAGTATGTAGGTGTATAATAATGTTAATCATATATTGAGGAATAATATCCTTTGTTAATCATATATGTGGAGAGAAGAAATGTGGTGGTCCTAGGTACAAAATGAAGGAATAGGTTTTCGTTTAATCTAAAGGATTGTGATATAGAGAGTATAATAATAACCACAATACATAATATTTGGGGCATCAATATTACTATGAAACTAATAGGTGTGGTCCATATGGTATGGTATTATTTAACGAATCGTTATTATATAGATAACTAGATATAATGAACCATTGAGGAAACATCATGTGTATTCACCTATTGATTTATCATGTATCATATTAGTGAGGAAATGTAATGGATTGAAAATTCCCACTATTATTAAAACATTTCATGATATTCCATAACAATTTTACTATGTTTTTAAATGAAAAAAATATAAAAGGTTTTAATTTCCTAGGAATATTAAAAATTAGGGAATAATGTTGACTATATCATCTATGAATAACACAATGAGATGTATAATACAATGTAATTAACACACTAATATAATCTATAAAGGCCTGGTTTCTCCCAAGAAGTTCACAGCCCCTATAAAGACTACAAAATGAAAGAAAAATGTTACACATTTGATATATGGTATTAAGGGATTCATGAGACCTTTTATATGATATAGTAAATGATGTGGTTTTAGAATATTAGAGTATATATTGGGTGGAAAGGATAATATGACCATTATGATATGATCATTACTAGACTGTAGAAATTTAATGGTTATATGAATGAGGGAATTATAATAGGACAATTTAAATAGTAACCTAATTGATGGAAATATAAATTTGATCATTAAAATGTAAAAACACATTATCAATGTAACACCCCGAGCTTCTATGATACACTTCTCATTCAATAATGCAATAGCTTGCATTGTACGCAACTTCGAGTTCTAACACACCGCAACTAATCAAAGTAGCCGTTATGAATAGTAATACCCACTTTTTAAAATTATAGAAATGTTATATTTCAAAATGGACTTCATTTTTGTATTCGTAATATCGAAATTAGTCTATGTTGAATTTTTGGTATTTTTCTGAGAACTTCTAATTTTTTATGAATAGTGAAAAATACTTAAAAACAACTTTTTTAATAAAAATAATTTATACTGATAAATTATACTATTTAGTGGTTTAGAGTATAATTAGTATATATTTATACCATTTTATCCAATGGTGGTCATTAGAATTAATTTAACATTGAAATTGGGCATGAACAATTGTCAATCTTTTGATATAAATTGTTTCTTAAAAACACGCTAATTATTATGACAGCGGGAATTAATTATAAAATTAATTAATGAAACTTATATGTTTAGAATTTTGTAAAATAGACATCATTTTTTAATTTGGAATATCAATTATAGCTTAGGGTGAAATTTTGGCATTGTTCTGAAAAACTTCAATTTTTGATAAATAGTGAAACCACTAAGTGGTAGTTAAATAACTGATTTATCGTTTAAATGAAATATTACCACTTCTGTGTTTTTAATTTCAAAAATCTGACAAACATGGTTTTAATTAGGATGTAAAATGTGGTTCAATGGGATTAAAATAATTTTTTGTTGAATAGTAACTTTTAAGTTTAATTAATCGCGATTAAAGGTAATTAGTGAAATTTAAGGTAAAAATGATATTATAAAAATATGAAAATACCCATACACTTGTCCTACCCATATTTGATGAGTAATTGCCGACCAAGAAAATCCATGGGTCAACTTGGGGACCCCATTGAGCCACTTTAGTGGGAAAATGACATAAATACCTTTTATTTAATGTTAAAGTAAAAAATGACAGAAACATGAAATGTTTTACTAATACAATTTTTACATGGGGTTATACAAGTCATATTTTTGACTATAAATATTCATTGGAAATATAAAAAGATTTCCAACATCATAGTATTTTTTTATAATTTTTAGACATTAAATAAATTAAATTATATATGACATCATTATGATGCAGTGATGACCTCATTATTTAACGATTTTAATAAAATGAAAAGATAATGTAAAATCCAAGGCTTACACTTGTTTAAAGACTATTGTATGGGTATATTTCGAACCCTTATCACCTTATCCACGAATTATATATGTGTGGGACCTTTAGAATCCTAAAAGCATTGTATAATAATGTAACATTTCAATCTTTCCAAAAGAGTCCCTCCTCTCCTCTTATAAAAGGCCCCCACCTCTACCACCTTATTCACACTTTCAAGACTTTTGGTTCGCCAACTTCTTCCCACATACTCTCCCATCTTCTCTCCCTTCATCCTAGAAACATTACTTTAGTCATAAATCCATCCTATGGAGTCTTTTTGATCAAATCAAAAGGAAGAACCCGTAGAAGATGTAACGTTTTCATCACCCTCTTTCAAGTTTCTTTCTTCTTCCACTCCCTCTTTGTTTATTATTTAAATTCTAAAATTATAACTCCAGTATCTTCTATATACTGTGATGTTATTATAAATATGGAACAACCATATTCAGTATTCTACCCATCATTTGAATGACATGTCACCATACGTGCGTACGTACGGCTTGCCGTCTCCACGTCGTGGTGTAATTGTTATTCAATATATTGTTATTTAGATGGGTATAATAATGATATGTAATTCATGTAAATAATAAATATAACATGATAATGATTCTGTATATATGATATAGTATCCAATTATATATTATTTTAATATCAAAATAATGATATTTTCGCTCGTGCGTACGTACGGACTACCGTCTCCACAAACGCGATGAGATTCATTCTCCGTCGTATCCATTCAAGTATAATTATCATATGATGATTTAAAAATAATGTTTAAGGACATGATATAATTCTGGATATGAATAAGATACAAACTATCCATAAAAAACATGACTTACATAACAAAACATATAAATGAAAACGAGTAAGTTAACACCCAAAACAACGATAAATCTAAGATATTGTTAACAAAGAAATGTTAAAAGATCATATATGATATCATATGACTGTATATGATTCTTGTATAATTTAATAACAATTATTTCACCATTATACAGGAGGTTAACCTACCCCAACCAAGGAAAATTACAAGGTAAGGGTTTACTTCACAACCTCTTCATTAACCAAGGTTGTTTATACATAATTATCTACTAGGACCTCGTTATCATCCACGTCCATGTTTCTTAAAAATGTATTTAAAAAAAATTACTATTAAATGGAAAATGGGTTAAAGTCATTTATACCCTTATACATTTTTGAAAGGAATCATATAGTCGTTTTCCAAACAATGTACTTTTTGACCTTTTTGACAAATTTAAGGTAAGAATGTTTTTTTAACTTATACGGCGGGTGCAGCTATTTTCCGCCATTATAACTTCGTCGAAGCTTCCCTTACGAGATTATAAGAATATTTTCAATGTAAATGTATTATTTTATAATTATGGGACTTTTAAATGATTTCAAAAAAAAAAGAGAGATATTTCTCTCAAATAGCTTTGATTTCATCCATGTCAACATCCTTTGATGGGTTTTAAGTTTAATTGAAATTGATTTATGATACAAAACTTCCATTGAACATTTTGTGAAATACTTGACTGTGGATGTGTTATTTTTATACCATCCATAGTTTATGGAGAAATTTTTGACATTTCGTATGCTATTTTTAATACGAATATTTATGTTATGTTTAAACGTATTCATATGAGGAATGTATTGAACTTAATAAGTGACGGGTGGAGCCTGCTATAGCTCCTCGTTTCATCGGTAGGTCTCATGAGACAACTGGACATGGAATTGGCTGAGGCCCTTTCCCAATTTGATTTATGGTTTTGGCCGAGGCCTTAATCATTTTAGACGTCTTGGCCGAGGCCTTGACAAAATGTTTCAGAATGTCTGGCATTATACATTCCTTCATTATGAAAGTGGTTATTGATATTTCATGTGATTATTCGTCTAGTATAATATCCATGTGAGTAAGTAATGGCATTATTTTATTTTACTTTTTCCATATTATGCTGAAGTTCAAGTTCAATAAGGCTTTTGTTTTAGTTATACATTGCCTTAAATGCTTATGTTTTCTTATAAAAGTTTCCGCTATATTGTTATCCTTACGGAGCATTTGAGCTCACCCCTTTCAATGTTTTATTTTTCCCAGGATGTGAAGAAGTGTATTATGACTGACTTGCAAGAATAGTCAGCGAGGATATGAGTGTGGACTAAGGAGACCATGTTATTGTAGTTTTCATTTTTATGATGTAATGTAATGTTTACGTTTGTATCTAGTGTTTCCAAGGCTACTAAACTAATCGGTCTTTCGAGACTTGATCTTCTGTGATCATGCCAATGTTACGAAGTAATGCACCAACTCTAGGTAACTGGGGTCGGGGCGTTACAATCAAAATAGTAAAATAGAAATTATGAAATAATATAATGTTTCTTTGATAATATAATTAAATAATTGTGTTAAATATGATAAAATAAATGTCTTACACTGTGGAATGATAATAATATTTTTAACATAATATATATGATTAATCATCATTAAAATAAATATATATCACCAATTTAAATGATTTAAATAACATTTCACATTATCAAACTAGTATCATGAATAAATATATATCTGTTTAAATATTATAGTAAAATTTTATGAAATCATAATAATAATTTTTAATTGTTATAAAATTTTCCATTCCTTAAAAAATTAACTAAATAATATTTATATTTAAATTATACATTTCTATAATTTAGGAAATTATTTTAAATAAATGGTTGTGATTTTTGGAATTGACTTATTTATATTATTTTAGGTTTTTTTGGCTACTTTCAAAACATGTAGACTTTTTTGTGAATATGAATATATATGAAAAAAAATTCGATTTTCTGTAATAAAAGTTAAATAGAGGATTAATTGCAAAAGAGGTGATTTATGTAACCTTTGGAATAGTATAACATTCATTAACTACTATATTAGATTGAATTATTTATCACCATTTATTATTGAGAAATAATAAGAAACAAATTAATTTTATATGTAAAACACCCATCTCCTCCCATTACATATACTACCCTTTACAAAACCTTCTTATAAAACCATATAAGCTATAAGGTTAGCCTACTCTCTTTTTATCTTTCCATCAAAACCTCAAAAAAATTTAGAAAGTGATATGGTATTAACAAAAAAACCATTTTAATGAGCCTTGAGGGGTTTCAATGAGGAAACACCAAAATGAATAGGTAAAATTCTAAACCAATATTCCATCGATTAGTTTATTCTTCTACACCCAAATAAGAATTCAAATCACCATGACATAGAAATATTTGTATACTAAATATAATTATTATTTATTATTATGGTGTAATATCCATTTTCAACCCACTCATCACTCAATTCTAAAACGAGATTATTGTTCATAGTATATTCATAATCATTAATATGTATTTATTCATGAAAAAATAAAAAAGACCTAATGATCAGATAGAAAGCGTCACTGGTCCTTGGGAGGTATAAAGTAATAGAGACCTTGGGAGTCTTCATGAATTATGTTAACCCCCTCAGGATTCAAGGAGGTGGCATTGGAATGAAAGGTGACATCGGAGCGAGGGATGGGAATGGAATCCATGTAATCTGTGACATTATTCCCTTCTCGCCATGTGTGTGTAACTTGAATGATGCTCTTCAGTTGTTCCATGAATCTCCTAATTGAGTACATGACTAACCAAGGGATGTATCCCCTATCTAGCATGGGGTCATTAATGATCATGAGGTCTGTTTGCAAATGGGATATGACCAGATTTTTCTGATTACACAAGTCGATCCTAGTGAGGAGGGCCTTGGCCTCCCCTTGATGTACATTTTTGTAACCATAGGGAGCAGTGAATTCAAGGATCAAACCCCTCTCGAGTTCCGTAACACTCATCCTCCTCTCATGATACTATAGTTACATGATCCATCAATGTTATGATTTAAAACTTATAGTAGAGGATTCAACATTACTCACTTCACTTTCAAACCCACCATGGGAGCATCCAGCTCGGGGAATGCCTACAATATCTAGATGGAGGGAGATTCCTAATAGCCCTTGAGAAGGGTTACTATATCCAATAGAAGTCACTTGGATCAAACAATGATGGACATCCATGATGATTTTTTTACCTTGTATCTAGCTTTATTCTGTGCCTTCTAGATGCGCCAACATCCAGCACTGAGAACCGCCGAACATGCCATCTGCTCCGGGCCTTTATCCAGAGTTCCCAGGAACCATCTCTTAAGGAACTCTGACACTCAAAGCTAATTAGAGGATACCATTATAGAGACACAAAAAATATACCATATGGACATTGTCCATTATCCTTAAAAGATTAAATGTTTGGGGGACCCCTCGCATTTGTGGCTACAACACAGGCACCAAGTGGCAAGACTGATTCCCATTTTCCTAATGCTCTCATGGCAAGGGATCACCATGTTCCTAACTCTCTAGACTATAAATTTTTTTGGATGATACTTTGTTACACAATGTAAGGTCAAACAAATTTTCCTATTGAGCGTGGGGTAAAAAGATACGATAAAAGTCCTTTGTGGTGAACTTCCTAGTATGAGACAGGGTAAACACACACCTGTTTGGCTCTTAAATAATGGGGATAGAATCAAAGATGCATTTATGTCTCATGTCCAAAATTTATTCAACAAAATCTGTATACAATCTTGGCTTTTTGAAGGGAATAATGGGAGCCAAACACCCTGGTAAACTAAGCACTAAGCCCACCCAGTTGCTAGTATAGTCAGTTCATCACCACTATAAATGTTGGATTTCATTTTTTATGACCAACATCATAAATGATTTAATTGCAATTATTTTTGTTAAATATAATTTTAGAATGTAATTGTTTTATTATTATTGAATGATTTAAAACTCTTACTATTAAATAAACCCAATTATATTCTTTATGGTTGGAAAATCAAACTAAATGAAATGACCATATTTAAATGAACCAATCATCTAGATAAAATTCATGATTATTTATGAATAATTTTGGCTAATAATAACATGAAAAATATCTATAAACTCATTAAATCGATTTCATCACATCTTTTTTTTATGGGAACCAACCACAAGGACTATCATAAATATATAATAATTATATGATCATAGACACATGGGATGAAAAACTATTGGACGGTGAATATACACATAGTATCTATATTAAATGACTCCATAATTAAATAATGTCATAATAAATTTTTTTTGAATTATGATCAAAATAAAGTGTTTAAATAATATAATATTATCATTTAGGACATTAATTTACGGTGAAAAACAATTTCATACATGCGATATGGGAAATCACAAAACAAACCTCATTTCATTGGTTTATGAGTTTTTTAAATTTACATCACATTATTTTTATATTTAGAAATGTGTAATTATTATATATTCATAATATATGTCTCTTATAAATTTACCAAGATTATTATCTCTTTTAGTGAAGGGGTTAAACATGTATTTCATTAATTTCAATGTATATTTTCTCACTGATAACATAATTATATAGAGGTTTAGATCTATTAGTCCTTTAATATAACAACATTTTATTAATAACCATTTTATTTTACCTATGCTTCAATATTAAAAACCATATAGTTCCCTTTATAGTGTAATTTTATCTATTTCATAAAAGTTTCATTTTGAAGGCACATTCATGTACCAAATACTCTAACTATTCTCATGGTTTTTTAAAATTAACACCATATTTTATAACATTAAATATTTTTTCAAATAAGTACATTCCAAATATTTTATTCCTTATTATAAATGGAAATGTTATAAAATATAATTTTATTGTGATTTGAAGTACTATTATGTTACCCATTACTTCTAATGTGTATTCCTTATTCATATGCCTTATTTTTGATTATATAATTTGATAGACATATGATTTTAAAAGTTATTTGGTGTGAAACAAGATACTGCTCCAAAAATTGAATATTTTTATATCTCTTGCATTTATATGAATGAGAATAAAAAGTAAACCAAGTCTACTATGGGATTTTCCAACCTTGTAAGGTTGTATCAGTTGTGAGTCTTCAAATTTGATTATGATTTAATCTATTATGATGTTTATAAATTATTGTTATTATATGAATGTATGATTACATATTATTTATATAATTATTCTATATGATAATTCATGTACCTTATCATTTATGAGATTATTTTAGGCTATTTTACTCATATGATATGAATAAATTTCATGTGTATTCTTTTAGTTGGCCTTATAGATAACCCCTTTAGTTTATATATATTCCTCATTTTATTCAATTATGTTTTAGAATCATAATGGGATCTATCATAAATGTATAGTTTTTTTAAATAATTATGTGGTATTTTAGATTCATTTTATGGTTTTAATAACCTAGTCAACCATAGACACAAGTCCTTAGGATCCTCGAGATATACTTATTATATTTTTTGTACAAATTCAATTGATGATATATGTGTGAGGATTGAATAATTATTTTTCATATTATAGAATGGTATTTTTATTTTAGTATTAGGTCAATAATATATTATGAAAAACCCTATGGATATTTTTTTTAAAAGAAAAAATCCATAAAATTTAATTATTTATAGAGAATGTGGTATACATGTAATAGAATCATCAACTTTATAGTACATGTTTATGTGTATCAAGCACAAATGAGCCTACAGGTAATTACTCTATGAGGGATCATTGGCTATTAACTCGAATATAACCTAGTGGATAAAAATAGGCATAGTCATAGAAATTCATTTTAAAATTAAAGGGTATTTTTTTGGTATGTCCAAAATCTCATTATGAATTATTATGATGGGCTTCATTTGATTGTAAGATTAAAAACCCAATGATAAAATTAAAATATATAAAATAGATTAAAACATATAGTTTCAAATGTGAGGATATATATTTCATTTATATGTTATTACTTTTATGTTCAAATTTTCTATTTTTATTTTCTTGTTTGTTTATGAATTCTTATCCTTATTTTCCCTTTACTTTAGTTCAAGGTAGGGTATAAGAGAAGTAATTTTAATATAATAGTTTGTTTTAAATGTAATGATTTACCTTATATGATACATTAACTTATGGGATAGTTAATCAAAAAAAATATGCATGTACTTGAAAAACTCCCTCATGTTGTGAATAATAACATTAAACTTTTTGAACACCCTCTTTGACATAGGAATGATAAAGTTTGGGATGATTCCTTTATATGAAATATGCCTTCAATATTTATGGAATATTTTTATACCCTCATAAAAAATGAATATATTATCTTAATTAAGAATATATTCTCTATATTCCTATGTTTGAACAAAAAAAATTTCATAATAGTCATTTATCACCTAGAGGGAGAATTATTTCAGTGGTGAAACCTAAACAAGAATACAATTACCATTGATTAAATCCGATGCAATGAATGGTAAGGACTCATAATATTATTTATCAATAAATATTATCTAGGAACTCTCAAATTTGAAATAGGAAGGTAATTAATTGGACCAAAAGAATAAAATAAGTGTATTTTGTGGTATATGAGGAAAACATAAAAAAAAGTATTCATGATATGACTCTTCCATTTTGATGAACACTGAATCTAAGGTAGAATGATTATTTATTTTATTAAATATAAATAATTGAAATTATTTGTTGATGGAAAAATTTTAAATATTTGAGGATAATTTCCATTATACCCTTAATTATGAAATAAATATTGGTTATTATGGTTTTGCTAGGGGCTAGAGTGAATAAGGGAAAATTGAGAAAAAATTGCAAGGATGAATAGAAAAATATCATGGAAGAATTAAAATTAAACTAGAAATGTGCAAAAAGATGGGGAAAATGAATCCTAAATACTATATTATCGGAAACAATATATGTTTCATGTGTCTAATAGAAGATAGTAGGGTAATAAATTCCTATGGGAGATAAAAAATACCACATAAGTGATAATAAAAATTTAGTTTTTGATCAATCCCTAGATTGTTTTATATTTTTTCAACTAAAATAAACATATAAATTTTTTATGAAAATCCCCTATGAAAAGGGTTTTCAGATATTATCATATATTAAAACTTTTATGTCCCAAGAGAAAAAGGAAGATAATATGCTTTCACTATTAATAAAGTGGACCCAACAAATTAATTTTGAAGGATTTTAATAGTTTTTCATTCTATTAGGGATAAAAATTATTATATTTTATTTATATAAAATATTTCATTTCATGTAGGTTTAGTAAAAATATACAAACACCACATAAAAACATATGGTTTGGATTATTTGTGACAATATTAAAGAGGAAAATTATTTAAGCACATGTATATAACTCAACAACATTTTTTTCAAACTGCACCACCCAGTACAACAATACATAAATTATTTAGATGAGTTTTATGTCATACAAAGAATTTATTTATTATGGTTATAAAAATCCAGCATCAACTATCAAAATTGATAATCACACCCCATACCCCAAATCCTCGTCCTATTATGTGTATGTTTATCAAGGGATATGAATATCCTTTTGAATATCCTTCTCATGTGTGGTTTTTATTTACTTATGCGAAAATATTTATAGCTCAAATGATTGAAACAATGGATATAATCTTGCTTTAATACATACCAATTGTGAGGAACATTATTGGTGTACCCACTAAAGAGTTTTATTTTTTTTCACATTATAGAGAGTTTGATTTACCAATTGATCTTATAAATTGATCTCCACTAATATCCAATAATATATAGAGATTATGACTTGTGATATTTGAAAAACCAATGAATCACTTATAAGAGAATATATTCACGTTTTTAATATGACCCAGTGAATCCACATTGGTTGTTCTTATCCTATTATATAAAAATATTTATGGGTTAATGAGCCTCTTCATTGATTATAATGGACAAAATAAATTCATGATAAATAAAAGATATATATTCCCATATATTTATGATGTGTTTCACTATCTACATGCTAACCAATAATTATCTTAGTTTAAAGTTTAGTCAGGGTATCACCAATTAATTGTGGATTTTGATGATATTTCCTAGAATTCTCTTCAAATATGGGTTAGGCACTATATTTTCATAGTGATTCCCTTAATAAGAACTAATTTTCCATCACGTTACATGGACATAATTAATAGTTTATTTAATTATTTCCTCAATAATTGTTTTTCATCCGAGATGAAATTTCAATATGTTCCAAAATGAAGAGGGTCACAATGAAAATTTGAATACTGTGAAAATGAAAGTGTGATTGTGTAATCTATATGATGTGTACTAAAAATTTGTATTTTTTGGAGTGTGTAATATTAGTGGGGAATGTTATAACCAAAAGAGGGAAATATATGGATCCTTCAACAAAAAAGGTGTTGGTGGACTGTCCCAGAAAACATATATAAAGTAGATCCATAGTTATGTCAGAATAACTATTAATATCAAGGATTTTGGTGGAACATATCATTAATATAAAACCTATTAACCAATAATAAATTCAAGGGAGTGATTATTTCCTCAACTAAAAAATAAAATTAGATCCTAAAATAATTGAAATAGACCTATGATTTCAACAATATTGAAACTACACCCATGTGGGGAAAATTTCATTATAAATATCAATGATTTAGAAAATTTAATGGGATATGTACTAATGAAAAATGATAAATTGGATGCTTCTTCTTAAAATAATTTATAAGTTAATGTGAATAATTATCCGAAATATTATCTTGTATTAGAGGAAATGAATGTCTCTGATGATTTGGATATATTTTTTACATGGGAAAAATCATCAAATATAAAAATATTATAAGAACCTAAAATATATATTCATAATATAGAGCTTAATACTCAACAGTTAATATGGTTAGAGCTGAGAAATAAAAATTATTACTTAATCCCTTAGCATTATTGGAAGGGAAATAAAGTGGAACTTGATCTAAGTGAAATGGATCAAACAACCAATGATGTGTACTTATAAAGATCCAATGTTATTATAGTTTTAAAGGATAGAAATGGAAACCAAAATGAAATTAGAAAAATTATACTTATGTCTAATGATTGATAAAAAATCCATTATAGAGAAGAAAATACATTCTAAAAGAAATTATGTTGAAATACATAATAAAGTATAAGCTATAATAAAATAAAATTTATGATAATATGAAATTTATAATGAATAAATTGTATGATCCGGGTCATGACTATGTGTACCACGAGTGAAAAATATAGAGAATAAGATATTAAATGTTTTATAAATCTGGAAATTCCTTATCCACAATAGGAGTATAAACATGTTTTGAGAACTATAAGGGAACCATTTGTCAAAAAATATGAATACGTATGGAATTGAATATATATTAAATTTATATCTATTTAATAAATTATAGGTAGTAAAAAATTCTAAATGGGTTGATGAATCCATTAACTATACGATCATTGATATAAGAAAACATCACAACAGAACTGGTCAAAGGAATTCAAATTAAAAAAATGACGAAATGTCATATGTTTTGTGGAATACATAAAATGAAAAAAATGTAAATTAATTTAAATTCTCTAGTATTATTTTACATGATAATCATCCAAGGTAATACTTTTGAGAAGTTATGGGGATTATTTGAATAAATATATAATTTTTATCTATCAATATCTAATATTAAGGGAAAATCTATAAAATTATCCAGTATTATCTCAAAAACTTGTAGAACTCCAATATGATCAATCAATATAATATTGGCGAAAAATTTGAGTATAAAATTCTAACATGTGAGGATATGTTGAGAGAATTATTGATGTTAATCATTTTAGGCTAGGATAAAAATCCTCTTTTTATCAATTTATCAAAAAATAACATCATTTAATATTCAAATTAGATAGATCCACATTAATCCCTTTATGGAATGGGATATATAAATCCAACATGTTGTTATGAGAATGTATAACAAAATCTATTTGGACCGAAACTGGTGGATGAAATAACTAAGAACTTCATATCCATTAAGAAATACATCACATAAAAATAATGTCCATAGAAGACATATGATGATAACCATTAGTGAAACCAAGACTTTTAAGTTAGTGATTATGTGATTATTTCTATACATAAAACTGTAAATGAGTCATAAGTTTTACGATTATGGTAATGTAATATCCTTGGTATATTTGACCCATTGATATTCTTGATTGCATCAGAGTCGTACCCTGTTGACTTAATATCCAACCAAACATGTCCAGAGTACATGATGTGTGACATATATCCCCCATTATGATATAAATTTAATTTCTCTCACATATAATAAATTATGGTTGTATTGTTTACAAATGATATCACTAATATGAAGCTAAAAGTTATTATTTTATATTATATAGAAAATATTGTATACATTATGAAAAAAAACATTGTTAATGTACTTTTGTGGAATCATAATCATCAAAAGGAAACATGGGAAAAAATATTCAATGAATAAAAAATGACATCATTTTATCTTATAAATATTTGAAAAAATATTATTGGTGACTAATTTCACTATGGGGGAAGAGTGTAACAACTTAAAAACCATTTAAATAATTATAAATTTGATGAGAAACTGTTATGTTATTGTTATGTTTTACAATATATTATTACTGAAATTCATTTTTAATTTATAGGGACATTAAAAATAATGAAATAATAAGGAATATAATATCTAGGAATAATACAATAAGAGAGATTAAAAATACAGAAGCCCATATCAATATAAACTACATTTTCACAAATTTTCCCATGAAATTCACTACACCCAATAAGTCTATAAAAAAATACATATCCGGAAAATTATATAAATTGTAATGGGATTTATTGATCCTTGTATGAGAAGAATGTATTGATATTGTATGAGAATGGTGGAGGGTATATATTGTGTAAAGATAAATATTCCAATGGGGATCCAACCATTACATAGTCATAACTAAACCATTATTATGTACCCATTATATGGGTTTTTATTAATATTATGCCCATTGGAATAGTAATCCAACCATTAGAATTTAATATAACTATTAGGAATATTAATAATCCCAGTTTAATAGTCCAATAATATTTATAAAAAAATATAATGTGTTTTTATTATAATATTATTAAATAATAATGTTTAATATGATAAAATAAATGCTCGACACAATATAATCATAATTATATCTCTATATAATATGTATGGAATGTATTCTTTAGAATAAGTTTTTTTTAAATTTAATTTTATTTAAAAAATTAACTCATAGTAAATGGGTTCATGAAACAATATGTATTTGTATAAATATGATAATATAACGTTATGAACCTATTTTTAATTTATTTAAGTGTTAGAAATTTGAGTGTTCAATAAAACCTATTTTATAGTAAATAATTATCTTATATACATTATAAATTTTAATTTTATAAAATTATTATTAATAAATTGATTTCATTTATGTATCATCACATCGAAATAACATTAGAGTGATTTTTTGGTATTTTTCTAAAAAATGTTGAAGAAATAGTGAAATGTAATATATGAAATATAGTAAATTTTATTATTATAAGTATAAATCATGATTAAGTTTATATAGGGTCATGTAAACAGCTATCATATTTGACTCAAATGTGAACACTATTATATTTATTAAAAATATTAATCACTATTGATTATCAAAAACAATAATAACAAACTAATTATTATCATAATAAAATATCACATGTATCCTCCACATGTAAATATAACCTGTAACCACTCATTCAATTTATAGCTTCTATGTATAGGATATAACAAAAAATATTCACAATTTATTTCCCAAGATTCCTCTACACTTAAATAGAGTATCATCCTTAACAAAAGTTAATCCTATATAGTCTTAATGGGTATCCATGTGGATACTCCCAATTGAATAGTTAAAATTCCTAACATAGTATTTTTATTATTTTCTTCTTCTACCTCTCTCATATTAATTATATCCACATGGAAATATTAACAAGCCTATCATAAATATTATGATATGTAGTTATTATATTGGATAATAATTTTTATACCCTTTAATAAATTATTTCCATGATGATTTTTTTTTCATATTATGGTGGGTTCACCACGAGATATTTTTTTACACTATATTATTCATTGATTATTTAAATTAAATTATTATGATTTAAAATGAGTTATGTAGGAGTTTTTTTTTTATTTTTCTAAATCTAGAATTGTTAAATACTCTTAATGTGAAATAATTTCTACTTTATCATGGTCCGAAAACAAGAATTATTGAAAAAACATATATAAATAAAAGAAAAACTCTCAAAATCATGCTTATTTATGAATAAATTTGATTTCTATGATACTTATACTCATTTTCAATCTAATTAAATCTATTTCACCACATACTTTGAGTTATCAAACAAATCCTTATGATCTATTATAGTTACATAAAACTATAATTACCTTGGAAAGATTAGCAAAATTTCCATGATAAAGTGAATGTACATGTTGTATATGAGGTTAATGAATATAAAATAAATAAATATTAATAATAAATAAATTATAGGAGAATTATAATAAAAAAAGTTATTTAAAAATCCAGTTTTTTTATTCAGGATGATTAATGTAAGTGTAGAATAAATCAAACTCAAAGGTTAGTGAACTCTCTGAAAAACCCTATTTTAATTAGGTTATTACATTTTGGAGTCTCAATAACATTATATCTCTATAGAAAATAATTTAATTCTTTTAAATCTTATATATACTCATGTTACAAATTTTACATTATTATTCTATATTTTTTCATTGTTATACAATGATTTATTTCAATTTCTAATAAAATCACTAAAAAATAATCTTATTAATGGGATATCTTATATACCTTAATTATATAATGTCAAAAACATTAAATTCTTTTTAACATTTCAAAACATCATAAAATAATTGTTAAACTTTTTGGAATTCCTCCAGACTAAAATAATTATATTTTACTTTCTTCATCAAATTTCATCTATAGATTCATTAAAATATTATTTTGTTGTTTCATTTCTTAACCCAATCCTCTACTATCTATTCTTAATTTTTCAATTAAATTCCATATTTGACACATTGGATTATTAATTATAATAAATAAATATATCACATTTAATATTTTTTACCTCTTTTGATTATTTAGAAAATAAAATATTATTATCCTTTCATGGATGATAATGGAACCCATTACATCACATGGATATATCTTATGATTATGATTTATTTTCATTTCCATTGTGTGGAAAACCTTCATATGTACCGTTAATGATTAGAGGTCCTATATAGTGATCCAATGTATTTGGTAATGATTATATGTCAAAGTACTTTTTAAATGAGATTATGAAATAATCCTAATCTATTTTAGGACTCTAGGAACCTTGTTATGAAGTCTATATAGTGAGACATGAATTTTTCTTATGAATTCAAGTATTATAATGTTTTCTCATTTAAAAGGTTTTCTGATATTATTATCAACTAATATTGAAGACATTATTTCATTATATTATTCAGGATTTTTTTATCTTTTATTATATAATGTTTTATTATTTGACTCACATACTACTGTTTGTTAACATGATAATTCACAGACTAGGCTTTATAGCTTACCCTAGTAATTTATATATGACTGTGGATATCCAATATAGTTTTTCAAGATCAATGGTATCTAGGATAACATTATGCTGTTTAATATATACAATTTATTGTTTTCCTTCATGCTGTTGATTTATGAACATATATTCCCTACGAAACTTGGTTTGGGAACCATTGGGTTGTGATTATTGGATATTTATGTTAACAAGCATTTAATACTAACTTTTAGAGGCGTCTGTTATTAAGAAAGATACATATTATGATAATATATTTTAATTCAGTTCATAGTGGTGTGATATATAAATCAACCTGAATCAATTTTAATTGTGATTTAGGTATTATCAAATATATCACAATACGAATGATTATTGGGGTTATACTTGATGAGTGGAACATACTCTACGGTATGGTACTCCCATGGTCACGGGTTAATGATTCGTAATATGTCTCCCATATGTTTTTTTGTGTTTATTAAACCACTATATAAATAGTTAATGAGAATTTTATTGTTAGAACATTAATTTGGAATCCCCTATACCTAACAAGGCACATGTCATCCATAGAGTGAATAGAGTTTTGATCTACCCAGATAGATGATCAAGTAAAAATTGATCCACATACCCTCTATGAATATATTCATGAACACAATTTAGTAATGTATCATTTCAATGATTATATGGTCCCCTGTCAGGGGTTTGGTTCTCCAAAAATCATTAATTTTTTAGACATGGTTCCACTAATAGTGTAGATTAGATTAATTGAATTTGATTTATCATGGTATCTTGGATTGTTAGGTAACATGGGTGATGAATATCCTTATGAATTTTTGATGTTAATGATTCATACTTGTTATCCCTAGTTCTATTATTCGACTTCATATATAATATTATTTTAATAATCATGTTACTCTTTCATATGTGGGAAATTATTTAAATGTTTGGTTCTACGATGGATGTCCCTAACTTAATTTTTTCCATTACAGTTTTCACATTGTTTTTACAAGTGTGTATATATGCACTTCCTGTATGGTTATTTATCGTACCTGATCCAAGTCTTATAGAGATGATAGATGGTTTTTAGAGAATTTTCTAGAAATGGTGTTAGTAGAGTTGGATACTAGTGTTTCTTAGAGGTGACTATTGGAGAACAAATTCAAATCTAGAGTTTTTCATTGATAGGACCCCTCCCCACATTTATTTTGGTTTATTTTAGTGAGATATTTTTCTATCTTTACTATACCTAATTATAATTTTTTTGTTATGAAATCAATAGTTATTTATGGATATTAACATGCCACATATTTTTTAATATGTTGTAATTGGTTATATTTATATCATTATATTATTTTTATCCTATTGTAAAATTTGTGATTTTGTATATATATATTAGCTTTTGGTTTCCCATCTAGTGTTTTGTTCATAATTAGTCTAGGGACAGGCCCCTATCGCATTTGATATGGGATTGGGGGTGGTAAACACAAATTAATATAGGCCCAGGTATAATCTATATGGGTTGATTCATGCTATAGTTCTATCATAGTTGGGGTTTCCTATAGAATATGTATGGAATTCAGTGACTTTGATGATTTAATTGGTATTTCATTGAAACAATTTCACTGTTTCCTGATTTTGGATTTCATGCCATGGAATCTAGCATTTATATAATGATATATATATCAATTCATATAAAATATTATAACTGTAATTTTATCCCAATTCTCTAAAATACCTATTGTTTAGAACATTTAATAGGTAAATGCATTATATGAGGATCCATTTTTAATTTATGAGTCTCCCATGGGTTTTATCCAAGAATATTATTTAATTGTCAGAGTTCATTTTGTCAAACAGAAATATTCCACCTCACTAGTATCTAGTAAAGATCCCACGGAAGTGAGGCAACATTCAACTATTAGTGAGAAGTACTCATTTCAAAAAACAACCTAGCAATAATATTTAATCCCAAATTAATCCAAGAGACAAATCCTTGGGGTGAGAGGGTAGCAATACATTTTTCTTTGGTAAATTGAGAATACCCACTACACAAATCCATCATGTACATCCATCCACCTCATTACTAGAAGATATTTCTTGTTAGGCTAGATGAGGATGTGCATAAAATGATTGTGATTTGTGAGTTTCAATGAAACATACCACTTATGTATTACATTGATCATGTTCCTTATGAATTATAAAATTGCCACTATGTTCTGATTTTGGTGTTCCAACATGTTTATATAACCTCTCATTATATGGTACAAATTGAATATAGAATTCTTTATCATATAATGATTCCCTAGTGAACATAGATCACCTATAACCATATTATGTAAAAGCTTACATGCATATACATTGGTAACATATTTTATAAATCATATAACCCAGTTATGTTGTGGTATGTATATATGTAAGAACAGTTAGAGTTTTAGTTGGGAAAATTTTATTTGTTTTAGTAAGTGTTGAGGTTCAATATCCTCAAGAGATATTTCCTAGTGATTACTTATGATTTATTCCATTGATAATGGAAATACGAGCATGACCTTTGAAGAGAGGCCAGAGATGGTTATGTACCTCTCTACATCCCATCATATACTATGTACATATAGATGGCCATTCTTATTGAATTATTTTTATTAGATTAGATCTAGGTAGGTGAATATGGGGGATGTTGTACAGTGGTAGAGTCATTATCTGTAGAATGATGTTAGAAGGTGTCTAGGGAATATCACTAGAGGCGTAATAATGTATAGACATCGAATAGTTGACCAAAAGTATAAAATTCATAGGTAGATTATTTATAGACAAAATATGAACTTTCTATTACTACAGTATATGATGACTCATGGGATTGTTCTTGCTGACATGATGTATAAAATAGGTCTGCTAGGGGGGGATTTTCTCCATGATGGAGGAATTAGCATAATCATGTAACACTATAATGTTTATTGAGAGGTCTTCAATGAGTTATCGATGTTAGAAGAGCTATATGTACACTTAGAGGAGGATATAGATGTGGATTTAATTATTATCTTTAAAAAGCTACATCACACAGTGATAGTACATATAATTCATAGGGAGATATCATGTATATAAATTACCATATTTTTGAGAAAGAGGGTTACAACCGAGGACCTATTACTTTAATTTTATGTTTGATATATGTATTCATAAAATTAGAAACTATACTAATTGATTACAAATTGATCCATTATTCTCTTATTTGATACCAAGATAGAAAGTTATTGATCATCTATGATACCTAAGACCAACCTATCTGACTGGAGAAAAAAATGAGAAGTGATCACATTCATAACCTCATTATTTACTGATATAAGTTTACACATAGAGGACAGAGGCTCTTATGGGATCTCATAGTGTAAATGATGAATTATAATATCACCATCTTCAATATGAAATATTTATCTAATTTAGAGTCTATATGAACAACTATTATTTTATAGTGATGCGTTATCAAGTGGATGTATTGAGGTTTTCTATCATTACAGAGTGAAACCATTATTTTATATTTTCATGTCTATTTTCGGGGAAACTTTAGCGGTCCACACATCAATTACCTGGTTAGGATAAATTTTGGTAGATTTTTTGGATGAATATCTTCCTATAATCATAATAGATGGCATAAAAATCTTCTTGTATAGTATTTCTATATTTACCAAGGGTTAGGAGATCAACTTCTCTATTGGGTTTCACCTTAGGACCACTCCGATTTCATCCCTATCATACCAGATAACATATACTAATATTAGGGATATAATAGGGGACCTATCAGATATTATAGTTAAATATTATAATAATGAGATTTTATACACATTAGAATCTAATGAATTGTTAAGAAACAATATGGATATGATTTTTAGGGATTATATTTACTATATTATTTCTAATAAGGTGAATATCAATGGAAAATACCTTTTTTGAAATATTAGTCACATCTAAAAAAATATTAACTAAGATATATGGTTGTGGAAAACTTAACATATATTTATTAATCAGGACAATCTTGATCATGCAGAGGATATCATAAGGATAGAATTATATTTCCACCATAGAAATTTTGAGGTTCATATGATTCCATTAGGTGTTACCAAATCACATGCTTTGTTTAGGGTCCTAATGAATTTGATATATGAGCTTCACATAGACTATTTTTTTAGTTTCATTAATTAAATCTTGTTTTATGAAACATACATTGATGTAAATTATGAGAATCTGACGATTATCATTCACTTTATTCCGGGTAAACCTCCTAATTAAGACCTTCAAATTTGTTTTCATTTTAGTGGAACACCTCTTTTTAATTTTCATCTTAGAGGGTGTTATAGATTTATAGAGAGAAAATATCATGGTAGTGATTTCATGGGATCCAAATCAGATGTTTTTTTATGAGTGGATATATCATGTGAAATTTGGATAAGATGAGATATGTATTAGTATAAATAACTAGTATTTCAACACATATAACACCCTTTAACCAAATGGGGATACCCCATATTATGTATGAGTCGTTTTAGAGCAATATAATGGTCTTGTGGTAGATTTTATATGGTTATTGTTTTATATTTTCAATGGATTTAAATGATTAAATGGTGTGAAAATATGAATGGTTCTTTGATGATGTAATTGTTTTTAGTTATTTTATATGAGTGTATAAAGTTGATAAGACATGAGAATAGTTAATTTACCCATTATTTAGAGTTGATGATGATAGTATTTTCCCTAATGAAATATATAAATGACTTTCTCATTGAGTTCTTTTAAATTAACCACTCTAGTAATGAGTTGAAATTTTAGTCAATGGCTGTCAATAAAGTAGGTAATTGATGACCACACACTGAATGGGAAGTCTAGAATAAGTATTGTTGAATATTATTGAAATTTTCCTTTCACAGTAGAGAAGAAAAATATGATCTAAGGTATTATTATCATTTTTTAATGTTGTTAATTTCTATTAAATTTTTGGAACATATTCATTACATGAAATATTAATTACATTATGGTGAATTTATTTTGACTACTTTATAAAAATGGTGACTGAAAAGTTTATAATAATGTCTATAAAGTCATAAATTATGGATGGATAAACACATTTGTTATTAACATTGTAAATATATTTTATGTAACTTCATAGGGGGTTTATGGAAAGAAGTTGTAATAAAAAGAGAAAAAATGGGGAAATACTAGTTGAATAGACGGATTAACGAAGATAGGGGCTATAAGATCATGGCTAATAGGCTTATGATCATTTGAATTGATGTTATTGTAAGAGTATGAAACATATTTTTTATTCTATACCATTAAAAAGTTATATTATATATGGAAGCTAAAAATATATAATTAGTTGATTCTTGGATATGTTTTCTTCATTAATTAGGCATAAAAAATCTTTTGATTGTGATTATTATAGTCACATATATGAATAATATCCTCAATAAAATATTGAAAAACTAGGTAATTAGATTCTGATCATCAATGTATTCAATATCATGTTTATATAAATGTAATCATGAATCACACTGAAGTTGGTTGAAGGATGAAATTGGTGGATCTATGTTTCCCAAACATAAATAAGTGCTATTGAAATTGGGTTTGATGAATATATACAAAATATATAATATAGTGACATGTAAAATGATCAAAATGAGATGCGTTTGGGATATTTCGTTCATGGTTTTAATGAAAATAAAATAAGTACAATGTATTTAAAATAAATATTAAAATTTCATCAGATATAGATTATTAAAGAATAGTGTATACAAAAACACAAGGGCATTATAAAGAAGAATCCAAATAGATGTTTAAGAATGATTAGATAGTGATTTTGTAACAAATTAATTAGATAGAGGAAGCTTGTGAAAATATCTGAAGATAGATTTTTGAGTCAAGAAATCAAACATAGGTTTGTGGTCGAAAAAATCATCCATATTTTTTTGATTATAGACATCATATATATGTTTTTGAGTAGTGTAAATGGATAGGAGATTCCAATCAACGTTGTATTGGATCAAAGTATCCATATAATGCCATTCGAAGAAGGTATCTATGTGATGTTCATCTCAATGTTTTTAAGGGGAATGGAATCATATATATGTCTCTAAGTGATATCATTACAAATAATGTAATTAAAACATTGTACATTTTATTACAGTTACACTGAAAAAATTTATATGTAGTCATCCGATAAAATATGTTGGAAAACCTGTTGAGGTTAGATTCAACATAGATATCTGATTAAGAGGATTTTTATGAAGGATAACTAGATGTAGTATTAGTATAAGGATATGTTATTTTAAATAAGAATCATTCAAATATGTTCCTAAAATGTTTGAGAAGAAAATTACTTTTAAAAAAATAATTTGGTTTTTCAAATTCATAAATGTGATGATGCAATGTTGGTAATTCAATGAGATAAAAATCATTAAGGAAAAAATGTGATTCTTAATGATATTATGGGAGGATTGATGAATATAGTCAAATATTAGATTATGGATATTTGTGTTGAAGATCATTTATTCCCATATTTTAGGAAGTCTAATTATATTAAAATAATGAAATACTTGAGTGGAATACTCAAATATGGAGGATAGAAATTAATTTTTATGTTCCCACTTATACAATAGCATTAATAGAAACTACGAAGTTAATAAGGGGACATGATTTTTTGGGATATGGTGATGAGAGTTAGTTTGGATATTCCCATTTTTTACTAAGTGAAATGATGACATGAATTACCAATAATAAATATTTTATATTATTCTATTTTTGGTGAATGTTTTGGATTATTTGGTTTCTTGTGGTAATATTCCCAATATAATGAAACCTAATAGAGTAATGAATATACATAATAAGTAGTGAAGGTGTGATTAGAATAAATAGTAATCATATAATATATTATTATATTAATTGGTATTATATGAACATTATCAGACAAATTCAATTAGACAAACAATATTAGATGGAGAGGGTTTCTAAGAACATGAACTAGATAGGGAAGTGAAGAATCTGACAGATAGGTTTTATATAAAGGAATTACAAATGTTCAAAAGTATTTATCGAATAGTAAGAAATGTTTTTTATAAAATTAATACAAGAGAGTAGGAATATTTGTTACTAGTATACAACTATTCATGTAATTTAAGAGAAAGAAAATCATAGAAACATTGTAAAATTATTTTGAAGTAGGAATTGGTGAATGGATTTCATATTGTACCAATATACATGAAAACATTGATGAATATCTACATAGGTAGTGTAAATAGGTATAATGTTGTTGTAGTTAGACTAATAATTTTGTATTCTATGGATTTAGGATTTTTTTAACATCACCCTCTAAGTGTGTACAAAAGCACACTCTGGTTATTGATTATTTCATTAGAAACCATAGTAAATTTGTAAAATTATAGTGTGTAATAAATATACTAGTCTTAACCTTATATTATAATCAATAACTACTCTTCTTGATCTATGAATGATGTAAAAATATCATGCATCACTCATCAAATGTTTTTTTATAGTAGCATATGATAATGAATAAATAATCTGAAAATAAATATCCTAAAATTTCTAAGAGTTTTAAAGATAAAATGTTTTATTTTTTGCAGATAGTCTACAAGATGATTTACACCACCCTTATTAGTTTTATTCTTATCCCAATGTGGTCCTCAAAAGTAATATTCAAGGTATATTTCACCACTTTTTGATAAACTTATTTCGAACACCATCTCAATTTATGTTTTCTTTTTTTTCTTTTTTTTATAATGATGATATGTTTTTTACATATTTATTTATCTATTAGTATTATCTAATTTCAATGAATATATTATGAATGAAAATTTTAAATTGAAAATAATAATGAAGAATATTTATTTATAATATCAAGGGGAAGAAATAATTTTATTATATCTATTCCATGAAACAAAAAAAAGATCGATTGGGACAAGAATGTGAAGTATAGGTGGATTAGATTACTACCAAGGAGTAGGAAAAAATTCCTACCCCAATAGAATTATATAAATCAAGTGACATAGAGATATTTTAATATTATCATGCAAACTATCCTTAGGAAACATAACTTATCATAAGTCTCAATGATGATCAATCAAGGTATTTTCCCGAAAATTCAATTATTTGATTGAAAAATATTATTAATTTATTACAATGAGACATTATATCTTGTTTTTTGAGTTTTTTAGTTAATACAAGAAGAGACCGATAACCTATAATATTAATAATATAATATGTATAATGATTTTTGAAAGTATACTAGAATGCATAAATATATATATGAATAATGTATTTTTTATGTTAGTAAAATTGAAGCCTGAAATATTTAACTCAAAATTTTTAAAATAACAATCAAAGAATTTGAAGATAATAATAGAGTAAAAATTACACAATCATGAAATATTTTTTCACATGAATAAAAATAAAAAATAAAATGAATTTCTAGGATTTACAAATTGATACCAAATCCAAGATGATGAAGGAAAATTAATTATTTCTAAAAAAATATGAGTTTAGATATATGTTTTTGAAGTTGACATAATGAAGAGGTTTTGTGAATAAAACAATATTTTGAATGAGGTTAAAAAAAACCTTAAATTTGAAATTCTCAAAATTTGAAATTTAGAAAACTAGTCTTGATAAATAACATATTTAGTCTTCAAAAAATAAGGATAATGCGAATGAGGCTAAAACACAAAATAACTAATCTGATAATAAAAGTAATCAAAACTTTTATAAGATGATCTTGAAATCTATTGATGATATAATTCAACCATCTATTAAGAAAGTGTAACCTTATATATCATATTTTAGTAATGCATAAATATCTATTTTCAGTAACATGTTAGGTTTGATGGGATAATATATACTTCTAAGGAAAAATAAAAGTGAAGAAAATAATATAACTATGTTTATGGTGGGTAGAATATTTATGGAAGACATTTCTTCATTAATATCCAAAAACATATAGAGGATAACTAAATAATAGAAAAATCATTTCTCTAAATACTCTAAATAGTATATAGTAGATATAAGAGTAAGAAGATTTTTGGGACAATATTGGTGCGACAATAAGTTCAATAATTGTGAATTTGATTATTTTTACAATACACTTAATAATAAGGCACAAAATAATATCATTTAAATGGTGATATTTCTAGAAATAGAGAAGTTGTTCTATATATTAAGATTATTCTATATTCATTAAACTAAATCTGTCAAAATGGCCCAAATGCCTTCAATTTTATTATTTTTAATAATCCACCATTCAAGGGGTGTGTTGGAACCCTTACAAGGTCTGAAGTCTTATAGAAAATTACATGACCTATTAGTCTTAAAGGGAATCACCCACACAAGAAAACATGATAGTATGTCCTTGCCATCGGTGCCAGGATTGTACAGATTTTCATAGGATAACTAATTGAGAAACATGACTTTAGATGGAGAACCAGAGTTAGTGGAATAGATAACTATATTGGAAAACATTATATAAATAATTTTGCATCATATAATGTTATTGAATTTTTTTAACTAAAAAATATAAAAAAAGGATTATCATTGGTGATGTAATTGAAATTATAAAACAATTACATTTATAAGTAATTAATTGATTTTGGATTATTCTCAATGCTGGGATCCTAAAGCACATATATTATAGAGACACAACATTTAAAGGATTATAGGAAACATATCCTTTATGTAAAGTAATTATTAATGGTTTTTCTTTCGTAATAAATCTACATTGGTGGCTAAAATAAAAGATAAAAATAAGGGAGAAATTGAATTAATAATTATTATAACAAATGTGAATCTATAAAATGATTCTATTAATATTATGATGTTGTTTATTATAATTTTTTTAATATATCTGTTTATGTGTCTATTGGATATTTATGTTATGTTATTCTAAAACTATTCTTTATCATAATTGGTTTCCACAACCAAACATATTATTAGAAAACCATTGATGAAATGATTATGAATATTCCATTATTTTTGTGAGTAGTTGAATTTATAATGATCAATATTTTTTCAAAAATCACTTCTTATTTATTTATACACTAATCATGGATCTAATATATTAATTGATAAATGATTAGGGAAATATTCTTTAAGAATTAATTGAAACCATTTTCCCACATACATTGTCTTTATTTACAATAAGGGGAGAATGATTTTTCAAAAATTGAAGGGAGATAAATATAATAATGTATAATATATTGAATTATTCATTATAAAATATACACCAATAAAATTTATAAAAGTTAGAAAGGGGGATATTGAAGATCCCACTATGTGAGTCAGTTGAATTTCATGTCAATTTTTGTCAATGGTTGTCCATGAAATAGTTCATTGATGTGAATATTTTTAAGTGGTTTTAATAAGAAGTTTCATGGAATATTTTTTGAGGTATCAGGGATTGTTGGAGAATAAAAATAAGTTCCCATGTTCCACTATATAGGAAAAATATTTTTATGTTGATGGATTGATTTGGAATATATTTATTACATCATATATTTACTATATTATGGTGCATGTTTTTTTTACTAATTTGATAATATTTTGTAGATTTACTAGTTCATCATAATATCTATATCATGACAATTTATGGTAGTATAAGAAAAATTTTCAAAATTATGATGTTTTTATAATAACACCCTTATGTTGTTTTTAGATAGATATTTTGGGAAATAGATGAATAGATAAATAAAGAGGAGAAAAATAGTTATAGGCAACTAGACAAACCACACATATTGATCTTCCAAGTGACTGATATGATTAGAAGACATATAAAACTATGTATGTATCTAACTATATTTAGATTCTATATTGAATAAGGATGTTTGATAAAGGAACCTAGTTTATGTATGTTCATGTTTTCCTCATTGATTAAACGTCAAAATGCCAAATGGAATTGAATCATGTTATTTCATGGAAGAATAAAATCCTCTCTGATGCAATGAATAATTAGGTGTTTCTTTTATTTTATTAATTATTCTTAAGATTCATGTTCATATGATTGTATTCATGATTGTAGATAATTTTTGTGGAATGAAATATGATGATGAAATGTATATATTTAAATAAGAGATGCGTTTTTGATATTAGGTTCGACAAAGAGCTATTATTAGTATGTTTACTAGACTTGAACAAGGATCAAAGTGAGTTGTTTAAGGAATTTTAGGTTCAGGTTGAATCGATAAAAATAAAAATGATATCCATGAAATGAATATTTCATGTCCATTCAACAGTGTTTTATGATGTATTACTGACACAGAAACTCATGGTCATTGGACAAAGGGAGAATAATAATATCAATTATCTATACTAAACTACGCTTCTCCATTGCTAATGTGTCACCATACCATGCTTCCACGTCACCCTAATGTATCTTTTACTCCATCAGAACCCTCAAAAATCACCCACTCTGATCAGGAACTTCCTCCTCCTCGTGCTCCCATCCAAGAAACCCTCCGAAATTTCCCTCTCCCCACTCTCTGATTCTCGCTCCCCTCCCCAAATCCACACTCCCAGCTCGCTGATTCCCAATTTTCACCCCAAATCCATTCTCCATACACTCCGATTCTTGATCCCCTCCACAAATACCCTCCCCAGCTTTTTGATTCCTACTACCCTCCCCAAATCCACATAGTTCCCTCTCCCCTCCCCGATTCCCCTCTCCCGCTCCGCTTACTGATTATCCCCTCCAGCCCGTACCGCTCCAGCTCACGATTTTCATCGCCTACTCCAACACTTCCTGGTGGATTTCATCTCCAAGAAGGTTTTCTAAGTATAACACCTCTGATTTTTTCTAAAATGTCGACTATTCACAGGTTAGGTTTTCAAAGCCCATGTCAACTCCTCATTCGAATTCATAAATTCTGCATTGTAAAGAATCATTACCCATACAAACCCTATCATTTGGTATGAGCTTCATTTAGAATCCCAGTTCATAGAAAAACAAAATTACATGCCTCGTTATGGAGATATAGAATAAAAACGGGATTTCATCAATGACTTTCCATTTCAATGGCATGTGATGCGAGAACCCAGTTAAATCGAATTATGGATCTCCTTCTAAGCTCGAAACCAGCTCGACTTGGACAACCTGCATTAATTTCCCTCACATAGTTCAGATTCAACTGAAATGTCTCATAGAACCTTGTCCTCCATATCCAATTTTGCATCCAAAAAACTAATCTATGGTCAGTATTGTATTTTTTCACTACTTCAATAATTTTTCTTGATTTCAGATATTTATTTTCCTATATGTTATTGGATTGGTCATTTATTTATCTTGAATTTTCATTTTTTAGGTGTTGACCTCCTCCAAATAATCTCTAAACTGTTGAGATATTGTTATTTTTTGTATATTTGGACTAACAATCGGTAAATAGTATTATTCTAGACAAATCCTTATTATATAATTTAGTATCATCATACCTTTCGTCATCACTTTTCTTATATTACTAATGAATGCCATAAATTTCATATTTTATATTATTTTTCTATCACCAAATAGACCTTCTTTCATCATACAGGTGGTGGGAATACTAAGGTCATTTATCTTCATTTCCTAAGGTTCCATTTTTCATAATTTAACTATGTTCCATATGTGTTTTTTAGTGCTTTCAATACTAGATATTTCAAAAACTATTGCTATTAATGATATTGATAATAGTTCTTTCAATCTCTTTTTTGATGCACACAATTCAACTATATATTATTCCTTAATTTGTTTTCATATAGGGGGAATGTATTTCTCTTCAAATGCATTCATTTTTCATGTTGGATTTTTTTACTTTCTATTATTTTCTCACATGACTTGAACAATTAATTACATAGCACTATAGATGTTTCATATGAATTCTTAGGTTTACGACTTTTTTTCTCTAATTCCTTAATGCACTATCTTGATGTGGTTTTGATGTTTTAGACAGACTCCAAAAATGAAAGATAAAACCAGTTCAGTGGAATCTTTATTCATGTTATACTGCATTTTATTAATTTTAGTATGTGACAAAATATTTGTGAATGTTTAGGATACATTGTATGTATAATTTGGGATTAAATTTATAAATTATATTTAAATTTACCGACTGTAGTGATTTTTTTTATATATTAGATAAAGATTGATTTTTTGAGATGTTGGAATAGAAGTATCTAGTAATTAAAGTTCACAAACTATGTATTCTGTAACCCTAGATCATTATGGGACCATAAATTAATGAGGAATTATTTATTTCATTGTTTTTTATAATGTCAAATTGTGCCATATAATTATGCATGATCCAACAATTATGACAAGTTTATTGAAATTTTTCCAATATTATCTTATTTTTATTGGTACATGCTTCTAATTCAAATTGGGTGGGGGCATGAGGGTCTTGAAAGGTTTCTTTGGTACCACAACATGGTATGGAATTAAAATCACTCCAACACTTTTTTATGATAAATAGTTTTTCTATAGTCAAAACATATGATTTTCTATTTTCTATTGGAAACATTCTTAATGATTCATATTCAATTTGTACATTCATGTTTTAATAAAGACAGAAAAAATGGTTATTAAAGATGTTTTTTCCATTCATCATTTATCATTCAATAATCAATGCAATGTTTCCTCCCATTGTACAACCATTCTAGACTAGACTTCTCATTGGGTTATACACTTGCTTGGGCTCGATAATTAAGGTCACCCATCAAACACAAGCTATGATGATTGTATTGATATAGTAATGACATTTATGGATCTTTGAATATGTATTACATTATGTGTATTTTCATAGTCTATATGCACTTATTATATATAGAGCTTCGAAGTTGAATAGAATGGTGACATTTATTCTCATGCTACAGAAAAGATTAAATCCGTCTTAATATATATTTTTAATTATTTATCATGTTTTCAGGTCTTCTAAATTGGTTGAGAGCTCCATTTCGAAGATTCATGGAATGGGTGAATGTCTTGAATTAGTGGAAAAAATATGGAATCCCCTCTGTCTATCCATTAGTTTCCACTATTCACAAGAGCTTTAACACCAGTAATACATCACTCTTGACATTGAGTTAAGAAACATCAACCTCTAATATGTCTTCATCTATTTGTTTTACTTTCATGTTGTTAGGTATTATGAAGTGGTTGAGGGATCTCTGTTGATGCTGCTTAGCATGGGAGAATGTCTCCATTAAGGTAAATGATATCAGGCCACCCCTCCGCTTACCCATGATTGGTCTCTGTTCATGCAAGATTTAAAAACAATAACCCAGGTAGATGTTTTTTTATTTTCACTATCTTCTATTTTGATTCGATCACTGGATTAGACAATACTATTTTTTTGCAACATCATTTTCATTGTATCATTAAAACACAATTCAGTTTTTTTCTCATTTTTCAATTTGTAAACATCAAATTACTTATTCAATAATTATACTGGCAAGTATTTTTTGCAACTTATTGATTTAATTCATCTCTTAATGTACATAAGTATGTTGATTATGTTTTATGATGATGATGTAGTGCAACGGACAGTTACAATGACTCATGATGCAATAGATAGTTACAATGACACACGATGCAACATCACATGCCATGCCTATGAATAGCATTGCCATTTAATGGAAAAAATAAACAAGAAGACTTCCAAAACTGATTGACATTAAGTGGCACATTTTCAAGGTATCAAAAGAACCTTCTTGAACCTATTTTTTCAAATTAGTTTATAGGATACATGAAATTAGTTATAACAAATATAACACACACAGTTATCCATTCTTATTAGTATAGGCTTTACATTTTACAGTTTTTTCAGTTTCTTTTTAATTAGATATATTTAACATCTGTGTCATCCACCATCTAGATGTGGTCATCCAATGAAACATAGATTCACAATATTGGAAAAAATGAAGTTAGAATGGTGACATTTATTCTCATGGTACACCAAAATTCAATCTGTCTTCATGTATTTTTTTTTAATTTAATATCATATTGTCAAGTATTCTAATGTGGTTGAGAACTACCTTTCAAAGCTTCTTGGAATGGGTGATTTCCTCGAATAAGTGGAAATAAAAATATAATCCCCTCTTTTTATTCATTACTTTCCTCTATTCAGGAGAGATTTAAAATCGAAAATACATCACACTTGACATTGAGTTAAGAAACATCAATATCCAATCAATATTTTTTTATTATTTTCACTTTCATGTTGTTAGGTCTTATGAAGTGGTTGATGGATCTCTGTTGATGCTTCTTAGCATGGGTGAATGTCTCCATTCATGGAAGTGATATCTGGCTACCCCTACACTTACTCCGGATTGGTCTATGTTCCTGCAAGCTATAAAAATAATAACCCAGGTAGTTTTTTTTTATTTTCACTATCTTCTATTTTGATTACATCATTGGATTAGACAATAATATTTTTTTATTATCATTTTCATTGTATCATTAAAAAACAATTAAGTTTTTTTATCAGTTGTCAATTTTTAAACATCAAATTACTTATTCAATAATTACAGTGGTAAGTATTGATTGCAACTTATTGATTTAATTCATCTCTTAATGTAAATATATTTGTTGATTGAGTTTTATGATAATGATGCGGTGCAAAAGATAGTTACAACAACTCACAACGATGTAGCATCCACAAGCCATGTAAATGAAGTGCATCCCCATTTAATGGAAAAAATAAACAAGAATACTTCAAAAAATGATTAAAATTAAGGGGCACTTTTGAAAGGTATCCCCCGAACCTTATTGAACCTATTTTTTTCAAATTATCTTATACATTAGTATATAAAATTTTGACTCTATTGTTATTATAAGATACATAATGTAGTTATAACACATATAAAACACATTTTTTCCTTTATTATTAGTGTAGGCTATACCTTGCACTGTTTTTGCGGTTTCTTTTTTGTTAACTATATTAAACTGCTGTGTCAACCACCATCCAAAACTGGTCATCTAATGTACCATTGATACACACTTCTGGAAAGCATGATAGGATTTCAGTAGACAAAATAGAACATTTTATTCCTCATATACCTATATTGATTTATGAAATCATAATTTTTTTCCCCAACAGATATTGTATACTCTTTTCTAACCTTTGTGCAGTAGTCTTCATTTATGAAACCCTAATTTCTTTTAGGATACAAGAGATATGCATGTTCTATTATTTAGGCCTGATCGGTGCTCGTTATTTGGTAGGATCATAAAACATTGTTTTAAATTATAAATTATGGACAAATATTATTCTTCATTCAGTAATAACTTCTATTAATTTTCTCTAATTTAATGACTATTACATATTCGGTTTAATTAGTTATTAGTTTTACTTTAAAACATTACTTTCCCTCGCATCACTAGAAATAATACATTAAATATCATTGTATGCAAATGAGGATTCCATTGTAGTAATGATATGTGTACCTTCATCCATTGACCACCGGAAATTAATTTTCCTACAAAAGTAATGGTAAGCCCGACAAAGTCCTCTTCTCCTTTTTCTTACAATATCCCCTGGAATCTACACTAATATGAACAGAAAATATACTCAAGCTATCCTTGGATAAAAACTATAGTCCCTTCCACAAAATTTTGTTATCCAATTCCATTGGGATATCCATCCATTCAATACTACAATATATTGTTTCAGGTTTAGATAAGTTTACTAAATTGTCATAGTACTTTATCTTATTTCAATACTCGGAGTCTTATTTCTCTAATGGCTTCTATTATGTTATGATAAAATTATGTGATTGTAACGTTAAAGCCAACAATAACACTTACTACAGGTACAATATATGTATTACTTGACTGCAGAATTTACATTCTCTATGCTATTATAACATTACAACCACCTACTAAACTTATGCACTGTGGTTGACCACCTGAAATTCATTCACGTCTTAAAATAATGGTAAGCCTGAAAAATTACTTTGAATCTATATCATGAATTTTCCACTTATATCAATAATCAGTGTTCTGTAGACTTCCTGGTATGTAGTCTCATTCTTCCATAAGAATTTTATTGAAGCATGATGAAGATCACAAAATAACATTATTTTTAAAGAGCATAAAATGAAGATATATAGTTTTTCTACTTTAAAATTCATATTATTAAAAAAAATTTACCAAAATATTTTAACCATCTTTATTAGAATCATCAAAGTGATGGATCATCAGGAATCAGCTTGAACACTTCAGCTGCCATTGATACAATTACTACAGCTGTCCCTTCAACCCAGGTATAAAATCTCCAACTTCACACTCTCTTACTATGATGTTGTACATGTTGTATTCAATAATGCATCTTTTTTTATTTTTTTTCCATTGTCGACTAAAAAAATGCACATTCTTCTACATTACTAATAATTTATTTTTTAATTACATCTATTTTTTCCTATATGAAATAACTTCCCGCGCCATAGCAAGACTATGTGTAGAATGCAAAAGCCAGGACGATGATCACCGAGCGTGAAGATTTGTTATGCACTGACACATGGATGTTGAGAAGGAATCAGTGGGGAGTACCTATAGAATCGAGTGGTATTTTAAAAAATTTGTTAATTTTGATAATTTGTTCCTTGAATTAACAAATTTTTGTATTTTTAGAAAATTCCAAATCGGTCCCATATATTTTATTTGAGAAATTTACCATTCTGTATCATTAACTTTCTTTAATAAATTAATTTAAATAACTTTGTTTTCGTATATTTAGTCAACCTTTTTTTTCAGAAACATCACTCACAACCATGCCTGTAAGTGCGCTTTTCGTAGTGTAAAAAAATTCACGGATTTGATGTCCATTTATAATCTCAAATGAGATGTATTATGAGAATATGTTTGGAAACAATTACCATATCACATGAAATGATCAACAATAAAAAATTATAGTGGAATGAAATTTAATATTTTAATATTTGAAAATTTCATGATATGATTAAATTATTTTACCTAATATTTGATTATTAAATAGATAAAATGAATTATTTTTCATTAATAATTTCAGAATATATGAATATTGTAATTGTATCCATCTTATTTTCATGTTTTGTTCTTATATATATATTTTTTAAAATAACTCAAATTTTAGGAAGTTTTATCACTAATCATTGGATTTAGGGGGTTGAGGAAACGAAATACATGATATATACAATGATGGGATGGAAGACTTTCGTTTCATTTCATACCTTAATAAAACTATGAAATAAGGGTTTATTTCACATGTCATCTCATAACTGGGAATGATACTTCTTTGCCACTAATTTTTCTCATGTGGATGTTTGGGATCACATTATGTTTGATTTGGACTCTGTTTTTTTCCTAGGGTGGTACTGGAGATGGTGTTTTCTATTAATTTTATAATTTATATTTATTTAGTTCTACAAAATGTGACTTCTTGATTTTAAATTTAAAAATCTCAATATTCTTTCAATAAATTGGTCTAAGCTAGTTCATATATTTGAATGAGGAATGACATTGTCCAGTTTCATCCTTGAGATCCTAATGTATTAAAAACATCAAGAAGGTAGGCTCATTGATTTTAAACTGTTCTGTTTCTCCCATCCCCCTTTACTGGATGAATATATTAACATTTGGATTTGGTTTTTTGTAATTACACCTTTAGTTCAATTTCTAAAATTGATCCATGCCTATGTTCTTTTAAATATGCAAAAACCCTCCACAACATAGTTCCCAATTTTTTATTACTCAGTAATATTGACTCCTATAGGGATCCACAACCCTGTGAACCCCAAACCCAGTATAGGGGCTCCATTGCAACAATAGCTCACATCGCTACTGGTAGCCTTCACCAAATACTATTAAAAATAGATTATGTTATTACTTAATTCAACCTTATTCTAAAGAAACAAAGGCTTTTGTGTTGACATTTTGTAATGCTTTCCTCATTTCATGATTTTCTTTTATGTTTCCAATCACAATGAAATGTATGTAATTCAATATTCATTATTATTTGTTCTTATTTGAAATGTATGTTTCTCATTATATTTGATTTCTCCACGGTCAAAATAAAACTTCTATCTTTTTCATATATCATTTTTTATGTATCAACATGTTTTAAAACTGTCCCAATCTTATCTCTAGCTAACTTGTAATTTTAACATATTTTAAAATAATTTTCATTCTTAAATTTTCAAACTATGATTGCCATTTGAAATTAGGAGTTGATTTATAGCACCGTGTGAATGCACGAGCGAGGTACTAGTTTTATAAATTATCTGATAAATTATTACTAAAAAATAATCTAATTATTGAAATATGTGAAGATCATTTTAAATTTTTTTCTTGTTATAGGGTCATTTAGTGGTTTTTGAGTGAAATATTTTAAATTAATTTATTGGAATAGGATTCAGACAAAATCTTTCATGAAGTGGAAATTGACCAAATATTTTTAATGAGGTTTTATCTAACATATGTATCTATATATAATCATTATATAGAAGTATCTAATTTACATTAATTACATATATATTTTTTTGGATTTAATTTTAAATAATTATTAAATGATTTTTATGAGATAGATTGATATTAAGACATTATAGGGAGTATTATAAATTCATTAGATATAGTTATATAGAGTCATCTAAGGGAATATATTGAGTTTATATTCGTGGCTATATTGAATGAATTTATCAAAAAAAAGAAGATTATTTAAAATTAAAACAGAAATTAGTATTTATAGATGTAGGATTTCATATAGATATGTACCTGTTCATTAACTTCCTATAAATATATATCTTATAATTCATTGATTAACATTATATATTTTATGTATCCATAAATTTGTCAATGTAGATCTATTAATTAATAAATTCAATATTCATGAAGGGAACATCATAATTCTTGATGCGATTTGATGAGTATTGAATAAGATATTTTTCATCGATATATAAGGAAATCGTTAATGAAGATTGTTTAATATAATTTTTTAGAATGTTGGAATAAGGTTAATTGAATAATAAATCTATTGAGAAATTAAAATTTGGATGTAGGAAAATAATATTTTAAATCATTGTTCTCTCTATGATTTTAGAGAATATTTGAATTTTTTAAGGGTATAATGTGTGACATCAAAAGGTTATGAGAGTTGGTGAAAATTTTCATACAAATACGGAGTTGAATTCTCATAGTGGAGTGTCAGCCAAAATGAATGAGAACAAATATCTTGTGGATTGATGATACAAATTAAGTGGTTCAAGATAGTAAATTAAAAGATAAAATGGCATATAGTAGTCTGGAAGAACCAAATGTAGTAGTAAATCACTCGATGAAGAAGTTAAGGTATGTGGACCAGAATGAGTGATATAATGAAATGAAATCAGATTAATTTTTAATAGAAAAATATAATCAGATGGAAAATATAATATAACCATAATTAAAAAAGAGAAAATTTAGAATAACAAATAAGATAAAGATTAGTGGAAATTAGATTTTTATATTTCTGATGGAGGGAAACACATTGAATAATTATCTACTATGAAGAGGAAGAAATTTGTGTGCATAACATTTTATACAAGAGACGAGAAATTTGTTTATTGTATAGGACTATGAATATATAGGAAGATGAATAATATCAAACCATCCCCCACGAAACACTATAAATGACTCAATTGGGGGATTATTTTATTTTTGTTTCAAATTTGTTGATGAAGATTGAAACTATCTACCTAGGCTGAATAATGATTTAGTAAGGTGTTTAAGATGGAAAGGGAATTCAATCGACCAGGGATTTTGGATTTAATTCCATGACACATTAAAATATATACAATAACACTCAATATATGTACTATTTCATAGATTAAAACATTAAATTTGACCTAATTATAGTGGAAATTTCATTTTTTGTCATCCCAGTACTGGAAAGGACTCAAAAATATTATTCATTATTGAACCACGTAGAAACACCTTCATCCACTTATTACCTTCTTTTAAATACCTTTATTTTATAAGTAAGTGTGAATATAATAATACCAATCATAACATTTCTATGAGGTAATGTAAGGAAAATTTATATTTGGTTTAATAATTTCATATCACTAAATCACACCCTCTTAGTGTTGATCATATCCCAAACTATTCCTAATTAATTCATTTTCTAAAAAAGACCATAGGAGTCTAAAAAAATACTCAAATAGAAATATAATAACCATAGTTAGGGTTGTTACATAGAGTTCTTATAGGATTGTTACTATGGTATTGTGTATATTCCATGTTAGGTAACATGATCATTAATTCCTTTATAAGAAATCCAAATGTATGTTATTTATTCGAATTAATTATCAATCGGAAGGAGGCATAAATGATCGTCATATCATTCAGTATATGAAAAAATCATAGTACCAGATATTATGAATCACTATGGATTACAAATCCCACTATAGTAGAAGTTAATGTATACACATATGTGTTGATAACCCTTGTTTTGAACTCATTGAAACTTTTATCAAATTCATATATCCTAAGAAACACATATCTCTTCTTAGTCTTCAAGGTTATAATATTAAATATTGATGTGAAATGCCTAAACATTATTTGATATTATATGGATTCCTATTAGTGAATTTGTTCTAGCCTATTGGATTATATATTCTGATATAGAAGGATCCACCAATATACACTAATATAAAAATTATATGAAAAAATGAAAATTTCTTTGGCCATAAATCACTATGTAAATTTTGAATATAACATCATCATTACCATGGTATACTACAAATCCATCAAATTATATTCATTATTTTCAATGAACATTGAATATATTATAATATAATCTATAAATACAACCCCAAACTAATCTTGTTAATCTTTAATTACACTATTCATTAATTCCATCTTGACAACAATGGAATTTATATATCCAAATGATGTTACTATATATTCATAATGAAAATACCTCGCATGGATATTTATTATTGATATATGATCTATTTTTACCCTAAATATAGGATTTACATATTTAATTACAATTTTGTTAAATAATTTACCTCCACCCAATTGAACAAAAAATGATTAATATGGGGTTAATGATAGTTTTTCAGGATAATGGTCTTCTTATTTTATAGATAACAAATGAATATATGAATTGAACTATAATTATTCTTTACAAAAATAATAGGTAAACCCCAGGGTTAAGTACTAGTTTAATTTAATCCCTTATTTTTATTCTTCATGTCATTTCTCTTTAATTTATGCAACTCAATTGGTCCCATTCTATAGGGAGTCTTTGAAATCTGTTTAACATGAGGTATAATTTCAATATAAAATTACATTTCTTGATTTAGGTAAAGTGTTGGAATATATTCAAAAAATATATATTTATATTACTATAAAATAATCATATATTAATTTTTTATTTTCTTCCCATAAATTTCTAAAATATATCTAATTCTATTAGGAAATAACACCTATAATACAAAAGTAAAATCCATTGGAATTTTTTCTCATCCTCACAGAAACAGAAAATCATTGAATGATTTAGAATATCTAATTAAACGTATCTAATTCAAAAATTGATAAGCGATATATATATTGGGATCCAATACACGCACCAAATAACATCAAATTCAACTATTGGGAGAATAGAAATAGTTGAAAGAGCTACATTATCATGGATTTATATCATAATGGATCTATAGATTTGATATTTTATCAACCCTCCACAATGATTTTTTAATATATTAACTAATATATAATCATTGAGGTGGTAACATGATACCAATATAAAATTATTCCGATATATTATAGTAGATATAGATAGAATACAATAATAAATTACCAGTTCTAGAGTATGGGTAAGTGTAAATTTCACCCCATTAATCTCTTGGCCCCATTAGTAGATATTTAAAATTCTTTACCTTTATATTTTTTCTTAGGGGCCATTTAGGCACACAATCCTCATTAACTAATGGAATAGGGTATTATTATCATAATGTATACCATCCCATTTATTAGATGATTGTATCCTAAATTTCATTTGGTAACCATTTCATCCACCATAAAAAAATATTATCTTGTTGGAAAACTACTCCACAACTGATGCATTTACATGATATTTTAAGTCATTTTATGGAGCAATTTCCCCCTCATTTTTAGAAATTAGGTAGTTAGAATTTATTTCTTTAATGTGATTTACCATTCAGGATTCCACAAATCCCAATTTTTCTGAAATGGGCACTAAAAATTGTGATATAATTTTGGTTCCCACTATCCATTTCTAATTTTAGTGAACATTGAGATGGTAAAACATTTTTACTAAATTTTATTTTTTTCCAATAAAATTTAAATAACTATTTTCAATAATCTCATAAAATGATCAAATTTTCATGTTCGGTTGAAATTAAATCTACAGGAATACATTAAAATTATTATAATGTTTTCTTTTTATTTACCAACTGATTCATCAACCTTCCATTTTATCTCCCAAAATTCCCTTTTCATCTGAGTAAAAACAACTTGACAAATTAGTTTTTCGTAACATAAAATATTTAACTCTTTATATATCATTTATTTTAATTATTCAATTTTAAAAATATTATTAATAGGTGGATATTTTTATCTACCTCTCTATCCAAGTGATCAAGTCCAATGAAAACATTCTCATGGTCTGAGGATTGAATAATGGGAAATATATTTTCAATTGAAATAATTATTTTCATTACAACATGTTGATTAGAAGACCCATGAAATGAGGGTGGAAGTCCTCCCATAAAACACTCAAGGAAATTTGGATCCCTCCCTGGTGAATTTGGAAGGTCAACATGATCAACTTTACCATTCATAGGTTGAGATAGCTGAGTAATCATAGTCACATGAAATTTTAACCCTATTCCCAATACATTTGGTTTCATTTAGGGATTTTCATTTCATTGAACATTGTATTTTTTTCCACACATTTACCTCTTGTTTAAAAAATTTAATAAAACCAAGAATTTTCTGTATGCATCATGCTTCAATAACCAAAGTAAACAATCATATATTCATGAAAATAAACACCTAATAATTCCGAAATTATGACATTTTATTATAAACCATTTACAACATATGATAAAACTATTTCATATGTGGTCATAATCTATTCAAATTCTTCTTAATATTTTATAATGGGAAATTTAAATTATATCATGCATATCCATTGATTATGTATGACTATGTGTGCAGTCTGAGGTCCACTCATGCTAAACTAATGATGATTTTCTAATGTGAAAATATACCCCATTTATAGTTTTTTACCATAGGTGAATATATTCTACATTCAAATCAACATTATAGTATCTATATAGGGATATATTTTCAAAAAAACCCACTCAATTTATACATTAACAACTATTTTGGATGTTTTCCTAAGCATAAAACAATTATAATTGTTTTTCTCAACGTATTCTACCTATAATCCGTAAATATTAAATATGTACTTCTATTATACCAATTCAAGTGAACCAATAATATGTTAAAAAAATATTACATCCTCTTAGTGGAATATTTAGTACATTTCAATGTAATTCATCCCTAATGACTCTATAATAATAGATTCTTTTTTCACTGTATACATAAAATTATTCATTACAATCAATATTCATAATCATAATAATAATTTCGTTATATATGGAACCCTTATATGACCATAACACCTATAAACCTATATTAAATCCTCCTGTAGTATGTAATTGGAAACAGTGATCTAGGATTATCAATAGTGGAAACATAGAAAGTATTAAATATTTGGGAATGAGATGATAGTGTGGGTAATACTACATATTTATGTGAATGATTTACATATAAAATATTATTTCCAAAAAAATAATATATCATAAACCCTAAAAATAAATTAATAAATTAATGAGTGGTCGATAATGGGGTGTAAGTAGTAATCATCATTCAAGATTCATAGCATAATCATGTGGAATCATAAGCATAGTAAATCTTAATTTTTTTAACATATATAAATTCTATCCTTCCTATGAAAAATATAATTTTCAATTTATAAAGTGATCATAATCAAAAATGAAAATGTAAGAAATTCTATTCACAAACATGTCCATTTATAATATTATGAGAAAATCTAGAAAGATATAATATATACACATGTATATGTGAAAAAACATATTGAAAATTATATACAATATTATCATAATAATCTCATTAGATATCAAAATCAAAATAAAAAATTCATTGCAAGGATATAACATAAAAAACCATAAAAAATAATATTTTCTTCATTATAACTAAAACTTAATACAAACATTATCAATATCAACATAACATAACAAATGGAAAATAAATGAGTTTCATAAAAATCTCATCACCGTAGTTATAAAACATCTTCATAAAAAATAAAGATAGTATTATTGGATTGTATCCCATGTAAGTAATAATTAGAAAAAAAGGATGATATGATATATTAATATTTTCTTCAAAACATTAATAAAAATATTTGTTGGGGAAAATTTCATTTAAATTTTGAAATATGGTATTTAAAACAAAAAATAACGAGGAAAACATTTTCATTGAAAGGAACCATGGTAGCATGTAATAAGAATAATGGAAGCATGGATCGGTCAGTAAAAAGGGAGATTTATTTTACCAAATCCTATTAAAAACGATAAAGTTCACACCATAGTTAAAGAGAAAATTTCTATAAAAAAAATAATCCATTTCTCTTTTTCTTAAAATTTCAACCATGAATACAAATGAAATTTAAGAACGAGACATGAATTTTTTCTAAAATATAGATATAGATAAAAATGGTTTTCTAAAAAAATATGAGAAATATGAAAAAATTATAATAATGTTTTTGAAGACATATATATTTTTCAATGAGTGTAAAATGGTACAAAAACATTAAAATTTCAAAAAGTGTCTCAGATAGAAGGTGATAAAAACATAAATCAATTACCTCAAGATTCTTCATTAATTTTTTGAATTCATATATAAAATTTAATAGAAATATATTTACTCTTAATTAATTTTATAATCTTATTAGTACATGTATTCAGATATAATATTTAAGTATAACATCTTATCCCCCATGTATAAAAAATTATTTATTAATATCACTCTTCATGGTGATAAAATGTTCAATTTTCATGTACATTTGTCTTTTATTGTACCATTATATGCACCTTTTTCATCGTTTCAAAATATATAGAAGAATAAAAATTAAATTATTATTATATTTATACATCATGAAAACTTTTATAATTATTCTATAATGTTGTGATGAATAATTAATTATAACACATCAGGTAGATTTTTGTTTGTACATACAAAACAATGATATTTTTACTTTTCAATTATTTTAATGAATAAAATGTAAATTATAATGACCTTTATAGAATCTATATTATATCATATATATCATATATATTCGTTAAATTAATATTTAATATAATCCATGTAAAAAGAAAATGAAAACGAATAACATCGCTTTATGGTGGTGGTAGTCCACACATACACAAGAGCGATGTTCTCTTTTTTCAATAGATGCAAATGTAAGAAGGGAGATAAAAATAATAATTTTAAAATAATAATTTTAAAATAATAATTATGTAATAAATATAATATATAAATATTAAATATATTATAATACCGAATCATGAATTATGGTGATTGATAAGGAATCATATCATTTTGTGGTGGATGCAACCCACGCTTATGCATCGGAAATAGTTTTCACTTATAATTTTCTGGAGTGGAGGTTGAATATAGATATTTACATAGTAATAAAAATATTTTATATATTTAAAATATATAATATATTATATTATGTGAATACCATTGATTTAGAGTAGTTATAAGATGAAACAAAAAAATCATTTTGATAAAAGATATACATCTTCTTCGAAAGAACTCATTTTATGCAAGCCTTAAGTTTTATTTAGAACGTATTATGGGAAAATTAAAACCACTAGGGAATGGTAAGGGTAGTTTTTAAGGGTTTTGGGTAGGTACTATTTAATATATGTTTTGCTTTAAATTTATATTGCAATGGACTGGTTTTTCAACTATAGGTGGTAGTGATGACACAATTTTTACGTTTGGAAATTTTAAAAATATTATGTTATAATACTCAAGAACAATGAAACAAGTATGTTTAGTTTATGAGACTAAATGATATAAGGAATAAATATTTCTGTTAAATATGAATTATGCATGTATAGGACATTTGAAACATTGTATCTTTAGTTGAACCCATGATAAATGTTTCTTAACCTTAAACATTGCACCAAATGTTAACTTTTTTTTGGAATTTACTATGAGAAAAAATAAGTTATCCTTCTTAAAATATATTAATTAGGTGGATTAAAAATATTGAATCTATTTTATCAATATGAATTCACATAAATTTATTTTTTTAATATAATTGTAATCAAATAAATAATTATTTTTAATACGTTTTCTGGTATAAAAATATTTCTAAATATAAAATTTTTTATACCAAAATAAAGCCTGAAATATATTCAAATTACCTTAATTAGATTATATATAATAGAAATGAAAGATTTTTACTTTAAAAAAATTCCAAAAAATAAAATTTACTAATTCATAAAATGAAAATAAATCCTCAAATAAATGTTTTTAATTATTCATCGATGAATCAAACACTTTATAAATTATAAAAAATAAATATAAGATAATGCTGATATGAAAATATAAAAAATTAATATATTTTTATAATATATATAATGTAATAGTTGATAAAATTAACAATAATATTTTCTCATAGAAATAAATAATATCCATTTTTTGGAGAAATATACTTTTGAAGAATCTTTGAATTTTCTAAAATATGACTATCTATTTATCGATAAATTTCATTTATCTAAAGTATATATATATATATATATATATTAAAAAATAGATTAGTCAAACTCATACCACCATAATAATTGGTATATTATAAATTTATACAATATTACAGATTATATAGAATTGAGGTTTTTTTATGAAATGATATTAAGAAAAATTAATTATATATGAATATAAATATATCATAAAATCACAGTGTGTCACATGAAGTGTTATGGAAACATAAGATTAGTCGTATGTAATTATAATTATTACATAGTGGTGGGTGAAAGAACATGGTATAAATAAGAGTTTTTTCATTAATCTAACGTTGAAAAAATTATTCCAATACACCCTTTGTCATCAGGAATCATTGGTCAATCCATGTGATGTTATGAGAGTTTACAATTTTTTAGTGTTAGAAATATAATTTATCAAACTATGGTTTTTAAATATTTAATTGCTCATATACACTATAGGAATAGTGATACTTGTTTCACTAATATTTTTGTATCATTTTAAATAGTTTGACCATAATAATTAGTATCAATCCATTATTAGTTTTCTTTATGTTTTTTTATAATTAGTTATTAAGGAATATCTTATAGTGATTTCTATTTACTCTCTATTATTCCTAGAATATTTTGGTATATATTTACATCCATATAAAAATATGTGTTCATTTAGCAGATGATAATTTTATTGTGACCCCTTAATGATTTTTTAGTAAATATTAAGATTACATCGATGAACAAGAATCAAGGATGGATTATTTTCTCATATTGGGATAAATACTCTCTTGAGTATTATGGTGAATTAATCATAGAGGTTTAATTTTTCACTATATGTAATTACAATTATAAATTAATATATCTATTTCATTGATAATATGTCCATTATTCTTGAAATGAACTTTTACAGATTAGTTAAAACATATTTGTTATTGAATTTCAAACAATTCATTCATAAATCCTTATTCGTATCATGGTTCCATTGGGTAGAAGAGTTAGTCCTTTAAAGTTGTAAACTATACTATTTAGTTATAGCATTGGTGGCATAATACAGACGTGATGGTATGAGATATAAACTATAATAGGATAAACCATGTTCTATTTATATTCAATTATCACCCAGATAAATCATATCATGTTTTAATTATAGGTTTCATAGATTACTACCCAAGCCCCAATTGTTATCTCATGTTTTAAAAAATCTTATTTTTATATTATCTAACCCTTTAAAAGTGGGGTGAGAAAATTTATCGATGTTAATTTTATATAATGGTTCCATTACCTGAGTTAATCTATTTTGGTTTGTGCTACGGTGTGGTGGTCTAGGATGTTGTATGGAAGAGGTATCATGAAACTTAATTTTTAAAATGTCAACATATGGACGGTAATTCCATCAATAAAATATATGGTATTGATAATTGATTTCATTTTGAAATCAACAACTTATTGTATCATGGTGTAGAAGCATGAATCACATTGTGACCCTATTGAGACAAAGATAAAATTACCAAGAAAGAACCTTTAATTTGTTTTAATATATCATGTCATATATATATATCATATTAATGAGTAAATATGGAATATTTTGATATTTTTTACACTTATACCATAATAGTGTATCTTTTAGTATTCAAGAAAAAATTTAAATTTGTTTATGGAAATGTTCAAAAATTATATCTATAAAGACGATGGAATGTTTATGTGTGGTGAGAAGTGTTCTCCCTAGGCTTCGATACTCCCTTGATTATTGGTTAATGATAGGGAATGGCTACCTTCATGTATTTAATGTTTGGTACACCCACTCATTCATGGGTGTATGTCTTGTGATGCTTTCATGCGGTGTTGGTTCTCTCCTACACCTGATAATGTGTTGGCAAAACACATCGTTAATAGAGTATTATATTCCTCTAATTAATATTCAATGTATCACCAGGTAATAATTCCATCATTTTGGGAGTATGGTACTCTATTATTTAATGGAATTTTATAACAATGATTAGGTTCCTAATCAGAGGATGGATACAACGATGAATAAAACCTATCCTAGTGAGTCACATGTCATACACCATAATAGGTGAGATTATGAGGTTTTTTCTACATGGTAGATTAGATTCATGGGTTTCATAGTGTTGTAAATTTCAAACTGATGATACTTCATTTTATAGTGGAAACTATTTTACCCATTTCTCTAACAAGATAAATTAGTTGGGGGTTTTTCATATTTTTATTCTTCTCTAGTTCTGTTATTCCATACATTTTCTATTATAAGATGAAAAACAAAAACATTATTTGTTCTTTCAAGGATTTTTATGTCCTTACTAGTAATATATATTATATAATACCTATATATGTAATTTTTAGCCATATATTTCATGTTTTATATTGATGAGGAGTAGTTTGGTGGAGAATTTGCTGGTGAACATGTTGCTAGAGTGAAATTAAATGGTACTTACATGTGAAATTACTAGATAATATTTATTTCATAAGATACTTCTCATAAATCCCCACTTTCTCCTCATGTGGTTCATTTTTATTTATGTTTTGTAAAATTTATTTAACCCATCATAACATTATATTTATGCACTTGATACTCGTTTTTTATAAGATCATTTCCCACGAAATTATAACATATTCTAGTTGTATTTTTTTGGTATTTAATTTTTTTATCCGCAATTGTAATTAGTTGTTTTATGTAGTCACATTAATCTATGTCCTCACTACTTATATGATATTCCTACATTGTTATATTAACCACCACTTGTCATGTTTGAGGTAGGATTAATCTAGGAAAATTTTCTTACTACTGAACTATGAGGGGTCTTAGTCGCTTAGGTCATTTAAACCATAGTTATGTTATTAAGGATTCATCAGTTAGGTTCCTTGATAAGTTACATAATTATTTTGATTTCATTTAGATAGTTTTATGTTACCATAAATCATCATGTATATAGTGATTACATAATTAATGGATGTTCCATAACATTAACTAATGTGTGAATGATATGTGATCATTTATTTAATCTTAAAAATAGTGATATTACATTAGTTTTTTTAGAAATTAAATCATTGAAAAAGTTTCTATTTAAATTTCTTTGATAGGAATTTTTCAATGATGGCCTTTAGAGCCATTAAATTTTATGTAGTTTTGGTTAGTCTGGGAAAAAATATTATAATATTTTATTGAATTCTATAATTTTTATTTTAGTATTTTTTTGCTGGTAGGTGTTGAAAGGTATTTATCATTATTCTTATACATTAATGATCACATTTTTAATAAAATACTATGTTACTGGGGATTCAATATTGTTAATGTATTTTTGTAGTCATCGTTGATATATTTATTCATGTATTGTTATTTCTAATGTGGTTTTTTATTGTATTTTTTACTCTTGTTAAATAGAATTAAGGTTCATAAAAACATAAAATTATTGTAGGAATATAGGTATTTGTAACAATGAAAAAGATTATTTGTAATTAAAAAAGTTATTTAAAAGTAAAATAGGATTATAAAATCTATTTGGGAAAAAATATTGTTTGGAAATGTTGTTTTATACAATTTTAACAAATTTAAACGTCAATAATAAGTTAATTAGTGTTTTAATGTATAAAAAATTGATCTTGTATTAATTAATTAAAAATAGGTAAGTTTTATTATTATTTTCATATTATAAGGATCAAATTATTGAGTTACACATAACCTAAGAGGGTAAGATCGGTTGTTTGATTCCCTGGAATGTTGATCGATTCTGGAAGTGAATGAAATTAATTATATTTGGGATAATGATGAATTAATTTATGTAGTTAGATAATCATTAAATAGTAATGAGGATAACAGGTGATGACTTGTTTAATTTTTATTCAAATTACATATAATTGAAGTTGTTTCATGGTTATGTCCTTATGGTATAAAAATTTTGGAGCATGGACCTATTGTATTTGTGTGTGAATTTTATTTGAAATATAAACATTTATTATAGAGGGTCAAGTTAAGGGTTATTATAGCTTGAATGAATGATTTAATGATATTTATAAAAAATAAAAGAATCATTATTTTCTTCATTATTTATATTCCATGTGTAAATTTGGAAAATGAATAATAGACAATGCTTATTTATAAATAGTTTTTTTGTATATGAGGCTCAAGGATAGATTTTTTTTTGACATAATCCTATTTTTAGAGTGATATGTATCATGGAAGAATCAATCAAGATAAATAATAGTGAATTATTTTTTTATGCCTCATACAATTATAATTTATGTGTGTTTTGATACGTAAACAATCACTTGAGAGGGTTCATTTGAATTTCACATTGGAATTGTAATGATAGAGTGTTTTATTTAATTATTTCATTTGTGGAAAGAGCATGGTTCATTGAGAAAAATGCATTCTATTTTCATGTGATGCCTCTTCTATATGTGGTGCATTAAAAGATATATGTATTAAGTTCAATGAGGAAATTATTATTTTTAACTGGAAAGATATGTTGACATTGAATGGTTTTTTTTGCCCTTTAGTAACAAAAAACTTTTATACATGTTGTAGGGATTTTATGGGTTTCAAAAAATGATCACAGTTACTTCAAGAGCATTAATTATAATTTCATTCTTCATTTATATAATATTTATTGGTAAGATGAGATGCCATGGAATTGAATAAATAAGAGCATGCGATTGTGAGTTTTGTTTTTTCTATAAATAATTATTTTATACATTTTGGGTTACTATATAGTGATTCTGATGTAGGGGTGGATTTTGGCTGAGTTAACTATTAGGAATATGTGTAAGGTACATAATATAATGGTTAACATACCCCTATCCATTATGGGTTTGTCTCATGTCATGAGATGGATTAGTAAATATCAAGGTTATCACATGGTCAAAATAAATTTAGTGATTGTTTATATTATACATCCATGTTTTTTCATAAGAGTAATGTTACCTTCCTATAATTACATTTAGTATGTTATGAGTCATGGGGTATTGAAATTAGGAATAATATATCATAAGGATGATGGGATAGATAGTCATATCTTGGGGAGAATATTATTAATATGTTTCTATATGAACCTGATTTATAAAGGGTTATTGGTATTATAAAATCATTTGGATATTGGTTAAGGTGTCCCACAAAATAAAAAATTTTAGGGTGACTAAGTCCAAATAGATCCTAAAAAAATTCTTGATTTTGAATGTTTTTATGATGTCCATTTTGAGTAAATTCCTTTGTAACTATCACTAAATAGAATTTGATGGTCTACTATAAGAGATTCATATCATGTTTATGTTTTTACTGATGGATTAAATGGATCAAAATGTATTCTAAAATTCATATTTAACTATGGAATGAAAACTAAAGTTGGGAATCGATCTTTTTTGTGGGAAGTTGAATGATTTCATGATGTTTCTTCCGATTTCCAATTCATTATTTGGTTGATATGATAATTTATTACTTCCAGAGATATGGTGCTTTTGGGATAGGTCTGATGGTGAAAGACCCATAATTTCATTAGTTGAAATAAGGTTAAATGGTTTGTAAATTGTATAAAATTGATTATTAGAGGATCAAATGATGTGTATCTTAGGTCAATTTATTTTTCTTATAGAAAATATAGTTTTTATGGATTTATAAAATTGAAATTTAAAATGATTGAAATTTTAAATCTAAAAAAATATAATACTATAATAATCAATTTTATATATCATTTTTAAAAAGAAATATTTTTTAATAGTGTACACGACACACAACCCTAAGAATAAATTAATATTAGAATAATATTATTTAAATTTTAATATTAAATCATAGTATTTGGTATAGTGGTTATGAATTAGAATAATCATAATATAAAAATATGTGTTAATTTTTCATTCATAAAAATAATGAATTAAAAAAAGTTAAAATTAATTTAAATTTTTTCACTAGGAGAATAATATGAAAAATTCATTTTATTCTTAAAAAATAAATTTATTCTATAAATGGTTTTTATTTGTTTTATATATATGAAATTAAATTCACATACTTGTTCATTTGTAAATTATACATGAAAACATAATTTTTTTTAAATCCACTTGTAAATTTTTTTAATGTTTATACATTGATATTTTTTATAAAATATTTATTTTTATGTGAATAAGGAAAAATTACAATTTTGAAAAAACAATAATTTATTTATATTAAATTAAAAAGTTAAATTTTGTTTCACAATGTAATTTTAAGTAAATTAATCATTCATTGGTTATCCATAATAGAATTATTCCCATTGGAATCAATAATATACTTGGTTTTTTTGCAAAATCAATTATATGATTTTAATGTTATTTTTCTAAAAAATGTTTTTCATCCATTTTTATTGCATATAAAAAATATTAGCACATGTAAGAATAAAATCATATTAAATGGATTCTATATTTTATAAAAAATAAATTAATATTAATAAATAATATCGAATTAATGTTTGGTTATAATGAAGAGTAACAATAATTAAAGATTAACACCTCAGTAAACGGTAAAATATGTTAGATAGGTTTTAATTAGAGTGTAATGATTAGAAATATCAGAAATCATACCGTATTATAATTTAATGTGTTTGTATATTCATTTATAATTATAATATTAATCATAAGTATCGTTTTTACACTTACTAATGATTAGGATATTAATATTATTTTAAGTAATGATTTTCTTAATAATCTTATTCACTCTCCTTTAAAATCACTAATATGTTTTCATATGAACCAAAAACTTTAAAGGATCATAAATTGTTATTTCTATGATTATTTTAATATTTATCTGGTTTATTTTTTGAATGTTCTCATGATTGTATGATTACATGAAAAAGTTACACACCATTGATGTAGCACTTGTTCTAGCTAGTATAAAATAAAAGTAAATTGTTTAAAAATAATAAAAGTTATGACTTTTCAATAAGATGAATTATTCAAAAAAAATGTCAAAAATTAAAAATTATATGTTTTTTTAAATATTCATAACATAACTATAAAATAATTTTGGGTTTTTAAATGATAAAATGTGTAAATAGTCTTGAATAAGAATATGATGATATATTATGTTAAACAAAATATAATTTTTTCATTAAAAATCATAAAAATATTATATTATTTTCAATTTAATTTTAAATATTCAATAATAATAACTATTTTCCACATATCATCAACATACAATTTTATCATTAAATAATTTTCCATTAAAGACATTGAATTTTGTTACAAATTCTATGGATAAAAATGTTAATAAAGAAATTAATTTAAAAGATAAGGTTTAAAATGCAATGAATAATTATCTACATATTACTGGTAAAATTTATCTCAACCTTATAAACCTTATAATCATTTATATTAAACTTTTTATTACTTTTACTTGACTTAGGAAAACATTTTATATTAAAATATATTGCATTTACACAATTTCTACACACCTCACTCATAAAAATAAAAAAACTCTCATATCATACTATTAAAAAATGACAAACCTAGTTAAAAAACCATCCAAATATACTTCTATACAAAAATATAAAATTTTTAAGTTATATTATTATAAAATATCAAGCCTAAGGATCCTTAATACAAGATCCAATGGAGGATTATCAAAGAAAAAAGATCTTATTCACAATTATTTTTATTTTTATTTAATTTTGTATCTCCTAAGAATCTTTATTAACCATATTAACATAAATTATTTAGTAATATTATCTTAATGGGATAGTATTATGTGAATATTTTTTTCATTATCTATTTATCATCCAACCTAATGTAAAACTAAAAGGTCATCATGCGTGTGTACAAAACTCTATCTCAACGATATAAGTATTTTATTTTTCATCACTATATATATTGGTTGATTATATAGATTGATTTTACTTTTAAAGATAATTTTTATAACATTATTATAATTTTTTAAGATTCAAAATTATTTATATTATTACGCTCCCATATGTTGAATGAAGATGATGTTGCTCATGTATATATGTGGACAACCACCTCGATGGAGTGATATGTTTCATTATACATGTTTTATTTTTATTTATGTATATAAGAATTTATTTAATGAATATAAATAATATATATGATATATTTTTTTTATGTGCTAATTACTATTCAAATTTCTCTTCTTCTATCCATAAAAAAGTGAAATCATCACTCTTTTATACATGAATACTACCATTCTTAGGAAGAGGTGTAATTCATTATTCCTCATCACCTAATATGAATGGTTCTACAACAACACATAATGAATTTCAATAATAAATTTATCATGGGAAATATTTTATAGATATTTAAATCATAACTATTATATTGGGTCCAAAACTATAAAAAAATAGACATTAAAAATATAACAGTTAACACCCATGATGATGATGATAATAAAAAAATTAAATAAAATATTAATATAATGTTATAATTGAAACATATAAAGTTTAATAATGATTAAAATTTATATATTATTAGTTGATAAAAAATAAAAAATGTATTTTAAATGATGTTAATGGATTGTATGATACAAGTGGTACTTGAGGTTAGGTGTATTTCATCAAAATTATAGTCTAAAGAGAAATATTTCATATTATGCAACGGATTTCAATTTTTTTTCTTATTCTAATTTTTAATATTAATAATCTATATACTACTTTATAATAGTATTTAATTTTTCAATTCATTTTTTATTTTTCCAGGACTTTAGATTAAAATGTAATTAATGTTGTAATAGTTTATTTTACAATCTCACTCTTCCTTGGAACGATATAGGATTAAAATTATATTTGATGAATTATATGTTTTCAATCTTCCTAAATTCATTATTTTATTATCTTATAATTAAAAATATGCTTTCCAAACATTTCATTGAAAATGTCATCTTTGATACTCGAAAATTCCAACATAACAATTCTAAGTAAAACTTCCCTAAATTGTTATTTCTGGTTGGGATTATTTTTCAAAAATATCAATATTTATTAAATCATATTATGAAATATTTTATGTAATTTTTATTTATTTATAATTACCCTTTTATATCACCTTTAAAATTATTAAATATATTTTCATAAGTAATAAGTTTAATGCTTTTTGAACTTTTCATTGGATTTGTCCAAATGGTTGAATGGAATATTTTTTGTTGGTTAATGAAGTAAACAATGTTTTTCACCTCTACATCTCTTGTTATATATATATATATTCTTCTTCATGTTTCCATGATTTAGAAAATAATTTCCAAATATATTAATTTTTAATTTAAACATAAAACTAATTAATTAATTAAATGAATGAAAATATTTTTGAAATTTGTTTTTAGGGTTTTTTTAAAAGTTACAATGAAGTTATATTTAATTTTTTATTATATTTTATTTTCAATTTTCAAAAAATATATTTTTAATATAAAAAATATTCTCTACTAAATTTATGATATATATTCTTAATTTTCAAAATTATGGTTTTAGGTACCTAACATTCCGATGATAACATTCACTATCACTCTTTATATTTTCATTTAATATTAACATCTCCCCAATTGTAAAATTTTCATTATCATGTATTTATAATTTATAATTTCCACCACATTGATAATGGCTACCCTATGTAGACCTTATATATTTTATTAGTGAATGTATTATTTTTTATATTCTTATTTCATCTTCTAGGGAGATATTAACATTATGTAATCTTAATTTAATATATAAATTAATTATTTATAATGAATAATGATAATTTCTTATATTTTTAATTTAATATATGATAGATTAATTTAATACATTTTATTAAGGGTGGAGGAAGTTAAAATTACCCCTTAGTGAATTTATAAGTTTTATGAGAAAAAAATCAGTGCCCCATTAGATGGATATTTTTTGTTCACCTACTAATACAATGAACGTTTCGTAGCCAAGGCCATGAATATAAGATCCATTATTTCATACATGAGGCCTTAATGGTAAGATCATATGTGTCTATGATTAATGTTTAAAAGTGATGGATATCTTCATCACAATGATTGATTATGGTGGTTTGATGTATGCAAAGTTAATCACATGAGTTTCACCAATCGAAACTCTGATAGGAACTCCAAATGGTTCCCACATCCATAAGTAGATACATACCTACGTTCTAAAGGAATTTAGTCGAATGGGGTTTTAAACCCAATAGAACATAAGAAATTGTTTGAGAGGATCAGCGGTCGAGCTCATCACATCATGTTGGTGGTGATTTCTACCGACTCCAGGACTCTCTTAGATATTTAAGATATTTGTGTGAATCCCTTCAAAATACTAATACATGAATATTTACTGTAATAATGATTATTTGTTAAGTTCTTTTTAATGAAAAATGGAGTATCTTATTTTTGAATAAATCAATATATTTATTAGGTTCATCATCCATTTCCCATTAGCGGTAGACTCTTATATGTCTACATCGTATAACTATGTAATTTTCAGATTTTGTCATCCAGGGAGGTGGTTTGTATTTCGAGGATGAGATTGAGCTATTATGGGGCATCATGTGTGTACTTTTTTTAACAATAATTACAATCCACTTTATTTGTTAAACATGTGACATTTAATTTCATACAAAAGGAAATATATGGGGAATATTTGGAACTATATTTTTTCATCTAGCCATAAAGAGGCATCCTACATATCCTAGGTATGGAAGTAGTTACTGATATTGTTGTCTAATCCGACCCTTTAGACATTGCCTTATGTGGATACTGTTATATGTGGGAAATTATATCATGCCACTAATTAGGACATACATACTATGGTTTCCCTAGATGATGGAGATTCATGATGCAAGTGTTGTGATCATTAGAACTCTTTAATCCCATAGGGTTTATAATCAGTGTGTGAAACAAGTTGTATCTGGTAATCAGTCTTACTTCATATGAATATGTGTATTACATGATGAGACTGATCACTGGATGATCAATATAGGGATTGATCCTTATGAAGATATCATATAAATCTTGGATATAGTATGAATTATAGTTATAATAATTTACTTAACTTTTCAATCTGCTGGTGGATGAGAAGGATTATCATCCAATGAGAGAAATTGGGTGCACTTGGATGGGATGTAAGAGAAATGGAAGGGATTATGCATATGTGGATAATATTTGAGATCCGTCATTTGGGAAGGAATCCTTCATATCATGTTTATTATAGGAATTAGTGTGCTCATAGTTCTATTTGGTTAGGTCTTACTCACTTTGGTTTCCCAAATTATGGCAGAAATATCAAACTATGTTGCAGAATGGGGATTTCACACTGAGGTTTCCCTTAAAAAAAGGTGTTCATGATGTGAGTGATATGATAATTGAAAAATACAATGACCACATGAGTTATGGTCATTTTGGAAAACATGTGATAAAAATTAATCAACCACACTGTTTATAGGTGTTAGACTTATGTGTTGGGACAACCCTTTTAATTTTTTATATGGAGATAATGACATAGGAAGGGTGTCACAAATATCTCTATTATGGAAGAAATTAGAGTCATTGTAGTTCAATTTGGTATGGTATTACAAACTAAGGATTCCCAAATATTTCCTCAGGACAAGGACATCACATCCTAGAATTTCTATATAACCTTGATTTTGTTTTATTCATAACATGTTCGAGAATTATAGTATGTTGTCAAGTTTCATAGTGTAAATTTTTAAGGATGATTGAACGATCAAGGTTGACATGTCCAGGGGGTTTACTGAACTAAATTTTATCTCAATGTGTCTTTATGGGACATAGATGATATTCCCAATGGACATCACATAATCTTTTTTAGTATGTCTAGATGGTGTGGGAATGATTAAAAATAAATGTATGGTTTTTATCTTGAGGCCTTAGTGGCGAGACCCAAGGTTTTCATGAGACTCAAGTGGCCTGCTTGGAGGGAGTCGTGAGACATGGACACAATGCTTGGAGGGATTGGTACGACCCTGATGATATGATATAATGTCAATACATAATTTGGGATACATGTATAGTGGATGTCACTATATCTAGATGGTGATCTTGGAGTGCTCTATGTGACTAGGATCACAAGATTGGAAGGAATCATGTGAGTTACAGAACATGTCCAGGGGAAATCATATGATCGAAACGGTATTTCAAGTTTTCATCACATATCTTGATAGATAGGTCTTGGTTTTATTTCATGATATAAATGAGTAATGTGAAGTGTATGATTATAAATATACCTATATTAAAATATGTTCTCTTTTATCAGTCATTGTTCCATGTATTAATATGTATATGATTTAGATTTTTTTATTGTTTACCCAATTTTCGATTTCCCTTGACCCAACAAATATGCGGTATGTCAATCTCATTATCCTAATGACACACATATATTTATTCTCATGATCTCTAGTGATCACATGATGTTCTTATTCATGTTTCATAAAACTTGGGGGAATTCATTGTATCATACCTAGAAGGTGACCTACATGATCATATAAGATTCTTTTTTGGGACATTTTTCAAGATTGTGATGTATTATCAGGGGGTCTTCACGAGATTGAGCTTTCCTGTTGAGGTTGGTATTTCAAGATCAAGGAATATTATTAGGGTATTTTGACCCCATTAACATGATATCATTATATACTCATAATCTAAATAGCTACCATTATTTCCCTTTTTTATTTCCTAGTTTATTTTCTCAATGGTGGGGAATCATGAGATGGTATGCGGGTTATCGAATATAACCACTCTCTCCATCAATGATGCATCGTGGAAAAAACAATTGGTTATATGGTGTTGTATGATAATTAATATGGTAAAACATCAATTTTTCTTTGGAAATTAAGGGGAATTGAATGATCTCCTAAACATGTACATGATACTTCACATGACAAGGGTGACATGCTTACGAGTTCTTATGTGACAAGGATGAAATTTCACAGGCGCTTCTAGAGGGTCATGAAAACTTTTATGGCTATTTCACATGTATTTTATTACTCCAAGAGTATAAATCCGTTTGGATATCTTCCTCCCAAATTTCTATGGTTTTTGGGTGGTTTTTTAGATGTCTGCCAATTGTAGAGTCATTTGATTTGAAGGACCTCATCTAGAAATGATCACATGATCAATGATTTTCCTTGGATGCATTCAAAATATAGTAAGGTATTGTCAAAGGTGATTCATAAGATCTATTATTTGGTTATTAATTATACATGGTGCATCCACATGACCTTATGAAGGTCATGAAATTGTGTGTCCTTTAGAGGGTTACATGATCTGGTTGCAAGGGGAAAGTTATACATACCATGATTTTATATGGAAAAAATATACATATTCAGTTATTTCATCTATTTTAGATTCTTTATGATAATTTTAAATTCATAAAAAATGTCTCCCATAGAAGTGAAATTAATGGAATAAGGGATCACTTTTGTGGAGTGTAAATGTCCTCCAATGGATTTGGAATTATCACGAATTTGTGTCTTTCAGGATTCTTGGTATACTAGGTGAGGTTTAGTTTTCCATGGAATTCCCTATAAAAATTATATTTCAGATATTTTTCAATCACTAGATACACAAATTTAATAGTTCTTTCACCGTACATCCATGGTATGAACCCTTCAAAATACCATACAATAATAATCAATATCGAGATCAGTTAATGATACATTTTTTCAAGAAATTATTCACCAGACATGAATTTTTAATCTAATTGTTCCAATAAACTACAAAATTATCGTCAATAATTGGTTGATCTTTCAGCATGGTTATTTTTGATTTTTCAGTTAATCATTATATGGATTTCCATGCACAGTAAAATGATCATTTGATGAGGATATTGATCAGATGACCCTGTCAAGGTCACATGATCTCGAGTATTAAGAGGTTTCATATGGTTTCATGATGTTTAGAGGGAATATGAGGTCAATGAGATATTCTTGATCCAATATATTCATTAGTACCATATGAGATCATGAATCTCTTTGATGTTATATGTGATTCAAAAGATGCTTCAATCAATTAGGTCATTCCTTTGACATGATTTCTATTTTCATATGTATGACATATCCTGCATACTTTTTTAGATGGATTCCAAATTTCCCCAAATTTCCTCATTTGTGTATAATAAAATATATATTATTTCTAGGAATCATTAATATGTTCACTTATATAATTTTATTTCTAATCGCGAGGTTCTAAAAATTAATCCCCTATTCAAACATCCAAATTTTCCTTTATTACATAAAATTACCTTATAGAATTTTAGGATGATGGATGATGTAGAAATACATTATCTAGATTGAAATATACTAATAGGATAAGTATTAACTCTTATTGACTATGTTGATATTATTATTTTTGATTACAACCACCTGGTTGAAGCATAGTCTTAAGGGTCATCTTATATATTGGAGAACACTCTTTTGGGTCCTCATGGCTATTATTTTTCAAACCACCCCATCACTCAAAACAATTAAAATATATTTTTTTCAACTCTATAAAACAGGAGAAGTATATGAGTCTTAAAATTATATATTTTACATGTATAAACATTTATGATGACAGTTTTTTCCCATTTTAGTTCCCAAAGAGTTTCCTTGAGTTTTTTGAATAACTATATAAAACTCATCATTTTGATATTTTATGGGTCTCCTAATTATTCATTTATCATCAATATGATCTTCTCCAAGAACTGGATAGATGTTGGTTTCTAGGAACCAAATCAATACATTTATCCCATGGTGAGGTAAGAATCATTCCTTGGGATAACTATAAGATTGGTGGGATACCACCTTTCAGGGATATGTATGTTGAGTTACTTCATGAAACATATGTATGGAATGAACCTATTAAAACTATGGTCATGGTGAGGTACCTGAAATATATCATGAAAGAAAAAATTAAGAAAGGATATGACAATAAACTCTATCATGTATTTTATATATTGTTTCAATATATTCCTCTATCATAATGGTGCTAATATGAATGTAATACGCCCCCCTTCAGTTCCCTTACCAGAGGGTTGTCATAGTATTGGTATGTATTGGGAAATTTTTAATTTGGGGATCATACATCAAGGGGATACTATGTTAATCTAGATATATCACCAAACTGTAGGCTGGTGTGATTAATGGCCTTGTTTTTAAATGAGAGTCTTTTCTTGATTAGTGATGCATGCTTCAGAATCTGGCTCAAAACAGCTGTCATAGTAGCACAAATATTCTAGGGATGATGCCTCACCCTAGGGATATAGAATCTTTCAAAACATTATTATCTCTAAGACCACATAAAGTTGGGTTGACTCCTAGATATGATCATTGGCCCATTCTATTTTTTATTTGATATAATATTAGAGAATATTCAATTGTATGGATACTACAATACAATATGAATCACCAGTGTATTCTTTAATCCCAAGATGCTAAAAATATCTACGGTTGATTCCATGTCATTATTCCATGATGTGGTACCTGATGTAATGTGCCAATCTAATCACATAGATTTTATTCCTTATCATGTACCAACTACCTCAATAATTCCAAATGGTGATATATCTCTTGATGAAATGTCATAAATTATTTACCTTTGGGATGGGGTTCTTGTGGATAGGGTGGAAGAGATAATCATTTGAGAGTTGAATACCCATAGAATTTACCCCACCAATTTGGTTATATTTAAATGGTCTCCCCTCACCCTTTGGTTGGTGTGTATGGAGAGCGACACCCCAAGATCATCTTCCTTATATAAATGATTGTGGTATGTTGGGATACAAATGATGAGATTATCCTCCCTCTTACTGGAACATCTTCATTTATATCATGTTATTATTCTCAAATTTTTGTGGAGGAATAACATGGTGGTATACAAAAAATATTAGTCTTCCATGTGGACAAAAATATTTCCTCAGCGACTCCACTATCTAGAGCAGTTATGGAATTTATTCATAACTCAGGTGAATATTCATAGAAGCAGCCTCATCCCAATGATGACCTTCCCTGTTGTGGGGAAGAATAAATATAAGAAATTATCCCTCAAAAACAAAATAAATAGTTTATTTGAGGGATAAGTATATATATCTTCTTCTTATACTTATTCATCAGCATTTCTGGATGTTCCTTCATTTATAATACAATCCCCATAAACCACATAAGAATATACATGATGAAATATGATCTGGTAGAATATTCCAACCACGATTATTGAGAATCCTCTAGGAACATGTTTTGACCAATATGAAAGACATTGTTGACTATTTCATTATTTTAGGGTATGTGTATTTTACCGGTAGTCATTATATGTAATCATGAGATATATTATTCTGATGTGGAATAAATTTATTGCTAACAAAAGGGACCTATGAAAACATTACTATAGGACCTCCATGACCAAATTTATAAAGGAATTTTCAGAGGAATTTTAATGGAGTCCCCAGATTACGTTTAATGTGTATGACCAAATAGATATTCTCACCATGAAAACATGGTGATATATGGATATCATAGATTTCTCAATGTCTAACATCTCAGTTTTATCATCTTAACACAAAACCACTCTTAAGAGTGTTGGAGAGAACTCAAATATGATTGATTTTAATCATATAGGGATGAAAGTAGAAGATGTATGGTAAAAATTACTTCAGCATTCAATCAATTATTCTTGACAAAATCTTGACTGTTTGTCCATTTCAACTGATCAAATATTATTATAGTTCATTCATTGATGTGTATTCTATCTTGATTGATCAAATGGAGTTGCTTGAAATTGTAGAGATCCCCCCTCCATTCCCCGTACCAATGAATTGATCTGGAAAATATTATATATTTTCCTAAATTTATCTTTTAGTCATGATGTCATTTCATTGATTTGATGTTGTATGAACCATAAAGAGTACACATACATTGAATAATATCAAGTATACATGAATTATTGGATTTAAATTTTTTTATTCCAACATATTCATCTTGATAAATTCTCATTTTTTTACACCTACTTGAGATTACTTATTGTTGCATCTTCTCTAGCTATCGTGTGATTACTTGATTCCTAAAAGGGATAATTTGGGTAGAATGTATGCCCCATAGGGAGAACAATTTTTTTTTAGACAATGTTGATGGACTTGGGGAGCGTATCATGATTTTTTTCTAAGGCCATAGGGTGGGACCCAAAATCTTTTTATCTTGTCATTCTTGTATACAAACTTACTGACGTCTTGTAGTTTAGGTTCATTTAGAAAGGACCTTCTATTTATTTTGTTTTTGGCCATTTAGATTGAAACTTTTGTCACTAAATTTTATGGATACTATCTTAGACCTTATATAACTTTTAATGGGAATTTTAGCATGGAAATTATATCTATTCAGTTTTGGTTCATTTATCTCAAACCATCAATTAATTTAATTTAGGGTTTTTAGATCAAATATTATCACACTTTAGTTCGAGTTCGTTTTCCTTAGACTAGTTATCAATTTAGATTAGGGTCTTTCTTCCCAAGCCTTCATTTGTTGAATATGAAATATAGGGAAGACATCCCAGGGATGGCCAAAGATTCCCTACAGCTCTGAGATCTATAGTGGTGTTTTTGAGAGCTCATGAGAGTATGATATCCCTTCTAACAAGGAAGAGATAATGTTGATTGGTATGTCAAATCCCTTATTCCTTGATTTAATGGTCCAAGTGTTTTTCCTCCACTTGTTTCCAAAGACCATGGAAGATTTGTGGGGGTAATATTTGATGAGATAGAAATACATGGAATGTGATGACCAATTGGATATTAATAATGTGGATGTTGTAATTCAAAAACCAGACATTTGATTTAGTGATTTTGGGATTGTAAATACGTTTCTAGAATGACCCATAACACCATAAGGTGTAGGGTTCTTCCACTATGATTTGAAGCCTCACAATGATTGCGATTCCATTCTTATAAGGAGTATATTCCTCTTATTGGTAGTTAAAACTCCCTTATGGGTCGATATAATTGTCATAAAAAGATTTCCCACCCTTTTTTAAGGCCTATGGATGATTTATAAAGACACAAGTGTCCTGAGGATGAAGATTATTTTGTCGAAAGTGCTATCTAGGAAGGGTACTTCCATCCCTAGTTGGTTATACTCTTAATTTTGAATCATTATCCCTACAACACGTGGTTTCAAATCATGTGTTGTGAATCATAAGAGGGTTTGACAATGGATTTTTCCAGTCCTTCTTTGAGAAAGGGTACAAAATATTGTGACATAATGTTGAGGATGTTTAATCTTCCGGGAACTTATTGTTCATGGATTGAAAATCATGGTCCAAAGTTCTCAATTAAAGAGAATGGTATGGGGAAATAATATTGAGAATGGACAAGAACACCTTGAGGTAATGAGTACTTCCATGGTGATATCAGGTCTTACAAGGATTATAAATCCCTTTTTATAATGTAAAATGGTTTTTGGATGACCATTGGTTCATATTTAGTTGACATTGGCATATAATGTATAGTAAAAAAGGGTCTCATAAAGCTGATTATTGTTTTACGGAGTCCATCATTGATTTTATGGGGACTATAGGCACTCAAATCAAGAAGTATGATTTAGAAAATATATAATATCAAAGAAGGGTTTGACAACAGTAAATTTTTTGTTCATCATATAAAACTTGTTCTCAATGAGATGATATATGAAAAATCAATACTATAAACTTTTCATTGACCATGGGGTCTTGGGAGAATTACATATATTATTCTATGGATAAACAGTAGACCATATGATCATTAAGCATTCTTTATTTATGCCCATATTGTTTTGAAAACAATGTAGATGAACTTTTTTAGTGTGATTATCCTTGAATTTATCTTAGGATTCCCATTACAGGTATTCAACCTAAAATGTTTTATGTTTCGTTCACAAGATGTTTAAGGTATTTCAATTTGTACCACCAAAGGCTATAATTATATAGTCTTATAACATTGACCAATGTCTAGGTTTATTAAGGGAATTGGACACATGGACCTAATATTTATGGAATGTTACACAAGTACCTAATTAGAATACCTAGGTTCAAGAGTAACCTAACATCCTTTGGAGTTAAAGATGAGAACGTTGTAAATCATGGCTTGAGTTTTTTAGGTAATGAGTTATAATATGGTATAATTATGATGGGAATGTAATAGAACCCACTAAGGTACTACATTCTTCCATTTTGACATCATGGCATACAAGGATTTGAAATCCCTTTTGTATAGTGACACATTTCGTTGAAAAACATAGGAATATATGCAGGATCTATATCCATAAATGAATAATCATAAAATGGGTACCTCATTTTTGGGTAACCTTACACTAGGTCTGTGGATGTTTTATAGAGACCTAAGGCTCTCAAGGGATGAAGTGAGATTTTTGAATTGAGGTTCTCAAAGTATTGTGAAAGCACCTCATACTATAGTTGGACGATATATGGATCTTCTATTCCTTTGAAAAGGGATGATAATGGGTGAAAACATGAATATTTTAATTCATATTTTAGGGATGTATTTGTTGTTTCATTTTAATTTCACACCATCAGATAATTTTCCTTTTAGTTTAACATCATAAGGTTCGGAGCTATCTATTTATTTGCAGTTTAATGTCATGTTGTAAGCACATGGTGAACTGATACGGAAATTCATGCTGAATATGTCATTTATTGAGGAATGGTATATGAATATCAAACTCATACATAACTAATTTTATATTTTATTTATTATACCTTATCCATTCGGCAATCATTTTTCATTGTTTGTTATAGCTAGTCTCAGGATTGGATACCATAACATTACTACATATCTTGTGATTATAAGAAATAAGACATGTATATTTATTGAATATAAAACTCCCTACGTATTTAGAACCCATATATAGAGGGTGATTTATTACCATTTACATTGGTAGCTATCCCCATGATTGGGGTTCTAGGTGTCACTATGTATCCCACTGCAATTGGTGTCAATCCACATGTATTTCTTGTGAAATAGCTCCCTAAACGGGTCCAACTTGCAAGTGGGGAGGTTGTATTTTTATGTTTTTTTACTGGACCAATGTTGGGAGATCCAATAGTCATTATGTATCATATGATGATAGTAATAAAGTCACACATAGTTCATGGATTGATGACATGGTGGGAGGCCTATAAGAACTACTATTGTCCTCTCAATAAAGGTCTATAGAAATGTGTATTTTTACATCACAAAATGGAATTCATCCATCAATTTTAGCATTATGTTGTGGGGACTATGGACCATGATAAACCTATCACAGGATTACATGCCTTTTTGTGTAGGGAATTCCTTACCAAAGACTATAATTCCTCTTGAGCTATACTTGGAGGGAGAAATTAAGAATCAAAATGAATTTTAATAACATGGGGGAAATTTGAGAAAGGGTGGAATAAATTTGTATCATGTGAAAGATGGAATGAGATATAAGATCAAGAAATATCTATGTATATCACTAGAATAAAAATCAAGACATACATAGTTCTAGGAAGCTATGTAGTTTAAATTTGTGTTATAAGGACATCATCCATGTATTTTTACATCTAACAGTAAGAACGTGGGTGACTCAACGTGGATGAATAGAAATTTTGTGGTTGGGAACAAGAATAGGGCTCTAGGTATCCCTACTTATCATATTATGGTCAGAATCAATCCAAAAATAGTTCTTGTAAATTATTCAGTTTAGTTTCGTGTGGTGATGACATTAGTCATTCGTTTTAACTTCTTGTGGTAAATACATTTTCAATATAGTTTTAAGTCATGTGTTTTGGACTTAAGATGTTGAGTTGGTTAATTTCATATTTCCAATAAATCATTGGAAATTTTAACATCAGGAATACAGGATGAGCTCTATAATGTTTTACATCATTTAGTCATGAAATTATCTATATAGTTTAACATAATGTGGTCAGTATGTGCTGTGTACATATATAAATCATCTGGCTAGGATGTGTGTTGTACAGTTTAACATTGTGTGCTCAGGACGTGCCCCATATAGTTTATCATAATGTTGTCAGGATGTGCCTCATACATTTTACCACCATGTATTAAAGACATTCCTTATTCATTTTAATGGCATGTGGGTAAAACATGAGATGCATTATAGAAACTATACTACGAATTTATAAATAAACCCTATGTTGGTGGGGGTGGCACACATTACAAATTACAAAGAATATTTTCTATAGTATAATATCTCTTTAAAGTAATTCAATAGCTTGCACCTCACACAACATCGAGTTCAAGCGCATGACGACTTACTAAACTTGCTGTTCAAAATTAGTTATGAATAGTAAAAACTGAATTTTGAATCTTATATATTCCATACAATTTTTATATACATATTATGTGTTTCTTAGGAAAAATATATGAACAAATTCATTTTTTATAGATAAATGGAGTATTTTTTAGAAAATACAATTTTACCGCCTTTTAATGGGGAACCTTTTTTAAATCCAATATTTGACACCTTATATATTAAATTTGACCAAATAAACTTCTTATTTAGAATTAGGACATAAAAATTTAGTTTTGATAAATTTTTTATGTATTTATAATAACATTCAAATTTTTGTGAATAGTGAGAAATAAAACATTTATTTGAATACAACATTTTTAATAAAAATAACTCTTAGTGTTAAATTATACATTTGAATAGTTTTAAATTATAATTAGATTATATTTTAACAATTTAATCCAATGTTGTTCATTGGAATTAATTTAACATTGAAATTATATATAACCAAGTGTGAATCTTTTTATAGTTATTGTTTCATAAAAACAGGCTATTTGTTTTGACAACGATAATTAATTTTAAATTAATTAATGCAACATATATGTTTTTAATTTAGTAAAATATATATAATTTGTGAATTTATAATTTTAAATATTTCTTAGGCTGATTTTTTTGTATTTTTCTGAAAAACATCAATTTTTTATGAATAGTTAAACCACTTAGTAGTAGTTAAAACTGACTTTTTCATTTAAATGAGATTTTACAGCATTTGTGAATTGAATTTTGAAAATCCCACATAAATGGTTGTTATTATTATGTAAAATTTGGTTTAATAATATGAAAATAATTTTTAGTGAATAGTATCTTTTGACATTTATTTACTGCGGTTAAAGTTAAATTGGGTAATTCATGGTAAAACTGTTATAATAATAATAATAAATTACCTTATCACTTTTCCTAACCTTATATGATGAGTAATAGCCAACCATATGCATCCTTGGGTCAATTTTGGGACCCCATGGAGCCACTTAAGAGTGATAATGGCTCTATATATTAATTAACATAAAGTAAAGGTAAAAATGAAATTATCAAATATCTATTAGTATATCAATTTTTACATGTGGTGATATATGTTATAATTTTTACAAAAAATATTAATTGGAATGCTAAAACGATTTCCTACATTATGGTAGTTTTTTATAATTTTCGACATTAAATAAATTAAATTAATTATGACATAATAATGATGTAGTATTTACTTCATTAATAAAGGATTTAAAAAAATAATTTTATTAATATTAAAAAAAACATGTCCAATTCTTATTGAATGATTTTATTTTGATGATTAGTTGTATTATCTTCTACTACAATTATTTTTGGACCTTTAGAAACCAAATATCACTTTAAAATAAAAAAATATTTTCATACATTCCTAAAGAGCCCCTCCTCCCCCTTATAAAGGACCCTAATTCTAACCCATTCCACACACCTCTCAACCCCTTGGCTCGTCCATACCTTACAAAAATAATCTCTCAGGGTCCATCTCTTACACCTAAAAGCCTTACCATCGGCAGAATGCACTTCAAGATGTTATTTTGGTTCAAACCAAAGGAAGTAACCAAAAATAATGTTAACAATTTCTCTTAAATTATTTTGTTTTCTGTTGTTTTATTTTAGTTCTCCAACACCTATAAAATATTTTTATTACTTTAATTTATAAAAAAATGTATCCTCAATATAATAGTATGTTGTTATGAGAATTATTTGAACTACACTTACACACACCTCCATCTAATGGGTGAAGAACATATTGTTTCTGTGGTTGGAAAACTAACATCTCACGAAACGATGATTGTTCGATTTTCTCCTACCACCTCTCATAGTGGCAATTAAGATGGAACTTTATTTATATATGACATATATTTTGTTTATTTTTTATTTTTGATTCTCTATTTTACATTTATATAATACCTTTATGGTTTCAATTATGGGTAAAAATGCAATAATTGCATTTGAGAAAGTGCGGACTACTGCCCCCTCAAAGTGATATGACATGTTAATGACATGTGTAGTACATATAAAGTATGGTGTTAATGATAATATATATGATACTATACTGGAATAATAATATACCTATGTATCATTATGTTTTTATACCATTAGAATACAAAATAAAAATGAAAGTAGCGTTCATGCATACGTACGGATTACTGTCTCCATGAATGGTGCATTTCATTTCTTATCTCCAAATGTTATGTACTATTATAAATAAATATATATAGAGGATATAATATATATATATATATATTATATCTAAATCATGTATATCATTTTGGAGATAATGGACTTTTTACCACATGGGAAATTTTCAATTATAACAAGGTCATTTTTGACACAATTTCCGAACATCGATAAAATACCCAATATGAACTCAAATAATTAACAAATAGTTATTGAGAGGTAATAAGTGATATAAAAGGAATAATAAAATTTAAAACTTTTCTTAATCATGTAGAAATTATGTTAACATTATTATTCACGAGGAAAAATGAACATACAAAACAAGTCGGACTTGAGGTAAGGGGTTTCTTATCTCACTTTTAATTCTGTGAGATTTCCATTGTTCACCACTTATTTATTTCATGTGGTGTATTTTATACTACCATTTGATATATATTATCATAAATCTATTTAAATTCATGTTATTTGTGATTCATTTGGAGGTTATCAACTTTTGATCAGATGACTCGATTGATTACCACGTGATAATTGTTTTTCATCACACTTTTTATTCTTGTGAGATTCATGCTATATTTTCCACTATGTTATATTGTGTAGTGTATGTACTTCCCATTATTGTATTCATGGTGTAATATACTTTATTTTATTGGTATTTACATCATCATTTTATGATCCTTCTTTCATGGGGTTTATGTTTCCTGAGTTACCAAATCGGTAATGTAATTTCCAATTTCAATTTCCACTCATTGGGCTTTACGCATGCATCATTGATTATTTTTACTCAAAGATTATTTGTGGAATCACTATTTATTATTTATGTATAAATTTAAACTCCCTTTTAAGTTGATATAATTATGATAAACATAATCACTCCATTGAAAATTTCTTGAGTCATTGATATGAACTTTATAAGAGTAATCATAAATCAATTTCGATTCATTGAGTAAAACTTCCAAGTCATTGGAGATGTTTTTGAAAAACTTTGTGTGAATGTCCTCTGATTGATATACACTGAATAACCAATCATATTTATTGTTTTTATATTTGTCACACATAATTATGTCTTTTATTTATTCTTAACCATATGATAGGGTCTTCATAAGTGAGTTCATCTCAATTTACATTCCATTGAGGATTTTTTGTTGTTATACGTCAATTAACTTTTATATGGTGTATATAATGTACTTTGACATAGTATATCATGAATCCATTTATTCCCATGATATTATAATGATTTTATTACCTCGATTATTTGTATTCATGGGTATCTATTTTGGTTAAGAACTCTAAATAAAATATCATTTTAAATGTTTTAAAATTTATTCTTCTAAATATTTCTCATTAATTTCCACATTTTAGAAACGGTTTTAAGTATTTATTTATATGGTAATTAATGATTTAAAATTAAAATTCCATTTAAAAGTTTCAATTTGGTATGTGAAACATTGATTTAAAAATATATTTTAAATGGCATCCTGATAAATAGTGACTTTTAAATGTTTTCAAGAAAAAGGAGGATATTTATATTCAATAGTTTTGGTTATTATTTTTATCTATGTAAATATCCATCATTATTATTGATTGAGGTTAATATATTATAATAAAATCGTTCATATTGTATTGAATGGGTTATTTTTTACTATAGATGTGCTATTTTTATACCATTCATGGTTTGTGGTAAAATATTGACATTTCATATGCATGTTTTAATATGAATGTTTAGAATATGTTTCATACTTTTGATATGAGGAATTAATTAGACTCAGTAAGTGACAGGCGGATCCCGATATAGCTCCTCGATGCATCGGTAGGTCTCATCAGACAATCTAGTGTCTTGGCACAAGGCCTTGATAAATTTTTTTTTGTAGTTTTGGCACGAGGACACGACTATTGGGTTATGATGTTCGAAATTATGCAGTCCATCATTGTGAGATTATCTATTCATATTTCAAGTTGTTATTCGACTAGTAGAATAACCATGACTATGTTTTATTTTGGAATTATTTACTCAGCTGATATTTCTTCCATAAAATGTTCATGTTAATTATTTGTAAAGGCATGTGTTTTTGAATTATTTTACATGACTAATGTTTATGTTATATTCTACTGTATTTATTTTTCTTACTGAGTATTTGAGCTCACCCATTTCTTATGTTTCATTTTCCCAGGATATGAAGAAGATAGTTATGAGTGACTTGCATGCATAATCTAGGAAGCTTGGATGTTTATAATGGAATAATTTAGTGTTGTTTTTTTTCTTTTAAAGTTGTAATATTGAACTAATGTATGTATCATGTTTCCAAGACTACTAAACTAGTCAGTCCATTGGGACTTGATTCCTTGTAATCATGCCAATAAAGTAAACTAATGCACCGACTCCTAGATTCTGGGGTCGGGGCGTTGCAGTTGGTATCAGAAAATGTATAGTATAAACCATGGAAACTAGATTTATATTACCTATGATTAGAGAGCATTACCTTAAGATAGACTTTGAGGATTAGTATAAAAGAACTTCCTATAAATTTGGTAATGTATATATTTATTTTATTTTCAAAACAATACATCCATGTCTGGTTACGAGAAGGTAGAGTCATCTCTAGCACATATGTACCGAGGAGTGAAAACTCTGACAAGGAGTTCCGGGATTGACCCGGGGCCTCCTATTACATGACAATGTGCCATTCAAAAATCTTGGTTACGAAACTCATGGCGGATATTCTTTGGATAATTTAAATTTTCTTTACAAACCAATTTGACAGATTTTAATATATGATGAGAATAAATGACATTTCTTAATCCTAATGTGTTTCAAATTGAAGTTAATGTGTCAATATTTTCTCTAAATTATTTTATGAATATTGTTAGTCACACAATGCATTCTGTTTTTAGTCAATGGTTGGATTCCCAGGAAGTCATAGTAACATTGAGATTGATGTCTAAGGTGGGAACGGTGGTGGAAATGAAAAAAAAATATTAGAATGTTGATAGGTGTAAAGTATATTATGTTCATGCCGAATTAGTTTTGAAAAAATATGATCAAAAAAATATATTTTAACTAACTCCCAAACTCAAAAAATAAGTTAAAGGAGATGAATTATTAGTGATCCAATAGTGGAGACCATAGAGAGAAGAAAGATAAATTTCCATCATGCCAGAAATGTGGAAGGAGACACCTAGGAAAGTGTCTCAATGGATCAAAGAAATGATTTATGATTGGGAAATAAGGGAATAATTTATTGAATTTCTGAGGAAAAATGTTGAGTACTATGGAAGAAAATAAAATTGATCCTAAGAATACATTTACGGTCATTTCTCATTAATGTAAGGGACCTTGGCATCACCCATGTCAAATCCCTATTCTATTGGATAACCTCTTAGTTAATGAAGAACCTATGTGGAAATAAATGGATGGAAAAATGTTTAAAAGTATTAATTCTCTTTAATGATGAGATTACATTGGATAAATTTCCACTTGTATGTTTAACCATTCAATTTATTATCTGAAAAAATGATATTTTAGGAAGAATTATCTTCTTTCTTGTGAATATAGTTATAAATAACCATTTGTTATTATATGATTCTTGAATTTGAGGAAATTACATGTTATTAAATTTTGGGATGAAAATTAGAGGTATGAGATAACATTTGTGGTTATATTGTGTTATGGTTATTTTGAGGAATTTATCTCATTTTGGTAATCTAATAAAATATTGTTTTATAAAAGGGGCAACACACAGACCGTGGGACAACCCATCACGTCGGAAAAAGCTGTGTGAATCTAACCCACAACTAGAATGAGATTGAGATTTATCGCCTACCACTGGACTACGTGAAGTCCATGGTTAGTGGGATTAATTCTTTTTAGTGAAATTATTTTACCATGTTGATTTGGGACATTATATCTTATCAAATGGATATCCTTAGTATAGGAAAAAGATTTGGTGATTAAGTGATAAATGTTATATTGGAAGATGTTCGCTCTCTTGGGATCACTATATGCCTAAGGGAAATATAATACTATGGGATTTCATTTGGGGAGTAATGGTGGATATTTTTCAATGTTTTAATTGTGGATTTATAGAAATTTTTGTTTTTTATGGAAATGATTAACCTATCACAGAGAATATTTTATTAGGTTAATTACTTTTATGTGTGTGAAATTAAGAGTAGTCGATGTTATTTAGAGATACAATTTAACGTGGAAGACTATGTAATCTAATTCTTCGGAGTTTTGGGTTTAAATATTAGTTATGATTATATTGATGTATTTTAAGGGCTATTGTTCATTGAAGGGTATTTTTTGAACTTTGGGTATTGTTTGTTTAAATTTTGGAGATTAAGAGTAGTATTTCTTTCTATAATAGATTGTCTTATTTGTGGATCATATGATCATGTACTAACCATTTTGGTATTGGTTAATTTTTAATGAAAATGGAAATATATAGTTCATCCTTTGTAAATTATGCGATTCTTTATATGTTGACTGTAGCGCTTCAGGTGTAACGAAGTCGTCTTGAATACTCATTGTTTGGAGAAAAGATGAGTTTGTGGTACAAATTTATTAATGGATGAAAATATACTTTTGAATTAAGTATATCTCCCTATACTCTTAGTCAATCTTATAAATTAACTCAAAAGGAACTTCAATAAAAAAATTTTGTTCATTTAATTTTCTTACTGGGTAATCAAAAAATTTAATCCCATCACATGTTTATGGCTTTCAAATCGTTAACGTTCTCCTAATAATATTCTTGATCACTCTCCATTAGAACTTGATGAATATTTTTCTCTTCCATATACATGTTTTTTAACATGGAACCCGAGAATGCGTTATGTTTGGTAAACTTCATACATACCTTTTTTATTTTAAAATAGTGGCCTCATTAATCCATTTTTGATGTGGGACTTCAACAAATATATTTTGAAATGTGAAAACCCATGTTTTAAATACCGAGATTAAATTACGAGGATGTAATTTATTAAAGGAGAGGATAATTTAGCCCCCCCAATGTTTCATAGTATAATATCTCTTTAATTAAATTCAATAGATTGCACTGCATACAACATCGAGTTCAAGCACACGACGACTTACCAAACTAAACATTCTAAAGCTGTTATGAATAATATTAACTAAATTTTGAATCTTATATATTCCATATAATTTTTCCATCCTTATTATCTATTTCATAGACATAATATAAGAACAAATTCAATTTTTTACATAAAGGATGTATTTTTTAAAAAATGCAATTTCAATGCCTTTTAATGGAGAACCTTTTTCAAATCCAGTATTTGACAATTTTATATATTAAATTTGACAAAAAAAATTATTATTTAGAATCGGGACATAAAAATTTAGTTTTGATAAATTTTTTGTCTATTTCTGATAACTTTCATATTTTGGTGAATAGTTAAAAATACTAAATTTTAATTGAAAACGTCTTTTTTAATCAAAATAATTTATAGTGTTTTATTATAAATTTGAATCGTTTTCAAGTATAATTAGATTATATATTTATGATTTAATCCAATGTTGGTCATTGGAATTAATTTACCTTTGAAAGTATACATAAACAAGTGTCAATCTTTTGATTGTTATTGTTTCTTAAAAACACGATATTTGTTTTGACAACAGAAATTATTTTTTAATTAATTAGTGAAATATATATGTTATTAATTGGGTAAAATATAAATCATTTGTGAATTCATATTATCAAATATATCTTAGGATGAATTTTTTGATATTTTTATGAAAAAACGTCAATTTTTGATGAATTGTAAAACAACTATGTAGAAGTCAAAAACTAACTTTTTCATTTAAATGAAATTTTACAGATTCTGTGAATTGAATTTCAAAAATCCGATATACATGGTTGTTATTATTATGAAAATTTTGGTTCAATATGATAAAAATAATTTTGGGTGAATTGTAACCTTTGACTTTTATTTACCACGGTTAAAGGTAAATGGAGTAATTTAAGGTAAAAAGAATATTATAGTAATACAAAATAATCTTAACACATATCCTAAACATATTGGATAAGTCATGGAAGACCATTGAAATCCTTGGGTTGATTTTGGGGCCCCATGGAGCCACTTTTGAGTGATAATAAAACATTATTTCAATTTACTTAAAATATAGACAAAAATGTCATTTACAAAACTCTTTTACTAAATCATTTTTACATGGGGTTATATAAGACATATATTCAACAGTAAATATTCATTATAAATATAAATGATTTCCTATATTATGGTATTTTTTTTAATAATTTTTATACATCAAATAAAGTAAATTATTTATGACACAATAATGATGTAGTATTTACGTCATTAATAAATGATTTAAATAAATAAGAATATTCATTTTAATAAAATATCCAAATCCTGAAAAATTTTTAATGTATGATTTTATTTAGACCATTATTCATCTTATATTATACTTTAATAAATTTTGGTCCTTTATAAACCGAATATCAACATGTAATAAAATAATATTTTCACAATTCCTAAAGAGCCCCTCCTCCCCCTTCTAAAAGGACACCAATTATAACCCATTCCACACATCTGTCAAGCCCCTTGGCTAGTCCAAACCCTGCCCAAATAATATCTTAAGATACCTATATTACACCTATAAGCCTTACCTTTGGCATTAGTCACTTCAAGAAGTCCTTTTGGTTCAAACCAAAGGAAGTTACAAAAATTAAAGGTAACTGTTTCTCTAAAATAGTTTGGTTTTATTTTGTTGTATTTTACTTATCCAACCCCCTAAAATATTTTTATTAATATATTTTATAATAACTGAAGTATCCTAAATGTACTCTGATTTTTTTATGAAATAAATTTTAACAACAGTTACACACAACTCTTTCTAGTTGGTGAAGCACATATTGTTTCTGTGTTCGGCAAACTAAGGCCTCATGAAATGATGATTGTTCGATAATCTTCTATTGCCTCTCATAGTGGCAATTAATATGGGACTATATTTATATATGATATATTTTATGTTTATATTTTCTTTTTTCCTTCTGCATTTTCCTTTCATATCATATCATTATGTATTCCATTATGTGTAAAACACAATAATTTCATTTGAGAAAGTGCAGATTATAGCCCCCTGAAAGTGATATTACTCATTAATGAATTGTTTGAGAGATATAATGTATGGAGTTAATAATATGATATATGATATTATACTGGAATTATAATATACTTATGTATCATTATGTTTTAATTCCATTAAAATACAAAATAGAAAACAAACTAGCATTCATGCGTACGTACAGCTTACCGTCTCCATGAACGGTGCATTTAATTTCTTATCTCCAAATGTTATTTACTATTAAAAATACATATATATACTTGATATATAGTATATATATGATATATAAATAATTTATATCATTCTGGAGACAATTTACTTTTGACCACAAGGAAAAATTGTAATTATAACAAGTTCATTTTTGACTCAAGTTCAGAACATCGATAAAATATTCAATATTAACTCAAATAATTAACTAATTGTTATAGCAAGGTAATAAGTGATATAAAAAGTATAATTAACATTAAAAATGTTCTTCATAATGTATAAATTAACTTATGTTTATTATTCAGGAAGAATAAGGAACATATAAATCAAGTCAGACTTGAGGTAAGGGATTCTTATCTCACTTTTAATTCCGTCAGATTTCCATTGTTCGCCACTTATTTATTGCTTGTGCTGTATTGTATACTACCATTTGAAATATGTTATCATGATTCTATTTACATAAATTTAATTCTATGATTCATTTTTTTGTTATAAAAACATTTTTTTATGAGACGATTGATTACAACGTGATAAGAGCTTTTCATCTCACTTTTTATTCCTATGAGATTCATTCTATATTAGCCACTATTTACTATTATGTGGTCTATGTACTTCCCATGATTGTATTCTTGGGGTAATATAATTTAATTTTTCAGTATTTAAATCTTCATTGTATGATCGTTATTTCATGGGTTGTATGTTTCGTGAGTTACCAAATTGATAAGGGAATTTATAATTTCAATTTCTACTCATTGGGATTTACACACACTTCACTGAATATTTTTAATCCAAGAATATGTGGGGAATCACTATTTATTATTTATGTAGTAATTTACTCCCCCCAGTTTTTGGATATACTTCCAATAAACATAATAACTCCATTTATAATTTCTCAAGCCATTGATATGAACTTGATAAGAGAAATCATAACTCAATTTCTATTAATTGTGTTAAACATCCAAGTCATTGGTGTTGTTTTTACAAAAATATGTGTGAATGTCCTATTATTTATTTACACTAAATATCCAATCATATTGAGTTTATTTATATTTTTCACACATAATTATGGCATTTATTTATTCTTATCATTAGGATATGGTCTTTATAAGAGATTTTATCTCAATTTACATTCCATTGAGAATTATTTTCTATTATACACCAATTATCTTTTATATGGTGTATATAATGTACATTGACATAGTATATCATGAATACCTTTATTCTCATCTTATTAAAATGTTTTTATTACTTCAATTATTTGTATTCAAGTGTCTCTTTTTTGGTTAGGAACTCTAAATAAAGTATCATTTTAAATGATTTAAATATTTCTTCTTCAAAATCATTCTCATTAATGTCCACATTTTAAAAATGGTTATAAAGATTTATTTATATGAACATTAATGTTTTAAAATTAAAATTCCTTTTAAAAGTTTTAAATTTGCATGAGACACATTGATTCAAAAATCTAATTTAAAAGGCTTCCTGATAAATATTGACTTTTAAATGTTCTCAAGAAAAAGGGGGGTATTTCTCTCAAATAGTTTTGATGATTATTTTCATCTATGTCAATATCCATCATTATTCTCGATTAAGGTTAATATATTTTAATAAAATATTCTATATTGTTTTGAATGGGTTACATTTTACTGTGGATGTGCTATTTTTATACCATTCATGGTTTGTAGTTAAAATATTGACATTTCATATGCCAGTTCTAATTAGAATGTTTAGAATATGTTTCAATCTTTTCATATGTATAATTCATTGGACTTGGTAAGGGATGGGTGGAGCCCACTATAGCTCTTCTATGCATTGGTAGGTCTTGGAACGAGGCATTGATTATGTGGTTATGATGGTCGGAATTATGCATTCCATAATTATGAGATTAGCTATTTAGATTTCATGTGGTTATTCGACTAGTATAATACCCATTATTGTGTTTTATTTTAGCATTATTTAATCTGCTCATATTCCCACCATAATGTGGTCATGTTAATTATTTGTAAAGGAATGTGTTTTCAATTATTCATTATACCTAATTATTATGTTATATTCTACTGTATTTCTTACTCTTACTAAGCATTTGAGCTCACCCCTTTCTTATGTTTCATTTTCCCAGGATACGAAGAAGTTAGTTATGAGTGACTTGCATGGATAATATAAGAAGCTTGGATGTTTCTAATGAAATAATTTACTGTTGTTTTTTTCTTTTCATGTTTCAATGTTGATGTTAAGTATGTATGTTGTGTCCAATACTACTGAACTGATTGGTCATTTGGGAATGGATTCCTTGTAATCATTCCAATGTATTAAAATAATGCACTGGCTCATGGATTCTGGGGTTGGGGCATTACATTACCCATCCCTTGTGGATAATGAGTAGGCTGTATTTTGATAGAACTTGTCTATGATATGTAGTAATTACCATTTGGGTTCCAACTTTGGAATATTCTTCCATGGTATCATTGGGTTGTTGAGATCCTAGACTTGTTATACATGAAATAATAAGTGGAGGTGTACTATTTTATTATTAATCGATGTCATAGAAATCTAATGGGATTAAATGTTTTTAAATTTATTAATCCTATTATCATCAAGACACATCATTGCATCTGGTCGCTTCTATGATTTCTCATATTATGAGGGTTTTCTATAAATTGATATTCCGTATGATGGAAACATGTCATATATAGTTTATAATACCTTAATCACATACACCAGTGAATATGGATATACATGTGTAGCAGTACGCCCAATTGTATGGTATACACATAAATCATGGGGGAGCATGTCCATATAAGACATCATATCTTCATTTACCCAGTTCTGTAGTATATTTGATAGTGTTTTATCGAAGGCCTTAACTTATCAATTTATGACTACATGATAGTTTGATGAGTGATTAGACCCATTGTTTTACAACTTTTATAGTTTCTTTATCTCTATAGATAAAATGTTTGTGATTTTGGCCAAAGATATTGTGTGAGGGACTCTATATCTGGGGATGATATGGGACATTATGAATTAGAAAATTTTCACCACCCTGAATTTCTTGATAGTTATTGCCTCAACCCATTTGTAGAAGGCGTCAGTAGCACTATGAATGTACTTGAACTTATTACCTATGGATGGTGGATATGCCCCCCGCATCCATTCCATAAGAAATAATTTCTAAGAATATTTTTTCTTGTTTTAAAATTCAGAGGGTTTATGGATGATGCATTCATGGATCATCAATGTATGATATTTCCAAGTGAATTGTATAGTCATTTATCATGGTTATCTAGTACTTACCCATCCTCCTAAATTTATGGAAGAGCCTAGACATATATTTAATAGTGTCACAATATCCCACATGTACGTCATTCATGAAAGTGAGAATCTCTCTTTGTGATATTCATATGTGGCGGTCTCTTTCAAATCCTCACATGTATTGGTCACTTTCCATATTTAGACCATCCCATAGGATAATGCTCACTGCTCTCTATTGGAATGGTTCCTTCCATCATTATCTATTGGGAGAGTCCCATTTTGATGATAACCAATTATTGGATCCATCCATATAGGGTGGATATAATTTCTTCACTCTGTAGGAAGCGTTGACCAATTTGATTTATTCTGTATCACAATGTATGACTGATGAGGACATACATCAGTGCAACAAATTTTTGATTGCTTCCTCCAAATCAATGTCAACCCAGATTGTGGTTGTATTAATAAATGTGTTGTTTCGAGTGTTATGTAATTGGGATACATGATTCTATATGGGATCAAAATGGAACTCTTCTTTTTATCCCATGACATAGCTAGTGATATTGGGGAGTTATTTTTTTGAAGGAATACTTCCAATTGAAATGAATTTATCACTACATATAAATACGCATTCTTATTTAGGTATGGTATTTTTGGATGTTGAGCTAGTTACCAGCCAGCGATGTGGTCTTATTGTTATACCTCATTATTTGCACATCCTTCAGATTGTGAGAATTATTAAAGAAATTGTTCTTTAATTGAGAGACAAATAGAACTCCTAATATCATCTGATTTATCTTTATATTTTTCATGAGTTTTCCTGTAGTACATAAATAGGCACCATAAAAATTCATATCCCTTTTATTGGAGTGTCATGGGAAAATAAAAACTCCCCATCTAAAATCTCACTGTCCACTTGTGTACTTTTTGGGGTGGGATGTGCTGTGTGGAAATCATTATGGGATTTCTCATTTACTTAATTTTTACACCAGAAATGTATTTCATATTGTTTAAGAATGGCCCCCATAGGGCCAGGAACATAGTCAAATAATAATTTACAATGAAATAATTGAGTGGATCTATATGAGAGACCATGTGGGCTTCATAATGTTTCAAGCAAGGGCTCATCTTCTTCCCTACAAAGACGAGTGCAAGTAATTTCTTCTTAAAATCCACGTATAGAGTCTCATTACCATGTATTTTTTGGATAACGTATTGGTGTCTATTCATAATCCCTTTAATATTGTTCTGTATATGGAAGGAACCCAGTGGGTGTTCTATAGTAGGTACATATATGATGAGTTTATATCCATCCTCTAATGGAATCTGGACCAGTGGGTGAAGCGTATACATATTGAGACTCAAAGGCTTCTTGGTAGTCATCGTACTATTGACAGGTGATTCCCATATTTAATATATTAGGGAAAGGGGTATATTTTATATACATATTTGATAGGAAACACTGAATGTAGTCGAGTTTTCCATAGAACCCTATCAATTATATGATATTTATGGTTTTTGAAATTCATAATATAGAACTAGCCTTATCTAGTTCCCCATCGATTCCATAGTGTTGTATTGAAAAGACAAAAAAAAATCCATGATGTTAATCAAGAATTTTATTTTATCATATTTATATTTTAATTGTGTTGTCATAGCTTGTCAGAGACTATTTGAAGAATCATGAAGTAATTTCCTCGCTAGTGATATTTGAACACTATGCCATTAATATAACATTCATATATAATTTACATGAATTTATTAATGACATTATGTATGGTACACTAATAGTTATATACAACGTTCTTTAAGGAAAATGGAATTAACTAATATAAATAGATACAATGGGGTGCTATGAATCTAGTGGATTATTCATCTATAGGGTTTGTCTTTTTCTAATTGTACCCTTAATACCCATCCATAAAAAAGGGTCTTGGAATCTAGATGATTCATCAATCAAGAGTTCTATGATCAGTATTGGAAAATCATCCTTTGGATATCATCAATTACAGTATCTGAAATCAATGTAGTCCCCAACTTTCACGTTCATTTTCTTGATAGAGATGATATGTTTTACCCATAACGGATATTGGAATTCTCAAAATAGTTCCATGGTCAAATCTTCATATTCTCCCACTACATTGTTTTCATGAGTGGGATTCATCCTCCTAGATACCATTTTGATGTTTTAATATTCATAGGGTATGTCAAGATGGTTTGTGGCCACATCTAGATTTAGTCTAATCAGTCTTGTATAATTCCAATTGAATATATATCTATGTTTCTTTTGAAATTTTATGTACATATATTTCTCCTTGATAGGTATGTTTTCACTAATTAGTGCAGGCATTGGGTCGTCTTTTATTCCTAGATATATTTCCATGAGCTTATTAATGCTGTAGAGATACCTTCCTCAAATATTGGAGAGGAATTCCTAAGATCATCCTCTTCTACATCCATATCTTAGTTTGTGGATTAAAATTTAGACAAATTCAGTAATATAGGGAATCTCTGTCACTATCGAGGTAAGAGATTCCATGATAAAATACATTATCTTCCCTTACTACTAGAGTTGTTGTAGAGATATGTCATATATGATTTTCATTTACACAGTCCCTAGGTATAATATCATATTAGTCATTTGGGACTAGGCATATTTCCGTAATAGGTCTATGGAGACAACATAGACATTGTCGATCACACTCCAATGATTTTCAAGTAAATTCCAAAAGCCATTGGGGATACAACCGGTACATCATCATCCACCATTAGTTATTTTCCATACCTTTTTCAGAAACCTACTTGATCATATGTTCCTTTTCATATCTTGAAGGGGGAACTAGCACCATGTCATTAACTAAAAAATACATCAATGTGGTATTTAGAACATTGATGGATTTTTGAGGGTATTACCATTTGGCTATGGATCTATGGAAATCTAAGTATGACATTGCATGTGGTTTCTTGTTATATTTCCATAAAATCAACATCATATGTTAGATCCCCATACAATTTTTTTAAAAATAATATTCTTATGACTTATCTATACACTCTTATCATACCCTTCAATGGTTAGATTTATGGGGGGGTGAATCACCAATGTTATACCCCAAACATCAGAGGGATTGAATCCATATGAGGTTAATCATGATTCCAGTTTCCATTAGCGACCATTAGATATCAATATTATCATGTCTACCCCAAACATATAAGGGTTTGATGAGGCCTTGGATGACCTCTTCCCGATTCTTATTTGTGAACAAGATGGCAAACTGAAATTCTATTGGTAGAGTATCTGCTTGATATAACTCAGCTTTAACAACTTCTATCTCATACACTAGTAGAATTGGGGGGATTTAAGAAGATAATATCTGAGTTATTTGGATATATTCAAAACACCAAGGACTGATGAATTGTCAAATACTACCACCATCTATTTTATAATTTCATACTTGTTTTCAATAGGTAGGCACTTCCCAAGGTAGAGTTTCTCTTTACTCTATGGATTATGAGCTGAGGAAATTGAGGTAGATAGCCTGATACATATATAATTCAATGAGGAATCATCCTCAAGGTTTTCAGGTCATTTTAGACTTCCCTATAACATGGTTTAATTAGATAATGTCATTCCCACTTGAAATTTAATCAATACAATTAGGTTTGTACGACCCCTTGATGGTTCTAAAACACATATAGGTTATTGATTGGATTACTATATTTATTTTTCTAGGGTCTAAGATGAATATATATCCTCTCTGGGGTTATGAACAAAATATTGGGTCTAACCATAACCATTCAATCCTATATATCATTGGTTCATGTGCATGTGACCTCCTATTACCCAGTTAGGCATCGGGGAACTCATACTTGAAGTTATACACATCATCAGATAAGGGGCCTTCCAAGACTATCATGTTAATAAAACCAAATATGATCTATTAGTTTGATGAGAGTTCCATTTTTTATGTGAATCCCATGATTCAGTTATTGTAGGGAAAACTATTCAAGAGTATGATCTTGAATTGGAGAGGAATATGAAACTTCCTCTTTTGTTTTTTCCTATATATTGTAGACACACCACAGTAATGGGGAAAGATATGATCTCACCTACTTGGTTTGAGGATCTATTTTGGGTCTGTGAATATGTTCTCTTAGGGTGGCATGAGCTTGTTCAACTATTGTTTGAGTTATCCATTTGTTGAATATCTGCTTGATCCTAGTCAGAACTTTTTCCAATCAATTTATTCTTATGGCAATTTGATAATTAGGATTTACATTGACTATAAGGAGTTATTAATCATTCCAAATCCAGAATATATCATTCATTGGAGAACTTAATTGAAGAAGAATAAACCATAGATGTTATGACTCATCATTCTATATAATGGAAAATTGTTTGGATAATCTCTCAGGTTGACCTGGGTTTCCAGGGATTTTGTACCTATATCAGGTTATTGTCTATGGATTCAATGACATATCTACGGTACGATTAATTTTTTTTGACCAATCCATATTCATCTATTCCTCAAATCCCATGAAACCATTATCTATTCTAAATTTAGGTCAAGGGTGAATTTTTTGGTAATTATTGCTCGATAAAAAGTGAAGGGTAGTTTATTACTTATCTAGGTTCTTGAATGGGAATAGCTACTTATTAATGAGTGATAGGTAAATTCTCTCACTTTCCATGACTTTTTCCCTTTACTAAAGGCCAGATCTATGATTTCTCTCAGGATTTATAAATGTAATATTCAAGATGTTGTGACATATTTGAAAACACATAGAACCCACCTAGATACTGCATTTGGATTAATGTTTTCTATATCTCATCTCTAATATTTTATTAATAGAGTTCCATAAATATCTCTAATGAGAGGGGGATATTGAGAAAATAGGTTTAACCCTTCTGTTTTTCTATGATGTTAGAAATCCACTCATTTTTTACAATGTTTTTAGTTCATCGGGTTGTGTAAAGTAATCGATGAAGGATGTATTCCCATCCTGAAATGACTCCTAATAGAAGGCCTTTTTAAAGAAATTTATATCCCTACCAAATCATGTATAAAATATCCTAGCTTGAGGACCTTTTTTTGATCTAAATGGATCATCATTGAACAACATTGGGTCACAATGTTAGTGAGATACTATTTAGGGACTACCATGCATCAAAGGTAAAAAATATATGATTTTTGAATCTTTGTGAGGTAATTTGGTCATCCAACCGCTCAAGATATGAATCTTATCAGGCTATATATGTGAACATCACCCTTCCACTCCTTCCATTTATGTATCTAGGGATATGCTGTCATTGAGTATATCTAGAGGTAGTGTTGTCCGAGCCACCTCCTTTCTACAATGAGTGGGAGGGGACTGATGAGTTTACTTATTTTTATCTCCATTGATTCTATATACATTAAAATATGTAATTATCACCCTGGATAGGGAGATATTTTCATCTCAAGGGGTGGAATTCATAAACATTTTCAACTTCCTCATTTATATAGACCAGATTCTATGATGAACATCCATTCTGGAACACAGACGCTACTATTTTAGGAGGATAACATCATTCAATATGTCTATGATAGGGACAATTATCCTCAACCAAAATATGATACAAAAAAAGAATATATCCTTTAATTAACTTAATTTAATGTTTTAGGAAAGCTATTATCCCATTCTAATTGTATGACATCTTCTCCTTCCCAAAATCATTTAGGGTTCTTCTCGGGGTGATTGGGATGTTCCCACACATTTCAATTAATATTTGGTAGTGTTACACAATAGAATAAAAAACTCAATAATTAATAGTACCAAATTTTGGAGCCTTCTATGGTTCCTTGATCATGCAACCTCACTTTTTGCATAGAAATCGCCTTTCTCTAATTGAATTTTTTTTCTACCTCTGAATATCAATCATGATCCACGTTATCTGTTGTGTTGATGGTGAAGAAATTTTCAGATGTGTATCGAGAAATGGTATTGGTCCCATCAAATTCAATGAAACTGTATGGTTCAAAACAATCATAATTATAGTCATTCCTTGAACCCTTTTCCATATTGTGGCATTCTGGAATAATTCATTGTTGGGGTTTGATTTAAATTTTTGTGATCTCCTCCAATTTCACCCTGAGAGTGGGGGCCTTGAGGGATTTTCTAGTCATCATTCCTGAACGAGCCCCAAGTAATAGATTTTATTCTAGTGGTGGGAGGAACATATGGGATGAATACCATCGATATTTACCACGTAACATGGATAATAATAAATCCATTTGCGATGATGATGATGATGGATATTCTCACGGTCCTGCAATCTTTGGGTTATCTAGGGACACAATAGGAATTAATTGATTTTTTTAAAGGATCTGATGATTCTTGTTATGAATTTGAGGACTCCTATGACCAGCATTGCGATATAAATTCCCATAGACCACCAAGATGGGTTTGATTTGTAACAAATCTTGATTTATTCAACTCCCTCTTAGAGTATGATGGACTTGTTGGTGATATTTATGATATAATATCCCCCATCTCAGTAGGCTACGGTTGATCTAGAAAAACCATTACTTTCCTCAAGACCCTTTTAGAATCTACATGAATTTTTCAAATTGATTTCAAATTTTGTGTATGTGTTTGAAATTAATTATTGTTGCTTCGAGGGGCCAAGTTCAAAGCTATGAGGGTTGTCCTCTTCCTTCATTAATAATGTATTATCACTATTTAAGTGTGTGGATTGTGACTAAATGTCTTGTTCCTTAACTTGTCCTCTATTTATTCTAGATTCTATTACATTATAGGGTTTTATATCTAATGGGTTATACTATTCCCGGGGCGTGGTAAAGTGTAATTCTCGATACATTCCACATACCCAAATATGAACATTTGAAGTGGATTCATCTATCAGTTTCTGTTGATTTTCGATACAATAGAGGAAAGTGTATTGCATATTTGCATTGTGCTTTCTGGTTTTGGGTTCAGAATATTGGATATAGAATCATGCTCTAGCTAAAAATAGTGTAACATGATGGTAAGAAGGCGACCCTTATACCCTAGATATGGGAGGGGTCCCGCCTTTAGTTTTTGATAAGTATCCCATAAATTTTTTCATAGGTAAGGAATAACCTCCTTTTTTATTTTATCTTAGATCACATAATAAGAAGTGGAAAGGGTCTATAACATAGTGGGGAGGTTTGTTTCAACCAACTACATTCATAAATCAATGTATGCCTCCTATTCATTTGATATACATGCCTCTATCTTTTATGACCATGAATAGTGCGTCTTGGTTCACATACTAATAAATGTAAATTACTCCTAATTGTTGATAGGGAACTATATATTATTGATATCAATGTATTATAAACCTCTATATATAAGATTAGAGGTTCTTGGGAAAGGGGGAGATTTACTTTTCCATGAGACTATTTGGAGGATGGCCATAGAGTATATCTAGAGTAGGTCCCCTGTGATCCATCTCTACTCTACAATGAGGAGGATTTTCATGGTATTGATGACATTGTTCTTCATTAAAAGATATTATGCACCCTTGGTTTGTTGAGAATTTGTCTTGAACATTTTTCAGGACACTAATATTTAAAATATTTTGTATAGGAGCCTCTGTCTACATTGTGTTAATCATATGTCAACATTACACAATGAATTATCTAGGGAAATTGTCCTACTATACGAAATGTTTTAGTACATTTCTTATAAATATCTTGTGTCGCATGGGTTAGAGATTACTATTGAGAATCTTCATGAATATTAAACTTATATTTTTCATTATTTTCATGAGTATGAGCCAGTCCTGAGTTATTTACCATTCTCAGTGAGGGATTCCTAGTGAGAATGGGAGTAAGATCCTATTATAGAGACTTCGGAATATTCCACTAGTCTATTTTGAATATGATATGAGATTCTCTCATGGAATATGTCTCTATCGCTTGGTGATCCCCAATTTTAGTTGAAGTATAACCCCGAATAGATTATGAATTCATTATTGGAATATGAAGATGGAAATTTTGAATTGGAGAAGGGATATAAGCCTCCTCCTATATAGACTTGGAAGGATACTGATGTAGGCTTTCATTGTCATATGTATGAAAATTATCTTGGCATATATGATCTGCTACAATATTCTAGTATGATTCTTTGGTTGCTATATTAACATGTCTTGAGGCATGTGGTACTCTCACATGGTGAGCCCCAACTAGAATCGGGATATTCTATGGATCCATGCCCTTTAGAGTGTGTAGTTAGTCATCCTTAATAAGAGTATAAGCCTATATAGAGGAATTATCTACTCTAACTTAGTGAACCCCATATTGAATGGGGATATTGAACCTATAATGGTCCATTGGAATATGCCACCACTATTTTTTGATTGGAAGATACCCCTATATCGAGGAATGTTCCACTCTAACTTGTTGATCAACTCTTGGAATGAGAATATAAGCATAGTATATGCCTCATCCTTTCTTGGAATATTCTAATAATACTCCTTGATGGGTGAAATAAGGTGTGCTTGTTCTGGATCAACAAATTTTTCAAAATAATCAAGTTATTTACTGGAACTGGATCTAAAGATAGGAATACGTGTTTGCACTAAATATATACCAGTACTAGAATATTCCAATGGAGTTCTTTAGCAATTACTATGTTCTATTTTCATTTCTGAAAACAATGTGATAGTATGTATTTCTAAAAATTTTCTATGTCCACTGTACACTATGAAATATATTCAATTGATGTGGGTATCTGAAACAACTTCCCTCTTCCATGTTCTATCATAATTTATCAATGGCCTTCAGACCTGGTGGGTATGGATATGTTCCTCCACCATGTCTATTTAAGAAATATGCTCAATGAGTTATTTTGAGTGAGCATGTAGATAATATTACATGCTAGTTATCACCAGGATATGTTGTTAAACATGACTAGAAGGAGTTGGTATATGATCCCACAAATGATAATTTAGATCCGTTAAAACCTAAGGTGTCATCCAAATTTATCATTCATGGGTATCATAAGTGGCTGTTTTTCAGGTGGTATCCTCAACTGGCGACTGATGAGAACTGAAATGATATCAATTTCAACAACAGTTGAAAAGACCCCTCCTTAGTTTCTACTAGACTGTGAGGGACCTTTTGTTTAATCCTTGATCCACATTTATGATATTCTGGTGGTTATGGTTTTCGTGCTCCTGATATATGCTATTGAGGTTGTTGGTTATGAAAATAAGGGCCACTTTATTTACAATAGCATTCTTTGGAAGGTGAAGACATGTCAAAAAAAGATTTTAGAGACCCTCATGGGAATCCCCAAGGGGTTGTATAGTGCCATATCAATGGTATTCTTAGACCATGGAATTTTCTACTTAATGTTGAAGTTCTCAACCTCGTGAGTTAATTACATGTCCTACTAGGGTAACATCCATAGCTTGTTTGTTGAAAAGGTTTCTAGATAAAGAAATTTTGTTGGGTTGGGTTTTTATTGCTAGGAGTCATGTATAAAATGTCACATACATCATGGAATAAGGCAACTGATCAATTCATTATCATAGGCATGATATATTTTAAATCGGATATAAATAGGTTATACACATTTCCTTTTATAACCAATTAGTTCATTCTACTCATGTAGTGTTTTCAAAGAGAGGATGCATTTATTTCGTCACAACCCTCACATCATATGATTATTCAAAACTTTCATTTCATATTCAACTGATCATTTTTTATTTGATAGATTCATATCGGCTTCATCATTTTCATCTTGGTAGAAATGGAAATGGATAGAGTCACTGGATAGTTTGATTGTTGGGGATTGATTTTTTTTATAATCATTCATGTTGGGTATATCATTTTTGTTTCCTGTGAAATGGTAATAGATATATTCACCTGACAGTTTGATTGTGGGAGTTTGATGTATGTACAATAATTAATGTTGGGTTCACCATTACTATCAATCATAGAAACTCTAAATTATTCAAACATCCATAACAGGGTATAGAAATTTTTTCCAAACGCAGATGGTCGATTTAGGTTTCATACCATTTGGAATATATAAACTCACATTGTTCAACAGGGAGGGAGGTTAGGCTCACTATTCCCTTTTAGGGGAAATTGGTTCCGAGTTCAAGAATCTCTTATAGATTAAAGATATGTTATCGAATGTCTTTCTAATCACAATACGGGCCAATTATTCTAAATAATGATCGTTGGTTAGGTGATTTTAAATGAAAAATGGATGATCCGATTGATGAATCCATCTATATATATCTAGTGTTATTCAACCTTTTCCCATTATCAAGTAGATTATTAAATGATAAAACCATATGACAAGGAAATTTATATTCTTTCAATTAGACCGACAGTTAGTATTTCTAGGATGGGGTTGATCTATTAGAAGGAATCCAACGTATCATGTTTTAAAATAGGAATCCAAACCAACATAGTTTTTTAAACCTATTATCATTAATATCATATATAAATGAAACATATTTTGTTACATGGGAAATAGATATTGAGCTCAATCCATGAGGAGGTGTCCTATGTATCCTATTTGTGGTGGGAATCCAGGTAATCATAGTTCAATCACACCATAGGGACCTGACTGTAGGTAAATAGCCTTATATGGGGGAAATTATATCATGTCAATGATCAGGTCATACAAACTATGGATTCCTTAGCTGATGGGGATTATGGATGAACATGATTTTATCATTTCTACTCCCTATACCATTTTGAGCTTTATGTGGTGTGAGAAATAGGGGTAATAGGTAGTCAGTTCCATTTTATTTCAATATGGGGATTAAAGGATAATACAACCCACACAATTTTTTATATAGATTTTGGGACTTAGTAAGGAATACTTTGTTTTTTGGTTATTGAATGAATTGTATTTCTTATAGATCAGTTGAATTCACAATGCATTGGTTGATGAGGAAGTATGATTAGGCCAAGTGAGATATTGGATCCTTATTTTTGGGATTTATATGACTTGGAAGGGCATAAACTATTGTGAAATCTAATTTGATATCTGGCCATTTGGAAGGCACCCTACATATTCTAATTATAAAAGGAATCAGAGTTCTTATAGTTGATTTTGGTCAATGGTTTCATAATAATGATTCCCTAATAATGGTGACCATATAATACTATTTCATTAACTATGGATTACCAACTAAGGTTTCCATTCTTGGAAGATGTTCACAATGTTAGTGTTATTATATTTAAAAATCACCTATACTTTATGAGATACACATGATGTGGGTATCAAGGTATATCATGTAATCAACTTCACTAAATATGGGTAGATGACATGTGTGTTGGGATAGCCCTTTGGATATTTAATAGAATCAGGATACTTAGGAAATGTGTCCTATATATCCTGATTGTCGAAGGAATCAGAGAGATCATAGTTCAATTTGGATGGGTCATAAAAAATATGGATTATCTAATATTCTAGATGGAAATGTATATCACATCCCAAGATGTCTCCTTGACATTTCGTAGTTATCTTCCTGGCATATCTGAGGATTCCTGCCATTTCTTGTTTCATAGTGTACATATTTATGGAAGAATTCATGATCCAAGTTAACATGTCTTAGGGGTGCCACAAGACTTGGATGAATTTTTAGTGAGTCATCTTGTGAAACAATGAACTATTCCCAAAGAAATTTTAAAATATAAGATGATACATCAAGGGTTTATTACATGACTTCATCATAAAAGTATGGTTTTCATTAATAGATCATTATAGAAAGTCAATAGGGGTTCACAAGGCTCCATTGGTACGTTTTGAGGGTTCCATGAGATCTTGATGGCTTTCCCAAAGATCATTATGAGACCTATCTGACATGCACTCGTGTCACTAATGAAATTGGGTGACATGTCTAGATGACGTCACAAGAAGAGGATGGAAAGCCTAGAGGGCATCACGAGACTTGGTTGACATGCATGGAAGGAAATGCATGACTTTGTTTACATGTCTAGTGGACATCACATTACTAAATGGTATATCAATAGGATGTCACATGTCTTAATTTATAGGTCCTAGTGTTGTTTCATGATATGGATGAGACATGAAATGATCATGAGGATTAATATACCCTTCTTCACATAAGTTCACAAATTTCAATCCTTTTTCTATCTTTTATTGTGTATTTTCATTATATTAATTTTGAGTTTAGATTATTATTTTGTTTTTAATGACCCAAAAATATATCGGATATCTTAACCATAATCCATCTGAGATGAAAATTGATCACAACATGACATCAAGTAATCACATGGAGCGCCTATGCATACTGCATTACCCTCAGAACCATTTCATGATTCTTTCATGGAGGAATACATTTTTGATCACGTCATCTTCCATTCTATGAAATAATATATGAGATATTCCCATGAATGATTGTCAATGGATTTTTTTTAGAGCATGGGGGAGGTTTATATGCCTATCCACGACTATTATAAGCCTCTCTGTGTGGTGATTATCATGATGATTTAGTATATTGTGAGTGTAGTTCTGAGGTGTAAGTAATTTTATAAAATCCATCTGTAGGTTTTGTTATAGTTTCAATGTCCCCAATATCATCCTGTCAATGACCCATTTTCTTTATTATACCCAATAAAAGGGATATTTTTTTAAAAAAAAAATTCATCATTCCAAGAGGAAATCATAATGATAGGTTTACATTTCTATGCAATTTCATGAGATCGGGATTTCTATTGGAAGGACATTACGTGATTTGAGATGTGTGTTTGGTACATTTTGTGAAATAAGTGTTTCTTGTCAAGTGGTCTTCATGAGATACAGATAATATTTCAAGGGAGTCCTTATGTGATCAAGGACATTTTTCTTGGGAGTATGACCTCTTTTCACTTAAATAAGTGTATCAAACTCTCAGATGAATCACACATTATTTCACTTTTAAATTCAATTATTATTTTATAAATGGTTTGGATATCATTAGTAGTAGTCAGTGCTATCAAATAAAAAAATTATCGCCATAAAAGATGCACTGCATGATCATAATGGGGGTTTTTGGTGATGCACAATCATTAATATGGATAGAACATCCATTTGTATTTGGAGCTAGACGTTAAGTGAAATATTTCCCATACATTCTTGAGGCCTTTTGTGTGATGGAGGTGACATCCTAGTGTATTCTTATTTGATAAGGATTGATTTTCTCTTGTTCTTCAGCAGTTTCTTAAGGAACTATATTGTTATATCATAAATTTTTAAAAACTACAAAAGGCTTCTACATTATTGATATTTTCCTCTCCATTTTCCATGGGTTCTTAGATGGTTGTCTCAGAATCTGCCAATTGAAAAGGCGCATGATCTAGATAAACTCATCATGTTGTCATTGTATTTTTATGGATTGTTTTCTAAAAAAAATCACAAGGGAAGAAGTTTATGTCAATGAGGATTAGTGATATCTCCATACAAAAACTATTCTATATGTGGGTGTCTTCATGATCTTTAGAATGTCATGCAACCACTTTTCAATTAAAGGGTTACATGATCATTATGTGTTGGTCACCTTGTTCTTTATTTTATTTTATGGGGAGAATAATACCCACAATGTTGTATATCTACCTTTGGGGATTTTTTACATTTCCTTTTGATAGTCATCAATAGTGTAAAAATATTCAATTTCTAAATAGTTTTTTTTATTTTTATTCTCCATGTAATTGTTAAGATGATATTATATTTTTATTTGTTTCATTATCATATTTTTATTATATAATTTTTTAATTACCCCTCTTAAAATATTTATTATCCTTTTTGAATCCTAAATGATTTTTCCATAACCCTTATAGATCATTAGTGATCAACTTATATTTTTCTTATAACCTATTATAGTAAGATGGGTTCGTCGAATGATATTCATGGATAAAAGAATGTTTATTCTAATTATTATTTTACCTTCTAATATATTATAGATGTAAAATATATATTTTTCCTTCAAAGACTAGTAAAATGATAAGTCCTTGATTGTGTGATCCCTTATATTCTAAACACATTTAGTATAGTATATTCTTTCTTTATAATATTTATTTTGAGGACTCTACCATGTGTATCAATGGATATTTAGTATTATCCTTGGGAATTAGATATTAGATGAACATAACTAACATAATCACTATAATAATCAAATTGAATATATGAGATTAATTTAGTGATTTTTCTACCATATATAATTAATCATGATGATATTAAAGGTTATAAGTGTTAGAAATTATTTAGAGAGTGCACCTAGTGGAAGGAATGGAATCAATAGCCATGTTTATAATAGGGTTTACCCAAGTGTGCATGCACAATATAGCAAGTGTTGGAGTTGAAAAGAACAAAGAAAAATGAGGGAAACTGACATAGTTTATGAATATCATTTTCCCCATATAGAGTAACCAAATAAGAGAGAATATATATTAAATGATATTATGATTATTCATAACTAGATATCTTCTACTATGATTAACAATCAGAACCAAACCAAACATTCTTAAATCATGAAATAAGAAAAAAAAGAGAGTATCATTGAAGGTTATATAATAAAGGCCATGGAAGGAAGAAATTTCAATAGCCTACGTATCATGAATGTTGGATGAAGAACATCTATAAAGTATTCAATTAATTTATATTTTTAACATGTGGGGATAAAAATTCCAACATGTTTAAAATTAGTAACGGTATGAAATAATATAAACATTTTATATTCATTAATTATAAAAATATGTGGAATTATTCAATCCAATTCCCATGGAATCTGGGATGAACCAAATAATTTTTATTAATTATGATATCATGAATATCATATATGTATAATGTAGAGAATTATAATGGATTCAGAATCATTCTTGAATGGTTTAGAGGAAAAGGCGATATATGAGAAATTTATATTCTATGAATTTTTATATTTTTGAAATTTATTTTCATGTAAATATTTTCAATATTGGTAGAAAATAAACTCATATTTAAAAGAAAATATGAATTAAAATATGATCCCACATTTATAAATTTAACATTTAATTATTTTAATTTTTATAAATTAAGATTAATATTATGAATATATGATTATGATATTGTAGTTTGAAATTTTTGTATGTTGTTTAAGAGAAAACATTCATCTATTGTTCTATTTATATTTAGTTTTATGGATTATTTGGAAATTTTCTCTTCTAAAAAATATGTCAAATTGTATCAATACCCAAAAGAATCTATTTTTACAGAAATGATATATTTTCAGAAGAGTATATATATTGCCTTTATAGTCATTGTGTGACATCAAAATGTGATTCTATGTGATGTTTATTGTATTTAACTTCAATTGATACTTTGATTATTCACGTTATTTATATAAATAATATTTTGGAATATGTGACTATTTAATGTCTTAGATATTATATATATTGTTTTTGGATATTATATGGATTGATTTTGAAGATAGGAGTTGAGACAACATGAGATTCCAAGGGAAAGTCTTCTCGAAATACATGTTTGAAATATAATGAACTAGATAATAGAACGCACACACAGTATTCTAAAAAAGTAGGATAAATATTAATAGGGTTTTTAAATCATATCTATGAGGGAAATATTGATTTTAGAATAGCATCATCACACTAGGTGCACCATAACATTAGTCAGTGCAGTTTGTTTCTGAAAAAGCTGTTGTAGGATGTAAAAAGAATTAAATTACTTAATTGAAATTATTTTTGATGTAATCACTATTTTTGTTTTTAATTATAATATAATTAAGAAATCATAGGGTTATCCATATAACCATAGATACATCAGAGAATCTCTAGAGATAAATTTGGGTAATCCTCTTAGGATAATGGCGACGAATCATGGATCGACGATCAACATTCCTCGGACATGTGAGATCTTACCAACAAATGCGATGTGACAATCATTATTCATCATCTATTGAACTGAATCAATGTAGGATGTTATTTCTTATGAATTCCATCCCACTCATAATTTTAGATGAATTAAAATCAATTTAATGAAAAATAATTGATACACACATCATTGGTAAATTTTCAATTTATGGAATTGTTTTTGGGTTCATTGATTAATTTTTATTTTTTATCATTATAATGGAAATTAATTGAGGATGAAATGAAAAACAGTATAGGTTTTTTCCCCAAGGTATCACTTAGTGATTTTCTCCATCATTTCTCCCCATTCTTCACCATAAGATCACCACAGTTCCTAGATCTATGTTTTTTGGTGGTTTTGAACTCAATCGGCCCCCTAGATTCAAGGTGAATCGACAAACAATGTTGGATATGTGTAGATCGAGACCCAAGGAGATCTGATCTATGACCACTTTATTATTTGGGATTCATAGTAAGTGTCGTGTCCCATTGAAGGGACCACTGGTGTGATAGAAATGATCTGTTGTTGTGTGAAGTGGTGGAGCACATGTTGGTGGTGCTGAGCAGCAAAGCGGAAATGGAGGTGGGATGCAGTGGGAGTGGTTGAGGAGATGGTGGTAGATGTGGATGGGGTTTGGACTGCTGGACAGTGTTGGATCGGTTGACCAGGTCTAGTTGTTGGACCAGAGTGGATGAGCGGACCTGGGTCAAACTTGATTCGGATTTAGGCAAATCAAGGTAGAGACCATTTTTTGGAAGAACTCGATGACCGACCACGATGACCAACTATGGGGTCCCAGAAGATCCATCTACCATGGGGGAACTGATAGCAATAGTTGACCATGATGTTCAACCATATGTGTAGTGAGTGTGTGGCCAGTCTATGTATTATGTCGAATGACCACAGTGGTTGACCATAGTTGTAGGTTTGTAGTCCCCTAATAGCCCTACTAGTGGTTTTTTTCAAACAAGAATAATTCCTAAACTGAGCATCCAATTGACGATTCTTTTACAATGTTAGACCGTAATGTCGAAATATTCTTTTTCAGACAAATGGTGGGTTCTTATTTTTCACTAGGATAGGTTTAGTGCATTCCATTATTTATTTCCTCAAGGGTTTAGTATGACACTACAAAAAAATCACTAGATTGTAATACCCTTTATATTTCAATTCATAGATAAAGTATATTATCCTTACCAAAGACTTTTTCGATATCCTCTATCACCCATAGTGGAGTTGTGAAATCATGGTAACCTCATATAGAAGGTAATTGGTGCTCCATCTAGTAGGCTGCATTGTCAGGGTTTAGGGTGTCCCCCAGAAGTTCATGGAATGATCCTTTATGTATTGGGTTTATCCATATTAAGATTTCTGTATCTCCCAGTGGTTATATGTGCGAAACCCTCTCTATGTATCATAATATTCTTTGACTAATTCATTCTCTTTGGTTGAAGACCAAATGGGGTATACCTTTTTTTCGAGTGTCACTGAAGATATCATGGATTGATAAGTAATTTCTCCTTGAACAAGAGTGATTTTCATATAATCCTATGGCTGGGAGCTGGTTATGACTTCATGATGGCATCATGTCTATCTTGACTATATCTAGAAATTATAGTTATATGTTCTGTAGACATATACCACTATAGATCTGACTGTACTTTCCTTTTTTTGAATTATGTTTTTGGGGTTTACTACTGAGTATTGTCATACTCACCCATGTGTGGTCTTCGCCCACATGTTTTCTGTTTTATGTATATTATCAACCATTTGATGGATTCCTCAAAAGAATAGAACTAGATAGTTCATTGTGAGAACAGACAGTCAAGGGATTGATCCTACGACATTTAGACAGCAGTCCCAGTACCCTTTACATTCATTTTGTACTTGTGGTTATATACAATTTTTTTGTGGGATTGTTTTTTGGACATGATTACTATCTAGTACATTCACTATCATTCACTTGTGTGTGATCATAGATTTTTTCATGGATCCTTTTAGATCATTTACATTTCACAATTTTGGGTCTTTGAGATGCATGTGTTGGTATATGTACTTTAGGATAATGTGTCCCATTTGTGCTATTTGCCTACTCATTTTTAGTCCCCATCCTCTGGCCTATTAGATGTGGGATTGGGGTAGTCACGACATGTTACCCTATGGGACGAGTCATGAAAGATGGTTTGGATATACTTTTTGACTAAGAGTCTATGATATTAGGTTTGGGAAGAAAATTTATGTGTTACAAGTTTGACATCCAGGCTAGGGACCCTAGTGCTAGTGCAACGACTGGAAAATCCATACACCATGACACTGATTCTAGCATTTAAAATTGGCACAAGAAAACCCTAGTTTCAATGATAAGTAGTGGTACATGAATCATATAGGAATGGTTTTGTCTTCCATGTCCTTCTTGAGACTGATCCCCCGATATAATCTATTTATCGGGGTACATATTTTTTATTTCAGGATGCCTCTATGTAGACATCCAAATAGGATGCTACTGCATGATCATGTGGATTATCCACAAGGACAAGGCATCAGTACAAGGGTCTTTACCAGAAATATAACCTCTAAGTGGTTTACCAAATATACCACAATCAATTGAGCATCACCTTCTACCAACACTTCTAGTTTAGTATGCACATATTATGGGTGCATTACATGAATCTTATAGGAAGAGACCTCTCAGATTTCAGGGTGAGCCAGAACCATAGATGGCTGAGGATAAGCTAGATGTAGTCACCCATGTTTTATTCTTTGTAAGGATCTCTAATGACCAGATGGCAGTAGTTGTCGTGAGTCGTCTTCAGTGACCTATAGGGATATAGAAGAAGTTGGTTACATAGTCGAACTAAAAGACTACTCTCTCCTAGAAATACTTCGAGTGTCTCTTTAGAGAGGATTTCTATCTATCCACATTGTGATCAGTAAACATACAGATGTTCTACATCTATAGCTTTGCAATATGAATATGGTTGAGTATTCGGTGAAGTTGTCTAATATTTTTCTCTAGTCCTTGTATATTATATGAGATATGTTTTTCTGGGATTGGGACATTGAGAATGGATTACATCAGTACATCAAGACATTAGTGGTATCCCTTATCATTCCTACCAATGTCAGGGTACTTGATTGATCCCTTCTATTGGAAATTTTTCTATCAGATAAGACATCCTTAGTGGGATCTAGTAGTGGGAACCAGGTAGTTGATACCTCAGATGTAGGTATATGATTGTAGTCACATGGATCCAAGAGGGTTTGTTGCATTAGGGGGAGATTCCATGACTTGAGTTTAGTGGTGTAGGGAACCCAAGGTGGCTCCAATTAGCCAAGGGATATACAGAGTTACCCAAGTTGTTGTTTAGGATATCTGGTACGATATTTCCCTACCCGTTATACAATTGATTCTGAGATTGTCGATGGACCACTCAGGTAGAGGTAGAGATAGGTTCTTGGTTGTTTGTATAGGTATATACAAGGAAGAGACGCTTATAGGGTAGTATGATGTTGTTAGAGTTTGGAACAATTACCACCACCACCCCTAGGTGGTCTAGAAAAGGCTTAGGGAGCGCGTGGATAGGGATGATTCCAGCTGTAGGCGATGTACTCTTATGACCCTAGGGCTCCAAGAATGACATGAGGTACGATATATGTCATTTATACCTTATTTTAGTTTTTATATGCACATATTCTAGTTATTATATTCTTATCATGAATGTTTTTCAAGACCTAAAGATTCTGGATAAACAATTAACTCAACCCTTGTGGTTAAATACTCTTACAGGAGGAGACTGGATGATCACACAATAGTTATGAAACTGTGACCTAACTCTTGGAGGAAAGAGTTTCTATTGTGATATCATGGTAGTGGCATCGATTCCTTATGAATCATTTGATGGTATGAATTATTTATCAAAAATTCATTGTGATATTGACTATTTTAGGAGAAGGGTGTGGTGTGTCCACAGTTATGGAATGAGGTTTTCATTTGGTGGTGAGAAGTAAACATAAGAGACACAATATGGACTCACATGTAGGAGGGTGTAGTTGATTACTCATGGGCCAGATGGAATCACCCTCAGTGTGCTGTATGGTATGAGTCCTCAGTTTCTTGTTGTGGTGGAAGAGAATGAAGATGTATTTCTTGAAGATGTTCATGGGTTACCTCCCTCTTGGGAAGTGTACTCCTACATTGATCTACACCCTTGGACGACACTGATATATATACCATCATATTGGATTTCTCTGGAAGATATTTCTGAGGATAAGATATAGTTGGAGGACTTTCCAAGGGAGGGATTTGGAAGACCCAATGTTTCACCTTGGGTGGACCATGTTTTTTTTCAATAAGGTAGATGAGATATTGGGGTTATGTATGGATTTTTGTTACTTAATCTACGTGACGTTAAAGAAAATATATCCACATATGAAGATCGATGACCTTTTGGATCAGTTAAATTTATTGTGATGGTTCTTGATGATAAACCTCATATCAGGCTATCACTAGCTCTGAGTACGAGGTTATGATATACCGATGATGGACTTCAAATGTCATTACGTTCACTATAAGTACAAGGTGATTCCATTTTTCCAAATGAACCATTGAGAAGTGTTTGTGGGACTAAAAGAACCGATATTTTAGCCTTACATATATGGATCATGTTTTTTTCATCGATGGCATCCTAGCGTATTCGGCATCCTTGGTGGAGCATGAAAACACTTGTGGATGGTCCTGGGAAAATGCAGATAGAACCAAAATTATATGAAGATCTCAACTAATAGTTTTTAATTATAGAGGTAATTTTATGGGGCATGTTATTTCATAGGATCGATTTGTAGTGGATCCAGTGAAGGTTGAGGAAGTTCTAACTTTTGAGTCGCCGAATAGTGTCAATGTGGTGAAGTGTTCCCCTCGACTGGTAGGGTATTATTAGAGTTTTGTACCCATATTCTCTATATTTTCAACACTAGTGACAACTTTGAAAAAATAGGGGCCACCTTTCATGTGGATATAATTGTTCAAGTAGGGCTTTAAGGATCTATGGTAGATGTTGATGAGACCTCTCATTCTAAACTTACGAGTGTAAGGCATCAAGTACATGGTGTACTATGATGCATCCAAGACCAGGCTTGGATGCTTCCAAATATAGATGAATATAGTGATTTACTATTTTTTGTCCCATTTGAGACTGCATGAGCAAAAATACACAATCCATGATCTCAATTTAGCAGTTGATGTATTCACATTGAATATGTGGTGACATTACCTAATGGGTGAGCAGTTTATCATCTACTATGATTACTAGAGTCTCAAGTATATATTATCTAAAAAATATCTTAATGTAAGAAATAGGTGATGTATGAAGTTACTCCAGGAATATATCTTCGAGATTGTATATACTCTTGTAAATGGGAACGTGGTAGAAAATTCTCCCAAAAGGAAATCTAGTTCACAGTTTTTGATTGAGATGTCGAAGAAGTTGTCATAATTCTAGTTATACTTCACGGATGGAGATGGAGCAGCTTTCCTCTTGTTGTTAGTTTTCACCCCTCAACTCTTATATAATGTTATGGAAGCAAAACATGGATATACCTACTATGAGACCATAGGTGCTCAGATATCAAATGGAAATTCTGATAATGGATACTCAAAATTTGGGGATCATATCGTTCATTTCAGATGACCCACAGTAGTAAAAGAGACATTAAGAGGGGAGATTTTTAGGGAGTTTCATACATCCAATTTGGTGGTATATCCATTTTTGGTGAACATGTACCCCGACCATCAACATATAATTTGGTGTCCATGAATATATGAGGGAGTTGTGGCTTGATGACTTATATGTCAATAAGTAAAGGATGAGCACCTGGTTCTAGCAGGTTTAGTTCAACAACATGAAGTTCTAGAATGGATGTGGGATGGGATATCAATGGACTTTGATAAAATTTTAAAACTTACATCTAGGGGGCACGAATCCATATGGGTGATAATTGAATGACACACCAAGCCAGACCACTTCTATTCTATATGAGAGATGAGTTCATTAGGGTGATTAGGGTGCCTCTACATGAAGAAGATAGTTTGACTCCATGGAGTCCCATCAACGATTGTTTTTGATCATGATGCTTGATCCACATCACAGTTGTGGAAGGGATTATAGGAGGTGTTTGGGACCCATCTACACATAATCATAGCATTTCACGCCCATAGGGATGGACAGATTGAGTGGGCCATAAATTTTATGGAGGAAACGTTGTTGGACTTCATTTAATACTTTTACCATAGTTTAGAGGATCACCTATTACTACTATAGATAGCATAAAAGAACATAATTACACCATTGGTATGGCACCATTCAAGGACTTGTATGGGCGATCATGCAGTTCACCGCTTCACTAGAATGAACATGGAGAGTAAACACTCATGGGCCTGAAGATAGCGAAATATACTATATAGATGTTGTAGATCATTCAGGAGTTGATGAGGTATACATAGAGATGACATAAGTCTTATAAATATATGCTATGAAGTTATTTTATATTCAAGGAAAGAGAACACATGTTCATTTCGGTTTCACATTGACAGGGATTAAAGATATTTGGATGAGTTAGAAATCTATCTCGAAGGTTCATCGACCCTTGCCTGATACAACATATATTTTATATGGGGTGTATTGTATGGCTCTTCCACCACAGTTAGATCGAGTACAAAACACCTTCCACATGTCATAGTTGAAAAGGTATTTGTTTGAACTATCGAAGGTTATCAAATGGGGAGAGATAGACATTGAGGATGGAGATACTTTTTCTAGGTACCTGCTGGATATTGATGATTAGTTTCAGAGGATCCTTTAATGGTGAAACATTCATTTGGTTCATCTCTGGTGGAAGCACGAGAATCTCCTAAAGGTAACATGGGAGTAGGATCCTTAGATTTATGCTCAATACCATCATCGATTTGAGTATCCCTTATTTTGGATTTTTGAGGAAGTAAATACCCAATGTGGGGATAAATTAATGTCTTGGATATTTAGAGTATTATATTTGGACATTATATGGACTTATTTTGAGACTATTTTATGAGGATCCATATAATTCTGAGGCCTAGTGTGCCCATAATAAATATTTGAAATATATTAAAATATTTAATAGCACACTAATTTCCTGAAAAATGGGATAACTCTTAAACATGTTCCTAGATTAGAAATATAAGGGTACCATTGTGTTCAGAAAAGATTATTTACCCTAGGAATGACCTAAATTTAATCATCATTGGTTATTTGTGAAACATTTGTCATGGGAAATAATGTTAATAAAATAATTTATTAAAAATTATTCCTCATGAACTGACTATTTTTTATTTCATTACAAATTTAAGAATACATCTTTGGGTCAACCACATAACTCTAGATATGAAAGAGGACTTCTAGCTATATCTTTTTAAAACAATCTCAGGTGAATGATGACATATCATGGTTCAACGATCTTTGTAACTAGGATATTACAGATCTCACCAATGAACGTCACATATTGATCATTCCTCATTAATGATCAAAATGAATCTAGGTATGAAGTTTTTTATTTTGAATTTCATCTCTTTCTTAGTTATATATGAACAAAAATCAATTCAATGAACAATAATTGATATGTGAATTGTTGGTATATTTCAAATTTATGAAATAATTTTGGTTCCTTTATTGATTCCTAATAATTTATCGTTCTAATAGAAATTAATCAAGCATGATATAAAAATTACCAAAGTTCATTCCTCAATTATTCCCTCAATACTTTTCTCCCTATTTTCATCACATTATTCACCATTGGAACCCCATAGATATTGACTCTAGATTGTTGGGTGGTTCCAAACATGATCAGACCCCATGATTCAATGCGAATCGAAAATAGAGGCCGGATCTATGAATATCATGACTAACGAGCACAGATCTACGACAATTCAATTTTATAAAATTATAGGAAGCATATTGCCTAGGGATAGGACCACAAGTGCGATGATGATGACTACCAGCTGACCATAGTGGAGTTCATGTGGGATGCAGTGATCAACGATGTGGGGATTGTAGAAGAACATAGTGACGGGACACGAATGAGGTGATTAGGAACATAGAAACGACCATGGAGTGGTATCATACGTTGAGTGGGATGGGATATGTGGGTAGGTCTGTCTAGTGGGATGGTTCATATAAGTGGAATCAGGTCAGACCTGGGTTTGGTCTACGGAAACCATGGTAGATCCCGGGAAATTGAGGCAGATCCTGATTGAGACTGACCATGACAGGTGACTGCGATAGTCAACCGCAAGGCGGTGGAATCTTGAGCTACCATGGTTGCACTGACCATGATAGTAGACCATGAAATTTGACCTCATGTGTAGCAATCACGCTATTTATCCACGTAGTAATTCTACAAACCATGGCGGTTGACCACATTGGTTTGTCCGTAGGACCCTAGTTGTGCTTGGTGTAGTTTTGATCAAACATGCATAAAGGCTAAAAGCAGAATCTAATCGATGATCCAAAATTGGCTCTGAGATCATAATGTTGATGTATTATTTTTAGGTAAATGGGTTATTTTTAGTTTGAACCATTATAGGTTTAGATCAGTACATTGTTCCTTTACTCGAGGGTTCAAAACGACATTGAATCCACATCACTAGATTGTAATCCCCTATAATGTTGATGACTCAAATAGAGTATGATATAACTCCCCATGACTGATGTGAAATACTCTATCACCCATAGCAGACTTTTGAAATTGGTGTATCCTTCATGATCATGTTTTTGGTACTCTATCTAGTTGGTATAATTAGTAGGGTTTGTGATATTCCTCAATAGTTCTAACCATGATCCCCTATATTTTAGTTGATCCAAATTGGGTTTGTAGTATCCTCTAGGGGTTTTGGGTCGTATCCACTCTTTTTGTATCATAGGCTTCCTTGACCAATGAATTCACATTGGGTAGGGCCCATATGAGGTAGAGCTCTTCGTCAAGTGTCCCCAATAATACCATGCCTTGAGAAGTATGTTCTACCAGAATGAGTGCGCTTCAAGATGAATCTTGTGGCTGGTAGTTGGTCATGACTGCATGATGGTACAATTTATCTCTTGATTATTTCTGGATATTCTTGTTATATGTTTTAAAGAAATATACTTCTATAGAGTTAACAATATTTTCTTTTTTGTATTGATTTTTTTTTGTGATAGGGTGTCCTACTACGTTTGGTTACACTAACCCCTACACGGGCATTTCCCACATGTGTTGTGTATTGTGAAATTGATCGAACCTTCGATGGAGTCCTAGGGAAAACTAGATCTGACAGTGCATAGTGAGACCAAATATACTGATGTATGTTCCGGGATATTTTAGACTATAGTCCTAGTACCCATTACATTCTGGTTGGACTTGTGGTTATAAACTCATTATGGTGGGATTGGTTTTTGCCTTTTTTTTACTTTCCAGTACATTCACTATCATAATCTATTGTGGGACGTTATATTTTTGGATTAATCCTTTCATTTATTTTATATATCTTTATTTTGTGAATTGGAAATTCATGCATGTGTTCATGTACTTTAGTATACTCCATCCAATTTATGGGATATGCCTACTCGGTGATAGTCTCGAGCCCCTGGCCTGTTGGAGACTGTTTTGGGATAGTCACGTCATGATACCCTCTAATATGGGTCATGACAGTTTAGGTCTTATACATATTTTAGTATGTAAATGTATTATTGATAATTATTTTTCAGGGTAAATAGGATATGTTAATAAATATTTCTATTTTTGGATAAAATTTAATCAACTATAATTGAGTTGTTTTTATATTGATATTCTATTATTATGATTATTTTGGTGATTAATTTTCAGGATTATTAAATAATATATGTTAATATTTTATCTAGACCAAATAAATCTAGTTTTAGATGAGAGGAATAACATTTCATCATTTTTTCAATATTATGTTTGGAAAAACTTTTGTATTGTAATTCAAGAATGGTAAATTAATCATGATATTGATGAGTCTCATTAACGGATTAAATCAGTCTTATAAAATGAGAAGAAACCGGCTATGTATATTTTATCACTTTATTATACTAATATTAAAGGAATTTCTGAATATCAATAATTTGGATGGTATGTATATTGGGGATTATGTGAGATGTAACACTCATCTACCATTGAACATTTTTATAATTTCACTTTTAATGTATGACTCTTATAGGGGAATATTCTTAATTTATTTCCTGTTCATAACCAAAATAATTAATGTTCATGGAAAAATATTCCTGCATTTTTTTATTATATTATAAAATATATATTTATGAAAAGAAGAATTAAAATTATTAAGAATAAATATGATAAAAATGTATAATTTAAGAACCCAATAATTTATGTTTTATAGTGCAACCCACATGAAAACCCATTCATAAAAGAACCATGAAATAATTTTATTTAAATATAAAAGTTAGAATATAGTCATTTATTGGGATGAATAAGAATAAAGAAATTATTAAATATATATAAGATATGTTTTAATTAAAATAAATATGTAATTAGGTCAATAGTATTTACATTCATTTACTTTATATTGTTGGAAAAATATTAAAAATAAATTTACTTTATTATTATAAATAATTTTTCAGAAAAAACTGTTTTCCCCATTTTATATGTGGTTAATTAGAATTAAAATATACATTTTTATAATTTCTATTTAAAAAAGATATATTAAATTTCTAATAACCGTGTAATATTTTATTATATAGATGTTCTATATATTGTTTGAAATATTGATTTTTAAGAGAATATTGGAAAATAATGATTTTTTTAAAATATGAAATTTGTTTTATATTAAATAGAAAATTCCAATATAATTTATTATTGATAGTATGTATCATAAGTTTTATTTAATAAATCATATCCAATCGTGTTTAAGGGAGTCAACATTGTACTTGGTTTTAGTGTGAAATCATTATCTATTTTAAAAAGTGTTATTCTATTAAAATAAGTTTTATTTATTTATCATACATGTATTGAAATTTATTTCTTAGACAATAGAATCAATGTTTCTAATTATCATAATTTATATTATTTATTATGTTCATCTAAATTTTATTTCATAATTAATTTTTACCAAGCTAAATGTTTAACACCATTGTAAATGGTAAAAGTGGATAAAATTATGCAAAATTAAGGGATAAGGCATCAAAATCTATAAAAAAGTTTTTTTAATATACATTTATGGATTTACATCATCCATAATCACATAAAAATATAATATATATTGATTTCATTAAATTATCATGTGATTATGATCAATATATTGTTTAAATTATAGAATAAGTACAAAATGTCACAAACAATATTTTTATATATCTAATAATATATCATAAAAAATAATGACTGATAATAAATGGATATTTTGAATGGGAATAATACTTTAATGAAATTTTTTAATGGTATAATTACATAAATCTCTTACACATCGATGAGGAAGGGCTTATAAAATCTGGTGAAAAATAATGATAAAAATTATTAAATTATTAAAATTTATTTTTTTTCTATAATTTAATGTATTAAAATATTTTTTAGGATTAATATAAAGTTAATTAATTATTTAAATACTTATATGTTAACTACATAGTTATATTGATATATTTAATGTAAAATTATATTAATTAACATTAAAATAAAAATAAAGATATTTTATATTAAAAAATATTTAATTATTTGTTTTACAACAAAATATATTTCATTAGAGAAATTGGGGAATGTTATTAAATATATTTAATTATATATATCTAATCAACATTACCTTTTATAAAAAGAATACTATTTACCCATAATGGATAAGTATTATGTTACTACAGATAATGTTAAAAGTGTTAAAAATGGGAATAAACCAAAAGAGAATAAGTAAAATACCTAATAGAACTTTTATGAATTTTGTTGGATGAATTTATGAAAATATTATAAACCATATATTCTATTAGATGTAACAATAGAGGCATTTTATTTTTGAGTTATACACTTATTATATATTAATTTTTCTAGAATTTTCATGATTTCCACTAAACTCATTTATAAAATGGAAGCACTTATCCTCTATTCATAACACATCATGGGAAACTTATCCTAACCAGAATCTAAATTAAACACTTATAAACAAACCTAAAAAAATTATATAGTATCATTCATTATTATAATATCATCTTAATGGTCACTAATATTAAAACCAATGTAGGGTTTTCAATAAAGAGGTAATTGTCTTTACCAAGTCCTTTTATGTCTATTTCATCTTTATCCTTCCCTAAATATTCATTTACCATATGTAAATATGTATATTTTTAAAATATATTTATTTAAATGTTACTATATTCAATTAATTATATCTATCAATTTATCATCTACCAATAGAGGAAATGATAATGTCGTAATGCACACATACAAACTCATGTTTTCATAATTGATATATAGTATTAGCCATCAATACCAATCACAGGTGCATATATATATATATATATATATATGATTTTCATAAGTATATATGTTTTTGGTAACATTATTATAATTCTATAAGTTAAACATATTATATAATTTCTGACCCTCCCATCTGTAGTAAGGTGATAACATCGCTCTTGTGTATTTGTGAACTACAACCTCCATAAAGTGATGAGATGATTTATCCCATTTATAGTTTATTTTAATGGTTATAATGATTAATTTGTTGAATATATATGATATAACTTTGATTATTTATCGTTTAATATGTTTTTACGATTATTTTCTTCTATAAATCTAAATGTTAATACATCACTCGTGCATACGTACATATCAAGATCCATATAAATTTATATAATTCATTTCTTATATTAACCCTTTATGAATTGTTATAAAACTAAATATAATGAATTAATATGATTATTATATAATTAATAATATATTGTATATTATAAAATATATCCCAACATACAAGGATAGAAAATACAAAAAAAAATTACACAAAAAAATGTAATAGTTAACACTCATGATGATGTCGTTAATGAATAAGTTTTACTAAATGTGGAATAAAATTATATATGTGAATCATATATTATATGATAAAAATGAATATGGTACTAATATATATAAATAATAAATCTATTTTTTTATTCACGAGGTTATTAGCACATATTATGACTGTAGGACATTAGGTCATGGGGTTTTCATTAAATTTTACTTTAAAGAGACATGTTTTAAACTAAAAACCAAATTTCGTTTTTCTGGTTTATATACTACCATGTTGAATTATTATATAAGTAGTTATTATTTATTAATATTAATTAAATATTTAATTTTTTTATCTTTCAACTTGTTTGTTTTCAATATAAAATTTAATATTTATAGGACAATTTTAGAGTTTCACTCTTATTTGGGATTATTCATGTCTGCATTTCAAATGGAAGATTTCTATGATATTCCCCATATTATAACACATTTATTTTCTACTATACTTTTTATTTATGTGGTATATATGCTTTTATTTTATATTTTTCTCTCTATAGAACATAAACTATTTCAATTAAGGTTTTTAAGAGTAAATGAAATTATTTCTTATTTTCAGTCAATATTATTATTAATTCATAACAATATATTTAGAAATGGGGTTTTTTAAATTTTTAGCTAATAAAAAACTATTTTTAATGTCAATTTTATTAAATCAATTAGATTTAATTGAAATGGTTTAAAAATAATCCTTTCAAATTTTTCCAATAAAAATCATTTTTTGACATTTTTAAAAGAATCAATGGAATGTCTTTAACATATACATTGAAAATATATTTTCTTACCTATATAGAAATTGTTAAATATTTATCTTCTTCAGCATTATGTTATGGTTCTTCCCTGGAAAATATTTTCTATGAAATTTTAACTGGAATGTACACATTATTATTTTTTAATTGAATGAAAATAACATGTAAAGTGATTTATAAAATAGTTCATATAAAATATTTAAGGATTTTAAATTTATTGTATTGATTCTTTATTCATTTATATATATTAAAGGTTTTGTTTTACGAGTAAAATATAATTTAGGTTGTATTTTGTATCTATATTAATAATATTAATATTTATGATTTTTGAGATATTAAAATTCTAATGATTTCATTCTTTATCACTCCATATTGTTTCACTGATCATTATCTCCCCATGACCATGTTTTAAGAACCATGGATTTAATTAGTATAATTTATTCCACATTAATGTATTTATCACTCTATATAATTTTTATATAGGGTATCAGTTGATACAATCATATTATGATGGTTTTTATAATTTCTATGGAAATTTTCAGGTTTAGTTTTCTTGATCCAATATGGATATTTTATGTAACACTCCATGGTTTTGAAAATAAATATTGAATTAATTTTTTAATCTATCCATTAAACACAACATTTCCTATAATGTGTTTGGAATTTCAAAAAGCGGTCATCTTGAGTTTGGACTAGTAAGTCATATGAAGTCTCACAGAACAAACTTGATTTTTGGTTAATAGTAACATACCCTAATGAATAGTATATATAAATATTAATGTGACCCTTATGAATAGTAGTAATTGAAATTATTTTATTTTATTATGGTAATAAGTTAAAGAGATCTTAATTAATTTTTCAACGTGATATAAAACTAATTATACCTTTAAAATAGTTTTTTTTGAATTTAGTATAATTTTATTTAAAAATTAAATTTATAATATTCAGAAATTTATGTTTGAAAAATAGAGTTAATTTTCAAATTTTATACAACGAAAAATGGTTGGGGTGATTTTTTGGATTTTTCTAAAATACATGAATTTTTTGTGAATAGTAAAAATACAGTTTTGAGTTTTTGTTATGTTTAATGAGATCATAATGAAGTAATAATTAATATAAAATGATGTCAGATTTTTTACCGTAAAATAATATATAACGTGTCCCAAGTGGCTAATACCCTGGGAAAAACTGTGGGAAAGCACATGGTTTTACAAAAACCACTAATGAGTTGTATTTTTAAATTAATAATCAATTCTCTCTGTTTTAAAATAAATTCCCTCTCATATTATAATTTTCATTCATTAAAACTACCTTATACATAATTATCTAGTGTATTTACCTCCTTATGAGTCCTCCAAATGCATCCATAAGCCCCAAGGTCCCATCCTTCATGTTCTAGGAGTTACTCTACCAGGTAAGGGAACCTTTCACCCTCCTATTTTAGTCAACACTTCTTTTAAGTTATCTCTTTTAATTCCATTATCAAATGTTGGGTTCTCATATTATATATTCATCTTACTATAATTTTTCATTCCATGATATGATATTCTGTTTTCTATCATCAATTATATTTATGAAATTTTAAGCGACGTCGTTAGGCTGCCGAATTTTCATAATGGATCTCTCAACTTTTCTTCTAATTTCAAGACAAAATATTTTCTTTTTCTCTCCTCACCTCCTTGGTACAAAAGTCCATGATAAATAAATTATAATATATATAATTTAATTATATCAATTTAATGGAAGAATAATCATTAATATTCTTACTCCCCCTTTAAATTTAATTAACAAAATCAATGTCTATGAGGTTCCATTTTATAACCATCGTTGACGACGAAGTTTGGTTCATGAATTTATCCTTCATTAATATTAATGAAATCATATATATGGTTGAAACAAACTATAATATATGTATTATAACCAAATTAATATTCCAGAACTAGTGTATGTACATATTATTAATTTATATGATAGAACTAGTTCGTAATAATTCAAATACCGCCAAATAATCTAAATGGTTGTCATCTAATGATCCATCCTCATTCCATTTAAAAAAATGATTGAAATGGGCATTAAAAATTAGTTATGATAATTAATAATACATAATCTAAATTCTAGTGATTTATATTCAATCCACTTTAACTCCATTACTTAAATACTTTTCAACTGATTATGAAAACCATTAGAAAAAACTATCTGAGACGATAGAATTCAATATAATAACATATCATTAAGAACATAAATAAACTAAGAGTAATTATAATAAACTAAATACATGTCTATTTGGTTTTTAATGAACTTAATAATTCAATTTTCATATTCATGGACCTTATGTTCATGAGAAGAAACCATTCGAACTTAAGGTAAGGGTTTCTCCACCTGAACATCCATTTCCATTCATGTTACTTTCTAATCCAATTAACTAAATGAAACTCTTATGTATTATTATTTACTCCTCATAAATTCTGTGTGATTATTCTATATATTTACACCAACCATAATCCTTTCTTATTTTATGAATAGTGACACGTTTTAAATAAATAAACATTCAAATTGTTTCAAAAATACATGCCGGATTCAAGGGAATTTCTCAAATTCTTTCCTATTTTATAGGGCACCATATATTATATTTTTTGGAATCCATTTTCCTCAAATAAGCAATAATGATATTATAAAATAATATTTTACTTCACTTAGCTAATTATACAAATATTTTACCAAAATCACTCTTCTTCTGAAAGTAAAAGGGGTGTTTATCTCAAGAATTACTCGAAAATATTATAAGAGTATCTTCATCTATTTCAACCCTCATTTTGATTCATAGGTATTATTGGGATCAATATTTCATGGTATCATCTATAGTATTTAATTTAATGGTTTATTATTATTTTTTAGTGGATGTGCTATATTAAAACCATCTATCAATTTACTCTAAATGGTTAGTGTTTATGCTTAATGATCGAGGAAAGTTATTTACATTTCATATATTAGTTTCAATTTGAATGTATATGTTTTTTGTTTTCTCCCCATTCCTATTAAGAATTAATTTAACATAGAAAGTGTCGAGTGGGGACCTAAATATCCCCTCTGTGCATCAGTAGGTCTAATAAGAATAACTATGATCTTGGCACAAGGCCTTAAAAAATGATTATTTGTGGTTTTGGCATGAGGCCTTGACATTATGTTTATGTTGTCTCACATTTCGAATTAAATCATTATGAAAATAGTATTGTTGGTTCATGTGGTTATTAGACTAGTACAATTCCCATGATTATGTTTTATTATATAATTACTTACTAACTCTTATTCTTGCCATATTGTGTTCAGGTTTTTGTAACATATGTTTTTAGTTATTCAAATTGCCTAATTTTTATATATATCTTCCACTTTATTTCTTACCCTTACTATGAATTTGAGCTCACCCCTTTCTTATGTTTCATTTTCTCTGGACATGAAGAAGTATATAATGAATGACATGCTGAAATAATCTAGCAGTTATGGATGTTGTATAAGGATTTCATATGTTGCATTTCTTATCAAGTTGTATTGTTGAACTTATGTATGAGTCTTGTTTTCAATAACACTAAACCTCTCAGTCCTTTGGGTTGCATATTCCTTGTTTACATTCCAATTTAATCAAAAAAGGCACTGACTCAGGAAACAAGGGGCGTGTCCTTACAGTTGGTATCAAAGGAGGTTTACTAGAAATCATGGAAGTTGGATTTAGATAACATAGATTTGAGTACAAATCCCATAGATAGTCTTTGAGGATAAAAATAAAAAACATCATGTTATTTTGGTATGGAATATATTGTTTGTATCTTTCTAGACAATACATCCATGTCTGGATACAAACATGTAGAGGATGATCTGGCACAGATATACCTAGGAGTGAAATCTCCAATAAGGTGTTTCAGGATTGACCTGGGCTATCCTGGTACATGACAATGGATCTTGATTCACACTAAGTATTTGGCTATGTTAAGATTATAATTTATTACCAAATCTAGTGTATGTCATTATATAGAGATGGTGCCTAGTGGAATGAATGGAAACCGCACGAATGCACATGTATTCTATAGGTATTTTCCACTGATGAAAGATAATGATGATGGCTCTGGTGATGAGAAATTTATAACTATACTAGGAAAAGTCACTTAGGTTATGAATTATAACCTTACACATATAGAGAATCTGGATCCACCAATTAGAAGAGAGATATTAGATTGATTTATGCGACAGCAGCCTCCCTCATTCAATGGGACTACAAACCTGTTTGTAGCAGAATAGTGGATATGTTCGCTAGAGAAGATATTTCATGCTTTGGGATGTAATGAAAGAGAAAATGTTTTCATGGAAGATTATCATCTATCGAGATATAAGTATTAATAGTGGTTGTTAATAAAAATCACAAAGGAAAAGGAAGAAATGGAAGAGATGTAATGGAGCGATTTTAATGAAATATTCCTAGAAAAATATTTCCCTCATGAATAGTGCAAAGATATGGAGAGGTAATTCTTGAATCAGAGGTAGATGGATGATGAAAATATTTCCATGTATGAATCCATCTTTATAATGATGATGTTGCATTTTGTCAACTATATTCATAATCTATGGAGAAAAATGGATCTATCATTTGATTGTTTAAAACCATTCATCTAAAAGGCTCTAGTCTCCCAATGGTTCTCAACATATGATGATATAGTCTCATGTTTATTCACGACAAAAAAAAACAGTTTTCACTTTTTTTATAACCTTAAAGGAAAACAAGAAAAGAAAAGAGATCCTAAAAACTCTGGTAAAGGAAATAAGGAAACATGGTCGAAGGGAAGAGTTGAATTTACACCTTGTGAAAATTCATGAAAGAAACACCCGGGTTCCAGCATAAAATGAAAAGGAGTATGCTACAAATGTAGTAAAAAAGGCCAACATGCAGGTGTTTCTAAGAGGAAGAAAGAAACTACCAATGTAAAATGATACAATTGTAGGTAGATGGGACATTATGCACATGAATTTCCTAAGTGTCAAAGAAATGATTTCCAAATAAGGCCAAGGGAGGAAGGCCAATCTTATACAGTCACAATTATGGAGGTTGAAGTTCCTAATGAAGTGGTGGTAGGTACATTAATAATTTAATCAAACACAACCAATGATTTATTTGATTATGGATCATTTCATTCATTTATATCATTTACGGTTTCCAAGAAAATTAGATATGTCCAAATTTTATTTAATGAAGGTGTTTTTAGTCAAAATCCCTATTGGATGTATAATTTCCAAAAATTCTTATCAATTATTCCCCCTCATGAAACATATATATGGGTTAGTTTCTATCCATATCATCATACCAATGAATGAATTTGATATAATCCTTTTTATGAATTGGTTTTCAAAGTATGATGAAAATATATATTGAATGAAAAAGGAAGTTACAGTTTTTTATAATAGTGCGGAATCCCATATCTTTAGGGACAAAACATCACCATATGATTCTCATCTAGATCCACCACCAATTTCTCAACTAAATTTATTTATTGGGGAGGAAGTGAACTCAATACCTATTGGAGAGGATATAAATATTCAAAATGAAGATTTTCTAGCAGCGCAAGAATATGTAGATGTATTTCAACGTGATTTACCTGAACAACCTCTAGAGAGGGAAATTTATTTTTTCCATTGACTTAATTCATGATTCATGGCCCATATCAACGACCCCTATATAATAGCTACTATGGAGTTAGTGGAGATAAAGAAACAACTAGATGAATTGAGTGATAAAGGTTTTATTCTCCCAAGTGTTTCTCAATAGGGATCTCAAGTTCTTTTCATTAAGAAGATATATGGTTTTATCAGGTTGTGCATTGATTACAGGGACATAAATGCTAATATATTAATGAATAAGTATCATATACCATGAAATAATGATTTATTTGATTAAATTCATAGAGAACAATATTTTCCAAATATTTACCTTCAATATGGATATCATCAGTTGATTGTGAGGAATTAAGACATTCAAAAAATAGCATTTTGAACCACGTATGGGCTTTATGAGTTTATCATAATGCCTTTTGGACTGACTAATGCACCATCTGTTTTCATAGATCTGATTAATTGAGTTTTTGAGGAATATCTTGATGTATTTGTAGTGGTTTATATTAGTCATATCCTGGTATACTATAAAATCAATGATGATCATGAAAATAACTTGAGCATAGTTCTGAAGACTCTTAAAAGAAATGAATTATGTGGGAAATTTTGCATGTTTAATTTTTTGGCTCTAATCAGTTTCATTTCCTGGCCACTTTGTCTCCAATAATGAAATATCTATAGATCATTTGAAAGAAAATGTTGTGCAATAATATCCTACTCCAATTATCATAACTGATATACGTAGTGTTATTGGTTTAGTAGGTTATTATAGATGTTTCGATCATAACATCGCCCATTCAGCCTACCCAATTACTATGGTCATAAAAAATATGTGAATATCATATGGACAAATGGATGTGCATAATTATTTGGAGAATTGAAGAGGAGTTTAGGGAATGCTCGGATTATAACCCTACCATCGAGGAATGATGGGATTGGTATCAATAGTGATGCATCAATGGAATGACTTGGTTGTGTCCTTATGTGAAATTATCGAGTGGTTGCCTATACATCTAGATAGCTACAAGTTAATTAAAAAAACTATACAACTCATGGTATTTAGTTATAAGTGGTAATCGTTGTTCTGAATTTTTGGAGACATTACCTCTATGGTGAAAAAATGTGAGATATATAAAGATGATATGATTTTTAAATATATATTCTCATAGAAAGAACTCCACATGAGACAAAGGAGATAGATTGAGATACTCAAATATTATGATTTCACAATACACTACCACCCCAGGATGGAAAATATAGTGGTAGATTCTTTGAGTAGAAAGGACCATAAAATTCTGGACATGATGAGAGTTGAAATGGTTCCTTTATTCATGGCTCTAGTAAAAAAATATATGAATTATTAAGAAAGGTAACACATTACTACTTTTTCAAATGGTTTCCAAACCTTCATTAATAAAAAGAATAAAATTTTATTAGGCTGATTATGGGGAGTTTCGAATGAAAATTATTTCTATAAATGATTGGATGTTAAATGACATCCTATATAAAGGTGGGATTTTGACATTCAGGAGGCACTGTCTTCCCACAATTAATAAGATAAAAAGTAAACTATGGGACGATGCTGATAGATCTAATTTCTATATACACCCTAGTAGCAGTAATATTTATAGAGATCTAAAGGAAAATTTTTGGTTAGAAAACATGAATAGGTAGATTGCTGATTAAGTGTCGAGATGTTTACTTTACTAACATGTGAAGGCTGGAAGAAAACTTCCTAGAGGAATCATGAAACCCATTCCTATTCCTATATAGAAATGGGATGATAATAGTATGGAGTTTTATTCTGGGGTACCAAATAATCCCAGAAATAATGATGTGAAATGGGTCATTGCTGGCCATCTTACAGAATCAACAAATTTTTTTTCTTTAAGAGAATATTTACCACTTGAAAATTTAGCAAGACTGTATATTAATGATATTGTAAGATTTCATGGTGTACCCTTATCAATTGTTTCTGAACGTGATCCATATTTTACATCCCAATTTTGGAAAAGTCTTCAGAAGGCCCTAGATACTTATCTTCATTTATGAATTGCCTACCACCCACAAACAGATGGAAAATCAGAATAGACTTTTAAAACATGGGAAGACAAGTATATGTCTATTTCACATGACTTTCAAGGTGTGTGGAATTAATATTTACATCTCTTTGAATTTTCTTATAAATATAGCTACTATTAATGTATTTATATGGATCTATATGAATAATTATATAGAAACAGATGTTGTACACCATCTTTCTAGGAAGATGTTGTTGAGAGAATGCTTATAGGCCTAGAAATTGTTATGGAAACAATAGAAAAGTGAATATTATCCAAACCCATATCAAAAGAGCTTAAAGATAAAGATATATACTGATAACTGATGGATGTATTTGGAATTTCAAGAAGGATATCATTTTTTTAAAGATATATCAAGGGAAGTGTATTATCAAATTCAGTAATAAGGGAAAATTAAGTCCTATGTACATTGGGCCTTTTGAAATTATGGATCGAATTGGTGTCGTAGCTTACTATTTGGAAATTTCTCCATGAATCTCCAAAGATCACAATGTATTCCACATATCAATGTTAAGGAAATACATGTCAGACCCAACATATGTACTAACCTATGAAGAAATAGAACATAACCCCGATACATCTTATTGAGAAGAGCCTATCAATATTCTTGATATTATAGAACCCGTGTTGATAAGTTGGAAGACACATATGGTAATGGTTCTTTATAGGAACCATAAGATAGAGGAAGTAACCTAGGAGCCCAGGGAACTTATGTTGAAGACATACCTGAATCGTTTTAGGTATCATTTTCTAAATTTTGAGCATGAAATTTTTGTAAGTAGGGGAGAATGTAACACCCCATGTTTTTTAAAATAAATATTGAATGCATTTCATAATCCATCCATTAAACAAAACTATTCCACTACTATGTTTTGAAATACGATAAATAGTCATCCATAATTGTTTATGTCATATAGAGTCTCATAGAACAAACATGATTTTTAGTGAAGAGTATCATACCCTTGTGAATAGTAATATAAATAGTAATGTGTCCCCTATGAATAATACATAAGGATATTATTTTATTTTCTTAATGTAATAAGATAATGAGAACTTAATTAATTATTCAACTGGATATAAAACTAATTATTCCTTTAAAATTTTTATTTTTCAAAATAACTATGATTTTCTTTATATTAAATTAACAATATTTAGAGAAATATTTTTGAAAAATGGAGTTCATTTTTGATCTTATCACCTTAAAAATGGTAGGGGTAAATTTATGGGATTTTTCTAAAATACTTGAATTTTTAATGAATAGTAAAAATACAGTTGTGAGTTTTCGATATGTTTAAAGACATCATAATGATATAACAATTAAAATAACATGATGGTAGACATTTGTAAAGTAAAATAAGATATTATTTATCCCAATTGGATAATAACATGGGAAAATACCACTGTTAATCCCAAGGTTTTATAAAAACCACTAATGCGGCATCTTTTTAAATTATTAAAAACATATCTCTCTTTTACTATAAATACACATGCATCCATTCATTTTTATTTCATTTAAAATCCATAATACATGATTATTTAGGGTTTATACCTACCTATGAGTCCGCCAAAGTTGTACTTAAGGATCCATGGTCCCAACCATTATGTTCTAGAAGTTACTCTACAATGTAAGGGAAACTTTTAACATCCTCTTTTAGTCGACCCTTCTTTTATGTTATCCTTTTAAATTTCCATTATCATATGTTGGGGTTTTATATTATGTATTCCTATTAATATTTTTATTTTGGTATGATTATATGACCTTTTTCTATCATGAATTAATTTTATGATATTTTATGCGATTTTGTTAGGCTGCCAAATTTTATTTAGGGATCTGTCAAATTTTCATTTATATTGAAGTTCAACTCTTTTCTTTTTCTCTCCACACATCCTCTATCCAAATGACCATGATAAATATCTTATCATATATATATTGTAATTATGTCATGTTAATTGAATAACCATCATTATTATTCTTACTCCCTCCATTTTATTTTTATAGGCAAAATCCATGCCCAAGAGGTTCAAATTTATAACCTCCTTGGACGACGAATTTTCGTTCATCAATTTCGCTTTCATTACTTTTCATGAAAACATTAATATAGTTGAACCAGACTATAATATATGTATTATAAACTAATTTATATTCATGAACCCGTATATGTGCATATAATTAATTTATATGACAGAATGAGTTCATAACAATGAAAATGCCACAAAATAATTGGACTTGATGTCATGTAATGATTCATCATCATTCCATGAAAAAAATTATATAAATGATTATTAAAAAATTATTATGTTCATAAATAATATAAAATTTCAATTCAGGAAATTTAAAACCATTCCACTTGAACTCCATTACATAAAAACAAGTAAACCAATTATTAAAATCCAGAAAACCTACACTCTAAGCTGACCAAATTCTACATAGTAACATATCAATAAGAACATAAATGAACTAAGCAGAATTATGATAAACTAAAAACAAGTATATTATGTTTTCAAATTTATATTAATTCTAATTTCATATTCTTGGATCATAAGTTCGTGTATGGAACACATTCGGACTTAATGTAACTGTTTTTCTACCCGAACTTCGATTTTCATTCGAGTTACATTCATTGTCTAATTACCTAAATGAAATTATTATATATAATTTTTAACTACTCAAAAATTATGTGTGAGTGTTATATATATGTACATAAATCATAATCCTTCCTTCTTTTATTTATAGCGACATGTTTAAAAAAACATTCAGATTATTCCCAAAATACAGGCCTGATTCAAGGGAATTTCTCAAATTCTTACCAACTTTCATGGGGAACCTATAATATGTTTTTTGGAAACTATTTTCCTTATAAAATATCTAATGTTATTATGAAAATAATATATTACTTAACTTCTGGATTTTTACATATATTGTTCAAAAAGAAATTATCTTTTCTATGTAAAATGGATATTTGTCTCAAGAATTACTCAATGATTTTATAAGAGCATCTTCATCTATTTCAACACTCTTATTTATTTTTTTGTATTATTGGGATTAATATTTCAAGGTATCATCTACCTTATTTAATTTAATGGTTTATCATTATTTTTTTATGGATTTCATATCTTAATACCATTCATCAATTTACTCTAAATGGTTATTGTTAATGTTTAATTTTAAGAGAAAGTTATTTACATTTCATATATTAGTATTAATGTGAATGTATATGTTGTTATTATTTATCACCATTCTTATGGGGAATTAATTGAACATAGAAAGTGTTCGTTGGGGTCCTTTATATCCCCTTAGTGCATCGGTAGTTCTCATTCGATAAACTACTATATTGGGGCAAGGCCTTGACAAAATGATTATTTATAGTCTTAACATGAGTCCATGATAGTATGTTGATGTTGTCCCATGTTATGCATTATATCATTATGAAAATATTATTATTTGTTCATGTGATTATTTTACTACTTGAATACCCCTAATTATGTGTTTTTGTGGAATTACTTAATCAGATCTTCTTCCTACCATAATTTGTTCAAGGTTTTGTTAAAGGCATATTTTTTTACTTATTAAACCTAGCTAATGTTTATATATATCTTATACTTTATTGCTTACCCTGATTGAGAAATTGATCTCACCACTTTATTATGTTTTATTTTCTTTGGATATGAAGAAGTATATTATGAATGACAAGCTGAAATAACCTAGAAGTTATGGATTTTGTCTAAGGAGTTTTGATGATGTATTTATTTTCATGTTGTAATGTTGAAAATATGTATGAATATTGTTTCCAGTAATAATAAACCACTCAGTAAATCAGGATCCATATTCCTTGATTATATTCCAAGGTATTCAAATAAGACACTGGCTTTGGGAAACTAGGGTTGTGTCGTAACATTTGTTGACTGATAATGAATGCTAATAATTTATTAGGTTACTCATTCAGAATATGAATAATGCATTAGAAGTGTGAATGAAATGGATGATGCCATTATATATAACCCCTTTACACATTGAAATGTATCCTTAGAAAATACATATGCCCACATTATTTTTATTTCTTGTGTGTTCATTCCCACAAATTTAAAGTTTCATAGGCAAGGATTTCACTATATGGTTTCTGATGTCTCACATGTGGCCATTGGGGTAAGATCATGAATGTCTAACATTATGAATATTCTTTTGCGAGATGAAATTTATCACTGTTAATGTGGTTTTTTAGTTGCTATTATCAATATTAACATTTCATTATCATTTTTCGGATTGTTATTTACTAAATTTTTTAATACATTAATAATATTAATTAGTAATAATTTATGATTATTTTTATTAGAAAAAATAAATTTTCGAAAAAATGTAATTGATGATTTGATGGATTTCTATAAATGTTAAATCATAGTTTGCATCTTGTAATATTCAAAATAATTGTTTTGGAGTTAGCTTCTGAATTTGTTTTTGAATATGAGTCCTAGGGAAAATCTACACAGAAAAAATAAAAATATATAATATATAATATATGATATTGATATTTTTACAAAAATAATTGTATATATATTAATATGTGCATCATATGACATATCATGATACTGAAATTTGGTCTAAGATGAGTGGTGTACCCTATGTGGGACATGGATTTTGAATGCATGGGGTGTCTAGAGATATTTCACATGATGAAATCTTATTTTATATAATTTTTTTTATTTTTTTATTCAAAAATAGTTCATTATATAACAATTGGTGCATCATAGGAGAAATATGAGACAACAACTATGTCTAGGACATTGGTTTAACATATGATACATAGTTCATTTGTTCACATCTTGTGTTTATTTACATCAAACAAAAGGGTAACTTTTGAAACATTATATATTATTATTAAAATGATTTTCATAATATAATTTTTTTATATATTACATCATCATATCCAAAATTACAAACATTATTTCAATGCCTAAAAGATCCAAAAATCATGTTCATTGATCGTTTTTACTGGTTTAAAATAAATAAATCAATTAAATTCATAAAATTTATGACTACAAAATAAATATTTGGTAGAATTTCTAATTAAATTAGGGTATTGAAATTTGGGCTTGAAGGATACACAATTGACGATCCTAGAATAGATTAACCACACGTTTTCATATTTGTTTAATTCTATTGAGTCCAAGAAACCGTGAAACATCTTCACAAGTTCTTTGTTGGGCATTAACAGCATGATTTGATCTACTTTAATCGCTACTTGTCCACCTATATGTTCCTACTCTTTCCCTGGTGTGCAACACATCTGGTGTTATTTTTTTTGTTTTTTATTTTATTATTCTTCTTCCAATTTTTTTCCTCATTATTAAAAAAAACCGGGAGATGTATGAGAAGAATAATAAAATTAAAAATACAAAATTTTTTCAAATATTATTCAACTAGATTATCAGCTGTTAATTTTATATAAAATAATCAATGGATAAATTATTAAAAATGTGAGGAGATAATTTAAAATAATTATTAATTCAAAATTATAGTAATATAAAATGATAATTTTTATAATAATAAACATATATGGGTAATCACAAGGGATTATCATGGTATAATACCCTTTTTCATAAATGATAATTTATAGAATTTACTATTGTATATGTTTGTTGAAATTATGAAATTTTAATTTTAATTTTTGTAAAATAGATATTAAGACCAATTATCAATTAATTATTTATATTAATTATCTGGAGATAAATTTTATGAATTTATATAAAAAATATTATAATATTATAATTAAAACTAATTAATAAATGATAATTCTGCTAGATTAGTGACCATAATATATTAGAATTTTTTATAGGATAATCTATTATATTATCATAATATAATTATCATTGAATAATTATAAAAAGGATATTTTTTCTCAAATTATCAATGGATAATTAAAATGGATAATTTATAATAAAATAGAAATAGATTATATATAAAGGATAATTAGGGACAAATTATCAAAAGGAAATGAGAAAATGATAGCTTATGATAAATTATCACAAGATAATTATAATGGATAATTTATAATAAATTATCAAACTATTATTATTAAAGGATAATTGTAAGTAAATGATATAATGTTAATTTTAAAGGGCAATTTATAACAAATTACCAACAAATATTTATAAAATGATAGTTTGGGTTAAATTATAAAATTATAATTAATAATAATAATTTTTTATTATAAAAAGATAATTATACATGATAATTGAGGATAAATTTTCTAAGATAATTATGAATGGATAATTTATATTAAATTATCATTATATTATTATAAAGTGATAATGTATGATAAATTTTCAAAAGATAAATTTTATTAAGGATAATTTCATGACCACATGTCTTGGACTAAAATAATAATTTGAAAATTATTTAGGAGGGAGAAATTATTATCACATGTGATATTTTATTTCAATTTGAAATAAAATAAATATTATATAGGAATCCTTGATGAACCTTGATTGTTGACTGGTTGATGATTACATTAATAAGATAGGTTGAGGTGTTTGGTGATTTTTTAGGTCTCCAATCAAGATTTCAAACCACACATAGTGGGTTATTCTATAGTTAAGATCAACAACATTGAGGTAGGATGTTCATTTACGTATTGAGATATAATTATATATAATACCATTGTATGATTATCATCATTATATATTTGATATACATTCTTGATTTTTGTTTTATTTTGTGTTTTTTCATAGCTTGTGACACAGTATGACCTTCTGTCATGTGAATTATTGATTTAAAAAGATTTCCGGATGATATTTGATTCACATGTTTCATTTCTGATATTTGTATATTTTCCCAATATGTGTTCCATGATATGTGTTTCTAGATTGGTTTTATTTCATATTTTTCCTTGATATAAGTATATGCTTTCCTTGGGATATGTCTTATATATGCTTGGTTGTTGTTTATTATATATGTTATCTATGAGTCATGTTGAAATGTAGTAGCTCAATACCATTTAAAGGGGACTTTTTTAGATGATGCATCTAATTTTCGGTTAAGACCCTGATAGATTTAATGGCATGATGGCCTAGTTTGGCCTGACCTTGGGGAATGCCGATCATGAGTGACCAGACTCGTTTTTTATGGATGTGGGAAATGATGACCAATAGTGATTATTCTATCATAGAAACAGTGTGGAGTGATATTCTATGTGATTGAACCTAGAGATACTGTTGTGGCACGATGTCCATGTGTAGAATGAGTTGGAGGCCTAGGACCAATATGGTTTTGGGGTAGCTTAAGGAAACATTTGACATTGAGAAGTTTCCATGATTATTCCGATGTTTTCTAGCATAGATTCAAAGCAGGTATGAATGGGGGTTTATGGAAGCATGGTTAGTTCACAAACACTCAATGTTGGGTTGTATATTTATTCTTTTTATAAATTTATTTTTATAATGAAATACACTATTATACATTGTAAAAAACATTTTAATAATGCATTGGTGGTGTCCTACTGATTTTCAACTCAAATCCCGATCTGTCATTTCGATGAGCTTATAGATTTTCTATATGATACAGATAATGGAAAAGTCCATTTGGTGGAAAAATGAGAATAGGAGGGTGGATTTATTAATAATATGTGATATACTCTATTGGACTTTGTGTTTACTTGATTATTTATTATACTTTATAAAAAATGGATAGATTTACCACTTTTCAAGAATACTTCTATATGTATTCCATTATTCAATGCATGAATTTTACTCTGATTATATTTTCATTATTTTATTTTTTTTATCATTTTCCAACTCAATGTAAAAATACAAAGGGTATAGTATCCCCATTTACATATTTATACCCTCACTACTATTCAGAAACCTCTTTCATACTAGGGTCTACACATAATGCCATGTAGAATTCTGGTCCAGACCAGGTGATTCAATTCGGGTTGATAAAAAATGGTATCAGAACATCCTTGTTTTCTAACATGTTTCTTCAGATACCTTTTTTGGGATTGTGTATACAAAAGACAAGACATTGTGCCTCAGAAAGGGGAGTTATGGCAGTATCTAACTAGGACTATGTAGTGGACCTATGAGTATCACTTAAAGTGGGTAAATTATGTTTTTCTATTTGCACAGATTAAATTCACCTTTAGTGATTCACATGATGTAGATATATGATTTTTGATATTTTATATGAATTTAGGAATCATGAATGGGAACATATGTTCCCATTCCATATATATATATATATCTTTATTCTGAATAATGGTTCTTTAATTAAATTTCTTTTTTTAATAACTGTATATAATAATTTTCTCATGTGGTATATCTTTTTTTATGAATTGTGGTATATCATTATTTGATTTAATTAGTTATAATGAGGATTCTATGGTGTTAGTGTACATTGGATAATGTGTTGGTATGTAGATAAGGGTTATTAATTGGATTTTTATAATTTTTTTAGGTTAGAATACTAGGGAACAAATTGTGTGATACAATATACTGGTCATGATATTTTCATCTTCTTAATGATCTATCTGTTTTAGAAGAGGTCACCTTGGTGACGTTTGATGACACCTCTATTTGAGGTAGCCTAAGACATGCTAGTGCCACCACCTATGGTGTGGGAGGATTCTCCCACACCATGCCCCAATATGACATAGACGATCCAGGGTATAGATAACATCTAATTGATATTATTTTGGATAGTTCCCATTCATGGAAGAGTTATTTATAGAACCATGAACAACCATGCTTGGGATTTCCATCACCTCCATCCTCTAACATTCTAGGGTACTGGTGACCCTGAGGATTAATATGATTGTATGGACAATATCAAAATCATTTTGAAGCTTTTATAGACCCATCTGTATGGGTGAGTGACTCTGGAAGGGATTATTTTCCATGAACCTGAATGGATATGGAACAATTCCATGAATCAAGCTCGGAAATAAGAATGTATAGCATAGGTGTCCTTTATAGATTTGTTTCTAAAATAGTATATCCCTAATATGATGATGTTGGACGACGAAAAAGGTTTGTGGGAGTTATAATAGTGTTATATTAATATCTTTATATACACTTATTATTTTACAGAGTATCTTCACATTCGTCATATTGTTAATAGTTTACGAGAAACAAAAATCATGGAATATCAAAAAACAATTGACTAGATCATATGCATCTGTTGAGGATCCTTTACATAATGACATATTCATAGGGAATCACATGGCCCTAATAATTGAGAAGGGATTAGAGGAGGCTAGGTAGGTAGTCCAGCATTTATCCCATGGTGGGATAGTGACTAACCTTTCACTCACTATGTGTGTTCCTCTAGACTGTATGAAGAGGATATTTGATTACTCATGCTAGTACAATAGTAGAAATTCAGAGTAGATTAGATTCTCACCAACACCTCTTAAGGAGGAGGGAGGTCCATAGTTATAAAACTATGGGAATTGGAGATATTATCCTACATCATGACCAGAACTAGAGAGAAACTACCATTGATTCATATATATGGGACATTTTCAGCTCTTTTTCGTGAAGGTATCATGAAAGAGGTATCACACGATTTCATGAAATACTTAAGCATATAATCATGGTAAGGGATGGGGCCCTCATTAGTATCCAATACAATAGTGACTTAGGTGAGTCCTAGAGAGGTTCATGGAGTTGAGGTTGACCAAGTCTATGTAGTGGATAAAAACACAATATTTGTGGATGAGGAACTCATTACTATATAAAGTATAATCATTAAAATTACTTTTTGATCATCTTCCCTATTTAATATTGGAGTTTTCTATATATATTGGAATTTTTTTTTGGACTTGACATACAATTGGAGTTATGTAACACAAATATACCTTTCTTTTATTCATAATCAAATAATAATGTGACACTCTAGTTTATATGGGAGTGGTAGTTAGGGATTCCATCACTGATATATTGAAAAGGGTCTTCCATATCAATAGGTTAGAGGACATAACTGTTGAGTTTTTTATACATTTACCCAAGACCCTAAGGAGTCATGAAATAGTTCAGGTGATTGTTGATAATTTTAAAAGGATTACTAATTTTTAATGTCTAGAAATATATACTCAATATAGTCATTGGTAAATCCCTATGTATGATAGATCTTATTCTTGAAAAATGTTCCCTTGAGAATTGTTTTATATTGGTATTCACGGTTCCTATCATTCTTTTAGCGGGGATTTCAAAAATACCCAGGTACTCACCTGATATTTTGAATGATATACCATCATTAAATTGACATATAGTTAGAGAAAACTATATTCATCTTGGAATATATTCTTGGATCTTGAATGGTATACATTGGTGGGGAAAATTAGGATCAATTATCCTTGGTGGAGATCACATTTGATAATAGTTACATGCCTCATTCCTAAAGACACCTTATTGGGTTATTTACAGGGGACCGTGTCAATAAGAACAGATTGGAATGAGGTATGTGAGGCATTAGTCAGGGAATGGGATTGGATTATGAGACCTCCATGATAATGAATATTATTTTTAAGTGGTTTATCACTGATTACAGAATATATAGATCTTATGATGACTATAGTAGGAGACCCATGGAGTTCTCTGTGGGAAATCAATTTTTAATTATGAGTGACTACATAGTTGGGGTTGAGATGTTTTATGTTGTAGGTCATGTTAGATCAAAGTTATGTGCGAACCTTGAGATATCAATAAATGAGTGGTAATAATAGTGTACCAGTTGTACCTTACTTTATACTATTGAGTATTGAAGGACATGTTCCATGTTTCTCATATTTTGAGGTACATGGATGATCCTACTCATGATATAGATTGTGAGGATGTTGACATAGAACATGATTAATCATATGAGTAACATCCATTGCTGATTTCATATTTGACTGAGAAATTCCTCCATTTGAAAATCATTCCTCAATATCGTGTTTATTAGATTCATAGACTGGTCTAGGAGGAAAAGTCAAAGAAAATATATGGTGTTTGAGCTCAATGGCTAGAGTTTTTCATGTAATCCTCACAAAGATACATATTAAGGATGATAATTGGTTAGTGGTGTAGAATTATAATATCCTGAATTTTAAAATTTAATAAGAACAATCTTTGATAATATTTTATGAATATTATTATTTGAAAAAGGAACTTTTAAAAAAATAATAAATGATTTGAAGGAATTGATTAAGGGTAAATGGTTAATTTAGAACCTTGAAATTTTTTGTAGAATATTATTAGAGTTACGAACAATATTAGTAATAGATTCTAAGAACCATAAAACATCATCATAGATGGAATGGAAATATTAAAAATATTTTATATGTATAAGACATGCATACCAAAATAATCTAATATATCCCAAATAGTGCATCAAATGTGAAATTTGAGAACACAGTTAGGTCACGGTTGTGGGTTTATCACTAGGAAGGGCGTAAAATTTTCATGCATTAGGTGTTTTGTATAATTGAACCCAATGATAATTTATTTAATATTTTTATTATATTATTGTTTTTGTAAGTATTTCAATATCTTTCAAATGATGCATCATATGAGAAATCCATGACAAATGTTATGTCTAGGACATGGGGTGGACACTAGGAAAGACATAACTCTTTTTTTCATAAAGTGGTTATTAACATCTCACTTAAGTGTAATTTATTTTCACATATATATTAATATTAATAGTATTTTAAAATTTAAAAATTACTTTATATGAATTATATCATCTTTTCATGGATACCAATCTTCATTTCCACACACAAATGTTAAAAAAAGGGATGATTTGCCTTGAATTATTTAAAAAAAGAAATAAATTAAATGGTTGAAATGAATTACTCTATAATAAATATTCTATTTAATGAAGAATTAAATCATAACATTGAATATGGAAATTTAATGATATGTAGTTGGCAATCCCTAAATGGCCACACCAACTGTTTTCATCATTGGATCATTATGTTGTTTCCATGAAACTGTGAAACTCCCCCATATGTGATTCATGATGCTTTGGAAGTCTGATTCGATATGCTTTAATGGTTACATGTACACCCAATAAATCATCCTCCATCACAGAAGTATAGCTATTAAAGCATTTTTTATTCTTCTTCCAAGTATTTTTCTCAATAAGACAATATATTGAAAACAATCAGTTGAATAATAAAATAATAATTCATAGTATTAAATAAAGATTATAAAAAGTTGTTATCATATTTCAATTTAAATAAAATTATCAAACGTTAAATTCTATAAATTATCACAAGATAATTTCCAGGAATTATCGATGTATAATAATTAAAAAAATATCAAATGAAAAATTTTAGAATAACAATTATCATACTATAATCATATGGGATAATCATGGAATTATCCAAATGTCCATCAAAGGTAATTCCTAGAAGTTACCAAATTATAATTTGTTAGAAATTATCAATATTTAATTATAATGTGTTATTCATGTCATTATTATGCCAATTCATCGATGAATAATTTATAAAAATTATTGGGAGATTAATATTAAGAATTTTTCAAAATATAATTATGAAATGATAATTACAAAAAATCACCAAATGAAAATGGCTTGAGTGTAATGTATAAAATATTTTAGAATTTATCAAATGATAATCTATTAATACTATCATAAGATAATTATAAATGATTATATATAAAAAGTATAATTTTTCACTATTTATCAACAGATAATTATAATGTATAATTAATCATAAATTAGAAAAATATTATATAAAATGTATAATTTGGGATACATTGTCAAAAGATAATTTAATATAAATTATAAAAATTTAATTATATATAAAAAATTATTTTTAAATAGAAAAACATAATTATAAAAGTATAATTTATGTTAAATTACCAAAAGATAAAAAAATGCTAATTTATACAAAATTAAAAAATATAATTGAAAATGGATAATTAATGATAAATTTTTAGTATATAATTATAAAGTATATGTTTTCATTATCAAAAGATACTTTTGAAGGATAACATTAGATAATTTAGCAGATATGACTAAATAAATATAATTAATGATTAATTAATAATTGTTAGTAAAATAGGATGTTTTTTTTGAAAATTATTGATGGATAATTAATCTTAAGAAGAATTTTTTGAGGACAATTGTTCAACTAAAATGATAATTTGGAAATTTTATAGGAGAGATAAATTATTATCTCATGAAATAATCTATTTCATTTTGAAATAAAATATAGCGTTTTAGTTTTAGGACCACATGAAAAACATCAAGCATTGACGTATCTATGATTACATAAATAATTCTTGTGAGGATTGTTATTGACATGTTGGTTTTCCACATCAACTTTTAGACCACATAGATTGGTTTATTCTACTACTATGATTATCATCTTTAAGATATGATGTTTCTTATCTTCGTGAGATATCAATATATATGTTTACATTTTATGATAATAATGTTGGAAAATTTGATATCAATTCAGGACATGTGATTTCTTGTGGGTGTGTGTATCATGTGAAACAGTATGACCATTCTCAATGAGAGCTGTTGATATAGAAAAATTCCACATTGTTGTATGATTCAAATGTTTTATTTATGATGATTTTATATTTTTCCATAATGTGTTACTTGATATGATTACATTTATTTGAGATCCTTGAATTTTTCCTTCATATGTGGCATTGATATGATTATACTTTTTCCATGTGGTATGTATTGAATATGGCAGGATGTTGTTGCTTATGCTTAGAAACTATGATACATGTTATCCTTTAATAAATCAATAACATTATAGATGGAGCATGTTCAATATCTATATGTTATGTGATGATGATACTGATAAGGATAAGAGGGAATTATGTTATTATTTATCATGATATTTGGGAATGATTATCATGAGTGATCAGACCCATATATGATAATTATGGAGCATGATGATCATATGTGATCCAAACTGCATGGAAATAGTGGGGTAGGATGGTCTATGTGACCCGACCATGATATATATATGGGTAATGATGGCCTATTGTGTCCTGAACAAAATGTTGAGTTCCTATATAGCAGTTTACAAGATTAATGTTGGCTCCGACATTGTGTTTTTTCCAAGATTGTTCTAATGTTTTCAGGCATGGAGCCTATGTAGTTACAACCTGGGGGTTGTGGCATCTTGGATAGCACACAAATGCTTCGTTGTGGACTGTATTTTTATTATTGTTATGAATTTATCATTATTATGGAAGACCCTATTATAATTGATCATATCATGTTAAAGATACATTGGAGGTTTCCTACTATATCATGTACCCAAACCATACTCAAGAACATCGATGCACATGTTATTTTCACATGGGATCTGATGAGAGGAAAGAGTCTTGTGGTGGATAGGTGAGTTGAGGAGCGTGGAGATATTATCAATTTGGGTTCGAAACTGTAAGAAACATTATTCAAATATTTATTTTCTCTTTTTTATATAATATTAAAATTACTAAAATGTTGGGATATACATTTATATGTATGTCATTATTCAGTTTCATCATATTACTTAATTATTTATACATTTTTTTATTAAATACAACATTTTCATACTCAATGTCATGATACATAGGGTATAGCCTCCTCATAATAATATATAGACTCTAGATTCTAGTTTAAATTGTTTTACATATGGTAACACATACATGAGGACACATGACATTCTGCCTTGGACTCAGTGGTTCAGGTTAGGGTGCTACATTGATTTCATGTGTTGTGTGTTGATCATCTACTTGAAAATATTTTTTTCCCAAGTTTTATTATGGTAGTTATTTAATTATATTTTTGATGAAAATTTTTATAATATAGATACTGATATGTCATGAATTTTCATTTAATATGGCTATATATATAATGAATTTTCCGTTTTCTTCAAAAATAAATTTTTTGAATTTTTTTTTATTTTAAATAAATGATTTAGTTTTAAGTAAAATTTAAGAAAATTACACCTTTAGGGATTTTTTTAAATATTTTTATGTATTTTCAATTAATGTTTTCATAAATGGTGATTTATTCTAACCAAGTATCTATGTATGGGGCCTACACAGAAGTGTCATGTTTAAAAGACTAATACATGGAAAAGCATAGTAGGTGTCCTTAATCCCATCTTGAAGAAAGTATAAGCTCATGAGGGTCATGAAATGCTGATGGAGGCATGGAAAAAGGAGGCACTAGGATGAATTTCAAGATGATTGGGTCAAAAAATCATTGTGTTAGCCCTGTACTGATGAATGAAAGTTATATATGAAAAAAACTCATTGTATGTGTTATTCCCCACTTATAAAAATGTCATTTTTTTCATTCTGCACAATTATTAACCACCTCACATTCAATCTCACCACCACTACTCATGTATTCCTACCAATTGAAAATCTCTACAGCTGTATTTTATATTTTTGGGTATCTCTATTACTTTGACGGAGGAATATATAACTCAAAAAATTTAATTCTTTAGAGGAAACAAATACCATAACACACTAAAAGGATCTAATACAAAAAAAATTAAGATACTTTAAATACAGAAGAATCTATATAGGATAAGAAGACTAAAATGGTTAGTGCTTCTTCCATGTTTGAATTGATGTATTATGGAAGAACTTCCCAAATTCAGAATAGCAACAAGAACACTTTTTTCATCATGGTTGATATTTTAGTAGGTGAAAAATGACATCAATAGAATAACTACATCATGTCAATAATGTAAGTTGTTGTGCTTGAATGAGGCCTAAACACTCTCTGTTAATGTCATGGATTGATCCCAATGTTGAGATTGACTCTCCAAATCTAACACACCCACAAAATCATGAAAATGGTCATAGTGTAAATGAAACTCAATTAAAAATCTATATGTTTTTCAACACATGAAAAAGTGGGAAGCACTGTTAATCTTTGTATGCATGATGCAGGAGGGTGAAACAATGAGTTTTGTATATGTGGTTTTTGATCCTATAGTTGATAGGTAAAATAAGATCACAAATGTTCAAGGATTTTTCATGGTCAAAATAGATATATGAGTACATTGTTATGGAATAGAAATAAACATGGTACGATATTCTTTTATTGGATGAGCTATGGTTCATAAGAGTTATTTGAGTTTGATGTTCAATTAGACGTTGTGTATTTATGCTCAAGTTGGAATAATTAAATGACTATTTGAGGCAATACTAATTTCAATAACCCTAGAATATTCATGAAAGTCATTTTTATTGAAATATTGTCATTTGATATTGTTTATTAATGGCGGAAAAATAATTAATGTGTGGGTTCAAAAACTATAACATGAAAATGAATCGTGTTTATTTATTATGGAAAATGTAATCCATGGAATTTCCTTATAACCTCTAATGAATATTAAGAGTGATTATTTAAATTGGTGGATTCAATGATATAAATTAAGATATAAACATTAAAATAATTTAACTAATTCATTATAAACAATGATCATATATTTGATGGGTATTTATTGAGATTTAAAAAAGATGATCCATGGAACCTCATTTTGCTGTAAATACATAGGATCCATTGTATGTGAGATGAGTAGGTAAAATAGAACTATTTTTATTTTGATGTGGTCTCTGAAACAGTTGAAATTTTTTTAGGTTTATTTCATTTCATTTCCTTACCATCCCATGGTTAGCATGAGATGAATATCCTTTATTTATGACAACATATAGATTAAAGGTGGTTATACATAATAAAAGGATGTTTTTTATTTTATTCAATTTAGGTGTTATTTTTTGGTATAATTCATCCATATAACTTCTTATACCCTCCCCTGAATGACCATTTTCTATGTTGAGAAATAGAGGGTAATTAGAAATGAGAGTAATAGAGTAGAGAGTTCACCATTACCATAGGGGGTTTGAATTTTAAATTTTAATATGGTTATAGGTAACGTATCATGATAATTAATAGAATTACCATGAAAATTAGGAATATTTATGGTTGGTTAGAGATATACACTATGTTTACCATTTCCATTATATTCCTTATTAAAAACTTCCATTAAAAAGAAGAAAGAATAATTAACCATCACTTTTTATTTATTGATGAACCAAAATATTATTTTCATTGTATGAATATTATATTTTCTTTTCCCACAATGTAAAATAATAAATATGGATTATTTCATATTTCATGATGTTTAGATTTCATTTATTTAATATTAATGTGTTTAACATTTAAATTAGCATATTGTCAACCATTCCTCATTGAATTGACCTTAGATTTACCATATATATATTTCACAATTTAGAGGATGTTGATTTGTGATTCCTATTTATGTATTTTTAAACATTAATTTCATTTTTTGAATTATTGACGCCATTTGGAGTATTCAAGTCTCTTTAAGCATTTTTTGAGAATATATGCTAAGAATACAATAATTTAATATTTTAGAAAAATCCTTTTCTAACCATTCTTTCATTTTTTTTATTTTAGATATTATTTTTTTCTTTTCATTTGAATTCTGTTTAAATTATTTGTTTCATAGGGTTGATTGTGCATGAAAAATAATGTTGGAAGACCCATATAAAAATGAATATAAGATTTTAAACACCATTAAAACAATTTAAAAATATAATAATATTCGATGTATCTAATTACGTGAGAAATGAGTCAATCCATGGATTCCACACCCAGACCTGGGTTTTCATGAGCCAACTCACCAAGGAATAGAATAAATTTTCAATGAAGGATTAAATATTATTGAGAAAATAGAAAACTATTCTTTATTAGAAGATTTAATTTCAAAATAGGAATCATTTTTTAAATAATTAGTTGACGGTATTTCAAGTATAGATGAAATTTATAGAAAATATAAGGAAATTAGTATTCTCAATTATAAATTTGGAACTATATATGAACAATTAATTGATTCTTCACTCACATATAATATCACTATGGATGAAAAAAAAATATTATTACCCATCACTAAATATGAATAAGGGGTAAAGGCGATGGGGGTGTAGAAATTTAAAATTTCTTGTTGACAAGGGTGGGGTGTCGTAATGACTCGGATTTTCCTTGTAAAATTTTTTATATGGAATTATTACGAGTCTGTGAAAATTGAAGGCACGTGATTCCGAGGCCTGGTGTGCCTAGAATGAATTTCTAAACATTTTTTCGAGTATGTTTAGTAAACACATGAGCAGAATTTTCTAACTTTTGAACCATTGCTTGGATTAAAAATATGAGGGCATCTTTGAATCTGCAGTGCTGGGGTTCACTTAAGTGAGTCTGAAGAAGAAGTAATTTTTTTGTGACATTTAAAAGAAATGAAATAAAATAATCTCATTATTTTATTTCATTTCCACCAACAGAAAAGCAGTGTGTGGGACCATTGTTGAGTCATGCCAATGAATGGATTGAAATTCAAAATCATAAGCGAAGAAATCATTTGGGGACTACGTAGCTTCCTAATTTATAAGCCACATTAACTCCCGAAATTGTTACATACTCTCCCCCAATCCTATAAATATAGATCCTGATGGAGGGGTATTGGACAAGCTTCGCCAAGAATCGAAGTTATTTTGGTGTGCCATAATGCATACCCTTTAGAGGACAGATCCGACCCTTGTAGAAGGTGATCTGCGACACCAAAACCCCAAACTAGATTTTGATGATTCAATAGGCGGGGAGGAACACTTGTTGTGGGGACGATGAACAATGATACTCCCTCAATCGCGAGCGCTCTCCAACATTTACAAGGTAGGGGATTATTTCATTTTGTCATTTTTTATTCCCTCTTCCCCGTTCTTGAAATTATATGAAGAACATGGGTCTACTGACTAACAGGTTGACTCACGATTCATTCGTCTTTGCTGGAGGTATGTTGTGGGGAATCCTTGTGGGGTTTATCTTGTTGTTTAATTAAATTATTTATTCTACCCCTTAATATCCTTCATAATACGAGCTAATGTGGAGGGAGTGGGCCTAATGAACCTTACCAGAACCCTCATCTATCTTGTTATCCTTGTCCCAACATGGAAGACAGTGTGTACGTTGATGCATGCCACAAGAGGAAGGTTGTGGCTCATCAGCTGCAGCAAAAGGGGGACGCGGCCAACATGATGAATAGCTATGAGAAGGGAGGCAACACGACTGTAATTCCATCGGTGAATGAAATCCATGGCTGAAGCCATGGAAGAGGTCGAACCCGCCTACAAAAAGTTCCACAATGACCGAACGACGCCCACAAAGTGCCCTCGCCTATTGAACCGAACTACCATCAGACCTATCAGTAATTCAGGAGACCAGGGGGGTTATAACCCTATTTTGGACGGAACAAGACCACCTCCTTCAAAACGGGCTGCCTCCCTTGGATTAGGCCACCTCCATTTGAGCCGGGCCACTGCCCTCACGCCAAGATGCTTCCCTCGAAGCAGGCTGCTACACTTTGATCTGGGTCACCGCCCGCATAGTCGGGTCGCTGCCCTCACGTCAGGCCGCAACCCTCACATCAGGCCACCACACTCGGAGTATGCCTCCACCCTCAGAGCCACCCCACCACCCTCACATCGGGACTCCAACCTCGATCAGGGCATCCACCCTCGAAGAAGGCCGCCACCCTCGGATAGGGCCATCGCCATAGCATGCTTCCTCCATCGGACCGGGCCACCACCCTAGCTGGGTGCCGCCCCATGTGGGCCAGGCTACCCAATTCCAGGTTGCCCTACATGGTTCGGGCTTCCATTACTAGCTGGACTGAACATCCACTCAGTTGGCTAAGTCCACCTCAGCCTAGCCCGGACCGAGTCGGGCCGACTTGCTCCGACCGGGTTGGACTGGACTCAGACCCAACTGGGCTCCAAAATACTTAAAGGACCTTAACATGGAATTCAAACATGAATTTGATGCACCATATGTGGAGATGGGACCCTTGGAGTGAGATGGTCATTTTTCCTTAGTACATTTGAGTTTTGAAGAAACATGGGATTCGGCCGGGTTGGATCGCACCCGAATCCAACTGGGTCCTTTTCACTAAAATGCTAATAATGCATCGACTGGGGTGTTCGACTGACACACCGTCTATTATATTGGAACCCTTGTGACATTGTGGATCATCAGGTTACATCTTTGTGAGACTTCGTTCTTGTTTAGATATGACTGATGGCTTGGGGAGCGGTTCTCCGAAGCACACCACTTATAGAACCCAGCGAATGGATGAGAGTTGACGACTGCTAACATTTACACTCAGAGTTAATCGATGGCCACATTATGTGATGGGGATGTGTACCTTCGAAGAACATGAGGGGGGATGGTGGTTCTTTGTGACATGGTGGGCCATGGTGGGTAGTAGCCGCAATAGGCGATGTGAAGAAGTACCTTAGTGATCCATAATGTTGGTGGGCGGTTTGGTGTGACCTAACAGACCAATAGTATACGATGGGAAGGTGTACCCCAGTAGTCCAAGGTTAGTGGAAAGCATCTCAGAGTGATCGGCAGGCCCACTGTACTCGATAGAGGATATGTTCTCCAGCATTCGAGGCATTCGATGTTGTAACTGGGGATGTTACTTGTTACTACCCTGAGAATAAATCCTATTGTGAGCTGTCATTACCTGGTTCTTGTGATTTAGTTTATTCTATATAGTACTTTACATGTGTGGTAATCTACCTTCATGGTGTTACCCTATGGTTTTTCTTTGTGGAACCCTAGGAGACCTTTGTGGTCTTGGGGTCCCTTCTGAGTATCGTTATACTCACCTCTACACGGGCTTCGCCTACACCTTGTTGTGTGTGGTGCAGATTACATATAATATTGATCGAGGCTAAGGGAGCTAGGACTATACGGTGCACGGAGGTGGACCATTCGGCACGACGTAACATAGAGGAGACAAGAGGACATGGAGTGAAGTGGAGGTGATCTGTACCGACCATTCAGGTAGGCACCTCATAGGATGACCCAGTAGCAGTTTTCTATTTTCATTAAATTATAGTATACTTTTAGTCATACTTGTACTTTTATTGTTGGGCTTGTATTCCAGCCCCTTTTACTTTCAATACTATTTTACTATAGTAGTTTACTTTACAGTTTATTCTTATTGTGTTCTCAGACCATGTGATTATATAGGATTAAATGAAATAGCTTCCAGTTTTATGGAATATGACTTTCGGTGCTTGTCACCAGCCCCTGGATAATGGAAGGATAGCTTGGGGTAGTCATGGCATGGGATAAAGGGGACAGGTTTGTGACAAAGTTGTATTAGAGGAGTTTTGTTCTACCAAAGAACTAGGAATCCAAACTTTTCTATGTGGTAGTTTTGTTAAGTAATATGACTGTGGTTTTTAGTTTAAGGAGTCCAGTGTTGGTGCAGTGACAAGCATATCCATACACTAGGACCCAAAATTTCGATTTCCAACTCAGCGGATGAAAACACTGATTTAAGGTATTTTGAAAATTCTTTCTTTTGTTTTCATGAGTCAGATCACAAGGAATAAATTTTAACCGTGTAACACCAATTTCTTTTCCGGAATCCACCATTAAGACAACCACCTTGGATTCCTGAGAGAATACACGATGACAGCCCCCCGAGTGGTGAGGCCTTTGTTCAAGGCCTTCTAATGTCGTTATCACCTTCAGGTGGTGTACCAGAAGCACCAAATCCCTTAGGGTAGCCATTTCCACCAGCCCCACCAATAGAGGATGCATGACGATAGAGCGCATTTTATGAGTTCCAACGGCATTGGCCTCTGAGGTTTCAAGGTGAGACAGACCCGTAGGTAGCTGAGGACTGGTTGGAGGCTATGGCTAGAGTTTTTCGCTTAGTTGGGACACCGACTGATTTTATGGAGATCCTAGCATCTAACCTTTTTCAGACTGCAGCAGGGAAATGGTGGAGCCTAATCCTCCACATACCCTATGAGGAGACCCTCATCTGGGAAGACATCGAGGGCCTTTTTAGGGTAGATTTTGTCCAAATGATCTTACTCTCTGTACATATACCGAAGCTGTTGCTCATACAATTGGGCAGCATGGTAGTGGCCCAGTACTCGGTGAGGTTCACATATCTCTTCCACTAATCCACTGACATGGTACGCGACACTTTCTTTAGGTCCTATACCATTGAGCATAGTCTCTTATGGGGGATCATATCATCGATGGTATCACTCAGCATTCCGATGCAGGCTTGGGTGCTTGAGTGATCACATTTCATGGAGAGCTTCCTATATGAGCAGGCATCGATAGTGAGAGATACCACCAGATGATAGGAGTATGATTCATCTACAGGAGGTAGTAGGCAGATGATCCAATGGTCCAATTGTACTAGACCTTTTGGTGGATGTCCCCGAGATGCAGGTTCAGAGGTATGGGGGTTACATGGTAGATGAAGGCGGGTGAGGGATATTCAGGGTTAAACGTGTGGTGGGTATAGTCATATGGCTCATGATATCCCAACCCACCGTACAGACGACCATTAGACGGTCGAGGGAACATCAAGGAAGATGTAGATGTTTGAGCGAGTAGGTCAATAGGGTGGTAGACGTGGCAGAGGAGCAGGTCGTGCAACAGGCGGTGGGAGTCATTTGGAGATTCTACAGCCACCACTACTCGGTTGTCCAAACAGACCACAGGGAGTAGGAGGACAGGTATGATCTCAGCTCTAGGTGGCTAAGGCCTATAACCACAATGCTCTGGAGATGATTAGATGTATGGTCTATGTCTACTCCACCTTAGCTGTAGTACTTATAGCAATATGTGTCAGTCACTCATTCATTTCCATGACCCTCGTTTGGAGCTCAGAGATTCTAGTGGAGTCGTTGGCTTGATCTTTACGACTAGAGACTCTTATATGAGCAAATACAATTATTACACACTGGTTCTGGTAGTGTGAGCTTACTATAGGAGGCGAGAGCTCCAAATGGGATCACCTAGTAGCGGTGTCGAGTCCTTATGCCATCATCTTGGGTATGGATTGGTTATACATAGTCCATTATCAGATTGACAGTATTAAGAGCAAAGTGTGGTGTTTCGGCATGGATGTGACCAGGTTTTCCTTAACTGTTGATAAGGGATCCTTTTTACCACATGATGGACTTATCCAGAAGAGGCTGAAACTGATTACTCCTCAGTTGGCTAGACATACCCACAAAGCATTGGATTTTGAGGGTCCAAGATATCCTTTATTAGGAGACCAGTATGTCGAAGTCTTTCTTGATGATGTTTGAGGACCACCTCCAGGTAGAAAATTAGACAATTACATTGACATGTACCCTGGGACGACACCGATATCATCAACAACATAGCGTATGGATCTCATGGAGCTTCATGATTTATGTGTACAATTAGAGTACATTTAGGGAAAGGGGTTCGTAAGACCCAGTGTTTCTCCATGGGTAGCCCAGATTTTGTTCGCTAAGAAGGTAGATCGATTTTGAGACTCTGTGTGGTCTATCGGCGCCTAAACCAGGCGACTGTTAAGAAAATATATCCACTCTTGAGGATTGATGATATTTTCGATCAGCTGAAGGGAGCTCACTAGTTTTTGATGATAGACCTCTGATCAGACTATCATCATCCTAGTATATGAGATGAGGATGTGAAGAAGACTACTTTCCGATTTTGGAATGACCATTATGAGTTCTTGGTTATTCCTTTTGGAGTAACAAGCACCCCATATGTGTTCATGGGACTCATGAACATGACCATTAATCCATACATTGATCACTTTGTGGTGTTGTTCATCGATGAGATCTTGATATATTCAGTGAGAGCGGAGGATCATGCCTATCATCTACAGATAGTACTGGATACACTCTGAGGGCACCGGCTTTAAGGTAGAATCATGAAGTTCCATTCCTGGATATGAGAGGTCCACTTTCTAGGACACGTTATCTCAAAGGATGGAGTGGTAGTGGATCTAGTGAAGGGAGAGATTGTTCTATATTGGGATCCACCCAGAAGCATGGCAGAGGCCCATAGTTTCCTAGGGTTGGCTGGATACTATCTGAAATTCGTGGCTGACTTTTCCAGAGTTGTAGCACCTTTTTCAACTTGGCAATGAAAGGGAAACATTTCCTGTGGAAGGAGAGACGCCCTCAGAGATTCCAAGAGCTGAGGTAGAGACTGATGGGTGCCTCCATCTCGAGGCTTCCAGAAGAGGGCATTGGGTTTTTACTCTACTACGATGCTTCAAGGACCGGGCTTGTATGTGTCCTAATGCAGGAGTGGGTAGTGATCGCTTATGGTTCTAGATTTCTAAGGCACCATGAGAAGAACTATTCTATCCATGAACTGGAATTAGAATTAGTGGTCTTTTTCCTTTAAGATGTGTTATAATTACTTTATGGGTGAACATTTTATTATCTAATCTAATCACAAGAGTCTCATGTATATATTCTCTTAGAAGGACCTGAACATGAGAGAGTGGAAATGTCTAGAGTTCCTCCATGGCTACTAATTTGATATAGTCTGTACTCATGGGAAGGGGAATGTGGTAGAAGATGCACTAAGCAGTAGGTCTAGTCAGTAGTTGGTGAGTGAGGCGATAGAGCAGCTAGCCGCATTGCAGATATTCTTTGTGGATAGAGATGGAGCAGCATACCTTTGGTCTATGAGAGTCACACCACCACTCCTTGAGTACGTTAGGGAGGCATAGCTTGGGTACATAGACTTAGTGGTTCAATATGATTAGATATCCTTAGGGTAGTAACCAAATGTATTTTCTTAAGGTTTAGATAAGGTCATCCTCTTTAGAGGATGTACCACGGTACCAGTGGCGCTACAAGTGGAGGTGTTGAGAGAGCCCCATGTTTCCCCTATGGCATTACATCCTAGTGCGGTGAAGATGTAACAGGACCTCTAGTGTCATCACTACTGGCCAGGGATGAAGAAGGTAGTGGAAGAGTTTGTTTCACGATGCCTCACTTGTCTGCAAGTGAAGGGTGAACATTTGGTTCTAGTAGGCTTTGCTCAGCCACTATTGCTGTCAGAGTGGAAGTGGGGTGGGATCTAAATGGACATTGTGACAGGGATTCCACATACGTCCAGGGGACATGATTTTATATGGGTTTTCATTGACCAACTCACCACATCGTCCCACATCCTACCTATCCGAGAGATGGGATCATAAGAGGGCCCGGGAGGCCTCTACGTACAGGAGATATTGTGTCTTCATGGGGTGCCACCAATGATCACATTTGATTGTGATTCACATTTCACTTCCTGGATGTGGAAGTGATTAGAGGAGGCATTCAGGACTCAGTTGTATTAGAGCACCTCGTTTCCTCCTCAGCTGGATGGTCAGATGAATTCGACCATTCAGATGCTTGAGGAAATTCTTCGTGCATTCATCCAAGATTTTGGTTGTGGTTGGAAGGATAACATTCCCAAGGTGGAGTTCGCATACAACAATTATTATCACTCCACCATTAGTATGGAACCATTCGAGACCCTATACTGCTGACCCTACCGATCATCTCAATGCTGGAAAGACCTAGTGGTGTCAACACTTATTGGTCCATAGTTAGTACATGATACCACTGAGATGGTGCAGATCATCCAAGAGTGAATGGCGTCTGCACAATGCAGACAGAAGTCATATACTAACATAAGATGGAGACTTTTGGACTTTCAGGAGGGGGACCACATTCTCTTGCGAGTCTCTCCAAAAATGGGACTACATATATTAGGTCAAGGTGGAAAGTTATCACTGGGGTTTATCAAGACATTTCTGATACATAGGAGGATAGGCGAAATTGCATATCACATTGCACTTTTACCATAGTTAGAGAAGGTTCTTGGAATCTTCCATGTATCCCAGCTAAGGAGATACATGCATGACCTATCTCATGTCATCGACCATGGTGAGATGGACTTAGATGATGGAAAGATATTTATGAAGGATCTAGTATAGATTGAGGATCTACAAAAGAAGGTCCTTAGTGGGTAGTCGATACCTTTAGTGTGCATTCACTGGTAGTAAGGGAACCTCCAGGAGAGGACATGGGAGCGGGAGCCTCAGATTCAGGCCAAGTATCCCCATTTGTTTTCCTTAGTATATGTTGTGGATTTCAAGGATGTAAAGACCAAAGGTGGAAAGAATGTAAAGCATCATATTTTTTCATGTAATTTTTTATATTGAATTATTACGAGAATGAGAAAATTGAGGGTGTGTGATTTGGAGGCCCGTTGTGCACGGAATGAATTTATGAACAGTTTTTCAAGTACTTTCAGAAAGTGCGTGAGTGTCATTTTCTATCTTTTGAACTATGGATTGGATTAAAAATATGAGGGCACTATTGAATTTGTAGTGCCTAGATTCTCTTAATGGAGGATTTACATTGACCGCAGTAGCTTTAGAGAAGAAGTTATTTTTCTGAAACTTTTAAAATAAATGAAATAAAATAATTTCATTGTTTTTTTCTATTCCACCAATGGAAAAGTGGAGTATGGGACCCACGTGGAGTCAGTACAATGAATGGATTGACTTTCCAAATCCTATGTAATGAGGTCATTAGGTAGTTTGGTAGCATCTAAATTTATAAAACCCATTAACTCTCAAGAAGTTACATACTCTCCCCCACTCCTATAAATGTAGAGCTTGGGGGAGGGGTATAGAACAAGCTTCGACAAGAAAAAAAGTTATATTGGAGTGCCAAAATGACTATCCCTTAGAGGACGGAGCTGAACCCAGCACGAGGTGACATTAGATGCTGAAGCCCTGAAATAGAGTTTGACGGTTCGAGCGGCGGTGAGGACAGATTGTTGCAGGGATGATGAACACTGAGACTCCCTCAACAACGAGTGCATTCCAATTTTTTTAAGGTAGGGTTTTTTTTGTGAATTTTTGATTTACTCTTCTATGTTATTTAATTTATATGAAGAACGCGGGTCAATCGTCAAACATTTTGACCCAGGATTCATTCATCTTTGATGGAGGTTTGTTTCGGGGAATCCTTGTGGGCTTTATCTAGTTGCTTAATTCAATTTATTATTCATACCCTTAATATCCTCCTTAATATGAGTTAATGCGGAAGAAGAAAGACTAACAAACCAGGCCCGAAACCTTTCCTATCTTGTTATCCTTGTGCCACCTTAGATGAACATGAGAAGGTTGATGCATATTGCGAGAAGAAGGCCACGACTCATCAACCGTGCCATACGGAGGAGGAAACTGGAAGGATGGTCGACCGCGGGAAGGGAGGTGGCATAAACGTCGCAACTCTAGTGAACAGACGCCACGACCGAAAACATTGCAGAGACTGAACCCGCCTTTAGAAGGTTCTGTAGTAACCGAGCGGCGCCCACGTGGCACCCCCGTCTCGCCAACCAAATGACATACAGGTCAGTCAGGAATCCAGTAGATCAGGGGGTTACACATCCTTGCATATTGGGGAAATGTAAAAGATAATAATTGTGTGATATTTGATGACCGATGAGGGAATGTAATATAACATAAGAAAAAATTATAAATCAAGGTAAATAAGTAAAGGGGTATATGCCATTAAAACATAATATTGAGAAACAATGGGAGGAATTAAGAACAAATAATACCTTAATAAACCATAACCAATGATATTATAGAAATATAATAATCACATAGAAAAAATATTACATGATTCATAGAGATGGAATGCATAATATCAGACATCATAATAACACTATGAAGGTCTCGGCCAAGACACCATACATAATGGGTATAAACCCAAGCTAGTGTTTCTCATGAAGCATATTGATTCATAGAAAGAATATAGAAGGCCCCATCCATCAATTACTAGGTCCAATGAATTCCACATATGAAAGGTAGAATCATAATTGACATATAAATTCATTTTGAAACTAATATATGAAATATAAATAACTTCACTAATCTATAAACATAAACACTAATCATTCTGAGTAATATGGTGAATGGTATCCAGATAGCATATCCAATGCCAAAATTTTCATAAACCATTCAATAATATATTGTAGATTGTAAAAAATATTAATCCATGTCAAACATAAGAACCAACAATAGAGTTGAAATATATGGAAATACTCGTATAAAATCATCAAGTAATATATGAGATAAATATTATTTCAATTTAAAAAGAAGTGTTCTTTTGAAGGAAAATAATTGTATAAAATAGAAGTGATATAATATAGTTTTTCATGATGAAATGTGTTATTTTTTAAAAAATTAATGGTGTCTTAATGTGATTATAGAGTGCACTTGAAAAATATTTAAGGATTTAAACATTTCTCTTGAATCGGGCTTTTTTGTCATGGAGAGTTTAACAAAGATCCATTTAAAGACATATAAGTCCCCCTTCAATAAATAACTATTATGAATGGTACATGTATATAAAACATTGAAAAAAAATTTGATGTGTAAATAAGAATAATTAAAATTTTAATAGGGGTAAAGAGGTAAAAAAGATTAATTTGAAATAAATTGGTTGTTTGGGTAGTAAACCCCTAACCTATGTCTGAATGTGTTTTGATCAAGACCTTAACATCCTGGATAATCAAATTAATTAAATAATTAATTTTTTAAGATCTCTATATACATGTATTTTATTTATTTTAATTTTATTAAGTTCATTTACGGAATTTTTTATTACTTTTAAGATATAATATTATTTCTCAAGAGAGTTCGTTTCCTTGATTTTCATGATGGGTATAATTGTATGAGTCATGACGTTCTTGTATAATGGGTGTTATTCTCCCGAATTAGAATTACATGTTATTAATGAAAAACCAGAACTATATTTTTTATTATTTATATGTATATGAGTTATGATGTTCATGAATAATGGGTATAATTATCCAGAATTAGAATTACATGTTATTAATGAAAAACCATATGTGTAATTAGTATTATTTATTAATTTTTTTTATATTATGATAAATCATAATATAACATGGTAAATATAATCTGTTTGCAAAATTTTTTTAAAAAAAAATCAGCAAGGATGAACTTGTATTTTTCTACTATATAATATTATATATATATAATGGTTACAAAAACATACATAATACATAATATATATTTTATAATCTGGTTTAATCATAAATATAGTTTCATGTCAATACTTGAAGGAAAAATGAAACAATGATTTTTTTCATCCATGATGGTAGTCAATCGACACCTCTCTAACAATAGTTTTGTTTTTAAAATATAAGGGAAAGAGTAAAGAGATTTATGATGTATCATTAATTAAAATGATATTATTCTAGTATATATATTACACTAGAGTTATCATGATCATTATGAAATAAGAGGTGAAGAGTGGATATGAAAAGAAATTAAATTCAAAATAAATTAAAAGAAAAAGGAAGAAGATTGACCTCTTGAATTATCCTCCTTGAGAACCTCCTTAATAAAAGGTGTTTTTGTATTTTCTAAAGACCAAGATATCATGGATATTGGTGAGATACTTTGGGAGGGAATTTTGACAGAGTTGAGACATTCTCCACTGTTTATGGGTGTGAGGAGAAGGGGGTAAGGTGTGGGTTTTATAGTGGATGAGAGGGGTGATTTCTCATTATTTTATTCTTTATTTTAATATGTTTCCCTCTACAAGAAATTGGTTTTATTCATGTGACTAAATATAGTAATAATTGAATGTGAGTTAAAAGAAAGGTTTGTTACATCATCCATGACATAAGGAATAGTGTAATTATTTTATAATGTATTTGTACTTTATATTACCATATTTTATTATTCACTAAAAATTCTTGTATTTTATAAAAATTCAAATAGTTCACCCCAACCATTTCTCAACATGTATAATTAAAAAATGAACTCCATTTTATGAAAATAATATTTCAAATATGGGAAATTCCATTTTTAAATAAAAATACTATTTACTCAAAAAAATAGAGTTTTAAATTTATAACTTATTTTATAACACATTCAAATATTAACCATGGTCTCATAAAATTATCCTAAAATACTACGAAAAGTAAATATTGATTTATAAAGAATTTTTATGAAAATCAATTAACTATTAAATCAATTTATTAATTATAATATTATAATAATTATTTCATGTAATACAAAAATACAAATAGTTAAATATTATTTTTTAAAATATTAGTTTACTTACACTTTGAAATAATTATATAATAATATAATTTATAAGATGGAACAATTATTTATACTTTCATTGGTGTGGTTAATATTCTATTGGTCGGTTTGGTATTCATAAGTGTCACTTTACGCTACCTAAGGGCATGTTACTATTTAATCATAATACATTCCTTAACTTCTTGGAATACCAATTATTTCATTCATTCTTTATTTGTGATGTTTCTATTGTGTCCTTTAAGTGATTTTATATGATCTATACTATATTAAATAATCATAATAAGGTAAATTGCATTGAAAAATTTCTTCAATGATGCAATTTACTATTCTCACTCAAATTTCATAAGTTATGAGTTGTAACATAGATCATTTAGAACATATAGATGCACCATGGAAGGAGAAACATGACAACAGATCCTTTATTTTTTAACCTAATCCATCTTTATTTGGGTATTATGATTTTTTGGTTTCGAATAAATGGATTAATGAGTTAGGAATGATTTTTTCATTCTTCAATTCATTAAATATGAGAAATTTGTTTTCTCAATATGCATATTTAAAGAATTCTATCTTCAATGGTGGAATCCTATCAAGAAATTGAGTCATTAAGAATAAATATACTACATATAATGTGAGGATTTTAGATGATATTCAATAGTGATTACATTCCATGATCTCTCTGAAATAATATTGAGTTATTTATTGTATATGTAAAATAGAATTATTTTGAATACATCGACACCAGTGAAATATTTTTTACAATAAATTCATGGTTTATATAAAATTCAACATTAACATTGAAAGCATGATTGATCAGACCCTTCGTGGTATTAAACCATATCTCTGAAATGAATTTTGGGAAAGGATCATTAGAAGATCTAGATAAATCATTTCATGTTAAATAAAAGTGGAAATATAAACTAGAAACCATCATTGTCCTAGAAATAAGAAATGGTTAATGGAGTTTCAAAGAAGATATCGTTCAATGTCAAATGGATGGAAGAAACAATTTAAAACTACTCATTATAAAACATTCTGGAAATAGATCTTAGATTAATAGAAAAATATATCAGGATGATATTTCACCTATAGGAAGCAAGAAGACCTAGGAATACATTGTATATGTGATGTGAATTGGATATATATTGAAAGTAATGGAGAGAAAGTTCTTCAGAATATATATCCCACACATCAGTGCTATAGATGCATGTAGTTTTGGAGTAATGAGAATAGATTCCCTATTCCAAGGGATAATGAGGATAATAATACATAGAAATATTTGGTGTCAATGGAATATTTAAATTCTTATGAAATCATAACAACTAAATTGAATCACAATAATTATAGAACACTTATCCCCCACTCCAAAGTTGGGTATTTCATGTTTATTTTTTGTATACTTAAAACTTATTAAAATCTTATTGCCCATACAGTAGTGAAATTTTATGGGATTATAAGTACTAATTTTATTAATCTATGTAGATACTAAAATTAATATATAATATAGAAATATAATTTAATATTATGAACTATCCTTTTACCATCTATCGATCTAAGGTTGAACAAAAAATTCTTATGAGGATATTCTTGGAAATGTAATGAGATTATTTAAGTATTTTATGTGTAAATATTTATTTAGAAAAATCTATAATTATTTATGTATATATTAGGATATATATCATTGTATGAGACATTATGAGTGATTCAAATTATTTCATGATAATTTTCTTGTTGATCATGGAAGGTTATGAGAAAAAATTGTTCGTTTATTTTGGATTCATTTTTTGTCAGTCATTTGTTTTGAATGGACATATGGTTAATTAATTATAGAATGGATTATGTTTTATATTAGTAATTATTAATCATATATATCAATTATTTATATCTTATTTTAAGAGTTTGGGATTTGGAAATATTTAGAGGTATAAGGAAATAATTATTTATCTTATTAATAGTTAAAAATTATTTTTTTCTCTTCATATATGAAAATTTTATCTTGAATACTACTTATCGAGAAAAACAAGAAGGTATTCTAGAAGAAATTTATTAAAAATGAAACAATAATAATAATGTATCTATATTTCTATATGTTGTTAATTATAATTATAAATTAATTCATCCACACTATGAAAAGTACCTTTGAAAAATGTTGTCTCATTGACGACATTTTCGATGAATTGATGGATTTGTTCACACAATTTTGGTTTATGATAATATGGTCTTAAATATTCCTGATCATTCACTTTATTTTAATAAAAGATATATATCAATCTCAATAATTATTTTTTCATTACTTCATTTTTATATTTCCACTTCCCACTAATATTCACTTATTTGGAAACTATGTTATCTTTTATTCCAAATGACCATCACATTTCCATTTACTGTATTTTATAATGAAATTAAAAAACCATATTCTCTATGTGGGTTCTCAAAAGAAAAATTATATAATTTCTACCCCATGTTTATTGAGAAAATTTTAAAATTTCAAGGATGAAATTTATTAATGTTGGGTATGGAGAATTTAATACCCAATCATTTTAAATTAACACAATGTTGGATAGCATATACAACACTCAACATTTAGCATAAATGAACCACACAATAGTACTATGACCATTATAACATATAAATTTATATTTTTTCTATGATTAGAAGTAAATTAATATTGTAATTATGTAATTTATATAATAAATAAATAGGTATTGATAACTTATTTATATGCATGCACTCCATTTTTTTGTCATTCTATTTTAAATGTAACTTTTTCATAAAAATATTTTTTATTGTGAGAATATTATAATTAATGTTCAGTTATTTCATAAAATATATTAAATAAATATAAATACATTTTTTAATCATATGATCAATATTATATTTAGGTTATTATTTTTGAATTTTTCTAAAGAGATTTGTTTTCCAACGAATAGTGATAAATTATGATTTTTGTTGAAAATGAAATTATAGTTTTACAAAATAAAAAGAACCATTTATTTTAAAAATTTAACAAAGTGTAATTAGTTATAATATATTATGAATAATATATTTAATTTTATTTTGATAAATATTATGGTTCAATGTGGAATAATAAAATTTATAATTATTCTGCTTTTTAATGAAAAACTATTTTAGTAGTGTTTTCCATATTCTTATGTCCTCAAATTTTGAGGTGTAAAAATAAATTATTTTTAAATAATGTATTATTATTTTATTTTGAATATATAAAATGTTAATATAAATTAGTTATTAAATTATTTAAATGGTTCTAAGGGTAAATGATCTATTGAAACTTTGGAGTATTATCTCAAATATTATTGGAGTTAGGTGCTAAATTAGTTTGGAATTATGAGGCCCTTAGAGACACGATTTTCATTTAATATGAATATTAAAAATATTATATTATGAGTGAGATCTATTTTTCTAGAATAATAAAATACCTTCTGAATGGGGTCACATGTAGATAATATTACTTCAAAATTATGTTTAGGATGCATGATTTACTCTAGGGGAAACATAACATTTTTGTGCATCGGGGTTTTGATCAAATATCACGTAAGGAAAATTTATTTAATTTTCTAGTAATATATTTTGTAAAAATAATGAAATATTTCTTAAGTGGATTATTTTATGAAAAATTAAAGACCACTTTTAGGTCCAATATATGAGTTTTACCAATGGTATTATATAATCTACATGTATATTAGGTGGTGGGTACATTGCATGAAATAGTGATATTAATTTTTTTTTATTATTACTCATGTTGAAGAAAAAGGAATGAAATTACATGTGTAAAAAAATGTATGATTAATTCACTAAATTGAGGAGGGATGCTCCACCCTCTGTGTATATTTATAGTGAGTTTCCACATCATTATTGATATTATTACTTGTACAATATATATATAATTCATTGTTTAGTAATATTAACAGGTTTTAAAAAATTATTCTTGTGAAACATTAATAGCAATATTATTACCAAATTTTATATATATACAATTAAGTCCTAAATAAAAATGTATTTATTAATGGAGGATTTTAAATGGTATTTTCATTTAAACAATTTAACAGTTGAAATATTATGATATATTTAAAAATAAGAATAATATATTGTTGTTGTTATTATTATAGTTAATTTGTTAAAAAAATATTTGTGTGTGGGAAACTATCATTGAGTTTATATATATGGGATAAATATATGTGTGTATATATATAGGTGCATATATAGATATATAATGTGTGTGTGTATATATACTATTTAAAAATATATGAATATATATAAATATATTCTTATTCGGGTGAGTATATATATAATTAATTTTTAAATATTTGGTTAAATGTGTTAGTGTCAATATATGTGTGTATATATATATACTATTGAATTTAATATATATTTTTTAATGAAATCTTTTAATATGTTCAAAATATGTATATTTTTTGCAAAAAAACATTTATATTTTATTATGGGTGTAATAAATCTTATACATAAGAGAGAAAACAAATTATAGAATAATAAATAAAAGTGATGTAAAATAAAAAAATTTGGTTGATATATATATCTATATATAAGAGGGGTTAATATTAATAAGTGAAATTAATTTGGAGGGTTGTCACATATCATTCCCATTGTCTCCACCACCTCTCTTATATTATAATATATATATCAATACTTATCTCTTCAATATATCAAGTGATATAGATTGTATTGACACTCTATCTATTCTATTGAGTCCTTCACTATGGACATAATTTTATGCATATTATTGGTTGTGAAGTTAGTGAGGACTTAATTGATCAATTGGTATCAGTTAGTGATACTTGTGGTCAGAATGTTGTTTCACATAATGAATGATGTACCTTATCTCTTAGACTCTTGTTTACACATTTTTTTGGTTATATTTGTTTTTTTGGAATAATTGATATTTGTGCTTGATTATAATAAAATTTGGGTGTGTATATGTGGTCTCATATTTTGATCCCTTTGGTATTTATTCTTATTTATTAACATGTGATATTATGTTCACCAATTTGGGTGAACAAAATGTAGTTCTCATTGTGTCATGAATAATAATAATGTGTAATTAATTATTGATTGCTTATTATTACTAAAAATTGACCAGTGCCTCTTAAATTGACATGGAATAAAGGAACACACTGGACCATGTGTTCCAAGGTTGTTTTCTAGCCTTTGATGGCTATGTTTGATCACATTTGAGTGAGTTAAATTATATGGACTCTATGAGGTGTGTTGTTGAGATAAATTTACACATGTTTCTTATTATGTTTTTTAATTGAAAAAATAGATATTCATAAATTAATTATGATATCATATGGGTTTGGGTATGTATACGCAGATCTGTTATGATTTTATTCCATGTGATTAATGAAATTTCTAGATTCTATGATTATGTTTGACATGTTGAGTCATATTTTAGTATGTGTATCCATGAATGGTGATCTTTGAGGTGAAAGTACTCCTTGTGGGGTATACATATGGAGTTGCGACAACGATGACAGTAGTTTATGATATCCTTGTAACATGGGCTCTATTTGATTCCATGAGGATTTTCAAGTAGATACTAAACTTGATTCATTTAACATTTCTGATTGATAACAAAATATTTATTTATTCTTGGTATGTTACAAATACTCAATTCCTTGTGGATTTTTTAGTATTACTCGATTCCCTGTGGATTATAGTTAGGTTATTCCCTCGGTACCATGTGGATATTTGAGTGACACTCGAACATCCTCATGGGTAGTGCCTTATAGTTATTTATGATCTCTAAGCAACACAATCCATATATCACACCATACAACCTATGTAAGTACTACCAATGGATTTGTGGATGCATTTTTAGAAAACTACTACCTGGTTTGGTATTGTGTGTTTATAATTCCCATATTTATTATTATTATGACATAAAGTTTTTATAATTGAGACCAATGGGTAGGGGTTACATTTTTGTTTCTCAAATGGAATTGTACTCCCACCCAAATAAAGAATTTGGATATAGATGTAGATTTCATGAGACACTAGATGAAAGGAAAGGACCCCATGGTGGATGTCTAAGTCGGTGGTGCACGGTGCTCGATCAGACTGAGATAGACACATGAATTTCCCACCAATATTTTTTTATTATCATAATTCAGTTCACAAGAAAACATAAAAATTTTATATCCTAATTATATAATATATATGTCACCTTTATTTTCAACATTAAATCTGTTTGATAATGTTATTATCTTTTTTATGGTTATATTTTATTTATTTTTATTTTACAATCTGATTGAGTTTTTTATCTCCCCATGGTTTCACAAGAGACCCTCACTACAAGTCTAGAGCCTCTTTCATAAGAGGAGGCACATATGAATTCTTGTGGATCTCTAACTCATACCAACTAGTTGAGGCTATGAATTTACTAAATGGTATAAGAGAATCAAAACTCACTAACATGTTCCATATATTTAATTTAATTTAGGACAGGGTGGACATGATATAAGAAAATTGGGACTCGGGTAGTTGAACTATAACAGTTCTTATCTAGGACTACTTAGTTGTAGTCCATCTTTGTATAATGTCGGTAAAAAGTTTGTTTTTTCTTACCGTTGATTAACATCAACTTAGGTAATTATTTTTTTTATATTTTATTTATTATATTTTTAAATCATTCATGTTTCATTTCTAGGATTTTAGGTTCACAATAAACAAATATATACATATTAATTTGATGAATAGTAGTTATTTAATATAATGACTAAATTTGTGTAATTTTTCATAGATAGAAACTATGATATTATATATATATATATATATATATATATTCAGGTTTTTAAGGTATATAAAAATTATAATTAAGTATTTTAACCAAACAATCTGTTGTGTCAGTATATATAAAATGACTATGAAAAAATTTCAACGACAGAAACCAGGGTTTGTTCTTAGAGTGATATACTTTGTGATAATGGTAGTCTGCTAAGAAAACTTTCTATGAATCCATAGAGAGGATAAGATTTTATTATGTTAATAATATTCTTATTATTAATGATGTTGAATAGTTTGAGTCTAATTATCAAAATAAATGGCATGAGTTATTCAAACAAGGATGCTGAGGATAATTCTTGGTGACAATAATTCGATAGAGGGGAATAGTTGTTACAACGACTACTATTTAAGGATAATAAATCTATATTTCTAAATAATTTAAGTGTATTATTATATGAAAACTATAAATGTTCAGTAAAATTTATATAATAAATGATTTACTCTCTTTATGTTTGGGTTAAATCATTATTAACAATTTGAAATAATCCAATGAATATTATCATAGTCATGTGCCAAGTTAGAAAAGAATTATAAGGAACATTGGGAATATATATTGATTTTTTAACAATATTAAATATATTATCCTATGCATGCATATTGTTTTTACATTTAATTAAATATTTTCTTAATGATATCTCATATTGGAAAGACAATTAAGCCATTAGGCCTGAGATGTAAGGTTTACCTTATGCATTACATCTTATTTTTAAGGGACATGCATTTGGGAAAATAAAACATAAAGATAATTTATTTAAAATTGTCATTATTTATTTTATATAAATAATAGAATATGTTTTAAATAATATATCGTATGAGAAATATGAGTCCATTGTTATTTCTAAAATATGAGTTTTACCCTAGGTTTTGACATAATGTTTTTGTTCTTTAGCTATATAGATATATAGTATGTAAGAATAATAAAAGATATATTATTATCATATGTGTTGGAGAAAAATAAACTAAATTTATTTTGTAATTAAATATTTTTATAATTCACAAAATTGATTAGTGATTTTTGACCTTCGGTGAATATTTATTGGGATATTACACAATAACTTTAAAATTATTACTTTTACCATGTGAAAATAATTTTGTGCCTAATAAAATTTTCAATGTTTAATGAATGTTGTTTTCGAATCATAAATGGTGATATCATAACCTTATGCCATATAAATGATATTTCTTTATTAATAATAACTTATTTATTAATATATTAATTAAAATGTATTTTTTATTTAAAAAATTTTAATGGTGGTAATGTTGTGAGATATTTAATAATAAGAATAATTTATTTTTTTGGTTTTTTTTAGAAAAAAATATTTATTTGTCATAAATTCAAACTATATATATATATATATGCGATATTTTTTGGTCTATATATATATGTGGGTGTATATATATATTATATAAATATATATAAGTTTTAAATATATTTTTATTTATATGTATATATATATATATATATGTGTGTGTGTGTGTGAGTTTAAATTTATATAACAAATATATAATGTGTTAAATATATGTGTTTGTGTGTGAGAGGATTTATTATATATTTTAAGGGATATTTTAATGTTTTAAAAATATTGAATATTTTGGAAAAAATTGCATGATTAATTAGGTGTGACCCTAAGCTTATATGAGAGGGAGAAACAATTTAATGGCCTAATAAAAAAATACATATGGAAAATAATACTTATTGGGTTCATATATATATATATATAATAGGGAGAATAGATGCCTAAGGTTAATTTCAATGGAAGATTATCAAGTCTCCATATCTCAATACCCCTCCCTGTCTATTGTATTTTTTTTGTTTTCTTATTTTAATATATATTTTTTATTTCTCTCCTCAATATCCCATTATATATTGATCAGAGTGACATGTTGTTGGTGTCTTTGTGTTCTTATTGAATAGAAAAAATTAAACCTATGTTTTTAATGTAGTGAGGATTTAGTGGTTCAATTATAATTGGTTAATAACAATTTTTCCCAAAACTTTGCTGCAAGTAAGGTATGAAGTTCTTTACCTATTGGTCTTTTTTACACAAGTTACAAATTTATATTTTATGTGTTTGAATAATTGAATTTTTTTCTCTTGATTAGGATTTCATGTGGGTGTGTGTAGGGTGTCTCATGTTATCTAAACCTTGGTTTTATTCTTGTTTATTAGCTTGAGATACAACATTCACCATTTTTAGAGAAAACCATTAGATCATGTTGGATCAGGAATAATATTGATGAATAATTAATTAATGTGGTTTTTTAATTAATTAATTAAATTAATGATGCCTACTAAATTAACAAGGTGAAAGGGGCTATGTTAGATGTTCCTTCCCACGTATTCTACCTAACTACCTATGGATATTTATTTATCACATATGAGTGTGTTAGACTACATGGACACATTGAGTAGTGTTTTTGTAATAAATTTACATAATATTCATTGTTATATTTTACCATTCAGAATATTAATATTCATGCTTGAATTGTGATCTTTGTGGGTGTATGTGTGTGATAAAAATGATAAGGAATGATTTCATGCGTTTATATTTATGCTTTATAAGGATTCTATGATGATGTTTTCTTCACATGTTGATGTATATGGTGTTTCAATATCACCCAATATGTGTTGTATGGTTGTTATCATACTATGGAGTTTAATGTTTCTCATTGGAGGATTTTTATTTGTATCCATAACTGGATATTTCCGATGGGTGACTACTGTTTAAGTGGTATTTGCATTGAGTTGTGAAAATGATGATAGTGACGAATGATATATTTTTAAACAAGGATCTATTATATGACTTATGTTTCATTGTGTAGATGTCAACACTTTATGCCATATGGATTTGAAAGTGTTACCTAATACATTATCGATTCTTGGTGGGTTATATATACATGATTCCTTGTATATATCTATGTAATACCCAATGATTATTGGATTTTGGATTTTTTATTCACTCGATTCCATGTTTATTTCTGAGTTACACTCTAATATCCATTTAGCTGAAGACTGGTCCAAGGTTATAATCCCTTACCTAATCACTATACAAATTCTAGTATGTATCTAAATAATATGAAGCACAATCTTTCATGGTAGCTCAATTAATGCACTTCCATGTGGTTTTGGACTGTGTGTATACACTTTCCAAATTAATAATTATTATGCAATATAGTTTTCATACTTGAGGACAATCATTAAGGATTCATTAGTGATTTCTTACATAGTATATTAGTCACAACCTACTATAGAATGATTATGTACTTGTAGATTTCAAGAGTGACCTGATGAAGAGTAGGGGCCTCTGGTGGATTGCGAAGAAGGTGTATCATGGAGCTGGAGATGACTGAGATAGACCGTAAATGACCATAAAGTTATTTTATTTATTATCACATTTATTTTGATTTTATTTATGATAATATATCTTTAAAGGGATGAGGGGGAACCCTTATAGTACCCGAACGAATAAGTGACACATTACATGACCCATAGGTCTTAGATGAAATCATCCCAAACAAGACAACATGGAACAACCCCTTCCTGGTAAATATCGTGATGTTTGATCTCTACCATTACATGGTTGGACGAATAGTTTGCTTGTGCATATCTGTATAAGCTAGGTACTAATGGAAATTACATAACTTCTTAATCATAAATATCTGGTAAGCTCAACTCGATTCAATGTGACTTCTCTAAATACTCATCTAGAGCCTTGTTCTATATAATCTATCTGGTTGCATCTACATTTTTTCATGTGGCCCAAATGCCTTGAGGTGACCCGAAGGATTTGAGGTGGCCCAATGGCCATGATGTAGCCCAAGAGCCTTACTGGCGGGAAGAACATGTGTGATCTGAAGGCCTTTAAGGACTCAAGGACCAAACAGGTGGACCAAAATCCAAAATGAATTAATAGTGTAGTATCCCCATGGTTCCACTTCATTCCCTAACTTCTAGTAAGCAACATTTTGTGTAAGGGGAGGCGCACATTATATCATTTGTCACTCCAGCTCAAACATGGTCGTACGGGTCAAGATGTTCCATGTAATTATAATAAATTAATTTATAACACAATATGAATTCATTCATTAAATATGGATTCCATATATGGAATTAGTAGGCCCAAATTTGGTATATAGTCACCTTAAATATTTGTACAAATTGATTTATATCCATAGTAAATTTTGTCATCATGGTTAGGTGAAAACATGTAAAATATGGTTCAAAAATTGGGATAAGAATTTAAAATCTATAAAAGCATTCCATTATCCAATACGATGAGTTTAGTTTGGACATATATTTCCTTGTAAAAAATATATGGCCACTTGGTGACATTTTTATTTCAATACAATTATTATATAAGTTTTGGGTAAAGAATAAATAATAATTTCAATGTCATTAAATTAGTAAGTATTATTTTCAAGAAAAATGATTTGATGATCATAGTATTATTTATTAAATTTTATTTGAAATATAATGTATTTTTTTACCAGGGTAATATATTTATCAATTCTAATGATTAAATAACTAGCTTTTAATGTTACACAACATTGAAAAATTATATATTCAATTAATATAGAGATGAAATAAATGATTTTAAAAACATTAAACATTACTATTTTTGTGATATGTTGGGTTTATTGAAATTTTTAGATCAATATATAATACTATATATGTTTTAAATTTTAAAATTTAATTTTATTCTAATAATTTTTTTCATTGTCAAGAAATTTGAATAGTTCAAAAAATTAAATTAATAGTATTTTTTGAGAAAAATTATCTAATTAAATTATTTAATAATCATAATATTACAGAGATTGGAAGATTTGGATGATAAAGGATCTAAAATTTCAACCATTTTCATTTATTTTATAACTATAGACTTATAGGTGAAATTATAACCCTTTAATATCAAAATGTCATTGCCATAGTTAATATTAAAATTTGTTATCCTTGGGTTAAAATAGAAGGATATTGTTTAAAATAACCCCAAAATATCTAAATATAATTATATATTTTTAATTAGACATAATATTTAATTTATTCTAGTATATATCAATTTGGAATAATGTTTTGTGATAATGAGTTAATTATAATTTATTAATTTTATAATTCCAAGAGTGGAATTTCCATCTATTATAAAACGGATCCCCCTATCTCTTCTTATACACCTTATATATATATATCATCCAAACCCTACCAATTTATCATTCTATCATCCATATAAATTTTATTTAGGAGGAAATCATCCCAAACAACCAACTCCAACCCTTAATTGGAGATCTAAAGGATGTAAACTGAAGAAGAGGTAATTGTAAATACCAACCATTTTATATTTCATTCATCATATAAATACTATAAATATTATTTTAACATAAAAAAATAAGTTATAATATATATTATGATATTATATAATGATTATGGGACAATTAATTTATATAAATTTCCAACCAACAAGAAATGAAGACATCCCTTGTTTATACATATGGATTACCATCTCCACATTATTGTGCAATTGGTTTTTCATCATGATAAATCATGGGTGGAAATTAAGGTGGGATTAAATTTTAAATATGATATTTATGACATAATATTTCACATTTAATTACTATATCACATATATCTTCTAACCATCTAGTGCATTTAAATCGATATCGTCAATCATGCGTACCATTGAACTAGAAACTCAATGAAGAAATGTTTTTTTAAATTTTTTTAATTGTATGGTAATAAATATATATTAAATTAGTACGTATGACATAAATTATATAATAATTTTATTTATAGTTTTATAATTATTTACATTTCATTTATTCAATCCATCAAAAATTCATAATAACATTCATGAATGCAATTGGCCTTTCATCTCTATAAATGGTGAAAATTATTTACTATAAATACAATATATAAATGAATATATATATATATAATTAATAAATATAATATATAATTAATTATTGACATTATTTATTTAACGAACCCAATAATAAATTAAACGCACTAGAATTATAGAACCAAAATTCCCATGAAAACCCAAATAGTTAACACCTAGAATAAATTATTTTGAAAAGAAATTATTAATATTTAGTTGTCAAATACTTTGATATTATAAGATAACATATTTTGAGTATGTGAATTATTCATGTATATATGGATAAAAGTTTTTAATTTATTATCCATGAGGATAGAATTCCATCGATGAATGTTGATATTTGTGAACAATATTTCAAATCTAACATTTATATCATTGATTCATACTCCAAATTCACCTCTTGATGTTTTTTCACATATATACTAAACATTTAAAAAGATATATAATTAGTATCATTCCATTATTGAAATTTAATTTCTGAATTGTTATTATTATTTTATTGGCGTTATGATTGAAATCTTACCAATGTGTGAAGGGTTTTATCTTACAATCTCATTTTTTGCGATTGATTGGGATATTATTTTGGTTATTGAAATATTATAATATAAATCTCATTAAAAGCATGTAATTTTTTATCCTATGGTTATATCTATATATTTCGTGGTTTATAATCATTTTCCTCTACTTTTGTATTCAACCCATCAAAATAATAATTTTATAGAAAACTAAAAATAATTCTCTATTCGGATGAAAAAAATAATCCTTCCTATCAATGTTTCTAAAAATGTTTTAATTAATATATTTAATGCTACCCATGATTTTATAAATTCATTTTTACACATGCTTGAATTTTTATAAAATGGATTAATAGGAATCTTCTTCCTATATTTGAATGAGGTCTATTTTGATTTGTTTTTAAAAAAATTGTGAATGGAATGTTTTTTTACTTATTTGAGAGAACCTAATTTTATTATTCCATGTCCAATAAATGAATTTAATATTAATTATTATTTTCCCAATTTTATTCTCAACTAAAATTTCTATTTTAATATTATGTGAATTTTTATACTTTAATAAGGGGATTTAAATGTGAAATGTGAATTTTATTCATGAAATGTTCTATTTGATATTTAAATGTAGTTTATCACCTAAAATAAAATCCTTTGAAGATAATTATACTTTAATGTGGATATGACCCAATGAAACCATCCTTATTCTTTCTCATAGTGTTTTATGATTATGATGATTAGATGTCTAACAAACCTATTTATTATCCATAGTTTGCGGTATTAGGCTATGATGAATTATTTATGATATTATATAATTTTTTACAATGAAATATGATAATGTGATCATAAGATTTATTAAATTCATAAAATGAATTATTTATAGACTAATGACTTATGAGAAAAAATTAATTTTCCATGAACCTATCTCATAATTATAACTTTTTTCATCGGCCTTGTTTACCTGCCCTAATGTTTAGGAGTGGAATTGGTTTTTATGTCCATAGGATTATGCATAGAATTGGTTTTTATATCCATAATGTTATTTATGGACATGTGTTTCATGTACATAAATTTATAAAAGGTCCTAATATCATATCCTTAGTATTATTATTGATACTTTTTCTATTTATGTAGGATCTAAATGTTATAAGATTATGTTTTACTCATTCCTATGCCTATATCATTCCCTCAGGTCTTGGGTTATTTAATTAATTTAGAAATCGTGTCCTATATTAATCCAATATTTATTCCATGACTTAGGTATGTGATATTTTATATGTAGGGTATGGTTTTAAAATGTTAATCCTATAATCTCAAACTATTATGCTCTTGTTATTTTTATACAATCAATCATATCTCCCTTTCATACCTTTATTGAGAATTTGTGATTACCCTATATTATGATTGTTTTCTATAGATACTTATTAACGGTTTTATATAGGTTATATCTAATAATAGTGCTATTTGGGAAGATAATTATCGGACAATTTTAATTTCTTTAATGAAATAAGAATATTGCATGTGTAGTCTCCAAGGATACTAAACCATCAATTTCCATAGGGAATGTTTTAGTTAAATGTATTGAATAATAATATAATAATATGTAATATTTATCTATAAATACATGGGTCTCTATAGATAAAGAGGTATAACCTCCCCTATAGAAAGGAAATATATAATTTTGATATGGGTGATCTATAATAACCCATATGTTATTATTCTTCAGAGAATTTTTTAAAGATATAGTGAATAAGTCCATATTAATGAAATCTCATCACCCCAAATGAATAGTTAGACATTGGTTAATCCATTTAGGATGAATTCAATCAGTATATTAGTTTTTTATAAACTAATAATCTTGTTGGAGAAGCTTCTCCATCATTCCTATCATAGGCTAGGGTTTACTCATTTGTGCTTCGGCAAGGTAGGCCTGGACATTTTTGCCTCGTCTCCCCATTCCATCTCTTACCCCCTCTCCTTCTCTACCCTCTCCTGAATGTTTTATTATTTTTCATGTTTTCCCCTCTCTTCTACAATCTTTCGTTTACCATGGGTTTGTTCATGATGATGTATCTCATTGAGTTTCAGTTAATGCGAATGACGGTGGTCCAATATTGAAGTCCCTGACATCACTTACCCTACTCTGCCTTTATGTTCCACCACACGTCTCCATGTCAGACATAGATTGATGGTTTCATAGTGGTTTTGGGATTTGCGGTCCGACGATCAGTGACTTTCTAGGTACTCCTGATTCGATTCGGTCTTGTCTCTACTTTCGCCATGTCGTGTTATCATCATTTGATTCCCTTTGTCATTTAGGTCTCTACAGTGACCTAAAGTCTCTCTACAACCCTCTTGGTCAGATTTGGAGTGGTGATTTTTTGAAATTTTGGGATGTGCGGTTTTGTGGTCGATATTCCTTCTTGCACGACCTATGTTAGCTTCCTTATTTGATGGAGTTCTGGTTCTCTTCCTTCAAGGTGACATAAACTTTATCTTTGGTTTCATTTTTTATTTTCAGCATTCATCCCCTTTTTACTGTGAATCTATGCTGGGTTCTTCTAAGAGTTGTTCAGTTATGGTTCTATTTTGCGTTTCTGGTTTATTTGGGTTCTTGTTTACTCTAGTCGTAGGTTTGTTAACAACGTTGTTATACTGGGACTACGACTGATTTTGATGGAATCTGACACTCTTGTGTGGTGTTTTGGATGATGATTCCTATAATGGTGATGGAGGACAACGTCATTCTTATTTGGTGTTTTGGATGTCGATGTATGTGGTGATGACAAAGAGATGGTAGTTGTGTTTTGGGATGATTATGGTGATGGATGCCGACGAAGATGGTTTATGGATGAGGATCTTTTTTGGTTTGGGACTAGTTCGTTGGGGAAAGAATACGAGGTGGTGTGATGGTTTTTGGTGTCTCATAAAGGCTCCAATGTTCTCTAGTAGTACGGTGGTTGAACGAAGACATCAACAACAGTGATGGATGGTTTTGATGATAGGGGTACTCATGATCTGAGCAACATGAGACTTGACTTCGGCAGATGTGTATCAATATATTCGTGATCTTCTCAGGTGTAGTGAAATGATTTGAATTTTGAACCATTTGTTCTTGTTCCCGCTCAAACATAATTCAGGTTTATAAAATAAAGTAAAAATTGATTTTGAGGCAAACTATGAATCTTGTTACATAGTCTTAAATTTTATTTTTTTTATAAAACAAAAAATGTTTGTTCAAACCATGATACATTTACCCAATAATAATTATCTTTTTTGATCTAGAATGAAATGAACATATATCATCTTTCGATAATTCAATATAGCTTCTTAATTGTTGATGTTTACCAACAACCCAACATTTATGGTTTTGATAATATTATTAATATTCATATAACTAAGATGGAAAAATTTTATTTCTCAAATAATGACTCTTGAAATTATTTGGAATAGATATGATGTTTCCAATTAATTAATGATTATCATATCCATATTTAACATACTAATTATTGTAGGTTCTTTAGAAATCCACATTTATATTAGATCCTAATGATATTTACTAATGAATGAATAATCATCCATATTTTCCTTTTAAGAGTTTTTTTGTACTGATAAATCACAATCCTTGAGTATTTTAATACATCACCATATCCTCATGATATTATATTTCTTTGATAATATGTATGTCAAAAAACTATTTTTGGAAGATGTTTGACATTTTCGCAAAACCGGTAATTTCTTCATATCATTAGTGGAATTTTAATGGCTAGTGACTAAAGATAAATGGTTATAAAATTCTATTCCGGAGTCATTAAATGATACATCACATAGGGAAGGACACTATCATTTTCTATAAGAAGACATTCAAGTCCCTTATTTGATGAATAACTATAAATCAAATATCAATATATACCTATTTGAAATGAAAATATAATTGTGTTAAAAAGTATCAAAATTAATTCATCTCAATATTCATTACATTTTTTATAAAATTGAAGTTAAGAAATTTAGATTCTATCTTGGATAGTGAGTAATCTAATATATAATTAGTTTTAACACTTCATCCATAGTTACCTCCAAATCCAAGGAAACTATAACCCCTTGTTATAATCATTCAAATTTTCTATTCTACAGCTCCATTAGTCTATGAATGAGGAAATGATATTGGATCCATATAGAGAACATTGAAAATAAAATAAACATCCAAATGCCAAATTATATAGTATAAATCGGCTTCACTAATAAATAACAAAACAAACTTATCTGTATAATCCTTGAGTACTCTCTTCATAATATAAATTAAAAGAGTGGGTGAATTTTTCAATCAAAAATAATTAATAAAAATTCATAATTTTCATACCTCATATAAAATGGAATATCGTGAAAATTATCATTATTTTATTATATTTTATGATAACTTATATGATTTTCAATCATTTTCAAATATTAAAATCATTGAATATGATCAAATAAGTCATCAGTGCATGTTTGAAGTTAGATTTTATTTATATTTCATCTATTTATTTCTATGTAATCAATTCACAAACTCATTTATTTATATATATCCTCAAAAATTTGGGCTCCCATTGGTGAGACAATGTTTTCTGAATAAATCCTTTCTTACACAACTTATAATCATGTTTATTCGGTTCCACAAATTCAACGTAGCTCTAATTGGGATTCTTAGATTTTTTTTCATTATTGTTGAATTTTTTTTAAAAAATAAACCTTATTATGAGGAGGTTTTATATTTGGATAATCATATAAAAATTATTATAATTGAATACCACATATATATATCTTATATTATAAGGTTACCCCTTTCACTAATAAGTTATATCAACATATCTTCAGGAATAATTTCATTAGGGAGCGATAATGGATGTGGATCCAGACATGATTCTAGTGATTTACTCGTCCTTATAAAGACATGAGATTCCAAATACCTCTCCCGAATCATAATCTAATTATATTTCCAGTATATATTTTCATTAGAATTTCAATTCCAATAAATACTAATTATTATATCAAATTCAACCAAATGTATAACAATAATTATTATAACTTTGGTAACACTATGTTTTATATAGTGGATTTACTAACATAACCTTATTGTAATAATTTATACAATGATTCTTTATTGATATTTCCATTCTTTAGGATGTGAAAAAATTTATTATATTATAATAAATCATTAATTATACAAAGGAGTGTGAACATCCATAATTAAATATTGAATCTGATAAATTTAATGTTTAAATAAATGTACATACAACAACATATTTTTTAATATCATCATAAACTATAGTAACAACCTAATCTTGGACTTCTCCCCTCGAACTTGTATATGGTAAGATACATTGGCACATGATACATTAATTTTAAAATTTCCCCATTACTTTATATATGATTCATTTAATAATAGAAATATTTTATTACCCATTCATTCATGACAACTATGATCCATTTCTCTAAATTTGAGACATACTTTTGTCCCCAATATATTCATTCCAATATTTCTACATTTTTTAAATACTACCATACATTTATTTTTTTATGAATTTTTTTTCTTCATAGAACTCAGCCGACCTCTTATTTTCTTAATTTACCTAGATGATATAATATATTTGTTATTATTTATTTATTGTTATGCCACATGGTACAATATCATCATTTGATTAAATGAATTTAAAAATAATTTCCCCTGAGATACAATTATTAATCCCATTAACAATAGTCCACCATACATTATAGATTATATGTGTATTACCTAATAAGCCGAGATAATATTCTAAACAAAGCCACCTGCTATGAAAAACATTCATCTTCCTTTTTCATTGTAGAGAAGAACTTCATATATATTTTAGATAATTTCTTGAATGTAAATTATTTAATAATGAAAACAACTTTTAAGGTTGCATATTCCATACATTAAATTAAATAAACCTAATTTGGGTTATGGATCTATGACCACCATAGGTCCATATCAATAATAAATGAATATAAAACTAGAATAAATATTTCTTCTTGTTATATCCCATGGCCAAAGATACATTTCTTAGAAAAAAAATCCCTTTTTATACGTCATATTTATTGTTATTTATATTAATAGATGATGGATTTTTTCATGTAAAACTATCCAACATTGGTTAATTGTGTCATAAATAAATTGGATACTACTTTTGTGGATGGTTATTCATCATAAATATAGTTAACATCGATAATTTGTCATGGATTTGATTAATTTCAACGCCATATATATTGGATCTATCCACTAGTAAATCCCTACATTTACAGTGTGTCTTCACTTTTTAATATCCTCTAGCTTCCAAATCTAAACAACAGAATACACAGAGTTAGCTAACAATTTGAATAAATATTTATCCACAAAAAAAATATCCCTATAATGATAAATAATTTCAAATACACTAAGAGGTTATTTTAATTATCATGGAATCTATTTTCACTTAAGATCGTGTTTCCAAGGTTACTATAAAGTATTATCTAACACCAACTGTAATTTCCTGGGCTATTGTAACATATGGTCGGTGTCAAAATTATTACATTAGTATGAGGTAAATGGAATTTTCCAATGTAGAATCTATTGTTTTTTACTATTATATAACTAGATATGTACATGAATTAATTTTTACGTAGGTAATATTAACACGTTGTATAAGAAACAATGTTACATCCATAAAATCAATCAACATATCCTTCTTGATATACTATGGAATGAAAAAAATAAAAGATGAGATCATGTGCTAAAAAAGAATATTGTAAATTAGAATATACCCTGATTAAATAAGGAATAATAAATATTGATGAGTGTATAATAAAAACACCATACAATTGATCAACAACATGAGTTCAGTGTACATCTATGAAAAATATCAATACATAAATCAAATGGATAATTAAAATTGAATTATCAATATGTGAAATAAATAAATTTATAAAATCTGATCTAACCATAATTTTATTGACCGTGAAATATGGAATATTAAAATTAATTATGTGTCCAATAGATTCTTATTAAATCGGTAAATGTAAAGTAGATACCCATATACATGTAATTCCTATAGTTTTATCTCGTGAGACTGATCACAACATATAAGGGATACATATAATTGATATATACTCATCACATTAATATATTATTAATTAATCAATTATTTAACTATCTTTCAATTCATTCTAAAAATACCTCATGAATCATCAAATATCTGTATTGAATCAATAATACATAACATTTCCCCTTACAATGATTTAAAATCCTTAATAAATGTTTATCAAGTGATACAATATATAGAAAAAAAATTGCTGATATGATATCAATGTGGTTGCAATAATATCATATAAATACAACATTTATTAAATTTATGATGAGGAGAAAATAATTCCCCATAAAATGATAGAGATTGATAATAAACATGGTCATGAGAAATTTAATGACCTTAATAACATAAAATAATAAATTATAAAAGTAGACATTAAATCATCATAAATTAATGATTTTATTAAAACCATTCCATATGTAAATATATAATAAAATATTATATAAAAATGAACAAAAAATCCTTGTAACATTTTTTATGAATTAATTTATAATTAACTGTCAATATCTTTTCCATCACTTTATGAAGATATTAGCCTTTTCATTTGAAAATTTTTTAGAAATAAACTTTAAGAATACCGAGAAGAATGTATTCATTGAAAATCAGAATTTAAACACTTAATGTGTGCTTCAATTTAAGTAATAATTATGATGTTGTGAAATTACGTTTTTTAGGTAATTTTAAAAAAAATATTCCTTTCATGCTTTGGTAAAGAAAGAAAAGTTACTCATATGGTAAGACTTTAAAATATTCATCTTCAAAAAAAAATATATAACATAATGGAAAATAATGATTAATATATATTGGTAAATAAATAATAAAATTCATGAAAACATTAAAAATAACCTTTCCTTTAACTAAATTGAGTCGGAACAAAAACAATATAATTAGGTTTTTCTTAAATGAATATCCCTTAATAGTAACTCAATTGTTTTTATTCATTAAAAAAAGTATGATAACGTAAGAAACAAGTAATCTAAAAACATATTCATATATATATATACATATATATATATATATTTAAAAGGTTGGGGTCGAATCCTCATTTTTATTAATAATCCAATGCAAAGACCTCTTTTTAACTAGGTAGAGGGAGACCCATTACATAGCCTGAAGGCCCAGTGGTCTTGTAGCCCATTATATAGCCCGTAGGCCCAACTTTTGGACAAATTACTATTCTGTGAATAGTAACTGACTGCTACAGTATCCGCACAGTACCTCCACCGTTATAGTGCCATGTTGCCACTATAGTGCCATGCCGATCAACAGTACCACCACTGCTACAGTAACCAGTATATTACTACTGCAGTTCCAACGCCCAATTGGTTTTGAACCCCCATTTTCATGTAGTATTACGGGGTGCTTACCACTAAGATGAAATAAAACAAGATTGTAATAGAAATCCCTTTACATTGGTCTTCTCATAGTATTATGTGTTTCATCCTCTCTTAAAATGAATTTATAATTTTTAAATAATTATTTAAGAACATTTTCAATCTATATGTAATTTGCAATGGTAAAATTTTAATCATTTTAAATCCATTCATTTAATATATCTTTGTTAATTTTACTATTTTTGGGTTTTCAGTTACTTTTTCTATAACTAAATTCAGATATTATTTTTCATAAATGGGGTAATGAATTTATTAAATTATCTCCATAATTTTTATAATGTAATGGATAAAATTTTCATTTAATATATATATTTTTATAATCATATAGTGATATTTGTAATACAGAAATGAATAACATTGCTTCGTTGGTGTTGTAGTCCACACATTCAATCAAGTGATGCTTTTATTTTTTATGATATGAATATATAAGAAAAAAATTTATAAAATGTACATAAATAATCATAATTATTCCATAAATATCATATATAATAATTATTTATACCATTATAACAATTCATGAAAAGCAAAGATGAAAAATGAATTACATCGCTACATGGAGATAGTAGTTCATACATATGTACAAGAAATGTTTACATTTCAATAATATATAAATGATATAATAAATATATGTATAATTATCAAAAAAAAATCTGATTGTTAATATACTAATTTTATTATGTTTAAATGGTTATGGAATATTTTAATAGATTTTAAGAAAAATGGAACCTGAAAATCATAATAAGAACATATACCTTTTTTTAGTAGCCAATATTTATTGAAACTAAATATTCTATCAAGAGATATTTTGATGATAACAACACATCTTAGATGTGGGAAGAGATTTTTTGATTCTATATGAGTTTGTATTTGTCTAGATATTTTTTAAAAGGCAAAGCCCTGGATTATTATTGAAAAAAAGAATGTAAAAAGAAGTACAAAGTAGGGAATGAAAACAGAAAATAAAAAACACAACTCCCTTTATCATGGAGGCCAAACTTTTTCCCCAGCTTATCCCCTAATACATTCTTTATCCCTCATATCATTCCAAAGCTTGGCGCTGATACGTCATCTTCCTCTTCCTCCACTATAGGCTTCTTGTATCTCGTTGGCTTGTTGTAGAAGCGATTCTACATCTTGATCAAAGCTATCCTCTTGAGCCTCTTCCTTCCTCTTCATTTGTTCTTTCCTTTCTCTTTTCTTTTGGATTTGGGTTCTAGCATGGTGCCATTCATCATCAATGCCCTTGTTCTTCTGATTTTTTTGCCTGAAGTTTCCTGCACACAAACAGTTTCTTGAAAAATAGGAGCTCCTGATTCCTTACTCACCTTCACATCAGGATTTTCCCCCAACATTTATGGGGTTCCAACCAAGACAGGTGACTCTAGATGAGCATTCATAATAGTATTAACAGTCCTTCCAGCCTCCCCATGGTGAGAGTCAGGAGCATCAGAGCAGATTTTTGTGAGGCATTCAAAACAGGAGCAGCCATCAATGTAGCACTGTTCTGGACTGTATTCTTGTACAGAACAGTCAATGCAGGAGAGTATTCTACTCTTTCAACAGGGGCATGATTAACAGCATATAGAATATTTGGAGAATCAAAATATGTTTTATCAACAACTTCAGCAAGAGAGGGACCAGGAAGAGAATAAACCTGGACTAGGTCAGCCAAAGTAAGCTGTTCTGAAATTCTTGAATCAGAGTCAACACCGATTATAGAAGCAGGTTCAGAAAAACGTCTATGAACTTTATCAGAGTTGGCATTTTGAGGTTGTTCCATAGTGACCACATTACTAGTACAGTAATGTTTCAAGGCTGGGAGCCCAAATTGTCCTTCTTCCACAATGGCAGCCCAAGATTTTTTGGGTGGTGACACTGTGGAGCAGTTTCGAACAATCAATTCAGAAGAGTTCTTGGGTGAAGGAGCCCTTTTCTGTTCATGTATCACGTTTTTTGGTTTGGGGAATGATTTAACATCATTCCCCTTCATAGAACAATTTGAGAAAATAAGACTCTTTCTACAGTTAGAGGAGTCATGCCCAAAAACTATACAATCAAAACAATATCTAGGTAAGCTTTCATACTCAATTCTCAAACATATTTCTTCCTCATCAGTATATAAATAGATTTTATCAATTAAAGTAGATTAAAGATCCACCTCAACTAAACATCTAGAAAAATTCCCATATCTGGCCAATTCGGTTTCTTTAACCATTCTAATGGGCACTCCTATAGCCAGCGAAATATCATATAGGATCCTCAGATGCCATAGGATCCAGTTTAAACCAAAATTTTTGATCCAGACTTGTGCAACAGAGTTACCCATCTCCAAAGGATTAAATGATCTGTCCTACTCATGAATATGTAAAGCCCCAGGCTTAAATGAGATATAGCCAAACCCCCAGGCTCTCAATTTAAGATCCTCTGAAGGAAAAAGAAAATGGTAGAAACCCTTACCGAGTGGGATGCAGTTATAAGCATCAAAGCCCCATATATCAGTTTTTTGTGACTTGAGATAGTCTAAATTCCTGGGTTGTGAGGCCTTCGGTATGATCAGCCTAGCGATGATAGAATGGTCCCCTAACATCAATCTCTCAGCCACCACATCAGTGTCGGCATTGACGTGTGCAATTGAACCCTTCTTCTTAATCCCTGCACGAGAATCCTTGAAATGAGAAAAGGAAGGGTTATTCTGACCAACCTCAAATGATTCTCTTATGCGAGGATCATGCTCCGGTTCTTTAATCACTTCCACAAAGGATATTCCCTTTTAATTCTCCTCAAACGCAAGTTTCTGTTGCGGAGGATTGGATGCATTAGAGGTTTTGTAGACCATCTCATGTCCCACCGATCCGGTCTCCCAAGAAGTATAGAAGCTTTCCATACCTAGTAGATCAAACATAGAAGCACAAACGCAAGAAGAAAGATCACGATATAGGGTTTTCTATCAGCCGAGAGTGCGTGTCGAGAGCTCTCCCCATTTTCTTTGAAATCTTTCATCTGTCAGTGAGTAGCTTGTATTTGTCTAGATAAGTTGATCTTGTAGTTAAGATAAGACAAGATATGTGGTTCGATTTTATCACTGATGTTGGTATTAGACATTCAAATACATGAATTAATATAATATAATATACATATTTCTCAACTCATGTGGATCCAAATTTAATTATACTAATATATTATATGTTTTTAAGAGAAATAAAATTCAAAAATATGGTTTTATGATTGTTATTTTGATATCATGGATACTAATTTGTTTATATTAACCCGATAACTAATTTATCCATTAAATGAAGTGATAAATACATAGCATTAAGAATATTACTTATGAAGCAAAATTCTGTTGAAATTAATATGTAGTACTATTTTTTGGATTAAATATATATAATCCATTTTAAATTATTCAATTTCTGTTATTTATTAAATAAAATTTAATATATTTTTTCAAAACTTCATGAAAACCATTTTAAAAAACCAGTTCATTTAATGAATAAATATTTTTACAAAAATATAAGAATATTTTGAATTAAATGGAATTAATTTAATTATATTAAATAAATTTTTTTACCATACAAATTAACAAATGGACCTCTTAAAATCTTGATGACAAGAGCGAAACTGATAACTATTTTTTTTGAATAAAAACATTTTTTAGTCTCCAAAATAATAACAATATATTTCTATGTTCTACAATAAATTTTATATGGATTATATTATTCTTAAATTATATATTTGGACTATCATAAATGGAGCAAAAAATGTTAATTTATTATAATATCATTATAATTTTATAAAAATGATATTTTTTTAAAATTGCTAATTTTTAATATTCAATAAGATATCAATTATTTGAAAAATATATAAAAAAATAAACCAATGTTAATTTTGAAATGATTAATAAAAACATTAAATTCATTAAATTAAATTAAATTTATAAAAAATATATATTTAAGTATTATTCATTTCCCAAATTATTGTTATGTTTATTATAATATAGTTTTATTTGGAATGAAAAGAACACCCAATATAATTGAGGCTCGAGTGTTACATGGTCTCATAGATAATAATTTGAATATGAAATAAATTGCCTCTAAAATCAATATCCTTTAATTTATGACTTTTCACATCCTTAATAATTCATATCTAAATTAAATAATCACATTCCATTTAGAAGATTTAAATGTCTTCATGTCAGTAGATCTTATAGAAATTAGAAAAACACTCTTATAAAGCTTTTTTATCGATATCATAAACCAATATAAATTTTTAATTCACATATATAGCCTAGATTACTCTCATAATATAATCAATGAATATTTCAGTCTGAATCTCTAGAAATTTTAAGACTTGTATAAGAAGTCCATTTGGTGTGGTTTAAAGGGTCGAATATTTAATCACCACACATGAGATCCATCACTAAAATTCATTCATAAACAGTAATGAATAGTTTTTAAATAAAAACCCATGAAAGAAATATTGATAGATGTTAACTATAATTCCATGCAAGTATTTTTTAGAAAATTCACTTAAAAAGGGTATCTACCATAGTTTTGTTTTCTTATATTATGTTATGGTTGGTCAAAAAATGACATATCTTCTGTTAGAATTATCATTAAATTTATTATTTTCATTACAGAAACCAATATAATACCCAATAAATGAATTTGTTTTCCAAACCATGATATTGGTTTTGTATTCATGACAGGGGGTTCCCAATTACATTATTGTTTCTCAATATCTATGGAAAACTTCTTTAGTATGCCAAAATTCACCTCTATATATTTTCTATCATCAATTTTGAAGGGACATTATTAATTAAATAATATTGAAAAAACATAGTAAACATTTTTTTATTCTCCAAAAATCTTATTTATCAACCACATCCCCATAGTTATCCTTATCAATAACCTATAGTAAAATAGTTACAAGCCTAAAAAAATTTCATCATGGAATATGTGGATAATTTTATATCATATACATCTATAAATAATATAGTGTAATTACAAAATAGTTGAAGAAAAAATAGTGACATGGTTACATTCAGGATGCAATGGTTTTGAATTTAGGGTATGTATCCTATAATTAAAAATAATTACCTAAGATTGTTAGTAATTCTATAAATCTTTGTGAATACTTCAAAATTTATAAGGATAATACCATAATATATTCTCTCAAATATTTTAGTAAATAATTTTAAAATTAAATTAATCTGTATGTGATGAAATTTTATAGAACCTTAATATCCTTTATAACAATGATTTTTTTTGAAATTCTCCATTTCCCAACTATAAAAAATGTGAAACCACTATGATGGAATAATTTATTATCAATATATAATGGGTTTTTTCTATGATCTAGATAAGATACACTCATATCTCTATATAAAAATCTCCCCCAAAATATATATATTTATTAACTATTTATATTCTTATATAATAAACCATTCTATGATTTTGAGTCCACCACTAATCTGGTAATATGTCAATCTACTATAACACAATACAAAAATTTTCAATTATTGTAAGTAAACAAGAAAAAGTGATTGAATAATTAAAATCCCATTCATCTAAGTAAATTAGAACACAAAATGTCACCATCTTTGTACTTTTCCTGAATTTTATTTTTTAATTCACCCAAGAGACATTTTTTTATATTAATAAAATAATTAAGCCATTTTTATTAAAAAACACTTGCGTCATGATGAAAAACATACCAAACCAAACCCACATTAGAGAATTCTTGAGGAAATAATAATAATGGTATCAAAATATGAAGGTCTGTATAATAGATAACAATAAATCATTACATAACTAGTATTTATTTAATAAATACAACCCTATGTATATCCATGCCAACAAAAATGATATCCCATGTAATGTACTATAGAATTCTAGTCTAAATAACAAGGAATGGTAATTATTTCATACATTTAATTATATGAGGCACCTCTCATTCTAATCATACCAAATCAAAACAAGCCATAATAATCTTTGATGATCTTCAATTGTCAATATCTTCATTTTTCTCTTTTAGGGGGTTTTAGAGTAATATGATTAATAAATAAAAATTAACACACATTAATTAATGGTGGATTCAAGTTTAATTTTTATTTAAATATAAAATAATAACATTTAGGAAACTTAATACATATTAATAATTATTTATTTAATTAAAATTGAAGTCCCGTGAATCTGGAACTTATATATTAATCAATGTTTTTTGATATATAAACTAAAATTATCTTTGTAAGAACCTATGAAATCATTACAACACCCCTCTCAGGGATTTCATTAATGAGAGGGTATTTATAAAAGAATTTTTTTGTATTTTGGTGATACTTAGAAATATTGAGCAAATCATTTATCAATTATTATTTCCATTGAGCTTTATTTTTCGAAATATAATGAGGACTACCTTGATTTCATCGATTGTTATCAAAATTTAAAAAAAATTCATTAAAAATTATTATATTTTGATTCAATCTAACTATGTTATCAAATCTAGGACTATGTTTTTTTATCTCTTTTGACTATAAACTCCTATATTAAATAAATATATAAAAACAAATTTAGATATTGAACAATATAAACCATTACAAATGATAACATAAATGTAACATCATTCAATGTTCTCTTCCTAACCATTAATGACCCATAATAAATCATTAATTTATATAATTTGATTAATTATATTCTTCATTGTTATTTAATGACTCTCAATAAACAAATTTGGTATTTATTGGTCAATCGTATTGAATTAATGAATTTCATTATGAAAAAATTTTGAAATATACGATGGATCTAGAAAATAAAACCCTAAGGAAAAATATACATATGTCTCTATTTATAACTAAATCTAAGGAATTTAATTCTTCACAAGACATAAAATTTGAAACACTATCTCATAAAACATCATATAGTAATCCATTAAAAATATCATGAATAAATTAAAAAAATTATGTTCTAACTAAAACATTGAATCCATTTCAAGTTATCTATATAAATGTTCATACCTAATATATTGTTTATATCAATAATGTCTTTAATTTAAAATAATTTTTTAATATTGTCAATATAGAATATCATGGTGGAATCAAAATTTCAACGTGTAGTGTGGAATACATATTCACAACAATTGAAATATTTAAATACTCTAAATAACCCATGTTTTATTCTCAATAATTATCTACATTATTGATGAATCAAAAATTAGCGATAACATTATCATGAGGGATGTTCAAAATTTGGAAGCATTACATAATTTATGAACATGTCATTACTAATTTGATACCCATGGGGTGATAGATGAGTGGTACCTGCTAGTTGTACCCCTCTCTCTCTGTGGGAACTAGCAAATAATCGAGTACCACCAGGCTCGATCACTATTCGTATTATGAATAGGGAGATTCAAATCCATTTCTTAGCTGGGGAACGTGGTGCGCACTTGGGTGGGTGGGGGCCCCCCTCTGGGAGTCGGTGTTAGCAACACATGTTTTATAGGATAACCCAGAACATGAGGCTAATCCAGCTAGGTCCTCACTAAATAGGGGGGAATTTGGGACCAAATACAGTGATGAGAAATCTGAGATTTTTTCAGATGATATAGGAGCAGAATTCCAAGTGGATCCGGTATGCCTGAGGAGAAGTAAGATTCGGAGGGGCTCTCGGAATGAGAGGAATGACTATTCTTACTTACCACCTCCAAGGGAGACTAGATCAACAAAGAAATCCAAGGCCAACATGGTGGTCAACGACCCACTTTAATCTTCTAAGGCTGAAATTGGCCAACCGAGTGAGTCCGGTATGGAGACAGTCCCATCTATGGAGCTGCTAATGCACTCAGGAGAAGAAATGGTGGAAAAAGTTTTACAAATTAATGATACCGACGAAGAAGCTAATAGGATGGTGGTAAGACCTTTAAGGTTGGTCACCAATGAGGATCAATCTAATTTGATTGAAAAACATAATCTAATATTGATTATGTGTTTTAATTATGGGAAGATCAACCAAGAAGAATACTTCTAGGCATGGGACAATCTAGCGGACCATTTCAAAGACCTTCTAAAGGATGTTTCTGATACTCAGGTTAGCATTCTCTCTTGGAATCTATGTAGGGAGTTTGACTCTAACTAACTCAAATTGTTCTTTAATGGTTCATCTATTTCCTTTTGTGCATGAATGATTGGTTTCTCACTTTACCACATAAGTGTTTCTTAAAAAAAATTAATTTTCCGTTATTACCAATTTGATTAATTTAAATCTGAAGACCTTTTTCTAGAATTACATTCCCACTATTAATTAAATATACATTAGGGAATGATATTTTGATATCCATTTTATGTATATCATAGTCAAAATAATCAATTACATCATGAAATAATTGAATTTACTATATCATCAAAAATAATTAAAAGGTACCATTATTTACAATACCATGATTCTCTTTTTACGATTATTTTCAAAACTATTCCTTAATATATAGCAAATTAACCATCCATGTCATCTTTATTTCATAATATATAATTTAGCTATGTAGGTACTATATAATCAGGTGAATTAACCAAGTGAAAATTTTGGTAAACTATTTTTATACCATATAAAAGATCAGGGAAACAATCCATTTCTTTTAATTAGAACTCTAAATTATCTATAAGTAGATAATGGGTTCATATTCAAAGAATATTAATTCATTATTATTTTTTTCCCAAGATCTGTATCTTTATTTCACCTCATATGTCTTACAAGACCTTATAGTTTTTCCATTAACCTGATTTCATTTAATTTCTATGAACAGTTGTTTAATTGACTCACTTTTCTTCATTAAAAATGAAATCATTTCATTTTAACTAGACATCTACATGATTAATTGTATTCCCTCTAATCCATTTATTTTAATGCTTAGTCTAAATGAATATTGCAGTGTAAGATTTCCAAATTTTGAGTTGTGTTGTGTGAGCTAAAAAATTTATATGTTTGTGTATAGGGTTACTGGAATATAGTTAGTTTATGTTCTAGGTCACTATATATTCAAAACATGTACTAAACACCCACTCAATCATAATTTTGTCATTAAAGATATAATTTTTATGGGATTGGTTTTATATGGCCCTAAAATTAATATATAATAATTATTACTTCATGGGTCGAATGTGACATGCATGAAAGAAATATTTTAAACATATAGTTAAATGGAAAATAAATAAATATTTTCTGAGATGCAATTTAATTTTTTGTATATCCATATGTCTCATTTTAATTAATTTAATCACAGATATAATAATCACTCAATTCCATGACTTATCCACCAATCCAATATTATGATCTATAGAACAACTATAGGTTTATATAAGGTTTCCTATACAATATGAACTATGGAAATTCATGTCTTCATGTTTATAATCCGTTGTACATTTAGTTTATAAGGGATATTTGTTCTTTATATACTCAATTATCTCTATCAATTTCGGATTATGAACTTTCATATTCACCCCAATAAATAAAACGTATTTTGAAGAACTAAATGATAATGTTATTGATTCATTGTTATGAAAATAATAATTTACATGTATTTAATTATTTCAAGTAATTACTATGACCATAAATAACTCTATAAAACAAAATTATTTTTCAAATAACACTGGATAAAAAATAAACTGAAAATTGGGATAAAAATACATTACTAATTATGACGATGGAATCAAATCTGCCTTTCAATATGTTTCCATTCTAAATTTTAATGATCCATCTTAAGTGAAAACCACATACATTTCATATTTGATTTCATTTTTTTATTCTATATATAATCTTTATCCTCCTCCTATTGTGATATTTCCTTGAAGGAAGTGTGTTACAATCCTAGTAATATTTCCACATGTAATTTCTAATTTAGTATTTTATGTCACCTCAACTTCATATCTCTAATATCTAAAGGACTTCATATATTAGATAGGGTTGAGTTTATACATTAGGGATCATATTATCCATGTTTCATAACCACACAATAATAATCATTATATAAAATAAAATAAATTTATTTTGAAATAAATTAAGGAATTATAGCAGGTAGATAAAAATATTAAAAATACTACACCTAATGTAACAAATTAATACTCATGCAACAATTCAACTATACATCAATTCACGACCAGGCCTGCTTTCGAAATTTCTAGTGAATCAGATTATTTTATATAAAAATATATATCATGACATATGTGGTATACAAACTCATTATCTAATGTCCATATAAGAAAATGCGTTTCTATAGTGATAAAAATACCTTATATCTATAATAATTGGGTGGTAATCTTTAATTATGATAATATATTATATCTATAATAATAATTATAGCATCCTTAATAATGGGAATATCGAATGTCTATAATAACTATTTGATAATATATAAAAATATTTATATCTAGAGTTTATAATTATGAGATGATAATTCATGATATAAGGAATATATATTTTCCATAATATTGAAATGAGTTTCAATTAAAATTGGAAGGAGATATGTTTATAAAAAAAATTGAAAAACCATAATAAATATAATATAATAAGTGTATGTGTTTGGGACTAGAATTCATAATAATAAGAATTACCCATACAATTATACTAAATTGATAGTCTTTAACTATTTACCGACATTTCCCTCATGACTTATAAACATTTAAATCCTTTTTTCTAACCCACAAAACCACCCCTAATAATTTTGTAATCATGAGGTTAGATATTCAAGAAAGATTACATCCTAAAAAAATATTCTCCAATAAAATTTGCTGACCCCAAGTCATAGCCATTTTTTAGCCATCGAATATTATATGGAACTAATGAATATACAAATTAATCCCATCTGAAAATAACTATTTAAACCCTTTAAAACCCCCATTAAAATAACCACCCATATATATTAATAATTACATATATTATTTATAATTTTTAATATTAATATGATATTTTATTTTTTTAGTTTTATAAAATGAAGAACCATTTTATATAAATAATTGGAAACATATAAAAAATGTACATTTTTTCCAAAACGACATGGTCTTTATGTTTATAGTTATATTTAACTCCATAAATTGTTTCTTCTTTTATGTTGGATAAAAAATTGAATGAATTACCTTGTTAAAGTTTGTAATCAAAGTTATATACAACTGAAAATATATTTTAAATATTGAATGGGAAACAAAACATAGTAAGGGATATAAAAAATGTGAATCACATTTTTTATTGATAAAATTGAAATCACATGATATTTGTTTCCATTACCATAACAAAGACATTGATCTCATAAATAAAATATTTCCATATATGAAAACTAATCTTTTATAAAAAAATTACTTGTAAATGTTTAAAAAAAATATGAAAACCATGGAGGCCTCATTACGAAAATTAGAACACATGAAATAAAATTCTCTAAAAATAACTTGTTCACATTTAAATGTAAATAAACATTTATTTTCTCAAAAATATAAAATTATTTTCATATAAACGCTTAGTAACATTGAAATTAGTATTATAAATCATCATATTTATAACCATTTCTCACTCATGTTTAACCCATATTAGAATAATTGTATCATTATTAATTATATAGGAGTAGCCTATACATTTTTCTTCCTCATTTTCACCTATGAATATTATTTACTTAACAAGTTAATTAAAGAGATTTATTAGGATCACTTATCTCCCTAAGATATATTAGGATCACTCGTTATCATAACTAATTATAATATATTGTATCATGAACATATCATTATCAATCTGACACATTTTAGAACCAAACCCCCATTAAAACTCAGTTGAATTCGTATGAAAGGCTATTTATAAATCAATATTAAAATAAAGAGTGATTTCATTTTCAATTGAAAACTCTCAAAACAGAAAAAGTTAAATAAGAAAAGGAATGATATACTATTTGAAAACCAAAATCAATTTAGATAAATATTGATAATTAATAATGGATATTGTAAATGAAAATGTGATGTGCTGATAAATATTAAATACACATTATATTAAAATTTGGTAAACGAGATAAAGTGACTCAAATAAAAAAAATTAAAATAATTTTTTTAAAACATTTTAAGAATTCATTGATATTTTAATATTAATTAAAAGATATCATTATAAAATAAAAAGGAATATTTTTGAAATTTTATTAAGAACACAGATGAGGAGGAGATATATTTAGAAATGGTGATTTTATAAAATTGTTTTAATAATAATCCCATTACATTCTATCCCTTTTATCTAGGTATGTTCTATAAATCTAAAATAAAAACATATGATTATTTATTTAATTTATTATCAAAAATATACTTAATAAATACATTATAATTATACATTTTAAAAATTTTATTATCATGTTTTATTTTATTAATAAACCTGTTATCTTTTTATTATATTTTTTGAGGTTGTTAATTTTAAGACATTAAAAAATACTCTATAAATTGAGCGAGGTTAAGAATTCATGTATTCATTATCTTAACAATGTAATATTTATTATATTTAGACAATAAATAAAATTTAAAAACAAACATTTAATGAGGTTCTAAAAAATTAATCACGTCATTTCATGGTGGTTATAGTACACATGTTCACATGACCAATATGTTCATTTTTCAAATAGATAGAACAAAAATAAAATAGATTAATGTTTACTATTTATAAAAATAAGAATGTAATAATTATCATATTAATTTATTAAATTCAACCTAATAAGCATCCATGTAAGGTTGAAATGAAAAACGAATCACATCACTTTATGGAGGTTGTCGTCCACATATACACACGAGTGATGTGATCATTTTCAAATAGATGGAAGGGAAAGAAGTTATATAATATATAATATATAAATTAATATTATAATGTCCTAAATATAATATATACAGTCTTTAAATGCATATTTATATCCATCTATTATTGGTGTTGTTAAAAAACTAAACAGGTTGCTTCATGACTATGGTATTCCACGCAAATGCACATGTAATGTTTTTCCCCATAGGATGAAAATGAGAAATATATTAATTAATAAATTATCATAATAAAATTAATAAATATATATATAAAACTGATTTAAAAATATTATAATAGTTATTATTTAATATATGGCGCTAGATGAAGAATAAAAATTGAAATAGTATTGTTAGGGCTTATGTCACCTCCTTGGATAACCTTCTATATAATACACCTTATGTGTTCGAATATGGGACTTATATGAATATAAATACCTATATGTAATTAAGGTAATATTGGGGAAGGTATTTAGGATAAAATTTTTTAATATAGAGAGTTCATATTATAATATGATGTTAAAAGATGAGGTACCTTTTTAATTTGAGTGGGCTACCATAATTATTATTATTCAATGTTTAAAATATAATATAAATTCTAATTTTTTGGAATGAAAATACAAGGAAATCAACTTTTAATGAAAATTTGAATTTTGGAAAAAATAAACTCAAAAAATAACATTTGAACATGTTTTTACATATTTTTTATTCCAAATCTCTTAGTTTTATCCCTTTCAACCAATTTTATCCTTTACCATGTTAACTAATCCTTTTTATCTGGGTAATTTATTTATTTGACCGCGTAAAAAAGGATCTATATAAAAAAATTTGACATCATGATTCTTAGAATAGAATGCATTCTATTAGTTTCAATTTATTATTATAGTAGATATTACTTTCAATACAATTAAACAGATCACATGAAAAATAATTATTTGAATGCCTTTTGTCTTGAGAATAAAACTGATTTTAAAATAAATATATTCATTCTATTGATTCCAATGACATTAATTGGATAATAATTAAAAAAAACATTATATGTTATTTTTAAAATTCTAAAATAGATTTCAATCATTGAAACACATTATTAAATGAAAATATCCAAAAATACGATTTAATTACAAAAAAGTATCACTCATGTCCACAAAAGTCAATCATGAGTTACAAAATCAAAAAAAATATTATTTTGAAGTGATTTAATTTAGAAATTAAATTAATATTTGGTGAATTAAAATGTTCTATAAATTTTAATATCATGCTTATATTTTGATAATTTTATAACAGTTACCTAACATTATATAATTGGATTTTCTAACTATTCACGCAACAATAATAAAAATATTAAAATCCCAAAAATTTCACCCAATGAAAAATATTAATATAATTAATAATAAAATTAATGAAATTTTCCCAAATCCAAATAGAAAATTTTATGAATTTTACCTTCAAATAAAGACAATTAATACATTTGATGATACATTTAATAAAATAATAACTCATTCCTTTCTAACTGAACGTTTTAAATTATATATTTTTTAAATAAGATGAATTTGAATCTATAAAATGAATAAAAATTAAATAATAAGGTTGATTAATTACTATAATTACCTTAAGTATCACATTTATCCACACTATGAAATTTTGTTGATTTAGTTTTATCCATTAATTAAAAAGGTGAGGGTGCTTTCCCCCATATATTTTTTATTCCCATTTTACCTTATCCATTTCATGATTCTTTTCATAAAACCACAATCTATTAAATAATATTATTTTCCAGTACCTAATCTATGTGATCCAGATTATTAATCATGGGTTTTTCATAGAAAATTATTTCTTCTAATTATACCATATCATGGATCAATACATGAGATGAATCATGTACATGTTTCCTTAACAATGAAAAATAAAACAAATATTTTACAAAGGATAAATATAGAGGTAAGAATACTTGGTAAGTAACTCATCCCCCTTTTTATTGATTTTTATACAGTACATTAAACAAGTAACATAACATTCATTTTCTACAATAACACATACCACCACTCCATAGATTTATTTTTAGAATGACAAGATCACCTTCATAAAATTAATGGTCCTTTATCTTGTTAATTGAATAAAATTTCTACCGGGTCAGAGATATTATAATCGTATGTAGAATCTTTTTTTCCTTCAAAATAATTAATTCCACCAGTTTATCTCCCAAAAAATTATCTCAATGAATTCATCCCAACATTATAGAGTTCAACACCACATTACATATAATTTCTAAAAATATTACATAATTTTACTATAATGAATACTATTATTCAAAAAAACTAATTACTACTAATGATAAAAACATTTATGATAATATAATTACCAATATCATATTTTATCTCCTAGTGTTAGAATATTTTAATCATACTATCTATCAAATATAGTTTAAAATTCTAAACCAAAATCTAATTTTGCACTAAATCATGGTAGATGTTAATTATAAAAACAAAAATTAAATTTGTTACCATGAAAATATAAAGTATATAGAGGTTTTCAATATAACATTAATATCTTTTTAATAAAAATTATAGATAGATGATTCAATGTAATATTATCTCTACTATAAATAATGAATCATGATTTTCTATTTTTATCTACAATAATAGAAATTACATTATTAAATTAATATACCATTTTATTTTCAATTATTAAATCCATGGATATATCCCCAAATTTCAATTCTAGTACTATCCAAGGATATTGCATACCCTTTGGTAGATATAACTCTACATTAACTAGTTGATAAGTAAAATATTTCTTGGTAAAAAAAGAAATGTCTTTCTTCACTCAAACACACTACTAATATTTCTTAATACCTCTATACATATTATTGATTTCATGGTTAGTATACAATAGAGGGAAATGGTAATTACTCAAAAATTTATTCATAAAAAAAGGAATCATCTGAAAAAAATATATTTTATACTCATTTGACACATTTTGTGTCAATTTTTAATTTAGGAAACTTTTATTTTATAGAATATTTTATTATTTCATTGAAAAATGACCTTATAAATGAGAATGATTAATTATTTCAGATTTATAATACTATACTAAAACCTAAACAAAGTGGTATTTCTTGTATACATAATTTTGTAGGACTAAACTGATAAAATCATTTATTAAAGGACTGTCTTCCAAATAAATAATATCTACAGTTTCATTGTGTCTCTTAAAAAATGAATCATCCACTTTGTTTGCATTACCTGGATAATAGTTAATCCGGAAAACACAATCCATTATCAGCAAAAACTATTTTCTTCTCCACATGTTTAATTAAAAATTAGTTAATATAAACATAAATCATTATAGATAGTAAATATTTCACATTTCTACACTTATTGATGATGTCTCTAGTTTTTTTAAATAAAATACAACATATATTTCAAGTTCATGAATAGGATAATTCTACACTTGTGTTTTTAGTTAACATAATGTATATTCAACTGCTTTACCATTTTATGTAAAAAAGCAACCAAGGACATTTAATAAAGAATCACTATAAACATAAAATTCAATATTAATTGTTAGAAAGGATTACAATATGTTGAAGTCTAATGTTATTTGTAATTATTTGAAACACACATCAAATTTATTCATTTTTATTAATTTAAATTATTTTAATTATAAATGGTTAGTGGGGTGTGCCAGTGAGAAATGGATTTAACAAAAAATAATTTATAACCCTCTATTCAAATAAATCACCAATTCTATGGGAAATTAATCTTACATGGACATTATTTCACAACATAATTTTTAATGAATAAAAATTTATTCCATATTTGGATACAATATTCCCAATGAGTGAAATTTTTTATGACCAAAATTCACATTATATCAATTTTCAAATGAAAACGACATTTATTTTAAAACATGTGAAATAATACATTAAAGTTTCTCATATTCCATGTAACAATTAAAATAAACAAAAATTTCATTAATAAAAACCTCTAAAAATTATCAAAATTTTCATGGAATGATATATTTATAATATAAAAAAATGTGATGGGTGAATTAATCCTCTCAAAAGAAGCAGACATAAATTATTAATAGACAAACATTCTATGAAACGCAAATCATGGAATTTTCCCTCATTCGCATTCAGATAGTGATTACTAGAAATAAGTTATATGTTGAAAATTACTAGGAAACCTAGAGTTGATCTCATAATTAAATGATATAATTAAATGAAAACTAGTTCTTAATAGTTATGTTATTCAGTGATCTATAATAAATTAATGCCTTTATTGATATATCCTTATTTTTATAATAAATAGAAGAGATATAAGAGTTACATTCTATAAAGAAATACCTTATAAATAAAATCATGAAATTTATTTTTCTCTACCAAATATTCTATTACACATTTATATAAGTTGGTTTGGAAATTAGATTATCATTGCGATATAATTCAATAGTAAATTCAACCTCCCAATTAGAAATAACATCAGACAAATCATTAGGAAATACATATAGTTTTATCATTTAGTTAAGGCTCATAAATAATTTGAATATGTGATTTTGAATAATAATTGTAAGAACACATTCACTACAAATAATTAACGTTTTTTAACATCATGTTATCTAGTCAATTGTATTTGTTCATTATTATATACAATGAGAATGATGTTCTAACAAATAATTAATCTTTCTCTATAATCTATCATAGCTTTATAAAATAAAATCTCATTAATACATAGAACCACCTCAATATTTATAATTGTAAAGATTCCATAGTTTTTAAGGGAAATAATTCAAAATATTATAACTTGAAATTTTGAAAATTATTTTTACCATTATAATATCCCCTTTCATTTTTATGAAACATTCATAAGTTATTTCTTAAGATGGTATTTCCTTTTTCCTTTAAAATTTCCTTGGAATAAAATACAAGATATATCTCGAATCAAATATGAAAATTTCGTAACATAAATTATAAAGACATGTAACTATCACAGCATCATTGGAGGGTACCAAATATTTCTTTGTATTATTAGAAAATATTAACACATCCCTGTATTTTAAAACATTATGGTACCCATATTGAGCAACTATCATTTGTCAGGTTATTGTATAATGACAAATCTCAATAAAATTAAAACATATAAGTGAGTGATAATTATAATTTTCCCATTATAATCATTATTAAGAACATTTTTAACATCTCCTTACCCACATTTTGTTATTTTTGTCATTCATTTCCCCCTTTATTTGGATATTTGATGGGACTCCCAAGGATGGATTAAATTTTCTAGAGTAAATTACCAAAAATTCAATGATAAATGATTTTTTTAATTAATGCATTATGGTAATAAATGTGTTAATGGATTTAAGAGGTTCTCCCAAATTTTGGGGAACACTATAGTTGGATTGTGTTATTGAAAATAAGATGGAATTTCAACAATCTATATGAGAATTTCAAATCATGCAATGGGGTTACACACCATGTATTGGCCTCCACGAATATTTAGATATCTTGGTTCAGAACCATAAAACATAAATGCCATGAGAGTATATAAGGCCCCAGCCTTAAACCTTACTTAATATTGAATTAAATGAATAATTCACATTGAGGATCTTTTCAGGTTTAGAGTTTTAGAGAATTAGGAGATAACTATTACATCTTAAAAGTTTACAAAGTAGAAACTTCTACTAAGTCTCCATAAAATAAAAACTCTTAAAAAGAAAGATGTATAGATTCCATGTTTTAGATAGCATGAAATTCCCTTGATCCCATCCTTGACCTTATTCCACATTAAGTCCTATGAAAAACATTTCGAAAAACTTGGGGTGAGCATAAAAAGATCAGTAAGGGATACAAAGAGAATGAAAACTGTTAGTTTTTCAAACATCAAGTAAACCATGTATACTATATCAAAGTAATACCTTCACCTTCATGAAGTAGTAAAAAAAATCTTCACTGAATAAAGTATCATTACTTACCTTTTTGTAACCAAAGGATTACCATAAAACACATATAAAGAACACAAAGAATATATAAAGGTAACATGGGACATAAACATACTTAAGTGGAATAACCATACGGTTGACTTCCACACATATCACTTAATGGAATAGCCATACGGCCAATTTCCATACATACATAATGGAATAGCCATACGGCCGACTTCCATACCCAATGCATTGGAGGTTATAACGTAACCACCCGTCCTGGTATTCACGGCACCACCCGTCATATGGTTTATAACGTAACCACCCGTTAAAATGTCCAAGTACCAGTATAAAATCATAAAACACAAAACCAATATAAAGGAGTGATAACATTTCCACATTTCAATCACAATATATCATAAATATATTGGCATAATAGAATCCTTTTTCAAAACCATTTTCAATACCAAAATACATAAAAGAGTATATGGTATTTATTTTATTCTAAAAACATTACGGCTTGTTGAGAAAGCCAAAGATCAAATAATACTCGTGGTGGCGGAAAAGGTCATTGTCACCACGTACGTTAAAAAAACATTCCTTTTTGTCGTTTAGTAAAACGCTTCGTAGAAAAAGATTCCTTTTGTATAAAAGTAAAAGTCAAATGATTTTATACACCGTATAAAATAAAGTTGTGTATAAAACGAAATATGCCTCAATGAAAGGAGATTGAGACGAAGTCCCTTACCTTGGGTCCGACATGACTCGATCGTTCTATAACATCCTGAATAATAAACTTGAGTTAATTTATACTTGATTAAGAACCTTTTTAAAGTTAATTATTCTTTTTATATCACTTATTTACATGTTATAAACATTATGTAACCATTTAAGTTAATAATGTTTGTTTTTTCAATATTTGGTTCTTAAGTCAAAAGTTGACTTCTTACAATTACATGTTGTTCATGTGGTCAAAAGTTATTTATATCCAGAATGAAATTCCCGATTTGGATATAATATGTATCATATATATCCAGCATATACATGTATTTATAATATTACATAATCATTTAGATGTAAGAAATGAAATGCACCATTCATGGAGACGGTAAGCCATACGTACGCATGAACGCTACTTTCATTTCTTTGTCATATTAGTGGAATTAAAACTAAATGAGAGGTATGTATATTTTAATTCCAGAATTATATTCATCATTTAGATATATCATTAATTATATATATACATTATATACATGTAATTTTAATAGTACATTACATTTGGGGATAAGAAATGAAATGCACCGTTCATGGAGACGGTAAGCCGTACGTACGCATGAACGCTACTTTCATTTCTATCTCATACTTTAATGGAAAGAAATAATAATGATATAGAGGTATATTATAATTCCAGTATAACATCATATATAATAACTTTAAATCCATCCTTTACACGTCCCACATATGGCATTAACGAATCACATCACTTTTAGGGGGCGGTAGTCCGCACTTCCTTAAATGAAGATATCGTGTTTACCCATAATGGAAACCATAAAGGTATGTCAAAAATGAAAAATACAGAAGCTTAAAGAAAACATAAACATATTATATATCATATATAAAAATAGTGACATCATAATGGCCACCCTTGAAGGTGTTAAATGAGTATTGAACAATCATTGTTTCGGGAGGCAGAATTTCGCCATCCACGGAAACCGTATGTTCTTTAACCATTTGATGTAGTTTTGTGAGAGTGTAGCTCAAATAAATATTATAACAACATCCTAGTATATTGAAGATACTGGTGTTGTTACAAAAGAAGTAAATAAAAAGAGTTTAGAGGGTTGGAGAAGCAAAATAAAACAAATGAACAAGAGAGAATGAATTACCTTTAAAAGTGTAACTCCTTTTTGATTTGAGCCTAAAGGCTTCCTTTGAAAGGATTCTGCCCAAAGGGAATCATCTAGTATGAGGAGAGGGATGTGTAGAGAGTAATTGGGCAGGGGTTGGCCGAGACAAAGGCTTGAGAAGTGTGTGAAATGAGGTAGAGGTGGGGGCCTTTTATAAGAGGAGAGGAGGGGCACTTTTGGAAAGTAAAGAAATATTACTTTATTTGAAAATGTGTTTCGGTTTTAAAAGGTCCCAAATTGATATAATTCGTGTATAAGGTGATAAGGGTTCGAAATCCACTCATCCAATTGGTTTTGGACATGTGTAGGTTTTAGATTTTACATTATCTTTCCATTTTATTTAAATCGTCAAATAATGATGTCATCGCTGCATCATTATTATGTCATATATAATTTAATTTATTTAATGTCTAAAAATTAAATAAAAAAAATACTATGATGTAGGAAATCTTTTTAGATTTCGAATGACTATTTATAATCAAAATATGGACTTTTATAACCCCACTTAAAAATTATTTTAGTAAAACAATTTATGTTAGTGTCATTTTCACTTTAACATTAAATAAAAATATATTAATGTCATTTTCCATCTAAAGTGGCTCCATGGGGTCCCCAAGTTGGCCCATGGCTTGTCTGGGTCGGCCATGACTCACCCAATAGGTGTAGGAAAAGTGTCATGGTGTTTTCACATTCATATAATATCATTTTTACCTTAAACTACACTAATTACCTCTAATCGCGATTAATGAAAAAAAGATACTATTCACCAAAAAATTATTTTAATCTCATTGAACCACATTTTACTTCTTAATGACAACCATGTATGTCGGATTTTCAAAATTCAATACACATTAGTGGTAAACTTTCATTTAACTGAAAAATCAGTTTGCTTGATTACCACTTAGTGGTTTCACTATTCATCAAAAATTGAAGTTTTTCAGAAAATTACCAAAAATTCACCCTAAGCTATATTTGATATTCCAAATTCAAAAATGTAGTAAATTTTACAAAATTAAAAACATATAAGTCAAATTAATTAATTTAATAATTAATTCCCGATGTCATGACAAATAGCGTGTTTTTGTGAAACAATAAGTATCAAAAGATTGACACCAGTTTAAGTCCAATTTCAAAGTGAAATTGATTCCAATGACCACCATTGGATTAACTGGTAAAAATATTTTCTAATTTCACTTTAAAACCAATTAAAATAATAATCTAATCATATAAATAATTTAGATTAAAAAGAGGTTTTGAATTAAAATACAACATTTTACACTATTCATAAAAAAATGAACATTATCAGAAAGGTACCAAAAATTTACACAAATTAAATTTTGATGTCCCTATTCTAAAGAAGAGTTATATTTGGTCCAAAATAAAGTATAAGAGTGATCAAAACTATATTTAATGACGGTTCACCATTAAAAGGTGATAAGTGAACCTTTAGTGAAAATTAGAGTATATATGCCCTAAAATTGAACTCTTTCTGTATTTTAAGCCTTTATCTTTTATTGGGTAAATGTATAAACATTTAAAAACATATCCAATCATATTTTAGTTATTTCTATCCATTCCCGCTAGTACAATGGATACTTGTTAACTAACATTTAAAATAATATTATTTTATTACTAGTGTGCTACGTAAGTTTCAAAGAAACTCATCGTTGCGTATCGGGTACACTATCGGACATAGCAACCCCTTTAAAATAAAATTAATATTTAATTCGTAAATATTAATAAATATGAAAATTCTTTATTTTTTATTTACCTGGGATGTTACATCCTTCCCCCCTTTTGGGAATTGCGTCCTCGCAATTTTATTCACATATCAAAATAAGTGGGGGTATTTATCCCTCATAGCATTTTCAGATTCCCATGTTGCCTCTTAAATCACATGGTTTTTTCACAAAACCTTTACCTGATGAATCACCTTATTCCGTAACACTTTCTCCCTGTGGTCAAGAATCTGGACCGGTTGTTCCTCATAAGATAGGTTCTCACCCAGCTGAACTACCTCTGGGCTCAAAACATGAGATGGATCTGGCATATACTTTCTCAACATCGAAACGTGAAAAACATTGTGTACCTGAGATAAACTCGGAGGTAAAGCCACTCGGTATGCAACTGATCCAACTCTTTCCAGAATTTCGTATGGTCCAACGAACCTTGGACTCAACTTTCCTTTCTTACCAAATCTCATCACACTTTTCCAAGGAGAAACCTTGAGAAAAACATGATCACCTAGCTCAAAAGATAGATCATTCCTCCGGTTATCCGCATAACTCTTCTGCCTGCTCTGATCTGTTCTCATATGTTTTCTGAATCAACTGAACTTTTTCTGCCATCTCTTCTACCAATTCTGGTCCCATCAGCTTCCTTTCACCCACTTCATTCCAAAATGCTGGAGTTCGACACCGCTTCCCATATAATGCCTCAAATAGTGCCATCTGTATACTGGAATGAAAATTGTTATTATAAGAAAACTCAACCAAAGAAAGATGTTGGTCCCAACTTCCCTGATAATCCATAGAACAAGCTCGTAGCATATCCTCCAATGTCTGGATTGTTCGTTCCGACTGCCCACATGATTGAGGATGAAAAGCTGTACTAAAATTTAATTCAGTACCCAACGACTTCTGAAGGCCTTTCCAAAAGTTATAAGTAAACCTGGGTTCACGATCCAATACAATGGAGAGAGGAACTCCATGTAACCTGACTATCTCTTTAAGATACAACGGGAAAGTTGATCTAGAGATAAAGTATCTCATATAGAAAGGAAATGAGCAGATTTGGTCAAGCGATCAATAATAACCCAGATTGCATTATTACCTCGAGATGTCCTCGGTAATCCCACAACAAAGTCCATGGATTTGTTTTCCCATTTCCACTCTGGCACTGGTAAAGGCTGAAGCATCCCTTTCGGTAACTACTACTCTTCTTTAACCTGTTGACATGTCAAACACTTCACAGTAAAATCAGCAATGTCTCTTTTCATTCCATCCCACCAGTAATACTCCCGCAGACCTCTGTACATCTTAGTACTACCAGGATAAACTGAAAACAGGGAACTACGAGCCTCACATAACAACTCATTCTTCAACTGTGAATCACAAGGCACACATAACCTCTTCACAAACCTCAAAACACAAACACAAACTTATCCAAGAACTCATGGAAAATTTTATTCATAAGGTCCATGAATACAGAAGGTTCATTGGTTAACCCAAAAGGCATAACTACAATTTCATAATGGCCATATCTAGTACGGAACTCAGTCTTCGGAACGTCTGCTTCTTTTACTTTCAACTAATGGTACCCCGACCTCAAGTCAATCTTCGAAAAAAACTGAGCTCCCTAGAGGTGATACCACTTCATTCGATGGCCCAACATCTGCTGAAGTTGTTGCAAAGGATTTCACCACCCCTTTCTGCTTGTAGTCTGGCTGCATTCCCCCAGTTGAGTTCTTCGTTGGACACTCGTTTGCATAATGAACCATTTCATTACACTTAAAACATCTTACCGTTGGCTTTTCATTTCCTACTTAATCATCTTCCTTACAGTTACGAGCAATATGACCAGACTTACCACACCGAAAGCACTTACCAGACATGGATAAACATTCTCCAGGATGCATTTTACCACACTTCTCACTGGATGGATATTTGGTTTTCTTACCTCCTTGCTTCTTTGATGAATTCTTCCCCTTTTCTTGCCAACTAGATCTCTAATTCTGTTGTTTGTCATAGAACACCTGATCATTGGCAAACTCCATTTCCACCTTCTCCGTACATCGAACAAGTTTTTCATAACTTTTGAACTCATGAGAAGCTAAAGCCCTTCGATACATTGGCTTTAAACCTGAGTAAAAACAGTTTATTTTACTATCAAGATCTCGTATGAAGTTTGGAGCATACCTTGCCAATCGAGTGAACTTTTCTTTATAAGTAGCCACTGAATCATCCTCCTGCCTCAATCCTAGGAACTGTTTTTCCATCCTAAGACGAACCACCTTAGGAAAATATTTCTCAAGAAACATACCTTTGAATTCATCCCAGTGAAGATCCTCAATCTCATCACTATACCTTATATTTTTCACCATCGACCACCACTGATCACCTTCACCTTCAAAACGGTAAACATCAAGACTAACCTTTTGATGTTTTGAACACCCCATGACATCAAAAATCTTCTCCAGTGCTTTAATCCACCCTTCAGCTTGCACAGTGTCAGATGATCCTCTGAATGATGGGGGATGTTGCCTCATGAAATGTTCCACCACTGACATGTTCCTCTGCAGTTGATCTGGCTGATCTCGTGCATGAATACCACCACCACCATTTATAGCCTGAGTCAATTGTGCCATCACTGCAACAAACTATTCAGTTCCGATTCCGACCATCTCAGGTTGCTGATTTGGAAGGTTATCTTCCTCCTGATGTCGTCCCAACATAGCTGCTTTGTTTCCTCTGCGGAAAACCATTCTGAGCACAGAAATATCTTAGGCGAAGCAACACGGTAATCCATAAATGCTATATCATTTCAATCATATTATAATTTAACACTTTTCTAACTCCTAAAGTTGTCTAAACCGACCTCTGATACCAACTATAAGGCCCCAGCCTTAAACCTTACTTAATATTGAATTAAATGAATAATTCACATTGAGGATTTTTTCAGGTTTAGAGTTTTAGAGAATTAGAACATAACTATTACATCTTAAAAGATTACAAAGTAGACAGTTATACTAAGTCTCCATAAAATAAAAACTCTTAAAAAGAAAGATGTCTAGATTCCATGTTTTAGATAGCATGAAATTCCCTTGATCCCATACTTGACCTTATTCCACTTTAAGTCCTGTGAAAAACATTTCGAAAAACCTGGGGTCAGCATAAAAAGCTCAGTAAGGGATACAAAGAGAATGAAAACTGTTAGTTTTTCAAACATCAAGTAAACCATGTATACTATATCAAAGTAATACCTTCACCTTCATGAAGTAGTAAAAAAAATGTTCACTGAATAAAGTATCATTACTTACCTTTTTGTAACCAAAGGATTACCATAAAAACCATATAATGAACACATAGAATATATAAAGGTAACTTGGGACATAAACATACTTAAGTGGAAAAACCATATGGTTGACTTCCACACATATCACTTAATGGAATAGCCATATGGCCAATTTCCATACATACTTAATGGAATAGCCATACGGCCGACTTCCATACCCAATGCATTGGAGGTTATAACGTAACCACCCGTCCTGGTATTCACGGCACCACCCATCATATGGTTTATAACGTAACCACCCGTTAAAATGTCCAAGTACCAGTATAAAATCATAAAACATAAAACCAATATAAAGGAGTGATAACATTTCCACATTTCAATCACAATATATCATAAATATATTGACATAATAGAATCCTTTTTCAAAACCATTTTCAATGACAAAATACATAAAAGAGTATATGGTATTTATTTTATTCTGAAAACATTACGGCTTGTTGAGAAAGCCAAAGATCAAATAATACTCATGGTGGCGGAAAAGGTCGTTGTCACCACGTACGTTAAAAAAACATTCCTTTTTGTCGTTTAGTAAAACGCTTCGTAGAAAAAGATTCCTTTTGTATAAAAGTAAAAGTCAAAGGAGTTTATACACCGTATAAAAGAAAGTTGTGTATAAAACGAAATATGCCTCAATGAAAGGAGATTGAGACGAAGTCCCTTACCTTGGGTCCGACTTGACTCGATCGTTCTTTAACGTCCTGAATAATAAACATGAGTTAATTTATACTTGATTAAGAACCTTTTTAAAGTTCATTATTCTTTTTATATCACTTATTTACATGTTATAAACATTATGTAACCATTTAAGTTAATAATGTTTGTTTTGTCAATATTTGGTTCTTAAGTCGAAAGTTGACTTCTTACAATTACATGTTGTTCATGTGGTCAAAAGTTCTTTATATCCAGAATGAAATTACCGATTTGGATATAATATGTATCATATATATCCAGCATATACATGTATTTATAATATTACATAATCATTTAGATGTAAGAAATGAAATGCACCGTTCATGGAGACGGTAAGCCGTACATACGCATGAACGCTACTTTCATTTCTTTGTCATATTAGTGGAATTAAAACTAAATGAGAGGTATGTATATTTTAATTCCAGAATTATATTCATAATTTAGATATATCATTAATTATATATATACATTATATACATGTAATTTTAATAGTACATTACATTTGGGGATAAGAAATGAAATGCACCGTTCATGGAGACTGTAAGCCGTACGTACGCATGAACGCTACTTTCATTTCTATCTCATACTTTAATGGAAAGAAATAATAATGATATAGAGGTATATTATAATTCAAGTATAACATCATATATAATAACTTTAAATGCATCCTTTACACATCCCACATATGGCATTAACGAATCACATCACTTTTAGGGGGCGGTAGTCCGCACTTCCTTAAATGAAGATATCGTGTTTACCCATAATGGAAACCATAAAGGTATGCCAAAAATGAAAAATACAGAAGCTTAAAGAAAACATAAACATATTATATATCATATATAAAAATAGTGACATCATAATGGCCACCCTTGAAGGTGTTAAATGAGTATTGAACAATCATCGTTTCGGGAGGTAGAATTTCGCCATCCACGGAAACCGTATGTTCATTAACCATTTGATGTAGTTGTGTGAGAGTGTAGCTCAAATAAATATTATAAAAACATACTAGTATATTGAAGATACTGGTGTTGTTACAAAAGAAGTAAATAAAAAGAGTTTAGAGGGTTGGAGAAGCAAAATAAAACAAATGAACAAGAGAGAATGAATTACCTTTAAAAGTGTAACTCCTCTTTGATTTGAGCCTAAATGCTTCCTTTGAAAGGATTCTTCCCAAAGTGAATCCTCTAGGATTAGGAGAGGGATTTGGAGAGAGTAATTGGGCAGGGGTTGGCCGAGCCAAAGGCTTGAGAAGTGTGTGAAATGAGGTAGAGGTGGGGGCCTTTTATAAGAGGAGACGACGGGCACTTTTGGAAAGTAAAGAAATATTACTTTATCTGAAAATGTGTTTCGGTTTTAAAAGGTCCCAAATTGATATAATTCGTGGATAATGTGATAAGGGTTCGAAATCCACTCATCCAATTGGTTTTGGACATGTGTAGGTTTTAGATTTTTCATTATCTTTCCATTTTATTTAAATCGTCAAATAATGATGTCATCGCTGCATCATTATTATGTCATATATAATTTAATTTATTTAATGTCTAAAAATTATAACAAAAAATACTATGATGTAGGAAATCTTTTTATATTTCCAATGAATATTTATAATCAAAATTTGGACTTTCATAACCCCACTTAAAAATTATTTTAGTAAAACAACTTATGTTAGTTTCATTTTCACTTTAACATTAAATAAAAATATATTAATGCCATTTTCCAACTAAAGTGGATCCATGGGGTCCCCAAGTTGGCCCATGGCTTGTCTTGGTCGGCCATGACTCACCCAATAGGTGTAGGACAAGTTTCATGGTGTTTTCACATTCTTATAATATCATTTTTACCTTAAACTACACTAATTACCTCTAATCGCGATTGATGAAAAAAAGATACTATTCACCAAAAAATTATTTTAATCTCATTGAACCACATTTTACTTCTTAATGACAACCATGTATGTCGGATTTTCAAAATTCAATACACATTAGTGGTAAAATTTCATTTAACTGAAAAATCAGTTTGCTTGATTACCACTTAGTGGTTTCACTATTCATCAAAAATTGATGTTTTTCAGAAAATTTCGAAAAATTCACCCTAAGCTATATTTGATATTCCAAATTCAAAAATGAAGTCCATTTTACAAAATTAAAAACATATAAGTCAAATTAATTAATTTAATAATTAATTCCCGCTGTCATGACAAATAGCGTGTTTTTGTGAAACAATAAGTATCAAGAGATTGACACCAGTTTAAGTCCAATTTCAAAGTGAAATTGATTCCAATGACCACCATTGGATTAACTGGTAAAAATATTTTCTAATTTCACTTTAAAACCAATTAAAATAATAATCTAATCATATAAATAATATAGATTAAAAGGAGGTTTTGAATTAAAATACAACATTTTACACTATTCATAAAAAAATGAACTTTATCAGAAAGGTACCAAAAATTTACACAAAGTAAATTTTGATGTCCTGATTCTAAAAAAGAGTTATATTTGGTCCAAAATAAAGTATAAGAGTGATCAAAACTATATTTAATGACGGTTCACCATTAAAAGGTGATAAGTGAACCTTTAGTGAAAATTAGAGTATATATGCCCTAAAATTGAACTCTTTCCGTATTTTAAGGCTTTATCTTTTATTGGGTAAATGTATAAACATTTAAAAACATATCCAATCATATTTTAGTTATTTCTATCCATTCCCGCCAGTACAATGGCTACTTGTTAACTAACATTTAAAATAATATTATTTTATTACTAGTGTGCTACGTAAGTTTCAAAGAAACTCATCGTTGCATATCGGGTACGCTATCGAACATAGCAACCCCTTTAAAATAAAATTAATATTTAATTCGTAAATATTAATAAATATGAAAATTCTTTATTCTTTATTTACCTGGGATGTTACATCCTTCCCCCATTTTGGGAATTGCGTCCTCGCAATTTTATTCACTTATCAAAATAAGTGGGGGTATTTATCCCTCATAGCATTTTCAGATTCCCACATTGCCTCTTAAATCACATGGTTTTTCCACAAAACCTTTACCTGATGAATCACCTTATTCCGTAACACTTTCTCCCTGTGGTCAAGAATCTGGACCGGTTGTTCCTCATAAGATAGGTTCTCTTCCAGCTGAACTACCTCTGGGCTCAAAACATGAGATGGATCTGGTATATACTTTCTCAACATCGAAACGTGAAAAAAATTGTGTACCTGAGATAAACTCGGAGGTAAAGCCACTCGGTATGCAACTGATCCAACTCTTTCCAGAATTTCGTATGGTCCAACGAACCTTGGACTCAACTTTCCTTTCTTACCAAATCTCATCACACTTTTCCAAGGAGAAACCTTGAGAAAAACATGATCACCTACCTCAAAAGATAGATCCTTCCTCCGGTTATCCGAATAACTCTTCTGCCTGCTCTTCGTTGTTCTCATATGTTTTCTGAATCAACTGAACTTTTTCTGCCATCTCTTCTACCAATTCTGGTCCCATCAGCTTCCTTTCACCCACTTCATTCCAAAATGCTGGAGTTCGACACCGCTTCCCATATAATGCCTCAAATAGTGCCATCTGTATACTGGAATGAAAATTGTTATTATAAGAAAACTCAACCAAAGAAAGATATTGGACCCAACTTCCTTGATAATCCATAGAACAAGCTCGTAGCATATCCTCCAATGTCTGGATTGTTCGTTCTGACTGCCCACATGATTGAGGATGAAAAGCTGTACTAAAATTTAATTCAGTACCCAATGACTTCTGAAGGCCTTTCCAAAAGTTATAAGTAAACCTGGGTTCACGATCTAATACAATGGAGAGAGGAACTCAATGTAAACTGACTATCTCTTTAAGATACAACGGGAAAGTTGATCTAGAGATAAAGTATCTCATATAGAAAGGAAATGAGCAGATTTGGTCAAGCGATCAACAATAACCCAGATTGCATTATTACCTCGAGATGTCCTCGGTAATCCCACAACAAAGTCCATGGATTTGTTTTCCCATTTCCACTCTGGCACTGGTAAAGGCTGAAGCATCCCTTTTGGTAACTGCTGCTCTGCTTTAACCTGTTGACATGTCAAACACTTCACAGTAAAATCAGCAATGTCTCTTTTCATTCCATCCCACCAGTAATACTCCCGCAGACCTCTGTACATCTTAGTCCTGCCAGGATAAACTGAAAACAGGGAACTATGAGCCTCACATAACAACTCATTCTTCAACTGTGAATCACAAGGCACACATAACCTCTTCACAAACCTCAAAACACAAACACAAACTTATCCAATAACTCATGGAAAATTTTATTCATAATGTCCATGAATACAGCAGGTGCATTGGTTAACCCAAAAGGCATAACTACAAATTCATAATGGCCATATCTAGTACGGAACTCAGTCTTCGGAACGCCTGCTTATTTTACTTTCAACTGATGGTACCCCGACCTCAAGTCAATATTCGAAAAAAACTGAGCTCCCTGGAGGTGATACCACTTCATTCGATGGCCCAACATCTTCTGAAGTTGTTGAAAAGGATTTCACCACCCCTTTCTGATTGTAGTCTGGCTGCATTCCCCCAGTTGAGTTCTTCGTTGGACACTCGTTTTCATAATGACCCATTTCATTACACTTAAAACATCTTACCGTTGGCTTTTCATTTCCTGCTTGATCATCTTACTTACAGTTACGAGCAATATGACCAGATTTACCACACCGAAAGCACTTACCAGACTTGGATAAACATTCTCCAGGATGCATTTTACCACACTTCTCACAGGCTGGATATTTGGTTTTCTTACCTCCTTGCTTCTTTGATTAATTCTTCCCCTTTTCTTGCCAACTAGATCTCTAATTCTGTTGTTTGTCATAGAACACCTGATCATTGGCAAACTCCATTTCCACCTTCTCCATACATCGAACAAGTTTTTCATAACTTTTGAACACATGAGAAGCTAAAGCCCTTCGATAAATTGGCTTTAACCCTGAGTAAAAACGGTTTATTTTACTATCAAGATCTCGTATGAAGTTTGGAGCATACCTTGCCAATCGAGTGAACTTTTCTTCATAAGTAGCCACTGAATCATCCTCCTGCCTCAATTCTAGGAACTGTTCTTCCATACTAAGACGAACCACCTTAGGAAAATATTTCTCAAGAAACATACCTTTGAATTCATCCCAGTGAATATCCTCAATCTCATCACTATCCCTTATATTTTTCACCATCGACCACCACTGATCAGCTTCACCTTCAAAACGGTAAACATCAAGACTAACCTTTTGATGTTCTGAACACCCCATGACATCAAAAATCTTCTCCAGTGCTTTAATCCACCCTTCAGCTTGCACAGGGTCAGATGATCCTCTGAATGATGGGGGATGTTGCCTCATGAAATGTTCCACCACTGACATGTTCCTCTGCAGTTGATCTGGCTGATCTCGTGCATGAATACCACCACCACCATTTATAGCCTGAGTCAATTGTGCCATCACTGCAACAAACTGTTCAGTTCCGATTCCGACCATCTCAGGTTGCTGATTTGGAAGGTTATCTTCCTCCTGATGTCGTCCCAACATAGCTGCTTTGTTTCCTCTGCGGAAAACCATTCTGAGCACAGAAATATCTTAGGCGAAGCAACATGGTAATCCGTAAATGCTATATCATTTCAATCATATTATAATTTAACACTTTTCTAACTCCTAATGTTGTCTAAACCGACCTCTGATACCAACTATAAGGCCCCAGCCTTAAACCTTACTTAATATTGAATTAAATGAATAATTCACATTGAGGATCTCTTCAGGTTTAGAGTTTTAGAGAATTAGGACATAACTATTACATCTTAAAAGATTACAAAGTAGACACTTCTACTAAGTCTCCATAAAATAAAAACTCTTAAAAAGAAATATGTCTAGATTCCATGTTTTAGATAGCATGATTTTCCCTTGATCCCATACTTGACCTTATTCCACTTTAAGTCCTGTGAAAAACATTTCGAAAAACTTGGGGTGAGCATAAAAAGCTCAGTAAGGGATACAAAGAGAATGAAAACTGTTAGTTTTTCAAACATCAAGTAAACCATGTATACTATATCAAAGTAATACCTTCACCTTCATGAAGTAGTAAAAAAAATCTTCACTGAATAAAGTATCATTACTTACCTTTTTGTAACCAAATGATTACCATAAAACCCATATAAAGAACACATAGAATATATAAAGGTAACTTGGGACATAAACATACTTAAGTGGAATAACCATACGGTTGACTTCCACACATATCACTTAATGGAATAGCCATACGGCCAATTTCCATACATACTTAATGGAATAGCCATACGGCCGACTTCCATACCCAATGCATTGGAGGTTATAACGTAACCACTCGTCCTGGTATTCACGGCACCACCCGTCATATGGTTTATAACGTAACCACCCGTCAAAATGTCCAAGTACCAGTATAAAATCATTTAACATAAAACTAATATAAAGGAGTGATAACATTTCCACATTTCAATGACAATATATCATAAATATATTGACATAATAGAATCCTTTTTCAAAACCATTTTCAATGCCAAAATACATAAAAGAGTATATGGTATTTATTTTATTCTAAAAACATTACGGCTTGTTGAGAAAGCCAAAGATCAAATAATACTCGCGGTGGCGGAAAAGGTCGTTGTCACCACGTACGTTAAAAAAAACATTCCTTTTTGTCATTTAGTAAAACGCTTCGTAGAAAAATATTCCTTTTGTATAAAAGTAAAAGTCAAAGGAGTTTATACACCGTATAAAAGAAAGTTGTGTATAAAACGAAATATGCCTCAATGAAAGGAGATTGAGATGAAGTCCCTTACCTTGGGTCCGACTTGACTCGATCGTTCTTTAACGTCCTGAATAATAAACTTGAGTTAATTTATACTTGATTAAGAACATTTTTAAAGTTCATTATTCTTTTTATGTCACTTATTTCCATGTTATAAACATTATGTAACCATTTAAGTTAATAATGTTTGTTTTGTCAATATTTGGTTCTTAAGTCGAAAGTTGACTTCTTACAATTACATGTTGTTCATGTGGTCAAAAGTTCTTTATATCCAGAATGAAATTCCCGATTTGGATATAATATGTATCATATATATCCAGCATATACATGTATTTATAATATTACATAATCATTTAGATGTAAGAAATGAAATGCACCGTTCATGGAGACGGTAAGCCGTACGTACGCATGAACGCTACTTTCATTTCTTTGTCATATTAGTGGAATTAAAACTAAATGAGAGGTATGTATATTTTAATTCCAGAATTATATTCATCATTTAAATATATCATTAATTATATATATACATTATATACTTGTAATTTTAATAGTACATTGCATTTGGGGATAAGAAATGAAATGCACCGTTCATGGAGACTGTAAGCCGTACGTACGCATGAACGCTACTTTCATTTCTATCTCATACTTTAATGGAAAGAAATAATAATGATATAGAGGTATATTATAATTCCAGTATAACATCATATATAATAACTTTAAATCCATCCTTTACACGTCCCACATATGGCATTAACGAATCACATCACTTTTAGGGGGCGGTAGTCCGCACTTCCTTAAATGAAGATATCGTGTTTACCCATAATGGAAACCATAAAGGTATGCCAAAAATGAAAAATACAGAAGCTTAAAGAAAACATAAACATAGTATATATCATATATAAAAATAGTGACATCATAATGGCCACCCTGGAAGGTGTTAAATGAGTATTGAACAATCATCGTTTCGGGAGGCATAATTTCGCCATCCACGGAAACCGTATGTTCATTAACCATTAAATGTAGTTGTGTGAGAGTGTAGCTCAAATAAATATTATAACAACATCCTAGTATATTGAAGATACTGGTGTTGTTACAAAATAAGTAAATAAAAAGAGTTTAGAGGGTTGGAGAAGCAAAATAAAACAAATGAACAAGAGAGAATGAATTACCTTTAAAAGTGTAACTCCTTTTTGATTTGAGCCTAAAGGCTTCCTTTGAAAGGATTATGCCCAAAGGGAATCCTCTAGGATGAGGAGAGGGATGTGGAGAGAGTAATTGGGCAGGGGTTGGCCGAGCCAAAGGCTTGAGAAGTGTGTGAAATGAGGTATAGGTGGGGGCCTTTTATAAGAGGAGAGGAGGGGCACTTTTGGAAAGCAAAGAAATATTACTTTATTTGAAAATGTGTATCGGTTTTAAAAGGTCCCAAATTGTTATAATTCGTGGATAAGGTGATAAGGGTTCGAAATACACTCATACAATTGGTTTTGGACATGTGTAGGTTTTAGATGTTTCATTATCTTTCCATTTTATTTAAATCGTCAAATAATGATGTCATCGCTGCATCATTATTATGTCATATATAATTTAATTTATTTAATGTCTAAAAAATATAAAAAAAATACTATGATGTAGGAAATCTTTTTAGATTTCCAATGACTATTTATAATCAAAATTTGGACTTTTATATCCCCACTTAAAAATTATTTTAGTAAAACAATTTATGTTAGTGTCATTTTCACTTTAACATTAAATAAAAATATATTAATGTCATTTTCCAACTAAAGTGGCTCCATGGGGTCCCCAAGTTGTCCCATGGCTTGTCTTGGTCGGCAATGACTCACCCAATAGGTTTAGGACAAGTGTAATTGTGTTTTCACATTCTTATAATATCATTTTTACCTTAAACTACACTAATTACCTCTAATTGCGATTAATGAAAAAAAGTTACTATTCACCAAAAAATTATTTTAATCTCATTGAACCACATTTTACTTCTTAATGACAAACATGTATGTTGGATTTTCAAAATTCAATACACATTAGTGGTAAACTTTCATTTAACTGAAAAATCAGTTTTCTTGATTACCACTTAGTGGTTTCACTATTCATCAAAAATTGATGTTTTTCAGAAAATTACCAAAAATTCACCCTAAGCTATATTTGATATTCCGAATTGAAAAATGAAGTCCATTTTACAAAATTAAAAACATATAAGTCAAATTAATTAATTTAATAATTAATTCTCGCTGTCATGACAAATAGCGTGTTTTTGTGAAACAATAAGTATCAAAAGATTGACACCAGTTTAAGTCCAATTTCAAAGTGAAATTGATTCCAATGACCACCATTGGATTAACTGGTAAAAATATTTTCTAATTTCACTTTAAAACCAATTAAAATAATAATCTAATCATATAAATAATTTATATTAAAAAGAGGTTTTGAATTAAAATACAACATTTTACACTATTCATAAAAAAATGAACTTTATCAGAAAGGTACCAAAAATTTACACAAAGTAAATTTTGATGTCCCGATTCTAAAAAAGAGTTATATTTGGTCCAAAATAAATTATAAGAGTGATAAAAACTATATTTAATGATGGTTCACCATTAAAAGGTGATAAGTGAACCTTTAGCGAAAATTAGAGTATATATGCCCTAAAATTGAACTCTTTCCGTATTTTAAGCCTTTATCTTTTATTGGGTAAATGTATAAACATTTAAAAACATATACAATCATATTTTAGTTATTTCTATCCATTCCCGCCAGTACAATGGCTACTTGTTAACTGACATTTAAAATAATATTATTTTATTACTAGTGTGCTACGTAAGTTTCAAAGAAACTCATCGTTGCGTATCGGGTACGCTATCGAACATAGCAACCCCATTAAAATAAAATTAATATTTAATTCGTAAATATTAATAAATATGAAAATTATTTATTCTTTATTTACCTGGGATGTTACAGAGTAGTTAATATGTAATGTAATGGGTTTATACATCATGTAATGGGTGTCCGTAATTTGTTGTGAACCGATATAAATCATTATTATTACATGTCGTGAAGGGATATTGAATGTTATATAATGGTAAAATTAGTATTTTAGCCTAATGTGAAGGGTTTTTTAATTTATATGTGTTTCATGGATTACATGATGTTAAAATGTATTATTAGATGTGTCATGATCATGTATTTTTAGGGGGATACATGATTGATCACTATTTAATTAGGTGAAAATTCTTCCTTCTTTACCTGGGAGCTTTCCTAATCAATTTTTAGGACATTCCATCCCATAGAATAATTTTATTCAATTATTGATAATCATTACGGTTGTGGTGATTTCTATAGGTGAGTAGTCCTTTCAGCTTCATTGTTTCCTTCGATCATGGTAGTAGAGTACTATTATTTTTATAGATCTATTGGTCTATTAGGATTAATCATCATGATCCCTTATAGATCTATCAGTTTATGATCCACTAGAATCTTAAAATTATTTTTTTGTGGTGCGACGGGTTATTTTTATTGAGGTATGTTGTGCTTTTACCTCCTTTATGACCTTATTCCCTTTTTGATGTAGTTTTTAGATTTTATGATTAATTATTTGTCCTCAATTTTCATCTTTTAGTTCCCCCAAGTTGGTGAATCTTGTTGTGGGTGTGTATGACATGATTTTGTGGTAGTTTTTTCAATCTCTAGTATATGATGTATTTACGTCATTTCTCTAGATTTAAAGAAGATATTTTTAAATGAAATGGAAGATTGACTGATGGATTGGTGTGTGTAGAAAACATGATTCTTATATAATATGTTTTTCACCTTATTTTTATAGGAAGAGGGTGTTTTCAGAACAATGTGTAATGTATTTCTAAAATTATTTTTAATTTACTGTTGTGATTAAATTGTTTATAAAATAGATTATATGGGAGAATTTTATACCTCGATGGAAGTTGTATCTTAAGTCCACTTTCCATGTACTATTGGTGGTCACATTGGCGTGTTCCCTTATTCCTTGGGATAATGTTATGTTCGAAATTGTTAATTAAATTTCTATGGGATTCAACCTAATGGTGTTTTATACTATATAAGACCAAATTATAAGGATTTAATTTTGTACTAGACATTAATTGTTGTACTAGAAATTAATTTTCCCAAAATATTGAAATATAATTTTTTAAAATTGTTTATCATGACTTGTTTTCATTAATGATTACAATGTTTAGATTATAAAATAGATCAATGTTATGGATCACCATGGTGGGATCCAACTAAAACTATTAGATAACACCTTTCTAACCCCTATGGCAGTGTATTTAGCATTTTATTTCATTTGATAAATTGATAGGAAATTGTTCATAATAAGGTTGTGATATTTTATTTCCAACGTGTCTTGGTAGTTGGTGGTGAGATGGTGGGATTTTCCAACACTATCATATAGAGTAGTGAATATATATTTTATTTGTAATTTTATATTTAAATGCTACATTGAGATATTCTAACTATATGGAGTTATATAGTTTTTTCTATCATCTTTTAGATATGCAATATGATTATCTCCTCCATTGTTCTTATCTATTGTAGATATAAATTTCATGTTTGAATGAAATCTTCCATTTTATTTTATTTTTGATTTTGTGGTGCTAGTTGACATCTAATTGAAATAATGAATGAAATTTGGGTATTTGGAAATTTTATTTGAGTACCAGTTTGAGAGGGTATCAAGGTTGTGTTCTTTATTGTTTGGTATTGGATGAAGATTTTTCCTCAAGAGTCTTTCTCATAGGATATTTAGTTGATTGGAGATACATTTTTTAAGAAATGAGATGTAGGTTGTAGTATAATTTTGGCCAACTATTTCAATTAATATAATCTAGTGACCAATGGATTATGGGATTTTTGTCCCCTATTTTGATTCCATGATCTAAATATCAGTTTTATTCTAACGTTTTAAGGTTTTAACAAAGATTGTCTTATTATCTGATCATTTATTTATTTTTGGTGTGAAATAATTTTCCATTTATACATGTTCAATGGGTTCCACTGCAGTGTTAAAATAATATCCCTCAAGTTCACCACACAATAGATAATGTTGTATTCAATACTATCTATTTTTAGTCTGTGATATTGACCAGATTATACCAAAAGTACATAACATAGTTTTTCAGGACAAAATAAGAGCTTGAGGAGATAGGGATTGATCAAATGATTTTTTTCTTGATAATTTACTTACCTTTAAGGGTAATAATGAACCACAAGAGGTAGAAAAAATGGCTAGACAATAATAATCAAATATTCAAATTTATATATATAGTTGAATGTAACAAGGTGAAGTGTGTAGTATTCAGACTTGATGGTCCTAGAAAGTGATGTTGGGAATCCATAGTATAAGTTGATAGGAATGTGGGAATGGACTGGAAGGTTTTCAAGACTCTCTTCTTCCAATAGTATTATATAGGTTCAATTAAGATGGAAATTTATTTAAAGTTTATCTTTTGAAGGATAGATAACTTTCAATGTCAGAAAATAAAAATAAATTTTCAAATTTAATTTCTTTTTCCTCAAATCTAGTAGAGAATGATGATATAAATTCTCATAAGTACCTATAAAATTTGACAATTAAATTCATACAATAGCTATTTCTGTAAACTTATTCCATTTAAACATAGATGATAGATAAACAAATTACGGTGGTAAATAATATGATATTAATGCTTAGATATTCATTCATTCTATTCCACCATGTGGATGATTTTGTGGTGAATAAGAGAAAAACATGATGTTTGAGGATCATTACATGAGTCATGGAGGTGGTTCTCAGTTGAAGGAACTATTTTCACCCTTAGTTATAGATATCAGTGTTCCTCTAACACCCTCCCTCTATGGAATGGTTTGATACACCTAGAATTATATTCTGGGACCTTTAATGGCATGTAAAAGTTATTGACATTATATTCATCTTCATCATTTCATTCATGAAGTGTCTATACATAGATATGGTTAGGTATCATCAGCTACAATGGGTATTGTATTGTAGTCATATGATTTAAACAATACTAGGCTCCAACCTCATTCTTTACGAGTCTTGAACTATGGCATAATAGATGAGTGTTTTGTGGAGTTGGAGGTGTTTCAATTGAAAGTGATAAGTATTATCATTAATATATATTCAGTATTGGTATATTAATTTCATACTAGAGAATCCAAATCATTTATACATGGTTGTTTAGTATACATGATTAGTCTTCAATAGAGAAAACTTACATTATTATGGACTTAGTGAATCATTTTTTGCAGAGGAAATAGTATTGGGTTTTTTGTCTTTCATGTTCTCTATCAGTAGCAGATCAAGATATAGTCTGGGACATAATAATTCTCAATATAGACCTATTTGACGTCATCATTTGGATGGATTGTCTTGTCTCTAATGATAATGTATTTTATTGTTATTATCTATTCATTTGATTCTTATAGTCGTGGGAGATTAATAGTGCTTCAGGGAGAGTTGTCTAAGGTATGATCGTGAAAGACCTTCCTGTGAAGAGCACATTCATTTTTTTATGTTGAAACAGTTGTTCCTGATGATGATCCATCTATTATTTTAATTTCTTCAATTCTTCCAAACATTCCTAAAATTTTACCAATTAATTTATCTATTCTTACTCAAGATATGTTGGTGGAGTTTATGATTGATATGGTTGAATGTTTGAAGATTACATCAATAAATTCGTATCATATAACATTAGTTGAGCTTAAATTGCTCAAGGTTTAGTATGATTTACAGATGGAAAAACACATTCACCCTATTGCATCACCATGTAAAACTTCAGTTATCCTTGATAAGAAGGAATATACTTCTCTATTATTTTTTGTAGATTAGAAATATTCTAACTAGGTAATGTTTAAGAATAAGTAACCCTTTCATCGTGTGAATGAGTTTTTTGAACAATTAATATGGGGAAATTTGTTTTCAAAGACTGATCATTGGTCAATTTATCATCCTCTTAGAATTAGAGAGTCTGATATAGTGAAGATGGATTTCATGATTATGTAAGACAATTATGAATATATATTTTTCATTTGGTTTAACTATTTCAATGATATTTTTCATGGAATAGAAGGTTCAGATATTCAATTATTAGCTCAAATAATTTATAGTAGTGTTTATGGATAAATTTTGGTTAGTTTGAGATCCATGTATGAGAAAATGAACCATTTTTGATGGGTTATATATATCTTGATGAGTAGTGATTTTTATGAAAATAATTTGATGTAAAATTTCAGGATTCAAGAAGTTATGTTCTTATGGAACGTAATTTATTATCTTGAATTATCAATTGGTCCTAAAAAGTTGAAGGTAGTTTTGTCTTAGGATGAACAATGAAAAATAAATGAATTTTGAAGCAATTTTGTATATCTTGACATTATTGATTCATTCCATAATTTATCATATTTGGTGGTCGGTTTGACAAATCAAACTAGAAAAGGTCCTGAAATACAAATAGGATTCATGGTATTGGTATTCCTTTTATGGGATAAAATGTCTTATGGAATTTTTTCATGTTTTGATCATACCTGATCCTATATAGGTAATGAAGTTTTCAATAATGAATACAATGTCATTTTGGGTTGTGTTACTATGTAGGATGATCATGTGGTGGCTAATGGTTTTCATCATCTTCACCCATAAGAGGTTAACTTCCCCTCCTATGAAATATAGATTTCATCAGTTATTCATGTGATTATATGATAGCAGTATAATATTTTTTGGGGGGAGGTTCACATTTCCTTTTGAAAATTAATGTTTTATATATATCATTTCATGAAATTACTAAAATATCTAATAGAGAATATTGGTGGAATACCTTCAAATATTTTACATCAAAAATGCCTACACATCAGGATTAGAGAATGTCATTGCAGACTCTACCAATAAGAATATACCATCACATGATATTATATACTTGATGGGGTAATGGATGCTTTTTTGGACTCTACACTTAGTTCCAAAAAGATTCCTATGAGTATGTTTGATGTGTGATTTTAGAGATTCTTCAGTTAACATCATCCATACTTGATTCTAAATGGTAGATTCCATTGAAGGACGTCAAGTTCATAGTAATTTGAGAAACCCTATATGGTGGGGAAACGATTTCTGGTGGCTTTCTCTCTTCATAAGAAGTTATTCAATTTTTTTTGTATTGTGTAGATATCCAAACATCAGTGAGGAGCTCAATTTTTTTACATACATATTTCATCAAGTTCCATTCTTCTGGGGACTATGAAGTTTATTGTAATAATAGATGTCTATTCTGGTGGTCTGGTACGAAGCATGAAATTGAAGGCTATATGTCTCATTGTTAAACCTACCAAAAGATAAAGGCATAACATATAGAACCATTATGTTTAGTCAAACCACTTTTGGAAGTATCTTTTAAATGGTATTAGGTTTCCATTTACATTGTTGTTAGATTTCCATGATGGCCACATGGGGAAAATACTATCAATGTGGCAACTGATGAATTGAAAATTTTAGTTGAATTAATTAAAATTATGGGCACAATAAAATTTGATGATATGGGTCATACTTATGTACATAAAATCAAGATATCATATGGGATATCTTCTAACATCATTTAAAACAAGGATCTTATGTTTGAATCATGGTTCTGGAGGATTCACTAATTAGTAATGTATACTCATGTCAGATTGATTTCAATTTAAAATGCATAGATAGAGGGTCATAAGGATCACACTATTAAAATATTTTATGATATGACATATTCCCATGTCATTAAATTTACTAGATCATGGGATAAGAATTATGGAATGATTGTTTTTTCATGTAATAATAGTTAGCATTACATAGTCAGAATAGATCCCTTCAAGGAATTTTATGGTCTCCCATATAGGTCACCACTTTGATGGGAAGAGGTGGGGAATGAATATTTTGTTTGAAAAGGTATTGTTCATGAGATTTTGGAGAGGATTCAAGAGATAAATCGTCGTCTGTTTATAGCTTAACATCAGTATAAATTGTATGTCATTCAAAAACTACATCCAATTGTGTTTTCCATAGGTGGATATGTTTTCTAGAATATTTATCCTCGGTTGGGTCACCATCGACTTGGGAAATTAGGGATGCGGATTTGAGATATGTTTTACCATTTGAGGTTTCTATGAAGCATGGGATGATTTATTATATATTGACATTTATAGTATAATTGAATTGGATTCTTGATTTTTTCAACATATCGTAGCTCAGAAAAAACCATATTTATCCCTCTCAAATTCTTAGAAGGGGGGGGGGATTGAGTTAGATCCATATGTTTATGTTATATGGAAACCACTGGAGATCTCTAACACTCGAGTGGAAGTATTTCATGGTATTTTAGTTTCTTTTTTTAGGGTGTTGCTGTTTAAAGGATCAACTTCTCATGATTATAAGAAACACAAGTCAACTATGAGGGACCATTAGCCTCACAAATATACCATAAATAATACATTTAAATGACTTACTAGGGACTGAAAGTCTTATGGGGAGTGTTTTTTACATACAATTTCCCATATTCTTGTCATTCTTCTTATCTATTTTGTTTTCCTCTAAATTTGGGTGTTTTTTGGACTCTTGGGTATACAGATCATTTTCGGGGGGAAATGACTAAATCTTCATGGATATTGTTTTTTAATTAATGGTGTTCAAATATATATGTATTAACATCACTATAGGGTTCTACCTATGTTTAGTGAAAACTAGAGTGTGACTGTGTCTTTTAATAAAAATTATTATTTACAAATTTTTTAGGATAAATAAACTCCATGTAATGTGGATACATCCCCTATATTGGTAAATAAGAAAACATTATAAGTTTAGTTTATAGTGTAAAGACATATGTATTGGGATAAGGTTTTACATGTCGTTCAATAGGATTACAGTTTGTGGAATGGGTGTCCGACATATGGTGTAATATTGTTCATGGTGTAATTGATACATGTCATTAATAGATATTAACTTACATGAAATGGAAAAGTAATGATTTAAAATAAGTGGAAATATCTTTTTTCAGTTTATATGGGTTTTGATGATTACATGATGGGAAAATAATTTCACACTATGTAATCATCACATTATGTATTTCTAGGGTGATACATATATGATCTCTATTTTAGTCAACAATAAATAATTCCTTCTCATCCTAGGTTATCTCATATGTGATATTAGTGTCCTGTGATCCGTTTAAATCATTTTATTCAATGATTGATCATTATTTCGATATGTGGAATTTATCTAGGCGAGTAATAGTTTCTTATTCATTATTACCTTTGATAAAAATAGTACCCATACACTATATTTATAGATTTATTTAACTTTCATATTGATTAATCTTGAACCTCTCTTGATCCATCATGTGATATTCCTCTATAGGTTAAATGTTTTGTTTTTTTGTTGCAGCATGCACTTTTCATTAAGGTAAATTATGTTCTAACCTATCTACTAAAAATACATTATTTTTAAAAACTTTTAATATATTAGGATTTATTATAGTTATTATTATATCATCTTGGAATTAGTTTCTATTGTTGGATCCCATTGGTGGTGTATGTGACCTGTGTTAAAGGTAGGGGATTCAATTTCTAGCTTACTTTGGGTGAAATATATCGAACTAATTTTATAAAATTGTTTTAGAAATGAAATAATGGTATTAATCAATGAATTTGTGTGTGTAGATAAATGATTTTTGATAAAATATGGTTTTCCCTTAATTTTTGAAGAATAATATTTTTTTCAAACTAGTGCGGCTTGAATTTTGGAAATGGTTTTTGATAAATTGTTTTGAGAATAATTTTTAAAAAATATAACACATGGTAAACCATGGGTATATAAGTTGAAGTTGAGTATTAGGGCCATCATACATGTGTTATTGGGGTTTCAATCAACGTGTGTTCCTATATTTCTAAGTCCTATTGTTATTGGAAATTTATATTGAAATTATTAGGTGATTCAATCATGGGGTGATTCTCTTCCTCATAGTCTTGTGTTCTAAGGACATGATATTGAACTAGTCAATGATTTTTCTATGAGTATTAAAATAGTTTGAGATGTAGTGATACTTGGTGTGATTTAACCTATTTTTTCACATTTCATTGAAATTTATATGTCATACATGATTTTGTTGGAATAGAATGGTTTGATGAAATTAATATTCATTAAAATTATTTCACTTAGATTAATTTCAAATTTTATAAAGGGGGGAATCAAGTATGTTACCATGAATTTTATATAATTTTTTTACTAATTTGTTTCATTACATCCATTATTTAAATTTTATTGAGTTCAAATTATTATACAGAGTCCTATTTTGTAATGCCTATTTGGGGTCCTACATGGCCTTTTTGATAATAGAATGTGAATAGATTCAACAGTTCATAGACCTCATTATGTTTTCTGATTCCTGGAAGGGAAAGGAACCATAATGAGGTAATGAGGTATTACATCATCCTTATTTGGGTAATTAGTGGGGATATGGTGACAGTCTCCCATGATATCACATATATTAGTTAGTTTCATTTTCAATTTTCAAATGATAGTGGACTTCTACTTTGGGATATTTTTAAATATTTGTGTTATAATTTTTTTTTATTTTTCTTTTAATTTTGGAATATGATTATCTCTTGTGATATTTATATTTGTTATATATATATATATATTCCATGTAGTTTCTTCAATATGAGATAACGCATTCCTTATGGTTATTTTTTGATGCTCGAGTGCTAGTCACCAACTTGTGGGGATCAGAAACATCCTTAATGTATGTTGAAATTTGGTTCAGTTACTAATTTTAGAGGGTATATGGGTTGGGTTCATCACAGTTTTCCTTGTACTCAGGATTTAATTATGTATGAATACCACATTTATAACACTTTCATGATCCTATCAAAAAATCCTTAAATAATATTAAACAATTTATGGTACTTGTGTGGGGATTACCCCCATATTTATTTATAGAATATTTCATTATTTCATTACACCTTCACAAATTTTTCCACTACTTTTCATGAGGAATATAGAAGTTGAAAATAGTTATATCAATATTGTAAGAAGATAATAAAATGTCCTTATTACATTTAAATCCATGATAGTCCAATTCTCATCATAAATTCTATTTATATTATTTGTAAAATATACAATTTTACATTCATAACCAGGATTGAAAATTTTCTTATTCCTAGAAAATCTAAAAATATCACATCATAAGTTTCCACAAAAAAACTTTTTCCTTCCATTTAATATATATTATTTCAATTACCACTAAAATATCATTAAGAAAATACTTATCAAGAAAACCTGCTTTAAATACATTCAAATCCATTGAATCAATCTCAACCATTTCACATGGTTTTTAATAAAATTCAACCTTCAATAGATTTCATCTAAAAATAATAAATAGTATAGACTACTATTTGATGTTACATACCTCTAAAAAAATAAAGTATCATCTCCAATTTATTTATCCAGCCTTCAACTTTAATTGGGTCTAAATATCAACCAAAATCCAAGGGTTTTATTTTATGAAATGATACACTAAAGACTTGAAATTTTGTGGTAAATTCAGTTATTATATTTCTTGGATTCCATTATTAATAGAGAGAATCAACGTATATAAAAATTATATAAATATTTATATTCCAATCATTCTAGGTTAACTATTTTGACAGTTATCATCCCCTTGAGGCCTTCCAACATTAACTACCCATTTAAAAATTTCCAAAACCATTCTAGAATGATATGTATTAGATGATATAACATGGAAATCATAAATATATATGTAATGATAATATAACTATAAATACAAATATATTATTAGTGTCTTTTATCATCATTCTATCATCTAAAAATGTCTAAACCATTTTCAAATACATTGTATTACATTATATTAATTTAACAACCCATAAATATGACATTAATAGTCAGTATTTTAAATTATTTCAATCCCATTATCTTTTTCCCTTACATATTTAGAGAATAAGGAAAATTATTACATAAAATCTATTTAAAATATTATCTGAACTCATATACAATGAAATTTACATTTTCATATAAAAAACGATAAATATCATTTTATTTTGAAAAATCACAAAAAAGAAAAATATATAGAAGATATGGAATATTTTATTATTTAAAAACCATAGAAACATATATATGATTCTTGATAATTAATAATTTTTTTAATGGTGGTAAATTTTGGTTATGTGGTAAATGTTAAAAAATATAGTGTTACTATTTTATAAAAAAGGCTCAATAATGACTTGAATATAAAATTTAAATATAAAAATATTTTTAGAACCATCCAAAAAAGTCAAGGATATTTCAAAATTAATTTAAGAAATATATTGAATACTTATTTGAAAAATTAATAAATGTTTTTCAGAACCTTTATATGGATGAGGATGATTTTGAAATGAGAACAATAAAAAAAGGATTTGATGAAAAAAATATTAAATTTTTTATTATATAGAATAATACTTTTCCTAACATGTGAATAATTAAATTATATATTTATTTACATTATTAATAAATTTTTATAAATATAATTATTCATTTTATTTAATTTATAATAATGTTTTATATAATTAATAAATTAGTTTAGTTCAAAGAAGAAGTTTTATGATAGTTTCCTCGTTACATTGTAGTACATTTTTAGGATGATTATAACAAGGGAATAATAGTTTTACTATATTAATTTTTACATAATTATTGGATTTATAAAATTATCTTTTAAATCCAATCATGTTTGGATGTCCAATCAAATTGATCGCATTGTTTCGGAGTGGTGAAACTCCAGATGTTACATCAGTATCATTTTCATTTATATAATAGATTAAATGGAAATAAAGTTGAAAATATTTTACCTTTCTATAATCAAATTTAGGTTATATGTATAATATTAATTAATTAAAAACATCATAATGATCATACATTATTGGTTTAAATAAAAAATGAGTCGCATTAGTTTCGGGATGTTGTAGTTTGCAAGTACACCTAGGCGACATTAGCATATTCTAATGGACAAAAGAATATAAAATATGATAATATATTATCTTTATAGATTAATAATAATATCAAATAATAAAATATATTCATTAATTCTATTTTTATAGTTATCCATGTGAGGTGGAAATTAAAAATGAAGCACAACGCTTCATGGAGGTGGTAGTCCATCTGCATACAGAAGCAATGATTTAAATTAAATAGAATTAAATGGAGGAAGATATTTGTTGTTACACAGACCAAAAAAAATTTATTTATAGAAATTATATTCATTTAACTATTTTAAGGGTTATAATATATTATTGGGATGTACCATAAGAAATAAAAGTAAAATAGTTTTGATATAGAAAATATATCCTCATTGAATTACCTGTATTTTTTCACATTTATACATATATGAGGTTTTCTTGAAGTTAAATACCCCTATAATGTTTTTAAAATATTTGGGATCTTATTTCGATAGATTATGGTTTATTTATAGTTTTAAATATGTGTGAATTAGTGAGGATATGATATGTCCTTTCAAAATTTGGGGAGTGACACTCTTTTAATTATTCAATGCTTTAAAATAATATAATGACTAATTAATGGTCAAGAAACACCAAGGAAATATAATTTATAAGGTATATAGATAATGGTTAAAAATTACTTCATCTAATAATATTTTTAAATGGTTTAGAGATATTTTCTGCCTTATCTATTTGAAAACCCTTTAATAACCCATTTCTTCAATTACTAAGAAAACATAAATTTTTACCAATGTAATTTTTTTATATAACAATAAACTAAAATGGGTCCCAAGAAGAAAATTTTAAATGATGATTTTAGAAATGTTAAAAAAATAATCTCATTTTATACTACTGTAAAAAGTAACTTTTAATATTAGTGCAGAAAATGTAAGAGAATTTTTTTTATAAAAATGTCTATCTCCCTTGTAAATATTATTTTACTCTAAAATTTTGAATTATATTAGTAAAAATTAAATTAATTGTATTTTAGTTAACAAAAATAAATATTTATGTAATTTTTGTCATGAAAAAAATGGATGAATTCTTCCAAAAAAACTATATATTTCAATGATCCAAAAAATTTATTTTAATTTAAATAAAATATAACAGAACTTTAAAAATATCAACCATTAGTTTCCAAATTCAAAATATCATTACAAATATTTTAGATTAAATCATTATCAAATCATTGGTCTTTATATCTGTTATATCAATTTTTATCTCAAGCTTATATATTGATTATTTCATAAATGTTACTTAATATTGTAAAAATGATATTTTTCAATATCTAGCCATAAATAATCCATTTCAAAAAAAACACCAAAAAACACTCCATAATATATAACTCAATAGGTTGAATTCAGAAAATGAAATAATTTTACGAAAAATCAACTTATTGAATAAAAAAAATTAAATTTTAATAAAACAATATAATATAGAGAAAAAAAGTTTAGTTAAAATAATAACAATATCATTTTCTATTAAAAAGGATAGATAAAAAATGATAAAACTATTATGAATTTCAGTCTATAAATTTTTTACATATAAACCAAGAAATTGATTTTTTTTGTTTCTGATTACCTAGATTTTCACTAATCCACTCAATCATGAGGGATATTTTCAATTCTTAATATATTATGAATTCCTTTATTAAGGTAATTTATGTCCTTATGGTCTCCCCTATGTAAATTTCATATCCAACCAACCATTTCTAAACCATTCCTTAGAAACAATGTTTTTTGTGTGTTAAAATTGGTTTACGCTTATCAGTCACATCAATTCATGTCTTGCACATATACTTTCTCAACGAAACAGTAGTGGCATCATAAGGACAATAACGATGAATTATTCAAAAATGAAATTCATAATTAAAGAGTTCAAAATCCTATATTGGAATAACACAAGGGTTCTCTTTGATCAACATGGTCTAAAGAACAGTTATAAGAGTTTATGTAAATAATTTTTAAATGATTTAAATGTTTTAATTAATATAATATACCACAATATTGTACATTTGATAAATCACCTTGATTCAACCAAAGATTGTATGTTAAGAATTAAAATAAACATAAAAGATTAAAAAAATTAAATAAAAAATATTTACTACTAAGGATTATTTATATTAGTATAGTTATAAAATAAAACAAAAGAAGAATAAAATTAAATTAATTTGCAAATAAACAGACTCGACATTGTTAATTAAAATAGATTATATGATAACACTACCACATCCAAACATAGTTTACCACTCCAATATTTCATTTAGAATAAACAATCCATCCAAAAATAATACATATCTTGTTATATTAGTGACCAATATATTATGAAGTAGTAGAAAATAGTTTATATTATCTCATAGTGATGCATAATGGAAAACAAAATTTTTCTCACTTATAGTGAATCATAAATGAGTTATAAATATAATAAATTTAGTAAAATTTACTTATGTTTTTATATTTTATAAAATTATTAAAATATAAATTTTATATAATGTAAATAAATTAAATAATTTTAAGTGGGTAATTGAATCGTCTTAGTAGTGGATAATCAAGCTTATTCATTTTCCATTTTCATTTTATAAATTATATTTTATAGGCCATGAAATTATATATTTCATATAATACCATAAATAACATGATACTATTTTCATTCCATGTAATCCTCATCAACAAATGCAATTCCAAAACTGTAATAGTTTGAAATTATGAAAAACAAACTTATTCGAGAGTATGAAACCTTCCATAGAACAACCCCATAATATGTAATTTATTATCATGATAAAACGTATCTTAATTATATGAATATATTACAATGATTTGATTGTTTATTAATTTATATAAGTTAACAGTATGGTATTGATAATACTGACATAGAAAAATATGAACTCCCCATAAAATCCCACAAAACTATTATCTACAACTTTAAAAAAAAATATTCATTGAGAATCTAATTATATGGATTTTAGAACACTAATAGATCCTCACTAAAGTCTCTCCCTTGAGATATTTACTGACTATTGTTACTATTTTATAAACTATTTATGGACATAAATAAAATACAAGATAGAAAAAACATTAAAATTTATCAATTACCATTTTTAAACAATTACAAATGATATAGTGTTGTAGAAAACCATATGGCCTCATTTATCAAGGATCAAATAAAAAATTTATTATTAATGGTAGGAATAACATATTATTTGTTAGTATGGAGAATCACATAAATTGACTAGATGTTGGTGGGATAGATTACATTCATGAAATACACTTTTTGAGATATCCACCACATGAATTTGGAATTTTTTATGTTTCGATTTTTTTTTGTTTTTAAGAGTCACATCTATGAATGTTCCATTCCAATGATTAGTTAACAATTGGAATGATTTTATCATTCATCTCTTATTAATTGATACTATCTTTTCCTTTTTTTCATATATATGATCGGTGTATAATAATTTTAATATCAATGTTTTTAGTTCTAATAACATGTCTTTAAAATATTTATCCTTGTATGAAATTGTCTTCTAGGTAAGAATAATATTTCAAAAAAATGTAAAAACGATATATATATATGGGTTGGTAATTGATAAAATCTTATATATGTCCCATAAAATAATACATTATCAATTATTAAAATTTGCATTAGGTAAAACATATTTCAAATGTTCCAAAACAATATTTGTATAAGAAAAACTTCTGTTTTACCCGGAATATCTTATAAATCACTAATGTTGCTGAAAACATTCACATAACCAAAAATAAATTCTATTTTGGAAAATAATCTTTTTTTATTGAGTAATGTGAAAATATATAATTTATAAGTGACTATTTAATTAGAATTATTTGAAAAATTATATGCATTATTTTAAAAATTATATGCACTAACCATCATATTATAAGTTATGTGGTTTTTCGTTTTACATTTTTTTCAGCATACTATTAGTTAAAATGTAATATTCCATATATATAAAATTTAATTCATTATATATGGATCATTCTTATATTTTAATAATGAAAAACCCAATAAATTATTGATACATCCATAAGTAACTCTTATGTATTAACTTGTGAAATCTTATGTAATAAGTTGTAACCCCCTTAATAGTGGAATTTACTATTATGTATCACTAGATACATGGGTTTACATTAACATATCAATATATACCATACATATGGGTTTTATCCATTATTTTTATAATGTATTAGATTTTTTAGTTAATATTTATATATGGATGACACACCACTAATAGGGTTTTGAAAATCTATATTTATTTTTATAGAGTATTAAATAATATCACCAATGTCATCTCAAATGAAGAACCTTTTAGTCAATAACCTAGTACTCCAAATTTGACTATTATATATTTATGTTCATTTAATTGTAATAAAATTAATTAATATCCATTATGAATAATGATAAAACTAAAAATGACAAATAAAAAAAATAATGGGATATAACATAATAAAATAAAGTTGTATAAGAAAATAAATTATTTTGAGATATTTATTCATTGAGAAATTTGATTATCTTTTTTTATCATCAATTAATGAACACACTACATCATATATCTGGAAAATATGCTTCTACCACAGTTTGAAATATTCTATGTAATCAACACTATCCAAGTAAAACACACATACACCTTCTTAATAGATGGACAATGGTTATAGAAGAAAACTCTAATTCATAGATATCATCTAAGTGTATTAGACATGCCAAAAATCAACCTCTGATTAAGCTATATAAAATATAGATAAAAACATGGGACGAAAAAAATGTTAAATCCTCATGACATTCTTCATCTTATTTATACATAATTGTGAGTATAAGAGAACATTGTTGAAGGATAAAAATTGAGACATATATATATATATATATATATAAAGATATTGTAATATATTAATGGACACATAAACTAAAATAATAATATTAAATAACATAAAAAATAAATAAAATAAAAATTAAAGAATTACATAATAAATAAGAAGGATATTAAACATGGTTGAGATCATATTATAAACAGTAGCATCAATTTTTCATTATATGAATAGATTACACAAATATATCACTCATTACATCTCTTTATGTTTCCCAAAATTAATTTACAAGTATTGGTCTCTTAATTATCTATGAATCTATTTTGTAAATCATTTTCAAAATTTCCTTTAATCACATGAAATAAATTGAAATAAAAAATATAATATAGGATTAGAGTTCCATTATTTTATATCTCATCTATACCGATTTTAAATATTCATGACTTAATCCATTTGAATGATCCATAAATTCATGTTCAATATCCTCTAATATACCTTTCAATAGATATAAACACCATGCATAGAATATTGGTTTCCTAATCATTGATGTATTTAGTGATACACCCCATTCTCGTTCTTACTTTTAAAATAATATTAAAATTTGACCACTTCAGGGGCTTGCACATATTTCATTCATTTATTCACTTTAGGAAATCGAATAACAATAATGGTTATGGGAATATTTCTCCATAATTTTAACCAAATATTTCACATTTGAGATTCTACTGTAATCCATGGGGTTGTATACTATAAAAACTCAATAACTATGTCCCATTCATTTTTTCCTGAAACATCCATCAATTATGAGAACCACGACTTGGTACATGGACAACATGGTTTTTTGACTACTGTTTGAACAATAATATATCCCTATTCACCATTCCTAAGAAATAATATGGTATTCAATAATTTCTAAATAAATTTCATCATCCACACCCAAAACTGTGACTTAAACCCAATTTAATTTTATGTTTCGGTAACAGGAACATCATATGTTCCATGACCAACCTCACTAAAATATAGCAGAGTTTGTTTCATTATTTTTTTATATAGGGGTTCCATTAATCAATATTTGGTTGTGTGGTGGTCATCACTAGTTCGTAGTTTAATTTTAGGGTTATTAAAGTATTCAAAAGGATTTTTATATGTGATATTAAGCATAATTTATATTAGCTATGGAATCCCTAGTCACATGAATTGGTTCTCCATTGAGTATCAAAGGTTGTAGGTTGTATGGGTACATATATAAGGTGGAAAAAGTGTATCGTGATTAAATTTTATGACATTTTTCTATGTTCTACCAATTCTCTACAGATGAGAATCCAACATGATAGAATCATTTGGATTGACACATTCTTATTATTCTTGAATAGTGAACCTAGATTAGATCACCTACTATGGGGATGAAATCTCACTTCACTCACAAACACAACTCAATTTCACTTGTTAATATGTACAGGAGAAGTGGGTCTTAGATCTATCTATGTGCTTTATATTTTGAACCAATATACTCCTCATTCTTACTCTATACACCTTTTAGTGAAATTCTCTTGATTTCATTCCTTAGGCCTTATTGTAAAAAGGATATATTAAAAACTATGTAAAATAAATAGACTTATGTTAAAAGGTCATCATAAAGATCATTGTTTCTATTGAGAATATTCATAAATATTTTTATATCTACAAATTGAAAACACTATATCTCATGTGTTAACACTTTAATCGACCCCAGCTATGAATATTTTGTGTACTCAATGTTCAAGAAAACCCTATACATCTACCTCCCCAATGTGAGGATAATTGTTATAAAAATAACATGATAAACATTCAATAACTACAATATAGATAAAACTCCCAAAAAATCCTCCTCAAATTAAAATAAAGAAAATACATATCATAATGTTTGTTTTAACACATTATTACTCTCCTAGGATATTTCTTTGGTATTTTAAACATCATAATGATTAAAAGAGAACATGTTCAAGAAAGATGCAGAGCAAGAAATAAAATGGATGAACATGTGAATTACAAATATTACAATGTGTTAATTGAAAAACAAAACCCAAAATGAAAAAAATATTTCATAACAATGTGGAAGCCTTTAACTGGTTCAGATACACCATCCCTATAGTTGATTTCTATCATATTTAATGGTAGACAGAGATCAAATAAATATTTTTTACTTAAGTATATCATACCATAAGTTTTCTATATTTAGTCAAGAAAATCGTATTTTTATTATTGAAAGACTCACTCATTACAATTGGTTGTATATCCATGATTGATATCCACATTTTTTAACTCTAAAATTATATAAAGAAAATTGATGGGATAGTTTTGTCTCACCCATTGATCTAATTACTATAGAAACCCTTACGAATATTTTAAAAATGAAAAAATCATATTATAATAAAGAATGTATGTTTTCGTAAGATATATATATATTTTTATTTCCTGGAATCACATTCACAAACATTCCCACATTCTTTATCCCAAAGTGGTTTTTATTATATAATATCTTATCCACCATAGGGTATAAAAACATGGATGTTTTATCTTTGTTTCCATGTTCCACTATTAATGGTAGAACCTCAACCATGAAATTGAAAATAATCTTCAAGAAATTCATGGGGTGGTTAAAAATCTGGTTTCTCCAACTACAATGATAATCCAACTAATAAAATAGATTTTCACATTTCCTTTCATGAAAGAATAAGGCTCTTCCATCGATTCCTTCATCATAGATTAGCAAAAAATTGAAGCTATTGTGATACCATATTGGGCTCCACCACAGTATAGTCCAGGTTGTAGCAAAGGTCAAATCAACATTAGACATCCACTATGATCCACAGAGACCATGAAAATATTATATCAATGTATAAAGAATAAATCATACATTATAGGGGTGATAATTCAACAGTATACATTTTCAAGGAGATAAACAGGCTTTATAATGTCACCTATGATGTCCCAAGATTTTGTATTGGTAGAAGATGCTGGGAATTTTTATGGAAAGTGTTAGAAATAGTGGAATATAGAAATATCTATGATTAATAGACGTGTTCAAATGGTGAAGAGTGATGGATTTATCTATTTACACATGGGTATTTAATGATGGGTGAAGCACAATGATGTTGTTAAATGATTAATTTTTTCAAATGATTCTTTATCCCACATTAACTTTCAACTCTGGAGGCCTCATCATTATCAAATTTTATGATCCTTCCTCATCATATAATTTTTATGTGAAGATGGACTTTGGTAAATACTAGACTAAGTATTCACTGGACTATGCTAAAACGAATGAGCCTAGTTGGATTTGTTGCAACCAATGCATTATTTTTTTCATTATTTCTATACCTTCATGCATCTATTGTATCAAATCTTACACTGGGTTTCTTAATAAATGTTGAAAAATGGTACAACATTTAAAAATCTACAATAAAAAGACATAGGCTATAATTGATCATATATAAAGAAATTATATATTTAATTATTTTTAAATTATTATTGGGTATATTTATAAAAAATTATTATTAAAAAAATAAAAACAAACATATTTATAAATAAATTAATTAACCTATTAAGTAATAAAAAAGAAATGGTTTTTTAAAAAACACTCATTTAAAAAACATGAGCATAAAATACCCCCACACATTAAATTTTATTTTTCTTCAATAATTGATTGTCAATAATAAATTAAAGAGAAAAATATATACCAATATATAAACTTATATGTAATAAAATAGAAATATAATTACTTTTCAATTTAATCATTTTAGTTCCACCTAAAATATAAATTCAACTTAAATATATTTAATAAGTAAAATCATCACATGTTTTTTTATTTCCCATTATAAATTACTAGATCTTCTCCTCTCATCATATAATATGTCTCAATCAATTATTATTTAACATTCCAGTTTAGGATTTACCTTATGATTAAATTTGTTTTCTCTCACCACTCAATGTGATAATGTATATGGCGTTATGACAATACCATATGTACATTATTTACACATAATATAGAAAATAACCTACTTTCAACACATTGTAATGAAAAAAATCACGTGAAATCATGACAGATATTCATTAAGGTTTATAGGAATCTATCAGTTAATAGTTGTGGGGAATAATTATTAGAAAAAATAAGTCTCAATGAGGTTGTTTATCTCAAGAGAATAGTTAATTATATCAAAATTAAATTTTAATGAATTTTATTAATCCAAATGTGACTACCCCCACATACCCAATACCTAAATTAAAGGTTAATAAATAAATAAAACACAACAAAATACACACAACCAATTTAATTTTATCAATTTTTTAAAATTTTCCCTATATTGAATTAATATTTAGATTATTTTTCTTATCTCTTTTTAATCAAGGAAATAATCCCAAATTTCCCATTTAACCATATATTGTAAAATTATTGCTATTGTAATTCTGATTTTTATTCCACACTTCACATCCCATTTGTTATTTATTTTTATCAATCTTTAACAAATATCTCAAGGTGTTATAATGAAATACAATTAATGAATGATCATAAAACTTTCTTAAAACCTAAAAGATCACCCCTCACACTATTTCCTTTAAATATAACGAATTTATTACAACAATAATTCCCACATAGACACACTACAACATTAAAATATAATAAAAATACATGAATTTTGGTAAAAATGGATATAATTTTATTTTGATTTATATCGTTCATAATGATGTCATTCAAAAATTCTTTGGGAAAAAATGGATTAATGTAAAATCTTGTCACATTGAAAAGGGATTATCCATAAAAATTAATCTATCATATTAAATGTAAAATTATATAATCTAGGATGTGACATGTTCCAATGAAGTTTAATTTAGGTGGAATTCCCTATTGTCCCTCAATAAATATGATCAATATTGAAATAGAAGGTATTGGTTCTTGAAATAATATTGGGAATGGAAGATCAAATTTAGGAAAGAAATCCATGATATGAAATAATAATATCAAATCAATCCAAATTTATTAAAAAAATTCTAAAAAACATAAGTAATTTTAATATACATGAAAAATATTATATGTTAAAATATTTATTCTTCAAAACAATACCTATTATTCACTCTGATCATTAAATTTTTCATTTTTCCATTAAGATTCATTATCATAGAAATATAATACATTAAATTGTGGGATTACTAAGGAAATCATGTCTTAATGATTATTCATGTTTGTAAAAGGATCTACATATAGATGTGAAATTATCATTTAATTCTCAAAAAATTATTTCCTAACTAAAGTCACATTTTCTAAAAAAATTAATTTAAAACTGAATAGTCTATTTAAAATTAACCTCTTTCACTCTTTTTTCCACATTGGGGATCCCCTATTCAATAATCATCATTGAATGACCAAAAAATAACCCTCAAGAATGTGTAATGACTATGTCACTAAATATAAAATATAATTGAATTTGGATGAATCCTACTATATTTTCAAAGTAAATCTATGAAATAGATCAAAAAATAAAATACTACAATGAAAATAAAACAATTTAAAAATAAATCATTGTATGTTACCCTAACCAGGTATAACGTTTTGAATACCTCCATATGGGATGTTCCATGTATTATCTAAAATATTATGGTGGGTATAGTTTCTTCGATTTACTCCACAAAAACCTCTTCATTCTTTATTTAATTATATTATTTTTTTAATTGTTGAAAATGTGGATAAATCACACAAAATCAACACTATTTGAAATGAAATTTAATATGCTTGTGGGGGGATGATAAATAATGGACCCATACATTTTCGATTATTTCCTAATAACCTCTTACTCATTCTCATGCTCTTTGCTATGGTATTCATAATTACTCATACATTTATAAATCAAAATCTTGTTTTGAATGAATAAATAAATTATTTAGAAATAAAATTATAGTAAGTAGATGCGTAAATTTAGTTATTTTAGACCTTCATAAGTTATATCCTATCATATTTCAGATAACATAAATAATCATAACCATTGATAATTAAGTCTTTTATAGTTTACATTAGGAATAGTATATAGTAAGGTTTATGAAATCATCCAATTGACACAGAGGAAAGAAGCGTTGGCCTTAACTAGTTGGATTTTACCCTATGAAGCCTATCCATTAGAGATTCGAATGGAGATGGAGACACTAGGATTATCCCTTAACCAATCCTATAGAAATATTCTATAAATAACCATGAGAGAAAAAAAAATAATGATAGAAGTTAATGATTATTGTGATCATCACCCATATCATGTTTGTTCAGCCACACTAAATAGCCCCACCATCACAAACCATACCCATAATGAATATAATATCACAATAAGAATTTATATATAGGGACACAACATGTATGATTATATATATTTATTTGTAATAAAATAATCATTTCATTTATGGTTTTTATTATTACATTTGAAATGTTAAAAAAAGAAGTATGATAAAAATTATATTATGATACAATGAAATAAAAAATTGTTGTAGAGAAATATATAGTTTTAATCTACAATCATTTTTGATAAATTCTAGAATTTATTAAAAAAATAACATTTAGAAAGTTATTATCATTAAATATTATTTATTTAAATATAAATTAAAATAAAATTTTATTAAGTCAATTTTTTTCGATATAGTCTTGAAAGATTAATGGATGTAAAACATGCACTTCTCTGTATATGGGTATTTTTTGAATTAAAAGTGTAAATATTCACATTTATATATAATGATATTTTGAAAATAAATATTATTTTTCAAATTCACATGTAAAAATTATCCATTTGTTAAATTTTCAAATTTATCTGAGGCAATTTGATTTTTATGTAATAAATAATAATGTTATAAATATAAGGTATATATTATAACATCATAAAATTACAAATTTTATTTAAAATATACTATAAATAGAATCCAAACCCAAAATTCTGTTTAAGTTTTAATATAATGTTTTTGATGTTATTTTATTAAATTTAATAATATTTAATGAATCCTCCAACAACACTATTATATGTTATGGTTTTAAAATTAATTCTTTAAGAACATGACACTCCTCCAATTCACTAATGGTTCTATTTTAATGAATTCATTACATAACCATATCAAATAATGAAAAAATATCATCTTGGTCATAAACACATGGACAAACCATGTGAAGGTTTGTGGTATAGATTATTTTTTTATGTAAATTTCGAAATTTTTGCCTAAAAATTAATAAGGAATTCCACTCTAGTTTTTTATAAATTCCCACCCAAGGCCCCATTCCTATTCACAAAAAATACCTGAAAGAATATTTTACTCATTATTTCACCCTCCAAATCAATCCCATGATGTCAATAATATATGAATACTCTCCATTCATGTTTTTTAAAGTGTCCTCTAAATGTAAGGGATTCCCTCTTCCCCATTATTCAAGAACCTTATTTATATTATTCCTTTTTATTTCCAATTAGTATGTTTATAATGTGTTATTAAACATTATAATTACTATCCATAATATTTATATTTGATGACATTCCCCCATTAAAAATTATTAAACCATTCTTGGAATACTTATGTACCCCCATATGATACCTGAAATAATCATCCAATTTTACATGAAGAACATTTTTATATAAAATAACCATTATTCATATACTTAATGGTATTAATGTAGATGAAGATACCCCAAATGGATCCATTATTTCCTTCAACTTAACCCACAATCCATAATCAAAGGGTTATAATTGAGTATATCCATTATTTTGTATTGAAATTTATATTTCACGCTTATATAAGTACAATATATGATTGATATGGGTGGGAAATAAATTATATTCACCTCCAATACATTAAGTATTATTTTTATCACATGAGATATAATTTATGGTGAATGAGTGGTTATTCAATGTTAAAAAGTTTTCAATTTCTTTTATGTTATCCTTAACTTAGGTTTTTAATTTCATGTTTTACATTGTTTCCACATTACCATGTGGACTTAATGATATCATCATATAGAATGATTCAATGTCCCGAATTATGTTTATGATTCTCCCCATAATTATATTACGTTGATAATACTATTGAATAACATATATTACTTTCATAATGTGATTATTTTATTATTCCTTTTTTGGGAATTAAATCTCACCCATTTATTATATAAGTTACTAGGTTATCCATTTAATATTTTTTAATATCCATTGAATATAAGGACATATTTATAGTTTTCTAGGTCGTCATGTTATACTCCAATTTTGTCCTATTTTGATATAGACCAAATCTCCTTAAGAGTGAAATACTCCAGTTATTTCTTGATCGTATTATCTATACCATTATGTAATAAATCATGACATAAGGTATACTAAAATCATGGGTTTTCATAGTTTCTATCATTGGAATTTCTAGAATGTTTTTGAGATTAAGATCATAAAAACATGGTTAAGGACATTGGTATAATACTAAACATATTAAAACATCGATAAAAGTTATTTAATGTATAAACTATGTGGCTTCTATGAAAATAAATCTATTTCTATACACAAAAAGTAGGTGTGACTCTAGTACATTAGTACTTGGTGGTAAAAATACAAAAATAGCACATTTGGATTCAAATTAATCATCCCCTGCTGAACAATAAGAGGGGCTTGTTGAAACCCTTGGATGAAATGCCTAGGGGATATGATTTGGAGAATTAATATGATCATTATAAAACATTATAAATTGAACAAAATTTCCAATAACATTATATTTTATGAATTACATCATGGATAACATAGATTGAAAAATACATATTCATATGCTATGGAGTATATGAAATTTATGAATTAACACATTAATTATAATAGTTTAACATTGATTTTTTTAATATTTTATAGAATTCCAATCAATAATTTCTTTAATTCTATCAATGTCTAGTAAATTTATAAACTTAGTAAATAAGATATGTGATGAAAAAATTTAATGTATTCACAAATTATATTCACAAACAGGTCATAGTAGGAGTTAGGAACATCATGATATCAAATTCATAATTGACCCATGTTTAAAATAGGATCATGACTCTATGGGAACCACATCCCATTGAGAATGTGTTTTTTTATTGAAACTTTTATATAGAAATGGAGGCCAACTATAAGTGGATCTTGTTATCCATTCTTCATGTTCCCATTTATCAACTCCATTTAAAATAACTTCTCCATCAATCTATGCTCTGAGAATGAGATGGTCATGTAGGATTTATATTGAATACAATAAGAAACTGATAAATGGTGGATGCTGATAATAAATATGAATCCTATAGAAGAGATCAAAGATATGGTGTGTAAATAATTAATGAAATTTTTTCAATAATTTTTTTCTCACAAAATATTAATATGAAAATAAGTAAATATATATAAATATCATTAAGAAAAATTATGATGAATCCACTAAGATATATGACTTGAACATCACAAGGAATGCTTGATATTCTTTTATCTGTCTTATCATTCCAAAATGTAATGATGAAATCTACATTGGTGTAATAAATCTGAGTATATGAAATTCTATTATGAATGGAGATTTCGACAGCTACAGATAAATTTTATGTTGTCCCATCAAAGTTAAAATAAAGAATAATCAATCTCATGGGTATCACATGAATATAAATTTGAAGTGGATAATATATTTTGATCATTTTATGATATTATGTAAAAATGTAATGGGGTAAGAAAATTGAAACTTCCCATATTCCAAATGTGTTGGAAGAAGCATAAAATAAATTTCATTAGGGGTAAAAGGAAATATTATACATGCATTAATGAGGGGAACCAACAAGTAATAGGTGATAAGAGAAACCAACCAATGTGATTGAAAAAAATAATTTTCTTGTCAGACCTCTACCTTCGATCCATTATTTTAACTAAAAGTAACATGGAATCATAGAGAAACAATGAATGATGTGAAGGGTTATAGATAGTTACCAGTGAAACTAACCTCCATGACCTAGGAGATCAAGGGTTTTATTATCTAATAACTACATTTGAGGATGATCCAAACAATGATATTGTGAAGGGTCTATTCATAATTCATTCCTAAATAGGAAATGTAAAGTATGATTTTGGTTATACAAATCATTAATATCAAAAACGCATTCTAGAACTATTCAAATATCACCACAAAACATTGATGTGTAGCTGTTGAAAAAATAGAAAATGAAGAAATTATTGCATCCAAAGTATATAAATCCTCCCTTATCCATATTTTTTGGATGGGAATCCCCATGAACTTTTGATAATCTCAATATTAGAATTTTTTTTCTCTTATATTTATAGTCTCTCATTCATTTTATAGATAAAAAATAAATTTGTGACAGAAGGAAAAAATATTTCTTTTTGAAAATCATCCACTGATTCCATAAATATACAAGGTGAAGGAATAATGTACTTTTATATTTCCATATCAATAATATATATTATTTCTTCATGATTATGTGTATCTTTTTCTACTTATTGAGAAAAAGTAGAATATCTTCCTTGATGACATTCCCACTATTAAGTAATATATTATTTTATTTCCTAAGAAATTGTCTCATCATCCACCATGTAGTGAGGTTGAATTCTATAATAAGATTATACCAAGATATTTTATAATATACAATACTCCAAATTGCATGGAAATTTTTTAACTTTAAGTGATGAATAATAAACTATATGATAATAAATATTAATGTTCTATAAGTCCAAGTGAAACACAGTGGGGTAAACTGATCCTATTGGTCATGAATTAGGTTGAAAAATACTCCTCTACATTGATTATTGTCATCTCAAAAAAGCACAATAAATAAAAATTATCATATACCAATGATTTATGAATTTTTTGATCAATTATGTGGATTACAATAATTCTCTACAGTTGAACATAGGCTAGGATATTATCACATAAAAGTAAAGAATAAATAGATCGCCAATAATACTTTCTATAAATGATATATGCACTATCAATTTATTGATTTTGAATATGGACTCATAATTAATCTTGAAATATTTATATACTTTATGAATGGATATTTATAGATTTCCATGTTAAATTTATTTTAGTTATTATAGAGAGTTTACTTATCCATTCAAAAACCAAAAAATAATATGAAGAGTATGGGAATTCATTACTGAATGATTTATGAAATGAAATGTAATCTTAAAAGTATATAAAATATGAGTTCTAGATAGATAAAGAAAATTTATGAGGGAATGTTATAAATAGGATAGCTATATATAAGGATCTATAAAACATATAGGTAATTAAATGATATCTTAGACCAACATATGTGATGGAAATATATAGTATAAATGGATTAGTTGGGCACTATAATCAATTTATGAAAGACATATCTTGATTATTAGTACCACTAAAAAAGCTAACTCAAAAGGGAGTCATGTTTTTGGTACTAATGAGTGCAAGGAGATCACTAAAGAGTTTAAAAGAGGGTAATCACTTCACTTATAGTCATTATAGATGGTACCATCAGAGAATGATATCACCTAAAGAGAGTATTTAGTCAAGTTCAAATATTATAGATAGAATGATATTTAAAAAATAATCACCTCATCAAAGTATTATGGTGGGACCAAAAGATTAAGGAAGAAACATGGGAAATATAAGATGTGATTTTGTTGAAGTATACTCATATATTTTAGTAAATGAAAATAAATTTTTGGAGATAAATTTGTTAATGGGGGAAGAATGTAAATAATAGAAATTTTATATATAAAATATCTTTTTTATATGAATAAATTCCTAATTACATAATATAGTAATATAAAAAACATGAACTACTTTAGTAATTTTAAATAATTATAAGAAATATCATGTTGGATTTAAAATACCATTAATCATCCTAACAGTTGATAATATAGCCATTGTAATGTAGATGTTAGGTTTACTATATAGTACGGTTTATGATAAAGTCCAATTGACACTCATAGAAGAATCATTTGCCTCAACAAGCATGATTGTACCCTATAAAGACCATTTATTAGATATTTAAAGGGATATGGAATCAATGGGATTTTCCCATGACCAATAACAAGTAGATATTAAAAAATAATAATGAATGAGGGAAAACATTTAAATGATAATTTCAATCTTATCAAGATCATTTCCTAAACAATGTTCATAAAACCACCCCAATAATGACCCACCACGGAACAAATTACCCTTTAGTTGTATGCTATTTTAATAAAGTGTTGTCTATTTTGAGTATAGTAGTATGGATTTATATATTTTTTTGTGTAAAATAGTGAATATATTTTTACATTTTATTATTTCTTTACAAATTTTTAAATATTATGTTTGATAAAAATCATATTTTGATAAGTAGAAACACAAACAACATATTGAGAAATATATAGTTTTTAACAAGTAATTCATTTTTATAAATTCAAGAATATTTGAAATAAATGTATTTTAAATAAAAAATAATTATATAATTTATATTTAAATATAAATTATAATATAATTTAATGGAGTTAATTATAATTTTTTTAAAGGTCATAAACTATTATCATCATCAAAACTAAATTTTTCAAAAAATGGGGACTTTTTATTTAAAAGCATAAACTAACCTATTTAGATAATTATTTTGATAAAATAAATATTATTCTAAAAATTAGATTTTCAAAATTATCCAATGCTGAATTTTTCATAATTTTCATGAACGTTTAATGTTTAGGGAAAAAATTAAATCTAATATAAATAGACTATATGTCTTAATACAAAATATGAAGATAAAAGTGATCTGATAAATATTATAAATATTATCCATGAAGAAAATTATGTGTTTCCTTTATAACATGGTATTAATGATGTTAATTGATAAATTTTATAAACCCTTGATATATCATCAAAAAACAATACTATATTTTATGGTTTTAAAATTAATGCCATAAGAACATGATTCAACTCCACATAAAAAAGGGTATTATATTGCATATTTTGGTTATTTTCATTATCAAATATTAAAAACCAATACTATTTGGTAGAATACATTGTAAATAATCCATTATAAGGTGTTTTTTACTATTTTATCATATATATTCTAAAACCTATGTTTATAAATTAAAAAATAAATTACCATTATTTTTTAATTAAAAACCATAATGATACAACTACTCTTCACTCAAAACACTTTAAGAACAAATTTAAATTTACATTCCTTCTATATATCCCCCTCTTGGATTCCCCAATATCTTAATAAGCTCTACCCAATCTCATAGATCTTTGATATCACGGTAAGGGATCCTCTCTAATTCTAAATAATCCAAGAACCTTATTTATATTTTGACTTCTAATTGATTTTTTTAAATCTTCTAATTTATATTTACAAATTTAACCTACTTTCTATTTTATTCACATGTCATGTGAGAAAATTTCAACATTATTAAACCCTTCCATGAATCCTCATGTTCCACCATTATGCTGCTAAAATTATCTTCTGAATTTTAATGCCAAACATTTGTGTAATGAATACCGATCCCCGTTACCACTCAATAGTATTAACCTAGATGAACATATGCTTCATTTATCAGTGAATTCCGAGAATCTTTCTTATTCTCCTTAATCATGGGATTAAAAATGATGAAATTAATCCTTATGTTGTATGATCTATTTGGAAAACGTATCATTATACATTATATGAATTTGATAGTTTTGATCAGAATTATATAGACCCCTAATGAATTAGATATTACATTTATCCTTGGAGGCACTATTTATGGGGAATTAGAGTATAACCAACTAATATTATTTTATGATGTTTCAATAGTTATCATTTACAAATTTATATGCTTTCACGTATTATGTTGTTTCTATATTATTATAGATCCTTTGAGTTATTATCATATATCATTTTTTGATGTTTAGGTTTATGATTACCACCCCTCATTATCACATTGATATACCAATTTACTTATATTTACTATATTCATCATTTTATGAATTGAAAATTCCCTTTCAAAGATATGTAGATCACCACATTATTATGAACACCGCATGGTTATCCCATGTAGTTTTAGAAGATCCATGGAAAATTATGGAAATATAAATATTTTTTAAATAATGATTTTTTGGAGATAGATGATGAGATGGAAAGAGGTTTTGAGGTCGAGTGTGACAAAATTACTTTTCAAAACATATTAGATATATTAATTTTTAACATGTTTAGTTTCCTAGAAAATGAGTACTAAATCATTAATGGGAGAATGGATCACAAATCCTAGGTACTATTGAGTTTAAAAAAATGTGTTTCGCCCATGGAATGAGAAAACCATTGCCCAAATTGGGAATTTTCTAAAACATTATAGCAGGTATAGATAATAAATTAGATAAATTTATATTACATTACATTATTTTATTTGATGTAGAAACCTTCTTTCTCTATTTTAACATTGTTATGGCTCCTCTATATGGTTATATTCCTAACATAGGGATTATGAGTAACCATTGTTGGATAATTTGTTGACAATGTGTAATTGTATCGGATCTTGGATAATGCCCATATGGATTTCATGGATCTCACCAATGATAGAAATGAAAAACAATTCTTCATTAGTTATTGATCCAATCTCTAGGTAGATGGTTATTATATCTTATTTTTCCAATTTCTTATCTCATGTCTAAGACAGATTAATTCCATAAAGAAGAATTCATTTGAACATTGATGATTTATTTATTTGCAGATGAATAAATTTTTCATTAATAATTTACTCTTCATTTACCTAAACCAATGATAATTTATCGATGATGAACAAAAATAATATGATTTTCATTCCTCAAATATTCTGGTCTATGAATCCCCCTTATTTCATCACACATTCATCTTGGTAATATCTTGGCAATAGTTTGATGAATACCATGTATTTGATCATTAGGTGACCATTCTCTGATATAACATATCAATACTGTCAGCGTTTTTCATGATTTGGGGATTGATGATGGTGCAATGAAAATATATAGCAATGGATGGTGGATCAGAATAGAGTGGGAATTATATTCATCATGGACTAGATGATCAGTCAATGTTTTGAAATTATGGGTGTTTTCAATGTGAATTTTAAACTAGAAAATCTAGATCTCCTGTGATGGTATGGTCGGCTCACCACAGATCCATGATTTCCAATGAGGATGGTGGTGCTAGAAACCCTAATGATGAAAAATAATAGGAACTAGTTAGATCTAAAAATAATGGGTAAAATGTCTTGTAATAAAAAATCACATGCTTTGTGGGTCCCCATTTGATGTTCTAGGGTTTCTATCAAGAGAAAAATATCACACGTCATGTGACTCCCTATGATAGGCTCGCCATGACGCTCGGAGGTTACATGAACATGGGAATGCCAATGTATGTGGGAACAACCAATGTACATAGTTTTGGTTCTATGCAAACAAGTATGAACATGAAACATGAGTAAAGTTTCATAAAATCTCTACATGTTGTGTACTAATCCAACACACCATGTGTTTGAATAGATTCATGACATATAAATTAGAATCACATGAGACAATCAGGGGTTAGCTGTACATGTCATATACCCCTAGAACACATTATTTAACCATATTTTTCCTATTTTGTGTCCTTCGTCTCATAATTTTAGAACATTATTTGTGGAGGTTAGTCCCTTATTCCATACCCTCATGGGTATGGTGAGGAATTATAGCGAGGTCTCTAGATTGGGATCCCATATGGAGGATGAGTTGTAGATAGAGTTTATAGAGTCCCTCTATGAGACTGGAGTGTGCACATCAATCATTTTTATTTTGCCTTAGGTGAGTTTAGTGGAATTGGAATTACCTTTATGTCTTGGTTTTTTATCCTCCATATATCTTGTAGTTTTAGTAGGGATCACATTATGTATATTGTCCCCTATATAGTGGGTTGATCGATATTGGGGTTGTGATGTACCTATATGTTCATGGGTGTGATCCACTATCTATGTATCTATTTCTTTTAAGACCAATGAGATTTCTTGGATATGGGAAAATATTTACAACCACTTGGATGACTGTCTTTTATGATAGCATAATTCATAGAGTCAATTCTCTAGGAATGAACATTTCATCTAGAATAATTCTATGGAAGGCATGTTGGTAGTGACCACATAGAGTCATGGTTTCTTTCTGTATATTTCTGGGTTTTTGTTTATGCATTTACTATTATATAAATTTTTTGAGTTATCAATTTTATATTCATTATATTTACTATTTTGTGTGTGTCCTTTTAGGTATTGTTATATTCCCCATTCATTGGATCTTCCATCATGTGCCCTGAATTATAAAGACCAATTTTATGGTTTCCTTGTTGGAAAGGGAGATGGTGGAGCATATCATTAGAAATAAATACATACGTATTTTCTAAGATACTTCATTTAACAGTATCCCTCAACCAATGATAAGTTTAGAACTTCTAATCTATTTTGATGAACTTTTATTTGGTCCCTTTATTTCATTCATCACTTTACTATCATACTATAATAGGGGGTTAAAGATGTATGAATGATTTTTTTCTATTTATTACATTAAAACTATTTATGTTCATTGAGATGTGTGTGTGTGTGTGTGTTTCTAGTTACACCAGTGTAATGCCTATTATTATTTTTATAATCGCCCTCAAGGTTAGATGCAAGTCTCTCTCCTATTTGTGGTGATATTGGGGTAGTTTTTGTTTGGGCGCAATCATTTCAGGTCTTGATAGAATGGTTTATGTGGAATTGGTTATACCATGGATCCAAAGTTAGTAAGATTGGTTGCAGTTTTATGAATAAAAGTGTTAGGTGTTTCAATTTCAGATTTCGGATTAGGGAATCCATTGTTTGTATATTAGCTCTCGTATCCAAACCTCAACACACTGATCACCCGACTTTTTACTTGGTACTTGTAAACATTGGTTCTACGAAAAATATTATATAAATACAATATTAATGAATTTTGGTTTCCATTTCCTTCTTAGGTCATCTATCTAGATAAAAACATTGACCATGGTATGTCATTTTTATTTCATGATTACCCAATGATGAGAGCCAACTAGGATTCCACTACATGATTACAAGGATGGTCTACTGAGATATGAGGCTTTAATAAAGTGGCTTGTACTGGATATAGTTTCTCAATTTAGTTTACTGGATATACCACCACCCATTGAAACAAATCTAGCACTGGTAGGCCACCTAAGAATATATGAAGGTTGAGTGCACTGCGTGAGCTCCAAAGGAAGTGACCTCCCAGGTTTTGGGGTGAGCATGATCCCAAGGTGGTGAAGGGTTAACTGTAGGATTTCCATAGAGTTTTTTATCATATCAGTATAGATGTATATCAAATGGAAGTCATCATAGCAGGTATTCTTATGTTCTTCACTAGGTGACATAAGATTTTAGTTACTCAGTGGCATAATTTGAAAACTCTATTTGGCCAAAACACTAAGTGTCTCTTTAGGGAGGAGTTTTATATGGAAATTTTGGTATTGGTTTGAAACACATATCTCATTAATATATTATAAGATAGTATGACTATGGTTGAGTACTCATAAAGGATTAATGATCTCTCATGACATTCTAGGGATATGGTTTAGGATTCATTTTTTAGAGTTCAGACCATTGATCATGGATTATGAAGGGATATTATGCATTTTTTGATATATCAGTACAACCCCACCTATATATGAGTTCTTTAAAAGGAATTAGTGGTGGGGGTCTTCTTGGAAGGTTATGAGATGATAACGAGTGCTAGTAGTGGGTACCCATGAATTGGTACCCCAACAACAGGTAATCGACGATAGTCTCAGGGATCCGAGAAAGACAATAACATCAAGAGATGATCCCAGGATATAGGTTCAGTGGTATATGGATCTCAGATTGGCGTGTGTTAGCCGAAATATTTGTAGTGTTTCTCATACAATAATATTTGACATTTGGTATGATATTTTCTCACCCATCATACTTCGGATTAAGAGATGGTCAATGGACTGCTGATGCAGAGATAGAGGCAATACCATGGAGTTCCATATGATTCTGAACATGGAAGTGGGGAAAAAAGATTGACATGAGGTTATGGAAGGTTATAGATATTTCCACCACCAACCACTAGTAGTTCGCGCTACGCCGAGGGACCTAGTGGTCTGGCATAGGGACAACTTCAGGATGTTGTGTAATATAAAACTATGAATCTTGGTATGATACAAGGTATGATCGATGTATTTTCTAACTTATATGTAGTATATATAGACCCATGTGTGATTAATTCCATTTTTACATATATATTTTTCATTACATGGATATTTTGATTGATCCTTTTTCTCAACCATTGATCTTGGTGACTAAAATAGGAGGTGAATCCGGGATTGCGCACTTCAACCTACAGTGTGATATGACTCTTAGGGATGAGAGATTTCAATGGGATATCTTTTCAACAGTGATGAGTCCTTTTGATGTCATAATAGATATGGACTGTATATCCACAATTCATTCCATGATTGGTTATTTTAGGAAGAGGATGTAGTATATCCACAATAATAGGATTATGTTTCCCATTGTGGTAAAAAAATGAACACTTACATAAGAAGTATAGGATTATGCATTAATGAGTGGGTTAGATTATTTATCTTCTACTGAGTGTGACTCTTGAAGTTGTTAATGAAATGGGTTATCATTTTCCTATGGTAATGGTTGAGTATGAGTACATCCTTACTAAAGACATTTTAAGATTAAATCCCCATAGAGAGCATAACTAATTCATCGACATACACCCGATGATGACTCTAATATTGTTAAAATCGTATTTGATGGCTCTTTCAGATCATCTTGAGTTGAGGGTACAATTTGAGGACAGTTTGGATAAGGGATTTGTGAGACACAGTGTTTTCCCCAAGGCTTCCCTAGTGTTGATATACAATAAGGGGAACGAGTACCAGATCTTATGTGTGAATTATTATCACATGAACCGGCAGATTAAGAATAATATTAACCATCTATCACATTTCAATGACCACTTCAATAAGTTGATTGGGGCTTGATCGATGTCTAATTTTGATCTTAGATCCGGTTATCAACACATGTATTTAGGGGAGTTGGATATACCAAATAAGGAATTAAATATTTTCAATTACTACAATCACTACATTTTTATGCATTTAGGCATAATGAATACCTAGTAGTTGTCAAGGGACTCATGAACAAGATCATTTTCCCTATATTCGACCATTTTTGGTGGAATTGATTTAATATATTTAAGTGTAGTCTACAAAAAAGGAGTGGCGCTAAAAATTCTATATAATTATCTTAAATGCACTCTGATAGTGGCATCCTTATGGGAATATTTTTAAGTGTTATTTTTGGGTTTTATATTTCTAGTTCCTCGGAAATTCCATCTTAGAGGTAGGAATGGAAGTGTACTAGGATATGGTTGATTCAGTGCAAGAGTTTTACCCGTCAGAGATTGTTACCGAGGTGATGTGTTTCCTTCTATTGGTAGGGTAATATCAGAAGATTATACTCGATTTATCATGACTAAAAAATCCCTTTATAGCATTGACTAGGAATGTAAAACCATTAATGTGGAAGGGAAGGTGAAAAAATATGTTTCAGGAGTTGAGGTAGAGGTTGATGAGATATCCTATATTGAGATTACTAGAGGTGGGTGTCTAGTACATAGTTTTCTCAGATGTATTAGGTGCTATATATAGTTATGTCCTGATGTATAGGTAGGTATTTATTTTATATTTTTTTACGTAGTTGATATTGAATGAGTAGAACTACACAACCCATGATCATGAAATAATAGTGGTAGTCTTCAGACATATTACATGGAAACACTAACATATGGGAAACAAGTTTATCATATACTATGACCACAATATTCCCAATTAATTATTCTCTCATAAGATTATTAACTAGAGAGAGGTGGTGGATAATCTACCACGAGGACTATGTGTTTGAGTTTTTTTATATTACTAGGAATTGGAATATGGTTTCAAATTATCAATAACGAACCTCTATTTCATACCTTATCATTACATAAAATTCAAACAATACATTATACATTATACAAATATATTTCAAAATACCATACTATTCTAGTTCCTTTCAATAAAATGGAATCATAAAAACAGATATATAAGTGAGCTACATTATCTCCTACTAGGTTCTTCATGACTAGAACCCATCTTAGACACATAAAACAATATACATATCATCATAACATGTGGATTGAATCATAGAAAGTGGTGAGATGAAATGATTAGTGAGTGTACAAAATGGTGATATGTAACCATAATCATGAGCACAATGGTTTGATAACATGATCATAATAATAAAATATCTTACCCTACATATCACAGATCATGTACATGAATAGAGGAATAAATCTTGGAAGTTCATAAGACATGAATCATAGGAAAAAAGAGAACATAATCCAAGAAATAATTACATAGGAATAAAACATATAATTATGGAATACACAAAAGAATATATTATGATTTTCATAGTAGCCAAGGGATCACTTCCATGAACATCTCGTTAGTATTGGTTCACTCCTCATACCATCGTGGTAGCCATAGTTCACTCCCATGGACTTCTTGGTATCATAAGTTTACTCCTCATACCATCTTGGTAGTCATCTTTCACTTCCATGGACATTTTAGTTGTCGATCATAATTCTCAACACTAAATTAGTCCACCACATGTGATATTAATCATTATCCAATTCATTAGAAATAGATATATGTCACAACCATATCTTAATGAAATAAAACGAGATTATTCAGAAGATCCTAAATAATAAAATCATAACACAATGAATAAAATTTTTGTTATGAACATGTAATCATTACATAACCTATAGAATGATACAATATTCATAATCATTTCATCATAAACATAACACATAAAAATAAGATTGTTTTAAAATCATATAACTCGTGACTGAAAAATGGCATTCATCAACTTCATCTCATCTAAATATAATCTATTTTGATAAATAATATGAATGGAATCATTAATAAAATTCAACAAAAAGGGTTTATAAACAACAATATATGTTATCATAGATGAGAAAGTATAAGGCCCCATCCTTAAACCATACTTAATATATAATTAAATGAATAATTCACATTGAGGATCTTTTCAGGTTTAGAGTTTTAGAGAATTAGAACATAACTATTACATCTCAAAAGATTACAAAGTAGTCACTTCTACTAAGTTTCCATAATAAAAAAACTCTTAAAAGAAACATGTCTAGTTCCATGTTTTATATAGCATGACATTCCCTTGATCCCATCCTTGACCTTATTCCACATTATGTCCTGTGAAAAACATTTCAAAAAAACTTGGGGTGATCATAAAAATCTCAGTAAGGGATACACAAAGAATGAAAACTGTTAGTTTTTCAAACATCAAGTAAACCATGTATACTCTATCAAAGTAATACCTTCACCTTCATGAAGTAGTAAAAACTCTTCACTGAATAAAGTATCATTACTTACCTATTTGTAACCAAAGGATTACCATAAAACCCATATAAAGAACACATAACATATATAAAGGTAACTTGGGACATAAACATACATAAGTGGAATAACCATATGGTCAACTTCCACACATATCACTTAATGGAATAGCCATACAGACAATTTCCATACATACTTAATGGAATAGCCATAAGTCCGACTTCCATACCAAATGCATTGGAGGTTATAACGTAACCACCCGTTTTGGTATTCACGGCACCACCCGTCATATGGTTTATCACGTAACCACCCATCAAATGTCCAAGTACCAATATAAAATCATAAAACATAAAACCAATATAAAGGAATGATAACATTTCCACATTTCAATCACAATATATCATAATCGAATCCTTTATCAAAACCATTTTCAATACCAAAATACATAAAAGAGTATATGGTATTTATTTCATTTTAAAAACATAACGGCTTGTTGAGGAAGCCAAAGACCAAATAATACTCACGGCGGTGGAAAAGGTCGTTGTCACCGCGTACGTTAAAAAAAATTCCTTTTTGTCGTTTAGTAAAACGCTTCATAGAAAAAGATTCCTTTTGTATAAAAGTAAAAGTAAAAGGGGTTTATACACCGTATAAAAGAAAGTTGTGTATAAAACGAAATATGCCTCAATTAAAGGAGATTGAGACGAAGTCCCTTACCTCGGGTCCGACTTGACTCGATCGTTCTTTAACATCCTGAATAATAAACTTGAGTTAATTTATACTTGATTAAGAACCTTTTTAAAGTTCATTATTCCTTTTATATCACTTATTGCCATGTTATAAACATTATGTAACCATTTAAGTTAATAATGTTTGTTTTGTCAATATTTGGTTCTTAAGTCGAAAGTGGACTTCTTACAATTACATGTTGTTCGTGTGGTCAAAGGTTCTTTATATCCAGAATGACATTCCTGATTTGGATATCATATATATTATATATTTCCATAATATACATTTATTTATAATATTACATAATCATTTAGAGGTAAGAAATGAAATGCACCGTTCATGGAGACGGTAAGTCGTACGTACGCCTGAACACTACTTTCATTTCTTTGTCATATTAATGTAATTAAAACTCAATGAGAGGTATGTATATTTTAATTCCAGAATTATATTCATCATTTAGATATATCATTCATTATATATATCCATTATATACATGTACTTTTAATAGTACATTACATTTGGGGATAAGAAATGAAATGCACCGTTCATGGGGACGGTAAGCCGTACGTACGCATGAACGCTACATTAATTTCTATCTCATACTATAATGGAATGAAATAATAATTATATAGAGGTATATTATAATTCCATTATAACATCATATATAATAACTTCAAATCCATCCTTTACACGCCCCACATATGGCATTAATGAATCACATCACTTTGAGGGGGTGGTAGTCCGCACTTCCTTAAATGAAGATATCGTGTTTTACCCATAATGGAAACCATAAAGGTATGCCCAAAATGAAAAATACAGAAGCTTAAAGAAAGAATAAACATATTATATATCATATATGAATATAGTGACATCTTAATGGCCACCTTGAAGGTGTTAAATGAGTATTGAACAATCATCGTTTCGGGAGGCAGAATTTCTCCATCCACGAAAACCGAATGTACTTTAACCATTTGATGTAGTTTTGTGAGAGTTTAGCTCGAATAAATCTTATTAAAACATCCTAATATATTTAAGATACTGTTGTTGTTGCAAAAAAAGTAAATAAAAAGAGTTTATGGGGTTGGAGAAGCAAAATAAAACAATTGAACAATAGAGAATGAGTTACCTTTAAAAGTGTAACTCCTTTTGATTTGAGCCTAATGGCTTCCATTGAAAGGATTCTGCCCAAATGTAATCCTCTAGGATGAGGAGAGGGATGTGGAGAGAGTAAATGGGCAGGGGTTGGCCGAGCCAAAGGCTTGAGGAGTGTGTGTAAGGTGGTAGAGGTGGGGCCTTTTATAAGAGGAGATGAGGGGCACTTTTGGAAAGTAAAGAAATAGTACTTTATTTGAAAATGTGTTTCGGTTTTAAAATGTCCCACATTGAAATAATTCATGGATAAGGTGATAAGGGTTCTAAATACACCCATCCAATAAGTTTTGGACATGTGTAGTTCATAGATTTTACATTATCTTTCCATTTTATTTAAATCGTCAAATAATGATGTCATCGATTCATCATTATTGTGTCATATATAATTTAATTTATATAATGTCTAAAAATTATAGAAAAATACTATGATGTAATTTATCATTTTAGATTTCCAATTACTATTTATAATCAAAAATATGACTTGTATAACCCCATTTAAAAATTGTTTTAGTAAAACATATCATGTTTGTGCCATTTTTTACATTAACATTAAATAAAAGGTATTTATGTCATTTTCCAACCAAAGTGGATCCATGGGGTCCCCAAGTTGACCCATGACTTGTCTTGTTCGGCCATGACACATCCAATGAGGGTAGGACATGTGTCTAGGTCATCTCATATTATTAAAACATTAATTTTACCTTAAACTACACTAATTACCTCTAATCGCGATTAAAAACTTAATAAGTTACTATTCACCAAAAAATTATTTTAATCTCATTGAACCACATTTTACTTCTTAATGACAACCATGTATGTCGGATTTTTGAAAATCAAAACACAATGATGGAAAAATTTCATTTAAATGGAAAAATCAGTTTTTATAAGTACCACTTAGTGGTTTCACTATTCATCAAAAATTGATGTTTTTCAGAATATTACCAAAAATTCACCCTAAGCTATATGTGATATTACGAATTAAAAAATGAAGTCTATTTTAAAAAATTAAAAACATATAAGTCACATTAATTATTTTAATAATTAATTCCCGTTGTCAGAGCAAATAGCGTGTTTTTATGAAACAATAAGTATCAAAAGATTGACACTAGTTTAAGTCTGATTTCAAAGTGAAATTAATCCCAACGACCACTATTGTATTTAATGGTAAAAATATTTTATAATTTATCTTTAAAACCAATTCAAAATTTAATCTAATCATATAAATAAATTATATTAAAAAGTGGTTTTCAATTAAAATACAACATTTTACACTATTCATTAAAAAAATGAACTTTATCGGAAAGGTACCAAAAATTTACACAAGGTAAATTTTGATGTCCTGATTCTAAAAAAGAGTTATTTTTGGTCCAATAGAATTTATAAGATTGATAAAAACTATATTTAATGACAGTTCGCCATCAAAAGGTGAGAAGTGAACCCTTAGTGAAAATTAGGGTATAAATGCCTAAAATTGAACTATTTCCGTATTTTAAGCCTTTATCTTTTATTGGGTAAATGTAAAAACATTTAAAAACATATATAATCATATTTTAGTTATTTATATCCATTTCCCACCAGTACAACAGCTACTTGAAAACTAACATTTAAAATAATATTATTTTATTACTTGTGTGCAACGTAAGTTTTCAAAGAAACTCATCGTTGCGTATCGAGTACGCTATCGAACGTCGACACCCATTTTAATTAAAATTAATATTTAATTCGTAAATATTAATAAATATGAAAATTATTTATTCTTTAATTATCTGGGATGTTACATCCTTCCCCCCTTTTGGGAATTACGTCCTTGCAATTTTATTCACTTATCAAAATAAGTGGGGGTATCTATCCCTCACAGCATTTTCAGATTCCCACATTTCCTCTTCAATCACATGGTTTTTCCACAAAACCATTACCTGATGAATCACCTTATTCCGTACCACCTTCTCCCTATGGCCAAGAATCTAGACTGGTTTTTCTTCATAAGATAGGTTCTCCTCCAGCTGAACTACCTCTGGACTCAAAACATGAGATGGATCTGGCATATACTTCCTCAACATTGAAACATGAAAAACATTGTGTACCTGAGATAAACTCGGAGGTAAAGCCACTCGGTAAGCAACTGATCCAACTTTCTCCAGAATTTCATATGGTCTGATAAACCTTGGACTCAGCTTTCCTTTCTTACCAAATCTCATCACACATTTCCAAGGAGAAACCTTGAGAAAAACATGATCACCTACCTCGAAAGATAGATCCTTCCTCCGGTTATCCGCATAACTCATCTGCCTGCTCTGAGCTGTTCTCATGTGCTTCTGAATCAACTGAACATTTTCTGCCATCTATTCTACCAATTCTGGTCCCATCAGCTTCCTTTCACCCACTTCATCCCAAAATGATGGTGTTCGACACTGCTTCCCATATAATGCCTCAAATGGTTCCATCTGTATACTGGAATTAAAGCTATTATTATAAGAAAACTCCACCAAAGAAATATGTTGGTCCCAACTTCCCTGATAATCCATCGAACAGGCTCGTAGCATATCCTCCAAGATCTTAATTGTTCATTAGGACTGCCCATCTGATTGAGGATGAAAAGATGTACTAAAATTTAATTCAGTACCCAACGACTTCTGAAGGCCTTTCCAAAAGTTAGATGTGAACCTGGGATCACGAGCAGATACAATGGAGAGGGGAACTCCATGTAACCTAACTATCTCTTTAAGATACAAACGGGAATGTTGATCTAGGGAAAAAGTATCTCGTATAGAAAGGAAATGAGCAGACTTGGTCAAGCGATCAACAATAACCCAGATTGCATTATTACCTCGAGATGTCTTCGGTAATCCCAAAACAATGTCCATGGATATATTCTCACATTTCCACTCTGGCACTGGTAAAGACTGAAGCATCCCTTTCGGTATCTACCGCTCTGCTTTAACCTGTTGACATGTCAAACACTTCACGGTAAAATTAGCAATATCTCTTTTCATTCCATCCCACCAGTAATACTCCCGATAATCTCTATACATCTTAGTACTGCCCTAATGAACTGAAAACGGAGAACTATGAGCTTCACATAACAACTATCTCTTCAACTGTGAATCACAAGGCACACATAATCTCTTCCCAAACCACAAAACACAATCAAAAACTTATTCAAGAACTCATGGAAAATTATATTCATAAGGTCCATGAATACAGTAGGTGCATTGGTTAACCCAAAAGGAATAACTACAAATTAATAACGTCTATATCTAGTACGAAACGCAATCTTCGGAATGTCTGCTTCTTTTACTTTCAACTGATAGTACCCCCGACCTCAAGTCAATATTCGAAAAATACTGAGCTCCCTGGAGATGATACCACTTCATTCGATGGCCCAACATCTGCTGAAGTTGTTGCAAAGGATTTCACCACCCCTTTCAGCTTGTAGTCTGGCTGCATTCCCCCAGCTGAGTTCTTCGTTGGACACTCGTTTGCATAATGACCCATTTCATTACACTTAAAACATCTTACCGTTGGCTTTTCATTGCCTGCTTGATCATCTTCCTTACAGTTACGAGCAATATGACCAGACTTACCACACTGAAATCACTTACCAGACTTGGATAAACATTCTCCAGGAGGCATTTTACCACACTTCTCACATGATGGATATTTGGTTTTCTTACCTCCTTGCTTATTTGATGAATTCTTCCCTTTTTCCTGCCAACTAGACCTCTTATTATGTTGTTTTTTATAGAACACCTAATCATCGGCAAACACCATTTCCACCTTCTACGCACATCGAACAAGTTTTTCATAACTTTTGAACTCACAAGAAGCTAAAGCCCTTCGATAATTTGGATTTAACCCTGAGTAAAAACGGTTTATTTTACTATCATGATCTCATGTGAAGTTCAGAGCATACCTTCCCAATCGAGTGAACTTCGATTCATAAGCAGCCACTAAATCATCCTCCTGCCTCAATTCTAGGAACTGTTTTTCCATCCTAAGATGAACCACCTTAGGAAAATATTTCTCAAGAAACATACCGTTGAATTCGTCCCAGTGAAGATCCTCAATACCATCACTATCCCTGATATTTTTCACCATTGACCACCACTGATCAGCTTCACCTTCAAAATGGTAAACAACAAGACTATCCTTTTGATGTTCTGAACACCCCATGACATCAAAAATCATCTCCAGTGCTTTAGTCCACCCTTCAGCTTGCACAGGGTCTGATGATCCTCTAAATGATGGGGGATTTTGCCTCATGAAATATTCCACCACTGACATGTTCCTCTGCAGTTGATCTGGCTGATCTCGTGCATGGATACCACCACCATTTATAGCCTGAGTCAACTGTGCCATCACTGCAACAAACAGTTCAGTTCTGATTCTGACCATCTCAGGTTGCTGATTTGGAAGGTTGTCTTCCTCCTGATGTCGTCCCAACATAGTTGCTTTGTTTCCTCTGCGGAAAACCATTCTGAACACAGAAATATCTTAGACGAAGCAACATGGTAATCCGTAAATGCTATATCATTTCAATCATATTATAATTTATCACTTTTCTAACTCCTAAATTTGTCTAAACCATACTTTGATACCAACTATAAGGCCCCGGCCTTAAACCTTAATTAATATTGAATTAAATGAATACTTCACATTGAGGATCTTTTCAGGTTTAGAGTTTTAGAGTCTTAGAACATAACTATTTCATCTCAAAATATTACAAAGTAGTCACTTCTACTAAGTTTCCATAATAAAAAAACTCTTAAAAGAAACATGTCTACTTCCATGTTTCATATAGCATGACATTACCTTGATCCCATCCTTGAACTTATTCCACATTAAGTCCTGTGAAAAACATTTCAAAAAAACATGGGGTGAGCATAAAAATCTCAGTAAGGGATACACAATGAATGAAAACTGTTAGTTTTTCAAACATCAAGTAAACCATGTATACTCTATCAAAGTAATACCTTCACCTTCATGAAGTAGTAAAAACTCTTCACTGAATAAAGTATCATTACATACCTTTTTGTAACCAAAGGATTACCATAAAACCCATATAAAGAACACATAACATATATAAAGGTAACTTGGTACATAAACATACTTAAGTGGAATAACCATACGGTCGACTTCCACACATATCACTTAATGGAATAGCCATACGGCCAATTTCCATACATACTTAATGGAATAGCCATACGGACAACTTCCATACCCAATGCATTGGAGGTTATAACGTAACCACTCATCCTGGTATTCATGGCACCACCCGTCATATGGTTTATCACGTAACCACCCGTCAAATGTCTAAGTACCAATATAAAATCATAAAACATAAAACCAATATAAAGGAATGATAACATTTCCACATTTCAATCACAATATATCATAATAGAATCCTTTATCAAAACCATTTTCAATACCAAAATAAATAAAAGATTATATGGTATTTATTTCATTTTAAAAACATAAAGGCTTGTCGAGGAATCCAAAGACCAAATAATACTCGCGGCGGCGGAAAAGGTCGTTGTCACTGCGTACGTTAAAAAAAGCATTCCTTTTTGTCGTTTAATAAATCGCTTCGTAGAAAAAGATTACTTTTGTATAAAAGTAAAAGTCAAAGTGGTTTATACACTATATTAAATAATGTTGTGTATAAAGTGAAATATGCCTCAATGAAAGGAGATTGAGACGAAGTCCCTTACCTCGGGTCCGACTTGACTCGATCGTTCTTTAACGTCCTGAATAATAAACTTGAGTTAATTTATACTTGATTAAGAACCTTTTTAAAGTTCATTATTCCTTTTATATCACTTATTTCCAAGTTATAAACATTATGTAACAATTTAAGTTAATAATGTTTGTTTTTTCAATATTTGGTTCTTAAGTCGAAAGTGGACTTCTTACAATTACATGTTGTTCGTGTGGTCAAAGGATCATTATATCCAGAATGACATTCCTGATTTTGATATCATATATATTATATATATCCAGAATATACATGTATTTATTATATTACATAATCATTTAGAGGTAAGAAATGAAATGCACCGTTCATGGAGACGGTAATCCGTACGTACGCATGAACGCTACTTTCATTTCTTTGTCATATTAATGGAATTAAAACTAAATGAGAGGTATGTATATTTTAAATCCAGAATTATATTCATCATTTAGATATATCATTCGTTATATATATCCATTATATACATGTACTTTTAATAGTACATTACATTTGGGGATAAGAAATGAAATGCACCGTTCATGGAGACGGTAAGCCGTACGTACGCATGAACGCTACATTCATTTCTATATCATACTATAATGGAAAGAAATAATAATGATATAGAGGTATATTATAATTCCAGTATAACATCATATATAATAACTTCAAATCTATCCTTTACACATCCCACATAGGGCATTAACGAATCACATCACTTTGAGGGGGCGGTAGTCCGCACTTCCTTAAATGAAGATATCGTGTTTTACCCATAATGGAAACCATAAAGGTATGCCCAAAATGAAAAATACAGAAGCTTAAAGAAAACATAAACATATTATATATCATATATGAATATAGTGTCATCTTAATGTCCACCTTGAAGGTGTTAAATGAGTATTGAACAATCATCGTTTCGGGAGGCAGAATTTCTCCATGCACAGAAACCCTATGTTCTTTAACCATTTGCTGTAGTTGTGTGAGAGTGTAGCTAGAATAAATCTTATAAAAAAATCCTAGTATATTGAAGATACTAGTGTTGTTACAAAAGAAGTAAATAAAAAGATTTTAGGGGGTTGTAGAAGCAAAATAAAACAAATGAACAAGAGAGAATGAGTTTCCTTTAAAAGTGTAACTCCTTTTGATTTGAGCCTAAAGGCTTCATTTGAAAGGATTATGCATAAATGGATTCCTCTAGGATGAGGAGAGGGATGTGGAGAGAGTAAATGGGCAGGGTTTGGCCGAGCCAAAGGCTTGAGGAGTGTGTGTAAGGTGGTAGAGGTGGGGGCCTTTTATAAGAGGAGAGGAGGGGCACTTTTGGAAAGTAAAGAAATATTACTTTATTTGAAAATGTGTTTCGGTTTTGAAAGGTCCCACATTGAAATAATTCGTGTAGAAGGTGATAGGGGTTAGAAATCCACCCATCCAATAATTTTTGGACATGTGTAGTTCATAGATTTTACATTATCTTTCCTTTTTATTTAAATCGTCAAATAATGATGTCATCGCTTCATCATTATTATGTCATAAATAATTTAATTTATTTAATGTCTAAAAATTATAAAAAAATACAATTATGTATTAAATATTTTTAGCTTTCCAATGAATATTTATAATCAAAACTATGACTTGTATAACCCCATTTAAAAATTGTTTTAGTAAAACATATCATGTTTGTGCCATTTTTTACATTAACATTAAATAAAAGGTATTTGTGTCATTTTCCAACCAAAGTGGCTCCATGGGGTCCCCAAGTTGACCCATGGCTTTTCTGGGTCTGCCATGACACATCCAATGAGGGTAGGACATGTTTCTAGGTCATCTCATATTATTAAAACATTATTTTTACCTTAAACTACACTAATTACCTCTAATCGTGATTAAAAACATAATAAGTTACTATTAACCAAAAAATTATTTTAATATCATTGAACCACATTTTACTTCTTAATGACAAAAAAGTATGTCGGATTTTTGAAAATCAAAACACAATGATGGCAAAATTTCATTTAAATTGTAAAATCAGTTTTTATAAGTACCACTTAGTGGTTTCACTATTCATCAAAAATTGAAGTTTTTCAGAAAATTACCAAAAATTCACCCTAATCTATATTTGATATTATGAATTCAAAAATGAATTCTATTTTACAAAATTCAAAACATATAAGTCAAATTAATTAATTTAATAATTAATTCCCGCTGTCAGAGCAAATAGCGTGTTTTTATGAAACAATAAGTATCAAAAGATTGACACTAGTTTAAGTCCGATTTCAAAGTGAAATTATTCCCAACGACCACTATTGAATTTAATGGTAAAAATATTTTCAAATTTCTATTTAAAACCAATTAAAAAGATAATCTAATCATATAAATAAATTAGATTAAAAAGAGGTTTTGAATTAAAATACAACATTTTACACTATTCATTAAAAAAATGAACTTTATCGGAAAGGTACCAAAATTTACACAAGGTAAATTTTGATGTCCCGATTCTAAAAAAGAGTTATTTTTGGTGCAATAGAATTTATAAGATTGATCAAAACTATATTTAATGACAGTTCACCATCAAAAGGTGATAAGTGAACCCTTAGTGAAAATTATGGTATAAATGCCTAAAATTGAACTCTTTCCGTATTTTAAGCCTTTTTATTTTATTGGGTAAATGTAAATACATTTAAAAACATATATAATCATAGTTTAGTTATTTCTATCCATTTTCTGCCAGTACAATGGCAACTTGATAACTAACATTTAAAATAATATTATTTTATTACTTGTGTGCAACGTAAGTTTTCAAAGAAACTCATCGTTGCATATCGAGTACGCTATCGAACGTAGAAACCCCTTTTAATTAAAATTAATATTTAATTCATAAATATTAATATATATGAAAATTCTTTATTCTTTAATTACTTGGGATGTTACCGAAAGTATTTGGAATGATTTTTAAAAAATATTTATTAATGGTAATTTCATTTCTATATTGAATGTTATTTTAAAAATATAAATCATTTTTGGATGTTTTTTAGAAATAACTTTGAAAACATACAATAAATGAATTGAAAACCATAAAACATTTTTAAAATAATAGTTTCCTTGAAAATTTGTTTCAAATATCATTGGAAAATATTTTTTAAAATATTTTTGAAAGCATTTTTTGAATCGCGGTTTATGAATACATATGATTCCTGACTAGAGAGAGATAGTCAAATTTTACATAAATAATTATCTTAATTAAAAAAGAATAAATTAAATAGTACTAACAAATTAGGATATATATAATTGAAAAATAAGAAGGAGTCAAATTAATTCCCATGAGATATTGACCATAATATTTCATCAAATGAATCATAATAATAAATAATCTAAAAACAAATGATGAGATTGTCTCAATAAAATTATATAACATGGTAACATGAGAACATACACTTTTTTTATGAAAATGAAATTACATGATGCATAAAAATTAATGAAAATAATTATATTCCTTATACAACATTTAAAATTTAATTATATACACCTCAAAATAAATTTGGGATCATAACCAAAAATTAGTCAAAATGAAGGAATATTAAGACAAAAAGATTTTACAGATTTGGTATCTTTTGAAACAAAAAAACCCTAAACCAAAGATCAAAAAATTGATATGATAATACCTATAAATTTTTGTATCATATAAATATAATAAAAATGATAATTACATACACCCCACCAAAAAAATATTGAAGAACATAGCTTATATCTCACTGAAATAACAAGTGAGTTGAAATCCCCATACCTTGTATCTTGGATCTCATCATTCTTGTTCAATACAAAATATATATTTAATATAAATTTATTATAAATATTTTAATGAAAAAAATAATTATATTTAGGACAATATATGGTTGTGTTATGGTGTTATATTACCCTCTTTTTAACCATCCTATGTTAGGGTTTCACTTCTGATAATATACACTTTGTTCATCACATGTGTCTTAATTTGTTATATCATTGGTCCTTATAATTATATTATGACTATATAATTAAAACAAATATATAAATAATTTTTTTATAAATTATATGTGTGTTATACTAATCTATATAATATACGATTACAAAATGGAATATAGCATTTATGGAGACGGTATGTCATGGGTACGCAAGAAGGACGTTTTTTAATTTTCAAATTGAAATAAATAATGTTAATCAAATATAAATATCTATATATCATTATTAAATTGTAATTATTATATAATATATAAAATATATTTTCACTAAAACCATCCTTAATATGTTCCTTGTAGTGTGTGAATGAATCACATCACTTTGAGGGGGAGGTAGTCCACAATTCCTCAAATGAAATTATCATATTAACAACAAATTTAATGTAAAAATATATGTTTTGTAAAAGGAATATAAGAGATAAAATTAATAATAAATATAATATATTAAATATATAAATATATTTATAAGAATATTGTACACTATGAGAGGCAGTAAGGAATATTGAACAGTCGTCCTTGAGGGATGAGTTAGCTAGAAACGTGTATAATATGTTTTTTACCCATTAGATGAAGGTCTGTGTAAGTGTAGGATGAAAACATAGAGTAAATAATCAATGTATATGGAGTAAACTGGAGTTTATATACAATAATGGAATAAATATTTTATAGGGGTGGAGAATGAAAACAAAATAAAGGACTTGATAGAAGGTGTTACATCTTAATCGGGTAAATCCTTTTGGTTTGATACAAAAGGTATTCTTGGATTTACTTTTACCCAAGTGATTTATTCTATTAGGAATGTTGGGATTTTGTAATGTAAATTGGGATGTTATTATTTGAACATAGGAGGTCTGAGAGGAGTGAATAAGTTTGTGTGGTGGTGGCCTTTTATACGGAAGGAAAAGGCCTCACTTGGAATTTTAGAAAACAAGTGAGGTGTATATAGGTTATTACCAAATAAAAGTCATAAAAAAACATTAAACAATAATAAATGATCTATTTCATAATAATGGCCATTAAATGGGTGTTGAATAAGTTACTAGCTCATTTGGTCACTTAAGTTTAATGTTTTGTCCCCAATTAAGCTTAATTTGACATTAATCGTTGTGATTAAATGTAATCACTTTTATTAATATTATTGGTAAAAAATTCATTTGATATTAGTAGACTCAAAATATTATACAAATTAAAATGGTGTTTGTATTTTTTTGTAATTTAATTTACAAAAGTTACAAAATTAAGATTATTGTTAATCTTGTAGATTGGGCGAAATAACAGGTATTTCAAATATAAAAATTATTAGAAGTTTATTATATTTAAATATTAAATTTCAATGTATACTTGTTTATAATGAACTAAATTATATTAACATATGTATAATTTATCTAATGTTACCTTAAAATAAATTTAAAATCTAATTTATCTATAATAATTATTTAAATGAAAAGGATGTTATTTACTAAAATAAATTATTTTTCACTATTCATAAAAATTGATGTTTCTCAGGGAAATACCAAAAAATTAAACCTAAGATAATTTCAGAATAATAAATTAAAAAATTGAATATTATTTTATCAAATTAAGATTCATAATATTTTCAAAATAAATTTTTATTATTTTTCATGGAAGCACATTAAAAGTAGTTCATTCGAGAAAAAACTATTTTCAAACATAAAAGGAATTTACAAAAATCATATATTTTGTTATCAATAAGTTTTATTTATATAAATAATTATTCAAAATATGTTAAAAGTATTTATTACTTTTCATATTATTATGTTTAACGCGTATGTTATAATTATCTTGTTTATAAATTTATTACAATAAAATGTTGTTTCATAGAAACATCATTGATTCATGTAAAATATAACAGATCGATGATCCGTATAATGTACACCAAGTTAGATTTATGTGAATAGATTGTTTCACATAGTTTATTGTATTAAATAATTGAAAAGTTGATTTATTTGAAAAAAATGTCCATAAAAATTTAGGGTGTCACATTTTAACCCATTAAAATTAATTTTTACTTTGAAATTCATCACTAGGTGATGAGTGTATAGTGTTAAATGTGCTCATAAGGGACTATGTGACTTAAGGGTTCCTTCTATAACAACCTTCATCTCTCTAATCTCAGGTCAGTTCTAGTCCTCTCTTTGGTGCGTTAGATCAGTGCCCTCATGGAGTGTGGTCTCTTCTAGTGGTAGCGATGTGTGGGATTGTTCTTTTTGGAAAACAACATAGGTTTCAAGACTTTTTTCATCATAACCATCGTGTTGGATAGGGATTCCATGGTGGAACGATGTTGGTTTAGGGTTCTTGTTTCAGATGAAGTGGCATGGGGGTCATCACTACATTTTCTGCCTGCTGTGAGATTGTTGGGAGGATCTGGTCTTCGTGTGCAGCATTGAAGGAAGTGCTGGGGTCTACGGTTGACTTGAGGTGAGTAATTATTCTGTCTAAATATGAATTGGGAGGTTGTATCTTTGGTTTTGGATTGTTGAGTTCAATATTTTCTACATTCATGGTTTTGTTGGTTCTTGAGTTTTGGTTTGGGGGATCTGCATTTTTTGTTCGTATTTTCTTTTTGCAATGAATTCTGGCATTTCGGTGCATATTGGTTTTGAGTTTATTTGATGATCATAGTTGTAGTGATGTTGTGAAGTTGTGAATCATTGTGTGGTTCTCAAACCTCTTGAATGTTGGGTTGTTCTGTGGGTATGTAAATGAAATGCATGACCTACAAATATAGTAATGAATGTTTGGGGTTTTACAAATAAAGTCCATACTTGTCCATTTTTAGTGTTTTTCATTATTGTGTTGAATTCTTGGTTATGGTGGATCTTCTGGTTGAATGTGTAGAATCTGTGGAATATAATTTTGGTATTGTGTATCCTTGGGTGTCTGCTGGTTTGAGGTTTGTGGGTGTCTGCATCTGTCTCACAAGGTGTTGCTCTAGATTGTGTTTGGAGTAGAGGGTTTCTCTTAGTCTTCACTACAGATTTGGATTTTGGAGAGGGTATGGCTTTTCCATCGGTTCCAGGCTATTCATTCAAGCAGGAGAAAATTTTCTAATTGTGAGGAGTATGAGATGGCTAAAATTATTGTTTTTGAACTATTTAGGGGATCTTCAGTGATAGCTTGGTGTTGTTTGGAATAAAACATTTCTTCCATGGTGATCTGTTTTTATGTCATGATGTCTTGTATGGTTTCTCAGTTTTTTCCACAAAAGAGTTTGAATAATAAAATTTTAATTTTCAGACATTCATCACTCAGGTAAAAACTAGTGAGGATACTTCTGCTTCATCTGATCCTTATATTCCCACATATCTTCCTCTAACTCATGACTTATATAGAAAACGTTAACCAATTTATTGGTCTTTATTCATTAAACCTTCTTTATATGGAACAAAATGTTAATATGTATCTCATCATAAGAAAGATCATGGTCTGGTGGTATGACCTCTGAGTGTAGTACATGTGAAGGGTTGTGTAGGTAATTCCTCAGGATAGATTCATGGAACATATCATGGAGTTGAGATATATTTGTAGTAATATTAATGTGATAAGATATCATCTCGATACTATCCAAAATCTCAAAGGGATCGATATACCCAGAGCATGGTTTCCCTTTCTTTCTGAATATCATAACCTTCTTCTAGGGTGAGATTTGTAGAAACACATTTTGGAAAAATTTAAATTCTAGATCGCATTGATGGTTATTCGTGAAACTTTTCTTCCTACATTAAGCTTCTTTAATAAGTTGTCATGTGGTTCGAACATTCCTGACCATTTCATCAGTAATCATAGGTCCCAATATATTTATTTCTAAAACAACATCCCAACTAATTTTATATCTTCATTTCTTCCCATAAAAGGGCTTCATAAGGTGACATCTGAATTCATGAGTGAAAACTGTTGATATAAGAAAACACGATGAGAGGAAGACATTTATCCCAACCACATTTTAATTCCTAAGACTAAGATACCAACATATCCTCTAGTGTTTGAATTGTTATTTTATACTATCTATCCTTCTAAGGATGATAATCTATACTGAAACTCAATTCTGGATCGAGTGCTTACTAAAGACATCTCCATAGCATTAATGTAATCCTAGGATCCTGAACTGATATAATAGAATATTTTACTCCATTAAACCATACAACTTCCTTAATGTATATCCTGGAAATATGATTTAGAGAGAAGTCTTGTCCAATAGTGATGATGTTTGATAACATATTAAGGTGATCAACTACCATCGATATAGCATTAAACCATGTAGAGTTTTTGGGTAGTCCCATGACAAAAACCATAGTGATTTTATGCCATTTATATTATGGTATAGGTAATAGACCCAGCATCCCCTTTTCATTTTGTCTTTCATTCTTAACTTGTTGGAATACCAAGCACTTATATACAAAATATGTGATATCTCATTTCATTCCATCCCACATGAAGTATTATTTCAAGTACATATACATCATTGTACTTTTATGATGAATAAAAAATAGTGAACTTTGAGATTTCTAAAATAGATCCTTCTTCAAATCTACTATAGGAGGAACACATACATGGTTTCTAAACCTTACCATTCCATCTTGATCATGGTGAAACATTGGAACATTTCTGACTTTCTTTTGCAGATCTTCATCTTCCATATAGGCATCCTTAAGCATCATATGGATAGAGGTTTGAACATTTATTTGTCAAAGAAAATATCATTCCCCTACATTCAGTATCTCTAGATACATTCATTTTAAATATAGAAATATTGGATCTTTTGTGATCCTCATCATGGATAATCTATCATGATACTTCAATATCAAACCATTGGCCACCTTGTTCACTTTCTCAAGGTGGTAATGTATTGAGAAGTCATAATCATTTATCAACACGCAACACCTTCCCTAGTTCTTGTTCAACTCCTTCTGTGTGAATATATATATTTCATACTTTTATTATCAGTATATTTATCACACTTTTCTCTACAAAATAACACCTCAATATCATAAATTCAAAAAATACCCGAAGCTAACTACAAATCATGAGTTGGGTAATTTTTCTAAGGAACATTAATCTTCCATGAGGTATTAGCGATGAACATTTTATTCTTCGTAAGAAAGAATACCAATGCCTTATTGGATGGATCTCTATATATTAAAACACCATATCCACAACATGCTAATGTATTCCAAAGTGCAATGGCTAACCATCTCATTAGTTACTTAAAATTTTCCTTATATAAATATATACAGTGGAACATGACACCCTTTCAAGTTATCATGGTCAGAGGATTAGATATTTATGATAGATTATCGACAAACCACTGAAAATATACTTATAGAGAAAAAAATATATGGATCATAGACAAAATAGTTGTTTTATACCAGCACTCAATAGCCTCATCCTTTGATGGGTTTACTAAAATGCAATCTCTAGTGATTATGTGACCCCAAAAATGAATCATTTTTAGCCAAAATTCACACTTTGTTAATTTTTCATTTGGATTCTCCTCCCTTAGGTTATTAAGTACAATTGTCTAATGATCTTCAGGCTCTTCCTTTCTCTTTTAATAGATAAGAAAATAATTTATAAACACTACCACAAATAGGTTGGGTAATCCCTAAATACTTCATTCATTAAATCTATGAAGATAACAAGGGAATTCATAATACTAAAAGGAATCATTGTATATTCATAGTTTCCATCCATTTAAAAATATTTCTTGGGTGTATCCACTTTCTTGACCCTCAATTGATGATATCTAGAATGAAGGTCAATGTTGGAAAAGTATTGAGCTCCATGAAGATAATCAAATAATTCATCAATACAATGAAGAAGATACTTATTCTTGACTGTGATCTTTTAGTACACTCGATAATCAATGCACGAATCTCATTGATCCATTTTTATTTTTTCACAAAAAGAAAAAATTGCCCCCAAGGTGACAGAATAAGCTGAATGAATCCATTATCATGGTTTTTTGGAGTTTCTTCTGCTATTTCTAAAACTCAATTTGATTCATCCTATAAGGTGTCTTGAAATTGGTGTGAAATGATGTATGAGTACTATTGTGAAATCAAATTTTCATTTTGGTGGAAGGCTATGAATCTATTATAGATATACATACAAAAAATCACAAAAAAGAGGTATATCATTGATTTTGATTTTCTTACAAATTGTTTGAGATAAGCAACTATTTGGAATGGATATTAAGACACCTACACTATATGCAATATCTACATATAGTTTGTAATTATCATCACATGGATGGATAATCATTAGAGGGTTTGAAATTTCAAAAATAACTTCCCTTCATCAAAAATTGATGTTGGATAAATATAGAGAAAGAAAATAAATGCCATAAATGGCATGAAAATCAACCAAAGAAATAATGTCATGATTTACTGGAAGCACTTTCTCACGAACTTCAACTAAAGAGGAATCATAGAATTGTGATGAAATAATTATATTATTAGGGAGTTTCACTGCTAATTTCACATATAATAATTTTGGTGGAATCATAATACCCTTATCAAATTCCATATATATGAATAAGTGGTATATCTAAAATCAAATTTGATATTATCAGATTGATAGTATATTGTAAGTGTACATTTCATCATGTCATCATCATACCCCAAATCAGAAATAGTGATTGCCAGAGATTTCCCCTTATCCCTCATCATAAGAGGTTGTTGATGTCGATCATCATCACTACCCATAGTGTTTGGGAAAAAGTTAGAATAATGTCTATTCTCAATACACTTGAGTAACTAAATCATGGGAGGTCCATTCAATTCCAATTTTCCACATTCACAATTTTATCTATTTTATTCCCATCACATCTGCAATCAAATTCTCTATGGCCTACCCTTAGACACATAAAACATTTATTGGACCCCTTAAATAAATTTTCTACAAAATTATTCCCACACATAGATCATAAAGGTAATCTCGTATTTTTATGTTTATAGTTTTCATATTTTCCTTTAAACTTTATATTAATCTTTTTATCAATACCATGATATTATTATGTGGCTCAAACCTCTATTTCACCCTTGAGTGCACCATACACAATATCCTCATAGCTAATAAAGTCTATAATGAAGCATTCATTAATCCATAAAACCATATGTTTTTCTATGTTTATTCATATACATACTCTATTTAAATTTCTCATGATGGATTTTGAAGAGTTTTTGTGTTTTTGATAGACATACCCTGAGAGTGTCTGACCAGGATTGTAGAAAGGCACGTTGTCTTATACAAGATTACACTGAGTGAGGTCTGAAACATCTTTTCGGAGTTGTTTTCCCATGGTAAATCTATTACAAATCCACATCCACTTGTAGTATCCAAACATGGAATTATTTTTTAGAAACCACTCCATTTATACTTTAGCAAAAATCCAAGACATTTTCCTTAACATTTCATTATCCTTAGCCTTATCCCAAGACATACCAATAGGTTTCATACTAAGTATTTCTCATCCTAGCCATAAAAGTTTAAATAAACCTTTTCTCTAACACCAGCTATTGAAACCATATTTTTTAATACATTAACATTACTTAATATTCTTGGAATAAATAAAACATTATATAATAAGAGACCGAAAGACTGTACTAATATAGTGCCTTTGTAAACATGAAAACAAAAACACAGATACATAATAGAGATAAATTATCTCCCATTATGTTATTATTGAATATCACCCATCTCAAACACATCAAAAATAATAAATATCTTCATAACCTGGTAAATGAAACATAAAAATTGATGAGTTAAAATTCACAGTAAGGGTAAAAAAGGAGATATGTAAAAATAATCCAAAGAATAAGTTTTTGAGAACATTGTTATTAAAATAGAATATCATACCCTCTATACCAATGGTCATTTTCATGAATCTTGGAATAAATAATAGACGTTTATAAGCTATGAATCATAAGGAAATAAAGAAAAAAATCAATAATAACAACACATTGGAATTAAACATGGAATTCTAGTTGACACGTAATCATATAATATGATTTTCTTAATGACTAATGAATCACTTCCAATACCATCATGGTAGTATAAGGTCTCTCCACATATCGTCTTGGTATTCATGGTTTACTCCCCTTGCAACATTGGTATAATAAGTTCACTCCTTATACCTTCCTTGTTGTCTTGGTTTACTCCCACAGCCATCTTTGTAGTCAATGTTCAATCCCAAGACAATCTTAGTTCATCTCATGTTATATAACTGTTTACCCAATGAATTTTAAGGATATAGGTCCCATCCATTTCATAATGAAATCATACATACATGTTCCAAAAGATCGCAAATAATCAGATAATAACCCATTAAATGAAATGGGTATTATAATCATGTAATCATATCATAACCTATATAAATATAATGGTTTCATAATTATTTCATCATTAACATAGTCCATGAAATAAAGTGAGTTTAAAAGTAATATAACAAGTGATATAGAAAGGGGTTTCATCAATATCATGCCATCAAAACATAATCAATTAAGACTAATAATATAAATGGAAACACTGAATAATTTACCCAAAAATACTCGAGTAACACAAACAGATGTCATATTAGATGGAAACTAATTTTATAATATATTTAAAAACCATTTCGTTAGGAAAAAATTCATTTTGAATTGAAAAATGTATTTTGAAAACAAAAACATTTTGAAAAATATTCTCTGTTTAAAATATTTTGGAAAACATATAATGGAATAATTAAAACCCAAAAAATGATTATAAAATAATTTTTCATTGAAACGAGGCTTCAAATATCTTTAATTAAAAAATTTTAAAAATTTTTTGAATTTTTTTAAACATGGGTTTTAAAATAAATAGAAATTATAATAGAGATATGTTGTCATATTTTACTTAATCAAATTATCTTAATTACCAAAAGTTAAAAATGGTACCAATACATGTGCATATTTTGAATAAACATAGGTTTAGGAAAATCATCGGTGATCTTGAAATAATGATCATAATATTTCATAAATGTAAGCATAAACATAAACAGTCTCAAAAAAATGATGAGATTGCCTCAATGAACTATTATAACTTGGTATCATGGGATCATACACTCCATATAAGAAAAAAATTAAATGACATGTAAAATATCTTGAAAATAAGTATAATAAAGATATATCATGTAAAATGGAAGTATATAACTCAAAAATATTTTAGGTGTTTAACAATAAATGATTCACAAAGAAATAAAATTGAGACAATACCATTTTAACAATTTGGTAACATTTAAAACATAATCCTTGTGAAAGAAAAATCATAAAATGTATATATGAATACCCATTAATTTATTACTAATATAAATAGAATATAATAATTATAATTATATTCACCACACAAAATGAATGGGTGGATAACATAGAATATATATTACAAAAATAACTAGTGAGATGAAATCCACTTACATTGTATCTTGACTCTCATAATACTAGTTCAAACAACCTGTATAATAATTATAAATTTATTATAAATGGTTTAAAAAAATTATTATATCTATTACCACATATTGTTTGATTTTGATATTATATTACATGCTTGTTAACTATCCTATGTTATGGTTTGACTTCAGATAATACACACTTTGTTCTTCACATGTGTCTTAATCTGTTATATCATGGGTCCTTATAATTATATCATGATTCCATTACATAAATAATTATATAATTAACATTTATATATATTATATTTTTATTATAATAATCTATTGAATATATAAGTACAAAATTGAATAAATCATTCTTCGAGATGGTAAGACATACGTGCACATGAATGTTGTTTCTGTTTTTTTGTATTAAAATAAACAAGGTAAATGACATATTTATACATATATATATATTTAATTACTACAATATATTTATTATATATTATATATCATATTATTTTACGAATAAATTCCTTAATTATTTCCATTTAATGGGTTAATGAATCACATCACATTAAGGGAACGGTAATCCACACTTCCTCAATTGAAATTATTCTATTATAACTAAATTGAAATTAAAAAATAAGTGTGTTATTAAAGGAATAAAAAACATAAATATTTATTAAATATAATATATGACATATATAAATAGGGTGACCATCATAATTTCAACTATAAGAGGTGGTATAGAAAATCGAACCATAATTATTTAGTGAGGTAGTAGTTCATCGTACACGTAAACAATATTTACGTTATCCATTAGAGGGATTTGTGTGTACCATTAGGTTTAACCCATATAATAACAGTATAAAAATATATTTTGGATTTTTTTTAATTATAAAATTACTAAAAAATGATATTGGAGGGGTGTAGAATTAAAATGAAATAAAATACATGCGAGAGATATTTCCTCTTAATCCGGTAACTCATTTTGGTTTGTTCCAAAAGGATTTCTTAGATTCACTTATTCCCAATGGATTTCATAAATGAGGAAGGGATGTATTTTGGAAATTAAATTTTATAGATATTGTCCAAACGTAATTATATTCTTATGTGTGATGAAGTGGGAGAGGTGGTGGCATTTTAAAAGGAAAGAAAAGGACTCACTTGAAATTTTAAAAACAAGTTAGGTGTACACATGTTTTTACATTAAAATGTCATTAAAAACATACCTAAATCATTAATGGGTGCATTATGGACTAATAATGTCTATAAAATGGGTTTTGGATAATTCGATTGGTCATTTGTTCCCCTAAGATTAATGTTAATTTCTAATTAAACATAGTTTGACCTTAATCAATGTGATTAACTTTATAATGTTTACTATTATTATTTGTAAAAAATAGTTTATATTATTAAATGTAAATATTATATTAATTGAAATTGTGTATGTTGGTTTTTAGAAATTCAATTCATAGAAGAAGAAAGATTATGATTAATCCTAATCCAACAGACGGGACGAAATAACAGGTTTTTAAAAAAGAAATATATTCAAAATATTGATAGGTTATTATATTAAATATCAATATGATATTTATTATAATAATTGAAATTGTACTATTAGATATATAAATGATTTAATGTTACCATAACATAAATTTAATTTATAATTTAATATTTAAAATTATTTTAACCAAAAGGCATGTGTTAACTAAAATACAGTATTTTTCACGACTCATTAAAAATGGTGTTTTCTTCAAAAAATCAAAAACAATAACCCAAAGATAATTTCATATTTATAAATAAAAAATTAATATTTTTTATCAAATGATTTTTATAATTTTTCCTAAAATCAATTTTAATTATTTTTCATAGAAGGACATTAAGTGCAGTTTATTTAAGAAAATGATATTTTTAAACATTAAATGACTTTAAAAATAATCTAATTTATTATAAATATGGTTTATTGATATAAAAAATTATAAAGTATTTTTAAAAAGTAGTTATTACTATTCATATTAATATGTTTAGTGGTTTTGTTATAATTATCTCATTTAGATAGTTATGAAAATAAAATAATGTTTTATAGAAAAATGATTGTTGTGTGTAATGTACACCAAGTCAATATTCAATGTAAAATATGACATGTTCATTCCATGTGAATGAAATGTTTGACTTAATATATTAAAATTAGTTAATTAAATTTAAATTTATTCTAAAAAATATCCTATAAAAACGTGGGGTGTTACATTCTCTCACTATGATATATTTTTCATAGTTATTGGCTAAGGTGTTAAAGTGGTTATCCTGATAGAATATTTCCTTAGTAGGATGGTATTTTGATACATATATGAAGTTTATGGTTGTTACCACACCCCTATTAATGTGTTTTATGGAATCACATCATGGAGATACCAACTGTGATACACTATGTACATAGATATCCACTAGACTTGATCCTGAATGATTTTCTAAATGTGGGGAAAATGTTATTCTTTTTAGTGGATGGATGATGGTACCATTGATGTTGTTGGAGGATGTGATAATGGAGTTTCTTAAATACACTTTGGTAGTACATACATGCATGGATAAATAAGTATTAAGACCATAGATGTTTGTTTTGGTGGCTTGACTTGAATAGACGTTTTATAGGGATCATATCACAATGCCCCAATTTTGAGTTAGTGGAGTCTTAGCGCAATGTTCTAATTGTTTTAACTCAACCCCCAATTGAATATACAGTGGAAGTAGGATGGAATATAAATACACTTTATGATGGGTTTACCACATACGTCTAGGGGACATGATCCCATTTAGGTGATTGTAGATGGACTCACTAGGTTGAACCACTACCTGGCCTTTTGAGAGATGATTTTACATGAGAGCTTAGTACACCTCTAGGTGAAATATATATACCAAATCCTTATAGATTTCTCTATGATAATTCAGAAATATGATGTTGGTTTTACATCATGATTTTGGTGAGTATTATAAAAGGCCATTAAGACTCAGTGGAATTTATACAAATCATTTAGCCCCCAGACTGATGGCCAAATTGAGTAGAAATTTTAGATATCATCAGAAATTTTAAGAGAATCCATGTTGGGTTTTGGTTGTATATGGGAGGAGAAACTACCTCTAGTGGAGATGGATTACAACAATAGATATTATCCCACCAGTGGTATGGTACCATTTGAGGCTTTGTATATGTGACCTTGTAGATCACCCATTTGTTAGACTAATATTGCACTATTATAACTCATGGTCCCAGAGTTTGTATGAGCTAGGATATAGAAGGTCAAAATAACCCAGGACTGGTTGTGGACTGCACAGAGTTGTCATAGGTACTATTTGAACCAACACTATAGGCCCTTATATTTCAAGAAATGATACATTGTGTTTCGATGGGTCTCACCTTGATATGTATTACGGTGATTTGGATTGGGAAGTTGGCTATCTCCAATATTCATTAGGCCTATCTAGATACTCAATAAAGTATTAATGGGTTTGTACCAATGAGATATACCACTATAGTTTTATTAGGAACTCATCCTCCTCTATGTGTCATAGTGGAGGATGAATGTGCAAGACTTGTCACATGTTTATCAACTGGGGCGAGATAACCATTGAGGATTGATATAACATTCATGACTACCTAGTGGAGATTGAATATTAGAAGGAGAGTATCCTTCTTGGATGATAAATATCATTAGTGTGTGTTAGGTGGTAGTGCATGAATTTTCATGAGAGCCCTTGGGAGTGGGATACCCAAATGTGATCCAAGTACCATCATAATTTATAGTAGGTTTTTCTATTTTAGGTTTAAATTTCCCTATGGAAGGAATAATATAATGAATTTCATTTTCCAATATATTTCATTATAATATCATGTGGATAACATTCAGATCCAGCTGACAATACAACATGACATTCCAAGGACCGATGTGCCTGAAATTTATTTTTGAAATATATTAAAATTAATAATATCACACAAGTGAATTTTTCATATAATTTTGGAATAAAAATTGTATAGAGGTTTAGATTAGAAATAAAAGGGCCCTGTTGATTTATGATCAAGAGTTTTACCGTATTCCCATCATAACCACTGTTGTCACTTGGGGTTTATGAAAATTATTTCACGGGTCTAGATAATAAAATTAATTAATTAAATTTTGGTGATTTTAATTTATTAGATGTTGAAACCTAATTACTCTATTTAAATATAATAATACTAAAAACCTAGTTTTAGCCGAATTTCCAAGGGATTTAGAGGAACTATTATAGAGGATCCATTAGAAGATCATTGGAAGACGACATAAGATCATTTCAAATCAAGGAATGTACACAAAAATATTTTATAGACCTCACCAATAATGGTGACACAAAACTATTATTAATTAGTTATTGGTCCAAACTACATATAGGATTTCATTTATTTGTGATTTTATCTAAATCATTCTCTTTTTTTAAATATGAATAAATTCCATGAAAAATAATTTATTCACACACCAACAATTGATTTATTTACAGTTGATTATATTTTTTATTTATATTTTATTCCACATTCATCTAAATATACATAAACAGATCGAAAAATAATGAAAATAGGATATTTATTATTCATTATTTGGAGTATTTTATGGATCCCCATCCCATTTCTTCATACGATCAACATTTTTATTTTGTGGAAAACTGTTTGATTAATACCTTCAATATGATAGTTCCACAACCTCTCTTTAGAGAAAAAGGATCAATAACAATAGTGCAGTTTTCAATCAATGGCTTAATTTAGGTGCAATAATGAAAGAGAATCAATTAAGGTTTATTGGAAAGTATTTGTTATTTCAGTTCATCATATATTAGATGGTCCATGTTGGAATTTCACAAGTGTTTTCCAATCCCAGAATCTTGATATCTGAAGATGGGAAGGGTGACTAACCCCAAATCAACAATTTATAATGAGTCAAATGAATATAGAAACATGGTGGATGATAAGGATGAGGAATGAGGGATATTTTGAAATATCATGTTACAAATCATGTAATCTATAGTTATACTCTATGTGTGACCCCCCTATGATGCCTAGGCCATCTATGTAGATAAAAATATCAGATGTTTTCTACCCCAATAACATTCCATGTTACTCATTCTGGGAAGCACAACATGTTGATCGGGGGATATTGAATCATAGGCATGCTAAAGTACATGGACATGACCAAAGTACATAGACATGGTCTAGGGAACATGATCACGACCAGGAAGCACGAGAAGAGTTCCAACCAATATCAACATGTAGTTTAATATTCCTACACACTCTGTATATGGATATTTTCATGCCATGTGATATAGCACCACAAAAAAAGAGTAGGGGTTGGTTGAAAACATATTATACACCTATTTCATGTTATTTACCCTATTTTAGGCTATTTTTAGCCCCTTATTTCTTCAATTTGGAAAAATATCAATAGAGTGTGTTCCGTTATTCCATCCCCTCGAGGGTATAGTGATCCATTATATCCAAATATCTATATTGTGACCCCCTTTGGATATCAAATATCATATAAAGTTTGTGTACCCCTATACGAAGATATAGTTTGGTCCTCAATTATTTATTCATGTAACCTATGTTGCATATTTAGAAGGGTGTGACCTTATTATGTTGGGAATTGATGTTCTATCTATCCATCCATTTTAGTATGGATTGGGTATTATTTCTTTTAAGTCCCCTGTATAGATGTTTGATCCAAATTGTATTTCAAGTGTCCCTTAGAGGTCTTGGGTTTTTTTCCCGATCTGATTATCTCTGTATTTTGAGATAGGTGTGATTACTTAGGTGGGGTACATGGATGATAAAATATGGAGTGTATATGATGATAAACTAGAATGTGGAGTTGTTTTATATGATGTAGAATTCGATTTAGTAGAATCATATTAATGGAAGATATTTTGTGACCACCTGGAGGCGTGGTCGCCTACCTGGTAATATTTGGGATTTTTATGCATTGATTGTTGTATCATTGTTATGAAATTACAATTCTCAATTATTCCACATTAGTGTTTTCGTGGTGAATTTCTATGTATTGTTAAACTTAGTAATTCATGGGATCTTCTAGAAAATTTTATGTATTTGAAATAATACCATCCATATGATAGTGTTATGGGAGGATAGGGAGTTGGTGGATCATAGCCTGATTAAGATAGACCAATGTGATTTTTAGGTGGTTTTATTCGATATTAATCATCTTATTTTGATAAGGTTGGACCATATCTATATTTTTTAGGATTGTGTTTGGCCACCTTATCACATTCAATATGTTAATGTTGTACTCTGATTGAGGGATCTAAGATTTATGCATGAATTAGGTTCAATAGATTTAAATTATTTAGTTTTACTGCTTTGGATATGTGTTTATCTATAAAAGAACATTCTGTCAATATCTCCCTTTTTATTGATATTCCCTCTTGGTGATCTTGACCAAAACATTACCTATCAGAGGAATGCATATGGTAGTCATGGATTGGTCCCTATTAGGACAGGTCATGAAATTGATATTTTGGGATTACATTATGTGACCATAATCTAATTAATCATGAACTAAGTTGTATTAAAAATACGGGTTGTCATAGAATGTTTCATCAAATTCGTACTTGAAGGAAAAATCAACATGTAACTATATTGGATCAATACATGATGAATCCAAATAAATATATATATATATATAATTTGAGTAGAATGTGTCTTGAATTCATCATGAAAATTTAATTGGTTCTCATCAGTAACTCATTCAATAAATATTCAAGATGTTTCTAGAGCTCCATGTGTTCCTTATCTGGTGAAACATAATTTTCATCATCTTAATCCAAGGTATCCTATGAGAGGGATGAACAATCTATATGTAAATAGGAACATGTAATCCTAAATTAAATTTTAGTGATTTCAAAAATGTACTATGATCTAGAAAGTATTATCTCTATTAGATGGTTTGGATTTAATTACTTTAATTTTGGAAAGTACCACTTTGAGATGTGTGGAATTATATGTAAGCATATCATTTTTTTCTTCCAATATTTCTCCAATCTACATCATATGTATGGATTTCTATTCTTCAAAAGATACAAATAGATACAAATGGTATGATTCATCTTCATTAAATATGCATAGATCATGTTATTTTTCATCTTGTTTATATTAACCTCAAAATTAATCCAAATTTTTATAATTTCACATATATAAATCAGTAGGAAAATATTAGTCATGAATCTACTCTAGAAATGGGTGAGAGAGGTGTGTTATGTATTTATGTACTTCCCTCTTTACCTCCATTGGTTCTTCGATTTGAAACATTAGTTTGGATTATTCTTCCACCATTAGCTCTGGTTTATTATACAATGGAGTCTCTTCAGTAACATGGTTATATTAATTTAACCATATATGTTTTTGTATATGGTATATACGTACTATATAAGACATTTAAACTAGGCTCCATCTAAAGTACGGAATTATTCTTTCATTTTCCTCTATATAATTTTTTCAAAAATGTTGTCGTGAAATAAATAAACATGATTTCTTATTTATAACATTCTTAATAAAATTTTGGGAATGACACATGTTTTCCAATTAATTACCTTTCCAATATTTAATATACATGGTATTTAAGGGTCTCATTTAGGCCATGGATGACCTCTCTAAATTATTCAATGAAATTTTTTATGAGCTCTCATGTTCTATTTATTAATGAAAACAACAAAATATATCCATTGAAAAGGGTGACTTGAAATTGTTTTATTTTAATTATATATTAAAAATATACAAATGTTTAGAAACATTTTCGAGAAATAGTGAGAGGAAGACCACTCATATCCCAATAAAAATGACACATTTTGACACAACTTTTGTAGGGAGATGAAAACAATACAATTATTTACCTTGTGTGTCACTATTGTTGTCCAGGGTTTTCCATATGAGGATATTTAAATATGATCAAAAACTATTCCTAAGTCACATATTATTTTATATATGAAAAATATTAAAAATGGGGTTTGAAAAATGATTAAATCAAAAAATAGAAATAAAATTGGAGATTCAATATAAAAGAATGAATGTATATTATAGAAGAATGAACATTCTCATGATAGATTCTACCATAGATAACATTATTCATCTTTATTTATATCATCTTAGTGAAAAAAAATCCATTTTATGTGTGGAAGCATTTTTCTACAATGACTGTGAATATTTATTATTCTAAACATTCTCCGTGAATTACACACATCCACTCTTATAATTTATTGAAAATTTCTATATTATAGAAGATAAACATTAAATAACTACGACATGGAATACAATCAGTGAAAAACATCCTCAAAATAACCAAATGAAAATATTAATAAAAATTGTGGTTCAATACAAGATTACTCCACCAAGATGTTACTTACGTCAATTACTCATTATCATAATAAAAATATATCATTATTAAGAGAGAGATATATATATATATAATCTAAAAGATAGAGATATAATATAATAAATTAATTTAAAATATAAAAATGGTTTATATGAAAAAAAAATAAAACAAAAATTTTAGAATATCCTAATAACTAGGATGTATCCTATACACATTAATGATACTCTGTTTGTGTATAGACTATCTCACACATTTGAAGGGATAGAGAGATAAAATATACATTTTTACAGCAATCAATATTCCAAAAATATTTTTATCTATAGTTGAACATACACTATTATAAATCAATATGGATTCAGCTATTTGAATTGAATGTATCACTCATTTTAATACCTATATTATCTACTTTTGGAAAGATATAAACCCCATTACCATGATAGTGTAGTCCCAAACTTATATGTATTTACTCTAGAAATGGACATATATATTTAAATTGATCCATGATATAGAAAAGTATACATAAGAAGTTTTCATTCCATTTTTTATTCTTTATCATACAACATAGATTCAAAGTCACATAAAATACATTCCTAATTTTGTTCTAATTCTATACTATTAGATCCACCCTGGGGAACGCAACCATGAGTGTATGCATCATAATTTCATGGATCCTCCATGCTTGAAAGAACCGCGAGCACAATATTTTACATGTTTTTCAATAGATTTAGGATTGTTTTTTAACTGTTTTCTCTTTTTGTTCATGGAATAACTAGCCATGAAATTGGAGTCCTTGTTTTCTATCATGCAAACAAAACACATAATAATGGATTCTTTCCACAAAACGTAATGACCAAAACAATTCTGTACTGATTCTAAATCAGAATCAAACATTTCATAGCCAATCCTGTATTAGCTTTAGATATATATTTTGATCCATATGGACCTACATCACACAATAACAATATTTTTATCCATTCACATCCCTTACTAAGGACTAGTAATCTTCAAAATAAATATTCATGGAATCACCCATTCTTCATGATTTCATACATGTTGCTAATAAGAATTACTAATGGTAAACACTAGTGGTAATGAGAATTTTAAGCATTAGTAATGGAATAATTGACAGGTCACAGTGGAGTTATAGCCTGTTCAGGTGTAATGATGTGGTGGAGTGATATATTTGAGTTAGGGAGACATGATCACAATAAATGTTCCATCATTTGAAAAATCATGAATATTTCATCATTTTTCTTCATCCTACAACTAATTTCTAACTCATGAGGCCACATCCTTATCATATTTTATTCCCCATAGCTAATATACTTTCTGTGGTGAATGGTTCCCACAACTGGTGATCTAACTATTCATGGTCCCTTAATTACATAAATAGTCCCAATGTGATTTTACCCCCTATGAATGCCTCTATTTCGAATCACTAAACCCTATTGCGTCTATAGAACCATCTAATTCTCATTGTATCATTTTATGATTTGAAAATTTATGAAATTTTTTCCAAAATTAATATATAATAACTTAGTCAAAAATCATTTACACTCAACATTTATGTTTTAGAATTTAAATAATTTGTATAACATTTTCTAATTTTATTTTTAGAAATTAATATTAATAAATTTAAAATAACCATAAAATTAATAATAAATTAATTATTTTTGTATATTATTACAAACAGTTAATTTTAAAAACAATTATTCATGTAAACAATTTAGGCATCAATAAAATATGTAAAATTAATGTATTTAGTTTGAAAATACTAGCTTTTACTTCTGGAATTTTTTTATCCGTCATACATTTCCCTTAATTCAAAAATGAGTTAGTTCATGATCATACATATCTAAAACCAATATATGAATAAATTATAGTTTTTAAATGGAAATGAAATCTAATTTAAAACCAAAATCAATTAAAATATTTAATTTACTTCAATTAATTTTTCAAATACAAAAGTAAATATATACATAAAATATATTCCCAGTTCACATAAATAATGGAATTTACTAGTGTGAAATATTATAATTACCATGAAATAAAGTTAACAATTATAAAATATTTTTAAATTCCCCAACATGTAAATAGTACAATACTATGAAATTTTGTTATTCAAAGGGGAAATATAAATATGAAAAAAATATTAGGATACTATAACCTTTTAAAAATCATGAATCTTATTTAGATTTAAACTCATATTACATTAACATTTATAATTTTTTTATATCTTAATAATTCCTAGATATATTTTGTTTCTACATTACTGAATATGTATATGTATTCTTTGAAGGATATTTATATTTTCCATTTCTCATTATCAATTCCATTCAAGATTTTTATAGAATTTATTACATCATTGTTTCTCTACCTTATATATTTTTAATGTTTTTAACGTTTTTATATTGAATGAAAATGAGGATTCAGATCACATGATACTAACATAAATATCCAACAAAATTTATAAATAATGTTTTCTTATGTTAAACCATGTTGTAAAAAATTTTGAAATAGATTTTTTATGAATTTCAAAAGTTTAATGAATATTTTTTTATTCATTATATTTTTAAGATAAATTTTAAAATATTCTTGTTTTATAAATTTTTCATAATTTTTTAAATTGTTAAGGTTCATTTCCAACATTATTAAAACGTTTCTGAAATACCCATAAGGTTGGATAATATCATATTCTTAGGAGAATGGAAATATGAATAATTTTATAAAATATTCCTAATCTTGATATATTTAAATCAGCCTTCATAAGGATAAAACATTTATAGTAAATGAAAAATAAATGTATTATATTATAAATTTTAAACTTCATTAGGATCATTTTGACACTAAATAATGAATTTTTTGAAGCAATATATAGTTTAATGAAAACATTCTATTTGTTACCCTATGACATTTTATAGTTGATTATAACTTTTAATGTTGCATCCTATAGAAAACAAGAACTATGTGATGTTATCCTTGTACTACTTATTGTTGATACATAATTTCATAAAGTTTATTCCTTTCCAAAATCAAAGATAGTGAAAGACGAATAAACATTATAAGGATCACTTAACCTAGTAAATTATTTGATGAGAAAAATATGGAAATGAAATATATCACTAAGATGTTTAATATTTACTATGAGTCTAACATTCAATAACAATTCTGATGATTAGATATTCGAATGTCATTTGAGATCTACAAGAGTAAATTTAATGATGGTTAACAATAAATTGGATAATTAAAAATCCTTTACTACAGATTGAATCCTCAATCCTATATAAGATTCATCAAAATTTGATTTATTATTGAATAATAATATCATGTAAATATATTATAGTTAATTTAAATAGGAAATACTTTTTGGTAAATATCGTAGTTGAGATAGAGAAATATTTAGTGGTTGATGACTAAATTGAGTATATTTTTTGATATTCAATTATTAATTAATTTCCATAAATATAAAAGGATAAATTGATGAATAAAATTTAACCAAGGATAGAAGATTGAGAAGCTGATACTATGTGTAGAGATAGAACAATTGAATCGATGAAAAATTGAATAAAATATGATTAAAAAATAATTCATAGGTATTGATAATCTATTATGATGTATGAAATAATGATTATGGTGATATGAAATATATATTTTAAGAAGATGAATGTCTCAAGTACCATAATAAACATAAATGATTTTCAAAATTCTTGAGAAGTATGACCAAATATCATTCTACATTATTAATATTTATCATGTTTTGAAATATTAAGAAGGATATAAAATATATTATTATCATAATATCACATGGCTTCTTGATTTCAATTTTAGATGTTATTCCACAAAATAAATTGATGATATTATTTTATTATGTGTTGGATACATTTTGAATTATTCCAAATCATTGAGATCACTATAAAAATATTCAATGATGTATTCTGGCCACATATTATACTAGAATATTCAACCGCACAATAGTCATGTATGAACACTTATCCTCTCTTGTATTATCTAAAACTTTTAGTCATCATGTATTTCATAGAACATGAACAAAATTTTAAAAATATTAACTTCCCACGTTTGGACCAATCATTGTAAAAATCATTCTATTTCTATTTTTTACATTACAATTGAATATTTTATGACAAACTATTTATAGTTATTGTATAAATAAATAAATAATAACAAAAGTAAAATTTCAATAAGAAATTATAAAATTAGTATCAGTTATTCATCCCACCATAAACATGGTAAAATATATTATCTAGACCTATAAATTGTTATCAGTTATGATAGATACTCAATATATATCTATATATATATATATTATTTTATCAAATATATAATACCAGTTCATTCAATAATTTATGTGTTTTAGTATTTAATGGAAATAAAATTCAACGATGGATGAAAAAAATTATTTTATTTCTATTATCAAAATTTCAGGAAGTAATTATTGATGTTTATGTTGGATTTTCACCAATTGAATGAAATGAACATCTGAAAATTTCAAATACATTAAATATAAAGGTATATAGAAATGACATAAATTAATTCTATAATCCTTTTCAGGAAATTAATAAATCAATTTAATAGGGATCAACATATCCAAGAAAATTTTGGACAAGATTGTGATATTTTGAAAGGGAAATTTGAACATTTAGGAATCTAAATTGAAATTATGCAGGGATAAATTCAAAATAAACATATTTTATATATATTAGAAAATCTATTATTATATTACTATGATAAATTTGATTTGGATTAACAAAAATGGATTTGGTAAATCATTTAAAGTCCGTATAATTCAAAACTACAATAAAATAGTATTTCTACGGGTAAAAACTATGGAAATAGCCCCCAAAATGGTGGGTGTAGGCTAAGAACAGTAAGAACCCAGTTTTTGATGAGAAAGGCATTGGAATATTCTTGAAGATATTCCAGAGCAGCGCCTTCAGATGGTGTGCGATTCCGAGCCCCGGAGAGGCCGGAATTAAATTTTCAGTGCGTTCACACTATAAATGTTAAATAAATGAGATAACTCCTAAATGGAGTTCCAGATTAGGGATCTGAGTGTACGGATGGGTCCGGAATGGTGTGTTTACCCTAGGAGAGACATAAAACTTGTCGGCGCTGGATGTTTGGATCCCCCGCCCGCTTCTAGAACATTAAACGGATTAATTAATTAATGAATTAATTCTTTTAATGGTGAAACACTAGAATCTCTTATACGGTGGCTCATATTGGAAAAATAAGGTCACCGTTGAGTTCGGAGAGTGCCATTTACCCTAGGAGGGGTATACATTTCGCGGGCACGGGCCGTTTGTGAAAAATGGTCCCAGAGGCGTTTTCGTAATTTTTTGACCTCAGGCGCTAAGTTTAATAACTTTTGAACGGGGTCTCGGATTAAAATTCTGAGATCGCCGTTGTTCTCGGAGCGTCGTGTTTACCCCAGGGACGCCCTCCTTTTTGTCTGCTTCGGAGCAGAGTCAGGGGCGTGCTGGGCAGGGTGTTTAAGTGTTTTTATTTAAACACGCACCGCCCCCTTCTTCCTCTTTTTCTTCTTCCTCACAACCCTCCCCTCCCCTTCACCTCCGGCAAGATAGCTCCGGCGAGGCGAGCTCCGGCGATCCAACTCCGGTGAGGCAATGGCGCGGGGCGGATCGCGCGGGAAGCGTCGGGCGAAGCCCCACGAGGTAGGAGTTTTATTTTGTTTTTAAATTCCCAAATTTATTTTGAACCCGATTTATACCATCGAAGTGCCACCCGATCTTCGAACAAAGCCCATAGATTAGTAGAGCTCGATCCGAGCTTTCTGATGCAACTTTCGGATGTGAAATCGGAGCTCCGAGCCGTCTGCAGCGGTCCGACGAAGTTGGAGGTGGTTTTGCGGTTTTCGGCGGTCGGCAGGGCGGTCCGGCGAGATGGCGTGGCAGAGCGGCTCGACACTAGGTAGGCGGCGCAGCGGCTGGGGCTTCGGAAGGCGGCGGCGGGCCAGCTTCGGCAGGCGGCCGGCGGCCTGCGGCGTCGCGGTGGAGCGGGGAGCCGGCGAGAGGGCGCCGGCTGCGGGCGCCGACCAGGGGGCGTCAGGGGTCGCGGCTCGCGACCCCGCTGGGGAGACCGAGACCCGACAAAGGCGGTTCTCTGCATGGACTCGACCGGCCATGTCGGTCGGTCGGTGGAGGCGCCCGCGCGGCGCGCGGGTGAGGCAAGTAACGGGCCGCGGGGCGGCGGCCCGCGGGGTCGGCTGGGCCCGACCCAGGCGGCTGGGCCGCGGTCCCAGCGGGCCAGCCGGAGTGGGCCGGCCCGAGTAGGGCGGACCGGCCAGACCGGGCCGGTCCGGCCCGAAGGGTTTTCCCCTAACACTTTCGGACGCCCCGTATTTCGGGTTAGGGGCGTCCGTTTTGCACACCGTCTACGGCAGCGCGGAGCCTGCGTCAAGATAGAGTTTCTGAGATGTTTCAGGAATTTTTAATTCCCGAAACGAGGGGCCGCTGAGACGCGACGCGTCCTTATGTGGACGAGCGTTTTTCCGGGATTCTTGTTTTGGACGGCGCGGACGCGTCCGACATCCGTTTTGAGCGTCATCACCGGCGTTGTGACCCTGGCACTGAGGCGGAGGTTTCCATGGTGGTTTCAGGCGTTGAGGTCAAAGATGAGGTGCGGGCCCCGCGGCCCGTCTTTTGAGCTGTGTGCAGCTAGTAGAGACTTTTTCACCAGACGTCCGTTCGGGGTGTGCGAGCAGTCGTTTCTGGGTGTTTTTACAAGGGGATTGCAGTGGTGCAATCCGCCTGCCCTAATTCAGCACGATGGGGCAGGGCCCACGAGGGCCGTTTGGGCGTCGACGGTGATTTTCCATCTTTATCACCGGGCGACCGTTTTGGACAAGTGAGTAGTCCATCTTGTGTGATTTTTTGAGAGGATCACAACAGTGTGATCCATTCGTTGTGTTTCGGTACCGGGATGCGGGTCCCACATGGCACCATTTGTGTGCGGTGTGCCGAGATGCGTCTTTTTCTCCGGATATCCATTGCACTCAAGTGAGTAGTTCTTTCCACATGTTTTCCCGAGGGGATTGCAATGGTGCGATGCGTCCGACTGTTTTCAAGGCTGAGGTTCGGGATCGCGGGACGCCGTTCGGGCGTGAGGCGGTGTTGGTGACTTTTCAGTTGGGTATCCGTTGGAGGTGAGTAAGTAGTCGATCTCACGTGTTTTTTCGCGAGGATTACAACGGTGCGCTCCGTTTGGTTGTGCGGAGCCTCTTGCATGACCTTTATAAATGTGGAAATGTAAAGGTGCCCTGGTGGCGGTCCTTCTACCGTGTTTGTAGCGGACCTTTGGCGAGTGATCGCGCGCACTCTTGGGAGAGTGATGTAAGTGGTTCACAATATGTGGTTAGCCGTGCCCGAGCCTTTGAGTTGGAGATGTTACGTCACGCCATCGCGTTGACGTTGGGTGTCGTGAGCACAATAGCCTTTGGGATGGAGACATGGTATACTCTGGGAGAATACGAGAGTGCTTGGAGGTACATGTGGTTCGTACCTGAGACGTTCGTGTGCTTGGTTGGGGTTGACTTGGTGCCACACGTCGTGTGGGCCCCATGTGCGTGTCCTGTTCTGCTTGGCGTACTTGTACCTCCCGCGGCGTAGAGGGTCCCTTTTTGCTCTTTTGATTGGCTAGCAGGGTGGAGTTCATTTCCCCTGGCTTTGTGCTCTGTTGTTGGACCAGCAGGGTTGAGTGGTCTCCCCCTGGTTTCACTCGTGATGGAATGGCCGGTAGCGATGCTAGTGACACCCAGTGCTGGAGCAGACGCTGCACCTCTTTTGGGAGAGTTGTTCTGGAGTGGGGTGGTTGCACGACACCCACTCCGTGTTCGGTTGGCCAGTGTTGTACCATCCTGTAGAGATGGGTAGAGCGGTTCTGAGTTTTACCCTCCAGCGGGGCTAGGCAGTGGGTTACTCATCGACTTCCTTGGGCTTACCCTCCAGCAGGGCTGGGCAGTGGGTCGCTCACTGACAATTAGGGTTTACCCTCCAGCAGATACTGGGCAGTGGGTCACCCGACGCTATTAGGGTTCACCCTCCAATAGAGACTGGGCAGTGGGTCACCCGACGCTATTAGGGTCTACCCTCCAGCAGAGACTGGGAAGTGGGTCACCCGACGCTATTAGGGTCAACCCTCCAGCAGAGACTGGCCAGTGGTTCACCCGACGACCTCTTAGGGCCTACCCTCCAGCAGGGCTGGGCAGTGGGTCGCTCGTCGTCTAGTTCCATGTATACCCTCCAACAAGGCTAGGTAGTGGGTCGCCTGTCGACTTATTCCAGGTCTACCCTCTAACGGGGATGGGTAGTGGGTCTCCTGATGATGTAATTTGGTTTACCCTCCAGCAGGGCTGGGTAGTGGGCCGCCTGATGATGTGTTAGGGTTTACCCTCCAGTAGGGCTGGGCAGTGGGTCACCCGATATCTGATTAGGGTTTACCCTCCAGCGGGGTTGGGTAGTGGGTCGCCTAACGATGTATTAGGGTTTACCCTCCAGCAGGGCTGGGCAGTGGGTCACCTGATATTTGGTTATGAATTACCCTCCAGCGGGGCTGGGCAGTGGGACACCGGTTGGCATTCCAGACTTAGTCCTTCCGACTAGGCTAGTTTGTGGCATTCCTCCGTGATTACCAGAGCGGGACCCTTGGTTGTACGGGTCGGTGATGGAATGACTTTGGCTTTGAGGAGACCTCTCGTCTGTAGGGCAGTGATGAGGTGTGGTTTGAATTTCCATATAACTCTCAAGTATGAGGGGCGCTTTCGCCACCGAGATTTATTGTTGTGACGCGATCTAAAACTGTGCGGGCGAGTCAGTGCCGCCCAAAGCAGATAGTAACGAAGTGCGGTGATTGCGCCCCTTGGCTTGCGGTTCAGGGAAAACATGCGGGATGCTGGGCATCGATGGAGTTTCTTATGGGACTGTTGGCGACTCAGATTTCTTGGGCTGAGCCGCGGGACAGAGATCCCCTTACGACGATGTTCGGGCTTCTTGGTTGAGCAAGGGGATATGTATATACCTCGTTTCCAGTACCCACTTCTTGGGTTTGGTTACTCTCTTTCCAGGTGAGGCGAAGACACGCGGGGTATACCACGTGCTTCCCGTGTCTAGCTTCTTGTGATTGGATGAGTCTACACTCCTGCTATAGGCAGAAAAGACTCAGCGGGAAGTTCATCTTCTCACTGTTTTCAGCTCCTTATGCCTGTACGAGTCTACTTCCTTCCTTTTGTTGGGTAGACCTGGACTCTTTACTGCACTCTCTGTTGTACTCTTTTACTTCTCCCTGTTCACTCTACCGCTCACCCTTCGGTACCTCCTTTGTTGCTCCCTCGAGCCTTCGGGGTATCCTACTGAGTATTTTTATACTCACCCCTGCTTGGGCTTTTCCCGCACTTGGTGTCCCTTACAGTCAACGGACAGGTTGGTCGTGACTTCAGTGGAGCGTCGGAGCTTGGGAGCATGGACCGCGTGCGGTGGTCGTGGTCGGGTTTCAAGTGGAAGACCGGTCTGCTGTTTCTTTTCATTTACCTGTTGTTGGGTTGTGGCACTTTTTGGTTGGGCGCGTGTTTTGCCCCTTTTTCCTTTCAGCTCGTACTTTGTAATTGCAGAGGTCGATGCACTTTGTGGTATGTTTATAGCAGTTTCCCTTTTCTTTTCTTTGCTCATCTTTTCTTTTACTCTGCACTTTTTCATTGAGTGTGCTGCGTGTGTGTGTACAAGTGCTTAGGCAAAGGCCTCCACGAGTTATTGTGCCTTTGGGGCTGGTCTCCAGCCCCTGGCCTATGGAGGCGGGCTTGGGGTAGTTGCGGCTCGAGCCCGGGTAGGGTCGGGTCGTGACAAAGTGGTATCAAAGGTGGTTCGTTCCTTGGGGAGTTGTGCGGACGTCCCTAAAAGAGGAATTGGTTGGGAATTAGGTAAACCGTGGTAATGTGTCTCGAAAGCGGCTCTCAGGCCAGGGAGTCCAGTGATGGTGCGGCAGCCGACGTATCCATTCACCAGGACCTTGATAACCTGCTTGTCAACTCGGCATGCTGAGACACTTGTTGCAAGGAAAATTTGGTTTGTGCATCACATAGGACTGAGTCTTGACTGTCCTTCTTAATTCAGCTCCCCATCATTGTTTTTGTGGTATATACATATATGCTCATCTGACCGCGACACTCCTTGATAATATTCAGGATGTCTCCGCGAGGACAGCCAGCCAGGATACCATCTTTGGTTCGTGACGACAACCTGATGAGCTACGAGGCCATAGTCCAGGACCCATCGTGTGAGCCCCTTTCTCCGGGTGGGCCGGTAGCAGCACCCCCACCTGTTGAGCAGCGGGAAGTTTCAGTAGAGCAGGCTGAGATTGAGCGCAAGTTGAGTGCGCTCAATGAGTTCCAGCGGCAGAGACCGCTGAGGTTCAGTGGTGAGCCAGACCCTCAGGCAGCAGAGGTTTGGCTCGAGGCAGTGGCTCGCATTTTCAGGCTTGTGCCAACACCGAAATATCAGAGAGTGGCTTTGGAAGCCACCCTTTTTCGTGGAGCAGCTCGACGTTGGTGGAGTCTAGTGACTCAGTTTCTTGGTGAGTCATCGTTTTCGTTGGATGACTTTCATTTGTTGCTCTGTGAGGAGTTTTTCCCCTCCTGCTTGCGCTCCGTTCGGATTCAGGAGCCCCTGCAGTTTCAGTAGGGAGGGATGATGGTAGACGAGTACGCGACTAGTTTTGTAGACCGTGCACGCTTTTACCCGAACTTGGTCCGTGACAACAACTTCCGAGCGCAGAAGTTTGAGCAGGGTCTCCGCCGATAGATTCGTGCTGTCAGAGTACCCTTGGGCATTTACACATATACCGGGGTGCTAGAGCATACGCTTATGACAGAGGGATTCCTGTCATGTTTTGCGGTTGGTAGTGGCAGTGGGCGCGATGGAGCCGGGACGTCTACCGTAGCTAGCAGGCGCTGGAGGACAGGACCACGATGCAGGTGGCCTTCCCACTGTAGGTTTCGGAGACGTGGTCGTATACCACTGTAGCGAAAAGGCGCGGGGCCTCAGCCAAGGATGCCCTTTCATGAGTGGATCCTAGGCCGTGGTCGTACACCACAGTGGCGCCGGAGGGCACCAGGGCAGCCCCGAGAGCGTCGTTGCTATGCTTGTGACGGACGAGGTCACTCCGCACGAGGCTGCCTGACCCGAGTTGCTGGGAGCATCGGGCAGGCAGCGGGTGCACCGCCACGGCAGAGGCAGTGCCATGATCGGAGTAGTACCCAGAGAGGGGGTGCAAGCAGAGGAGCAGGACGAGCTGGTAGTGGGGGACAACGTTATGAGATCTCCCCATCACCACTAGGTGGTCCACGTCAGGCTCCTGGAGCTGACGGTTGGGACCACGGACAGTCGCGAGCTTTGGATGTCTACGATCCTGCAGAGCATGGGATGGTGAGAGGTACCCCATGCGACTCTTGTACTTTTTGCAGTGGAATTGTTAGGCACTACGTGGGAAAGGCTTTTCTCCCTGATCCTTGTTTGAGGTGTTACCAGGGTGATGCAGGGCGTCGGGTGTAACCCTGTGTTGGTAAGGGAAAAGGCGTGAGACCTTTTCCTTTAGTCGATGGTGTTAACTCCTTTTCCTTTTGAGCATGTAATAGAGCATCGAATGTGGAGCCTCTAGCGTGACCAGATATCCATGGGTGTTTCACCATATGGATATTCTGAGGGAGGGAATCCCCGGGCCTTGTTTCAGGTACGGGCGGTGATTCCAGTCGCGGCGTGCGGCGTAGAGGTTTGACCGGGGAGGTGAGTTACCCCCGAGGGCTTTCGGGCCGTTTGAGACCGTGCAAAGGGATGACGAGGTTGTCTACCGCCTTGCCCTAAACCCAAAGTCTAGAGTGGGTGCACGACATTGGCAAGGGCCGACCACGCATGAAAAGATCAATCCTTTGGTCTGAGTGCGGTGACGCATAGCTGTGCATGGGTTCTTCTGGGTATGGGAAAGCCAGTTGTGGGCATAGTACACTGTTTCCTTCCCTGGTTTTGATTTTCGAGGACAAAAAGCTTGAAGGAGGGAATGATGTAAGAACCCGGTTTTTGCTGAGAAAGACTTTGGAATATTCTTGATGATATTCCAGAGCAGCGCCTTCAGAAGGCGTGCGATTCCGAGCCCCGGAGGGGCCGGAATTAAATTTTCAGTGTGTTCATACTGTAAATGTTAAATAAATGAGATAACAACTAAATGGAGTTCCGGATCAGGGATCCGAGTGTACGGATGGGTCCGGAATGGGGTGTTTACCCTAGGAGAGACATAAAACTTGTCGGCGTGGGATGTTTGGATCCCTCGCCCGCTTCTGGAACGTTAAACGGATTAATTAATTAATTCGTTTAATGGCGAAATGCTAGTATCTCTTAAACGATGGCTCGGATTGGAAACCTGAGGGCACCGTTGAGTTTGGAGTGTGCCGTTTACCCTAGGAGGGGTATAAGTTTCGCGGGCGAAGGCCGTTTGTGAAAAATGGCCCCAGGGCGTTTTCGTAATTTGGCGGCCTCGGGCACTAAGTTTAATAACTTTTGAACAGGGTCTCGGATTAAAATTCCAAGACCGCCGTTGTGCTCAGAGCATCGTGTTTACCCTAGGGATGCCCTCCTTTTTTTCTGCTTCGGGAGTGGAGTCGGGGGCGTGCCGGGCGGGGTGTTTAAGTGTTTTCATTTAAACACGCACCCCCCCTTCTTCCTCTTCTTCTTCTTCCTAACAACCCTCCCCTCCCCTTCACCTCTGGCGAGACAGCTCCGGCGAGGCGAGATCCGGCGAGCCAACTCCGGTGACGCAACGGCGTGGGGCGGATCATGTGGGAAGCGCCGGGCGAAGCCCCACGAGGTAGGAGTTTTATTTTGTTTTTAAATTCCCGCATTTCTTTTGAACCCGATTTATACCATCGAAGTGCCGCCTGATCTTCTAACAAATCCCATAGATTAGTAGAGCTCAATCTGAGATTTCCGATGCACCTTTAGGATGTGAAATCGGAGCTCTGAGGCGTTCGCAGCGGCCCGACGAAGTTGGAGGTGGTTTTGCGGTTTCCGGCGGTCGGCAGGGCGGTCCGAAGAGATGGCGCGGCGGAGCGGCTCGGCTCCGGGCAAGCGGCGCGGCGGCCGAGGCTTCGGAAGGCAGCGGCGGGTTGGCTTCGGCAGGCGGCAGGCGGCTGGCGGCCTGCAGCGTCGCGGTGTAGCGGGGAGCCAGCGAGAGGGCGCCGACTGGGGGCATCGACCAGGGGGCGTCAGGGGTCGCGGCTCGCGACCCCGCTGGGGAGATCGAGACCCGCCAAAGGCGGATTTCCGCATGGACTCGACCTGCCATGTCGGCCGGTTGTTGGAGGCGCCCGCACGGCGCGCGGGCGAGGCAAGCAGCGGGCCGCGGGGCGGCGGCCCGTGGGGTCGGCTGGGCCGGACCCAGGCGGCTGGGTCGCGGTCCCAGCGGGCCGGTCGGAGCGGGCCGGCCCGAGTAGGGCGGATCGGCCAGACCGGGCCGGTCCGGCCCGAAGGGTTCTCCCCTAGCACCTTCGGACGCCCGTATTTCGGGCTACGGGTGTCCGTTTTGCGCGCCGTCTTCGGCAGCGCGGAGCATGCATCAATATGGAGTTTTTGAGATGGTTTCGGGAATTTTTAATTCTCGAAATGAGGGGCCACTGAGGCGCGATGTGTCCTTAAGTGGACGAGCGCTTTTTCCGGGATTCTTGTTTTGGACGGTGCGGATGCGTCCGACATCCGTTTTGAGCACCGTCAGCGGCGTTGTGACCCTGGCACTGAGGCGGAGGTTTCCAGGGTGGTTTCAGGCGTTGAGGCCGAAGATGAGGTGAGGGCCCCATGGCCTGTCTTGAAGCTGCGTGCAGCTAGTAGCGACTTTCTCACCGGACTTCCGTTCGGGGCGTGCGAGTAGTCGTTTCTGGGTGTTTTTCCAAGGGGATTGCAGTGGTGTAATCCACCCGCCCTAATTCGGCACGATGGTGAGGGGCCCACGAGGACCGTTTGGGAGTCGACGGTGATTTTCCATCGTAATCATCGGGCGACCATTTTAGACCAGTGAGTAGTCCATCTTGTGTTCTTTTTCGAGACGATCACAACGGTGTGATCCGTTCGTTGAGTTTCGGGACCGGGATGCAAGTCCCACGTGGCACTGCTCGTGTGCGGTGCACCGGGATGCGTCTTTTTCTCCGGATATCCTTTGCACTCAAGTGAGTAGTGCTTTCCACGTGTTTTCCTGAGGGGATCGCAATGGTGCGATGCGACTGACTATTTTCGGGGCCGAGGCTCGGGATCACGGGACGCCGTTCGGGCGTGAGGCAGTGTTGGAAACTATTCCGTCGGGTATCCGTTGGAGGCGAGTAAGTAGTCTATCTCGCGTGTTTTTCCACGAGGATTACAACGGTGCACTCCGTTTGGTTGTGAGGAGCCTCTTTCACGACCTTTTTAAATGTGGAAATGTGGAGGTGCCCCGGTGGCGGTCCTTCTACCGTGTTTGTAGCGGACCTTTGGTGAGTGATCGCGCGCACTCTTTGGAGAGTGATGTAAGTGGTTCACAAGATGTGGTTGGCCGTGACCGGGACTTTGAGTTGGAGATGTTACGTCACGCCTTCAAGTTGACGTTTGGTGCCGTGTGCACAATAGCCCTTGGGTTGGAGATGTGGTATTCTCTGGGAGTATACGTGAGCGCTTGGAGGTACATGTGGTTCGTACCTGAGATGTTCGTGTGCTTGGTTGGGGTTTACTTGGGGCCACACGTCATGTGGGCCCCATGTGCGTGTCGTGTACTACATGGCGTACTTGGACCTCTCGCGGCGTAGAGGGTCCCTTTGTGCTCTTTTGTTTGGCTAGCAGGGTGGAGTTCATTTCCCCTGGCTTTGTGCTCTGTTGTTGGAACAGTATGGTTGAGTGGTCTCCCCCTGGTTTCACTCGCGATGGATTGGCAGGTAGCGGTGCTAGTGACACCCAGTGCTAGAGCAGACGTTGCACCTCTTTTGGGAGAGTTCTTATAGAGTTGGGTGGTTGTGCGACACCCACTCCGTGTTCGGTTGGACAGTGTTGTACCCTCCTATAGAGATGGGAAGAGCGGTTCTCAGTTTTACCCTCCAGCGAGGCTAGGCGGTGGGTTACTTATCGACATCCTCGGGCTTACCCTCCAGCAGGGCTGGGTAGTGGGTCGCTCACTGACGATTAGGGTTTACCCTCCAGCAGAGACTGGGTAGTGGGTCACCCGACGCTATTAGGGTTCACCCTCCAGTAGAGACTGGGCAGTGGGTCACCCGACGCTATTAGGGTCTACCATCCAGCAGAGACTGGGCAGTGGGTCACCCGAAGCTATTAGGGTCTACCCTCCAGCAGAGACTGGGCAGTGGGTCGCCCAACGACCTCTTAGGGCCTACCCTCTATCAGGGCTGGGCAGTGGGTCGCCCGTCGTCTAGTTCCAGGTCTACCCTCCAGCAAGGCTGGGTAGTGGGTCACCTGTCGACTTATTCCAGGTATACCCTCCAGCGGGGCTGGGTAGTGGGTCGCCTGATGATGTAATTTGGTTTACCCTCCAACAGGGCTGTGCAGTGGGTCACCTGATGATGTGTTAGGGTTTACCCTCCAGCAGGGCTGGGCAGTGGGTCAACCGATATCTGATTAGGGTTTACCCTCCAGCGGGGCTGGGTAGTGGGTCGCCTGACGATGTATTAGGGTTTACCCTCCAGCAGGGCAGGGCAGTGGGTCACCTGATATTTGGTTATGAATTACCCTCCAGCGGGGCTGGGCAGTGGGACACCGGTTGGCATTCCAGACTTAGTCCTTCCGACTAGGCTAGTCTGTGGCTGTCCTCCGTGATTACCGGAGCGGGACCCTTGGTTGTATGGGTCGGTGATTGAACAACTTTGGCTTTGAGGAGACCTCTCGACTACAGGGTAGTGACGAGGTGTGGTTTGACTTTCTCTAGAACTCTCAAGTAAGTGGGGTGCTTTCCCCACCAAGACACGTTCTTGTGACGCGATCTAAAACCGTGCGGGCGAGTCAGTGCCGCCCAAAGTGGATAGTATCGAAGTGCGGTGATTGAGCCCCTTGGCTTGCGGTTCGGGGCAAACATGCGGGATGCTGGGCGTCGATGGAGTTTCTTCTGGGACTGTTGGCGACTCACATTTCATAGGGTGAGCCACAGGACGGAGATCCCCTTACGATGATGTTTGGGCTTCTTGGTTGAGCAAAGGGATATGTATATACCTCGTTTCCGGTACCCACTTCTTGGGTTTGGATACTCTCCTTCTAGGTGAGGCGAAGACGCGCTGGGTATGCCACGTGCTTTCCGTGTCTAGCTTCTCATGATTGGATGAGTCTACTCTCCTACTATAGGCAGCGAAGACTCGACGGGAAGTTCATCTTCTCACCGTTTCCAGCTCCTTGTGCCTGGATGATTCTACATCATTCCTTTTGTTGGGTTGAGCTGGACTCTTTACTGCACTCTCTGTTGTACTCTTTTACTTCTCCCTATTCGCTCTACCGCTCACCCTTCGGTACCTCCTTTATTGCTTCCTCGAGCCTTCGGGGTATCCTACTGAGTATTTTTATACTCATCCCTGCTTGGGCGTTGCCCTCACTTGGTGTTCCCTTGCAGACGACAGACAGGTTGGTCGTGACATCGGTGGAGCGTAGGAGCTTGAGACCTTGGACCGCGTGTGGTGGTCGTGGCCAGGTTCCATGTGGAAGACACGTCAGCTGTTTCTTTTCGTTTACTTGTTGTCGGGTTATGGCACTTTTTGGTTGGGCGCGTGTTTTGACCCTTTTTCCTTTCATCTTTTACTTTGTACTTGTAGAGGTCGATGCACTTTGTGGTATGTTTATAGCAGTTGCCCTTTTCTTTTCTATGCTCATCTTTTCTTTTACACTGCACTTTTGCATTGAGTGTGCTGTGTGTGTGTGTGTACAGGTTCTTAGGCAAAGGCCTCCCTGAGTTATTGTGCCGTTGGCACTGGTCGCCAGCTGCTGGCCTATGGAGGCGGGCTTGGGGTAGTTGCGGCTCGAGCCCGGGTAGGGTCGGGTCATGACACGACCAGAGTTTTGGCCAATGGTGATCTTTATCACCTTGGTAGTAGGTCCTAACGTATTTCCACTACTTTTAAAACTACGAAAATATTACTTGAAATTGTCCACTTTTCTGAATGACCTATAGCCACTGATTAAATCGTGGCAATAGCCTCGTTAAACTATGGCAATATCCTAAATAAAAAATGTCCCGAGTGAGAATCTATCCCTGCACCTCCCCTTTGCGACCCAAAGTACTCACCACTACACAGTGCAACAATTCATATATATATATATATATCTATATATATTCATATATTTTGATATATATAAATTTATATTAATAAATGTAGTGGTAATATCCTCAAAACCATGTGGGTAGGTCTTCCCACCAAATCTTTGGTGGAAATATTTGTTCCTGCAGAAGCACGTGAATCGTATAGCCACGGTTTTGATGAAATGCAGCTATAGGGATCCAAAATAATTTTCCTATAGACTCAATTTTAAAAACTATTTCTATAAGACACAAAATCGTGGCTATAGGCAATATGAAGCAGTCCTTTATCCATGGTTTTAAAACCGTGGCTATAGGTCTGTATTAGTATCTTCATATTCTTGTTGTGATTTTCGCGGGGTTAATGAAAAACAATTTCGATAGGTTCATTCCAATTATTTTATATTTTTAATGTAAACAAATTAGTAGATGAGTTACATAATATTCATCTCATCTATTATTTTGTGGAAGTCTTCTATTTTCATAATTAAATATTATGGTTGAAATGGAATTCCAACACTTGAATAAAATCAAATTCTAAGAGTAATTTTAGACCCCTGGCTAACCAGAATTATTTTTCTATAGTGATGTTAAACAAAAAACAAATTATATATCTAAAAAATAATTACATAAATATTGTTAAATATAATTTTAAAGATAAACATGAAATTAAGTGATTCATTTGTAGTGTAATTAGGAACTTTTAAAATTGGGAAAATGTTAAATTTATACAATGAAATATGGTAAACAAGGAAGAATTTCAAACCTAGAAATGAAGAAAATTTTTGAGAATGTAATATGAAGAATACTCTATCAAAATTATTGTGATTGATGATGAGTTTTTTATAAATGTTTGTAACATCATGGATCATTTTGAAAGGAGTTATGAAATTTAAATTTATGAATGATAATGAAAATAAAATAATATTTCACTCATGGTAAAAGATGAGATTAATGTGTATTTAAAGGGAAACACAAAACACAACAGAGAAACTAAATCCTTGAAGATGTTCATTGAAACTATGAAGTTGGATTTTCCAAAATAAAAAAATAAGGTGATTATATTTCTGAAATTAAAATTAATAATGTAAATGATACAAATAAATATAGTATTTATAAGGAGTTTATGAAGAAGGTTTCCATTAAATAAAAGTATATAAACCTAGAAGAGTCAGGGGGCTTCATATAATGAATAGATATCGAAACATGAAAAATATACATTATAAAAAATATAAATAGAGGCTAAGTCATTGGAGGTTGTATAGAAATACATCACTTAATATTAGGTAAATATTGAGCCTATAATAGAAAAAAATGTTAAATGTATTTCATATAATAGTGACGGTCTTGAAAGATAATTTTGGAAGTATATGGTAAGGGAAAACCCAAAGATATTACATCTATATCCATTATTATTGAGAGTGTCTTGAGAATGATTGATTCCCCATAATCAATGAATACTAATAAGAAAAATTTACTAATTAATGAAACTGTGAAAAATATACATAATAAAAAGTATAAGAATCAAAATTAGTTTAAATGATACAATTTTTTTTTTCAGTTTCTTGGAATTAAACATATTATTCCATTTATAATATTTAACAACCAATGACTCAAAAATTTCGTAATTAAGGTGTATTTATCTTGTTAATCCAAATATAATGTCTAAAAGACTGTTGGTAATAAGAATAAATTTATAATTGATACTATTTAAAAAATAGTATGATTTACTATATGAGATCTCTTAAATGTATAACCCATAATGTCACTATGTTAATAAATGTATGTCCATTCCTCCAAGGAAAACGAAATTTTTTTTGTTAAATTATGAAGACTCAAATGGTTATTAAAATATATTAGTCACTTTTAATATATGTGGTTCTTAAAATAAATAATAGGATAATTCAATGGATTCTTATGAGATAATTTTAACCACATTTGACAAAAAACAAATGATATTAATTGTAATATAAGAACATAATTGTTTATTTAATACCATTGGGGAATTATAGATGACAAAAAATAAAATGAATTCTAAAAATTGACAATAAATCTGAAATGATAATGAAAAAATGAATTACTCATTGTTGATGAGCATAATAATAATATACTATGTGTGAGTCAAAATTATTATGAAGGAACTGAATTTATAATCAAATTTGACAATTACATCATTAAGAGGTAAAAATATTCCTAATTTATTAAAGATGTAAAATAACAATAGTACAATATTTTTAAATTACATACTCAAATAATTCCTTCTATTTTAGATCTAATGATTAATATAATTTATTTATAAGATGTTGGGAAAAACATATTAAATATGATTATAAAACATTTCATATGGATATTTGGTGTGATTCCTTCTTCATAATAAAATACAATTATATTAAATATATGAAAGGAGTTAAGAAGAATAAAATGATATGAAGAAGTCAAAATGGTTGATTTTCAGTCCAGTAGGCCACTAGTGTTTATGTATTTAGATTTGTGAGAGCCAAAGAGGAACAATTCAATTTAATTTCAATATTATTTCATTATATTTTGGGATTATAATAATATAATTACAAATTTGTGGTTCTTTAAAAAAAATTGATGTTGTATATTTGTTTCATGTCATCAAGACTTGAACTAAATAGGAACCTAGAATTTACGTCAAGAATATTATATCCGATAATGGTAATATTTTTTCAAGATAATTGTTTGAATCTTATCATTAAAATTTTGAATCAACCATATGTGTAGTAACCCTTACACACCCTATAAAAATTGAGTAATTAAGAGAAATCATAGAATATTGGTTGATATATGGATAACTATGCTTTAAAATTATAACATCTCAATTTAATTATATAAAGTGCTTTTTTAAAAAAAAATTCATATAAAAATAAATTTTTGTTGATACTAATATATAATATGACTACTTATGAGTTATTGTCTAATAGGAAACCTATAATGAACTAATTCAGGATATTTGGTAGTAACTAGGTTGTAAAGAATTTTTTTTAGAATGTTTGATCAGAATTCATTAGATGGAAAACCTTTAAGAAATATATCTAATGAAAAATATTGAAGCTATTGAAAGGGGAAATAGTTTGATTGATTATTTGGATGTAAGAAATCATCTCAAAAATCCTAACTTTATCATTCTATTTAAAGTGGATTTTATAGATTTTATACAATAAAATGACATGAATCCTATGAATTTCGATGAATACAGAATAGAAATGATCCGAATAATTATAATTTTGACTATGATTATAGCAGTGATGAAGAAGATCAACTAAGATTGAATAACATTATAATTTATAGATAATATAGTACATAAAGATAAAAATAATAATTTGTAACCATATATCTCTAATTTAAAAATATCAAAGGTTCAATCATTGAAACTGAATAACACTTCTCACTCAGGTAGATCCCCAATAAATTGGTGAAGCGATTATTGAAAGCATATTGGTTTATTTCATGAATATTGAATGAGATCTGATTAGGATAACTTCCACATTAGATATTTTCCTAATAAAAAATTATAGAAAGTATTGAGAAAATATTTTTATTTATAAATAATTAATAATATAAATTTTAAGGATTATGTGATAAGGATATACATTAATACGGTGGTTGTTTACATCATGTATGGGTTGATTTTGAAAAAAATTCACAAGTAGAATGACTGGATTACATTAAGATTTAAATAAATATCATAGATTCTATGTATTATAAAATATATAAAATGGAAATGAAATTTTCCTTGATGAATGTAGATATATAATTGATGTTTATATATTTTAACCTAATGTATTATTTGGTTTAAATATTTAGAAAAAGTTTCTAAAGATGAACTCATTCCTAGATGTGCTAAAATAGGCCAATAGAGCATGGTACTCAAAGCTATATTTCAATATAAGAGAAATGATGTTCACTAAGAGATAATTATAAATAAATTATTACAAAAAATAATAGGATAATTTTAATCTTAGTATAGTTTTCTAGGATGATTATATTGATTTTCCCATAGCCAATATTTGTTCCTATAAAAGAATAGATTTAAAACTCAATAATTTTTATTATGAACGTATTAAATTAACTGATAAATTTTCTAGGATGAAAAGTAATGTAAGATTATTAATCAGTTTTCCTTCTCTAGGTAAATTATTTCATTAAAAATTATATTTAATATTGGAATATATAACTCCAATATAGTTTCTACACCTCTATTTTTATGAAAAATTATATGGAGGGATGATGAACAATAATGTCAGAATCAAAAAAATAGATGTCTTATAGGAAGTTTAATTTATATCATTAAATCTAGGCATGATATTTTTTATGTAGTTAACTATTAGGAATTATATCAATGTTCTCCTAGTGTATCATATTTAGTGGATTCAAAAATAATTCTCAAGTTTATCTATGGAATACTCAACTTTAGGGTAATATATAAATGATATGGTACATTTCTTCTAGGAGGATGTCGTGTTAGATAGAATTGAATGAAATAGTACTTAGTTACATTAAGAAACATGAAAAATAGAAATATTATTTCTATAAGTACTTTTACCTAGATTTTTTGGAATACTAAAAAACAATGTGACTTTAGAGTTATTTTTTGATATTTAGAATTAAATGTGATCTCGCAAAATATTTAGCGTAGTAGTCCATATTAAATTATAATGAAATTATATTTCATTTCACCACAGATAATGACACCAATGGGGATATATATTTATAATTAATTCTAAAAAAATATGTATAAACTAGCATCTTCATTATATAAATTATGAAGAATTAAATTGAGACATTCATGATGAATATGATGGTTTATTCCATCCATCTCGCTTGAGGGGATTTAGGTTATACCCATCAATTATATTTGGATTATATTTCTAATGGAGGAGAAAGACTCACACTATTTTTTATTCATTATTGGAATGTAAGATAATATCATTTTGCAAACTGTGGACTAAAATCAAAATTGGTGGGTTTAGATATGAAGGTAGAGGTCATTCATGAACATGGTTGAATTTATCATATCCATGAGATTTGAAATTCTATAAAATCACTAAATTACAATATGGTGAAGTTTGAATATCTTACTATGATGAGAAGGGATATTATTTAGTTATTATTCTATGAATTGATTATGGTTAATAATGATTTCAGTAAAAATGAAAAAATGTATAGTGGGAGAATTAAATACCCAAATAAAGTTTTATATAATATTCCCATAGTAATCTATGGGATTTTTTAAATATTTGAATTTGATTTTATATTATTTTATTAAATTTTATGAGCTTTGGATGCTTATTGGATGTTTTTAAAATTGTGGGATCAATTTGAGACTATTAAATTTTTGATAGATTTGAAAACAAATTTGCATTATAAGGTTAATTGGTAAATTTTAATGTTAATCCTAAAAAATCATATGGTTTTATTTGGGAATAAGTGTATGCAATTGAAAAAGGAATTAACTTATGATGTACTATTTATGAACATTGTAATTTCAAATCAGTCATCGTAAGGATAACTGAGATGATGAAATTATAAAGGTAAATTTATTTAACAAATATTTTTAATATTCCTGTTGTTAATTTAAGGGCTTTATATGAAAGATTCCATTAAATCATAAGCATAACATAAAATATTATATGTTCAACTATAAATCAAATTATGGTTCACCCTATAAAAAAGGTATCATCAAAATGTTATGATTTGGAATTATATGCTTGATGAAAAAAATTATAAGATTAATTTAACTATAAAAACCTAAATCCTAGAAGATATATGGAAATGGACATGAATATTTTTAATGGCCCTATAATTTTACACATATTAGTACAATATTTAAAGCATTACTATCCTGCACGTAGAAACAATGATCTTAAAGTCTAGTTTATTTGGATAAGAGTATGTTCTACCACGATTGTCTCGATGAACCCATCCTCTATGGGTTTCTTCCCTTGTGATCTTGACCGGTGGTTCCTCTCCAAACTATTCATGATGTTTTTAGGGTTTTTTCTTTCCTTAACCTTTATGTTTGTCTTACCATTCCCCATTAAGTTCCATCCTTTACACATTGATGGTTTTCTTTTCCATTTCCTCTAATTTTTTTAAAATCATGTATCTACTTCCTACATGTATGTGTATCTCATTGTACATCAACCATCTTCATAGTTTTGGTTTGGTTCATTTTTCATAGGCAATGCATAGTGAACTTTTCAGATCAGGGTCTTCTCTAGTGGCGTCCTCGAAGGTCCCTTATGATTTTGTTGGGGGTCCACCTAACCCAAAGAATAATTGGTCTGTCTCCATCAACATAACAGTTACCAAGTGCTTGGTGAGAAAATTTAACCAATAGTGGAGGGAGATGTGAGATATTGCAAGTATTAATAGATCAGTATCTGGTTTCTCAGAAAATGTTTTGGTTTGTTTCGGTGGTGGTTTCTAAAAAATTATTAATCTGGTATTTTTAATCGGTGTTTTTTTGTCGAGGATTTTAATTTTATTTTTTCACCTAGGTGTTTCTTATATGATGGTCATGGTGATTTTCTTGGAATTTATGTCATTCATAGCAATATTGTTTTTCATTTGTGAGGTGGTTTTTAGTGTTTCAGAAGGCATATAAGACACTCAATGAGGCTAGTTTATCTCAATGATTGTGGAATTTAGGGGTTTTCCTATTCTATGAATAATGGTTAGAATTGTTATGTTCTAGGTCAAGAGTGTAGATCATTATTTCTGGAGGATCTCAACATTTGTTTTTATCAGATTAGATGATTTATTCTCATTCAAAGGTGTATTGTTATTTCTATATTTCATTAAATTGTTGTGGATTTTGTTTAATGTATGGATGAAGTGTGTGTGGTCATTCTGGTGGTGGTTCTATCCCATATTTCGGTGGTCCATTGCATTTTGGTTTCTCATTTCATTGGCAATGTCACAAATTTGGAACCCAGTAGGGTTGATGGTGCTTCTATTGGTGATGTTGGGTTCACAGGTCATGCAGTTTTGTCTCTCTTAAATTCTAAACATTTTGATCATTTTGATTTTTTTAATCTAAGGCGTCTGTAAGGTTCCAACCCAACCAAAAGGTTACTGAAAAAAGTCAACAAAAAATGGATTTTCTTGTATGAGATAAAAATTATTGTATGGAAATAAGTATATGAAGATTTCATAACAAATTGGTTAGAAGGCATGATATGATTACATAAAAAAGGAATGTAATATGAATAAACATATGGAATAATAACATACCAAACAAGGGTACATGTAATCATATAATCATGCAAATGTAGTGTCACAACCCTCTTTCTTCATGATTAGAGAAGGGACATCAAATTGTCATCCCCTTCCTTCTTCAAGATGAAGGAGAGATAATGACCCGTGAGACCCTCCTTCAATAGGCCCTATAGTGGTGACTCAAAAAAATGGTAAATAATATCATTTAATTTCGATGGAATTACCTTTTATAGATCAATATCGGGAGATATGATGGTAAATCCTAAACAACTCAAAAAACATAAATAAATAGTAAATCCCAAAAATCCATTCCCATATGCATGTTCAAAATAATTTGATATAAAGTACAATAAAAACAGTGATAGAATGTACCAAATGAATGAAAAAAACAATTAAAACTCCCTAATACAGATCTAGTAAAGTCTCACATCTTCCTCAATGTCCTCCTGGAAACCTGAAAACAATTTTATACACGTAGGGTGAGTATACATGTATACTAAGCAGGGAAAACTAAAATCTATCATGATAAAGTGGGTAGGAATTATAATTCGTTGTGAAAATTTAATGGTAACCCAAATACCTAGCATGGAAACTATCCACTCAGCCACACTAAGGAAAAATCTTCAAATAACACAAGGAAGGTAAAGTAATATTAATAACACATAGATAATTGGGAACCACACACCGCTTTCCGAGTTGTTATTTAGGAAATCCTATGCATCATAACTCCCCAATAGGTTCCTCTGTAGTCCTACTGCTTCCCCAACAACAACCTTATGGGACACCACAACCACACTTCCAACCCACAAAGACCTGGGCAATAATAATCCCTATAACTTATGAAGACACATGGGACAGAACAACCACTTACATGCTTAAAGACACATGGGCCTCATCCCAAATACACTTGGGAAACATTCATTCCCACACAAACCTAGGACAACCACCACAACACACCCATCCCAAACAGTCTTCTTCCATAATGAACATTAGACCATCACAGGCTACCGGAAGTGTCTTGGGCTACCTAGGTGAGGGAGAATAAAAGGAGCTAATAACCAACCACTAATACAAATTTTGGGAAAAGCACCAACCCAGATGAAATGGGGGTGTTCGGTACAAATTTCTCAGCATGGTTGGGTGAGTATAAAAACACAAGACCTAAATTATATAAAAATAGGTAATCTAGAACTCATCCCAACCTAAGGGTCCTAAAACCAACAACTAGCGCGTACACAACCACTCTTACTGATATCCCTACAAGAACAAGTACAGAACAACCACAACCAGATAACAATAATTTTTTTGTAAAAAAATCCTCCATAGTTCCCATTCGTGTTATCATTATCAAAAGGTTCCATTTGAAATATTCCTCAACTACATATAAACTAATGGGAATAACCACACGCCAAAACAAAAACTGATGGAATATGGCCAATCATTCTTTTAAGAAATCACATCTAGTTCTCTTGTAAAGTAACAACATCAAGAGGGATCTATGAGATCCCTCTAAGTACTGAAACCAAAACAAACCTCATCATACCATCCCTACAAGGCCTCATACTCCTAGTCAAATAACTTTTCAACCATAACATTCCATTTCCCTCTATGTCACCCCATAAGGAATCAAACAGAGAAACCAGACAAATCACCCGAATATTCACCTGAATAGAGAAAAGATATTTTTAGATTTATACTACACCATTCATTAAGTTCCTTATTTTCATGTGGTTAACTAGGTTGATCACATATGGGTTCTTATTCATCAGGAATCCATTTAATAAAAAATTGTTACATGATTAACCAGTTTCTATGTACATCCATTCAATCACTAGATTGTCAAGAAAAACAGAGCATCATTAGTGCACAAGAAAGGACCTCATACAATCACGAAATTTAGTGGAAATAATCCCATTCAATTCACAACATAGAAAACAATGGTATAACACAACAACATCATCAAAACCTCCACCCCTAAATTCTTTAACAGTCTATTAATTATCATTGTTAATGTTGGATTCATTTATGTCGCAAGGGAACATCATCATACCAACCCATCATGATGCACAGTAAAGAAGGACAAAGTAAAACCCCTTCATGAAATGATCGATGTTTCCACTTTACTCCAAGAACTGTGGATGGAGTGACTTTTATGAAAAGAAAACTCTAGGGATGAGTTGTAACAGCTCTAGAACGGGCACATGATTCATCTCTGGAGGATGTCTCGATGCATTTTAACAGAATCCAAAAGTAAGATGGAAGAGTGGATATCGGGATAATAAGAGACCAGATCAAAAAATTAAGAGGAAACTTTTGATGTACATAAATGTATTATCCTGGATTGACCATGGGGTTGTGTGGTTTTACATGTTGGGAATAATTTAGATTTAATAATTCACCTAGAAAATGGTGGATATAGATCATCGTATGGATTTCAGTTGATAGATTCACTTTAAATGGAGAAAAAAAAATGTAACATGGGTGAAACTAGAAAACACAGGTAGTTGAAAATGTGGCTAGGGGTGTGGCATGCCACATATTTTTGTAACTCAGGGGTTTCCCAACACTTGGGGGTTTAAAACATCTTTGACAAGACTTAAATCACTTTGAAAGTTGTATTAAAAAACTTTTATATCAAAAGATACATTATTTGAGTGAAATAGAAAAGTCATGGAGAAAATGGCAATGACTCATTGATGGGTGAGTCACCATCACCCTGGCATCATCTCCCTGGCACCGTTACCCTAGATCCAATGTTGATCGATGCCACTGATACCCATCGGTGCCATTGATTTTCGATTAGTTCCATAGACGGTCATTGGTGCCATTGATGGCTGATCGGTGAAACTCATTCTCAATGGTGCCATCGACACTCATTGGTTCCACTAACTCCCTTTATTGCTATTGATTCCCATTGGTTCCACCGATGTTGATCAGTTCCACTGTTCGGTCAACCTAAAATTTTAAAAACTCTTCAATGAGTCATTGATGGTCCCCAGGATACCCCAAACACTGAAATTTGACAATGTAAAGTATTGGGAATGTCTGGTCCATTATATCCAAAACCGATCAAACTATTCTTCTCCATGATAATTCAGGAGAAAACCCAAAGGAAACATAGGGGTCCAAACAACCACCTTGTAAGATACCTACTAAGGATAAACCACCCTAGTGTTTTTTTAAATACATAATAAAACCACAACATCCAGATACATATTCCTAACATATATCACCAAAACAAGTACAAAAATACTACTTCTCCTCCAAGTCACACCATCCTAACTTATGGATTTGGGAGTCCCATCTTTCATGTCAAGATACTATCCATTTTGGGTGTTATTAACTCGCTCGCATGGGTTTAATCGCATCAACCATAATTTTTCTTCATTATGGATTAGTTCATCCCCTCCCCGCAGTCAGGACTTCTCAAACACAATTGAAGTAGAAGGGAAACATCCCATATCATAGAAAACTAGGTCAAGTACTACATCACAAAAAATCACAAGGTGAACACAAGATCCAAACTCAAAACTTCTTGGGGTACTGGGCATACATCTAGGCCTCATGTTCCCAGGTACTCTCATCAAGGCCACCATTCCTCTACTACACACGAATCATGGGAATTTTCTATCCATAAATCACCTTCTCCATTTGATACTCGATTTTCACTGGTCACTTCATGAATGTTGCATCGTACTCGATATCCAACTCTCCCCAGTCGTAGATGTGGTATTTATCATGTAGATGTCGAAAGAGTTGACAAACATTAAAGACATTGTGGATCCTCTCCTGTAGAAGTTGTAACAACAGCTGATATTCAACCTCACCGACTCATCCAAACACCTTGAAGGGTCCGTTGAACTTGGGAGAAGGCTTACTCCCTCAACCAAACCTTGGTTGTCTACTTATAGGGGAGACCATTAAGAACACATTTTCTAAACCATGAACTACATGGGTCCTCTCCTTTCATCAGAATATGAATTATTCTGGTTCTAAGCTTCCAGTATCCTCTCACACACTAGATGAACATTATCTTTCGTTCTCTATATTGCCTATGGGCCATGAAAACCTACCTCCCCAATATATTTCTAGTATATTAGTGAACAACACAATATCCCTTACAAGGATTCATATGGTTATGTGAAAATGGTATAGTGATAGATATTCTTGTAGGAATACTATACCAGAGGAAAGTGTCGTACCCACAATCCCCTGAAGTCCAGAACACAAGATCGTAGCATATCCTCTAACATCTAGATAGTCCTATCTGTTTTCACATCTGTCTAAGGGTGGAAAGACGTGCTAAGGTATAGCTGGGTTCCAAAAGAATGGTTTAATCCCTTACTGAATCATGAATTAAAGTGTGTATCCCAATCTGAATCTATAGTTATGGGAACTCTTTGTAGCCGCACAACTTCACCCACATACTTTTGTGTTAAGTCATCTAATGTGCTCGACTCTTTAATCGCTACGAAGTTATTTGATTTCGTAAAATGTCCCACCACTAACCAAATTCCATAACATCCTCCTTCAGATCTAGTTAATCTAGTGATGAAATCCATCGAGACTTCATCCCATTTCCAGTCAGGAATTTTTAAGGGCTGCAACAATCCACCGAGACCATGGTATTTAACCTTCACCAACTGACACATGAGGTAAGTTAACACAAAACCCGCCACGTCCCACTATATTCTAGGCCACCAAAACTAACCTCTCAAGCCCCAATATCTCTTGTATACACTTGGGTGTACCTATAGGGTAGATCTAGTGAACTAAAGAGAACAACCTGACACTTCGTCTCTTGGAAAAACAAAAACCTGTGGAAAAAATTTGATTATAACCCTCCTTCAACAATACATCTGTATTATTTCCCTTGTCAATGAAATCATGCATCACTTCATTATCTATGTATCCCCACTAAAACTCTCCTATTATAATACCATGTATGATTTCACTGTCATCTCAAATAGACAGCCTCTAAAATCCTCCACTGCCATGCTCAAATATAAATAATCCAACTCCTCCATTGCATTCCACGAATCTAATGACTCTTGAGACACATCCTTCTATGAAATCCTACAGAAGGAATCATACAATATTATCTCATTTCTTGAGGTGTAGTATATATAAAATTTGACCACCTAATGAATATCCATCAACATCCTTTGCTGCAATTTCGGGTCTCTATAGGAGAAGATATACATCAAGAACCCATGATCTATAAATTCCACAAAGCGTTCCCCAATTAGGTAATGCTGAAAAAAAAATTCAGGGTGAACATTACAACTGCATGCTCCAGGTCATGGGTGGCATAGATACCTTTATGAGGATGTAAATGCATAGACCCATAAGATATCACTCCCCACTATTGCATTAGAATATACCCTTAGCGAAGACCAGAAGAATCAAATAATACGTCAAAAGTTACCCATTCCTCTAGAATTCTTAGCACTAGGGCACTGACTAGCTTCCATTTCCAAATATAGAATGCTTCCTAAAATTTCTAACTCCATACAAATATTTATCTCTTTGTGTAAAGGCTGTTAAAGGTGATGCAACTCTAGTGAATTTGAGAAAATACCTTCGGTAGTAACTGGCTAGTCCCAAGAAACTATGTACCTCTTCCACATTCTTGGGTGCTTCCCAAGAAACTATCACCTTGTCCATCGATGGGTCCACTACTATTCCTAACTGGGATACCACATGTCTGAGGAAGTGCACCACTTGTGTCCAGAACATGAACTTGGACATATTCCGGTAGAACTTGTGGTTTCAGAGGACCTCCAAGACGGTCCTGCATTGCTCGGTATAATCCTCCTCTAATCCCAATTAGATCTATATTTTCTCAAGGAACATGACCCTGAACAAGTCGAAATACTCATATAAAATAGATTTTATGATCCCCATAAACATAGCTGGTGCATTTGTAATGCTAAATGACATGACCACAAACTCAAATTTCCTATATCGGCACCTAAAAGCAGTCTTTGATATGTCACCCTCCTCCACCCTCAAGTAGTGACATCAAGTCCACAGGTCGGTCTTAGGTAACCAACATAACCCCTTCAACTTCTCAAAATGTTCTTCGATCCTTGGGGGGGGGGGGTAATGGTACTTTACTATCACCTGATTCAACCTTCAGTAGTCTATGCACAGCCTGAGACAAAATTCATCCTTCTTCGTGAAAAAGACTGGATCATCCAATGGCGATGTGATTTGTTGGATAAAACCCAACTTTATCAGGTCATCAACCAAAATCAGTAACTCTCGTAACTCATAAGGTGTTTTCCGATAAGGATCCATCAAAATCAGACATGCACCGATTTGTAAGTCTATCCCAAACTCAACATCAATTCAAGGGGTAGAGTCATAACCTATTCAGGGTATAAATTTAGGAACTCATTATAAATCCTCAGAAAGTCTACCATATCTATGTATACTGATTCCACTGACATCTCAGCTATTAAGGAAAGAAGGGGTTTCATGCATTGACTGTCATCCTGGAAACCCCGCTTCCCACTGAAAGATACATGTCAGTAACTTGTATATGAGAAGATGATCCTTCTCTGGATGTAGTGAACAACTGTGTGCACAAAAAATAGAATTTTAGCACCATCATCCACATGTAGAGCGGAAGCACGCTATCCCAACTGCTGATGCTGAAAAGGTCTGGTCGGAAACTGGTCCTGGTGAGGTGGGCATTAAACCAACCAACCCTCACTATACTGAACTCGGTCTAGTTTCTTATTCTGAAGGTTCCCATGGATACCACATATAAAGTACCACATTTATAGGTTCATGGAGGTAGAAAGTGGAATATTAGATCGGAACTAGAACCGAAACTGCTGGGGACTACTCCTTGATGACCCAAACCTAGAAGGGCCTCACACTAGAGGCCTACTACTAACAGCCTTCCCCTATGAAGATCTCAACTCGATCTCCTCTCATAGTGTACCTCCCAAATTTTTCATCCTCTTCACCACTTCATCCTTCATCTGGACATTCTAGAATGTCGGTAGATTGAAGGTAGTATTAGCATACTGAAGGTAAGGTCAGAGAACCTCCTCCAAGAGTCTAGTCAACAACACCTCTTCCGAGAAGAGTTTTGGAGGGAAAAGAAATAGATTTTTATACTTGATCCACAAATCCCGTACAGTAATACTCTCCTGATAAAGTGATAGTAGATATTGAAACTTTTTTCCTTCATCGTGGATGAATAGAATTACACCTGGAACTCCATATTGATGTTAGACCTCAAAAATATGCTTCCTTCTTCTCCCCAAGATAAAGGATTCACCACTAACATGCCAGTCCCCACATATAGATAAAGGCAGACGAACCATGCACTTTTCCGAATCCTAGATCATACTAAAAGCTAACATCATCTCCTCGATCCATCTCTTTGTCTTCATGTCCAAGACAATACCCTTGTACATTCCAAGGGTCTGCCACTGAATGGCATGAAGCATCTTCTGCCACTAGTTATCTTACTTTTCGTGATCATCACATAGATGATTATCCAAATCATTCTATTGGGTCTCGATCGGTCTCACTACTCGTGTATGTTGTTTGGGTACCATAGCAACAGGATAAAAAAGGAATTTTAATGTCTGAGTGGTGTATACGATCTATTTGAAAATTATGCTGGAACATTTTATTTATTTTAAATTATCAAAAAACACAAGAAACACAATAACACAAGTCATTATGATCAATGTAATTTTTCTAGGTTCTATACCCTATAACTAGTGTTTCCTCACATGGTTATTTATGAGGTCCAATATCCTTGCATAGGATCATGGGGACCCTAATATCATATGTCTTATCCAGTCTTCCATGACCTATTTCATGAACCCATATTTCCAAAAATTGTTGCTCTAACATCCCATGAAATAATCACTATTTTAAACCATGAACTGCATCATATCTCGTAACCATCACCTCTAATACCCTTATATCATTACTTGCCTATAGCAAGATGAGATAAGGGACTTCAAACTTCCATACCCTTCATTAATCAAGTTTAATGAGATATAATTACCCTTGAGTCCCGCCTTCATAGGCCTCAGAGTGGATACTGGCTCAAATGGTATAGAATATCATTTAATATGGAGGTAATTACCCTTTGATAGAATAATATTGAGAGATAGGAAGGTAAAACCCAAACAACTACTAAAACTAAAATTAAATGAAAAGACAAAAAAATCTATTCCCATTTGCATGATCAAAATAAAGTGATACAAAGTACAAGATAGTATCTGATGAAAAATAACAAAAAAAGAAGGAAAATCATCAATGAAAACTCTTGAATCTTGAGCTAGTATGGTCCGACATGGTCCTGAAAGTCCTCCTATAAACTTGAAAATAGTTTTATAAATGTAGGGTGAGTATACAGGTATAATCAGTAGGTAAAACCAAAATCTCCCAGGCACAAGTGGGGAGGCATTATAATTCCCCATGGTAATGTAAAGGTAACAAAAATACCTAGCAAGGAGACTATCCACCAAACCTCACCAAGGAAGACTCCCAAAAAATAATAAGTTAGATAATGTAATAGTAAAAACACATCTATATTTGGGTTCCCCGCACTACTTTACCACATGTTAATTTAGGACATCCTACATGTCATACCTCCCCAAAAGGTTCTATTGTAGTCCAACTTCCACCCTAACAACAACCTTAAGGGCCACCAAAACCATGCATCCCACTCTCATACACTTGGGACAAAACAACCTCTTGCACACCCAAAGACACATGGGGAAGAACCACCACTTCCATGACTGAAGTCACATGGGCCTCATCCCGAAGATACTTTTGAAACAAACCTTCCAACAAACACCTGGGCCAACAACCACAACACACCCTGAAGAAAGAGTCTTGGACCCTAATGAACCTTAGGCCATGACAACCTACCCAATGATTCTTGGGCTACCTAGGAGAGGGATCAGAAAATAATCTAATAACCTTCCACTCAAAGGAATGTAAGAAAAAACACCCTACCCTTTGAAATGGGGGTGTTCGACACGATGTTCTCAGCATGGTTGAGGTTCATATAAAAACACGATAACAAAATTTTATACATATAGGTAATCAAAAACTCATCCCGACCTAAGTGTCTTGAACCCAACAAACAACCTATACACAACTAATCTTGGTGTTGTCCCTACATGAACAAGTAGACAATAACCACAAGTAGCGCACAATCAATTTCTGGAATACAATTTCCCATTGTACCTATTCTCATTATCATGTTAAAATGGTTCCATCTGAAATATTCCTTCACTACCAGGTAACTAATATGCATAACCACAAGCCAAAACATCAACTGAAAGAAAATAGACAAGTTGGATTTTAAGCATTCACACCCGGTTCTCTTGTAATTTAACAAAATCATAAGGGATATGTGAGATCCATCCAATTAATGGATCCAAACCAAGCCCCAACATACAGTCCCCACATGGCCTCAGATTCATTGGCCATCCACTTCTCAACCAGAACATCCCATTCCCCTCTATGTCACCCCACAGAGAATCAAACAGAGAAACTATACATATCACTATAATAAAGAAAATATGTTTTCATATTTAGAAAACACCATTCATTGATTTCCTTCATTCCATTTGGATAACTGGTAAAATCACACATGGGTTCTTATTCCTCGAGAATTCATTTAATCAACCAAGTTTACTTGATTAACAAGTTTCCATGTTACAGTCATTCATTCACCATATTATCCAAAAAAACAGATCTTCATTAGTGGATAAGAAATGACCACCAATGGCCATGATTTTCAGTGGACATAATCTCATACAATTCACAACATAAAATCAAATGTATTACAGAACAAATTCATAAACTTTCCCAACCCTTCTTTAATTAACTGTCTATTTAATATCATCATTAAAGTTGGTTTCAATTACATCCCAAGGGAGCGTCTTCATACCCACCCCGTATGATGAATTTTGAAAAGAGAAAAACTAAAACCCCAACTTAGATGATCAAGGATTGATGTTTTCTTCTTGCAACATGAACTGCGAAAGGCGCAACATGTAGGAAAAGAAAACACCAAGGCTATGTGCTAAGGTATCCAGCATGGGTGCATGATTCATCTTCAGAGGTTTTTTCAAGACATACTAAAATATTCCAAATGGGATAAAGGAGATATGATCTCATCATAAGAAATGTCTAGATCCTAAAATGAGGGAAACAATTTTGATGTACTTAAAAGTAGGGTCATGGATCGACCACATGGTTGGGAGTTTTCAGATAGTGGTATTAAATATGATTTAATAATTTCCCATGGAAATAGTGGAGATAGACCAATGGATGGATATGAGTTAATATATTCTCTTTAAACAAAGAAAAACATGTAACATTGGAAAAACTGGAAAACATGGGTAGCTGAAAATCCAGAAAGGGGTGTGACAGGACACATGATTTGGTAACTCAATGGTTGACCGTCTCTTAGGGGTTTAAAAATTAATTTATAGCCCTTAAATCACTTTTAAATGACTATTTAATCACTTTTACATCAAAAGATATGTTAATGGAGAGAAACTGGAATGTCCTGGAGAAACTGGAAATGACTCACTGATGTGCTGGTCACCGTCACCCTGGAACGAATGTCGATCAGTACCATTGATGGCCCATTAGTTCCACTTATACCCATAGGTTCCACTAACACCCATCGGTGCCACCAATTCCCATTTGTGTCATTGAAACCCCTATGTGCCACTGACGCCCATCGGAGGCACCGACACCCATCTGTGCCACTATTTCTCATCGGTGCTTCTGTTCGTTCGACCTAAAATCTGACAAACTCCTCAATGAGTCACTGATGGTCCCTAGGATGCACCAACCACAAGAATATGAAAAATTAATACATCAATATGGTCTGGGATATTACATGTAGAGATAACTTACAAAATTACATAATCATGAGTCAAGGCTAACCACCAAGACCATTGCACGTGGTGGAGCATGAGTCAAGTCTAACCACCAAGACCATTGCACATGGGGGGTCATGAGTCACTGTTAACCACAAAGGCCATTGCACATGATATTTTAGGAAACTAAACATTTCCCAATGAATTGGATAATTATTTGGGTGCACCCATCGTAACATGTTCATGAATATGTATTCTTCATAATGAATAAAACGTAAACATAAGGGTTATAAAGGAAAAAAATGTGTCTCATAATCATGTCATGGAGCACAAAGAAATGAGTGCTTCAAAAATATATCTTTGAAAGAATGGATATATATCATACTTGTACATTCATAATGTAAAATATGAATATATAATTATAATTTTTTTCAAATTGATGTTTATAAATGGAATAAAATTTAAAAAAACATTAGAATTAAATCCTTTTAGTGAGTTTTAAGGAAAATATTAAGGAGAATTTATAGTGGAAAAGGCATATTTGTTTTCATAAAACTAGAAATTAACATGATTTTTCTTAATAATAAAATGTTTGATTTTAGAAAAATAATAGTGGCTTAAAATAAATTATGGAGTTCACATTTTAATGGGTAAGAAATCAAGAAACTCCATTTAATTGGATTTTCTTATCATGAAGAACTGAGAAGGAAACACATAAGACATATATTAAACCATAAATGAATGAATATTTGATCCATGTAAATATGTTTTGAACAAAAAAAGATTTTTTTTAGAATTAAATAAAAATAATTAACCATTAAATTGGTTTAAAGAGAGGGAAATAATAACCTGAAGGAAAAAATCAGAGTTTTGAAAATAATCTCATACCATATGTCAAAAAGAGTTTTTCACTAGAACATAATGTTTATGATAATAAAATTAAATTCATAAATTAATTAATATAGAACATTTTCTATAATTATTTTATTGATAATTATGTCATTAATTTCAGTTTTAGCCATTTTGATCAGTAATAATATACAATTTCATCATTTAGTAGTGCTAATGTCATTCGTTTTCATGATCGATTCTCTAGTATACCGGTATAGAAAATCTTGAAAAAAGAGAGTAGTTGTCCAGAATTTAAGTTATATGTTATTAATGAATATAAATAATATATAATGTTCTTTTCTATCATTTTTACATATATTAGTATGATTAAATAATAAAATATTTAATCATAACAATTTAGAATATGTTGGAATTTCTTCAATCATCATGAACTAGTTCTGTTTTATGAATTAATATTATGTATATATACTAGTTCCATAACATTTAATAAGATGTAATAAATATATTTTTATCTATTTTAAAAATTTTAAATGGTTTTATTGAAAGTATTCAAGGTCATACTTGAATTGAAAAATTCTCCATCCTTGACTGTGATAAATTATAACATTGTGGACTATGTTTTCATTTATATAGAAAAATGTGGAGGGGAAGTGAAATGATGATGGAGTTAACAATTAACAAATAAATCCAGCATATAATATATATTGGAGTAATAATTTCACTTCGATAATGGTATGTGAGGAGAGGAAAATAATAAAAATTGAATGGGAAATTAAAAGAAAATGAAATAGGGTTTTACCTCTTGAATTCTTCTCCATGACAGCCTCCTTAGGGAAATTCTGTTTTGTATCTTATTAACAAAAAAGGATCAACGAAGTGGGGGAAAAACATGGAAAGAGGATTGGGAAGAATATGGACAAACATAAAATATTTTTGGGGAGTTATTATAATAGGTGGTGAGGGCTGATATTTATGGTAGAGGAGAGGGTGCTCTTTGAATATTTTATTCATTATTTTACAGTTTTTTCCCAAAACTATAAATAGAGTAGATTCAGATGAATAATCACTATAATGAGTTAATGTTAGTTTAGATCAATTTTTCATACACCATCCATACATAACACATGACTCGATAATTCATATATTTACCTTATACCATAAATTACTTTATTTCAGTATTCAGCATAAAATCAAATATTTAATAAAATCCAAAACATTTAGGCTGGATATTTTTCAATATTTTTATTTTTAAAATAGACTCCATTTTATGAAAATAATTTTATAATTATGAGAAATTTTATTTTAAAATTAAATCATCATTTACATGAAAAATTTTAATTTTATAATTTATTTTCATTTAAAACACTTTGAAAAAATAATTAATGTCTCATAAAAATATCATATTTTATTAAGAAAACAAAAAATTAATTTATGAATATTTTTCCTAGAAAAACATTTTCTTTTAAAACATTATATTAATAATAAAATTAAAAATAATGATCTTTCTTTTATAAAAACCAACACTTAATTTGTCATTTTAAAAACATTTATTTACTTATTCAATGTTATAATTATATAATATTGTTATTTCTAAGATAGATAAATTTTATTTATACTTTTATAAGTGAACTTGTTTTTCAATTGTCCAGTTTTCTATTCATAATGGTCAAATTACTATTCCAAAATGTCATGTTACTATTCCATTGGTTATGGTTCATTAATTTCTATAAATACAAATTTTTTCATTGGTTATTCATTCATAAAGTTTGAGTTGTTAAATATAAATTATTTTCTATGATTTATACTATATTTCATAATTATAATAAGGGAAATTTCTTTCTTAGAACTGTGGGTCATTGAAATCATCCCTAGTTATGAAATTTCACCCTCAAAATTTAATTTTACATACTAAAGGTAATATTTGTGAGGGTACTTCTCCTCTATCACTTTGTAACACCCTAAGCTTCAACAGTACGTTTCCCTTTGAATAATACAGTAGCTTGCATTGTACGCAACTAGTAGTTTTAACACACCGTGACCAATCAAACTAGAGTTCTGAATTGTAATACCCACTTTTTAAAATTTTTACAATTTTATTTTTCAAAATTAACTTCATTTTTTAATTTGGAATACCAAAATTAGCTTAGGGTGAATTTTATTTATTTTACTGAAAACGTTCAATTTTTGATGAATAGTGAAAAACAATGTGTTATTCTTTGAAACCGAATTTTTATTTAAATACACTATTATATTATTTTATTTAATTTTAAATAAAAATATATAAATAATAACTATATATGTTCAATTTAACTCATTGGAGTTATTTTATAATAAGTTTAGATATATAAAAGTTTATTGAACTTTTTACCATCTTTTACCAACCTTATAGGAGCTTTTACAAATTTGCATAAAGCATAATTTTTCCACTATTTTGAGTTGAATTTCAAAAATCTGAGAGACCCGGTTTACATTAGTAAGTAAAATTTGGTTAAATAATATGAAAATAATTTTTGGTGAATAGTACCATTTGACTTTAATTTACCATGGTTAAAAGTAAATTGGGTAATTAAGAGGTAAATAGGATTTTATAATTACCCAAAAACATGTACTAATTCTATTGGATATGATTAATTCGACTAAAAACAACCTTAGGAATGAAATATCATCCTTTTCGTCCACTTGGATTATATTAGGACATTTATTATTATTATTTTTAAGAAGAGTTAAAAGAGTTAAATTCAATGTTTAATAACGAAACAATTTTTAATATTAATATATACAAAACATAAATTTGACTATAAATATTCATTAGAAATAAAATAATATTTCTTATATCATGATTTGTTTTATAATTTTTATACATATAATTTAATTTATTTATGACACAATGATGATGCAGTAATTATCTTAGTAATGAACTTTTAAAATAATTGATATTATAAATATCCAAATAAATGTTAATTGAGGCTTCTGATGAATTCCACAAATTTTCATGGTTAATATGATATGATTGGGTGGATTAAATAAATGTTATTCGAAGTGATAATGTTTTTATGGATTCCAAAAAAATCAATTACTAATTAGTGTCAAAATTGACATTATTCAGTTTTTAAAACATATATTATATTATTAATTGATATAGTATTACTAAATATATATGGTTTGGTCAAATGACATAGATAAGGTTATATATATTATTAATTAACCACTTGGGGTTCCCTTGGTTTGTTATAGTATGTTTAATAACCATATATTTTAAGAATACAGAGAGACATTGTAAATATCAAACAATTTAACTAAGAGTTAAATCTAAAAGATAAAGTTAATATGCTGACCTAAACCTATAAAAAACTTATTTTTTGATAGTTTTTTATCTATACCCATCTTATGCTTTAAAAAAATCATTTTGGATCCATTAGAAACCAAAAAATGATTTTATTATAAAATAATATTTCAATCTTTTCCTAAAGTGACCCCCTCCTCTCTAATAATAGGGTACATCCCATTCTCATAATTTCACACATCCAAAGCCATTTTTATCATCCAAAACTTACCCAACTATCCTCACAACATTCCTACCTTTATCCAATGGTCCTTCCTTTGGTCAGAATTCCAACCTAAGTATCCCCTTTGATCAAATCAAAAGGAAGAACCCGATGAAGAGATAAATATTTAATCACCTCTTTTATGTTTTTTTCTTCTTCCACTTCCTCTTTCCTTGTTGTTTCAATTCTATAATAATAACTCGGATATCTTATATTTACTGTGATGTTATTATAAAAATTGTACAACCATATTCATTTTTATATTCATTATATGAATGACAAAGTCACCATAGGTGGGTACGTACGGATTACCGTCTCCACGTCGTGGTGTAGTTTGTTATTCAAACAATTCATTATTTGGATTGGTATAATAATGAGAATAACTGAAATAAATAATAAACATATCATGTTAATGATTATATATATATTATATATGATCAAATTACATTCTATTTCACCATCAATATAATGATATTGTCGCTCGTTCATACGTACGAATTACCCTCTCCACGAACGTGATGAGATTAATTCCCCATCATAATAATTTTAGAACAATTTTCATTTTATGATTAAAAATAATATTTTTGAACATAATATAATTCTATATATGAATAAAATACATCATATCCATAATAAATGTGACTTACAAAACCAAGAATATAATAGAAAGTGAATCAGTTAACACCCGAAACAATGATACTTCTAAAATATTATAAAGAGTGAAATATTATAAGACCATATATGATATCATATTTAGGTATATGATTCCTGTATAATTTAATAACAATTTTTTTACTATTATAGAGGAGTCTAACATACCATCGGCTAAGTAAAATTAGAAGTTAAGGTTTCATTTCACAATATCTTTATTATTCAAGGTTGTTTTTACGTAACTATCTACTGGGACCTCTTTATCAACCACATCGATGTTTCTTAAAAATGTATTTCAAAAAAAAATTTACTATTTAATTAACTATGGGTTAAATTCATGTATACCCTTGTTTGACTTTTTTTAAATAGGTTTGAATGGAATATTTTTGTCGTTTTCCAAACAAGGTACATTATGATCTTTTCGACCAAATTAAGGATAGATTGTCTTTTTTAACTTATACGGTGGGTGTGGCTATTTTCCACCATTATTTCATCATCGAAGCTTCCCAAACAGGATTATAAGAATAATTTTAAAATAAATGTTTTCTTTTATAATTACGCGACTTTTAAATGTTTCCATGTTATAAATAGGTATTTATATAAAATAGTTTTCATTTCATCTATGTCAACATCCTTTGATGGAATTTAAACTTGTTTGAAGTTGATTTATTATGATAAAAATATTCCATATTGTATTGAAGGTTTTTTAATATTCTTGACTGTGAATTTGTTATTTTAACACCGTTCATGTTTTGAGGATAATGTATTGAAATTTTGTATGTTGGTTTTAATACGATGGTTTTTGTTATGTTTAAACCTTTTCATATAAGGACTGCATTGGACATAGTAAGTGACGGGTGGATCCTGCTATAGCTCTTTGATGCACAGGTATGTCTCATAAGACAGATTAGTGTCTTGGCATAATGCCTTGATAGTATCTTATTTGTAGTTTTGGCACAAGGAATTGACTATGTGGTTCTGATGTCTGCAATATGCATTCCATCATTAAGAAAGTGGCTATTGATATTGAATGTGATTATTCGACTAGTATAATATCCATGTAAATAAGTAAACGGAATTATTTGATTTTACCTTTTCCATATTATTCTAATGTTTAAGTTTAAAAGGATTCTTTTATTCTTATACATTGCCTTAAATGTTTATGCTTATTTATGAATGTTTATGCTATATTATTGTCCTTACTAAGCATCTAAGATCACCCCTTACTATGTTTTATTTTTCCCATGATGTGAAAAAATAATTTATGGTTGACCTATATGGATATGCTATGGATATAAGTGTATTAAATGGGACAAAATGTTTATGTTTTTTTTCATGATGTAATGTTAAATTTAAGAATGTATCTTATACTTACAATGATGCTAAACTGATCAGTCCTTCAGGACATGATTCCTTATATCATGCCAATGTTATGTAATAATGCACCGACTCTGGATAATTGGGTTTGGGATGTTATAGTCGGTATCAAAGGATGTTTCGTAAAAACCTTGGAAACTATATTTAAATAAACTCTTCTTAGAGCACATTACCAGATGATAGACTTTGAGGATTGGTATATAATATCTTCCTAGAATTTTGGTAATGTAGAAATTTCTTGTATTTTCCAAGAAATACATCCCTGTTTGGATACGATCAAGTAGAGGCGGCTCTAACACTAATGTACCTAGTAGTGAAAATTCCGACATTGAGTTTCAGGCTTGACCCAGGGTGTCCTGGTGCACGACCATGGGCCTTGCTGCACTCTTGATTACGACACTCTTGAGGGATTTTCATAGGAAAATTCACATTTTCATTAAAACCCATGATAAAGGATTTATGAGTATATACTTCCTCAAAGAAAACATTCTTTTTATGATTATGGATTATATCCATAAAGTGTTCAATTAATGTTATGTGTTTTATAAATTTGGAATTATGTATTTCAATTCATAAACTAATCAATTGTATGCCATTATTTAGAAATGGCGCATAGTATAAGGAATGGAAACTCTATCAATGCACGTAATCCATTTAAGGATTTCCCCTCTAGTAAAGATAATTATAGTGGAGTTGGTAATGATGTCGTGCTGATAATCTTAACACCATACTTAGACAACTCACTCAGGTTATAAATAATAACCCTAACCGTAAGAAGCACCCTGATCCACAACATGGATGAGCAATGTTAGACCCCTTCATGAGGAAACAACCACCAATATTCAATGGAAGTAAAAATCCATTAGTTGTTGAGCAATTGATAAGTTATTTTGGAAAAAAATTTCATGCTTTGGGTCTGTAGCTTATCATTTGGAAATGCTACCAAGTCTCTCCAAAGTTCATGATGTGTTCCATGTATCACTATTGAGAAAATACATGCCTAACCCAATGCATGTACTCACCTATGATGAAATTAAACTAGAACAAGAATTGTATTTTAGTGAACATATTGTCAAAATTCTTAATACCGGAGAATAGGTGTTGAGAAATCGGACGACTCATCTTGTAAATGTATTACAGACAAACTATAAGATAGAAGGGGAAACGTGGGAAACCGATGATCTTATGATGAAGAACCACCAGAGTTTTTTATGTAGTGATATTCTAGAAATTTTGAAGAAAAAATTATTTTGAGGGAATAATGTAACAACCCATGATTCCACAATACGTTTCCCTTTGAAAAATGTAGTAGCTTGCATAGTACGCCACATGGAGTTTTAACACACCACGACCAATCAAACTGGATGTTATGAATAGTAATACCCACTTTTGGAAATTTTATAAATTTTATTTACATAAATGGAGTTCATTTTTGAATTCAGAATACCGAAATTATCTAAGGGTGAATTTTTTGTATTTTTCTGAAAACATTCATTTTTTATGAATAGTGAAAAACACAGCATTATTATTTAAAACCGACATTTTATATAAATAATTATTTATATTATTTTAATTTATTTTACGTAAAAATAGATACATAATAAATTTATATGTTCAATGTAATTAATTGGAGTCATTTTATAATATGTTTAGATTTATAATATTTTATTTAACTATTTACCGTCTTTTACCCATCTTCAAAGAGCATTTATAAATTTGCATAAAACATAATTTTACCGCTTGTGTGAGTTGAATTTGAAAAATATAAGAGACATGGTTGACATCAGTAAGTAAAATGTGGTTCAATAAGATGCAAATAATTTTTGGTGAATAGTACCTTTGGACTTTTATATACCACGATTAAAAGTAAATTGGGTAATTAATGGTAAAAATTATATTATAATTTCCCTAACATATGTTTTAATTCTATTAGATAAATATAATTAGACCATAAAACCTTAATAATAAAATATTATCCTTTTTTCCACATGGATTAGATGGGGATGTTTATTATTATTTTACTTAAAGATGTGTTAAAAGAGTTAAATTCAATGTTTAATAAATAAACCACTTTTAATATAAGGTTAAACACAATATAAATTAGACTATAAATATTAATTAGAAATTTAGAAATATTTCCTACATAATGAAATTTTATTTATAATTTTTTGAAATTAAATAATATAATTTATTTATGACACAATGATGATGCAGTAATTACGTTAATAATGAACATTTAAAATAATTGATTTTATAAATATCCATATAAATGTAAATTGAGACTTCTTATGAATTGCACTAATTTTCTAGGTTAAAGTGACATTTTAGTGTTGATTAAATAAATTTTATTCGATTTGATAATTTTCATATGGATTTCAAAAAAATAAAATTCTAAATAGTGTCAAAATTGAAATAATTGAGTTTTTACAAATAATTCTATATTATTAATTGATATAATATTCCTAAAAATCTCTGTATTGGCCAAACGACTTATATAAGGTTATATATATTAATAATGACTCACATGGGGTTCTATTTTCTTGTTATAGTATGTTTATATACCATATAATATAAGAATACAAAGAGACGTAGTAAATGTTAAACTATTAAACGAAGAGTTAAATATAAAGGATACAGCTATCATGGTGACCTAAACATATCCAAAACCAGTTGGTTGAACGTTTTTCGACCCATCCCCACATTAGCCTTTAAATAAATCATTTTTGAGCCATTATAAATAGAAAATAATTTTATTATAAAATAATTTTTCAATATTTTCTTAAAGTGACCCTCACCTCTCTTATAAAAAGGTACTTCACCTTATCTTAATTTAACACCGCCAAATCCATTTGGTTCATCCAATACCAGCACTAATATGCTCCCAAAATTCATCCTTTCATCCTATAATCCTTCCTTTGGTCAGAAAGCCAGCCTACGAAGCCCTTCTGATCAAATCAAAAGAAAGAACCTGAAAATGAGGTAATTATTTCATCACCTCTATCAAGTTATTTTCTTCTTCCACTTCCCCTTTATTTATTGTTTCCATTCTAAAATAATAACTCCTGTATAATATATATACCCTGATATTTTTATAAAAAAAGTTACAGCCATGTTAATTATTCTATCAATCATATGAATGACAATGTATCCATATGTGCGTATGTATGGATTGCCGTCTCCAGGTCGTGGTGGAGTTTGTTATTAAAACAATTAATTATTCATATGTGTATAATAATGAGAATAATTGGTGTAAATAAATAACATAAAAAGTTAATAATTCAGTACATATGATATAACATTCAATTACATACGATTTCACCATTAATATAATGATATTGTTGCTCGTGCGTATGTACAGATTACCGTCTCCACGAACTTGATGAGATTCATTCCCCATCATAATCATTAAAGAATAGTTTTCATTTTAAGATTACGAATAATTTTTATGTACATAATATCATTCAGTATATGAATAAAATTTATCATATCCATAACAAAACATGACATACGTTACCAAGTATATAAAGGGAAACGAATCAGTTAACACCGAAAACAATGAAACTACTAAAATCTTATTAAAAATGAAATATTATAAGATCAGATATGATATCATATTTATGTATATTATTCTAGAATAATTTAATAATTTTTTTAACTATTGTACAAGAGGTTAACATACCATTGACTATGGAAATTTACATGTTAAGGGTTAATTTTACAATATCTTTATTATCTGAAGTTTTTTTTACATAAGTATCTACTATGACCTCTTTATAATCCTCATCCATGTTTCTTAAAAATTTATTTCAAAATTTATTTACTATTTAATAGACTATATGTTAATGTCATTTATACCCTTTTTTTACTTTTTATAAAATGTTTTGAAAGAAATCATTCATTCATTTTCCAAAGAAGGTAATTTATGAACTTTTTGACAAAATTAATGTAAGAATGTATTTTTTCACTTATACAGTGGGTGTGGATATTTTTTGCCATTATATCATCCTAGAAGATTCACATAAAATATTATAAGAATATTGTCAAAATAAGTGTTTTATTTTATATTTATTTTACTTTTAAATTATTTAAAAATATAAAGAGGTGTTTATTTCAAATAGTTTTCATTTCATCTATGTAAACATCATTTGATTGATTTTAAAATAGTTTAAAGTTGATTTATTATGATACATATCTTCCATATTGTATTGAAGGTTTTATGATATATTTGACTGTGGATGTGTTACATTAACACCATTAATGGTTTAGGTATAAATTATTAACATTTATTAAACTATTTTTAATATGAATGCTTATGTTATGTTTATACCTTTTAATATGATGAATGCATTGGACTTAGTAAGTGATCGGTGGAGCCCGCTATAGCTCATCAACACATATTTAGGCCTCATGAAACAAACTAGTGTCTTGGAATAAGGCCTTGAAAAAATCTTATTTGTAGTATTGGCGCAAGGCCTTGAATATGTGGTTATGAAGTCTGAAATTATGAATTCCATTATTATGAAAGTTGCTATTGATATTGAATGTGATTATTCAACTTGTAGATTATCCATTTGAATAAATAAATGGAATTATTTTATTTGACCTTTGAAATATGATGTGGAATTTTATGATTAAATGGCTTTCATTTTAGTCTTATACATTGCCTTAAATTTTTATGCTTATTTATGAATGTTTCTGTTATATTTTTATCCTTACTAAGCATTTGAGATCAACCCTTTATATGTTTTATTTTTCTAGGATGTGAAGATATTCTTTATGGTTGAAATACAGGGATAGTATAATGAAATAAGTGTGTTCAATGGGGACAAAATTTGGTTGATGTTTTTATTTCATGATGTAATGTAAAACTTATAAATGTATATTGTACTTCCAAGGCTAGTAAACTGATCGGTATTTCGTGACATGATTCCTTATTGTTGATGCTCCTTTCCATCACATAGACTAAACGAATGAAAAGGGAAATGCATTAGTATAAGTTGACTCATCCTTTGACGAAAACAACAAAAATTAACAAAGGCATGAGCAAGGGTTCTTTTCCCTTTGGGTCGTGCATGTTCCCTCATAGTCGCGCAAGTACACTTGTGCGCCTCCTAATGGTCGTGTAGGTGACTTGCACGCCCTCTTTGAAATTTCGCCCAGGGTATCTCTAGCGTATAAATACCCTTGTGGGCCCCCCATTTGAGGAGGAAATCTTTCCAGAATTCAGATACAGAGCTCTAAATGCCTAAGTCTCTTCTTCAACTCTTCCGAACACTTATAAGGTAATTCATTACATAGAATAGAAGGATTAAAAAAGAGTAATAAAGTCTAAGGGTTATAATTCACTAACACTTGCACGCCTAAGTGTTTTACCCTTAAGGGAAATTGACACACTTGCGTGCCTCCTTACCTACTCATTGATACATGCGTGCCAATGTTCTGAAAGTACATCGGGAAAATTATAAAGGCTTTGGTCAAGGATCACCGAAGTATTACCCTACTGGTTGACAATCGTGCAACTACCCATGTGCCATACAGGTATACCTATGCGACCAGGACTTGCGTTCCCATGTAGTACCTGTGCACCCTTCTCTTTATGGGGGCCCTTCCTACCCATTTAACCCCTCTTATGCCATTCCACCTCTCATATTCAAGATTCAGTCATCAAGACACTCTTCAAAGCCATTTATGGCATGTTTTCTTGATTGAATTCCTTATCTGAAAGGAGTTCCATGGAACATCTCTCAAAACATACTGATTTTCACATATTTATATCACTATTTCTAGAGAGTTCATTCATTCAACCTCATCCTCTAAGATGAGAGAATTATTGATCTAGGCCTTCTTCTCAGGAGTACGCCCCAAATCCTCATTGATTAGGGCCTCCTTCTCAGGAGTAAGCCCCATGTCCTCATTAATTTGGGTCTCCTTTTCAGAAGTAAGCCCCAGTCCAAGTCCATTAATTTGGTAATCCTCCTCTAGAGCAATCCCCAACCATAATTATCTTAACCTGGGCTTCATTTTCAGGAGTAATCCCTAGTTTCAAATATGGGCATCCTCTTTAGGAGTAAACCGCAAGTCCCTTAATTTTTCAAGTCCCTTGTCCTAGGACTCTTTCTCAGGAGTAAGCCCCAGTCTTATTTTCTCATAAATAGTCTTAATTTACTTTTGATATGGGCTTCCTTCTCAGGAATAAAACCCAATCATGAGTCCCCTCCTAATTTGGGCATCTTCCTCATGAGTAAGCCCCATGTTAGAGTACCCAAATCTCCATGAAGTACATATACCATTATGGACCTTGTTCCTAGATTTCTTCCCTGAAGTAAATCTTCATCCTCATCTATTTTGGGAAGATATTCATGCATAAGCCCCACATCATTGCATCTTTCATGGCACAATTGTCTGGTTTCACTAATACTTCTTGTTTCTCACACCGATGATGACTCACGTGAGCTTAGAGTGTAAAAGTAATCATGACATCTTTTCTTTGAGCCATCAATCATGCATAAACATCATAATCCCTTACTCAAACTACATGGGTTCTGATTCCTTTTCCAAAACAAAGGATACGTAGGTAGACCATCAGTGGGTACGATCCCAACTCTGAAATAATCCAAGTCATTCTGAATGAACATAATATTCAAGTGCCCCACTATGTGGCTTTAAAACCAGTATGGTCATCATAATGACCAAGAGACTTTAATGTTCTGAAGGATATCATTGACTACGAATCTCTAACAAATACAGATGATTCTCTATCGATGAAGAACCTTGACTACAGATAAAAGATTCAATAAATTTCCTATATATCAAACATTGATTGTCAGATTTAAAGGAAAGAACATTTTATACTTGGTAATGTAATAAGGATTCACGAACATAACTTAAATCTATAAAGAGAGTCCTGAAGTAGACAATAATTCCCCTCAAAAAGGTGTGATGACTCCGACCTCCCATCCTCTCCACCAATTCAAATTCTTATGCCTCGTCAGTCCACAACTAATGAGCGCCATCCTTTGAAAAGTAGGTCCAAATGGATATGGAATCATTGGATGTTTTCGGTTCTACGAAAAAACCCGTTAGAAATCGATTGGAATGTTTTTACCTTCAATCAACGAGGTCATACCCAATTCTAGAGGAAACAAAAAATGGTGAACTCGATATGAATATTTATCCCAGATTAAATAATGGTTTTCTTATTTGTTAGGGCCTTAATTTAACTCAATGAGAGGGCCCACAAAGAAATCAATAACATATTTTCTCATCCAAAAGATGTAGTGGCCGATCATATCTTGATTAAGTCTTTTATATCAAACATGCACTCTTTTCCAATATCTTCTGCATTACAAAAATGGATGATCTCATGTTTACACCCGTGAATATGTCTGCTGTGAAAACTCCTACTGCCAATTTCACTATTTCTACTCCTGCTAGATCATCATCCGCTCTGAGAAGGACATCACCTACTCAGCGTCTTCAACGCTAGATATCAAATGCTCTGGTTATAGAGTACCATCAAAACATTACTATTCTGACTCTGGAGGCTTCTTGACAAGCCCCCCAAGTGAACAACTAAACCTAGTCGTCCATACAATGACGACCATCGATCAAAAATCAAGTGGTTCTAACCGCCATCTCCAACCGTTTTTGGTCGTTATCCCCATAATACAATCACAATTCACTCCCATATTCTGAGGAGGTGAATGAGAAGGTCCCTCAGGGCCGTAATTCAAGGAGACATGATTCCTTCCTGAGGGCTCCCATCATCATTCACTGCCAGACTTGTGTAGAAATGCGCCCTCCACATGATGAGGGTATCGACTCCAGGTGTTCAGCTCAGGTTCCTCGAACCTGAGCAGGAAAGTTAAATCGCTAGAGGTGAAATCCGGTCAACAGTGAGTAGAGCAGGTTCTCATATCTTCTATCTTTGGATAAGTCCACTAACCTAAATTGGTGGAAAGTAACGAGTGAGAACACACACCCATCTATTTTAATTCCATTTTCCAGCAGACTTGTCTGGCTGCATCACGCCAATTTCACCAGGAAATTCCGGCAGAGTATGATAGGTAAGAACATACACCTGTTTATACATCATCAGCTAGTCAGCAGTCTCGTCTGACCAGATATGATGGAGCTCATCAACAACATTCAGTGAAATGCAATCAGCAGGCACATACACCTTCTAGTATTGATCAAGTCTACCAATAGTATTTCTTGGTAGCACTCAGAGAATTTATTCGGAAAGCTCCAGTGACAAACAAGAGGCAGACTCAATTCTATGTCCCCACACTTGAGTACTGTCAGGATTCATTGACAGGAAAAGGAGGACAAGAGCAGGCACACACACCTACTCCAAACACAGAATGGACGTATATCCCCATTCCAGCAGTTGAAGTCACCAAGCATATTCTATCAATGGTGAAAGAGAAGAAGAAAATCAATGCTCATATTCTGGATGATTTCCAGGATATTATAACATCTTCAGCAGCATCTCATGGAAAGACACTTAAATCTATCCCTACCAGTGGAGTGACACATCAAAAGTTCACTCCGGAACAGACACACACATCTATTACAGTGCAAGAGGGTTGTGTGGCATACTCCCCCATATCATACGGACAATCCAGTCAGGCACATACACCTATTTTGAGCGGAGATAATCTTCCTAACCTGATCATTTATCCTGAGCAGGAACACACACCAACAAAATTGAGTAAGAAGGAGTCTAAGAAGAATACCCACCCAAAGCAGTTATGAAGTCAAGGGACAATCATTAACAAGGCCTTACTTGATGCTGGAGTTATTGATGCACTCGGACAACTATCTGTTGGAACTCAATATTCTGCTATCTCAGTTCCCAATAGTGGGAAAATTAATTCTGAAGGTCTGCACCAAACAATTCCTCATGAAGGCTTGCTTTGTGACAATTCAGTCGACCTCGAAGTATCATCTTCATATTATAGCCACATGAACCCTCTGTGTGGTCAAAAGGCCAAGGAGCAAAATGTTTCATTCTTTTCTGTAACCCATCATGGTGGTCCTCCCCGTGATGATGAATTTATCTGCCAAATCCCTCTCCAAAGTAGTAATTCACATTGTCTAGAAAATTATTTAGAATAAAATGTAGTGACGATAAAGCCGTCTTATCTTGAGGCACTTGATAATTTGAAACCAGACATCTCTGATGCTTCATCTCTAGCAAGTGAAATACATTCTCAATTAGAAGATAGCCCGGGGTGTATGTCATTCTCTGAACCACCCCTGGTTCATTCATCTTCTAGTTTGATCAGTTGATTCTCTACCAATCTAGTTGAATCTAATAAAGGAACAGAAAAGAACCATCTATGGTCTAAACAGGTTTAATAATCTTCCTTAAATGATAAAGAGGAAATGTTGAACCTGAGAAAACAACTAGCGAAGGGTGAAGTGCCAGTCATGTTTTGATCTCTGGCTGACTCTCAGTATGATATTCCAGAGATGTTGACGAAAGATGGAATCCATTATATTCTTCTAAACATATGGAAAACTCTTTTTTTGTTGAAAAAGAAAGTATTATCTTATGATGAATATGAAAATCCTGTTAAGATAATAGAAGGGTTACAACTTCAGATTGATTTGGAATCTCTATCAGTCTCTTGATATCTGAAGGCTGAAAAGTAGTGGAGTGCCCTTCAACGTTCATTCCTTGTCACACTATGAAGATTGAGCCAGTTAATTTCCAATTCCCCATATGGTATTCATGTTAGAGGATGGGGTGTTCACTGAGCACTACATTTCACTGTGCTCTCTAGTCAGCAAACCCTGCCGAAAATGGTTTCATGAAATGTTATTTCCCATGTCCAACCAAAGTCAATGGGTTTTTTTAATCAAAAGATATCCCAAGAACAGGATTCAAATTGTTCCTCTCAAAATCAAGAATATTGGGAAAAAGTTGTTGAATTACTCCTACATAAAGCAAATGAGAATATTGAACATGCCTCTTGTATGGATCAAGCACATCATCAATTTACAGAAGTGTCAGAAATCATCCAATGGTCCTTTGAACCAGGTGATAAAAGTGGATGTCGATTGATGCATCCAGATAATTTCCGTACTAAGGTCCAAAAGATCAAGAAATATTTTAAGAAAGTCTTAGACATAGCATGTCATGAATCACCCTTAATTTCCAGATTGGTTACTCTTTTAACCCAACCCTCGGGATCAACACATAGGATTTGAGGAGTTGAGCAAAGACATCAGGAACATCCTTATTCCACTAGACTGGGGACTTTTTCAAATCATCAAGCCCCTCCTCAGTGAAAGTCAGTCTTCTCCCAATTGAGGAATAATCCACAAGAGGAATGAAGAGCCAAATTATTAGGAGATTCACTCCAAATTACGGTTCTCCAATAAGTTCCTATGGGATCGAGTCAACAAAAATCAATGTCTTATCATGGTCATGGCAGAAGAAAATATCACAGAAATGCTGATATAAGTGATGTCATGCGTTATGCATAAATTAATTTCATTAATACCATTGTTGTTGATCCTCGAGAACATGAGGCTCACTCAAGGGACATAGGTGAATATGTTCCTGCTCATGAAGGTTTATGCACAGACACAAATAAAGAAGGTGTGTGTACACGAAATCAAAGGATTACTCAGAACCTAGGTAATCCTTCAAGTAACTTACATACCCCTCTCTGAAAGGTGTCCAATAAGGGGAAAGGAAAGAACCAGGTTACATACCCTTCCTCTGGAGATGTCCAATCACTCTCACTAGAGAAATGATTTACACAACAAGAGGATGAAATGAAGTAATTGAGGTGGTTGAACGCAGAACTACATTAAGGTAGTCTTCCTCCTAAACATGCTGGAGTCAGTCAGCCAAGGGAACATGTTGCAACTATTGAGATGGATCAATAATATCCTCTTCTATCAGTACACCCTCACAGGACTAATCCTACAGGTCAAGTAAAATAAAAATTGGTAGTGCTACCATCAGTTTCAGTACCAGCCACCACATCTATACCAGCTCTATTCATTGCACCTATTCAGGTCCAGGGTCAACCAGATGTTTCTCAAAAGTTAATTACTACTATTGAGTCATTAACAGCTCGGTTGGAAGATATGGAAGGGAAACATGCACAGGTTCAACCAGAAAAGAGAGATTACCCTAAATGGGTAGATTCAATCCTTCCCCCATAAAGTTTTAGGAACCTCGTATTCCCTATTTTCAATGGATCAGGCGATCCTGAACAACATTTGATACATTACATGTCTTGTTGTGATCCTATGATGGGAACTCCGGAACAACAAGAAGCAGTGAAACTCAGATTCTTTGTGCGAACCTTGCAAGGACCAGCTTTTTTTTGGTATACATGCTTGAAATCTCGGTCAATTACCAGGTGGGAAGATCTTCGCCAAAAATTCATTCTTCAGTTCACCTCAATGTTGTCAAAGACAATAGTTTTTGATCATATAAGAATTAAGAAAAAGGAGAATGAAAGGGTCTCTGATTTCATTGCTCTCTGGAAGGGATTAACATATTCTCTAAGCTTAGCACTCCCTCAAGAAGAATTGATACCAATCTGTGTGGAAAATTTACGTGATGAGTTTCGTACACCGCTGATCCCTGTGAAATACACAGGAGGGTTTCATGGCCTTACTTCAATCGCTCAACAGATTAATGATTCTCTTATACAGGCGAAGGATAAGGCTCATATAATTCCATCAGCTCCAGGAAAAGGACTTGGTAAAGCAGAGACTGCTACAGTTATTCTTAAACAAGCACATATACCTACTTCTACTTCAAAACCTTCATCTTTTTGAAGGGCTCCACCTATTGAGCGCCAAAAACAAAGGATGTTTCGTCAAGATGATCAAAGAGATCAATGAATGAAACAATTTGAGAATCTGAAGAGCAAAGTTTACACATTCTGAAATGAACAAGTTCCTGGTTATTTCATTTTGGCTCTAGAAAATAATTTGGTTCAATTGCCAAGACCCAAGAGGCCAAACAAAGAAGGCGATGAATTCCATCCCAACTATTTCCCCTTTCATCAAATGTTGTGAAATCCCATCCAAGAGTGTTATGTCTTCAAAGACCTCTTGAAAAATATGGTCGACTCAGGATAAGTCAAACTAAAAGGCTCTTCTGCCCCGGTAGCATGTGTTACTGCTATAGTTCTATGGGAAGAAGGCCAATGGAAAGAAGTCAAATGAAAAAATACACAGAAATATGATGATTGGTTGGTCAAAAAAATTGTCAACCAAACTCATGCCATTTTGCGAACACAATTGAAGATACCAATTGTGCCTTCTGCCAATAATGCTGCAGAAAAACCCTCTTCATCAGATTAAAAATCCTCAAATAAACGACATGATTCAAAGAAAGAAAAAGAATCAGAAGAAGAATAGTATGTTTCAAAGCCTATGTTGTTTTTGACTCTGGCAGACTTGATGCCATCTACTTCAAATTCACGAGCACCACCCCACCAAACGGCATAGCCTAAACATGATAATATGGAAGAGTCTCCATCGGATAAAGAGTTGATATTCGGTTCTGTTAATATGATTCAATTAACATATCCATATTCCAGTGGCAGTTTCGATTTTGATGAGCCCGAATTCTCTATATCAAATAGAGGAATCAGAGGAAGTTCCACAGGCTCTAGATATAGAGGAAGACATTGATCTTTTAGAGGCCACTATTCTAATTCTACCCCTGCTAGAACTGGTTATGTGGCATAAACTCATGGCATAGCCCTTCAAGAGCTCAACAAGAACGAGAAAATTCTTCCACACAAGGCAGATTCATACCTAGCACAATTATTATGGAAGATCGGTCGAAGGTTCCATATTTTTCCAATCAGCAATTAAATAGACCAAATCGGGCTAATATTACAAATCCAGGAGTATTAATAACTCATATCCCAATACAAGATGCATCAAATTCCAAAGCATCAACTTACAAGGCACCTGCTAAACTACATGTTCTTGTTGGAAAACACAGACCTTTGGATCAAAAGTATTATATATTGAAAAACCTGGCCCAAGTACTGGCCAAGTTATCAATTTTGGATTCCTTGAATTTATTAAAGGACATCCGGGAGGCACTCGTTGATGCTTTGTCAAGTCCTCATGAGTTTGAGACTGAAATTGTTGCTGCTGAATTCTACCATGTAGAGAATAATCCTGTAGAATGTCATGCAGTAATATATTACACTGATGAAGATGATGTTTTGCATGGACATATTAGACCTTTTTACTTATCTGGCATGGTCAATGGCGTATACATCCGAAGATCTTTCATTGATAATGGTTCAGGAGTCAACCTCATGCCCATTTGTACACTTCGTTGATTAGGCCTCATGGAATCTGATTTATCTCCTTCAACTATGATGTTACAAGGATATGATAAAAATGAACAAGAACCACTGGGCGAGATTACACTCAGAAATCAGTTTGGATATCTTGTGTCCAATTTTGATTTCATGGTTTTTGATCAAGAATCAGCCTTCAACATCTTTCTTGGAAGACCCTGGCTACATCGACATGCGGTTATACCTTCATCATACCATCATTGTCTGATGTTTTGTTTCGATGGTCAATTTGGGACATTAAATGGTGATAAGGCCCTGTTCAAGACATGTGAATATCAATACATTGAGGCGGAATCCAACCACATGAAGGGAAATGAGGAATCCAAAACAAACGATATTACTAAATTTAATGCTCCACATGGTTTGGAAAAGATTCCAGTAAACTCATTAGCACATGTGAGTACCAATTATGTGTTTCTTATCAGTCAAATTGACAGGATAGACCCAAATCAAAAAAATCTTATTGAACGATATGTAATGTCAATTACGTGAATCGAGCCAGAAAACATGGGAGAAAGTGGTGATTCACAAAGCAATGATGAAAACTCAAATGGAGATGTCTTCATTTCATCTACTAAAATCCAACAAGTATATATTTTTCAAATCAGGCCAGGGCATGTTATAGCAATGTTAGAGGTTAAATATGATGTCGATTCTTAATCCATAATCTCCTCTTTATTACCCAAAGAAGACCCTTCATCATCAATTGGGATGGAAATGGATGCTTCTTCTTCAAGATGTGAAAAATTTAACGTCTCTTCTGATCATGAAAATTCTGCTTCATCATCTACTATACAAATAGAAACAGAGGAAATGAAACATGTTCAAGAAGAAGAGGAAGATCTCAGGGATGCTCCCCTAGCATTTGGATAGGGTATCTCTACTACCTTGGATGAACACAAAGAAATAAATCTGGGTGAAAAAGAAGATCCACACCCCACTTTAATTAGTGCGGTTATGACTCTTGAATATAACGAGATGTATATTTCCTTTATAAAGAAAAATCGAGATATATTTTCATGGAATTATACAGAGATGCCAGGGCTTGATCCTAATATTTCCACACATCATTTGGGTTTTCCAGAAAAACATTGAGGATTCAAACATGCTGCTAGAAGAACACACCCAACCTATGCTTCCATAATTGAGGCTGAAGTGGATAAGATTATCAAGTCTAACTTCGTCAGAGAAGTTCAATATCCCAAGAGGTTAGCTAATATTTTCCCAGTGAAAAATAATAATGGTAAAATTAGAGTTTTCATTGATTTCAGAGATCTTAATCAGAATTTTCCTAAGGATGATTTTCAAGTTCCGATTACAGAACTCCTAATTGGTGCAACAGCTGGCTATGAAGCACTTTCCTTCATGGATGGATATTCCGAATATAATAAAATCCAAATGCCTCTAGAAGATGAGGAATCTACTGCCTTCATATCCCCTCAGGGTGTGTTTTTCTATTGGGTAATGCCCTTTGGCCTAATGAATACAGGCATAACATATCAGCGTGTCATGCATCATATCTTCAAACCCTTTCTGGGAAAGTTTATTGAATGTTATGTGGACGATTTGGTGGTCAAATCCATACATCGTTCTAATAACTTGGCTGATTTGGAAGTCATATTCCGCAAGCTTCGACAACATAATTTGAAGATGAACCCCTTAAAATGTGCTTTTGGGGTAACTTCAAGAAAATTTCCCAGCATTTTTGTACGCCATCGTGGTATCAAAGTCGATCCCGATAAGAGAAAGTCAATCCTTGGTATGTCACCTCCTTGAAATTTAAAAGAATTGAGAGGAATCCAAGGACACTTATCCTATATTCGGCATTACATTGCCAATTTTGCAGGCAGAAGCTTACCCTTCACCAAATTGATGAAGAAGGGAGTCACTTACTAGTGGACTGAAGAATATCAAGAAGCATTCTATTTTCTCAAGCAGTATCTCTTGTGTCAACCGGTGTTAATGACACCTATTGAAGGAAGAACACTTATCCTCTATGTGAAAACTCTAGAGCAATCATTGGGTTCCTTTCTTGCTAAGAATAATGATGCTGGGAATGAAAATAGCCTCTACTATCTCAGTCAGACTATTCATGAAGCAGAAACCCGATACTCAAATATTGAGAAGTGTTGCCTAGCATTAAACATTGCAGTTCAAAAGATGAGACACTACATGAAAAATCACAGGGTCAAATTGGTATCTCACAATAATCCGCTCAAATTCATCCTTAGTCTTTTAATTCTTACAGGACCTCTGGCAAGGTGGGTAGTTATATTACATCAATTTGATATTCAATATGTGTCTCAAAAGGCAATAAAGGGCCAAGATCTAGCTGATTTCCTTGTTAAAAACCCTTCAGTGGAAGATACATCATTAGATATTGGACTCTCTGATGAAGAATACATTTCAATTCAAGAATGTCTTCAAACATGGGAAATGTACTTCGATGGTGCTTCCAGATGTCTAACAAGGAAGAAAATGGAAAATCTTAAATTCAAAAAAGTTGTCTTAGGAATTGTACTCATTTTCCTGAAAAGGAAGTGTTACCTTATTCCTTCTCATTGTTGAGAGGTGGTACAAATAATGAAGAGGAATACCAAGCTCTTATTACAGGATTGGAGTTGGCGCTTCATTCACAAGTGAATCACATAAATGTAAAAGGTGATTCAGACCTAGTAATCAAACAAGTCAATGGGGGAATATTCCATCAGAAAAGAAGAACTAATCCCTTTGAATGATTATGTTAGAAAGATAATGGCGGAGTTTCCTTCGGAACCGACTTTTTCTTATGTCCCAAGATCACAAAATGCCCAAGCTGATGCACTGGCTAATATAGCCACCGCTCTAGAAGATCCAAATCGGAACAACACAACCATCAGTATTGCCCACCGTCGTAAAATTTCACCTTATGTTCAATCCATAACAGAGGAAATCAATGAAATTAGTCCCATCTCTGAACCATATGGTCATACTACAGGATGGATGACACCTATCAGGGAATACCTTCAAAATGGAACACTTCCACCTGATAGAGCTGGGAAAGAACAAATCTGGTGACGTGTGGTCAATTTTACTCTTTTTGATATCCCAGATCACCTAGAAAAAATTCTCTACAAGCGTGGTTTTGATGGAGTTCTCTTCAGATGCATTGATGATGAAGAGACAATGGATGTCATGAAATAAGTGTTGTAAGAGTCTGTGGTGCCCACCAGTATGGACATAGACTGTCTGTTCTAATTTGAAGGGTTGGATACTTTTGGCCTTCAAAGATACAAGATTGTGTTGATTTTACAAAGATGTTTCATTCATTCCAAGTACATGGAAACTTCATTCATCAACCTCCAGAGTTGCTTCATACAGCTAAATACTCGTGGCCATTTTCCACATGGGGAATGGATGTGGTGGGAGCTTACCCTTCAGCTACGACCAAGTAGTTTAAGTATATTCTTACTGCTACTGACTTATTTTGCAAATGGGAAATGGAAATACCACTCAATGAAGTTAAATCCAAAAGTATTTTTAGCTTCATCGAGTCTAACATCATTACCAGATTTTGTGTCCCTCATACCATATTGACAGACAATGGCACCATCTTCTATTCATCCGCGATGAGGAAATTGTATCAATAATACAACATCAAATCCAATCATTCATCTTGGTATCATGCAGTATCCAATGGCCAGATAGAAGCCATCAACAATATTCTGTCAAATATACTACAAAAGATGGCGGATAAGTATAAGAGGTCATGGCCTGATAAACTCTTTCATTCTTTATAGGCTTATCGAACTACCACCCGCACTAAAACATAGTCAACTCCATATTAATTGGTATATGGAAAGGAAGCAGTATTGCCAATTGAGGTTCAACTACCCTCGCTCAGGGTAGCCATTTGTGATCAGTCTTCCACAGATGAAAAATCTCAAAATAGATTGGATGAATTGGAATGGTTGATGAGAAAAGATTGTGCACTCTACATCACTTGGAAGTCTATCAGAATCGAATAGCACGAGATTTCAACAAAAAAGTTCATCTTCATTCATTCGTTTAGGGATAATTGGTATTAGTTCTCAGAACTCCAATGATACTAGGAAAGAAACCTCACAAGCATGAACCAAAATGGGAAGGACATTATTCAATACATAATGTCTATTCTAATGGAGATTATTATTTAATCTCAATGGATGGAGAACGCATCACTACCCCAACCAATGCAAGATTTATGAAGAAGTGTTTTGTATAAATTAAAAAAACAGCTTCCACGGTCCATGAATATGACATTAAACTATTTTCATGTCCCTTACGTCCAGCATGACGTTAAACTGCACCATCCACAGTCCATGAATATGACCTTAAACTAATGGTACTTACGTCCAACAGGATGCTAAACTGTATCATCCTTTTTTTCATTCAACATAACGTTAAACACTGAAAAAGTCCCTAATACATCAAACATGACGTTAAAATGTGTCCTCCTTTGTCCTTAATACATGACATTAAACTACACAATCCTCCTTTTGCCCCACATGACATTAAACTATATTGTCCCCATCATCCTAACAACATGACGCTAAACTGTATAGAAATCACTTAATATGTCCTACATGACGTTAAACTGTATTTTTGTCCATGCTACATGACACTAAACTGTGCAGCACCAATAGTCCTAACTGCAAGACTTCAAACTTCATAATCCCTTTATATGCTCTACATGACATTAAACTGTGCATCGTTAAGGTTATTGTTACATCTTGTTTCTCACACTGAGTATGTCTCACGTGCGCTTGGAGAAAATTTCAACCATAACACCCTCTTTGGGCCGCTAACCATGCGTAAGTCCCAACATTATATTTTAGGTCGTTGTCCCCAAAAAAATATGATCACTAATTCTTTCTTTAATTGAACTAAGCAGACTTTGATCCTAGCCTTCCAGGCTGGGTATGTAGGCAACCTCCCAAGGTTCAAGGCCAAAACTAATATCTTCACATCGGTTCACCTTCATCTCATATGATATTGATAGGTGAAACTGCTCCAAGAATAAATATCTTTACATTGGTTCACCTTCGTCCTTGCTATACGACGTTAAACTGTACAACTATTTTGTCCTGTATGACAATAAAGTACAATATATGTTGATACCCACACCTGAGAGGGAATCATTATTTACATTGATTTTCAATCATGTTACATTCAAAAAAATTAATTTTCATACCTGGAAATACCTAAACCATTTATCTTGGGTTAAACCATCATTGCACTAAAGTCCACTTTCGTCCTTCACATGTACGAACCAAATTTGTATAGAAGGTATTTCTAGAACTACATGGGCTTGATTCCCATTCTTATGGGATACATATGAACATTCTAGTGTCCCTCGAATCTAGCCCCAAGTCTTTTGGGCCTAACCACAAATTCCACATTCAGTCCCCTGGCTGAAAAGTCCCCATGAAAACACAATCTGTGTATTTCTTATAATGATCCGAGCTCTATGACCCTAAACTAAGATCTCCCACACTTTCGTCCCACCCAACGTTAAACTACGTTTCAAGAACTACGTACAGCTTGATTCCCATCCTTATTGGATACATAGTGAAGTCCAAATATTTCAAATCAGGATCCATCCACAACATGATTATGGTTAGTATTGATCTGTGTATATCTGCATACATCGGACAATACCCATTTTTATGTGTCATAATCCTAGTCTTGAATACTTCCAGATATTCATAACCCTTTTCTAAACATCTTGTCACAAAATTTCCAATTTCTGAGAATTCTTTTTCATGACCATGCGGTATGTGTCCTTAGGCGACCTTGCATAAATAGTCTACATAACAAACGTGTCATCCAAAAGATGTTATTATTTGACTATACAGCCAATGCCCTTAGGTGGACCTGCATAATTCAACCCCCTAATGGGTTTATCAAATAGTGGTAACTTCATTCTTGGGAGGAAAATATCTTTTGTCCATAGTTGTCTTAATTACAATATGTAGGGATCCATAAAAAATGGACATCCTTAACATATCTGTCCCATACTCTTTTTCATGATCTGAAATTATCCAAGTCTATGGTTTATATTTTCTTTCCCTACGTTTGGGTCAGACCTTTGTAGGAGTAACATTCATCCAATTTTTAGACAATCCTGCTTGGAAATATATTCTCCGTATTCAAGTACCCCTCTCATTACAGAAATATCTATGCTTTGGAAAATATGTATCCTCATAAAAATCCACTAGCTTTTTAGAAGTAGAAAAGTTAATTTCTGAGAGTTATTTTGCCTGACTATGCAGCACGTGCCCTTAGGTGGCCTTGCATAAACAGTCTACATAACAATTTTGTTACCCAAAAGATGCTATTATTAGACTATGCATCCAATGCCCTTTGGAGGCCCTGCATAATTCAACCCCTAATGAGTTTGATAAAGATTGGTAACTTGATTTATTGGGAACTACTTCTAATGCCCTTTTAGCCATTTTTTCATATCATTCCTCAGATTCAAATTTTATTAAGTCATCGTTAACATATTTTCCCTCATACATGGACATGGTAATATGTTTTCAGATAAATTATCAAGGAATTGAGTCAATCTATTTGGTCAAGTCTATTTTTACAATAAACAATAGCCTTTTTATGTCCAATCTGATTGACTTTAAACTGCCAATAACCACAAAGAACCTTGGTTTCTCTTTTTTCCTCAGAGTTAAATCCTTTTTTTCTCTCCGGATCCAACTCTAAGGGGTGCATTTTTTTGATGCTCCTTTCATTCACAGAGACTAAATGAATGAAAAGGGAAATGAATTAGCATAAATTGATTCATCTTTTAAAGAAAACATAAAAAATTGAAAAAGGCTCGAACAAGGGTTCTTTTCCCTTTGGGTCATGCAAGTTCCCTCATAGTCGGGCAAGTACACTTGCGCGCCACCTAATGGTCAAGCAGGTGACTTGCGCGCCCTCTTTGAAATTTCACCCAGGTCTCTCTAGCCTATAAATACCCCTGTGGGATCCCCCATTTTAGGAGGAAATTTTTCCAGAATTCAGATACAAAGCTCTTAACACCCAAGTCTCTTCTTCGAGTCTTCCGAACACTTATAAGGTAATTCTTTACCTAGAATTGAAGGTCTAAATAAGAGGAAAAAAGTCTATGTGTTAGAATTAACTAACAATTGTGCGCCTATGTTTTTTACCCTTAAGGGAAATGGACACACTTGCGCGCCTCCTTACCTACTCATTGTAACTTGCGCGCCAATTTCTGGAAGTACCTCAGGATAATTCTAAAGTCGTTGGTCAATGATCGCCCAAGTATTACCCTACTGGTTAACAATCGCGCAGGTACCCATGTGCCACGAAGGTATACCTGCGCGACCAGAACATGCGCGCCCATTAAGTACCTACGTGCCCTTCTATTTTTGGGTCCACATACTGCCCATTTAACACCTCTTATTCCATTCCAACTCTCATATTCAAGATTCAGTCTTCAAGACACTCTTCATAGCCAATTATGGCATGTTTTCTTGATTGACTTCATTATCTAAAAGGATTTCTCTGGAACATCTCTAAAAACATAGTTATTTTCACATCATTATATCACTAATGTTAGAGTGTTCATTCATTTAACCTCATCCTCTAAGATGAGATAGTCATTGATTTGGGCCTTCATTTCAGGAGTATGCCCAGAATCTTCATTGATTTGGGACTCCTTCTTAGTAGTAAGCCCCATGTCCTCATTAATTTGGGCCTCCTTTTCAGAAGTATGCCCCAGTCCAAGTCCCTTCATTTGGGCATCCTCCTCAAGAGTAAGACCCAACCATAAGTCTCTTAACCTGGGCTTCCTTTTCAGGAGTAAGAACCAGTTTCAAATATGGGCATCCACTTTAGGAGTAAGCCCCAAGTCCCATAATTTTTCAAGTGCCTTTACATGGGCCTCCTTCTCAAGAGAAATCCCTAGTCTTAAATTCTCTTAAATAGTCTAAATTTACTTTTGATCTGGGCGTTCTTCTCAAGAATAAAACCCAATCATGATTCCCCTCCAAATTTGGGAATCTTCCTCAAGAGCAAGCCCCAAGTTAGAGTACCCAAATCTCCATGAAGTACATATACCATTATGGACCTTGTTCCAAGATTTCATCCCTGAAGTAAATCTTAATCCTCATATATTTTGGGCAGTCATACATACATAAGCCCCACATCATTGCATCATTCATGGGACAATTGTCTGGTTTCACCAATACCTCTTCTTTCTCACACCAAGCATTGCTCACATGAGATTAGAGTGTAAAATTAATCATGACATCTTTTCTTTGATCCATCAATCATGCATAAATTTCATACTCCCTTACTCGAACTACGTGGGTTCTGATTCCTTTTCCAAAAAAAAGGATACCTAGGTAGCCCATCAGTGGGTACGATCCCAACTCTGAAATAATCCATGTCCTTCTGAATGACAATAAACTTCATGTTACCCACTGAGTGGCTTTAAAACCAGTATGGTCATCATAATGACCCAGAGACTTTTATGTACTGAAGGATATCATTAACCACGAATCTCTCACAAATACAGATGATTCTCTGTCAATTAATAACCTCGAATACATATAAAAGATTCTCCAAATTTCCTATATATCAATCATTTATTGTCAGATTTAAAGGAAAGAACATTTTATACTTGGTAATGTAATATGGATTCACAAACAAAACATAAATATATAAAGAGAGTCCTGGAGTAGAAAATAATTCCCCTAAAAAAGTTGTGATGAGTCCGACCTCCCATCCACTCGACCAATGTAAATTCATAAGCCTCATAAGTCCAAAACTAATGAGCACCTACCTTTGGAAAGTAGGTCCAAATGGATATGGAATCATTATATGTTTCCGGTTCTATGAAAAAAAACATTAGAAACCGATTGGAATGATTGAACCTTCAACCAATGAGGTCATCCCCAATTCAAGAGGAAACACTTATATCATGCCAATTTTATGTAATAATTCACTGAATATGGGTAACTGGGGTTGGGGTGTTACAACCTCTTATGTTCTTAATGCTTCCTCCTAATGATCATGGTTCTAACATAATACTTTTTCATAGTGAGTGATTTACTTTCATAGAACTATATCTCTATAATTCAAGTTCTTCACTAACTTCTCCTCATAATAGAGATAATTTTCCTACACTTTCACCTTTGAATTCAATGAATTTTAGGGATATAGATTATACTTCATAATGTGAGATATGTTAAATAAATTTTGTACATTTGAAATGGTTAGTGGATGATTTATTTGATAGGCCATAGTTACAATACAATCATGAATCTTTAAGGAGTCGATTTACTTTGGACATAGTTTTCCATTATTACCAAATCTCATGAACATATTCCATAGAGATAAAATGTGAAATACCATGTGTCCAACCATAAAATCAGGGTCTCATCAATTATTTTTTTCATATATCTTTTTTCATCTTTGGCCTATCTTGATGTGATACTAAGTGTTTTTCACTTTTTCTATAATTTCTTCTCCTAATAGATTAAGTTTGCCAAATTCATACGAACCTATAGGTGTTCAACATCTATTCCCATTTGGGGCTTCATATGGAGACATTTAGTTGCTTGAGTGGAAACTTTTGTTGTAAGAGAACTCGAACAGAGGTATACGTTGGCCCCATATTCCTTTGATGTTCATAGAACATAATCTCAACATGTCTCCCAATGACAAAATGTTATTCTCTAATTGCTCGTTAGTATGTTTATGATCGTTCGTACTAATTTTTAGCTCAATATTTAAAAAATGTTGGATATATTTATTGATCTTGGAGATGAGTCTCAGATAATGACTACATAAAATAGATATGTGCAATACTTACATCCACACCAGTTCTCTCATGGATATTTGTTCATGTTGGATAATTGAGAAGACCACTCGAATTGTGATAAAGTGAGATTTCTTTGTAGAACTGTTCACAATAACTCATATATCATTATTCCCATTGTATGTCTTAGGATGGTCGGTGAAAAAATACATTGATATTTACTCCCACTTCAATGATTGTTTGGGTAATGGTTGCAACATCTCCTTAGATGTTTTCATTTTTGACTTCACATGCTAGCATACCAGGAACATTTTTGTATTATCAAAGATCTCATTCTTCATATAGTCCCACCAATAGTTCTCTCATAGATCTAAAAATATTTTTTTATTTATGGTTGAATATAAACATTTGAGATATTTGAGTCATTAATAATCTCTTTTATTATATCAGGATTGGATCATACACATAGTTGTGAACCAAATCTCACAACACCTTCCTTTTCCATTTTGAACTCTAAGGATTCCCATTTATGATAGATCCCATCTTGATCTAAATTTCATCATTTTTTCTTTGAGAGTACGTTTTTTCCTATATAAGTTATGGTTGAGAAATAAGTTTAGAAAAAATTACATAACATCCTTTATTAATGATTCCCATATCCATCATTAATATATGTAAGAATATTTTTCCCTTATAAATTCTCATCATTGATAATGATATAACATCTTTTCAACATAGATCATCTGTTGTATTATTTTGTTCACCAGGATGGTAGTGGATTGGGAAGACATAATCATTGATGAGATGTAACCATTTTCAATAGAAAATATTAATATCCTACTATGGGCATATATATTTTAGGATCCTATGATAATTATATATCTCACACATATCCCCATAATGATAATTTCACCATATTTTCCACAAAAAGATTAAAAATGCCAACTCTAAATCATGAATGGGATACTTTTTCTCAAGAATTTTCACCTTCCATGAGTCGTAGGCTACAACCTTATCATTTTTCATCACTAATTATAATATTCCATTCTTTGAAGAATCCTTTTACACCACAAGGTATTATCCACATGTTCACAGTATGTGTTCTAATGTAGTGATAAAACTCTTTCAACTCTGTGAAGAAGTCTTCACATTCACTAGTCCATGAAATCTTTACTCCCTTCCATGCCATCTTGTTTAATGGGTTCAAAAATCATGATAAGTTGTTCAAAAATATTTGGTAATACCCTGATTGATAAAGGTAACTACGAAACTCCATTATAGATTCTGTTCTGGGCCACTCTTTAATTTCCTTTATCATTGAAGGGTCCATAGATATTCCTTTATTGTAGATAAATTTCCCCAAGAATGATACTTAATTTATCCAGAACTCACATTTGTTGTACATTTCCTGAATTTTATCCCATAAATGTCTTTATAACAATATTCAAATACTTCTCATGTTCTTCCATTCTCTTGGAGTATATCACTATATTTTCAATAAATAATACCACAAATTTTTCGAGGTAGTCTATAAAGACTCTATTAATTAATTCCCTAAAAAATTATGGCGTATTATTGGTTTTAAGGGCAACAATATTAACTCAGTATGTCCATACTTTTTTTGAAAGGTATCCTTGTTAATATCTTCATTCTTCACCTTTAATTTCTAATATCTTAAATGAAGGACCGATTTAGAGAAATACAAGACCCTGTATTTTTTATCAAACTATTCAACTTTTTGTGGTATGGGATACTTGTTATTTATCAGGATTTTATTGATCTGATGATAACCCAAGGAGAGGAACATTAATGTATCCTTATTTGTGATGAAGGGGACTGGATCACCCCTTAGGGAACCACATGGGAATATAAAACTCCTGTCCATATTCTCATGTAATTGATTCTTCCATTCCTCAAAATCGATATGGTTATTCTATAAGGCATATTTCATATAAGAAAAGATCCCATATTAAGTTCAATTGAGAACTCAACATATTTTTCATGAGGAAGACTTGGAAATTATTCATGGAAAAATTAGTGTAGGTCATCGCAATGTTACTATCATTGAGCATGATCATTTCCATTGTATGAATAATTTGAGATAGATTTGATTTATCATAATGAAGTAATATCAACAATTAAGACGATGATTTTGAAGAAGATTCATCCTCCTACATGCACATGTTCAGAATTAGAGGAATCCTCATGATGTGAAGAGGGAAATCCCTTTCCCAAAATTGGATGTTGGCTTTTTATAAAAATACACAATACATTCCTAATATAGTAGAAAACCCCACCGAAGGAATTAAGACTATATTTTTTGGGAGATTCAGACCCTAAACATTAACCATAGTAGAGTTATATAATTTGGATGAAATAATATCCCCATTTTCTATTCTCACAGATAACTCAACCTATATATTTGGATGTGGTTTTTCATTAGTTGTAATGAACTTGAAAGATATAAAATAATTTGTAGGACCATAGATGATAATCATACCTTTCACTATATTTCAATCAATATTATCCATGGTGATAGAATTATCAATAGGGTTCTCCCTTATGTTCTCCATTTATAGTCCCCAAAAATTAAAACACTATCATATGATACCAACTATAATGTCCATGTAATTTTTCACATATTATTAAATGAATTTAACAGTTACTACACATTAAATACAAGCCATGGATTGTATATGATATTGTCTTTGGAAGATTAGTTACATAAAATTGAAAACATGGAACAAAAATAAAAACATATTTTATTAAATCGTCATAATGATATAATAAAATAATTTTGCCCTTAAATATACATTGTATGACCTAAGACATACATGAAAAAAGGGATGAGATAAAAAACCTAGTAAAGAAATAATAATATGAATAAATCATAGCACATTGGTTAGAAGGAATGACATGATGACATTATAAATTCATTAAACATGAATAATAAAATGGAAGAATAACATAAAGAACATGGAATAATGTAGTCATGTAATCATATAAATGTGTAAAAAATATAAAACATGACGTAAGAATTTTTCAAGGACACCCTCTAACACCATTTCACATAAAGGAGCTAGTGTTATGGTTATCTTCCAAGACCACCACACATGGAGGAGCCTGAGTCAAGGATAACCACAAAGAACATTTCTCATGACATCTCATGTGACTAAACATTACACAATACATGGGATCAATATATGGTAACATCCATCATAACATTTTCATGCATATATGTTTCACATTAAGAATTAAACATAAAAATTGGTGTTTTCCATAGAATGAAATGGGTATCATAATCATGTCAAGAAGGGTAAAAAATGGGAGTATCATAAATGTATCCAGTAATTAATGGATTTAAATAATATATGGATATTATTAAGGTAAATTAGTTATATATTTTGTTAAATGATATCATATTGAAGTGTAAAAGTTTAAAAATTTTGTTTAATAAACATTATAAATAAAAACATATTGTTGTCATTGAAGAAATATTTTAAATGTAATTTAAAGTGGGAAATGAATATTTGATTTAGAAAAAACATAAATGAAAAAAGAGATATTTTCAATATAAAATTATTGATTTTAAAAAATTAATTGTTTCTTAAAATATACTGTGGAGTGTACTTGAAAATGGGTAAAAATTAGGAAGTTCTCGTAAAGCAGGCTTTCATATTATGAAGAATATATAAAGAAAATTATAAAACATGTATTTACCTGTAAAAGAAAGAATAATTTAGAAAAAGTATTTTTATTGTTTAATACAAATAGAATTTAGGAGGATTAAATAATAAAAATTAATAATTACATTGGTGTGAATAGAAGGAAGGAGTAACCTGAATGAAAAAAGGAAGTTCAGAAAGAATCCCTTAACTTATTTCTTAAAGTGTTCTTAAATTGAACATAATATCTGGTAAAATGAAATTAAATCCATTGATTAATTAATAAATAAACATTTAATAATGTATTTTATTTATTATAATTTTACTATGTTCATTTGGATAATTTTTATTGAGTTATAAAATATAATTTCACTATTTGAGAGTGTTCATTTCCCCAGTTGTCATGATGGGTTCTCTTGTATACGTGTATGAAAAATCATGTATAATGAGAATTGTTGAATATAATTGAAATTATACATTGTTAATGATGTTAAATAATATTAAATGGTTCCATATATATTTTAGTTTCCATATTTGAGTATGACTCAATGGATAAAACATTAATGATAACCTTTTAGATTATTTTGGCATTTTTCGATCATCATGAACTATTTTGGTATTATTAATTAAAATTATGTATAAAAATAGGTTACAGAACATTAAATAAGATATAATAAATATTTTATAATTTTTTTGACCATTTTAAATGTTTTTATGACCAGTATTGATAGTTGTGATGGGGATTGATAACTCATCATCCTTTAATATTATAAATTAACACATCGCGCTTAATGTTATCATTTTTAGAAGAAAATGGGAGGGAACGTGCAATGATAATTTGAATTCAAATTAACAAAATAAAATTAAAATATATAAAATATACTATAGATATCATGTAACTTTACTAAGATTATGTGAATATAATAAAACAAATGAAATTGAAAATAAATTAAAATAAAAAGAAAGAGGTTTTTACCTCTTGAATTCTTCTCCTTGAGAACCTTCTTGAGGCACTTGATTTTTTTATTTTATAGTGACCAAAGGCTCTTGTACATGGGGGAGAAGAATGGATGATTATTATGAATAATTTGTGAAATAATCAAGTATTTTATGAGTTTGGAGAAGAGGTTTTGATGGGTTGTATTTACAGTAGAGGAGAGGGGTGTTTTTTTATTATTTTATTCATTATTTTATTCACCATTTTATTATTTTTGGATCAACACAATCTATATTGTGGTTTATTATGACCATTTAAGGTACCTAGTGAATGTTATTAAGAACCTATGTTTATCATGACACACATACATCATATGTTATTCAATAATTCTTGTATTTAGATTATACCATAAATTATCATACTTAACTATTCACCAAAAATTCAACTATTGTAGAAAAATCCCCAAATTTTACCCTAACCATATTTTGATATGTAGAATTCAAAAATGAACCAATTTTTCATGACCCATCCCCCGGGGCCCATGCCATGACTACTCCATGCCCACCTTACCTAGGGAAGGGGCTGTCGACTAGCACCAAAGGTTTAATTCCATAAAACTGGGAAGGCATTACCTTTATAACCTGAAAACACACACAACTAAGTACGAGCTTTAAGAAAAAAACTGAGTAAAAATATAATAAAAAGAGTGTTGAATGTAGAGGGGTCGAAATACAATCCCAACAAGAAACTACACGTACAACTGAAAATGACATTACAATTGAAAGGTGAGAAGCATCTCCCTGATTAACCACGATGGATCCTACACAATATTTTTCTTAAAATTAGTTATTTATTTTTTATATAAACCCATAATTTAGCTGAAATATACACATTTAAATATTATAAATGATATTATAACACTTTAAAAAGTTAATAAAGGCCTCAAAAAATTATCTTATAATCATAAAAGAATTTTATTTTATGAATATATTTTATGAACATAATTTTTTTTAAGTCATTAAATTAATTATAAAATTGTAAATAAACCTTTTTGTTTTATTAAAATACCAATACTTAATTTATCATTTTAAAAAATTATATTCTTATACATTAATATAACTATATATTATTTTTATTTATAAAATATTCAAATGTTATTTATACTTTCTTATGTGGGGTTATTATTCTCTTGTATGGTGTACTATTACAATGTTCAAGTTACTAATCTATTGGCTTAGTTTCATTAATTTCTGTACATACTTCTTATTTCATTCATTCATCATTTATAATGTTTTATTTTTTCTCTATGGGATTTTATGTGATTTAAAATATATGAAATAATTAAAATAAGGTAAATTTCACTAATTGAATTATGGGTCATTTCAGGATCCTTTAGACATTTACAATTTAATCTAAGTGAAATAGTTAGTGCAATTTTTGGATATTACATTTATAAATGATATTGGGTGATTCAAAATAAAAAATATGATCTAGTTTCATAAAAAATATGAATTCTAAAAATAAAAAAAATAAAAAAATACTTTTTGAAGGTGGGAATACTAACAAATTCCCGGTACATAGAATACTAAAATGGGATAGAATTATGGAATCTTATTAGATATTTTTTATAAAATAATAGTTAAAGGATCCTACAAAAAAAATGATGTAAATTTTTGAAAATTTTTATAAAAAAAGAAACACATAATGAAATTTTTCCCTCTTTTTATGTAGAAAATCTGTATTTTATTCCTTATATGCGACTAATATTCCATAAGAAGCCATTCAGAAGAGTTTTAGTCAATTATATGATATTATTTATGATTCATTTTAATGTTAATTGTGTTTTATAATGATTATTATAGAATTATTTTAGAGTAAATTTAAAATTAAAATATATTAAAATTAAATATTATGGAAAAGATGGTTAAATATGTTCATGTGTATATTCGAATTCAGAATATTTTATTACAATCAGGAAGTAATTTCTATAAAAAAATTATGAAAATAATATGACAATGATTCAGTGTTAATCAATAGTGAAAACGAAGAAATGAAATTTCAATCCATAATTGAGAATTGATAATGAAAGACTTTGTGAAGAGTGCAAATAATGAACTTAGTTGAATACATTTGATAAACCATTATAGCCCGCCAGATGGATCAGAGTAAATTCCCAATCACTCTAGTCTAGCGACAATAACCTTGTATAAAAAACTTTTAATTAGGAATTGTTTCACCACTGATAAACCAAAAGGATAAATGAATAAAATGGGATAGTCTGACCAATATCATTAGTTACAAAAAAGATATTAAGAAACCTCGAAAAATGAAAATTCCCAATGTAAATCATGATGAAACTAGAAATATATATTTAAATTCTATATAAAATCTAACACCTAATATAAAACAAATGAAAAAATACACATTTCCGAAAAACACATCCTAATAGATATTGAAATCCAATAATGACACCATATGAGTCAATCCCTATGATACCAAATCTTCTTATAAAGACACTATATACATGTAATAATGAAAAGCCACCCTATGATATGGTTCTCCTACCATTACCATTGTCCTGTAATATTAAATATTCCACGAATAAAATGTCTATGTAGGGTGTGAGGCATGAACTCTCGTATGATACAACTATAATTGTTTTAAGGACATCACCCATGAAATCCAAAAAAGTTAAAAACATTTTCCAAAATAAACCACTTCAAAAAAATACCATTTTCAAATACATCATTACAATCCTTTAGGGATTCAATTTTAATAAAACTATTTTTCTAAACTAAAATCCCAACATGAATCGTATATGCAATCAAAACCATAAGAAAAAACATACTCTATTAATCAAACTTGGAAAAACTAATGGGAGAGTATAACATCAATAGAATGTGACTGCATCAATGGAAAATTGGAATACCATATCTCATCACATAAAAAATGGAACTAAATAGTTCACAAATCATATAAACCAAACCAATAAGAAAATGTTTATATAGGGTAAAAACAATAAAGGATATAGTGTGTGTGTATAAAATGAATAATATAAATTCATACAAGTGTGTGATATCATGTTCATACTATTAGAAGGCTCACACAGTCCATTTGAAACTAAAATGTATACTCATAATGTCTAATCTTAAGAGGCTCACAGATTCCATCCAACAAACCCATGAATCACACTCCAGTTAACCCAATTGTTACTCCATGATAATATATTCACAATAAATTCCGCATATCCAAAAAACATACAATAAATCATTTCTTAGAAAACAATCCAATTTTATTAAAACACATTATCCAATGTTAAACCATTTCTATAAATATTTTATAAATCCATTTTGATCCCTAAATTTCATATTGAGGAACTTTATGAAACACTTATTGTGAAACAAAATCCATGCACATTGGAAAACCTAATTAAACACTCAAATTTAAAAATCAATCCATAATTCATAACCAAAATATGGAAAAAATCATCCATAACAATATAAATACGAAATTTGAAAAACAACAAAGTTAGATGATTATAAATTTAATGTTAAACCAAGGAAAACACCATTAAATAGATACATAAACCATAAATTTGGTCCAACGATTCTCACCTCAAATGAAAAACAATTTAACTAGGTAGAATAATGTCTCACACACCAAATACATGAGTAAAAATACCCAATACCACATTATATACCCTATAATTGGCCAACACCAAACTATTGTTGTAAACCTCCATCCAAATGGGAGAATAAGGCTTAAGGAAGGGGGAGAGTAAGATTCTCTGAATAAAGTTACATACCTCAATCTAAAACCCCAATATCACCATGAGAAATCATTATTAATGGAGAGGTAAAGATCCACCACTAATGAATAGGTTCAATATGTGAGAGTGGATGAAAATTATCACATAAAAAATAAAAAACTGATAGTGATAAAATGGTAAAAATACAATCTTTAGGTAATATGGACAGACCATTCGGTATGGCCAAACTATTAGGTAACCCATACTCCAACATTGTAGGTTCCACATTCAAACAGAACTGGGCTAACAATTACCCTAAGGTGTGTAAAGAATTTGGATACCAAGATCATACCATAAACAACTCATGGTCCCTGTCTGATGCACCCACTCTTAGTGTTCCACATGGTTAGAGAAACTATTTTCAAGCCGTGTACCATGGATTGTCCTCCCTAAACACCCTATTTCATCCCCTTACATGTCAGAACTCTGAAATAATTCAAACAAGTAAATAATACTCAAAATTACATATAATATTTACCTAAATGGTATCATAAAATAGTCATCATGCCACAATCAACTCTTTGAAATTCCTCTATAATTATTTGATAAAATAGTCGAGGACATTTCTCAATCACTAAGGATTTCCACATGTACATCTCATGTATATCATGTATTCACTACCAAATAACATATACCAACAAGATCAACATACCACTGAGATCCTTATACTAAACACACATAATATGATGAGTAAGCTCCACTACATTGGAGATACGCTATAAATCTTAATATTCCCACTCAATCCCATGATATTGGTTTCGATGGTATCTTTTAATATGGGAAACATGAAATTCATCATGTATTAGGGTTATATATGGTGGAATCTCTAATTGATAGACTACATTCCAAATATGGTATATAACATAATAATGTTGCACAAACATCCATTTATTTCCCAACCGATGGTGTCCCATTTAAACAGATACAAGGATAATGAAATTATCACTAACCTAAAACGACATCTAATGATAAAAATAGTTTGTATAAAAACTCGGGTGATGTTGAGATATCACTACCATTTTTGAATCAGCAAAAAAATCGCATTCATCTCTTCGATTAGGCACGGTCCAACCAATGAAAGCTTCTATTCCTCATCCCAAAACAATCGGGATTGGAATATTCACCAATACAACCCCTCAGATGGGGAAATCCAGATCAAATGTTGATAATTGATATTATAAAAACATAGAAAACGACAATATACTATCCCATAAAACCCTAATATTAGGAACACATGCCCACAATATATCAATGTATGTCTAGATGGTCCATTCAAACTATCCAACTCTATATGAATTAAATAGGGTTATCAGTCTCCTTTGGATAAAATATCCACCAGGAGTCCCTTCTAATGGTTTGATGTAAAAAAACATCTTGATGTCACACTATCACTGAGAGGACGACATGAATCCAAAAAACCTCTCATATATACAGGAATCAGAGGTCCTCCACCTTAAATTAATCCCTAATGGGACGAAATTGGGATGATTTCATTATAAGATGATGATCTTCCATTTGTAATCTTTAACATTAATAAATATTGGTAGTCCGATCATAAAATCCATATATTTCTCATCCCAATTCCACTTTGGAACAAGAAGTGGCCACAATTACCTAGTTGTTCTCTAATGATCTGATTTGATCCTCAAGGATGCAAAGCATTTTGAAACAAAGTCCACTAATACATGTGTCATTATAGGCCACCAATACCACCTCCTCAAGGTTTAAAGAATCTTGTTCACCTCAGAGTGATGGGGAACACTATAAAAATTGGCCTCTCACATCACTTCATGCACCAAGCTCAATGGAACTATGAAATAATTCCTAAATAAAGGAGAAATATTGGGAGATTTAGAAGAATCACTTTATGTCACCCCACTATTTAATTCATTTTTAATCTATGTTAACTTAGGGATTGATACATACTCAACCATCACAAGATATCTATGATAGAGAGTAATATTCATGTTATACTAGAATAATTTCCCTCTTTCATCATGCACATCCATCCATAGATATGAAGAAAAACACATTGGACCCAACTCATCTACTAATTCCTGAAAAACATGGACTACATGATTCCATCTCAATTAATTGGTTACCAAATGTTCCGTCCAATGTTTTTATGACATTTTTAAATAAAAACTATATGGTTATTCCACCCATCATCTCTATCTTAGGATAAGGTCCCTCTATGTGAAAATACACATCATTGCCTTGTGATCTGAGGAAGTTCTGAAATATTCCACAAAGAGGAAATGTCGATACATCTTATGTGTATGCAGCATAGCTACTAATTCTAGGTCATGGGTGGGAAATTTATACTCAGGTAGGTTTAATATCCAGGAACCATAGGACACCACATGGTCATCCTGTATTGTCACACTTCCCAATGCCACATGATAATCATCACAAGAAACCATTAAATCACCCCATTCATAGGAATAATCGACATAGTTGTAGATGATATATGTGATTTAAACTACTATAAATCACATTATCAATTATAATTAGGCTCTAACACCACTCCATTAATAGTAAAATAAATCAATGGAAAATATTTCATAGAGATGTATTTAATGAAGTTCTTATAATACACTAATAATTCTAAGAAACTATAGAAATTTAAGACATTATTTGGATTCTCCCAAGGCATGGTTGGTCATACTTTTTATGGATCCAACAAAACTCCTTCCCTAGATATTATGTTGCCCAAAAATATAAATTTTAGGATATAAAATTGGCACTTTTAAAACATGGAATATAGATTATGATCTCTCAAAAAACCCAAATAAAACCCTAGATAAATAGCTTGATCCTCCTTCATCTTGTAAGACTCCAAGATTTCATCCATAAAATCATTTATGAAGGAGTCTAAAAAGTGAAAGAAGATCTCGTTACTTAGTAAAATAATGACCATAGTATAATTGGTAATACCAAGCAGAATTAGAAAATAATCAATGTTTCCACACTACATTTTAAATTTTTTATTTCTAATATCCACTTACAAAACCCTCATCGGGTGGTATAATGATCTGAGATAAAATTTCAAAAAAATATTCTCCCCTGAGTTGATGAAATAGATAATTAACTCTAGTAATCTATTCTTTATTCATCAGGGTTTCTTATATAATATAATCTATGTAATTTTAGAGTCTCATGTTTATCTTATTTTTCAATAGAACTGGAAATCCCATTGGTGACACGTTGAGGTACATAATCCCTTTCCCTAAAGATCATGTTCCTAGACATTCAAATTCTTCATCTTACATAGGGAGATATAGTAATACAAAAATGAGATTAGGTGTACCTTAAGGTGCATATAGATAGTTAACCAAACCATAAATTGGGGAGTAAATCCAAAAAATTTATAGAAATGCATCTAGGTACCTATCATGTTTATTGGATGATCATCCACAAAATACTGCTTAAAATCCATGAACAAAAACCTAGAAAACTAGCACAAGAACACATCCAACACCAATGAAACCCATAATTACCAAACTAATAGAATACTCCCTCACCCTGATTGAAATTGTTTCTCCTATTAGAAGTAGGGATATGTAACCTACGGTTATAAAATTAAATGAGAAAATTGAATCTTATCAACCAACTTATGAAAATAAAAAATTTAAAAAATAACCAAGTATATAATAAGGAATTGTTAAACTGATTCCATGGGAGAAAGAAAATAGGACTCAGGTAACTTCAAATGTATTTCTCATTCATTCAAAAAGGTTTTAGAAAATCCATATCATAAGGAATCAACATGACTCACATACCTAAAATATCAACAAGAATAAGTTAAATTAACGTGTGGGGTGTGTTGGTGTCAACTAAAACTGATTCCTCATAAGATTCACTAACAACCGTACCTCAAAAAATGGCCATCCCAAAATTTAATCTATTAGTAATGACCTATAATTCATGTAGATTCGTTAGGCTAGGACAACCCTATGCATTCATCACCTTCTTATAATATCATTTTCAATGATAATGAGATCCTCCACGTATGTATGACCCTACCCACACATGATAGAAAATTGAAAATATAGATCCCTTATTTTTCTTTCATAATTATTGTTTATTGACGCAATAGATATTTCTTGAGTTCCCATAATTGTGGATTTTTGTTACAATCCTACCTGGAATATCCCTAAACTAGTCACCTGATTCGTCCCGTAATAAGACCTAATAGGCATTGTCGATCCACCCAGGATCGAAATAAGGACCATGGGAATCAACATAGTAATGGTGGTAATTTTTTTCAAAAATATAACAATACCAAAGTAGTTGAAATGAACAGATCATCCTAAAAAACAAAAAAAAGGATAAACCAAAATTTACATAAATATTGAAAATACAACCAAAAACAAAAATGAAACCGAAAAGACCTGATAAACACTACAACTCCATGTAACCCTGAGGGTCACACTCTAATCCCAAAACCGAATTGCTCCCATGGAGATCAAACCAAGGTAAGTCTTGCATCAGAAACTAAAATCAAGAATGAGGTATTGGTGTATTTATTAAAACACATTAGGGATGCCTGAATAATCTATTCCCAATGTATTTCATTTATATAAAGGATTCAACACTTTTTTGATTTAAATAAAGTATATGAAAATATGTTTTTCATTCATTTTCCATTTAAATAAAAATTTTATCTATTGTCTTTTTCATTAAGATTCTATTTTATTTTGAAAATGGATACCATTAGAATTTAAAATAGAGGGGAAAAGTAAATAATATGGTATTTATTGAAAAATAGGAAAGTGGGTACAAATGATTCTTGAAAATTATTCATAAATTATTTTACAACCCTTAATTTAATTTTGGAGACTATGAACACTATTCCAGATAACATGAGCCACAATCAAACAACAAGGGTAATAAAAAGAGCATATATGAGATACAAAACTAACCTATGCACCTAAATAATACGCCACAAATAAATAAGTGTCATGTAACATGGGAATACCAAATATCTCATCATAGAGACTATAACATACTAAAAACCAATTCATCATATGGGTTTTCCCAATCTAATACTATCAACCAACCCGATTGCTTGGTCCTACCCTTTCAGGCCAAGCTGATGGGCACAATTCCAATGAAGAGAAACGTTCAATCTAAGGGGCACTAGCCCTAGAAAAATTAAAACTAGTGTAGAAATATTTATTTGGAAATTAAATAGATATGATTGGTTCCAATTTCATTTATAATGCAGGTGTGATCCAAACAACACCAAACTACCAACCACACATATATAGTTACCAAACACAGCTACCACACAAACGAAAGAATGATACATCACCCCCAAGTCGTCCCAAGGGATCATTTTCTTCTTGTCTTTAACCATCAACACATGAGTAAATTCCTATTTGGGGATCTCCCAGTACCATTATCATCTATCCTAGAAATTGGTGTATCCCAAGGAGAGTTTTAAGAAACTCCTTTTAATAAAGATACAAACATGACTCCTGAAACAATTGAATGAAAAACCATATCCTAAAAGGGTTCAAAACATTATTTGTAAATCCAAAACCACATAAAACACCTTTTTTGTTACCAATGAACATTTACCAATCCACATCATACCTTTAAGAAGCAAAACTAATTTTTAATGGACATGTGGATATTTTAACGAACACTAGTCATGGGAATTTTAATAAAACATTTCCATACACTTCAATGATGGAATGAAAACAACTTGTTTTACATCCAATAATTATTATAGAATTCATACTTCTAAATTTAGTATGAAAACAATGTGTGAAATTCAAGAAATCATTGATTCCTAAATTTGATATCCAAAATCAAGGGAAACCATCCACAATCATAATGTTCTTCAACAATAGAAGCCTGAAAAAAATTCCATGATGGTTCAAATACGAAATAATATCTACGAGAAAACACAACAACACAAAATCCTAAATTTAAATTCATAGGAACATGAAAACTTGTCCAATGGAATGAAGGGATAATACATCCCCCCAAAAAATCAAAAGTAGAAGGAATTTGAAGAAGATAATAGGGAAATACCATGAGTAATCATCCCCAAAAATTAATAAACACACTTGGATTCACCCTTGGATGATGGTGGAATTATTAGAAAGAAGGGAAGAACTACCATAGAGTTGTTTTAAATATAATGGAAGGAAAGGAGGAATTTTGGTGTTAAAATCTAAACATGATGGAAGGCTGATTTTCTATTTCTATGACACCTTATCAGTGCGCATGGTTATGCTGCAATGTTTCCCATACAATGCCCCAACCATGACCCCCTTTCCAGACACACTGGGAACCTTCATGTTTTGTCTTAAAAAGTTGGTAAATAGTGCACTATACTGGTGACATGGGATTATCTAAAATTATAAAATCATTCACATGCTTTCCATATAGATTGGATAACTGTTCTTAGGTAGTGTTCCCTTGACTGGGGACCCCCAATGACCTACAATGTTAATCCTTTGATCTACACAGTTTGAACCAATCCATTCATAGCCCATGTATATCAATCTATACAAGTTAAAAATAAAATTAAAAGGAATTTAAAAACTAGAGGAAGCAAGTATTCACTATAAATATTGAAGCTAAATAATGAAACTTATGAAAAATAGCCCAGAACACAAAATTTTAAAATTAAACTTCAAAAAACACAAAATATAGGACACATAAAATATTAAAAACCAAAATTAAAGAAGAAAATAGAAATCATGGTGGGACAATTTTGCACACATTTATGATTTATTTCCTCATAAAGCCTCAAATTCTCTAGTTAATCAATGAAAATGAAATGTTTTTGCACAAAAAAACTAATTTATCTTTCTAGGAACATGTCAACCCCCACCAAAATAGAACACAGTCCTCTTACCCAAAATGATTCATCAAAACCATCCCCTTCCTCATGAAATAACAAAAACTCTCTAACCCCGATTCAAACACCTTTTCAAACATAAAATCCCCCGAGTATACTATAAGCGCCCAACATTCACCTAGGAAATGAAAACAAAAGGCTAGGAACCATTGGGGGATGGGGGTAACTATTGAAAATTTCCTCAAAGGAATCCCTTGAAAGAACAAGTATGAAACAAAGTCTCACATCAATAAACATTGGAGTCCAAAGTGGAATCCCTTTCATTTTAGATTTATAATAGGATTCCCTATAAACTACACCCATCAAACACCAAACCATTATACTAAGAAAACAACACACCACTCTAATAAGAACAAAAAAATAGGATCACGACAGGAAACAAAAACACCTTTTACACCATGATGAAAAAATAACAAATTCCAAAAAAAAAATACTCAATTATAACATAAAAATTCATGGGATTCACAAAACCACTTTAACATTCTAAACAAAATACTACACTAAAAAACACAACTGATGAAATGATGATATATATACATCAATCATGTTCATTAAAACCAAATGCATATCAACACCACATTCCTATAAATGGGTTGTGGTGTATTTAAAAGTGGTGGAATTGCCTCAACATCTCTTCCTATAAAAACCCCTATAAAAACATTACAAGAGACCAATGATGCAACATGTATGGAAGGACATTGGTGAAATTTGACATAAAGTATTCATACGAAAATTACTGATGATTTTGGGACACACCACTCTATGATCTCCATATTTTAATTCCCTTCACCACTTCAAAATGTTGGTAAAAATTGTTTCCCTCAAGCACACCTCGAAACACATAATTAAATTGTGTATCTTTCCTCAAAACTTCAACAAAGGAGTTCAGAATAAACTCTGACACCATCAACCGCATATCAGGAAGAATCCCATTCTCAAAATTTCACACTCTTGGGGAATCATCAGTGGCATAATCTGGATGATACAGAACAATATCTAAAAGATTATGAATGAAATACTTCATCAATCTATCACATTGTTGAATGAAATGAATCGCCATTTCCCTCGCCACATTAACAACCTCAAAAAATTACAATCATATAAATAAGGCCTTGAAGATATCCCATGTAAGATACTCTTGTGGCTTGATCCTAAAGACAGACTTCATCATATCCAACTCAGACCGTTTCTGTATAATGTTAACAAACATTTCCATTTGGGACTCCATAAATAAATGGAAACTGAATATACTATCAATTTGTTTCATCCATACATATGCTTTAAAAAGATCCTAATAACCATAAAATAATGGAGGGTTCATCATCCAAAAATCAGGGAGGATTTCTAGTGGTTGATCAACTGGAGGGTCCATTAAAGGTGAAAACCCCATAGCTTCATCTCAAATATACATAAAATATTTTTTAGGGGAGTAAATGAAAAAAAGAAAACAAAGAACTAAATCAAAATGAACTCCCCAACAAAAACACGTCATTAAAAGACACCAAACATAGAAGGAATTGAACTCAAAAATATTCCAAAAAATGGTTTTTGAGAGCGAAATAGAAGCCACCTCAAAACCTACTGTTATAATTTACATTCAAATAAAATTAATTTCACAAAAACAACCCAATGAATCAAAGAAACACCAATTATTCTCATCAAAACAATTTCTTTCAAATATAAAAAACCACATTTCACCAAAATAATTTAAATAAAATCCATTTTAGTAAAATCAATGTACATAAGAATCAATGATCCCAAATTATATATAAATAAATTTGAAGACCCATTAATCATTTAAAAAATATGAAAAATTATCACTTGAAATCCAAATTGTTTTTAAAAAAACAATGTTTTCAAAATCATTTCGATATTTAGAAGATCCCTAATCTAACCCATAAGGGAAAATGAGTGTCGACGGGTGACTTGATAATATGGATTACAATAGTATGCTAATCACCCCAGCATCATGAAGTGTTTTTTAGGACTATGTCCCTAGATCCACATGGCTTTTCAAGCCTTGTGAGCTCACTGAGTTCACTGACTCAAATCTTACATTTATTCCAAACACTAAATGACTAACTATAACTAAATGAACCAAAGAAAACCTTACCTCCCAGGAATACCCATGGTTTGGTACATTATTTTTTTCCATACACTTTCTCACACATATACGGCATGTTCCAATAGACTTACTCCATATTCCTTGACATACTAAATAAAAATGGGTGTTTGAAAATATTGTTTCTCCAAAAAACCTATCCTTTAATGCCATATTTTCAATAATCATTCCCATTTGACCCTAAACCAGTCACCTGGTTCTGCCCGCAACAAGGCCCAAGAGCTATTCCCAATCCTCCAAGGCTGGAGACAAACACCAATGGAATCAAAAGCCTAACAATTGGAATTATTTATCCCAATAAAAACATACCAAAAAGAGTAAAATAGCTAATAATACCAATAAAAAACAAAATAAATATACCAAAATATTTATGAGGACTGAAGATACAACCACAACCAAAACTAAAACCAAACCCGACGTCCACTATAACTCCATGTGACCCTAAGGGTCACTCTCTAATCCCAAAACATAAAGTCCCACACAATGATCAAACTAAAATGAATCCACACTAGAAACTCAAAATAAGAAATAGGTATTGTTGTGAGTATTAAAACATAGTAGGTAGACCTGAATAACAAATTCCCAATGCATTTCCATTAAACAAAATATTCTTCAATTTCATTATTTAAATGTAGTGTATGAATATAATTTTGTCACACATTTTCCACAAAAATCAAATCATGATCGACTTCCCTTTCAATTAAAAATAATTTTCTTTTCTAGAAAGGATACCCTTGTAATTTTAAAAAATATATGGAATTTAATGAAGATGGAATTTGTTTAAAAAAGGAAAAAGGGTATGAAAAATTCATTAACATTATTCAAAAATCATTTCAAAACAAATCATTCACTTTTAGAAAATAAGTACACCATTAGAGTGAAAAGGAACCACAATCACACAATATGGTAAATGGAATGAGAAAGCATGAGTAACCAACCAGACAAGGCACCAAAGTCATCTTCCACAAATAATTAAGTATTGGAGAACATAGTCATACCTATGTTCTGAGTGGATAGTGTAAAATATAATGAAACCTAATTCACCCCATAGGTGTTCCTCACCTAATTCCTTCGACAACCATGATAACGTTGTCCTACCCTTCCTGGACTAATTGAGGTGCACAATTCCTTAATAGAGAAAGGTTACAACTAAGGGCCACTAGCCAGAGTGAAATCTTAACTAGTGTGAAATCATTTTAGTAGAATCCACTGGCAATACTGGGGTCCCATGTTATGTCTAAACATGGGGTGATCCAAAAAAAAACATAATAACCAATGACACTTATATAGTCATTAGAAACAGAAATCACAAAAACCACAAAATGATGCATCAACTATGAGTCACCCTAAGGTATCTTTCCACTCTTCCCCTTATCTATCAACACATGAAGAATGTACCATTCATGGACCTCCCATTTCAATTATCATCCAAGAAGGAAAGTATTTCGCTTCATTGGGATCTTTCAAGAAACACAATTTATTTAAGTGAAAAATGGCCCTCAAGAAAAAATTGAATGAAAACACAATTCCAAAAATGATAAAACAAATCATTTTTAAATTAAACACCACTTCTAAATCCATTTTTATAACTAGAACACTATAAACAATATATATCCTATGTTTAAGAATAAAAAAACAATTTTAAAGGCCAATCATGGATTTTGAAAAACACTTCGTGTGAGAAATTGAAAAAATTAATTCTTTACACATCATAAAAATAACGAAAACACCAAATTTCACATAAATAATATGATAAAATGATAATTAAATATTGATTAAAAATATGTATTAAATTCCAGAAATGAACGACTTGTAAATTTAAAATCCACATGTTATGGAAACTATCCTCAATCAATAATTGATTTGGAAAATGAAACCTGAAACAATTGCGTAAATATTACAAGAAGAAATAGAATCCCATAGATTTCTTAACCACACAAAACCCCAATTTAGATTCAAAGGAAAAAGAAACCTTGACCAAAAAAACCCATGAAGAAGTTGAACCAAAATTTATTTGTGGACATAAATAATATGAGGAAGAGAATAAGGAAATAGCTTTTGAAATCACCACAAATGGGATGGAAAAAACATGAATTCACACTTGGAAGAGGAGGGAGGAATGGGAAATAATGATGGAACTCTCTTGATGTTACAAGATCCAAGAGAGTAGATAAAGTCAAATTTTGGAATTAAAATACAAAGAGGGTAGAAGGGTCGTTCAATATTTTTATAGAACATGGGAACACTACACAGTTGGGCTGTATGGCTTCCCATACTATGTCGAAACTATGTGCCTCCTTACTGATGACATTGGGAACCTTACGGGTTTAGACACGTGGTTTTGGAAACCATGATGCAACCACTTGATATGGTTATATAAAAAATTATAGAACAATGTGCACACCTTGTGAACAGTTTGGATTACCATTATTAGGTTGTGCGGCCTCAGCTAGAGACACCCATGGACATAAATTAATTTTCCTAGGATCTATATTATTTGATCCAAACTGTATGTTGACTATGAAACTCAAACAATTTGAGTTCAAGATGAACTGAAGTGGATCTCATCCTCAAGAGGTCACATGATTACCACATAAAATATGGAACTGATGTAAATAGAATATAACTCAAAATATTGATCTAAACCCTCCAAAACAAAAAAGGGAAGATTACGAAATATTTTTAATTCAAAATAAAATATGAAAATAAAAAAAGAGGTGTGAATAATATCTCTAAATTCATTAACAATATTTTCCTTGTGTTCCCTAATATATATCCCTGATAAAAAATGGGATTACGCAATGAAAAATCCATTGGAACTGAACATGATGATTATAGGACACTCATTCAAATGACCCTATGTGACTCGTCCTACTTCCACTTCTATCCCAATGAAGAACTATGGATACCTCCCAAATGATGGAACACAACAGAGACATGTATTTCTAATAAAATATACCTTTAAAATATCATCTGTATCAACTACCTATAAATAGGTCGATATAATGATATGGATGACCACATATATGATTTAACCTCTAAATCCCATTTTGAACTGTCGATCCTTAGGGTAATAATTCTTGAGGAGATACATACTAAGATGAACCAACACAATAAATCTCATATAATACACAACAACCAGATGAAAACCCTACATAGACTTCACAAACTCGTGGTCCTTCACTAACCTTATGGTCTCTTAGTAGAACATCAAATTAATCACCACCTTGAAACTGGTTGATGTGAGATCCTCATTCGTCCTTAAGAGTAACATAGACTCCAACATATTCCAACCTTTTCTATCTTGAACATACTTTGAAAATACCAATTTTGGAATATTTAGTGTCTTCAATAAATAAAATATCTACTTTATACAGTCCAATCACCTTATGATCATAGGATCCTTTATTACCATAGGTCACCAGTGGATTCTTCCTAACAAATTCTTATGGATGGTCCATTATCTATATATTCTCAAAATCAACCATGTAAACTAAGGTATGGATCATGTGAATCATCATCACCAAAAATATATATATCAATATTAGTGTTCACCTATAGTATAATCCCCAATTCACTCTCTCTATTATTTAATTAGATCTTTCTTTGAGGCATTGTCTATATGAAATAAGAAAATCTCTAAAAACACTATTTAACCTCAAACTACAATAAAATTACCCAAAAAAAACCATGAAGGTTATAAAAATAAATACCAACATTTCAATGAATATTTAATAAAAAAAGAGGAAAATTTCAAAAAACCCAGGTACTTCTATATATACATAGTTTGGTTGCACAGTTTGAAAAATATTGTGCCAACTGTGCAGGTGTCGCTAATGTTAATAGGATGTTCATTGTGGTAATTCATGGGTTATAATTAATATACACTCATTCCATGATCATACTATAAAAAACAATAATTCACCCCAAATATCAAAATTACTCCCAATACTACGTCAATACTTGTAAACAATAGGGAAAAAGTTTGAAATCTACTTTAAAAACCAATTACCTATCTCAAAACATTTCATTGTCCAGACCCACCCATGGAAACTAATGTTTTGATTTGAATAAGATATATCCCGGAAGTTTCTTATTACTACCTATCAAGTCCTAATGGTCCTAACTTCAGTCGACCATTAAATCCCAAATAATAACCTCATATGATAATACTTTGTAATGAACCATCATGGATCGACCCATATCATGATCTGAGCTATCCCACCACACAACACATAGAATTTTCTAGTTCATTATGGGTTTAAAATATTCACATAGAATCACCGACTATCACATGGTAATGTTTTCACCACTAGTATACTAGAATGAAAAATCCATAAAAAGGGATGACCACACAAATATCATCAGATTCAATTGTATGCGATATTTAGATAACACAAAAAGGGAAAACATCAAAATTTAAAACATCCCACAGTTGGAAAAATATATATATTAACATATTATCTTAAAACCCCCCAAAATTAATCTAAATAATGATAATCCACATATGGCCCAAACATATATCTAAAAATATTTAAGAAGAAAAAACTGACTCTACCCGATACAATCCCTTCAAGGCTACATATCGAAAACAAAACACAACAAAATGGTAATAATGAAGAGCCACACTAGAACATGATTCCCTTTCCAATAAATATTTCCTTCACAAAAATATTTAAGTTTCCATATTTCCAAGAAATTTGTCTATCCCGAATCCTTGTAGGATACATCATGAAATTTATTCAAGGATTTTTCTAATTGAAAAAAAACTAATAATATTTTGAAAATAAGATAAATTTTAAAACATACCATTTTAAATGTTAATTTAAATTCTCTTTGGTTTTGTATTAAAAATTTAATCCAGTTTTCAAAAAAAACCCAAAAAAATATCAAATAAATAAAATAATTCATATGGAATAAAATGGAAAATATAAAAAAGGTCATAACTAGTGATGTTCATAACATCAAAATCATGTATCAAAATCAATGGAAAGTGGGATAATATTTATCATCACAAAAAAATAGAACTATTTGATGAATAAATAATATATACCATACCTGAATGAGTATTTACACATAGGGTCAAAACAATCAAGCCTGAAATATGTTAGTAAATATTAATTCTTGCAATGAATCAGAAATAATATCTCATGGTCCTCTCACCCAAAGGCTCTCATAGTCCCCGCAAAACCAAAATGGACGCACTTATGGCCTTCCCTGCAATTTCTCACAAGGTCTCTCAAACAACCCCATTGCTCACAGCCCATCTAACTAGTATCTAATATATGGAAACACATTCACAATAATGTTCCCATATAATAAAATCCACACTACAATCCATTTAAAAAATACCATTTTTATCAAAATAACATCAAAAAAGTAAAACTGTTTCTAAATACATTATAAATAAAAATTTAACGCTATAAAATATCTTGTGACCCATTTTTTAAAACAATTACTATGAATACATGATAAACACTTTGGAATAAAATCATTTAACAATTAAATTTTAAATTCAATCTCTATAGATAAACCATCATGTGATATACATATATAATAAATCAAAAAATACGTCAATAATTATGAAAAGCTAAAATAAATTATAAATTTAATGGTTATACATGGTAATAACATTTAATAGATTCATCTGCATAAAATTAGTTTCAAATATCATTTCCTCCGATGAAAACCACAATGAGAAGGTAGAAGAAATACTCAGACACCTAAAATATAAGGGAAAAACTATATCCCCCATTACATACCCCATATTTTTCAGACACTGACACTAAGGTACTAAAACTCAAAAAAAAATGAATGAGGGTTATCAAGGGTGGAAGAAGAAGTGTCCAAGACGAAATGAACATACCACACAAAATATTATTGGAAATCTAATACAAATACCCTCCATGGGTGGGGGAAATCTCACTCACTAAAGGGGTAGGGATGAAAATGATTGGGGTACAAATGACCACCCAAACAAAAATAAAACTTGACATGGGTAAAATGGTGAGATAACACATTTTATGTGACCTGTGATGGCCACAATATTCGAAAAAACTAGGATTCAACCTTGTAGGTTCCACTGTCTACCTAATAATTGACTCACGATTACCTCTATATAAATATATGGTTTTCCAAACTATTCTAAAATTATGGGATTCCCATGATCCCAACATGTACCAACCTCACATAGTTTCTTATGGTTAGATAAATTTTACAACAAGCATTTAAAATAAACAATCTTCTGAAAAAACTCATGGATTCCACCCTTGTATCCTTGGAACACCATGAATAAAAAAAGTAAAATAATGAAAAAAACAAGATGTACTAGATACATAGTGAAAATGGTAGAGAGAGATAGGGAAAATATAAACTCTAGAAAGAGAATATGATATCGATATGTGTTCTTATTTCTTGATCATCTCTACTAATGAAAGGGTTTTGTTTTCAAATGGAGTCATTAATTTGAATAAGAATATGAGTATTTTGTACCTTATTTATATTATACAAAGGGAATATTTTTAAAAAAATATATACTGAAGCTTAAAATACATGATGCATTATTCATGTTCTTCTGTACATCAAAGAATATCCATGAGGAAGAGGATCTGATTCTCAAAAGCAGTGACATGCCAAATATAAATTAAAATCTTTTTTATGTAGAGAAGAATAATATCGTGTTGGATGAGTGTTGGTTCTAGTGTATTCAATTCCCAACAATGTTTGTTTCCTAATAAATATTAATGGTTGTATTAAAATGGGTAATTCCCCTAATCCTTCAATAGATATGATATAAGAGGAAAACAATTATTAGTTAAGGTTGTCTTTTTAACGGTATACATAATGGTAGCTTCCATCTTATCCTTATTTGAAATTTGGGCACATCTAGGAATACTAGGATTTACCATATTAATTTTATGGTATTCAGTTGAATTACCATTTTGGAGTGTATGGAATTACACTTCACCCTTATGTAGAAGAGTTCTAAAAAAGGGCCAATTGGTCTATATTTATGTCAAATGTTTTGAATGAATTTAAAAAATGTAGTACAATGATTTTAGGCAAAATTTAATAGTATTCGATGGGTTAGCATGACAAAATTGAAAGATTAACCATTTCAAAGATTTATAAAACTTGTTCTGCCTGGACTTCTGGGTCTATATTCAAATTACCCTTATGCATAAGGTATTTTTATGGGTACACAGATGCGAAAATTATGTAAATTAGGGATTCTATTTAAGGATAAATATAAAAGTTTACAAATTGTTAAATAAATATATAAAGTAAAATTATTTAAATGATTTATATGTTTTTTAAATTATTGTAAATTTTATTTTTGTTATATCTATTAATTAATAGTGGTTTAATTTACTAATTATGTAATTAATTATAAATATATTATAATTAAATAATCAAAATTTATGAAACTTGTATTATTAAACATTCTGGAAATAATTAATATCAATATATACATTTAAATTTTTATAGGATATGAAGGTTGTTCTAGCAATAAAATTGAATATCTAGATATCATAAGAGTTAATTTGCAAAAGGTTAAAAATGATGAATATATTAAAATTATAAATTTTTTTATAAATAAATTTTGAATTTTCATTATTAAGAGATTTTGAAGTGTTTTGAAAAGGGTCGTTATTGGATATTATTTACAGCACATCAGATTATTTTTTATGAAATATATATTATTATTTAAATAATAGTATTTATATGATATTAGATTATGATGACATAATATCAATATATTAACATATTGTTTTTAATTCCTAAAATATAATATATTTAAAAGGTAAATTTAATATAATGAAAAAAAGAATTATTTCATATTAGATTAAATATAATGTTTTTATATTCAAAATTATGGATGTAATATAAAAGATTATTCTTATATAATTGTAATATTCATAATATAAATCTAAAATTCTAAAAAAATTGATTTTATTTATGAATATTTTATTAATATTCATCTCATGTTAAAATATTTTAATTTTCCATTTATTAAAATTATTTACCAATTTAATTCATAGTTATAAAATACTTGTATAATTAATTATCTATTCTTTGGTTTAAAATGGTAAACTACATCTAGACGGAGCGTTTAATTTCTTATTATGTTTGGTAATGAATTTCGTTACTCATATGCCATTATCTATTCTTGTAACTGAATTTATGAACATGAATTTAGTTATTTAGCAGAGTTTATGCATATTATATTTTAGAGGTATGATCGATTGGATTCTCTATATTGTAATTTTTCCTCACGTACAGGGGTATGGGGTCGTATTGCCCATAAAAATATACGCTTATTCTATATCTAGGTTGGTGAAAGTGGTTACCTCTATATTCCTCCATGATAACATAGTTTGGAAATTTCAGTATTATAGAACTAAATTACAGTACATGATGTTTTCATGTAACATTTTCATATAATTCATTTTAATATGTAATAGTTTACATTACTACTTATTTATGGGTGTGTAATAAAAAACTAGTGGGTTGTAAAATGATTTACATATCAATAAGCCTTAAAAATGTTTATTTTCTGGAAGAAAAATTATTCCTATAAAACATCCCATGTATAATTTGTACATTACGATAAAAAATAGATAAAAGTGACAGATTAAAACCTCCATATATTATAAGTGTTAGATTCCTTATAAAGGGTAATTTTTTTATACCATGAACATCCAACATGGTTGGTCATGAAGAATCTTCATGACCAAGGATTGTATTTTGAATGGAATTATTGGATATGAAGGAAAATTATATGTAATGTTATGATAAATCAATTTAATTTCTTATTTTATGTCAATAATTATTTTTTAGAGTTATATTCATTATAAATATTTTATGTGATTTTTTATTCAAAAGGTAAAAGGAATTATATCTAACCAAATTTGGTTTTCATGAAATAAAAAGTTTTATTAAAAATAATAATTTCAAAATTATATAATTTTAATTTGTAAATTTAAATATTATTTTTTAATTCATCATGTAAAAATTTTATTAGGTGGAATTTTTGGAAAATTATGAAAGTATTATTTTTTTATGAATGGTGAAAAATATTGATTTATATGAAAAAACATATTTTACTTCAACGTATTAAAAAAATATTGCTTATAAAAATATTATATTTATAATTAATTCTATTTTATTATTAATAATATATTTATGGTATTTATAATTAATTATTTTCTTGAATTATTTTTCTAAACATCGTTATACATAAAATGGGCAGTTTCTGAAAAAATAATTTCGACCACAATTTGAAGGATTAATATTTCATTATATTCTTGCACTTATAATAATTAAATGTTATTAAATTAGTTTCACATTTTTAATTTGTATAATCAATATTTGGTAATGTGGCCATTATAAATTTTTTTCCTTAGTGAAATTTAAAAACATTAACAATCTTTTAGAACAATTAATGAGAAAACATATTCATCGAGTGAAAAACATAAGTGATGAGGGTTAAAATGGAATAGAAACATTAAAAATATATATTAAATTTCATCCTATCTACTCTATCACATTCCTGGTTATTAAATGGTCTATTTTTTTAACTGTTTCTTTGTGTAAGTCATTGAATTATTTCCATCTTTTTAAAAAATTCATACGTTCCCTCTCCCCCACTTATAATAGGAAACCCCATTTCCCCAACAATCCATATTTAAAAAATCATTTTTGTTAGTAAATTTCGCACACTAATACAACCCCTACATAGCTCCCCATGCTCCATAGGCCGTGATTTGATCATTATACCTTCTTATAAATGATTTTCTTATAAACCTAATGAACTATTAGAATAATATGTATTTTTGGAATAAATTGTATTTATTTTAATTATTTTTCTATCAAAATAAAATATTATTCATCTATGCATAAATAATAAAAAATGTCCTCCATTTACTGATGTATTTTTATTTTATCTGAAAAACTCATATCTGTCTAATTATTCTATAAAATTTGAAATGAAAATACTATTATTGTATACGATGGACTACTATATCATGAACAGATATAATTCATTTTAAAAAAAAAACCTATTATGGCCTGTTAAAATAAAAAACTTAATCTAGATATTGTAAATACATTAACCCTAATATCCCAAAGTTAGTGGATAATTTGTTACATTTTATGAAAATAAATCGAATCATATCTCGAAATATAGAATAGTGCAGTAGTATTTGGAAACTAAGAACATTCATTTTTCCCTATTAAATTTTAAATAAAATTTAAATCACCGTGAGAGTAATTATTATATATATTATATATCATTCTATGATTCTATCTTCATCTCATGGTGTGTTGAAAAAATAACGATGAGCTGAAATTCTTAATATTAGTTACGTACAATAGAATCTATAATTAATCAATAAGAAAAAATATATATATTTAGTTAAATAACATTAAAAAATCTATTTTATTAGTAAATTTATTAAACAATAAATCCATACTGATATAAATTACTTAATATCATTTATAATAATAATTTTTTTCTTATTAAAGGAAATTGTTAATATTTTATAACATGACTACAAACATAATTATATCTACACTGCTAAATCTTTTATCCAACACAACTTTATCAATTATATGGTAAAAAATAAAATCCCACTTAATTGTAGCTTACAGATTTGTTGCATGAGAATGGTTGATGCGTTAATATGATTTTTAATTATTAGCCCCATAATTCACAACATGTCCCATTCTTTCTTAAAAATATTATTGATCAACATAAATTTATAAAAAAATAGAACATTTTCATAAATTACCAAATATTCTAAAATAATATATTGAATATTTCCCTAGCCAGTCAAAAAAAATTCCAAGATAAACACCAAATATATATATATATATATATATGGTTTGGTATTTAGGATATATGAATATTCATGATAAAATTAATATAAATATATAACGTAAATAAAATTTCCAATGATCATAATATAATGAATATTTCCAGAGAAATTTAATCTCCTTAAGAATAATTTAGAGATAAGAGATGACCATAAAGAAATATATTTTATTGTAGAACTAACCCTATTAAATAATTGATAAATAATAACAGTAAACATTTAAAATATGCGTTATGAACAATTTTTCATTATAAAATCATTTAATACATTTAAAATAAGAATATTGGCACGAATCATTTATTGTAGTAAGAATGTACACCATATTCATTAAAACAAAACATTTCATGTGTATTTTCATAAAGAAAAGTGATTATGATCATTTAAAAAAAGAAAAAAATATTCCATTTAAACTTTGTCAAAAGTTTAGGTTGAAATAAAATTTCATACTAATTAATTTGAGTAAATAAAAATGATTTTTATAAAAAACAATTGAAAAAAATTAATATGGGATAAAATACACCAGATAGAAAAGAGGAATAAGTTCATATTTTCATTAGAACATGCCTCTTAATTTAGTATGTCAAATTAAATCATTAAATATATGCACCTAGTAAAAATAAATAGGTTCACAATACAAAATTTTCAAAAATAGAGTGAAAACTGAGACAAAATCAATAACAATGATCATACAAGTGATGTAATAATTATTCAACTAAGTTATTATATCTATCAAATTTAAATCCAAATAAAAATTTGAATAAATCATAATAAAAATATTCATCATTACTTAAAAATGTATATGTTATCAAATACAATGAGTATGTAATATACTACTCTGAAAATAAATTGAGTTAATAAACCACTTACTACATGGTAAAATTCCATTCAAATACCCTTGTATGAAATAATTAATATTTATAATTAACATATAATAAATTATAGAGGATTGGGGATATTAATTCTAAATGAGGAAATAGGTAGACCATGTAAAATAATATTGGTACATAAAAATAAAATATTCTTTAATGATGTAAAATTGAGATGAAATCCCTTACCACTATCATAAAATTTCAATCATTAAATCATTAAATGAATATCATAAAATGAAACCTTAAATTATAAAAAATAAATTATTTATGATTTAACATATCAAAGGTATGTATATACACCACACATAAGAAATATTTATTGAGTGTGTCACATGTCTTACAGAAGTAAAACACGACAGAAAAAATAGCAGATACCAACATTTTGGAACCATTTGTATAGGTCCCTATACAATTGGTATAGAAAATTCCAACAGTTTGGAGGGCACTTGATAGATTTTTCAATGGGATAGACCTAACCCAATTATTTAGAAACTATTGAGATGGATATATCCCAATATTTTCACAAAACCATTGGGATTTGTAATATGAAATAAAATATGCAGTAAAGGTTTGAACCCATAACCACCACCTTATATATTAAATACCAAACCACTATGTTGTAGTTATATTTTTTAAATATATATATATATATATATATATTATTTATTTATTTGAAATTATTTTTGAAATTAAGTAATTATATTTAAGGGTATCTATCCCAACTATTTTGAAAACCTTTGCGATAGGCCGATACTAATGGTTTTGAGAACCCTTGGGATAGGAAACCAAATTTTTGGGACCTATACCAATGGTTTTTCAAATACAATGGTATAGGTTTTGTAAAAAAATATTTCTCCCAATATTTTGAAAAAAACATTGTTATAGATTTATGTTACATTAATCCATCCCTACAGTTTTACAAAACCATTGGGGGAAACATTCATATCCCAATGGTTTTCCATAACCATTAGGATACCCTTGAATCTATACCAATGATTTTATAGATCCATTGGGAAAGAATTATATTACATTTATTATCCCAATGGTTTTCAAAAACCATTGGAATAATACCTCTATCCCAGTAGTTTTTTTAAACCATTGGGATACGAGTTTTGTTATATAAAGTATTTCCAATAATGATAGTTGGGTAAGAAGCCACTACCACAGGATTGAATTCAATCAACTGTGTTATAAAATATTAAATAATAAATATTGATTTATTATAAATTTTATTCCATATCTAAAATCAAATATATCATACCATATATGATTTACATAAATCCTTTTATCACCTATTTTTTAATAATTCATTATTAAAATCTCTATTTTTTGTGGTAATTGATTCGTCCTACATGTAAATTTCAGATCAATGATTTTTGTACTTATACAATGACCATGTTTCCATCATATAAAAAACATTATTTATAAAATTATTATATATATATATCCCATAAATTAATATTAAGGTTTGTATTTGAATGTTAGAGATAAAAAAATTAATTACACGGTTCATGGAGACAGTAGGATATATGTACGCAAAAATAATGATTCCACTTTCCGAAAGAAGGAATGAAATAATTTTAAATAATTTTAAATATTTAAAGAATCATTATTATATCACATAAATCATTTATATTAATTAAATATTTCTTTATTGCAATCTATTCAAAAATAAAATGAAAAAATAAATCTCATCGCATAGTTAAGGTGGTAGTCCGCACATAGAAGTATTTTTATGATATACTAGTAATATATATTCATTATTTCCATCTATACAATCATCCTTGTAATTGGACGATGAGAACAAATTACAACACTACGTGGAGAGGGAAAAATGTATATACATGTGAGAAAATTTTTCATGTTTTGTAGGATATAGAGTAAATATAAATTTTAAATAATATAAATAAAATAATATTTCAGTATATTTATAATACTACAGTTATTATTTTTGAATGGATACTACTTATTTAGAGGATGTATATGGATAAATAATTTTGAAAGAGTTGGAAATATGATTGTATTATATAAGAAAACCTCATATAGATTTCACCATAACGATCATAGTGATGGTATGTTGGAAAATTTTGAACATATATAATAGATATAAGGACGTTATAAGCTATTTGGGTTTTTCATGGTTGATATATATGGATCAATTTTGTTTCATGAGTTTTTAGAATGTGTGTACGTTATTAAGTGAGGTGTGGGGGATTCATTGAATTTCATATTGTATTTAATTAATGGAAATTATTTTTCAAGTCCAAATAGATCCCCAATAAAATAATATGCATATGATTATAAATACTCTCATTCTTGTATTTTTGAACATGTTTTGGTTATGTTTCTACCATTAACTTTTATTTTTAATCCATGTAACTCCTTTTGATAACTATAGAAATATTAACATTTTATATAGTGTAATGGTCAATAATGTCACCATAAAATGGAAAAAGAAAAAAAAATTAACCAATTAATATTTTTTAAACCATATCTATTTATGAATATTTCGTTTGGGCATGTAACTTCCATGTGTTCACGTGTGTGGCATCACATTTTTTTCCTGCATTCTTGCTTTAAAATGGATGGTGCCTTTCACCACATTCATTAGACGTGTCAAATCCTTTATCAAAACAGGATGATGGGATGTTTGTTCTTCCTTAATTGTATTCCTACTTGGAACTAATCACATTTTCTGCCTATCCCCAATAGATTTGAGTCATGTTCATGTAACTAATTTCTGGTCTCATCTCTTTTTGGACTCTAATTAGTTACACTGCTTATATCATGAAATTCCAATGGGTCATGATAGGGAATCAACCATGGTCCCGAGAGTAGTAGGGTTGGGAATCGATGTTCATGTCTAGCTATTGGGTAATATGGTCTCCTTTATTCTTCCTCGTTGGAGGTGATCTTGGAGAGGCATCTTTGACATGGAACCGAATGAAAAAATGTCAATGAAAAGGTATATGATGCCGAAGGTACTTATATTCTAAGGATTTAACCTTAGGCAACTCATAATTATCATGAGGTAGCTAAAATGGTTGGTGCATATCTTCCAAAGATTTCACATTATACATATCATATTTATCACGGGGTATATTCTTGGGGTCAAAATAGTAATTACTTTTGGATATGGATGAGAACCACCTGTAGTGATTGATAGGGGCATGAGTTTAACAATTTCCAAAGACAAAGTGTACTAATCAAGACACTCCATGGAGGTGAACCAAGAATGTGTATCCCTATGATGGATAATTTCACACCTGGATATTTACTAATGGTTGTATTAGAATTCCAACTTCATACAGATCCATGTGGTGTGCCCCATAAAGGGAAGATATCAAACCCTAAGGGTATGACCCAAAGAGGGACCACCTAGTCTTAACATTGGTCGGTATTGAACCTTTGATTTGTGTCCTACATAAAATGTTTACAACATATGGATCAAAACCCCACATAGTTCGATGTATCAATTTAAGGTCACGTGATAAGAATAATCAATAGAGTTTATAGTCATACCATAATGATATTTGTGTTGAAAAAGGAGCTTCGGATATGTATGGTATGATAATTTTTTCCTAAAATCAACAATCATAAGTGTATTTCTCTTATTTGGAGATTGTGTGGGGGTTATGAATTTATTTTCTCTGTGGATCTGGATGTGATGTGGTCTCTCAGGTGAGTGGCATAATCTTACCTGGATGTGGTGGACCGGGGGAAATTTTGGATGCATATAGATGTTGTGTTTGAACCATGGAGAAGATTCTAATATATCCCAATATGTTGAGAATAAAATTCCAATTAGTTCAGATTGATTAGGATATACACTTGAAAGGGATTCCCATTATGTTGAGCGTGTATTTGAGGCTTACACATGATAGTATCCCAAGTGTAGAATATGGTTGGATGGTTGGGGATTACGCATAAAATTTTACCATGTAGTGGATTTCATGGCCATTACTAATCTTGAATATCATGTGAGTCATTATCAGAGAGTAGACCTAATTCTCGAGTTACGAAAGAAGTAACAACAAGAGACTATATAGGAATTATTCTTGGAAGAAACCAAAGGAGAATTTAATTCCATGTGGGAAGGTTGTTATCTCATGTGAGTAGGATCTCACTACCATTGAGGGTAGGTGGTGTGGATATTATCCCTTACCAATCACACATGAAGAATCATGTGCCTTTTTCACTTTGTAAAGCCACAATTTAAGATCATGTGTTGAGTATGTTGGTACTTGGCAGGTTTAAGTCATGTAGCTTAGAGAAGGGGGACACACTCCTCACCCATTGAGATTATCTAACCATCTCTAATTAACCTCTAGGAGGGGAATTGATTTATAAATGCTAGGTTTCAATGGTTTGGGGGAGTGGTTGATCATTATGTCAAAGTTAGCATGCCTATGCTGAGAACAAAAAGGTTCTATCTTACATTTTATTATAAGAAAATATTAGAATGGAATATCAATCCACATTTGAATAAATTTGGGCAATAGGAATAGGTGGCATCTGTCACATAAGGACATGAAGTAAAACTGAATAGATGCAATATGGATGTGGGGGATTTGGGAACATAACATTTGTGAATAGGTGTCAATGGAAGGGAGGCATCATTGAAAATCCAAGAAGAAGGGATCTTTATAGAATAGGGCCATGTAAATGGGTTATTTATAAAGCATATGTGCTTTATGGGGGTCAGGGGTTTCATGTAGGGGTAATATTTCTGAAATATAGTGACCCTACCATGGGATGAAATTATGGCTCAAGAAAGGAGATATCCATGAAGTATTAATGCTTCATAAAGCCTCAAGTTCCCCATAGGTTCTAATTACTCTATGAAGGGAATAAACCATCTTGAAAGGAATCCCCACCTTATGTGAAGGTATTCAAAAACATTTGGAATTGTGTATCATGATTATAGGATTCATTGGAAGATTCATTTTAGTCTGATTAATGATGCTCAGATGCTTCATGAATTAAGATCAATCTAGAAGTTGGACAATCATGTAATATTTTTCAAAATGTAGGAATGAGTGGGTATTTGTTGGAATAGGGTTTTTCAAAGATGGGACATGTTTTTTGAATTATAAATGGTCTTCTCAAAATTTGTATGGATCCATTAGAAATGTAAAGCACATCATCAATCCCTATCATGGTCGTAGAGTGCCGTTAGACTTGTGGATGACACTATTAACTCTTTAAATGATCACGATGTATAGATCTCTGCCAAGGCTCTCTACAAGATCTGTCCAGTTCATGGAGTGGAAAATAATCATAATGAACACACCTTAGATTATTTTCGAATGATTTGGATTTAATTTTATTTAAATTAGATATGAATTTTTTTCTATTCTCGTGCCATGTATTTCAGCGCTAAATAACCCCCCCTCCCACTAGAATGGGATCAAACTGGAAATGGTGGTTGAGATTCTATGGGATATCTCTAAAAATGAAAATATTCTATCTTTCATATATATAATTTAGTATTCTCATTCATGATTCTGTTTCAAGAGGACCATTAGTTTGAAGTCCATCAAGAAGCACGACCCAACTGCAAACCTATAAATAGCATGGTGGGGTCCATCAAATTGAAATAGAATTCATCTGAAGAGAAAAATATTTTTTATATTTTCACTAAGCTCATAGTATACATGATACATGCTCCAAGAACACATTCTTAGTAAAATATAATTTCGATCATTTTATCTTCAAAAACTACTTATGGAACTAGACGCCCCCACCCATATCTTCATTAAGTGAGCACTGCAATGTAGAGTTCTATGAATTGGGATTCCTGAATGATCAATGTGGAAGAGATCCACAAACCAGACATCAAAAACACTTATGTCCCAAATTAAATTTCCTCTTGATAAGTTGTTCAGATATTCGTTGAAGACATTTCTCAGAGGGAAGAAATGGTAGACTACATCATAATTGTGGAGTTCATCTAGCACCTCGAAGCACAAATCAATTCTTTCTTTCATGTCAGGGATTTAGAGGGAATACCATTGGTGTAAGAGGCTATCATTTTATGGAATCATATTGTGATATGTGTTTTCACCTTCTAGGATAATAGGGATGAGTTGTCATACTGTTTAATGCATATAACATGGTAGTACTATGGGAACAGGGCTACTGCATGCCCCATATGGAAGGATCATACACCAGTCCTAAAATAATGTGTCCACAAACAAATATAAGATGTATATGGGGGATAAATTGAAGGATGATTCAAACCTACCGTAGTACATGATGTTCATTAATGTGGGCTTGGAGGACCTGTAAAAAGGTTTAAATGATTTTTTGGACTTAATCAAGGGTATAATTTCATAGATGTATGTGACTAGGTCTTCTGGGTATGTTCCCCATTATGAGAATTTGAATTTGTGAAAATGTGGGTTGGAATTTAGAAAGTATCTTGGGGTTATCAGTTCCATATTTACCAACTCTATGAGATTATTCCAATGTTTTTGAGACTATGGTCCACAAGGACCAATACATTTCATCTCCATCATGGGGAGGTCAACGTTAGCCTCTCAGACCATCACCAAATCTATAGGATCTCGATCCGGGTGGTGAGGAATGATGAGTTTCTCCCTAGGAAGAATGTGAAGTATGACCATGAGATGTTTTTTCGGTTTGGTTAATGCACTGCAAGATCTGGTGAAGGGAACCGATATGCAGAAGGTGGGAACAAGGGACAATCTCTTTAAATAATTGTTCATCTATTTCATGAATTCCCTGATAGAGGAGCCGACTAAGGGTGATCCAGTAAGGAAATATTGGATGAGGATAGACACATATACTACTGGATATCAGTGGGGAATAGACAGCTCTTACAATCATATTTTTTAGGAAACCCATGGTAGTTTTGGGGATACAATGAAAAAACTATAGTTCAACCCATAGTTAGGATGACGGTTTTTATCTGGGTTCTCATATGTGGGTGGATGAATCTAGCGAGGGATACACGTATGGGGGTGTAGCCAAGAACCATCATAGTTGTAGTGATTCATGAAAAATAGGATCATGTAAACATTGGTATCCCATTACATGTGTAATTACAAATAGTACTCCACCATATTTTTGTGTGAAATACACTTATGTGTGTGTGGACCGTTTAACTTCCTATATTGTTGGGTAGCTAAACACATAGAAGCTTTTTTGTACCCGATCCCAATTCCACCTCTAAGAACAAACATTAATCCAGTGATTCCGAACATGACAAGGAGCTCCCCAATCATGTTGGGTATGGTGAATGTGCTGAATAATGATGGATTGGTGAAAATATTCATCATTAACCCATTCCCTCCCCTGATCATTATGGTAACTAATGATGTTTCATGGAAATAGGTGTATATATAAAACCTTCTATCATTTTCATGTGAGGTACTAGTTGAAAAGTTTTAATAGAAGACATTTTTTCATCCATATAGTCGCCACTATTTTTCAATGAAATTCTGGTGCCTGTAGAGGTTGTCTCCAAAGGAGTACTCATACGTACATCATGAGTTCCACCATTCAGTGATGATTTATTTATGGACCATGTTATCATGGGAATATGAAATGTTGTGATATTATATACCACCACCTAATACTACATATGGTCTTAGTCATAATTATTTAGAGAGTTAGTTGATGGAATTTCCCAGTGCTATGCTAAGACTGAGGGACTACCATGATAATGAAGGGGTGAGTCCTCTTCCCTCAATAAGTGGTTGAATGGTTGCTGGAGGGCATCATGATTTTAGTGAAGGTTTAATGGGAAGGGGATCATTTTTTTCTCTGTAAATTCATTTTTCTGAATAGGTAAGAGGAAATGGAATAGGTGAAGTAGCACCATTAGGCCCAAAACACATCGTAATGTAGACCTAGGATGAAGAAAAGGCGTTTAGGGAAGTCTCATGGACATTTCTCTAATCACCTTGGAATTTGGTATACAACTTGGAAATTCCCAATGTTTCTAAATATCCTTTGGCATGGGACAATGAGGCCATCATCATGCATTGTTTTAGTATTCATGGAATGTGGTAGCATCTCAATAGATGTTGGATGTGTCTCATAAAGATTGCCCATGACATAGGTAGTTATCATGTGTCTTGGGATGAATAGGAGCATAATACAATAGAACTAACATACTTTGTACATACCTGTGGAATTGAATGCATGTTGATTGATCATGTGAAGGTGTTCCTAGCTATCAATTCTCCTTGAAAACTATTAGTAGTTGAACTAGTTGTATATTCTACTATTCCCAAGGGGTTTTATGTATCTTGGATAAGTTATTGTTTCTAATGCTTCCTGTCAGGGTGCACTCTTCATGAAATTGTGGATGCATCCACTAACAGTCACACTATACTATACATTCCTACATTCAAATGGTTGGAGGCATCATTCACCTCTAGAGTGATGTCTAAACCTTTTTCAAAATGGGAGGATGGGATTTAGAATCCTTATTTGGGGGATTCCTCCTTAGATCTTGTGGCCTTGTCTCGATCTCTATCATATATTAATACATTTTTCATGAAATTCATTTCAAGTGAAATTTCTTTTTGGATGCTGGTTAATTATGAAGATTCTTCCAGGACATTTCAAACGATCAATTAGGGGTAGAAACCTTTAGTTAGGAGCGTAGTCACGTTGAGAGATTTGTAGCATGTCATGATGATGAAACAATTGAACACCTATATTCTTCCTCATTAGATGGAATCTCAAGGGAACATAAGCATAGGCTTCCCATGGCAGTTGTGGGGCATCTTATTCCATATGTATGTATACAAGGTTTTAATCATCTTACAATACTCAACATTGGGTATTCCATGTTTTTTAATGTCTAGTGTAGACAAATTCATATATTATAGTTTTTGAGGTTTACTCATATATACCACATTCAACATGAGGTAGTTTGCAATTTTAGAATCTTATAATGATGGTTAGGATTGATCTAGACATCATTAATGGTTGATCAGGATGGTGCACCCCTGGGAGGGGGAACCTCATCGATTTACTAGGTGGATGAATCAAAACATCCAAAAAGAGAAGATCTGGTGTGGTGTGTCCCAAAAAAGGGATGTCATATCACATTAAGGGTGAATACCAAAAAAGGTATTCAAATCGATGTATTAGAATGCCCAAAAAGAGTGGACCTATAGTGGTGTTTCCCAGAAAGGAAAGATGTCACATTGTGAAGGATGATCAGACACCATGAAGGGAATATCATGGAGGGTGAACTCTTAGGAGGGGGAACCAATGTTAACCAATCGTTGTGGTTGGAAATCAATGAGTCTTCATATGTAACATATATAGGGAAAAAGATTCAAAACCCATGTATTACGAAAGGGTGATTTGGGTCTTACCAATTGAGACTGCCCAGGTGATTCAAGATGCAACAATCATATGGGAGAATGGGGCTTAAATATAGAGACATCCAAGGTAACGACGCGATCTCACCATGATAAGGGTGAGTTGATGGAGTAGGTGACTAGGGCTTATGCATGGTTAGCTACTAGTATGAATGGTGTGATCCCACAAATGTGTGGGGGTCAGGTTAGAATCAGGATGGTTGATGGGTGATTTAATGGACTGGAAGAGATGACTGGACTGAAACTGGCATGAAGATGGTGGTTTTGGGGTTGAAACATAGGGAGGTTTCTTATGTATCCATCCTTGGATGTAGCGATAAAAGTCCACTTAGTTCTAGTATGGGAATATGAGCCTCCTAAAGAGGTGGATCCTAAGAATGGATTCATGGATTGGACATAAAGGAAATAGTACCTTGGGTCGAGGTGTGACCTTACCAAAACAATGGGGTCCAAGGGAGAGACCAGGATGTGACATGGATAATGGCATAGAACCTCAATGAGATTTCCTACATATCCTCGTGGCAGGGAATCAATTTCTATGTAGTTAAGGATGGGGAATAAAATTGGGGTGCACACAAAGGAAAATGACTCAGGGGTTTTTTGGGTCATACAAATGGATAGTATCCTGTCGTTAGAAGGATACTATTGGATGGAGGATTATGAATTGAGTTTGGGTATTATGCATGGTTAGCTTCCCAGATGGATCAGAACACCACATGGAGGCATATATATGAGATGTTTCCTGAAAAGGGAAGGTTTCATATCATGAGTGTACATCCCTGTGAGGAAGTACTAAATTTTACTATTTGGTGAGGGTTGTATCTCAAGGTTGAATTCTACGTACTCTATATAAAAGAAAAGTAACAAAACATAGATAGTTTGAGAACATATTTTAACATCATGTGGGATGAAGGGGAATCGACATGAAATGGGAGAGACGGATGGGTGATGGGATTGAACCTCGAGTAGCCTTCCTACTTACCCTTCCTAGGGGAAAGGAACAAAGTCCATATTGTTTGGTGTTTCAAGACCTACACATGGTTTACTTCCCATAAAATATTTTAGGGTTGACATATTCTATAAGCCCATGTGAGTCATACGAAGTGTGAGAAAATAGAGGTAACGTCAGACCTGGTGATCGTGTCATGAGAGGTGAATCCACAAAGGTTGTTTCATGGGGATTAACCAATGAGGAAATCCAAGGAGTTGGAGATTGGGAATTAATCATAGAAGGAATACTAAAGAGGGTGTCCATGTGTGGGAGGAGGATATAGACATCGCGTAGGGAGCACCCTATCAATGTGCGTGTTGATGATTACATTGAGGCTACATGTCGCGCAACTTGAAGAAAAGTTTAGAGGGAGATAATATGGATAGAAAAATAGGGAAGCATATAGATCGCGATCCCATCCCCTATATGGTCAAATCAGGCCTCCCACATTTGCACAACCAACAGTTTAATATCCTGTGTTGAGGACAAAGGTGCTTGGCAGTTCTATATCATACAGGTCATACAAACATGCTAGGTAGTATAATATCCTATGGCTAGGACGATGAGGAATCAATCCTCATCCCTTTTAATTAAATAACATTTATTGACCAAAACTTGGGGGAGGGAAGGAATAAGAAGTTCCCAATGAGAGTGAAGTAGAGGAGTGGTCACTCAATTACTCATGTAAGAGTGGCTATGAGAAAACACCTTAGTCATTAGATTTCATATTCGAAAAATCATGAGGTAGGTAAACACCGAATTAAACACCACTCAATGGGTCATGAAATCACATCATACGAGCCTAGAGGGATGTACACAAGAAGGATTCATCATCCAAAATACATTTTAGATACATGATTAATGATGTAAAGGTTTCTCACAAAGGAAGCATGCTTCATGAAGGAATGTTGCTTCATGAAGGAGAGTCTTGGGAGGAATATATTGTTGCATTATCAAAGAGCTCTTAATTTGAAGAGTTCTATATGATATATTAATGTTTTTTAGAGACCCCATAAAATCTAAGGGGTTCCCCCATTTGAAAAGGGATATGACTTTCATGAAGGGAATCCCCACCATAGGTGGGGGAAATAAAGAACTAAAGGAGGAATAGCTCACACAACCTCAGTACCTTAGGAAATCCATCTTTGGGATTGTGAAGTGCATACCTAAACAGTGATATAAAGGAGAAAGTTCAATGTAAAAAGTGTTTAGGGAGGTATTGAGCCTTCTATTTATAGGTAGAGAAGGTTAGAAGGTTTCATGGGGATGGTTGTGAAGAATAATAGGGCGTTGTGAAGAAAAATTGACACAATGGAGGACATATGTATGCGAGATGACTATGAAGGGAGATGGAAACTGTGGAGTAGATACAATGGTGAGCTAGTCTGTTAAAGGTGTTGGATGCTGCTGAAGAGATATGTTTAAGATATTGTCTGTAAAGTGTTTTGGAAAAGGCGGAGGAGGTACATTGAAGATTTGGTCAATAAAGGGATTTGGTCGCTGCAGAGGATAAGAGTTTGTGAGTTGGTATACAAAGAGTTATGGATGCAATGGAGGAAATAAATTTTTGAGTTGGTCTATAAAAGGATTTTGATGTTGGAGACGAGATTTGTTCAAAAATTGTTCACAAAATGTAACTGTATGATATAGAGGATATATGTTTTTGAACTAGTCCACATAGAATCATTGCAGTGGAGAATTTCATAAGAAACCCACTTGATGATTTTATCTAAAAATTTTGGCCACTCAGGTATGCACATGGCTTTGAACCATCTATGAAATTGTTATTGAATTTAGGGGAACACATTTTTGCCCAAAAAATTCCCCCATAAAAATGGTATATGAGGAAAAAGAGGGTCGTATTATAATGGAAAATAATAGAAAAAACTCCTACAGAATCGCAAATCTGATAAAAAACAAGGTAGGGTGATCTACCTCAAAAATCTATGTCTTCCAGTAGTTTCCATGAATCGTTGGTGTACATTTTCTTAGAAGGGTGCTGTGAAAGGTTAATCAGTCGTTTCTTATAAATATGGCCACAATGCACTTTTGGATTTACTTGGATCACAGTGAATGACTATGCTGACACTCTCTATTCACAATGAGATCTTCCCCCATCAACTTTCCTTTTTGAACTGGATTCTACATTCCTATGCTCCATGAACATTGTTTCGAAAACTACTGCATTGTAAACACTTGCTTCTATGTGAGGAGATAAAGGATAAATGATACTCTATGATTGGTCTCTTCGAATAGTCTCTGTGGAGGTAACTCAAAACATTTTCCCCAACTCAATCCAATGGCGTCTCAAGTGGTTTCTAGAGAAGTTATAACATATTCATTCCTAAGGTAGAAATAGAAGGCAATCTTAAAATATTTGAGAAAAATTTGAGTAATTCTTATCAAGAGTCACTTTCAACACTTGTATCGAATGGCTAAAAAGAATAACCTCTATGAAAAATGGTAGTGATGTACAACATTAGAATTCAGGATAATGTATTCATCCCGAAGGCAAGTCAAGATGTGACAACCTAGTAGTTTAGGGTCACACTAGTACCATACTAGTGTTACATGGCCACATATGGCCATGTCAAGAATGATCATACTCATATAACATCACAATACCTCTACAATATTGTCAGCAACATTGATGGTAAGGAGTTTGAAGAAGATATTTCCCCAACTTAGTATAATACAATCAATATGGTCGGTTTGGGGAATCTAGATAAGGGATAGATCAATAGCTGGGACCTCCACCAGGGAAGAAAATTCAATAATGATTGGGTATGGGCCTACTGGGTGTGTGCATCTTGTGTCGAGTTTGATGATTTGTAGAGGTGATTAGGATTGTATGAAAAAGCTTGGGCATCCTAATTCCATGTTTTCCAACCAATGTATTGCCAACCTGAACCGCTAGGTTGGAGGTCTTCAGATACCATCACATTCAACCTGTATCATGGGGAGATTGGATTAGCCTCTGGGATCTCCATAAAATCATCAGCATCCCAATTTTGGGAAAAATATATGATGAGTTCACCCTTCCATTAATGTCTAAGATGACGTGGAACAAATTTAACCTTTTCCACAAGAATTGTTGAACCTTGTGCTAGGAACAATGGATAACAATAGGAATATAATATATTTCCACATTAAGAATTGGATCACCGATTTTCAGACCACTCTACCAAAGGGAGTGGTAGCGTGGAGGAAACTATCGATAAGCCACACTATATGTCTGAGTGGAGCTCAATAGGGCATGTAAGGTTTTTACTGTTGGATCCTAGATGATATCCACTTGCAATTGTGGGGATAGTGCATCACTGATGGCCATTAGTTAATAGTCATACTGGATGAATTCATTTCAGTGTTGATCTGTGGGTGGATACTACCAGTTAGGGATTCACACATGGGACATTAGCTGAGTATAGTTATTATGGAATTACAATTGGATTGTGAATAATGAATCAACTTGGGAATACTAGTAATAGAAATGTTATATCCTTTACTCTGTCATATCAGCAAGGGAAATAGGTCATTGCATGTAATGAATGAATATTTTTATTAAATATTTTCTTTAAATAATTTTTATTCTTATGTATCAGTATTTACACGCAATTGTGAGTTTAAAAAAACTGTGAGATTCCCTTAATATAAAATAGCTGTTATAGGCTAGCTGTTAGGTTATCAGGAATAACTATAGCTAACTTACGAAAAATGCATTATGAAATCATTGGATATTAATTATTTATGAAAAATATTTTTCAATTAAATAATATTTTTGTTTAAATTACTTTTGGTGATAAAATTAATGATATATATGTCTTATATACTTAATAAAAACAAAATTTATATGTATCCAATGGATATTTTAGTCACATGGGTTGAATAAAACAATATTTTATTTATTTGAAACTATTTTTTAAAGTTAATTTCTACACCTTTGAATAGTGAGCCCATTTTAAATTATGATTTTGACACATAAATAATTAATATATGAAAACATACTTATATTATTTTGACATGGGATATAATAATTTACTTTTGATAAAAATTTTGATAAATTTCTGATTAATTTCATGTTTTGATGAATAATAAAAATACGCTCAATTTTGATAAAAAAACTAAATATTTAATCAAGATAATTTATATGGTTAAATTATAATATTGAGTAGTTTTAAAGTATAAATAAAGTATATTTTTACCATTTAATATAAATTATTTCATTATCATAAATTTCACATTAAATTTATTGGAGAATACAATTGAATCTTTTGTAAAGTTTTTACTTTTAAAACTCATTTTCTCATTTCAACAATGCGATCAATTTTAATTTAATTAATGAAAATTATTTGTTTTTAATTTGGAAAAATGGATTCCATATTTGGATTCATATGTTATAAATTTGGTTAATAGGCACCTTTTATTTTAGGACATTCTGAACATTAACATTAGTAATTATTTTTATTTACCTGGGTTAAAGGGTAAATCTGGTAAATAACGGGGAAATAATAATTTAATAGTATAAAACTAACCTAAAACGTGTAATAATCAAATATGATGGGATATTTCTAACCATGGGAATACTTTGGTCCATCTTAGGATCCTAATGATTCACATGTATGTGAAAATGAAATTTTATAAGAATTAATTAAAAGAAAATATAATTATAACATAAACATATATCTTTTACAAAATTAATTTTAATATAGGGTCATATAAAAGATCTATGTGTTTATAAATGGTAATTATTAATCTAAAATAATATCCTATATCATGGTATTTTATTTATAATTTTTATACCTTAGAAAAATATAATTATATATTGCAAAATTATGATGTAATGATTACCCCATTAATGAAATATTCAAATAAATTAATTTATCAATATTAAATTAAATTAAATTTGTAAATTATGATTCAATCCTTGATTTTTTGGATTCCATTAATATATCAGTTATTATTAAATGCCTTTGGTTTTAACAAGTCTTGGTTTTATGAATTTGTTAAAAAAAAGTCATGTATGAATAGTGTCCAAAATTGACATAATTCATAACATAAAACATAAAAATAGCATAATATATAATATTACATTCCTAAAAATATATGATTCATCCAAATTGATAATATAATCCCAAATATGTCATAAATTACTTTTTGTGTGTCATTTTATGTGATATGGTATTTACAGTAACCCACTATTTGTACATAACATGATACCAATGAAAGATTAAAAAAGGTAAAATAACGGTTAAAGAAAAAAGTTAAGGATAAAAAAATATATTAAAAACATTTCAAAATATTACTGCCTAATTTGTATTATAACCTATACCATATTATATTATAATTAAATATTTTTTTGACAATTTTTAATAGAAATAGAAATTATAATAAATTAATATTTTGAGAGTTTCTTAGAGTGCCCCTCTCCTATCTTTTAAAATGGAACCTCATTCCTAACCTATTCACTTTATTTTTAATCTTCATTCATGGAAAAACCCTTACCATTTTTCTTCTTAAATTATATAGTTACATTCTATATGTTCTGGTATTCTCAAAAGACCAAATCTAGTGCCCTAAGAGAAAATTTAATGGAGGCACGTAGATGAATATGTAATATTTTCTACTGATTCTTTAAAATTTCATTCTTCTTCTAATTGATCTTTTTTTTCTTTTTCATTATAAAGTAATAAAATCAGTATAACTCATATACTAATATGTTATTATAAATATTAAACTACCCTATTTTACCTTCTATCCATCCTATGAAAAATGAAATCACTACCTGTGTGTACCTACGGCTTACCGTCTCCACGTCGTGCTGTAATGTTTTTTACCACCACCATACCTGTATGGGTATACTGGATGAAATAATATCTATATATTATTATTATAACAAGATGATAATTTTTAGATATTTTACACAATCCACTTCAATACCATTCAACAATTATGGGAACGATATCGTGGCTCATGCATGTGTATGACTTTCTGTCTTCCGGGTGTGATGGGATCTGTTCTACATAATGTAAATTAAGCCATGACTATATAAATTAATTTATTTAATAAATATTATATATACTATACTAATACCATTCTGTAAATGATATAACAATAACCCAAAAAGGGGAATAAAAACTTATTTTACAAAACACACATAAGAAAATAAAGTCGTTAATCCTCGAATAACGAGTAACAAGGAAATGTTACTAACAAACATATGAATATATGATAATAAATATTATCATAAATATTATTATGAATCTAGAAAAAATCATTAACATTATTTAAATCATTATATAAGATGTTTGGATTCATACAAAGCATATCAGACCTAACTTAAGGGATAATATTGTTATCTCATTTTTGTCCGTGATTTATTTTACATATAAGTATTTACCAGGGGTATATTCATCATCCCTGTCCATGATTCCTAAAGAATTGTTTCTATAAAATTTTTATTATTCTTCTATATATTTTTAGAGTCACTTTTACACAATTTTGAATTTTACTACATGGTATGGAATGAATCTTTCTTTTTTTACCATATGAGGTATTTTTTTCTTTTCCAACAAAAGTACAAGGAGAATGTTTTTTCTAACTTATATGTTATGAATGAATTTTTACAGTTTAATGACGCCTTATTTACATTAATATGTTTCTTCTATATTTCTTGTTTATTTTCATTGAATTTCTTTTCTTTTAAAATTGTGCGACATTTTAAAAAAATAAATTTTTTTTTGAAGAAGAAATGATATTTTCCTCAAGAACTACGTTCAAATTGTTTATCAAAATTATTTTCAATCTAATATCATCATTTTTAAATAGAGTTATTATTTTATCTTTATTATTTCTATGTTTTTATTTTGTTCATTATATATTTGTATTTTATATGGATTATGTTTTTATGTAAATAAGTTTAACAAAACCCATTTTATTTCATGGGTTATGCAATGATGAATGATTTATGATTTTGTGGCACATGTAAGAATGATTTAATTATGATACGGGTGGGACCTATATCTCTCTCCAATTTTTTGGGTAGATATATATATCTAATGAGATATACCTAGCTAGAATGGAATGTAAATTCGGTTTACTGATACATGACCAAAACAAGGCGTGAACTCAGTTTAGTAATGGACTTTGTCCGCTATGGAGGTCTTGGAAATGAGACTTGACTAGTATTAAATGTTTCTCAAAGATTATATGTGTGTTACACCATATTTAGTGTCTTATGTTTTTAATATTGGGATGATATTTCATTTTTATGATTTATTCCATGAAATGATATTGTGATATTTTATATGTGGAATTTTCTAATGTTATGTTCTTAAAAATGATTTGATTGATATTTCCTTTGTTTACCCTTACTAAAAATATTTTCTCACCCTTTTATATTTTTCTTTTTCCCTGTTCATGAAGAAGGTTATTATGTATAATATGATAAAAAGGTTTCTAGTTATGATAAAATAAATGGGAGACCATGTAGGTGATTTACTAACTAGTTGTTAATGATTCCAAGTTTTCAAAGAAACTATACCTATACAAACCTAACATTTATCTTTATATGTCATGATAATTATACATTAATTATGATGTAATATCACTATATGTAAAGAACCAGTCACTATAGTTAGTATAAGAGGAAATTTATAGTTATCCTTATGAAACTAAGATGAGAAAGCCTTACGGATATGTCTAAGAATATGATACAATACTAGTGCATAAGAAGTAACCATGAATAAACTTTGATAAAACATAATATGTCCTAAATTGAAATTTTATTCATAATTACGTGGTTTTACTATTAGGATTAGTGTGTCACACACTATTATTCATGGTTTTAGTTGATGGATGGAACCTAAAGGTACCATGTTAATGATGAATGCAATGGGAAAAAAAATGATTGGCCCCCTGATCTAACAAATGTTATGGAAGATGGAATAAAAAATCTTTTAACCATGCTCACTAAACATTCCCAATCTACGAGTCGTGGTAGAATTAAAAACAAGGAAAAGAGGGAGAAAAAGTATGTTAAATCCTTCATGAGGCATCATCCACCTTCATTCAGCAGGTCTTTTGATCTATTAGTAGATAAAAAATGGATTAGTACCATAGAAAACATTTTTCTAGTTCTAAAATTTTCTGAACATGATAAAATCATCATAGTAGTATATCATTTGGAGGGTGAATATGATCAATGGTGGAATCATATCAATAATATTAGGAAAATATATGGAATTGAGTCCATGGAATTGGATGTGTTAAAGAAATAATTTTTCAAAAAGTAATTTCCTAATATTCCTAAAACGAAGATCGAGATGGTGTTCTATGAACATAAGAAACCCAATGATGAATCTATTGGTACCTATGAATAAAATTTTACAAGACATCCACGGAATGATTTTGGGATTATTATCTAACCTAAGAGTAAGATTGATCGTTTTTTAGTGGCATAAATCCAAGTCTCCGATGGGAATTATCCATAAGGGACTAAAACATCTATGAGGAAATTTTTATAAGTTCTCTCAAGGTTGAGGTGGGTATTGGAGTAAGCCATCAATCATATGGGTCTGATAAGAATAGTAATATATAATTCAAAGGAAACTATAATGACCAAACTAAATAATAGATGATTTTATCTTATTCTGAATGTGTGGAATGAAACATGGAGCTAATTGTATTAATTGGACTAGTAAAGGTATTAAGTGAGGAAAAGAATGGCATCAGTAAATTTAATGTCTATGTGATGGTAAAACTATATCAATTCATGTGAATAAATAAAAGGATAGATGGAATGAACCTCCTACACTTCACTATTACATGTTCTTGGAAATGGTTCATTCTTCAATCATTACCTCATTCTAAGAGTTATTATTGATGATCAACACCAACAAAATCGTATGGACAAAGAAAATGGAATTTCATATGCCATTACTATTGGAGACATGGTGTATGATAATGATGTTGTAAACCGTACATGTACCATCAACAATAAAGTAGAAAATGTTTTCTTTGATTATATATCCACCCAATCTCTTGTTTCATAAGAATATTATAAGAGTATCTCTATATTACCTCAATAATTAGATGTTGAGTTAGCTGTGACAACTTTTAATGGAAATGATCACTTCAAATGTTTATATTTCTTCTTTGATTGAAGTTTATGGGAAAGTGAATCCTGAAAATCCTTTGATACTTCATATAGTGGAATTTTATGTGATTCTTGGCATCAATTTTCGTTCTTCATGTGGAGATCATATCAATTTACAATGAATGTAAAACAATCTATGATCACATATCTAAGAAAGGATTAATAAAACAATCCAGTAAAAATTTATTCCATTTTATGGGTATTGATTCTAATAAATTAAGGTTATTTATCACAAATGGTTGGGTAGAAACTCACGATTAAGAATACACCCATTGTACTAGAGTTTGATGATGTATTTCTAGATTAATTTTCTTGTCTTCCACCAAATAATGTTGTTGAGTTTTCAATAGGACTCATACTGGGTGTTATACCAATTTCAAAGAGACCTTATAGAATGTCCCCAATTGAGTTGTAGGAATTGAAGGAGAAACTCCAAGAGAATCGTGATGAGGGAATAATTCCCCCTAGCACATCACCTTGGGGATCACATGTTCTATTTGTTAAGAAGTAATATGGATCAATGAGACTCTGCATTGAATATCGAGAACATAACAAGATCACTATCAAGAAAAAATATCATCTCCCCGCATTGATGAATTATTAGACCAACTACGCAGAGCTCAATACTTTTCCAAGATTTATATTCATTCAAGAAATCATTAATTAAGGGTAAAAAGGGATGGTATACCAAAGACGACATTCCAAACAAGGTAAGGACTCAATGAATTTATAGTGATTCATTTTGGACTTACTAATTCCCCATCTATCTTCCTGAATCGAATAAATAGAGACTTTATAGACTATCTTCATATGTTTGTTGTAGTATTTATAGATGATATTCTTGTATATTCAAAGAGTAATGAAGAACATGACAATCAATTTAGAATTTTACTGAAGACACTGATAAAGAAAAATATTTATGAAAACTTTTCCATGTGTGAATTTTTTCTTCAAAAAAATTGATTTTTGCATCACAAAATCTATAGAGGGGTGATATATGTGGATCCATGAAAAACGTAGGTTGTTGAAAGATAGTCAAGACCAATAATAGTAAAATAGAATTGAATTTTTCTTGGTTTGGTTGGATAATATCAATTTTTTGTGAAATATTTTATTATTATTATCTAATACGCTCAACAAGTTTACTAGGAAAGGATTTATGTTCGTTTGGACAAGTGATTATGAAGAGAATTTCCAAAAGATAAAAATAATGTTATCCAGTGCACATGTGCTCACACTGCCTTGTAGTGGAGAAATGATTTTCAACTATAATGATGAATCCATGAAGGGTTTCACATGTGTTCTCATGAAAAATTACATTGTGATATCTTATGTCTCATGACCGTTGTAAATCCATTAACAAAATTACCCAATACATTATTCGGTGTTAGCTGTGGTAATATTTGAATTTAAAATATGGAGGCATAATATTTATGGTTAAAGGTGTGATACTTATACTGATCCAAAATTTTTACAGTATATTTTGACACAAAAGGATATCAATATGTACCAAATAATATTATTGGATTTGATTAATGATTATGACTGGTCAATACATTACCACCATGGTAATGCGAACAATCCAGCAGATGCTTTGAGTCGAATAGACCATGCAAGATTATCCATTATGAGGATCATAAAATATCTAATATTTATGGATTTTCAAAGAATGGATATTGAAATTTTCATTTATGGGGAGAAAACATTTCAATCTCAAATGAGTTTTCAACCATCTATACAAGTGAATATTAAGGATGCACATAAGGAAGACATAGAATTACAAAAAAATGTGAGAAATGTTCATAAATTCATCCTTTATTTTGATGAAAAAATAAGATTTAGGAAAATGATTTATATTACTCCAATTCAAGATTTAATGAAGGATCTATAGCTTAAGGCTCATATTTATTTATTTTCTATTCAACCCCGAAAGCACAAAGACATATAGGAACCTAAAAGAGTACTTCTATTGGTATGGAATGAAAAGATATGTAACCAAATATGTCTTTCAATTCATGGTTTGTCATCAAGTTAAGGCTAAGAAATTGATTTCATATTGGATGTTATAACCATTACCCATACCATAATGGAAAAGTGAAAACATCAATATGGACCTTTTTCATTAGACATCCCTAAACATTCCAAGGCAATTACACTATCTGTGTTATAGTTGATTATCTTATGAAGTCAGCGCACATCATTACTATTAGAGAAGCTTTCTCTCTTGATCAACTTTCCAGTATATATGTAAAGTTGTATATTGCATTGAGTAAAAATTTACATTATATCTGGTCGGGATATGTGGTTTACCTAGATGTTCTGGTGAAGTCTCCAACATGCTCTATATACAGAGTTATGTTTCAGCACTGCTTATCATCCTTAGATAGATGGTCATTTTGAGAGGACAATTCAAACTTTGGAATACATTTTGAAATCTTTCTCTCTGGATTTCATTGGTGGTTGGGATCAAAACCTACCATTTTTAGAGTTTTCTTACAATAATGGCTTTCACTCGATTATTTTTGTTGATCCTTATGAATAACATTATGAAAAGAAGTGATGAACGCCACCTAACTGGGATAAATTTGGGGAAAAAATATTAGGACCTACTATTGTTATTGAAAAGGAAAAAAATAAGATCTATTTAACAACACATAAGATCAAATCTGAGTTGAAAAAAAATTATGATGACAACTGAAGAAAAGACCTAGAGATTGAAGTATGTGATAAAGTGTTCTTATGAATATCTCCCTAGAAGACAGTAATGAGATTTTAAAAGAAGGGAATATTGAACCCTAGGTATATCAGTCTTTTAGAAATACTGGATCATGTTGGGACTGTAGCTTACTGATTGTAACTTCATGTTGAGTCAATAAGGCTCTGTTATGACTTCCCTATTCATTACGTTTTTATGTTTTGAAAATCACATACAGCTTCTCTTATGTTCTGATTTTTTCATTCCGTTATTCTAATAAAATTATCATTCCATTATAATTTCAGAATTCATATTACGTTAACTTACAAAATTATTATTATGTTTGCATAAATATTTTACATTATGTTTACTTATATATCTATCATTACGTTTACATACATATTTTTCATTCTGGTACACATTTCATACCTATTTTCATGATACTGGTTTTGAAGAAAATGTCATACTGATTTTCATGATATTGATTATGGTACAAATATCATACTGATTTTCATGATTACGATTCTGGTGAAAAATTTCATTCCAAAATTCATTATACAGATTCCGGTTCAAATTTCATACCGTCTTTTTGATATCAGTACCCAATGATAGTGATACCGTATTCTCAATCATATTTTTATTTTCATAAGAACCTATTTTATTGTTAATGTTAGAGTTTCTTAATGTATATTTCAAATATTATCGGATTCTATGTTTTCATATACATAAAATTTACCTTAAACATAACATTGATTCTTATACATTAAGTGATGTCATACAATCAGTTAAAAACATATCGTTGTCTATTTTAAACATGTCCAGGTCCCTACAAAATTTAAGGATAATATGACCATTGGAGTGGTGCCAACCATTGAGAAATGTTTCCTATAAATACAAGTTCATTTGAATGAGTAAACAATGGAGAAAGCATTGATTATGAACAGTGAATAGAAAAGTGATCAAAAATTCTGAAGTGGTTTCTAGAAAGATAGGGTCTTACATCTCTCAGTGCATCGTGCAGATTTCATAAACAACATGTTCAGGTTTAAAGAACTTGTTCAAACGTTATTTTTATAGGCTCTGATCATGCTGATTGTGGGCTTCTGGGTTTGGAAGACAGGGGTTCTAATATCCTTCTAAATCGAGTTCTTGTGGGGAAAGCAAGATAGATACTAATCTTTAGATAGAGTTCTTACCTTGGTATTGGTAAGATAGACTTTCGTTAAAGTTAAAATCAAGGAACCTTTATCCAAGGTTGTTGGATACCCTTCTCCTTGAGATAAAAGAATATTATTGTTACTTTTTTTCTATTTTAAGCTGTTTTTATTCCGCTTCTATTTTATATTTGTTAATGTTAGAAAGTATAACTTTCTTACACATTATAAGTATGTTACTCTGATTATAATAATGTTTCATTACACTTTAATGTATAATCTTTCCTTTAAGAAAATATTTCTTAATTTTTATCTTATGGTTGTAGGTTTAAGAATTGGTTTTAATAAGATGGTTTGTGAATATTTTTTTTTACTTTGTCAAACTATGTTTTCTTAAAGTTAAAATCTACCATTAAGAAATAGATTTCCTTAAGGTTAATAAAAATTCTTTAAGAATGTTCTATACCAAATTTAAAGGTTACTATGAATTTTTTTAAAGTATACAATTCACCACCCTTATATTTGAGAATCTCATTATACATATTCGATCCTACAATTGATATCAAAGGGGGAATCTAAAATAAATATATTCACATATAATTGTTCTTTCTCAAGACATTCTATTTTTTATTGTGTTAAACTTTTTTACTACTAACATGATTTTCTGAATGAAATCTTCTTTTATGTATGGAAGGAATTCAGGTTGGATCTCTAGACAATATCAATCATACTAAACAACTGATTTTCAATGGAAATGACTATGAGTACTAGAGAGACAGAATAAATACCTTTGAGATAAACACAGTTATAGACGACTATATTATGATAACTGGAGATTATACGATTCCTGATATGGATGTTAGAACCTTCACTAATCCAGAACATGTGTAATACCATCATAACTATAAGGTACGTAATAAATTTTTTTGTTCCATGAAATGAAATATATATAGCAAAATTTGATCTTGTGATGTTAAAAATAGTATTTGGATGAAGCTCTATGTAACTCTCAATGGAACTTCTAATGTAATTGAAACTAGAAGAGCCTTTCTCAGAGTGGACTATCATGTTTTTTTATTTTTCCTATTGAGAACCCATTTGTAAGGTACATAAATGATTCATGACTATTGTCAACAGCTTACAATCTATGGGTAAGTATGGTTTAGATAATGAGATTCTTATAGACAAGATTAAAGAAATCATGTCTAACAAATGTGAATCCAAGAGGAAAGCTATTCATAATAATAATAAAGATACTCAGATTTCTCTTGATGAGTTTTTTTGAACACTTTCCAACATGAAACCAGAAGGAAGAGAGATTCTGATAAAATTAATAAGAAGAATGTAAATGAAGGTGTTTCTTTTACAACTACATAAAATCATATGAATTCCAATATCCATGAGAGAGTTACAATATCTAAATCAAAGAAAGTTTTCATGCAATCTGAATGTAGTGAAAGTGAAACTTCAAAAAAATAGTTAGAAAACCTTTCTCGGAGAATGAACAAGATTGTTGGAAAAAAGAAATTTCAATATAGATACAAGATGAATGATGGAGAAGAAAATAAATATATAGAAGTGACATGATTTGAATGTAGAATTATTGGTCATATTAGACCTGATTTTCCCTTGCATAATATCATAAAGATGAATGAAAAAAATTCTAAAAGGAACAAGAAGTAGTTCTATTGATCAATGCATAAGATAGACTTGAATACCAATGAAACATGGAGTGAAAGTGGTGGAGATTTTATGGATGATTCTTCAAAATATAAATTTTCTAAGTAAAAGAATAATGGTTTAATAGCCATAGTTCCATTTCAAAATCATTGTCTTATGGGTAAAGTACAAACTTTTTAATCCATAACCAATATGTCTTTAAGTGAAAATTTTCTTGATAAAGGTTTCTCTTCAGAAGAATTATCCACATCATCAGACAAAAATAATTATTTTCTTTCCAATGAGGATGTTTCTAAATTTACTATGTTACTTGAGATAAGAAATTTTAATGTTTCTAAGAAACTTGAAAATGAAAATTCTAGAGAATTTATATTAACAAATGAAATTTTGGATCTTACCAAAGATCATGATAAGAATAATGATTCTTTAGAAAATTTTTCTATGAAACTTAAGGAAGTTAATTCAGATAAGTATAAACATTCTAAACATCATAAAAATATGATTTTTGAAAAAGATGCTTTAGAGAAAAAACATAACTCTAAATCTAGTATTCTAGATGATAATAATATATAACTAAGACTAAAATTTGAAATATTTTCCTTGAAGAACTTCTTTCAAATTTTTCATCTGATAATGAAAATTTTGACAACACATATTCTCTGATCTGACCACATTGTAATAATCAAGGATTAGGTTATTCTCATGGAAAACCAATTTTTAGAAACAATTATTTTGTTCCCCCAATAGGTCCATTTTGTACAAAATGTCAAACTGGTGAGAATGGGAAGAAGAACTATTCTTAAAATAGAGTTCTTCCTCTTGGGTTTTATAAGTAATTCTTTTATAAACAAATGTGGATACACAAAGTTTTATTATCTAAATATTCCATATCCATGCAATTTTGGATTCCAAAATCCTATCTCTTTATTTTTAAAAAAAATTATGGAAGTACCCATAATATATGGTACACGAATATTGGATGTTCCCGACACATGACTGGTAACAATGAATATTTAAAAAATATTTTAATTATTAAAGGTGTAAAAGTGACTTTTGGGGATAACTATCAAGGATAAATTGTCGATATAGTTAAAATTATTCATCATGGTAAAGCTATTATTTCAAATTTTCTTTTTTTAAGGCATCAAGAACAACCTTATTAGAATAAGTCAATTATGTGATGAATTTTACCTTGTGAATTTTAGAAATGATAAATTTTTAGTTCACAATTAAAAGGATAAGTATATTCTCTCTGCCCTTCAGCATGAGAATGTGTACACCATAAACCTAAAAGATATTTTGAGTCAATATCTACATTGAATTACTACATTTTAAGATCAATAATGTATTTGGAATAGATTAATAGGACACTCTAACTTAATGAATCTTAGTAAACATTCTAATAATTACCTTGTTAAGGATCTACCGAAACATGGGATTGATTCTTCAAAAGTCTATGATCCTTGTCAATATGGAAAGCAACATAAATCTTGCATTAATTCTATTAGTGACGTTACAACTTTTAATGCCTTATTGGTTGTGTACATGGACTTATTTGGCCCAACATAAACTGGAAGTATTGGAGGAAAATACTATGTGGTTTTTCTAGTTGATGGCTATAGTAGATTTACATGGGTCTATTCTCAGGTGAAGAAATATGATTCTTTTTATTATTTAAGAAATGTTAGATCTCAAGTTTAAAATGAGAAAGAACTGCCATTGATAACTATTCATAGTGACCATGATGGAGATTTTAAATTTCTGATTTTGGAACTTTTTTTACTTAGAAATGTATTACAAACAACATTTCAACTTCATGAACTCCTGAACAAAATGGTGTTGTTGAAAGAAGAAATTGTATTATTTAAGAGCTAACTAGAACCATGTTTCATGAATTTTTTATAGCCAAACATTTTGGGATGAAGCTATATGTACAACCTGTTATTCTATAAATTGGGTTTTACTAAGACTTTTTTTTAATAAACCACCTTTCAAGTTATGGACTGGCCGGAAACCAAATGTTTTATACTTCAATGTTTTTTGTTGCAATGTATTATTCTTGAATACTATATATAACATACATAAATTTGAACCCAAATCTGATGATGGAATTATCTTAGGTTACTCAACTGATTCTATGGAATATAGATTTTTTAATAAAAACACTTGAACTATGGATGAAATAATACATGTTAAATTCGATGAAACTGATCACATTGTTTTTTAAAAAACATAAGTTATTTTTGATATATTTTCTAAAACTGATCACCAACCTTGGATAGAAGATATTTTTTTTAAGGAAAATTTTCAGGAAAATATCTCTGAAGTATTTACCCCAGAAAATTTTCTACACTATGTTGATGAACAAGTTTTTCAAAACCCAAGCCATTTTTTACATAGGAATCATCCCAGTGAAAATATGATTGGTAATGTTAATAAACAAGTAAGAACTAGAACATCTTTAAGGAATGATGTTTAACATGATGCTTTTCTTTCCCAGTTTGAACCAAAGACTCCTAAAAAAGAATTGGGTGAAGATGATTGGTTAAAGTCCATGTAAGATGAACTCAATGAATTCGTAAGGAATCAGGTTTGGACCTTGGTTGAAAAATATATGGAAACTTATTTTATTGGAGTAAAATGTGTTTTTGAAATAAATATGATGAAAATGGAACAATTGTTTGAAATAAGGCATTATTAGTTGCTAATGTTTATAACAGACAACACGGAATAAACTATGAAAAAAACATATGCTCCTATTGCAAGACTTGAATCTATCTATATTCTTTTATCCTTCTTAGCATTATTTCATCTCATACATTATCAAATTGATATGAAGTGATATTTTCTAAATGGTTATGTATACGATGAGGTCTATGTAGATCAACCACCTAGTTTTGAAGATTCAAAATATTGTAATCAAGTTTACATGCATACCAAAGCTCTCTATGGACTTAAACAATCCCTTAGAGCTTGGTATGATAGAATTTTCATATTTTTTCTACATAATAGTTATTTCAAGGGAATCTCTAATAAAACACTTTTTATTAAGAATGTTAATAAATATGTTTTGATTGCTCAAATTTATGTTGATGACATCATCTTCAGATCGACCCGGAAGACCGTAGCTAGTTCCATTGTGAATCTTATGAAATCTGAGTTAGAGATGAGTATAATGTGTGAGTTAACTTTTTTCCTAGTTTTCAAATTTATCAAAATCAATAAGGAAAATATATATATCGACATAATTATATCAATGATCTTCTTAAAAAATTTGGGTATGAAAACACTAAGAGTATAAGTACTCCTATCAGAACCTCAATTACTTTTGATATTAATGAAGTAGGGAAACCGATGCATTAAACATCTTATAAGGGAATGATAGGAAGTATACTTTATTTAATAAGAAGTTGATCTATCATAATCTTTTTGGTATACTTATCAGCATGATGCGAATAAAATCATAAATAATTCCATGTAAAGGCTGTAAGATGGATTTTTAGGTATTTAAAGGGAACATTAGAGTTGGGAATATTTTATTATTCTGGAAATACATTTAAACATAAAAAATTATTGGATGCTGAATTTGGTGGTTACAAAATAGATTATAAGATTACATCCATAAATTTTTATTCCTTAAGAGATTTCTTAGTTTCATGTTCTTGCGGGAAACAAAATTTTGTTGCACTTTCCACTACTAAAACAGAATATGTAGCTGCTGGAATTGGATGCGCTCAAGTGTTGTGGATGCAACACATACTCACAGACTATGATATGAGTTTTACTAAAACTGTAATTACTTTTAATAAAACAAGCACCATTTCCCTTTTTAAATACCATTTATATCACTCTCATGAAAATCACATAGATATTAGACATCAATTTCTTATGGATCACACACTTAAAGGAGATAATATTATTCAATTCATTGGAATGAAAGAAAAAGATGATGATATTTTTACAAAACCTTTACCATATGATAGATTTCAATAAATTAAACAGAAGCTAGGAATGATCACTATAAGGTAATAATTCGTATCTAATTCTTTTTTAAATCATCTCCTAAAATTAAATAACTCCATATTTTAGGTGGAGTATATATACTTGTATATTTTTTCTTTAAATTCCATTCATATGAAAATTTATCATTTTTAACTTTTTTTCCTCTTAGGAACATTTATATTTGATAAAAATAATTAATAAAAAAAATTTGTATCTATTTATGAAAATCCATAATATATTTCTGTTCAAAATTGAAATTCTTGGAATTGAAATTCTCAGAATTGAAATGCTCAGAATTGAAATTTTCGGAGTTAAAGATCTATGAATCTAAAACATCTAAGAGAATTCGTATAATATCAATAAATTCTTCATAGTATTCCAAATGTTACAAATTATTACTTTTTATTTTATAATTTTAGGTTTTAATTATTGATAGTTCATGATTTTTATTTCATTGTATAACATACCTCAAAAGATTGGAATTCATATTTTCTACAATCATTTTCAATCATCATATCAGATCAAGTTATTTTTAACCATTTGATTATATTATATTAGTTTAAATTTCAGTAATATGTCTATATAAGGGGTGCTATGTTTATGATCAACATATTATCTTCTATGATCCTAGTGCTGAAGTTCTATTGTCTTCAAATTCTATGTTCTATTTCCTCAGTTTCTTTAACTCTGAATGTCTCCTAAATCCTCAACATAAAAAATGTTGATTATCAAGGAAATAATGGATTGGTCAATCTTTAGGTAAACACAAGTATGCCATATTGTTATTGAAATGTATGACTCCCTCATAGATAAGGTCATAAGAATTAACAGATGGGAATGTGTATATGTGGAAAAGGAGAAATGTCAGGATCTGGTTTACACTGATCTAGTCATAAAATTCTATGAATCAGTTACTTTCATTAAAAAGGATGGAAAGGATATATTCATCTTCAAATGTTATGAAAAGACATATACAGTTCCTTATAAAAAGGAAAAAAAATGTTCTCAACATAAAATATGAAGGTGAGGCTATTTTATGCTCTCACAAACTTCTGTTGAAGAATGGTTCTTGTGAAAAAGACATGGCTCTCGATTACCTTCGTCTTATGTATGTTAAGATCCAAATATTACAATTCTTACAACAAACCATAAGCCAGTAGCTCTCTAGATTCAAGGATTCCTTATTTTATGAAAAGGAGAAAAGGACTTTATAAAGATATGTGATGTATTTCTTTCAGACATTCTTTTCAATGTAATGAAGATCAACATGATCAAGTACATATTTCTCACCATACAATTACTAAAAGGATTAAACATCAGATATCAGATTCCTAGGTATCTGGAAACTATATCAATAATAATCATAATGTTCCTTCATGAGTATAATGTCCCTTGTTGATCAGTCTCTAAGCCATTTAAGATTTTCTTGCTTAGCGATGATACTCTTGGGAGAATGAAGGTAGAGTTTTTATCAGAATCAACATTTTTTGATGAAATGGTGTCCAGAATAAGGTTGATGTTCCAGAATCTTTAAATTCAGTACCTAAGAAAATAAAACCTGATGAACCAATCTTTCCAACATTGGTTTTTGGTGTTCTGGTATCAGCACCTCCTCCTACAATGAATCCAAAAGCCTATTCCGATGCAAAAATTTCAAAATGGAGAGAGATGGAAGCTACTAGAAAGGAAGGGGATACTTCCTTTGGATTAAATCCTACCAAGGATAAGGCCTTAAAATTCATGAAAATTAAAAATCTATAGAATGAAATGAATGATAAGTTATCGAATAAGAAATCATCGGAATCTCAAGTGTGTCAATCATTACTAAATGCTATAGAGAATAAATCTTAAGATATACTGGAATCATAAGTTATTCTTAAGAAACCGGTTGCCACTCCAGAAATACAGAAAGCCAAGAATGTCTTAAAAAAATTAGAACCTCTTCAAGAAAAGGAATATTAGATCATTAAATAATACAATAATTATGTTTTAAGGGAAGTGGATGATTACATTGTAAATCCTCAGAGTTCAACTTCTAAATTAGTTTCTGATGATCAAGAAATTGAAGAAGATTTTGAAGTTGATGTTGAAGAACAAGTTGATATTGAAGAGGAAGAAGAAGAGAAAGAAGAGTTTGAACAAAAAAATGATTAAAGGGAAGAGATCCAGGAAGAAGGAAAAAAATAAGGAACACAAGAATAAGATCTTGTTGGGGAATAATATAAACAGGTATATCTTAATGCTATCCAAGTATCAGATGAAAAAAACACAAGTTCAAAATCCTATCAAAGCCAAGAGTGTTTTGATTGACTTACTAGAAAAAGAAATGCCTCAGAAGACATTAAAAAGGATAAAAACTAGATTCCATAACTCCAAGAGGAGTTGAGAAAGGACAAGATGATTCAGATTCTGAATCCTCATCCATTGTTGAGCATAATTTTGTCAAATTGTCTCTAAGGAAATAGGTCATCACTATTCTGGTTCTTAGAAATATATTTTATTGCAGTCAAATGATGCAAGAGACCCTAAATCAAAAGAAATAATCTACTAATATGATAATGGACATGGTGGTAAAGAAAAAATAAAACTTTAGTTATCTTTTGATTGATTATAATGCTCATAAGGTCACTTATACGAAAGTCTTTAACCACACAAAAACCATAAATGAAGAGCGTAGAAAGTTCAGTTACTACATTGAATCAACAAATAATGATTTCAATATATGTGAATTAGATTTCAACCAAGTACAAGAATCCATTTATGAGGTAGTTATTCAACACAATTATGTTTGCTCGGTCTGTATGTAGTTAAAAAGAAGTTAGAGCCGAATTAGTGAAAAAGGTGGCTGGTCAAGAAGAGTTTATTAAAAATTAAGATGATTGAATCAATGCTCTTGAAAAAAGGATCTTGTCCTTATAAAAGTTGAAACATGACCATGAGATCATCTTGAAGAAACTTCAAGGAGATCATAAGGAAGTGAAGCGACTAAATACTCTGATAAAAAAATGTTGTCTGATCATAAGAAGGATTGATGATTTTTCATATATTTTAATGTTTTGTTGTAATCTGAACATTATTTCAAAATTTTCCTTAGGAAATTTCATGCATATCATTCATTTTTTTACATGAATGTTTCCTTAACCCAACAGGTAAATCTTATACTTCTCCATCACTTTTTTGAAAAACACAAAGGGGGAGAATTTATTTGAAGGAAGAATTTAATGAAGACTCCCAAGCGGGACAATCTATTAAGGGGGAGTATGGAAAGAAAAAACTCTTAAGTAAGGGTGAGTTACTTTTAAGAAGAGATATTTATCTAAGTGTGATATATTTTCATAAAAAATAAAACCAGATACTATAGTTCAAGAATAGGATCCTCAAGAAACACAACCTAAAGTGGTGTTATTCGTAGTCATCTTAAATTTATTTCTAAGGGAAAGATGATTTTTCTGTACTTAATTATCAATGTCAATATTTTCTTCCTTAGAAAATTTATTTGTGCTTTCCCAAAGGGGGGAGATTGTTGAGTCAATAAGGGTCTCTAATGAATTATCTATTCTATATGTTTTTATATTTTGAAAATCACAAACACTTTTTCTTATGTTCAGAATTTTTCATTCCATTATACTTACTAAATTATCATTCGGTTATACATACATAATTCTCACTACATTTACATACTGAATTCTAATTATGCTTACATACATATTTTTCAGTACATTTACTTATATATCTATAATTATGTTTACATACATATTTATCATTCCCGTACAAATATCATACCGATTTTTATGACACTGATTCAAGTACAAATTTCATACCAATTTTAATGATATCGATTCCAGTACAAATGTCATACCAATTGTAATTATACCGATTTCAGTAAAAATGTCATTCCAATTTTTATCTTACATATTTTGGTACAAATGTCATACCGTCTTTTGGATACCTGTACCCAATGATAGTAATACTGTTTTCTCAATCAGATTTTTTTTCTTAAGAATCCATTTTCTTGATAATGTTAGTGTTGTTTAATGTATCATTAAAATATTATCAGATTATAAGTTTTCTTATACTTATCATTTTCCTTAAACATAACATAGTTTCATAAACATATAATGAGGTCATATAATATTTTACAAACTAACTGTTTTTATTTGACACAAGTCTAGGTCCCTCTGAATTTTGAGGAAAATATGACTGTTGGAGTGGAGCTTACAGTTGAAAAGTTTCTCCTATAAATACGAGTTTACTTGAACGAGAAAACAAATGAGAAATCTTTGATGATGAAGAGTGAATAGAAAAGTGATCAAAGATTATGTAGTGATTTATAGAGAGAGGATACTACAACTCTCAATGCATCATGCAGATGTTTTCAACAAAATATTCGGGTGTGAACAACTTGTTCGGGCATTCATTGTGCAGAATCTGGTAGTGCTGATTGTGGGCTTCCGGGTTTGGGAGACAGTGCTTTCGATTTATTTCTAAAATGAGGGCTTGCATGGATAACAAGAAATATTCTGATCTTCAGGTGAAGGCCTTACCTTATTTTGGATAAGACATACTTTATTTAATTTTTAAATCAAAGAACCTTTATCCAAGGTTGTTGGATACCCTTCTCTTTAAGATAAAAAAATATTATTGTTGATTTTTACCTATTTCAATTTGTTTTTATTACAATGATATTTTAGATTTGTTAAATTTTGAAAGTATAACATTAATATACTTTCTAATTCAGTTACTCTAATTAGATAAGATATTCTATACTGTTTAAGGTAGAATCATTCCCATAACAAAATATTTCATAAGTTTTTATCTTAAAGATGTATTTTTAAGAAAAAATTTCATTAATAGGGTTTGTGAATATTTTGTTTAAATTTTATTAACTATGTTTTCTTAAAGTTAGAATATATCCTTGAGAAAAAATTCATTAAGGTTTAGAAACATTCTTTAAGAAAGTCCTATACCAACTTTAATGGTTCCAAAGTAAAATTTTAAAGTATATAATTCACCCCCTCCTCTTGTATTGGACCATATCATTATACATATTCAATCCTACACTTCCATATAATATATCTCAAGTTCAGGATGTGTTCCATGTATATCTTCATAGATAATAAATATATGATCTTTCACATGTACTAAGCTCAGAAGTGGTACCACTGGAGTAAGATCATTCTTATGAAGAACAACCGAGAATGATTCTGGATCATAACAAAAAGGTTCTATGAAAAAATACCACACTATTGGATAAAACTTTCTAGAGGAACCACCAATTTGAAGAAGCTACATCGGAACTTTAGTATATTATAAGGGACAGGTACCCTCATCCATTTTTTTCCATGTAAAAAATTTCTATGGTGAAATCCCATTTAAGGGGGGTTGTGTGAAACTCTATGATGTTTTTATGAAATATTTTCTTTAAATAATTTTTATTCTTCAATAGAATGCTTTTAATGCAATTATGAGTTTAAAAGAACCAAAATATTCCCAAAATATAAAATTACTATTATATATTATCCATTAGGTTAGTAGTTATAATTATAATGAACTTATGAAAATGTATTATGAATTCATTGTCTATTAATTATTTCAAAAAAATATAAATCAATTAAATAAATGTATATTGTTTTGAGAAAAGTATTTTTGGTAATGAAATTAATGAGATATATATGTTGTATATACTTAATGAAATATTTTTTATATTCTTCTAATGTATATTTTAGTCATAGGTTATGAAAAAACCCATATTTTATGTTAAGACCCTATTTTTTAAAAAGGTTAATTTTTACAACTTTGAATGGAGAAACCATTTTAATTAAGATTTTGACACTATAATAATTTCCCTATTACAACATATACATGTTATTTTGATGCATGATATAAAAACATACTTTGGATAAATGTCTCATAACATTCATGTTTTGAAAAATAGTAAAAATATGTGAAATTTTAATTAAAAAATACTTTTTCATCGAGACAGTTTATATGGATAAATTATAATATTGGTTGTTTTAAAAGTATAAATAGAATATAATTTTATCATTTAAAATAATTTATTTCATTTTTATTAATTATGTGTTGAATTAGTCGGTAAAATAGTTTAATCTTTTGCAATGATTTATCTTTTAAAACTTGTTTCCTCATTTCAACAATGGGATTAATTTCAAATTAATTTCTGCATCTTATGTGTTTTGAATTTAGAAAAAATTAAATCATTTTTTGGAATCATATGTTCTATATTTTTTGAATAGTTACCTTTTACTTTTGGACATTATGAATAGAATATTTTTTAATTATTTTTATTTACCATTGTTAAAGGTAAAATCTGTTAAATAAGGGTAATAAATTAATAATTTAACAGTATAAAACTACCCTAAAATGGGTCTGAATCTAATTTAATGAGACATTTCTGACCATGGGCATCCATGGGTCGGTTTTGGGACCCCATGGATTCACATGTATGTGAAAATGAGATTTTATAATAATTAGTTTAAATTATATAGATATGTAACATAAACATATATCTTTTAATAAATAATTTTTAACATAGGGTTATATAACTAATATCAATATTTATAAATATTCATTAGAAATCTAAAAATATTTCTTACTTCAAGGTATTTTATTTATAATTTTTAGACATTAGAAAATTATATTTATTAAAAAAATTATGTTATAGTGATGAACTCAATAATGATAGATTCAAATAAATTTATTTATAAATATTAAAATAAATTTCATTTAAAAATTATGATTTTTTCCATGAATTTATTGGAGTACAATGATATATTAAGGATGATTTAAGACCCTGGTTCGAAGGAACTAGTTTTTTATGATTTTATTTAATGTCAAGTATGAATTTTATCCCAAATTTATATAATTCATAACATAAAACATAAAATCGTTTATTAAATGATTTTAAAATCGTAAAATTTTAATATTCATTAAAATGGTTAAAATAATTCCAAATATTTAATAAATAACCTTTTTGGATCTTTTGACATGGTATGGTATTTAAATTATCCCACAATGTGTATATAACATGATAACAAGGTAAGATGAAAAAAGGGTAAAATAAGAGTTAAAATAGAAAATAAGTATAATAAAATATATTAAAATCTTATCTAGAAACTGTTGAATGATGCGTATTCAAAAAAGATTTTATATTATAATTAAATAAGTATTGTATAATTTTTAATTGAAATTGAATTTATAATAAATAAATATTTGGAGAGTTTCCTAAAGTGCCCCTCTCCTCTCTTATAAAAGGTCCCCTCCTCCCTCTCTTATTCACTTCATTTTTTGCATTAAAGCTTGTCCCAAACCACCCCATTTCTCTTCTCAATTTCTCTAGTTACATTATAGAAGTTCCGGTCTTCTCATAAGACAATCTCTAGAGCCATAAAAAGAAATATAGATTAGGCATGTCGAGGAAGAGGTAATATCTTCCACATATTCTTTCAAATTTCATTCTTATTATACATAATATTATTTATTTCTTTTATTATAAATTAATATTTCCAATATCAGTCATATAATATTATGTTTTTATAAATATGAAACAACTCTATTTCACCTTCTATCCATTCTACGGAAAATGAAATAACCAGGTGTGCGTGCATACGGCTTATAGTCTCCACATTGTGGTGTAATATATTTTCCCCCACCACCTTACATGGATGGGTATAATGGTGGAAATAATAAGTATATGATTATTATGAAATGATACTAATTATGAGATACTATTCAACGTCCACTTAAATACCAAACAAAAGTTATGAGAATGATATCGTCGCTCATGCGTATGTACGGCTTACCTTCGATCATGTGTACAAACGGTGAATGGGATGATTGGCCGACGAATCTTATGCTATCCTCCGATGAGTGTAGTGACCTAGCCACTATGTCGTGATAAAATGGGATGACGACCACAGTTCCTAGCACAGGGGCTAGGGCCACTAGCAATAGGTTGCATTGTTGCATGCTCGCCGTTGGTCCCTTGAATATCTCTATGTGATCTCTTGTCGAGGTAGAGAGCACTTATGGAGACGAAGATGGTGACCGTAACCTACAGGGTGGACAGATAATTATCCTCCTGGATATTCTTGTAGAGGGAGGCATGAATCTGATGGACCTTGCATTATGGGAGTACTAGGCTGATGTGCCTTGTTCCTTCCCAATCCCATGACTCGGATGAGTGATGGAAGGGTTCCAGCGCTGATTCATACTCCACTTCAAAGTTTGAGAATCAGACAGGTTTTATCTCTGTCTAGATCTTCCCATAAAATGTTCTTATGGAGGTGATGACCCACCTTCCTACCCCTGGGTGGCTCCTCGAGTAGTGCATATTTCTGATACGGGTCCTTCGGTCGAACTGGTGGTGGGGCAGATAGGTTTCCACCTGAGTAAGCAGGGGTGTGATGAGCACACAGAAAAATGTCAAAGGGGGTATGAGTAGGACCACCATGGGTAGTTATGGAGAAGGAAATACATCCTCTAGAACTATCATGATCATGGGGATGACTTACATTCATGTTTCCCCTGACGACCACAGTATGAGGAGGGTCCTTATACTGGGCTAGCAGAACACGGGTAGGACCTCCGTGCTCAGTGCAAGTGGAGCGAGGTTGGCCATCACCCCTTTGGTTGATGAGGGGAGGAGTACCTTCGCCAGCTACAAAGAGGACATGGGGAGGATCCCCACATTTAAGATAGACCAGATGTGAAAAATCCACACACTGGCGATCGGGGGTAGGAGGAATGACTCCATACCCAGTGTAGTGGGACTGAGAGAGACTTTTAGGGTTAGTGTCATTTCCATGGGGAGGTCCCTCATTTATAATGAATGTGGAATGGGAAAGACCTTCATTTAAATCCAGGAAGAGGAGAAGGCCCGCGTTCTCCATGATAGAGGTACGAGGAGGACCTCCGTACTAGGTGACATCACTATGGGTTTGTCCACGACGACCACTACCTGTGCGAACGAAAAACGAGAGTCGACCCAGCATGCCCGTGGGGCGGTTGGGGCATCGATCCAGGTCAAGCGTACAAATTTCCTTGCTTAGTGTATACAAGGAGATGATAGTATACGTTAGCGGTGGCTCGGGCCGCATTATCCTTGACGTTGACACCCCTTGGCAGGCTTCCACATCAGCTTGTGCCAGACGTACCAGAGCTGGTGGTGCAAGAACGTGGCTTACTTTCTCCTAATCTAGTAAGATCGGGCGACAGTGTTGAGACGGCTGGGTGGGAGCCCTCGCTAGGTGTCCCTGGAATGGGACTTTGACCGGGATGGCCCGAACATCGCCTACCTCGTCGACATAGCGTATAGAGTCATCAAATCATTTCAAGGAGAGACTCCTGAAATGGTTATAAGTCATCATGGGGAGCATCAGCTCCCTGGATGGCCCTTGGGGCAGCATTGACGATGAGGCATAGATGCCTCTAAATATATGCAGTCCATATCCCGGGTCGGGAGAATACCCTCCTCCTTGTAGCATCATACGAGGTCATTTATCACCCTTCATTGGATGACCTCAGATGGGGAGATGGGGTGTTGGCGCTCCATGGTCTTGGATGTAGAGGCCATTATGGATGAGGTTGAGCCATGTGGGGTTTCCATTTTGGCATTGCCGCTACCACTTCGTCGGTGGGTAGGTGGTGATCACGTCCCAGGTGAAACAACTTGATTCCTGACGAGCAGGGAGATTAACTCACTACTGCTAAAAGAAAAAGGAATCGATGTCCAATATCCTAGATCCATCCCATCTTCCATGATCAGTAAGAGGGGTCCAAAGTCACAACGCCATAGATCAGGATGTCCAACGTTATACTGCCCCCACTTCTGGAGAGTTTCACGCTAGGTCCACTATTTTCTTAGCGGGACCCGACACCAAATAACTGGATCGGGTGACATGCTAATCCATTGATTCCTTGAACTCTACTAATATCTATATTGAGGATAAGATCATCACAAGAGGTTCACCATTTCTATTTCCGATTCTTTTTCTGGGGTCCGCACATCTGTCTGTGGGGGATGCCAAACTGTTTCCCCGCATTCCCGCTTTCCAAAGGTTGGCATCACCCATTCCTTATTCAGGGATGTTTTTTTCTCTGATTGAAACTGGATAATTGGATATCGATCCTTCTTTCCGTGGATTCCTACTTGGAACTCTTCACCTAATCTGAGACTCCCTTATATATTTAATACGTTGTTTGTGAAACTCTTCCTAGCGCCATATATTCATGGACACAAGTTAATTACACTAATTCTGTCGGGACATTCCAAAGGGTCTAGTCTTGGCAGCAACCTTTGGTCAGGGGAGTAGTCACGGTGGACATAACTAGTGTGTCTAGAATCTGGGACATTGGCATGTCTTGGTTTCATCCCCTTATTGTAGGACTTCTTGAGGGTATGGAAGCCCGAGGCATCCCACATTGATCACGGGGAATCATATTCCATGGGAATGTATCTGAGGTTCTCCTCATCTTTTCATGTTTTACACAGGGTATGCCACAAGTTTAACATCCAGCGGAGATGAATCAGACTGATCATAAAATTGACTACATTGGATCAATTGGGTACAACCTCATGAGGGAGCACCAATGTTGGGGTCAATGTGTGGTTATCTTCCAGATTGTTGTTGAGGGGAATATGGAATGAAGTGGGATGATCCCACAGGGATGTGGCGTCCCAGGTAAGAATTGGGATGGATGATGGATGGTTCCATGAAGTGGATGGAGAATGAGATGGGGTCATCGTGAGGATGACGATGATGTTGAGATTGAGTCTCAAAGATGCTTCCTATGTATCCCCTAGCAAGGAAGCAAAGACCACGCAGTTCATCTGATGATGGTTCACCACTGATTGAAGGTTTGAACAGTTTATCTCTGGATGGGGTCAAAATAGCTTAACGCTGGATAGGGTGTCATTATCTTAATGTTTAATGGGGTTGACAACAGCTTACCATTGAATGGGGTTACAAAGGATTACCGCTGGATGGGGTCGCTACTGCTTACCATTGATTGAGGTCCATAGTTTATCTTCATGCAGGAAATTGGTAAGCCAACATGAAGATGGATGGAACGATCAATGGGTTGTGGTATTGAACCATAGGGAGGATACCTATGAACCATGCCATGGAAAAGATAAATGTCCTCATAGTTAAGGTAGGTTTGGTGAACCGATTGGAAGGGGGTCATAACAAAAAATGGATGGTGGGATGGAACCTATGGGAGGATTTCAATGTACCTTTACTTGTCAAGGATCAATGTCCTCGTAGCTTGGGTATATTTGTTGGCGAACCGACGTGAATGGGATCAGAGCAACCAATGGGTTGTGATCTTGAACCTTAGGGTGTCTTCCTATGTACCTTGCCTTGGCAAGGATCAAAGTCATCTTAGTTCATGAAGGTTTGGTGAACCGACGTGAAGGGGGTTGGAACCAAAAAAGGATGGTGGGCTTGAACCACATAGAGTCTTCTTACGTACCTTGCATTGGCATGGATCAAATACATCATAGTTCAGATTGGGTGTGGGGATTACACTCTAGGCCACCCAAGGTGTTGGTGAATCGATGTGAGGGGGGGTCGGAGTGACCAATGGGTGGTGGGCTTGAAACTCAAGGAGATTTCCAACATACCTTACTCTAGCAAGGATCAAAGAACTCATAGTTCAGGTGGGGTGTGGGGAATACACTCTAGGATGCCCAAGGTGATGGTGAACCACCGTGAAGGTGGTTGGGGAGCCCATTGGGTGGTGGGATTTAACCTTAGGAAGGCCTCCTACGTACCATTACATTGAAAGGATCAAAGTCCTCGTATTTCAGTTAGGTTTGGTGAACCGACCTGAAGGGGGATTAGAATGACCAATGCCTGCAGGGCATGAACCATAGGAAGGCTTCTTACGTACCTTGCCTTGGCAAGGATCAAAGACCTTGTAGTTAAGAATGGGTGTGGGGCTTACACTCTAGGCTTCCGAAGGTGTTTGACATAGTTGGTGCTTTCTATAATACCATGTGAGTCATGCTCGGTGTGAGAAACAAGAGACATAAAATAACTGATGATCACATTGTGAAATGTGCGTCTATGGGAAGTGGAGTGGGTCTTACACGTAGTTAGCATTCCAAAGATGATATAGGGGCTTACACCTGGTTTGTGGCCCATGACTGGAGATTGGAACTTACTCTAGGGTAGAGGCCCAAATGGTGAGAATGCCCAGTAGGAGGGGGGATTGTCACCCAGTAAGGAAGGAGGAGCAAGGATGCTACCTCCTACAAGGAAAGCTAGAGGGCTTACACCCGAGTGGTTTCCCTTTCCCCGCGGACAGATGCCGCTCCGATAAAGAGAATCTCATACCATGTGAGGAATGATCTCAATATCGTGTAGACCAATAGGCATGCATAATTTCCATGGTGGGGAACCCCACCTCTGACGCATGGGGTGTGGTCACAGTTTAACGTCATGTGCTGGGAACAATGGTACTTCAGAGATAAACTTTCTACAGCTCGGACGAGGTGGGTTCACTCCGCACCCTTAGGACATACATAACAGGTACCCTCTACACCATGGGGAAGATATGGGATAGGTAACACCATGAATAGGGTTTGTTATGGAGCGAACCATTTGGGGGTCCACGTTAGCGTGGCTATGCAATGAAACAATAGTCGTTAGTTTGCCTCTCTGAAGAAGGATGAGGTGAAGCAACGCAACATGAAGTATCATCCAAGGGACCTTGAAGTTTCTTCATGAAAACCAAAAGGGCCACATAAGAAAAGGAGTTGCAGAGCCAAGAGGTTCACGGGTAGGAGCCTTATGAGGCTCTGGGGCCCCATGAAGTGGAGGGAATCCCTAAAGTGATGTGCTTCACAAAGTGTAGATTCTTAGGCTAGGTATAGGGAATAGTAACATATGGGAGGACCTTCGCAAAGTGGAAGGGAATTTTCAAAGAAATGCCTCACGAATAAGTGGTCCTCACAAAGCATAGAATTGGGAAGCAATGTGATTTGTGATGCACAGTGATCCAGACATGGCACATGGGTTACATTCGCATGGAGGGTGCTTCGCGATGCATAGTGACCCGACCATGGCACTTGGGTTACATGCGCATGGAGGGTGATTCGAAAAGAATAAGGGCTCCAAAAAGACTCTAGTCCCAATGGGGATATCATTACTTCATGAAGGGTCATGGGATTCATGATTGTAATCCCTCTCAGAAGAGGGTCTCAATTAAGGCCAAGGAGGAGGTAATTCATAGAGAAAAAATTACATGGAGGAGCCCATGGTTCGCAGAGTAAGAAGTTATTTGTTATTTGGGAGATAGTTAGTTTAATGTTCAGAGTATACATCCCATGGGATTGAGTAAAACATGGTATTTATAAGAAAGAGGCACTGAGAAGCAGCGTTTGCTCAGCGCGAAGCCCAAACCTGCCTTGTGGCCGGTCGTGAACGTCAATGGGGATCGCATAGAATTCCCGCCTCGTTGCTTCATTGAGGGTCAAGAAATCCAGTGGGGCTCATGGAGCGGTCCCACATCATTTATTCACAGTGGGTCACGAATGTCAATGGGGATTGCAGATCCATCCCACTTTTTGCTTTGTGGCGGGTTATGAAGGTCATCGGGTCCTGCAGAGTGGTCCTGCCTTATTGCTTTGCAGTGGGTCACAAACATCAATGGGGATCACAGAGCCGTACCAACTCATTGCTACATGGGTGGTTTCAAAATTCAAGGGGGTTCCCAGAGCCATCCCGCCTTGTTGCTTCGTGGAGGGTCATGAAAGAGATCTTTTTCATCGGCCACCGAGCTCCGGGAGCATTACAATCCGTCTTCGCGAGACAGTCCCAAATGCTTTCAGGATGTTTCTGTTTGCCTCCAATTTTTTCATTAACCATGATATTCAATCCATTGTTGTTGATAATGAGGGGGATCTAGATATGATTTAAGAAATCCCAAAATCATTATGCTAGAATGTGGAAGAATTAAATCATTCCATTACGAGAGTTGATCTGTAAGGGATGTGTTTTGGAAAAACTGAGACATACTTTCTTCATCCACCTACCAATTCAAACTATGTGGTCATGGACATATTTCATGATTTTTTTATTCATTTATTTCAATTTTATCTATGAAACCAAAATAAATACATCACTACTATCCCAAGGCTAATGCCTTTGTGAGAAATAAGGGACGACTGTAGAACCCCTTAGTTGGGATTTGAGAGCATGGGACAGTCACTAAACACAAGGGGTTTAACTAAACACCATGAGTTTTGGAATCAGATAGGTGGTCTAACATATATATTAAGTTTATTTGAGATGCCAAATCACCATTCATAACATATTCTAGTTCACAAGGGAGATAAATCTAGTGGCGTTGGGATATCCAATCAAAGTGGAATAATGAGAGTGAAGCATGACACCCAAAATTCAAAACACAATGAGGATGGCATGAAGTTGGAGGAAAACCATTTACCTTGTTCTCAACATCATACCTATGTCACATTATCCATAAACAAGGACAAAAATGATGGTCAACTTTGACTATGTCCATAACATGGGGCCAAACCCGAAGTGTCCTCTGATTTATTCAGGAACGTTGGCCCAAAATGGTAGGTGAGACGAAGCGGGATGGGACTAGGCCATTATGGGGTCCTTTAGACCGTTAAAAGGATGGGGATCCAAATATAGGGCCCACTGAGCGTAAATATGGAGTGATGGGTTATTAGATTGAAATCCAACACTCATGAAATTATGCCACCATGAATAAATAACATTACGTGAGGGTATCATTCTTAATAGAGATAAAAATTAAATCTAGATAGGGCCTCTACAGAGAGGTCCTATAATGTATTGTAGTTTCATGTCCTGAAAATGATGAAGATAGATATGAATTTTGACATCATATGATAAGCACGATACATGGAATAGTTTAATGTAATGTGACCAGGATATTGCACATAGTTTAAGGTCATACTGCCCATACCCTGACCAAGAGTTTTAAGACCTGATATGGGGATTAAGGGATCCTAGTTTAATGTCATAGAGTTTGGACCATGATAAGTGAATATTTCCTATTAGATTAATAAATTTGGGGTGGCGCCATTAGTGAAAAATGATAGGTTATTATTATATATCTTATACAGGTATGAATCAATCCGAATTTAGTTCTTGAGCTGGCATAGATTAAAGCTGAAGCCAAAAATGGGGTGATATTATCTCACGGGATTAAAATCAATGTTGTTATATAGCTTAATGTCTTGTGAAATGGGACACTAAAAATCGCAGTTTTAAGTTATAGAGTTCAGACTTTCAAAATGATATATGCAATGCAGTATCAAAAATTAAACAAACATGAATTTGGAAAAATGATTTCCACACCGTATTACAAATCTTAAAGAGTATATACACATAGTTTAAAGTCTTGATTCCATGACATGGGGACCAGAACTCCTAATTTAGGGTCTTAGAGTATCGATCATAGAGGTGTGCGTCTTTACATGCAGGTATTAAACATTTCAGAAAATTTAAGCCTAAATGTTACATGCTTGATGAGGGAAACAATGGAATGAAATGATCTGTATGAAGCACAAAAAACAAACAATAAGGCAACCACATTGTATGGGCCAAGGAATACCCCATGATTATGGGTCGCTTGATCTACATGCAATGGTTCATGGAAGAATGAAACTAATGTTTTTTAAATTCCATATATACATCAATATGTGAGAAGGAATGTGATTCACAAGACCAACATTAGGGATGTGACCAACTGGGAGAAAATGATGGAGGATAACTGCTAACCAGGTTTGCAACATTGTATCAACAATGTGTGACCTAGAATTAAAACAAAAAACTGAGGATCAACCACTTACCATATTCGCAACGTGGGACATGTATCATGTTATTGTCCGAGATCCTCTAGGAAATTGTCCCAGGATAGTAGTTGAGCCAAGGTGGCATGGGACCCGGCCATATGGGATCCTTTAGGATTTGAATGATGATGGAGACCCAAATGAATGGAATGAAAATCATGGTAGTGGGATGAGAGAACGTACATGTAGAATTCAACACTCTAAGTCTCACACCATAGTGAATCTGAGAATAGTGATGTAGAAAGAAAGATTTCAAGGTGTTCAATTAGGCAGATGACACGAAAGGATGAGTATGGAAAAAGGGGAAAATGGGTTGATCAACCTAGAGATGGACCTAGACAAAATGATTCTGAGTGTTCTAATGTATCCTATGTGTATTTGAATCTTGCCACATGTATTACAAGAGATGCCATATAGTTTAATGTCATGTGGTAAGGACTAAAGTGAAAGGGGATGCTCTCGAGGGGGAGTGCATAGTGTAGTGGTTGTAAACCTTACATGAATTAATACTAAAGAGGCCTCACACCACACCATGCACCCTCAAGAGTGGACCCAATCCTAGACCATGGGGCCCAAATAATAGTCAAATTTATGATATTCAGGATAAGACTTGGAGACAAAAATGTCTAAGAGTTCTGGCATATCCTTCAAGGGAAGGAATCAACCAAAACATATTTCATAATATGTCGTGAAGTTTAACATCGTTAGGTAAGGATATGGGAAAAGGATAAATCCTTATGAGGTATAACAAGACGCAGTAATTACATACATGATGTACATAAGGAAAGCAAGTCCACCACAACATGTGTTCCTACAATAACTAGGGCTAAGGGTCCAAACAGAAGAAAATGTTTGCGGAACCCATGGTAGGACCTTGATACAAAACATCAATGTGTTCCTACATATAATATTAGGATTAAAATCAATCCCAATGTAGTTCTTGATATGTTGTGAATTTTAACATCATGAAGTAATAACATACAAGTGGGGAGCTGATCCTATAGGGGCACATGGTGTGGCTATTGAAAACATGATTTGAATGAGGATGAAAGAACCCCACACCACACCATGTCTTGTTGGGAGAATCCCTTCATCGAGAGATCAAAGATGGAGGACGTTATGGCCATAAACAAATAAAAAATGTCTAGGATTTCCCATATATTTGATATACAAAGGATTTAGGACATATTTAGTTCCTAAAATTCCAATCATTTTAATTTCATGTAGTATGGATAAATGGTATATTAGTTTAAGTTTGTATATTTTGGACCATATGGTATATTTTCTTTTTTCGGTTTATCATTCATCCAAATGACGAAGCTGGATAGTTTTGAATGTCTTTCATCCTAGATGGATCATGTCGTTTAACATCGTGCGGCATGGATGAAGATCTTCTTAGGTGAAATACTACATGAGGAATTTTGAATTGGTGGGATGGGTAATTTTCTCACCATCCATGGTGACAAGAGAGTACGTACCATTTGGGTGATCCTAGTGGATGATATAAGGTCCCTCCCATTTTGAACCCAATTTTGGTGGCTTCCTTCTTGGAATCATTGGCATCCTTATGGATAGAACCATGTCACCCTAATGGATATAGAAGAGATAAAATCTCTTCTTTAATGATATAGAGATCTTATTATGTTGACTCTTATGACTGTGAAAAGAACAAATCCTATTCTCTTCGAGGGATTCTAGTTCATCTAGATATACTTCTATTATGTTTTATAACATCTAGTGATCATATACAGCTGTGTTGAGTGATAGAAACTGCATCTTGATCGGGAGGACTGCCTCTGCTATGTACACCAGGGAATATGGGGTCACCTTGGTGAAATTGGGATTCGACGCTCTGTAATCCTAGAGAGTGTTGTGGAGCTTCTTCGGTAAAATTTTATTGTACTATCCAATAGTATTCTAAAAAATGTTGTAGATGATTTCATTAAATGCCACAAATTGTCCATTTTCATGCGCATGATTGAGAGAAGTATGGTTAGACCAGATATGGTAAATGAAAAATAATTTCTTCAGTTCGGCTACCTTGAAAGATGATCCATTAATCATGAGAATAAATTGAGGAAATAATATTTGATGAATGATGTTGGAGATGAAAAAATAAATAATAGAATAGGACAGGACTTCCTTGAGAGGGATTGGTTCTGCCCACTTGATAAAGAAATCGTGGTAGTCAGTATGAACGTACATTGGAAAGCTGTCGCTGGATGATATGGTCCCATGAGATCGTGTCCCCAAACCACAAAGGGTGTAACAGCCCGAGAATTTATAAAAACTATTCTTTTTAATTTAATTAATTTCTTGTGTTGTACGCTACACTAAAAGGAGCTTTCACAACACGTATCCTTGACTTGCCTTGCATTACACACAATCGCAACCTTCCTCGATAGCGTGTGTAGTACGCAATACCGAGTTTCACTAAACAACGATATGCTATTAAAATATTATTAAAACTAGCCGTTATGAATAGTAATAACCACTTTTTGAAATTTTATAAATTTTATTTTTCAAAATGGACTTCATTTTTGGATTCGGAATATCGAAATTTGCATAGGGTGAAATTTTGGTATTTTTCTGAAAACTTTCAATTTTTGATGAATAGTGAAACCACTAAGTGGTATGTTAAAAACTGAATTTTGCATAAAACATAATTTTACCGCTTCTGTGAATGGAATTTCAAAACTCCGAGAGACACGGTTAATATCAAGGACTAAAATGTGGTTCAATGAGATGAAAATAATTTTTTGGTGAATAGTAACTTTTTACTATTTTTACCGCGGTTAATAGTAAATAGGGTAACTAAGGGTAAATATGATATTAATATTACCCTAAAACATGTCCTAATTCTATTGGACAAGTGAAATTCGATCAAAAACAAACTTAGGAATAAAATATGACCATTTAGGCCCACATGGATTAGATTAGGACATTTATTATTAATTTATTTAAATAAGGGTTAAAATAGTTAAAATCAAAGTTTAATAAGTAAATCATTTATAATATGGGGTTATACATAAGATAAATTCGATTGTAAATATTCATTAGAAAGCTAAAACTATTTCATACATGATGGTATTTTATTTGTAATTTTTAGACATAAAATAATTTAATTTATTTATGACACAACGATGATGCAGTAATTATCTTATTAATGAAATATTGACATAATTGATGTTATAAACACAACAATAAATGTAATATGAGATTTTTTATGAATTACACTAATTTTCTAGGTTACTATGATATATTAATGTTGATTTAATCAACTTGGTTCGAACATTTAATTCTGTTATGACTTTCACAAAAATCATATATCAAATAGTGTCAAAATTGACACAAAATAGTTTTTAAATCAAATATTATATTATTAATTGTTATTGTATTCCTAAAAATCTAAGGATCGGCCAAATGACTTAGATAAGGATATATATATTAATAATAAACAATTTGGGGTTCGTTTGTCATGTTATAGTAAGTTTATTAACCATATAGTGAAAGAAAACAAAAAGACATGGTAAAAGTTAAACTATTTAACTTAGAGTTAAATTTAATTGATAAGGTTGAATTAATATCCTAAACTTGTCTAAATTCTATTGGATGATAGGATTTCGACCCCTCCCCACCTTATCTTCGAAATAAGACCCTTTGGAACCATTATAAACCGATTTTGACTTTAATATAAAATAATATTTTGAGATATTCCTAAGGTGCCCCTCTCCTCCCTTATAAAAGGACACCTCCTCCCCATCCTCCTCACACCAATTTGAGCACTCAAGCTCGTCCAAACTCTGCCAAAATCTCTTCTTCACTTCCCTAGAAACATCCTAGAGGTTCTGGTCTTCCTCAAAGACCAATTTTAGTTCCCTAAGAGGAGGTCTCCAAAAGGCGCTTCAAAGAAGAGGTAATTACCGTTACCAATTCTTTCATCTTTATTTCTTCTTCCACTTCTTCTTCTTAGGTTGTTTCATTGTGAAGTAATAACATCAGTATCACTCATATACTGATATGTTATTATAAGTATGAAACAACCCTATTTCACCATCTATCCATCCTACGGAAAAAGAAATCACCGCGCGTGCGTACGTACGGAATACCGTCTCCACGCCGTGGTGTAATCTATTTTTCCACCACCACCTTACATGGATGGGTATAATGGTGTAAAGAATAACTATAAATAGTTATTACAACATCATATTGATTCTGATATATTTTATAATCCACTCCAATTCAATTCAATATTTATGGAAATGATTTCATCGCTCGTGCGTACGTACGGACTACCGTCTCCACGACGCGATGAGATTCATTCTCCATGTTAACCATTAAAGAATGATTATAAAGTATATATAAGAAATAATAATGAAATATATGACATTATAAAGCTACTGGATTTATGTATATATATGAATGTCATCTACTTACTTCCATTCAAGACAATAAGGAAAGGAAAACAACGTTCATGCGTACGTACGGACTACCGTCTCCATGAACGGTGTTTTTCATTTCATTTATCTATCTATTATATATATATATATACTGAATATATATGATATATAAATCATATTTTATATTCTGTAAGTAAGTAAATCATGATATAAGTAATAATAATGTCAAGAACAACAAGTCAGAACACCTACGATAAATGAAACGATTTTACCCAAAACGCTTCTTTAACATAGAATTTACAAAAGAACGGGTAATATAAAGTCATAAGTGAACCATATATGATATCATAAAAATGAATATGATTCTGTAATATGTCAATGACATTATTTAAATCATTATACAGGAGGTTCAGACACATACGAAGCAAATCGGACCTAAGGTAAGGGAAATATCACAATCTCATTTTTATCCGAGGTTGTTTGTACTTTGAAAGTTACTGGGGTGTATTTTATCATCAAAATCCATGTTTCCTCAATATGTAATGTTATTTCCATCCACATACAATTTTTTAAATCCAAATTTACCCTTCGGTGAGTTTTTAGTAAAAGATATGAAAGGAATATTTTGTCGTTTTTTGTACGAGGTACTTTTTGACTTTTCCGACAAAAGTACGAGAAGAATGTTTTTTTTAACTTATACGGCACGAACGGATTTTTACGGTTTTATAAAGCCTTATTTTCATGAACCTTCCTCCGAAATATTTCATGACTATTTTTAATAAAATCTCTTTCTTTTAAAATTGTATGATGTTTTGTGAAAAGAAATTTATTTTGAAAAAGAAAGGATATTTTCCTCAAGAATTCATTTCAAGTGTTTTATCAAAATTATTTTCCATCTAAGATAATAAAAGGTTCTGTTTCTATCCATATTTTTTACATTGATTTGACTATGTTGTGATGGAATTATGTTTATGAATTCCTTTATCTTATATGAATGGTTTTATGATGTCATGTTGTTTAAGAATCCCATTTTTATTACATGGGTTATGCAATGATGTATGATTTATGATTTTGTGGCACACATAAGAATGGTATCATTATGAGATGGGTGGGACCTATATCTCCCTCCAATGCATTGGGTAAAGATTTCATATCTCATGAGATAGACATGGCTGGAATGGTAGGTTATACCGGTTCAGTGAAACAGGACTGAAACGAGGGTGACTCGATTCAGAAAGGGACTTTGTCCACTAAGATAGTCTTGGAAATTAGTCTTGACTAACAAGAAATGATTCTCTATGATTATGTGTGTATGACACAAAGTTTCATGTTTTATGTTATGATTATTGGGATTAATTTTTCACTGCCATGATTTATCCCATGATTATGAAATTATGCTCTCTTTTGCAGGTTATGATTTCCAAAATGTTATGTTCTTATGAATATGATGTGATTGATATTTATTTTGTTTACCCTTACTGAGCATTTGAGCTCACCCTTTTATGTTTTCTTTTCCCCATGATATAAAGAATGGATTTAAGTAAAAAAAAGGAAGATCTTTATGGGAGATTTTGAAGATCATTCACCACGATTAGAAGATTATAGTCCGAGTTTCCAAAGACACTAAACTATTACGGTCCTTGTGTGTGTGTTTTTTTTAATGTACTAAGTATTCCGCAAAAGTAATGTAATGTCAATGTACGTCAAGCTTCGGGTCTCTACAGTTGGTATCAGAGGAAAGGTTTAGTCAACCTTTGGAAACTAGGATGTGAAAACGTTAGTGAGATCCCTAGAGATATTTCTAAGGTATGTCTAGGGATGTCCCTAAGGATACGTATACATATAGGATAGTCCTAGAACTATGGTAACGATCTTAGAATTAAACCTAAGATGTTAGATATTGAAGGTACTCCCCCTTTATTATGTTGTTTTCCCTAGCATGATTTTTGCCTCTCACACTATTCTTTTTGGGTTTTAGAAAATGGATGGAAACAAGATGATTCACAATAATGGAGGATATGATGGACAATGGAATGATATTCTTCATAATGAAATGGGATTTGGAAGTCCAAACATCATTATTATGCCGAATCAGCAATCTCATAATATGATCAATAAAGTAAAATTTGGTAAGTTTCCTGACTCGGCTAATAAGAGAAAGATGGAGTTTCATGATGATCATAGAGGAAAGAATGTTCAATTTACCCTATGTAATTCATGTGGGAAGAGGCATCAAGGAGAATGTTTCAAAGGAACTGGAAGATGCTTTGGGTGTGGAAAAGAAGGACACAAAGCAAGTAAGTGCAAAGGAAAAGGTTCAGTTAACACCATGGATGAGGATAATGGTATTGCTACGACATCAAAAATGGTTAAATGCTTTAAATGTGGAATGTACGGGCATTATGCAAACCAATGCCCTTAGGGAAAGTCTCATGAAGAGAATCAGTATGGTCGTATGGGAAGTATTTATGTTGATGATGATGAAGAAACTACAAATGATATGTGAGATGAAAGAAATGTTTAAGCTCGATCAATGGTCTAAGAATGTAGTGGAATGATTACATGTTTATCATGTGTAATGTTGTATAAGTAATCTCATGGAATAAGGAGACATCTAAGGATTGTTACACTGTTGTCTTTCCTTAAGTTTTGAAAGTGTATGATGAATGGTACCAGTAACCATGAAAGGTTATTCAGATACTTTTGGAAAGTAGATGATAAGTGCATAATGAAAGGATAAGAAGATAATGAGATGTTTGATTGTATTCATGAGCTCATGATTGATATAAGGACTAAGTGATATCATGGTTTGAGTATATAGAATTTTGAGGATTTTGGTATGTGGAAAGTGTTAACTTTTAACTGCATTCAAGTTTTCACTAAGGTTCAATGGGTATTCAAGAGAGTACAAGATTAAGGCCTTTGAATGTTTGGAATGTGTCCAACAAGATATATCTTATGATATATGGGGATCAACGATGGAATTAAATCTCTGGTAATCGTTTTCACTATGTTATGAGAATGGACTGCAGTATTATGGATAGGACTAAAGATTGGAATGGATTATGTTGTACATAAGTTAGTATTGTTTAAGGATAGAAGTTTTTTTTGATATTATTGTAATATAGTTTTAGAAAAAGGACAACCTGTAGGACGGGCGACAGCCCATCGCTTCGGACAAGGCTGTGGGAATCGAACCCACAACCGAAGTGCAACTGGCCTTTATCGCCTACCACTGGCCTACAGGAAGTCCCTGTTTAGTATAAACTAGTTTTATTATATTAAACAGTATGATATATGAAGTATAAGTCCATTTTAGGAACCATATTTGATTAATCTCACTATAGAACGACTTATGTATATGATTTTTGCTAACCTTTTGTTTGAGACAGATGGAATGACCCGTCGTTCTATCACATGATCTTCTAACACTTCACGAATAACAAATTCAACTTCATTTATTTAAGAGATGAAGTGGAAATTGTTCAAGGCACGAACAACAGTGAGATTGTACCAAAATAAAGTAAGTATTTATTCTAATTCAAATGTTCAACTTTAGGGAAATGATCTTGAAAACCAAAAATGTTGTCCTAGTGATCTTATACCTGATGAATCAGATGGTACATTATATCATCACAAATCTATGGATTTGTGATTACTGGCTTTTCCAAAGCCATGTTCTCTACCACTCTCCATCAGAACATGATGGTTAGATTTCTCTTCCATATCCATATTTTCACCTATGTGGAAACCTAGTGATTAGTTTATTTGGGTAATCGTTACATTTCATACTTTAGTTTTTAAAGCCAAGTTTTGGAATTCCTTTTTACGATGTGGGTTTCTATCAAAGAAACTTTCAAATAGTAAACAATTTATAACCCCGACGAATTTCGAGGGCGAAATTCATTTTAAGGGGGGTAGATTGTAACAGCCCGAGAATTTATAAAAACTATTTTTTTTAATTTTATTAATTTCTTGTGTTGTACGCTACACCAAAAGGAGCTTTCACAACACGTATCCTTGACTTGCCTTGCATTACACGCAATCGCAACCTTCCTCGATAGCGTGTGTAGTACGCAATACCGAGTTTCACTAAACAACGATATGCTATTAAAATATTATTAAAACTAGCCGTTATGAATAGTAATAACCACTTTTTGAAATTTTATAAATTTTATTTTTCAAAATGGACTTCATTTTTGGATTCGGAAAATCGAAATTAGCCTAGGGTGAAATTTTGGTATTTTTCTGAAAACTTTCAATTTTTGATGAATAGTGAAACCACTAAGTGGTAGGTTAAAAACTGAATTTTGCATAAAACTTAATTTTACTGCTTCTGTGAATGGAATTTCAAAAATCCGAGAGACACGGTTAATATCAAGGATTAAAATGTGGTTCAATGAGATGAAAATAATTTTTTGGTGAATAGTAACTTTTTACTATTTTTACCGCGGTTAATAGTAAATAGGGTAACTAAGGGTAAATATGATATTAATATTACCCTACCACATGTCCTAATTCTATTGGACAAGTGAAATTCGACCAAAAACAAACTTAGGAATAAAATATGACCATTTAGGCCCACTTGGATTAGATTAGGACATTTATTATTAATTTATTTAAAGAAGGGTTAAAATAGTTAAAATCAAAGTTTAATAAGTAAATCATTTATAATATGGGGTTATACATAAGATAAATTCGATTGTAAATATTCATTAGAAAGCTAAAAATATTTCCTACATGATGGCATTTTATTTGTAATTTTTAGACATAAAATAATTTTATTTATTTATGACACAACGATGATGCAGTAATTATCTTATTAATGAAATATTGACATAATTGATGTTATAAACACCAAAATAAATGTAATTTGAGATTTTTTATGAATTACACTAATTTTCTAGGTTACTATGATATATTAATGTTGATTTAATCAACTTTGTTCGAACATTTAATTCTGTTATGACTTTCACAAAAATCATATATCAAATAGTGTCAAAATTGACACAAAATAGTTTTTAAATCAAATATTATATTATTAATTGTTATTGTATTCCTAAAAATCTAAGGTTCGGCCAAATGACTTAGATAAGGATATATATATTAATAATAAACAATTTGGGGTTCGTTTGGCATGTTATAGTAAGTTTATTAACCATATAGTGAAAGAAAACAAAAAGACATGGTAAAAGTTAAACTATTTAACTTAGAGTTAAATTTAATTGATAAGGTTAAAATAATATCCTAAACTTGTCTAAATTCTATTGTTTGATAGGATTTCGACCCCTCCCCACCTTATCTTCGAAATAAGACCCTTTGGAACCATTATAAACCGATTTTGACTTTAATATAAAATAATATTTTGAGATATTCCTAAGGTGCCCCTCTCCTCCCTTATAAAAGGACACCTCCTCCCCTTCCTCCTCACACCAATTTGAGCACTCTAGCTCGGCCAACCTCTGCCAAAATCTCTTCTTCACTTCCCTAGAAACATCCTAGAGGTTCTGGTCTTCCTCAAAGACCAATTTTAGTTCCCTAAGAGGAGGTCTCCAAAAGGCGCTTCAAAGAAGAGGTAATTACCGTTACCAATTCTTTCATCTTTATTTCTTCTTCCACTTCTTCTTCTTAGGTTGTTTCATTATGAAGTAATAACATAAGTATCACTCATATAATTATATGTTATTATACGTATGAAACAACCCTATTTCACCATCTATCCATCCTACGGAAAAAGAAATCACCGCGCGTGCGTACGTACGGAATACCGTCTCCACGCCGTGGTGTAATCTATTTTTCCACCACCACCTTACATGGATGGGTATAATGGTGTAAAGAATAACTATAAATAGTTATTACAACATCATATTGATTCTGATATATTTTATAATCCACTCCAATTCAATTCAATATTTATGGAAATGATATCATCGCTTGTGCGTACGTACGGACTACCGTCTCCACGACGCGATGAGATTCATTCTCCATGTTAACCATTAAAGAATGATTTTAAAGTATATATAAGAAATAATAATGAAATATATGACATTATAAAGCTACTGGATTTATGTATATATATGAATGTCATCTACTTACTTCCATTCAAGACAATAAGGAAAGGAAAACAGCGTTCATGCGTACGTACGGACTACCGTCTCCATGAACGGTGTTTTTCATTTCATTTATCTATCTATTATATATATATATATACTGAATATATATGATATATAAATCATATTTTATATTCTGGAAGTAAGTAAATCATGATATAAGTAATAATAATGTCAAGAACAACAAGTCAGAACACCTACGATAAATGAAACGATTTTACCCAAAACGCTTCTTTAACATAGAATTTACAAAAGAACGGGTAATATAAAGTCATAAGTGAACCATATATGATATCATAAAAATGAATATGATTCTGTAATAAGTAAATGACATTATTTAAATCATTATACAGGAGGTTCGGACACATACGAAGCAAATCGGACCTAAGGTAAGGGAAATATCACAATCTCATTTTTATCCGAGGTTGTTTGTACTTTGAAAGTTACTGGGGTGTATTTTATCATCAAAATCCATGTTTCCTCAATATGTAATGTTATTTCCATCCACCTAAAATTGTTTAAATCCAAATTTACCCTTCGGTGAGTTTTTAGTAAAAGATATGAAAGGAATCTTTTGTCGTTTTTTGTACGAGGTACTTTTTGACTTTTCCGACAAAAGTACGAGAAGAATGTTTTTTTTAACTTATACGGCACGAACGGATTTTTACGGTTTTATAAAGCCTTATTTTCATGAACCTTCCTCCAAAATATTTCATAACTATTTTTAATAAAATCTCTTTCTTTTAAAATTGTATGATGTTTTGTGAAAAGAAATTGATTTTGAAGAAGAAAGGATATTTTCCTCAAGAATTCATTTCAAGTGTTTTATCAAAATTATTTTCCATCTAAGATAATAAAAGGTTCTGTTTCTATCCATATTTTTTACATTGATTTGACTATTTTGTGATGGAATTATGTTTATGAATTACTTTATCTTATATGAATGGTTTTATGATGTCATGTTGTTTAAGAATCCCATTTTTATTACATGGGTTATGCAATGATGTATGATTTATGATTTTGTGGCACACATAAGAATGGTATCATTATGAGATGGGTGGGACCTATATCTCCCTCCAATGCATTGGGTAAAGATTTCATATCTCATGAGATAGACATGGCTGGAATGGTAGGTTATACCGGTTCAGTGAAACAGGACTGAAACGAGGGTGACTCGATTCAGAAAGGGACTTTGTCCACTAAGATAGTCTTGGAAATTAGTCTTGAATAACAAGAAATGATTCTCTATGATTATGTGTGTATGCCATAAAGTTTCATGTTTTAAGTTATGATTATTGGGATTACTTTTTCACTGCCATGATTTATCCCATGATTATGAAATTATGCTCTCTTTTGCAGGTTATGATTTCCAAAATGTTATGTTCTTTTGAATATGATGTGATTGATATTTATTTTGTTTACCCTTACTGAGCATTTGAGCTCACCCTTTTATGTTTTCTTTTCCCCAGGATATAAAGAAATGTTTTAAGTAAAAAAAAAGGAAGATCTTTATGGGAGATTTTGAAGATCTTTCACCACGATTAGAAGATTATAGTCCGAGTTTCCAAAGAAACTAAACTATTACGGTCCTTGTGTGTGTGTTTTTTTTAATGTACTAAGTATTCCGCAAAAGTAATGTAATGTCAATGTACATCAAGCTTCGGGTCTCTACAAAGGGTGAGGTGTACTTGTTAGTGTAAAGAGGCTCTGGCAGTTAATGAACAAATTTAGCAAGGATTTGACACACATGATACCACATGTAAAACTATATACAATCAAGGAACCAGCATTAACCTCTTCATAACGTGAGGAATCTTATATCCCTGAATTAAATGGGGTATGACAACATCAAATCCATGACTATAGAGGATCTGCTCGAGGCTACGACTGCTCTATAGAGTAAACAGTATGAACAACGATGGGTTTTCACAATTTTAGCTTTGTCTGTCAAGATACATCCATTTTGGAGATACTCAATGAAGGGAGTATTCCAATCAAAGATCTATTCTATTCTATTAGAGGGACTTAGAGGTCATAATGAGGAGTAACTGGCAACTAGATGGCTCCCTCATTTTCCATCATCATATTTCAATGTGACAAGAGTGATGAATCTTCACTGCACCACATGGATTATCAAATCGTTCTGTTCAAGCTCTATGAGAGAAGCAGAAAGGTTGGGAAAGGCATCGGCTCAACCATTTCGTGATTGAGGAACATGAACGACCTCAGTCCGAGAAGGGAATTGGACCATTAGATGGAATGTGACGTCAAATAAGTGTATGAGATTAGTATTTAGGAAGACATAATCACCATTAATATGCATGATTACTATCTTATATTCCCTATGAATATGTATGTGTGGAACATAAATCTCGATGGTCATCTCAAGATCTATGATGATGGCATGATACTCTACTTTGTTGTTGGTTCACCCTTCTGACAATAAGAACTTATATGGAAAGACAACCTATGTTAGTCTGAGGAAGATGATACCCAAGCCTACTCTATTGTGCCTGCGGTCCTTGAGAGTTATACCGGTTGGACTTTGAGAATTTCCATTAAAGTTCATCTGAAAATATGGCATATCTATATCCAATAAGAGGATGGACTCAACTAAGAAGTCAAGATCCAATGACAACTCTATAGGGGGTGGATGGGGGGAAAATAATTATTCATGTTCTTGGCCCTTGATAGCTTTTTATATTTTGAACCTGATTTCGAACTGGTGAAGGATCACTACCTTCTATGCTATACAACCTGTCAATATGAGGCGGTTCATAATATACTTCAGTGAGTCTACCAAGGACACTAGCTGTATCTCGTGGTGTAGTAGAAAATGCCGAAACATCTTCCCTTCCAAAACTACCAAGAGTAATCTATTCTCGATAGAGGTATACTGAGCCTAGATGTTAGGGAACATACATATGAGGTAGTATAAACTATTATTTGTTCCCTCATTGTTCTACGGAGTGAGAAGCGAACCAAGAGATCATTCCAAAGGGGTCACATAAAGGGCTAGTGACTTACCAGAAATGGGTGGCATCATGACTGAAGGTTGGAATAAGTACTTTATAGTATTCTCAAAGGTGGAATAACCATATTCATACCATTTATAGATGAAATCATTTTTCATGATTTAGGTAAAGGGATTACACTTCCCATCCATATTCTTAATGAATCATCATATATTGACCATGTACCCTTAAAAGCCTCATATCTCTTGATGGTTTCTCAAAGGATGAATCTAACCAATATCCTTTATCTTCTCTAAATCTATCTAGATGCATCTCTATTTGAATATGTGGTGCATGTCATGTTGTTAAGTGGAACCACCATTTTTAACACCAAAAGTTAATACCTGGAAGATAAAAGTAACTTTCTGTTCCATGAAGGTAGTAGAATCCTCATCCATGGGGGGAATTTGGATCTACTTGTATCTAGAATAACTATACATTAAAGAAAGATATTGGAACCTAGAGGTGGAATCAATCAATACCTATGTCATAGGAAGGGGAAATTCATCTTTTGGATAGTGACAGTTGATATCCTAGATATTGATGTAGACTATGATATGTATTATCTTCTTTCTAACGGGAACAATATTGTATAACCATCTGGGATACTAGAATTCCTTGATAAATATGTCCTTGATAATTTTATCTACCTCTGCCTCAATCATGTCAACATGAGAAGGTTGCATTTTTTTGGGAGGCTACATGAACACGTGATGACTTACTGAAAGAACAAGATGGTGGACAAAAATATAAGGATCTAACTCTAGATTCTCATCATAGCTATAGAGAAATAAATTATAATGCTGCTTTAGTAATTACACATACTATTGAAATTTCATGACTGGAATGGTTGCACTGATTAGCATTGGGGTCGGGTCTACCTCAGTACAAAGATTCACCTGTACCAACACATCAATGGTGTTGGACACACCATCCTCAAATGTAAGATGGGGATCCTTCAAATTCTCTTCATCATCCATAGTAAGAGGATCATTGTAATGGGGAAACTCTTCCTATCTTGCTGACCCTGATGGGATTCTTGATTATGAAGAAGAGATAGTGGAATCATCGTTGGGAGATTCCCATAATACTGAAACCATGGAGAACAAGGCTATTGATCTGATCCCATACGTCCTTCAATATGAGGGGCCACACATAATGGCATCAAATCAATAGTGATAAATCATCTTAAGCCAGTTCTACCCAGCCCATAGAAACCAAAAATTTTGGTGTAATATTTTTTCCAAAGGGTGAACATCTCAATATCTTACTGGATTAAAGGGCCCTAGAAATAATCAATCCTAATTTTTGTATTAATGTGATCTGGTTTTCCACCACTCCTAGTATCAAGAAACGTACCTTCCCCTTGTACTAGAGACTACAAAACAATATCCACTTATGGGGACTTGTCTTCCAACTGATGGATTTTAGAGGTTGATGGTATCATCCAAGTCTTTCCATAGATCAACCATATTGGAAGAATTCTCTACCTCATTGGACTGAGCCTTCTGGTATTTGATCTTATAATTGTAGGTATCTAGGTAGTAGGCATCTTAATAGGAAAAGGGAGAAACATCACCTTGGAGTACACCCACTCTAACATTAATGTAGTAAATGAGGAACTAGTTGTCAGAGGATAGAATGGATGCATGTATGTTGATCCAGGGTCTACCCAGTAATGCATTATAGAAAGAATACTACGAGACAACCATAAACTCGATGTTGGAGACCAGGAAACCGAATTGGGTCATCATATGGATATTACCAACAGATGTTTGTTCTATCCTATCATAACCTCAAATATTCAGTTCAAAGGGATTCAGATGTGCTTTAGATGACCAAAACATGCAGAGCTTATGGGTGGGGATGATATTATTCCATAATCTTGTTCTGATAAGATTGTGGCTGAATTCCATTCCATTGAACAATCATGTGATATACAACCATCTTATTTTTTCTTGCACCCTTGAACCTTCATCTTATTCAGAGAATGAAATGTTGTTCTGAAATTTTTCATTCTCGACTTCCTCATCACGGAAGGATTCTGTAGCTGTTACCTCTATTTCTAACTAGTGAGGGATTAATAAATCTTCTATGATGTATTCATGCATATCTTCATATAGGAGGAGAGCCCCAATAAATGATAACTTCAAGGAAGTGATGGAATTGTTCTTGAGAACATAATACTTCTTTTTCAGGCACACTTTTTTTCCAACATGAGCTTTCTCTGTGGTAGGTGGTATGGAGAGTGTTGCAGGTCAAACTAGAATATTTCGGCTGGTGTTTATGGTATGAAATTGTTCACTAGTAAAACCACCTAAAATTACTATCATCTGGTTGATTGATGATTGAGGTCTAGCCTTATCTGTACTTAGCTTATTATAGCATGGTCCCAGTGGCTAGGTCTGGTCGAGTATAAAAAATGGTGGGGGATGTGAATAAGATAAAATAGGGTGAAAGGATTGTGCATGTTAAGACCGACACTGAGCCTGTTGCCTAGTCTCAATGGATTTTATTCTTTTGTTGTAACCACTGGATGCTGCATTTCAGCGATTCATATATCCAAAATTTATTCGATGATTCCACTGACTAGGGATGGTGGGAGGATTTTCATGGTGTTCCTCATTGTTGGGAACCATGTAAAGGACCACAAACTTGACAGTTTTTACTAGGGAATACACATGATTATCAAATGAATGATCTTCCCTTTCAAGGAGGAGTTTGGGGGTAATTTCCATCGTTGGGGGCATGGAGTCACCGAGTGTACAGGAAAACATCATTACGAGTGGGGGTATTTTTTTCTTACATTGTTGGAACCTACCCCTCTAAGAGTGTTGAAGTTTGAGATTTGGATGTACCAGTGGAAGATAGGGATGGTGTGGCACCATAGAATGGTTTAGGATGATTTAAACGAGCACATATGATACCGTGATCACGAGTGACTGATTTATGAGCTATCAAGTCATCATACTTCTGATATCCATTACTAGAAACATGCTTATTTACCTTTGATATTACTATCGGGCTTTGTAGAAATGCACACCACCGATGTTGGGGCCAGACCCAATATGACTATATTATTTTTGAACTGGTCCAAAAGCCATTCCATGAACACATAACACTATTTGAGTGTATTTACAAGGAATTGGGGATAGGGGCTGTAATTTCGGTAATCAGTGAGATCATCCACTTCAAGATTTCTACATGATGGTAGCCTCCTAATTCTCTGATCCACAGCACTTTGGGAGTAGTAAGCATCCTGATCCTCTTCAAAGGAGTAGGTATAGTTACTTCTTCCTAAAAAGGGACTTTGTGAGTATAGACTTGAATATGGGATAGATTCTGGAGAGTGGTTGGCACATTATTATCACTCCTTAGTGACAGTGGTTGATGGGGTGGTACTTGCCAATTTGGAGATGAGCACTGTCGTCCTAGAGGATAAGGATGAGGTGGCGGTCGTTGAGGAGGTTTTGGAGGTGGCTCCACGAGAAACAATTCCATGGGACTAGGGACCTTTACATGGACAATGGTAGTTGTATTTCCCTTGGTTCCCCTTATTTCATGAGTAAAGGGAGGTAAGAGATTTTATTGTCTGCCTTCATACAAGGTTTCCTCTAGGTGTTAATCCTTGACAGGGAAATCTAAAAATCTAGTAAGGAAATTCGGTGTGATGAGGGAAGGAACAAATTCAGTCTTCACATTCCCCCACAAACATTTTTAGAATCATTTCCAAACTCAGTGCAATGTTGATTGAATATCTAATGCCCCAAAACCTTGTGATAATGACTGTGATGCGGTCTTCTAGACTTTTCTAGAACTTGATGATGATGGGAATACTTGTATTGTGTGTAGGGGAGATGAACTATTTAAATATCTTCTGGAAGGTATCATAACAACTAGAAATGGACCCAGTGGGTAAGTTCCTATATCTAAGGAAATTATGCCTTTCAAGTGTCTGTAGGAAGCACCAATATTTGGCAGCCTCATACTGGGTTGTAATCCCCAACATGGGTACACACCATCAAATAAAGTGGGTTAGACTCTGCAACAGGATCCCTGACCCATTAAAAGGGGATTGTGTGGGGTTCCCTAAATTTGAGGGTGTTAGCATATCATTAACCCATGATGGATATATCTTTCCATTGGGTGGTATTTCCACATTCTGAGTCTCAAGATCCTCAATATGGGGAATGATATCAGCAATTGGATCACCCTGATGGTGATTCCTGTCTTCATAAGGATTCTCGGTCACCAGTATGTTAGTAGTATCCTCAATGAGATAAGCAGGACTAGTGACCCACTGAGTGGCTGGTGGGACAACTCAGGGGGCTGCTAATTGGTTGAACTGTATAGATTCTGGAGGAAGAACATTTAGAGACACAAGAGGGGTTTTCAGGGGAATAACCTATAGAAAAGTATCCCAGAGGAGTGTCTCACACAACGCAGGTGGATTTGGTGACACACATCGTGACCTCTTTCTATAATCTCATACAACCACGCTATCTTGATGGGATGGGTTTTCTAGATCACTAGGAGGGAACACGCTAGGAAGGAGATGTACCTACCCTTATTTCTCCGATCTAGTATTTCCATAAAAGGGACGTCACTCTACAATATATTCGATAAGGAGCTCATCAACAATCCTTTTCAGCTCCACAAGATGTTGGAGAAATGTGGCATTTTCATGTTCATCGTCTACCTTTTGTAAAGAATTATATGGGTCAGAAGACATAACATCTCCAGGGGATCATTTTAACTTATGAGGGTCTCCTCCAAAAGTTGATTATTTGGTGGGATCCGCATGGATGAGAAATTATCTTTGTTGATGAGTGAAAAATCATAGGGGATCCAATAGATGTGATATTGTCCAAGGATGTAGATTCTATTCATGTAACCCCATCTTGGATTCCTTCTCTAGTAGATCAATCATGATGACCATGACTATGCACGATGTAATATCCTTCATATCACTGGGTGATTCAGGCTTACACAGAATCAGGATGAAGTAGTGGTGTGCATATTGTCCCTAACCACAGACTTGCACATGTTGAGATTCCTTGACTATAACGTGATGGAGAACATTGAAGTTATGAACACATCATGGATAAAAAATCTGATGATAACCAGTTTATATAGGGTGCTAGGCAATGGAGAGCATGCATAATTTGACCCAGAATAATTTCTAAATGATAGCATTGAATTTATCCTAGCTCCATAGATATTCCATCTGATGATGGAGGAGATGAAAATGTGTCATTCTCAGGGTTTGGCAGAGACACATGATATTTTCCAAGTTGAGGGACTCTGAGATGCCGAAGACTATTGTTGTAATCAGCCAAAACATCTTGGGTAATTGTTCTGTAATGATAATGTCCCACGTGATCATTCGCTCAGAAGTGGGATATGGTGACTGATTGCCCCATTCATCAACCAGGGATGGCACGGTAACTATAAATGGAACTGATACATATTTTTTAGGTGTATTACTTGTTGTTGGGGTGTACGGTGTGTGATCTGACAAACAACAATATAATGGGATGTTTCCCAGGGACGGTACAGACTACATCACCAAATCTAGGTAGATGGGGTGCGGATTGATGCTTCTTGTGAAAATGTGGTTATCATGCGTAGTGGATCATGATGGGGTTCATCATCTTACAAACCCCAAAAAAACACTCCCTGATCTCAAGTAGAGGTATAAGATTATTTGGATGATAGTAGAGATTCTAGTATAGTGACACCATGGAAAGAAGTCAAATCCACCTCCTCCTTTATGTAACTATAGAGGGATTCAGTGATCTTTTGTATCGCAATTTCCAAGAGGATGATCCTAAAACACCAAGATTTTGTCCCAGACCCTAAAATAGGGGGTCGGTGTGAAGGATTCATCAAAGAGTCATACTGTACATCAAAATATGAAAAATGGATGGGACAGGCTATGATACAGCGCTTCGCAGGGACCTTCCTTTGGTTGTGAAGATTTTCCCTCCTTTACCGAAATGATTTCTTAGGGAAAATGAGATCTTTAACATGGGTAAGTCCCCGATGTGGGTTGATTTTAGGGTGCGAATGACCTTTACGTATGCTTGTTGCATCGCAACGAAGCAATCCACACCTATTATCATATGAGAAAATTGAACCATCGCTATGATGGGCCCAGGTGTGAGGATAAACAAGAAATATGTTGAATGAAACAGAAGGAGGACCTCCATTTATGTTACCTGGTGTTCAGGGAGGGTCTCTATGGCATGGAGTACCAGAGCGTGGAGGGCCACCAATGGAGTTGGTGAGTACATGAGGTGGACCTTTATATTAATAGGTGATGGAGTAGAGATTATCTTCACTTTTATTGAAATTTTCATGTGGAGGACCAACTCTTCACCAGATAATGATGCATGGAGGACCCCCACATTGATGACCTAAAACATGGGAAAACATACATTGATGGGATCATGGGAACAAGTAGGACCTACGTGTTGGGAATTGATGAATTGGGGAATACTTCCACTCTGGTTGGTGAGGTAATGGGGAGAACCTCCATACTGAACTGTTTCATCAAGGTTCTTCCTATGAGAGATACCGCTCACGCTAGTGATAGGAATAGTTAACTTAGAACTCCCAATGGGTTGTTGGGGCCTCAATCCCTTTTGGGCATAGACTTTCATATGCTCTATAGTAAGCATGGATTGATTGTGTTAATTGGTGGGGGAATAGGCCACTAAATCTATTGAAGGTGACTCCCCCTAACAGGCATCCTCCTAGGCTTGTGCCTGACGTTCGAGTCTAGTTAGCCAAACTAGGACTGGCTGGGTAGGGTTTTGGACCACCTACTCCCTGTTATATAGGACAAGATGGAAGAATTGACATGGCTAGGTGGGATCCCTCATAATTTCCATGTCTAAATTCTTCACTGGGTTGACTCTAGAACCCCATTCTTCATGGAGTAAGGGAGTGAGTCATATAAAATATTCCATTAAGATCCCCCTAAAAAGGTTTAATACCAATGCGGAGAGAAGAAACTCACTACATGATCCTTGGGGGTGGTGGTGACACTAAGGCACAATGGCCTTCATATCTCAGCAATCAATTTTCCTAGTCGGGATGACCCCCTATTATTCATATCAATGAACTTGTGTGTCGGTCACCCTCCCCTAAATGAACTCTGAGGGTGATTCAGGGTCTGGGTGCCTAGTAGTCGTAGAAATTGAAGTGGTTGTGGTGGTTTTGGAGCCATGTGGGAATGTCCGAGCACCATTCCTCCTACCCCTACATCTGTGGTGGGTGGGGGATTGTTTCCCTATAAATGTATCTTGGGTCCTGCAAAGAAGGGTTATTTATCCATCAGTACCAATATGAGGAAAGAAATGACCAGTTTCCTAGTGTTGTTATGTAACACCATGATATTTTATGATAAATATATTATTTTATGTCTTATGTTATACGCAACATCATAGGAGCCTTTCATTGCACACAACACTAGTTTGGCTTGTGTTATACGCAATCACGACCTTCCACGATAGCATGTGTGGTACGCAATACCGAGTTTCACTAAAAAACGATATATTATTATAATATTATAAACTATCCATTATGAATAGTATTAACTGAATTTTGAATTTTATAATAGTATTATTCATCTTACATATTTTCTAGAACATGGTATGAGAACAAAATTAATTTTTCGGGTAAAATAAGTATTTTTTAAAAAAAATGCAGTTTTGCCGCCTTTTGATGGCGTGCCAACTTTAAGTCTATTTTTTTACAATTTTATAAGTTCAATTTGTTCAAATAAATCTCTTTTTTTGAATCAGGATATAAAAATTTACTTTGGATAAATTTTTCATATTATTCTGAAGACATTCATATTTTAATGAATAGTAAAAACACGCTATATTTTAATTAAAAACAACTTTTTTCATCGTAATAATATATATGGTTTAATTAGAATATTGAATGGTTTTAAAGTAGAAATAGAAAATATTTTTACCATTTAATATAATTTATGTCATTACTATTAATTTTATATTGAATTCATAGGTAAAAACATTTCAATCCTTGGCAATGTTTTAACTTTTAAAACTCATTTTCTTAAAAATGGGATTAATTTTAAATTAATTACTGAAACTTCTGTGTTTTGAATTTTGAAAAATAGATTCCATATTTGAATTAATTGGGTCCATATTATTTTAATAGGTTACTTTTTTTATATTATGAATAGTAGTTATGGTAATGTTTATTTACAACAGTTAAAGGTAAATCTGGTAATTAAGGGAAAAAATAAGATTATAAAATTACACTAACACTTTCCAAAATCCTATTGGATGAATAAAAGTCGACCCATATCACCTAAGGGTCGTACTAGATTCATTTCATGGACTTTTGACCTTGAAATAATATAATTATTATTAAAAACAAAGAAAGTGACTACATGTCACTATCTTAAATCTTATAAGTGTAATAATTTTAATTTAGTGATAAACATCATAAAACATCGGATATAAATAGTCCCCAAAAAAATAATAAAATTATCTACATCATATTAATTTATTTATAATTTTTAGGGATTATATAATTATCATTAAGTATGACAAAATAGTGATGTTGAAATTATTTTATTAAATGAAATATCAAATAAATTATTTTAATGGTTTTAAAATAAATATTATATGAACTATTTAATGTACTCTACTACTTTTACAGATAAATATGACATGTTATGAATCTATTAAATCTTTTATTTCGAACATATCTTCTGTGTATAGTTTATTTAAATTCAAATAAAAGAATAGTGTCAATATTGACACTATTGTTATTTTATAAATATTACATATTATGAAATCATTTAAAAATCACAAAAAATATTTAAAATTTATAAATTAAACTTTATATGGTCTGAAATGTAATAAAGTATAAAATTATGGAAAACTCACAACATTTAAGTAAATATTTATAATGATTAAGAATTTAGAATATTATTAACACAAATAAAATTAAATAGATTATATACAGATAAATCATGTTGATAATGTTTAAAATAAATTTCCAACTTGTCAAAATTTTATTTTCTCACGTTATTACAACCCTATATCATCTACGATTTGGATTTGAGTAATTTTCGTAGGTTTTTAAGTGGGTTTGAAATTTATTATATATTAATATTTCTTATAATTCCAAAGGTCCCCTCTCCTCCCTTGTAGAAGGGCACCTCCTCCCTCTCCTACTCACACCACATTGAACCTTCAAGCTCAGACAAACCCTACAACGTTCTATTACCAACATCCCTATAAACATCCTAGAGGTCCTGGTCTTCTTCAATGACCAATATTAGTTCCCTAATAAGAGGTTTTAAAGAGTCATGTCGAAGAAGAGGTAATATCCGTTACCGATTATTTCAAATTTATTTCTTCTTATAATTATTCTTATTTAGTTGTTTCATTATGAAGTAAAACAAAAGTAACAATAATATACTGATATGTTATTATAAATATGAAACAACTATATTTCACCTTCTATCCATCCTACAGAAAATGAAATCATTGCACGTGAGTACGTACGGAATACAGTCTCCACGCTATGGTGTAATCTGTTTTCCACCACCACCTTGCATGGATGGGTATAATGGTGTAAAGAATAACTATATATTATTATTGTAAAATTATATTGATTCTGATATATTATACATACACTTCAATACAATTCCACGATCATGGGAACGATATCATCCCTCGTGCGTACAAACGGCCTACCGTCTCCACGATGTGATGTGACTCGTTCTACATAATCTTCATTGAATAATGATTATATAAATGCATTGAATGGTAAAATATGATATATATTACATTAATATAATTCTATAAATGTGTTATATATAATCTAAAAATAGGAATATGAATTTATTCAAAAAAACATGCATAAGAACATAATGCAATGAACACCCGAATAACAAGTAGCAATGAAATATTACTAATAGAAAGATAAGAATATGATCATATATGATATAATAACAATGAATATTTTTATGTAATAAGTCAATTACATTATTTAAATCATTAAACCGGTGGTTCAGATACGTACAAAGAATATTGGACATAAAGTAAGGCAAAATCTCGCAATCTAATTTTTATCCGAGATTGATTATACTTCAGAATTTACTATGGAATATTTATCATCAAAATACATGTTTCCACAATATGTAATATTATTTATATCCTCCTACAATGTTTTAATCATATTTTACCTATTGGTGATTTTTTAGTAAAAATATGAATGAAATATTTTGTCGTTTGCAGTATGAGCTACTTTTTGAATTTTTCGGCAAAATATGAGAAGAATGTTTTTTAAACTTATATGTCATGAATGGATTTTTATGATTTCATAGAACATTATTTCCATGAAGCATATTTTATAGGTTTTTATGTTTTTTATTAATCAACTTCTTTTAGTTTACAATTGTATGACATGTTAAGAAAGGAAAAAAAATTGAAGTAGAAAGGATATTTTCCACAAGAATGGAGTTCAAGTGTTTTATCATAATTATTTTCCATCTAAAATAATATAATGTTCTATTTTTATCCCTATTTTAACATTGATATGATTATTTTATGATGGATTTATTTTTATGATTTCCTTTTATGGATTATGTTATGATGACATGATTTTTAAGAATCCCATTTTTATTACATGGGTTATGTTATGATGTATGATTTATGATTTTGTGGAACACATAAGAATGGTTTAATTATGAGATGGGTGGGACCTATATATCCCTCCAATGATTTGGGTTAAGATTTATATCTCATGAGATAGACATGGCTGGAATGGAAAGTTTATCTGGTTTAGTGATATAGGACTAGAACAAGGAGTGAACTTAGTTCAGTAATGGAGTTTTCCTGCTATGGAATTCTTGGTAATGAGTCTTGAATAATATGAAATGATTTTCTATGATTATGTGTGTATGCTACAAAGTATCATGTTTTAAGTTGTTATTATTTGGGATTACATTTCACCACTATGATTTATCACATGTTATGATATTATGATCTCTTTTGCAGGTTACAATTTTCAAAATGTTATGTTCTTATGAATATGATATGATTGATATTTCTTTTGTTTACCCTTACTGTGCATTTGACCTCACCCTTTTAAATTTTTTCTATTCCCCAGGTCTAGATGAAGGGTATTAAGTAGAATATTCCAAAAGGGACTCTAGATATGATGAAATAAATAGGAGACAACGTAGATGATTTATTAACCTGTTGTTTATGTTTCCCAGTTTCTAAAGACACTATACCTATACGACCCTTTCATGGTTTTGTTATGTGTTCTAATAAGTATGCGTCAATTTTTATTTAATAACAATGTATGTAGAGTATGGTTCTGTATAGTCGGTATTAGAGGAAAGGTATAGTCAACCTTTGGAAACTAGGATATGAAAGCCTTAGTAAGAACCCTAAGGATATTTCTAACCATAGAACAAAATATTAGTATTTTAGAAATGTCCATGAATAACCTAATTTATGACCTTAAGTGTAAACTTTTATTCTTGATTATGTGGGTTTCCTATTATGATTACTATTTCTCACACTAAGCTTATTGGTTTTAGTCAATGGCTGGAACCCGAAGGAATCGTGTTAATGCTGAATGCGACGAGCAATGCAATGATTGTCCCCCTGAGCAACCAAACGTTATGGGAGTTGGAATGAAAAATCGTGTAGCCTTGCTCACACAAAGTTCTCAAGCTATGAACCATGCAGGACTTCCAAATGAGAAAAGGGAGGAGCATCATTCTGTTGAATCATTTATGAGGCAACGTCCACCTTCATTCAGGGGGTCTTCTGATCCATTAGTGGCTGAACAATGGATTAGTACCATTGAAACGATATTTTAAGTTCTACAATGTTCTGAACATGACAAATTAATCTTAGCAGTGTATCGTTTGGTAGGTGATTCTGATCAATGGTGTAATCTTATCTTGAATATGAGGCAAAGAGATGAAATTGAGTCCATGGAATGGGACAAGTTCAAGAACTTATTTTTCAATAAGAACTTCCCTCGTATTCTTCGAACAAAGATGGAGAATGAGTTTCTTGAACTGAAGCAAAAGGATGATGAATCTGTTGGTACCTACAAAGAAAATTTCACACGACTTTCAAGGTATGCTTCTGGAATTATTATCCAACCTGAGAGAAAAATATATTGATTCTTTAGTGGAATAAAACCAAGTCTTCTAAGGGAGTTAGACATATGGGACTTCAATAGTAATGAGGAAATTGTTCGATGTGATCTCAAGGTTGAGATGGAGATTGGAGTAAGCCACCAGTCATATGGGTTAGATAAGAAGAGGAAAATGGAATTCAAAGGAAAATCTAAAGACCACACTGAAAAGAAGATGATTTTTCTTTTATGCTCAAATTTTGGAAAGAAACATAGAGGGAATTTTTTTAAAGGGACAAGCCAATGTTTTATGAGTGGAAAAGAAGGTCACCGGGAAATTGAATGTCGAAATAATGGGAAGAAGATGTCTAATGATGTGAACAAAGAAAGGGATACACAGAATGCACCTACAACACTTCAATGTTTCAAGTTCAAGGAGATGGGGCATTATGAAAATCAATGCCATAATCCAAGTGTTGTGGATGATGATCGACGTCTTCAAACTCTTGAGGAAAATGACAAAGGAAAGTCACATGCAATTACTATCAGCGATGTGGATTATGATAACGAAGTGGTGAAAGGTACACTTACCATACACTCTAAAGTAGAAATTGTTTTATTTAATTCTGGATCCACCCACTCATTTATTTCTGAAGAATTTTCTAAGGGTATCGACATACTACCTCAACAATTATATGTTGAGTTAATTATGACAACTCCTAATGGAACAACAGTCGTATAAAAAGTTTATAATTCTTCTCCAATTGACATTTGTGGGAAAGTGCTTCATTTAAATATTGGGATACTTCTTATAGTGGAATTTGATGTGATTCTTGGCATGGATTGGCTTTCTTTATATGGAGCTCATATCAATTTCCAAAGAATGGAAATCATATTTAATATTCCCGATCAATATACTATCATCTATCGATGCAAGGATGAATATATCCTTCCAGTGGAAATATCTTCCATCTTATGGGGCTTGATTCCAATAAAAGAAAGGTTAGTTATCTCAAATGGTTGGAGAGAATTGCATGATTAAGAATACACCCATTGTACAGGAGTTCCATGATGTCTTTCCAGATGAATTTCTAGGTCTTACACCAAATCGTGAAGTTGAGTTTTCTATAGAACTCACACCGGGTGCTATGCCCATTTCAAAGACACCTTATAGAATGGCCCCAATTGAGTTGTAGGAATTGAAGAAGAAAATCTAAGAGAATCATGACAGAGAATTCATACGCCCTAGTGTGTCACCTTGGGGAGCACCTATTCTATTTGTTAAGAAGAAAGATGGATCAATGAGACTCTGCATTGATTATCGAGAACTTAACAAGATCACTATTAAGAAAAAATATCATCTCCTGTGCATTGATGACTTATTTCACCAACTACGTAGAGCCCAATACTTTTCCAAGATTGATCTTCGTTCAGGGTATCATCAATTAAGGGTAAAAAAAAGATATACCAAAGGCGTCTTTTCGTACATGGTATGGACATTATGAATATATAGTGATTCCATTTGGCCTTACTAATGCCCCTTCTATCTTCATGGATCTAATGAATAGTGTATTTAGAGACTATCTTGATCAGTTTGTGGTAGTCTTTATAGACGATATTATTGCTTATTAATAGAGAAAGGAAGAACATGAAGATCACTTGAGAATTGTATTAAAGACCCTAAGAAAGGAGAAACTTTATGCCAAATTTACGAAATAAGAATTTCGGATTCAAAAAGATTCATTTTTGGGTCACATAATCTTAAAAGAGGGGATATCTGTGGATCTAGCAAAGAAAAAGGTTATCGAAAGATGGTCGAGACCAACAACAGTAACTAAGATCCGATGTTTTCTTGGTTTGGCTGGATATTATCGACGTTTTGTGAATGATTTTTCACAATTATCTAATCAACTCACCAGGATGACTCAAAAATGAGTTATGTTCGTGTGGATGGAGGAGTGTGAAGAGAATTTCAAGGAGTTGAAAAGAAGGTTATCCAGTGTACCTGTGCTCAGACTTCCTTGTAGTGGAGAAAGGTTTGTGATCTGCAGTGATTCATCCAAGAAGGGATTGGGGTATGTTCTCATGAAAAATGATATGGTTATATCTTATGCCTCACTACAGTTGAAAATCCATGAGAAAAATTACCCAACTCATGATTTAGAGTTAGCTGCGGTAATCTTTGTATTAATGATTTGGAGGAATTATTTTTATAGTGAAAGGTATGAAATTTATACTGATCATAAAAGATTAAAGTTTATTTTCACACAAAATGAGCTGAATATGTGCCAAATATGATGGTTGGAACTGATTAAGGATTAGGACTGCTCAATTCGTTATCACCCTGGGAAAGAAAACAAGGTGGCAGATGCATTATGTCAACAAGACCATGCTAGATTAGCCATGATGAGGATCACAAAAGATCCAATATTTATGGATTTACGAAAAATGGATCTTGGAATTATAATGAAATGGAAAAAATTGTATCTTTATCAAATGAATGTTCAACCATCTATGCATGTGAAGATTAAAGTTAAAAAAAAAGAAAATGTAGAGTTAAAAAAAGGAGGTGAGAAATGTTCCTGAATTCAACCTTGTTTGTGATGGGATAATAAGGTTCAGGAATCCGGTTTTTATTCCTCCCATCCCAAAATTAAAGAAGGATCTACTGGATGAGGCTCATATTTCTTCATTCTCTATTCATCCTGGAAGCATGAAGATGTATAACGACCTAAAAGAGTATTTCTGGTGGGATGGTATGAAAAGAGATGTTACTGAATATGTCTCTCGATGATTGGTTTGTATGAAAGTTAAAGCTAAGAGATAGAAGTCTAAGGGGATGATACAACCATTACCCATACCTGAATGAAAATGGGAAAAAATAACTATGGACTTTATCACTAGACTTCCTAAAACATCCAAAGGCAATAATGCTTTCTGGGTCATAGTTGATCGTCTTACGAAGTCAACACACATCATTGCTATTAAAGAAGATTTATCTCTGGATCATCTGACCAAGATATATGTAAAAGAAGTGGAAAGATTTCATGGAGTACCACTTTCAATTATATCTGATCGGGATCTGAGGTTTACCTCAATGTTCTGGCGAAGTCTTCAGCATACTCTTGATATAGAGTTGAGTTTCAGCACTGCTTATCATCCTCAGACAGACTGTCAGTCTGATCAATTAAAACTCCAGAAGACATGTTGAGAGCTTGGTCAATGGATTTCAAAGGTGGTTGGGATATAAAACTACATTTGATGGAATTTTATTATAATAATAGCTTTCACTCCAGTATTCAGATGGCTCCTTATGAAGCTCTCTATTGAAAGAAATGTCTAACTCTAACTTTCTGGGATGAATTTGGGGAATGATCGCTATTAGGACCTAATCTTATTGATTTGATGGTAGAAAAGGTCCGATCTATTCAACAACACATAAGAGTGGCTCAGAGTCAACAAAACATTTATGTCGATAACCGAAGAAAAGACCTAGAGTTTGAAGTGGGTGATAAATTGTTCTTACGAATATATCCTTAGAAGAGAGTAATGAGGTTTGGAAAGAAGGGAAAGATGAGACCTAGGTATATCATTCCTTTAGAAATACTGGATCATTTTGGGAAGGTAGTTTACCAATTGGCACTTCCACGAAATCTCTCTCAAGTTCAGGATGTGTTCCGTGTATCTTTCATGAGAAAGTACAAACCTGATCCTTCACATGTACAAAGCTCAAAAGTTGTACCACTGGAGAAAGATCATTCTTATAAAGAATAGCCGATAGAGATTATGGATCGTAGAAAAAAAGTTCTACAGAACAAGACCACTCGCTTGGTGAATGTTTTATGGAGGAACCACCAATTAGAAGAAGCTACATGGGAGCTTGAGGATATGATGAGGGAGAGGTATCCTCAGCTGTTTGTTATGAAGTGACAAATTTTGAGGGTGAAATTCATTTTAAGGGAGGTTGAATGTAACACCCTGATATTTTGTGAGAATTATATTTTTTATGTCTTATTTTATATGAAACATCAATGGAATCTTTCACTGCACACAACACTAGCTTGGCTTACGTTACATGCAATCACGACCTTCCTCCATTGCGTGTGTATTATGCAATACTGTCTTTCACTAAACAATGATATATTATTATAATATTATAAACTTGCTATTATGAATAATATTAATTGAATTTTAAATTTTTTAACATTATTATTTATCTTACATATTTTCTAGAACATGGTATGAGAACAAAATTAATGTTTCGGGTAAAATAAGTATTTTTCAAAAAATGAAATTTTTCCACCTTTTGATGGTGCACCAACATTAAATCTAGTTTTGGACAAGTTTATAAGATCAATATGACAAAATAAAACTATTCTTTGGAATTAGTATATAAAAATTTTACTTTGGATAAAATTTTCATATTATTCTGATAACATTCATATTTTAATGAATAGTAAAAACATGCTATATTGTAATTAAAAGAAAATTATTTCATCATAATAATTTATATGGTTTAATTATAATATTGAATGGTTTTAAAGTATAAACAGAATATTTTTTTACCATTTAATATAATTTATGTCATTACCATTAATTTTACATTGAATTCATAGGTAAAAACATTTCAATCTTTGGCAATGTTTAACTTTTAAAACCCATTTTCTTAAGAACAGGATTAATTTTAAATTAATTACTGAAACTGCTGTGCTTTGAATTATAAAAAATGGATTCCATATTTTAATTTAGTGGGTCCAAATTAGGTTAATAGGTTACTTTTATTTTTTTTTGATATTATGAATAGTAACTACGGTAATTTTTATTTACTACAGTTAAAGGGAAATCTGGAAATTAAGGGTAAAAATAAGATTATAAAATTACCCTAACACTTGAAAAAATCTTATTAGATGAATAAAAGTCGACCCATATCACCTAAGGGTCTAACTAGATTCATTTCATGGACTTTTGACCATGAAATAATATAATTATTATTAAAACCAAAGAAAGTGACAACATGTCACTATCTTAAATCATATAAGTGTAATAATTTTAATTTAGTGATAAACATCATAAAACATCGGATATAAATAGTACTTAGAAATATAATAAAATTATCTACATCATATTATTTTTATAATATTTATGGATTAAATAATTATCATCAATTATGACACAATAGTTATGTTGAAATTATTTTATTGATTGAAATATCAAATAAAGGATTTTAAAAGTATTAAAATAAATATTATATGAACTATTTAAAGTGCCCCACTAATTTTCATGACAAATATTACATGTTATTAAACTATTAAATCTTTTATTTTGAACATATCTTCTTTGTATATTTTATTTATTCTCAAATAAATGAATAGTGTCAAAATTGAGACTATTGTTATTTAATAAAAATTAGATATTATAAAAACGTTTAAAAATCACAAAAATACTTAAAAATTATAAATTAAAATATATATGGTATAAAATTTATTAAATTATAAAATTATAGACAATTAAAAACATATACGTAATTATTTTTAATGATTTAAAATTTAGAATATTATTACCACAAATAAAATTAATTAAACTATATAAGGATAAATCATGTTGATAATGTTTAAAATAAATTCCCAACATGTATAAATATTATTTTTTGATGCGATTACAACCCTATCTCATCTAATCTTCTGATTTGATTCATATTTGGAGGTTTTTATGTGGAGTTGGAATTTATTATAAAATAATATTTCTTATAATTCCAAAGGTGCCCCTCTCCTCCCTTATAAAAGAGAACCTCCTCCCTCTCCTACTCACACTAGTTTAAGCCTTCAAGCTCATCCAACCTTTCCAAAGTTCTCTTATCCAAAACCCTAGAATCATCCTAGAGGTCCTGGTCTTCTTCAATGACCAATGTTAGTGCCCTAAGAGGAGGTTTCAAAGAGGCGTGTCGAAGAAGAGGTTATATCTGTTACCGATTCATTCAAATATATTCCTTCTTCTACTTATTCTTATTTAGTTGTTTAATTATGAAGTAATAACATCAGTGTCACTAATATACTAATATGTTATTATAAATATGAAACTACCCTATTTCACCTTCTATCCATCATACGGAAAATCAAATCACCGCGTGGGTGTACGTACGGAATACCCTCTCCACACCGTGGAGTAATCTGTTTTCCACCACCACCTTACATGGATGGGTATAATGGTGTAAAAAATAAATATATATGATTATTATAAAATTATATTGATTCTGAAATATTATAAATACACTTCAATACAATTCCACGATCATGGAAATGATATCATCGCTCATGTGTACGTACAGCCTACCGTCTCCACGATGTGATTCGACTCGTTCTATATGATATTTATTAAATAATGATTTTATAAATGAATTTAATGATTAAATATGATATATATTACATTAATACCATTCTATAAATGAGGTATCTATAACCTAAAAATAGTGATAAGAATTTATTCGACAAAACATGCATAGGAATATAAAGCAATGAAAACCCGAATAATAAGTAGCAATGAAATATTACTAATAAAAAGATACAAATATGATCATACATGATATAATAACAATGAATATTATTCTGTAATAAGTTAATGACGTTATTTAAATCATTCTGCAAGAGGTTCTGATACGTACAAAGCATATCAGACCTAAGTTAAGGGAAAATCTCGCAATCTCATTTTTATCCGAGATTGTTTATACTTCATAATTTACTGGGGAATATTTATCATCCACATCCATGTTTCCTCAATATGTAATATTATTTCTATCCTCCTATAATTTATTAAATAAACTATTACCTATTGGTGTACTTTTAGTAAAAATATGAACAAAATCTTTTGTCGTTTGCACTATGAGGTACTTTTTGAATTTTTGGGCAAAATAAAAGAAGACTATTTTTGTAACTTATACGACATGAATGGATTTTTATGATATCATAGAACATTATCTCCATGAATCTTTTTTTAAAGGTTTTCATGTTTATTTTTAATCTACTTTTTTAGTTAACAATTGTATGACATGTTAAGAAAGGAAGAATGTTTTTGAAGTAGAAAGGATATTTTCATCAATAATAGAGTTCAAGTGATTTATCAAAAAAAATCCAACTAAATTAATATAGGGTTCTATTTATATCCATATTTTCACATTTATTTGATTATATTATGATGGATTTATTTTTATGTTGTCCTTTGATGGATTATGTTATGATGACATAATGTTTAAGAATCCCATTTTTATTATATAGGTTATGTTATGATGTATGATTTATGATTTTTTGGCACAAATAAGAATGGTTTCATTGTGAGATGGGTGGGACCTATATCTCTGTCCAATGCATTGGGTAATGATTTATATCTCATTATATAGACATGGCAGGAACAACAAGTTAATCTAGATCAGTGATACAGGACTGGAACGAAGATTGAACTCGGTTCAGTAATGGGCTTTGTCCGCTATGATAGTCTTGGCAATGAGTTTTGACTAATATGAAATGATTTTCTATGATTATGTGTGTATTCCACAAGGTATTATGTTTTAAGTTATGATTATTTGGGATTACATTTCACCACTATGATTTATTCTGTGTTATGATATTATGATCTCTTTTGCAGTTTATGATTTTCAAAATGTTATGTTCTTATGAATAGGATATGATTGATATTTCTTTTGTTTACCCTTACTAAGCATTTGAGATCACCCTTTTGTATGTTTTCTTTTCCCCAGGTCTGGATGAAGGGTATTAAGTAAAATATTCGAAAAGGGTCTCTAGATATGATGAAATAAATGCAAGAAAATGTAGATGATTTATGAACCAATTGTTTATGTTTCCCAAATTATAAAGACACTATACCTATGCAGTCCTTTCAGGGTTTTGTTATATGCTGTAATAATAATGCTTTAATTTTTATTTAATAACAATGTATGTAGAGTATGGGTTTATATATGTTCATTATTCCATGGATATAGAGTAAGATCCAAATTGAAAATTCCACATAACATAATTCAAAATGGTCTACTTCCCAAAATTCTACTATGCTTCACAGAAGACCCACTATTTTATTGGCAATACCTTGCAGCAAATTTTTGAACCTAGTGAAACGACCATCTTCTAATTTCTTGAATGCTAATAATCCTCACTATGAATACAATAAATTCCCTTTGGGTTCTCCATTTTTATTTCCTACACTTTCCATTGGGGTTCGGCCACCATGTGCATGTTGACACATTTAGTGACAGTCGCACTATACCCTGGATTACCATTTTCCATGGGTGGGAATCATCCATCACCACTATGGTGAGGTATGCTCCTTGATTGAAATGAGATGATGGTATGTATGTTCCTCTTTACATGTATTATTCCTTGGAAACTTCCACCTAACATTGGTATCCCTTATACATTTTGACATTGTTTTCGAAACTTGTTCCTGCTGCAACTTCATTATGGATTCTAGTTAATTAAGAAACTTCTTCCATGAAATTCAAAAAGGGTCATGTCAGGGTAGAAAACTTCAGTAAAGAGAGTATAAATGTTGAGGAATCTATGATATTTCTTGATTCTAAAACACTAGAACACCTATATTCTTCATCTTAGGATTTCTTATTAGTGGTGTAAAACACCTGAGGCTTACCATGGAGATTGTGGTGTATATTATTCCTTAGGCAAGACTCGGATGTTTTTCCCATCTTTAAACATTTAACACAGGGTATGTCAAGAGTTTAACTTCTAGCGAAGATGGATTACTAAGGGGTAGTTTCTGAGGTTTTCCTATGACATCCAACATATTACATGAGGTTATCCATGATTTAAACGTCTTTTGGAGATATTTAGGATTGATCTGGACGCAAATAAGTGTGGATCAAGAAGATTCTCCCTTATGAGGGGGCACATGGTAGATTTACTAGATAGATGAATTAGAAATCTCATAAAGTGTGGATCTATGGTGGTGTGTCCCAAAACGTGAAGATGTCAGACCGAAAGGTTGCATACCAAAAAGGGATAATCATATGGATGGATCAGAACTTCCAAAAAGTGCATACCTGGGGTGGTGCATCCTAGAAAGAGTAGATGTCCCACTTTGAAGGCTGATCAGATACCACGAAGGGAAGATTAGGGAGGGTGAAAACCTAAGAGGGGGAACCAATGTTTACGACTGTGGGGGATTGAACCTTAGTGATTATTCTTATGTTACCTGTAGAGAGGCCAAGGATTAAAACACACATATTTCGAATGGGTGATTTGGATATTCTGCACTAAGACTTCCCAGGTACCCTTAAAGTAGAAATCATATGGTTGAATGGTGCTTATGCACTAATATGGCCAAGTAACGATGTCACCTCACCGTGATAAGGGTTATGTGATGGAGCAGGAAGTAGGGGATTATTCATGTTAGCTTCCTATATGAATGGAAAGATCCCACTGGGATGTGGTGTCCCAAGTAAGAATCTCGATTGAAGATAGATGATTTAATGATGTAGGTGATATGAATGGGGTGAAACCAATGCGAAGATGGTGGTTTTGGGCATGAATCTCAGGGAGGCTTTTGGCATAACATGCGAAGGAGGATGGGATCAAAGTCCATGTAGTTATTATATAGGTCATTGAGAAACCATAAGAGTTGGAACATGAAAATGGATGCATGTATGGGACCTGAAAGAATTGTGACCATGGTTTGAGGCATGATCATCTAGAAACACATGGGTTCAAGGGAGAGACTAGGTCCAGACATGGATAATGGGCTTGACCATGTAATGGCATAAACTTTTATGAATAAAATTATCTTTGTTTTAATCTCTTAGGGATATAGAAAATAGACGAACTCTTTTTATTAATATTGTTGGGTTTAAATGACCATTTAATAACATTTTCATTGATAATATATCCATTTTACAATGATTACACAAAAGGTTTTAGAAAATAAATTAGACATAGAAAAAGGAGAGGATGACCCCTCTAGTAGACTCAGACCATATGAAGATCATTTGTCGCTACTTATAGATGTGGAAGAATCACTGGGCTTCACTCTTGCCAAATCCCAATTAGAGATTCAAAAAATTATTCTTGAACAGATTCTCCTACCAGATAATTTTATGTAAATAGATATTACCAGTCATGCAATGTTATCTGAGCACCCCCAAGAGTCTTTCACCATCACACACCTTACCATTAGTTCTTATGAGGGTGTTATAAGGGGTTATGTAATAAGTTATTAGTTAATTATTGTGTAATCACATTTTATAATTAAAATACTTATTCCATCACATCTTTATGAGAATAGTTTTTCTAAAAAATATAATGAATTAGATAAATTGGTTTTTTTGGGTAAATTTGTACAGTTTTAAAATATATAAAATATTATAAACTGATTTTTTATTAAAACTGTTCTTATAATAGTGTTATAAAAACACTCCTATTAATTATATGTGTTGATTATATTTATTCCTTGTTATTTTTACTCTTTACGTGATTAATTATTCACCTTGATAATAATTATATTTTTATACGATAAATTGAAATTGAATTTTGAATTAAAGAATTTATTTTGATGAATTGATGAGTTTTTTGAATGAATACTATTTTAATAAAATAATATAATTGTATAATTTTTATAAAATATAAATAGTCATATTAATTTTATAAAGTCAAATATATATTTTATTAATATTCTGAAACTATTTTTGTCAAAACCCATCAATTTTCAATAAATGATAGTTTTATTAAGTGAAAATTCACATATTTAGAAAATTATTTAAATAAAATAAAATTTAATTTTTAAAATCAAGACATAAAATCTATAAAATTGTGATTTTTTCTTAATTTTCTGAGATAATCGTATTTTTGGGAAAAAATTAAATACCATATAAATAGAAAATGTGTTTTATGACATTATAATGACCCAATAGTGAGTTTATAAAATAATATAAAAGGGTTATTTTTCTAATATATGTTTTATGTTTAAAATAATTTTATTTTAGATTTGTTTTATTAATTTCATAATAGTTTAGTGAACTATCAAAGACTTATAAAATATTATAACAATTTAAAATGATTTCCTTAAGAGTGTGACTCACATCAACATAATCAGGCCTAATATTTTAAAATGTTTGGACCATGGACTTATAAAATATTTTATACCAATTAAATTTTGTTGAAACCATGGGAAATGACCAAGGGATGTTTTTTGGTTTTGAATATTTTAATATGTAGTGCCCAAAAACTAAATAATAATGAATTCCCAATCCTTTCTTATATAAACCCACCAAATCTCCCATTCATATACTATCAAACCATTTGGAGCATGAATAACTTCTTCCCAATACACCTTAGAGTCCTCCCAAGGTGCCCTAAGCTTCCAATAAGCCACTCCCAAACTTTTGTGATCACATATCCAAGTAAGGGATCTTCCACCCTCCTCTTTTATCAAGCATAATTTTCATGTTATGTATTTTGATCTCTTTTATTAATATTATGTGATATGTTATTTAATATACTTCATAAATACCATTTTATGTATAAATTTTGATATCCCCTTTCAATCTCCTTTATTACTCTTATGAACCCTTATGTGCACCCATTACCATGTCGAATTTTCATCTTGGATCCTTACTATCCTTCTGTTCTCAATTTAATCAAAGTTTCCTAAAATTTTTATACCCTTTTATTTTAAATTAAAAATGTTAGGGTATGATTTAAAACCTCCCCCATAAATCTGTATTTATTTTATAATGATGAAACACCCCTTTATATCTCATTTGTTCCTTCAATGTACACCTATTACTATGCCAAAATTCCATAAGGGATTTATCTCTTCTTATTTCCATTCCAAAAAATTTCTATATAGGGTATCTAAATTCTTTTTCATATGTTGGGATATTATGTCCCATAATCCCCTTAATATCTATGTAATGCAAAAATAATGAGATAACACTTTCTTTGTCATCAACCCAGTTTATGAATTTCTCTATGATGTAGTTATGCTATTAAAACTTCACCGTGATTTTCCAAGCCAAAATCATCATCTAATTAATACCATACCCATTTATCTATCAATGGTATGCAAAATTATAAAAAATACTTATTGAATGAATGTTACATATATATATTCTTTATTCTTTTATTGTGGAATAAATGATGATGTTGAATGAATCCATGTAATGTTATTTGTGTGGAACAATTAAGCATGATATTAACATGTTCATGAAGAAGGTGCCCATATAGTGCTCCAATGCATTGAGAAAGGTTTAGTATCATGATACACCAAGTGATGTTAGGTTTACTTAGCCTAATTCATGGTCGTTTAGTTTTTAAAAATTATAATTCATGGGAAATGATGTTTTACTCATTTTAGTCCATGTTCAATGAGCCTTGGCTCATGGTATTATCATGTTGTATGTTGTTGCCACATTTCAATGTTTTGATAATCATTATATATCATGGAATTATGTTTATTTTTTTCTTTTGATCTTTTGATATGTCTATTTCCTTGCATGTATTGTATTGTTCATGTTATTCCGTGTTTACTACTGTACTGGGCATTATAGCTCAGCATTTTCTTATTTATGTCCTCAGGTTATCCCATGCAATGCTAATTATGATGGAATTTTGTGGTCAAGTAAAAGAATTTTACAATAAAGATGTTGTATTATTTGTATTAATTTGTCATGTAATTTTCCTAATCCCCAAAGACACTAGAACTGTCTATCGTCTAGGTTGTATTATGTGAAATTTTATGTAATAAAGAATTTGTAAATGTGTAATAAATACCAGGGTTGTTATGTTTGGTATCATAGGATATGTTTAGTTATTTTTGGGATTAAGATTAGAAAACCCTAGTGAAAGCCTTAGGTATAAGACTACGTATAAGGAAAAGAACTCTAAATTTTTTTGGGTGTAGAGTAAGTGTTTTATTATGAAAAAAAATCCCATTCTAGATAGGAAAAAGGAGAGTTGAATCTGGAACATATGTATCTAGGGGTAAAACCCAAAACACCTCTTTGATATAAACATGAACGGGAAATGGAGAATAACAATGGGACATGATGCATTTCGGGTTTGACACTCTCGAGGGATATTCTTTGGAAAATTTATATGTTTAGTAAAGACCAATATTAATAGAGAAGAAATCCAATAATAATATATGTTAGCAAATAGATCATGGATAACGTATATTGAAGCCTATAAATTTACATGTTAAGGAGATAAATTTAATTTATAAGGTATCCCTTTAATGACATCAGATTCCCATTTAAGTGTAAAAATGTTTAGTATACACATTCATAATTTTCTTGTTATTATATCCAATGGTTGGTAATATAAGGAATTTGGAAAACAACCGATGTGAAGGGAAACATGATGAATGTTGTAAATATATTCCTAATAAAATGGGAGATAAAGAATGACATATCATTATTATTACAAACCAGATCTCAAAAATCCCAATATAAAACATGAACTTTTTTGAATGCCCAAGGAAATAAAGGAAGAGAATGCAGACCTTTCACAAAACTTCATCTACCAAAGTAAATTAGGGAAAGAAGTCCCAATTTCCCTTGGGAACCATGTCTTGAAAGTGACACCAAGGAAAATTTCACAAAGGGACTAGGAAATGTTTTATGTTTGGAAATAAAGGGAACAATATTTTCAATTCTTGTGCCAAAATGGATAACATGATGAATGGAACAAAGTTATATCTAAGGAATCAAATACAATTCCATGATATGATTTTGGAGAAGTAAGGAAATACCCAAGACAATGCTATATTGCAAGGGTTAAGAAGCATGATTAGAATAAAAACTGACTTCTATTGAGGAATCATTGAATGTATTATTCTAATATGGGTAATTGTCATTAAATTACATGTAACCACTACCTCAAAGTTGTGTTTTTCATAATTTATTTCATTTCATTTACAATTAGTATATCTTTTATGTTTTCTAAGAACATTGAGTCCCCACCAGAAATAGTATCATTTCATTAGCTAAAACTTCTATAAGTGGTGTATCATGTAACACCCCAAGCTTCTACGGTACGTTTCCCTTCGAATAATGCGATAGCGTGTGTTGTATGCAACCTCGAGTTCTAACACACACCACAACTAATTAAACTAGCCGTTGTGAATAGTTATACCTAATTTTTGAAATCATATATATTTTATATTTCAAAATGGACTTCATTTTTGGATTCAGAATATCGAAATTATCCTAGGGTGAAATTTTGGTACTTTTCGGATAACTTTCATATTTTGATGAATAGTGAAAATTACTAAATTTTAATTAAAAACAACTTTTTTAATCAAAATAATTAATAGTGATAAATTGTGAATTTGAGTGGTTTTAAAGTATATTTAGAATATACTTTTACCATTTAATATAATCTTGGTCATTGAACATAATTTTACAATTAAACCGAACATAAACAAGTGTCAATCTTTTGATAGTTATTATCTCTTAAAAACACGCTTTTTGTTTTGACAGCGGGAATTAATTTTAAATTAATTTCTGCCACTTCTGTGTTTTGAATTTAGGAAAATGGATTCCATATTTGGAATCAGGATGTTCAAATTGTGTAAATAGGTAACTTTTATTTTTAGACATTTTGAATAATTACTGCGGTAAATATTTTATTTACCATGGTTAAGGGTAAATCCGGTAAATAAGGGTTAAAAAAATAATATTATAATAATACTAAATTACCCTAAAAACGTGTCTTAACCCTATTGGTTGATAGATGGTCGACCATGGGCATCTTTGTGTCTATTTTGGGACCCCATGGATCCACTTGTAAGTGATAATGACACTTTATTTTAATTTAGTTAAAATGAATACAAAAATGACACAAGCATATATCTTTTAGAACAACAATTTTTACATAGGGTTATATATGTTGGAATTCATATTATAAATATTCATTAAAAAGCTAAAAAGCTTTCCTACATAATGATATTTTATTTATAATTTTTAGACATTAAATAATTTATTTTATTTATGACACAAAGATGATGCAGTAATTACTATAATAGTGAAAAATTAAACTAATTGATATTATAAATACCCAAAAAAATATAATATGAAACTTTTAATGAATTAAACTAATTTTCTAGGATAATATGATATATTAGGATTGATGTAATTGACTTTGTTCGAAGTAATCAATCTGTTATGAGTTTCAAAAAAATCAACTATTGAATAGTGTCAAAATTGACATAAAAGAGTTTTTAAAACAAATATTATATTATTAATTGATATTAAATTCCTAAAAATCTAAGGTTCGGCCAAGAGACTTATATTATGATAGGTTAATCATTAATGGACCACTTGGGGGTCGCTTGGATGTATATAGTAAGTTTATTAACCATATTATATAAAAATACAAAGAGACATTGTAAAAGTGAAACTAATTAACTTAGAGTTAATACTTAAAGATAAGGTTAATATAAGTACCCAAACCTGTCTAAATTCTATTGGTTGAGTGGTTTTCGACCTATCCCCACCTTAACCTTTGAATAATCAACTTTGGAGCCATTAGAAACCGAATATGAATTTATTATAAATTAATATTTCTAGCTTTTCCAAAGGTGCCCCTCACCCCTCTTATAAAAGGGCACTCCTCCTTCTCATTTCTTCACACCTTCAAAGCCTTTTGGTTCGGCCAAACTCTGCCCAACTACTCTCCCAACATCCCTCACTACAACCTAGAGGCCTTAGTTTGATCAGAAAGCCAACCTAAGGAGCCCTTTTGATCAAATCAAAAGGAAGAACCCGAAGAAGAGGTAATGATTTCACCACCCTTTTCTAAGTTCATTTCTTCTTCCACTTCTTCTTCCTTTGTTCTTACCATTCTAAAATAATAACTCCAGTATCTCACATATACTGTGATGTTATTATAAGTATGGTACAACCATATTCAGTATTCTATCCACCCTTTGAATAACATGTCACCATACGTGCGTACGTACGGCTTACCGTCTCCACGTCGTGGTGTAATTGTTATTCAATATAATATTATTTGTATGGGTATAATAATGATGTGTAACTCATGTAAATAATAAATATAACATGTTAATTATTCTGTATATATGATATACCATTCATTTATATATTATTTTAATATCAAAAGAATGATATTGTCGCTCGTGCGTACGTACGGACTACCGTCTCCACGAACGCGATGAGATTCATTCTCCATCGTATCCATTCAAGTATAATTATCATTTTATGATTTAAAAATGATGTTTAAGGACTTGATATCATTCTGGATATGAATAAGATACAACAAACATGGCTTATGTAACAAAACATATAAAAGAAAATGAGTAAGTTAACACCCGAAACGATGATAATTCTAAGATATTATTAATAAATCAATGTTAAAAGATCATATATGATATCATATTAATATATATGATTCTTGTATAATTTAATAACAATTATTTCACCATTATACAGGAGGTTAACCTACCCCAACCAAGGAAAAGTACAAGGTAAGGGTTATTTCACAATCTCTTCATTATCCGAAGTTGTTTATACGTAATAATCTACTGGGATCTCTTTATCATCCACATCCATGTTTCTTAAAAATGCATTTAAAAACATTTTTACTATTTACTAGAATATGAGTTAAAGTCATTTATACCCTTTTTGACTTTTATAAGTGGTTTATAAAGGAATCTTTTGGTTGTTTTCAAAACAAGGTCCTATTTAACCTTTTCGACAGAATTGAGGTAAGAATGTTTTTTTTAACTTATACGGCGGGTGCGGTTATTTTACGCCGTTATAAAATCTTCAAAGATTCCATTACAAGATTATAAAAATATTTTCAAATTAAATGTTTTATTTTATAATTATGTGACTTTTAAATGATTTCAAAAAAAGATATATTTCTTTCAAAAATATGAAAATCCAGTGAAAATGTATACGTATTTAACGCAAGCTTAAAAATGTTTTCAGAAAACCTGACTCTCGAGTGTGGTAGATAGGAAGGGATTGGGAGTGGACCCATCATGGCCTATAACTAGTCGAGCAGTCTCAGAATTAGTTATTTTGTTTTCATAAGCTTGCATAATGATTTCAGAAAAACACTGGAGTATATTTTACCAATTTTAAACGTAAGTATCTTTTAAAAAAATTGCATCGGTAGGTCTCATGAGACAAACTAGTGTCTTGGCACAAGGCCTTGACAAAATCTTATTTGTAGTCTTGGCACAAGGCCTTGGCTATGTGGTTATGATAGTCTGGCATTATGCATTCCAACATTATGAAAGTGGTTATTAATTTTTGCATGTGATTATTCGATTAGTAGAATATCCATGTGAATTAGTAAATGGCATTATTTCATTTTATTTATGCCATACCATGTTGAAAGTTCATATTTAAAAGGCTTTTGTTTTAGTTATACACTGCCTTAAATGTTTATTCTTATTTATGAAAGTTTCCGCTATATTGTTATCCTTACTGGGCATTTGAGCTCACCCCTTTTCAATGTTTTATTTTTCCCAGGAAGTGAAGAAGTAGGTTATGAATGACCTGCAGGGATATTATGTGGGGATATGAGTGTGGATTATGGAGACATTATGTTATTGTAGTAGTTTTTCATTTTATGATGTAATGTAAAACTTATGAATATATCTAGTGTTTCCAAGGCTACTAAACCAATCGGTCTTTCGAGATTTGATCTTTCTTGTGATCATGCCAATGTTATGTAATTAATGCACCGACTCTGGGTAGCTGGGGTCGGGGCGTTACAGTTAGTATCAGAGGAAGTTTAGTACAAACCTTGGAACCTAGATTTAGGTAAACTCTGATTAGAGCACGTAGACCTAAGATGAACTTTGAGGATTAGTATAGAAGAACTTCCTAGAATTTTGGTATTGTAGAGACTTTGTGAGTTTTCCGAGCAATACATCCCTGTCTGGATACGAGCAGGTAGAGGTGGCTCTGGCACAGATGTACCTAGGGGTAAAACCCGAAAACACCGCTTTGAGCTAGACTCGAACGGGAACTGGTGCACGACAACGGGCCTTGCTGCACTCTTGGTTACGACACTCCCGGGGGATATGCTTAGGATAACTCTCACTTTCTTTACAAATCATTATGAAGGGTTTATGAGTATATACTTCCTCAAAGAAAACATATTTATGATTATGGATTATATCCATAGATAGTTCAATTTATGTTTAGTGTTTTATAGGTATGGGATTATGTATTTTGATGCATAAACTGATCTAGTTTATGCCATTTTTTTTAGAAATGGCGTCTAGTGGAAGAAATGGAAACCGTATCAATGCACGCACTCCATGTAGGGATTGCCCTCCTGCTCAAGATAATTATAGTGGGGCTGGTGATGCAACTGGTGCTGATCAGCTAATCACCGTACTGGGACAACTTACTCAGGTTATGAATAATAACCTTACCCGTATGGAGCACCCTGATCCGCAGCGTGGAGGATCAATGTTAGATCAATTAATGAGACAACAACCACTAACGTTCAATGGGAGTACAAATCCCTTAGTAGCTGAGCAATGGATATTTTCCCTAGAGAAAATATTTCAGGCTTTGGGGAGTAGTGAAAGGGAAAAAGTTACCATGGCAGTTTACCGCCTCACTGGAGATGCTGATCAATGGTGGTAATTGATTCAAAACATGAAGGAAGATGATGAAGTATCAAACATGGAATGGAGGGAGTTCAAAGATCTGTTTTTAGAAAAATACTTTCCTCGCGACCATCGAGCAGATATGGAAAGACAATTTCTGAGTCTGAGACAAAAGGAGGATGAGAATGTCACAAAGTATGAGGCTAACTTTACAAGGTTAGCGAGGTACTCTGGTGATTATATTCACAACCCAAGAAGTAAGATTGATCGTTTCTTTGATGGGTTAAAACCATTTCTCCGTCGAGCATTAGTCTCACAATCCTTTTCATCATACGAAGACATTGTCTCATGTGCTATCAAGACCGAAAAGGAATTCTCTAAGTCTTATGACTTCAAAGCAAAACAAGAGAAGAAGAGACCTGCTGATCAATCTGGGAATGGAAATAAGGGGAATAAGGGAAAGGTTGAATATCCATCTTGTGGTAAGTGCGGGAAGAAACATCCTGCTACTTGCTTGAAGGGAATGGGAGTCTGTTACAAGTGTGGTGAAAAAGGCCACCAAGCTCATGATTGCAAGGGGAAGAAGGAAGCTACCAACGTTCAGTGCTACAATTGCAGGGAGATGGGGCATTATGCAAATGCATGTCCTAAGCGTCATGAGAACTTACCTCAAAAAAGGCCAAGGGATCAAGGCCAGGCTTATGCTATCACTACTGCTGAGGTAGAAGCTCCGAAAGACGTGGTGGCAGGTAATTTAATGGTTTCCTCAAGTTTAGCAAATGCATTATTTGATTCTGGATCATCGCATTGTTTCATATCTTCCCAGTTTGCTAAGAAAATTAGATATTTCCAATTTGATTTAATAAGGGAGTTGTCAGTTAAAACTCCTAAGGGAAGTATCGTTGCAACAAAGTTTTGTGAATCAGTCCCCATTAGAGCACATAAATTTTCTTTATCTGCTGATTTCATCGTCATACCTATGATTGAGTTTGATATAATCCTCGGTATGGACTGGCATTCGGACTATGATGCAAAGATTTATTGTAAGAAGAAAGAGGTTACGATTCTTGATGATAATGATAAGGAACACCTTATTTTTAGAGCAGAATCGTCACCACCTAATTCTTATTTAGATCCACCCCCTGTAGCTCAACTTAATTCAATTATCGGGGAGGAAGAGAATGAAATAACTGTCGGTGAGGAAAGGAATGTTCAAATAGAGGATGTACCTATTGTGAAAGAATTTGTAGATGTATTTCCGGAAGATTTACCTGGACATCCTCCAAAACGAGAAGTTGAGTTTTCTATTGATTTGATTCCTGGATCAAGGCCTATATCGAAGACCCCTTATAGAATGGCCACTGTAGAGTTAGTCGAACAAAAGAAACAACTAGAGGAATTGAGTAATAAGGGATTTATTCGCCCTAGTGTTTCTCCATGGGGAGCCCCTGTTCTTTTTGTTAAAAAGAAAGATGGATCTATGAGGTTATGTATCGACTACAGGGAGATCAATGCTATAACAATAAAGAACAAGTATCCCCTACCTCGTATCGATGATTTATTTGACCAACTGCATGGAGATCAATACTTTTCAAAGATTGACCTTCGATCTGGATACCATCAGTTGTGTGTGAAGAAGGAAGACATTCCGAAAACAGCATTTCGAACTAGGTATGGGCATTACGAGTTTACTGTAATGCCGTTTGGATTGACTAATGCACCATCTGTATTCATGGATCTGATGAATAGAGTTTTCAAGGAGTATCTCGATGAATTTGTGGTAGTATTTATTGATGATATATTGGTATACTCCAAAACCTATGAAGATCATGAAAATCACTTGCGCATTATCTTGAAGACTCTGAGGAGGCATGAATTATATGGAAAGTTTAGCAAGTGTGAATTCTGGCTTCAGGAGATTTCTTTTCTTGGCCATATTGTCTCTAAAGATGGAATCTCTGTTGATCCTTCTAAGACCAAGGCAATCCAAGAATGGCCAGCACCTACGAGTATAACTGAGGTACGTAGTTTTATTGGTTTAGCAGGTTATTATCGACGTTTCGTCCAGAATTTTGCCCGATTGGCTAACCCATTAACGAAGCTCACACGTAAAGGGGTTAAATTTGTTTGGACAAAAGAGTGTGAAGAATGTTTCGAAGAACTGAAGAGAAGATTAGTCAATGCTCCTATATTGACTCTACCATCGGGGAATGATGGGTTCGTTATTTATAGTGATGCATCAAAGAAAGGACTTGGCTGTGTCCTTATGCAGAATGATAGAGTTATTGCCTATGCATCACGACAGTTGAAAATTCACGAACAAAACTATCCTACTCATGATCTCGAGTTAGCAGCAGTGATCTTTGCTTTGAAAATATGGAGGCACTACCTCTATGGTGAAAAATGTGAGATTTATACTGATCACAAGAGTTTGAAGTATATTTTCTCACAAAAAGAACTCAACATGAGGCAAAGGAGATGGCTTGAATTACTCAAGGATTATGATTGTACGATACACTACCACCCAGGGAAGGCAAACAAGGTGGCAAATGCTTTGAGTAGAAAAGACCATGGAGTTTTGAACAATATGAGAATTGAAAGGGATCCAATTTTCATGGAGCTAGTGAAGATGGACATGGGAATAACCAGGGAAGGTGAAACATCAATGCTTTTTCAAATGGTTGCCAAACCATCTTTACTAGAAAGGATTAAGAGTTCTCAGACCGATGATGAAGAATTCCAAAAGAAGATTAAAGCTGTGAATGATGGGAGATTGAGAGACTTTGTGTATGAAGATGGAATTTTGAAATTCGGGAAGAGACTTTGTGTTCCCAATATACCTGATCTAAAAAGGGAATTGCTGGATGATGCTCATAGTTCCAATTTCTCTATACACCCTGGGAGCACCAAAATGTATAGAGATTTGAAGGAACATTTTTGGTGGGACAACATGAAGAGGGAGATTGATGATTTTGTGTCAAGATGTATGGTTTGTCAACAAGTGAAAGCTGGAAGGCAACATCCTGGAGGAGTCATGCAACCTCTTCCCATACCGGAGTGGAAATGGGACAATATTACGATGGACTTTGTCATGGGGCTACCAAAGACTCCTAGAAGGAACGATGCAATATGGGTTATTGTTGATCGTCTTACCAAGTCAGCACATTTTCTTGCTATAAGAGAAGATCTACCCCTGGAACGTCTAGCAAGACTATATATTAACGAAGTTGTGAGACTTCATGGAGTACCCTTATCAATTGTTTCTGATCGTGATCCCCGTTTTACTTCAAGATTTTGGAGAAGTCTTCAGAAATCCCTGGATACTGAACTTCATTTGAGCACTGCTTACCACCCTCAGACAGATGGACAATCAGAACGAACTATTCAGACCTTAGAAGACATGTTGAGATCTTGCTCACTTGATTTTCAGGGTATGTGGAATCAATATTTACCTCTGGTAGAATTTTCCTATAACAATAGCTTCCATTCGAGTATTCAGATGGCACCATATGAAGCGTTATACGGAAAGAGATGTCGTACACCAACCTGTTGGGATGACGTTGGTGAAAGAAAACATGTAGGCCCAGAACTGGCGGAGGAAACGGTGGAAAAGGTGAAGGTAATCCAAAATCACATCAAAGCAGCTCAAAGTAGGCAGAAGAGCTATGCCGATAATCGAAGGAAGGATTTGGAATTTCAAGTCGGTGATCATGTTTTCCTAAAGGTATCTCCGTGGAAGGGAGTCATACGTTTTGGTAAGAAAGGTAAATTGAGTCCCAGGTACATCGGACCTTTCGAAATTCTAGAACGAATTGGGGCTGTAGCTTACCGATTAGCAATGCCGCCAAGTCTCTCCAAAGTTCACGATGTGTTCCACGTATCTCTGTTGAGAAAATACATGCCTGACCCAACGCATGTACTCACCTATGAGGAATTAGAACTGGAACCCGATCTGTCTTATTGCGAAGAGCCCGTCAGGATTCTTGATACAAGAGAACAAGTACTGAGAAACCGGACGACGCGTCTGGTAAAAGTTTTGTGGAGAAACCATAAGATGGAAGAGGCAACGTGGGAACCCGAGGAACTTATGATGAAGAACCACCCGAGTCTTTTTATGCAGTAATACCCTAGAAATTGCGAGGACGCAATTATTTGAAGGAGGGGAGAATGTAACACCCCAAGCTTCTACGGTACGTTTCCCTTCGAATAATGCGATAGCGTGTGTTGTACGCAACCTTGAGTTCTAACACACACCACAACTAATTAAACTAGCTGTTGTGAATAGTTATACCTAATTTTTGAAATCATATATATTTTATATTTCAAAATGGACTTCATTTTTGGATTCGGAATATCGAAATTATCCTAGGGTGAAATTTTGGTACTTTTCGGATAACTTTCATATTTTGATGAATAGTGAAAATTACTAAATTTTAATTAAAAACAACTTTTTTAATCAAAATAATTAATAGTGATAAATTGTGAATTTGAGTGGTTTTAAAGTATATTTAGAATATATTTTTACCATTTAATATAATCTTGGTCATTGGACATAATTTTACAATTAAACCGAACATAAACAAGTGTCAATCTTTTGATAGTTATTATCTCTTAAAAACACGCTTTTTGTTTTGACAGCGGGAATTAATTTTAAATTAATTTCTGCCACTTCTGTGTTTTGAATTTAGGAAAATGGATTCCATATTTGGAATCAGGATGTTCAAATTGTGTAAATAGGTAACTTTTATTTTTAGACATTTTGAATAATTACTGCGGTAAATATTTTATTTACCATGGTTAAGGGTAAATCCGGTAAATAAGGGTTAAAAAAATAATATTATAATAATACTAAATTACCCTAAAAACGTGTATTAACCCTATTGGTTGATAGATGGTCGACCATGGGAATCTTTGTGTCTATTTTGGGACCCCATGGATCCACTTGTAAGTGATAATGACACTTTATTTTAATTTAGTTAAAATGAATACAAAAATGACACAAGCATATATCTTTTAGAACAACAATTTTTACATAGGGTTATATATGTTGGATTTTAGATTATAAATATTCATTAGAAAGATAAAAAGATTTCCTAAATAATTATATTTTATTTATAATTTTTAGACATTAAATAATTTATTTTATTTATGACACAAAGATGATGCACTAATTACTATAATAGTGAAAAATTAAACTAATTGATATTATAAATACCCAAAAAAATATATTATGAAACTTTTAATGAATTAAACTAATTTTCTAGGATAATATGATATATTAGAATTGATTTAATGGACTTTGTGCGAAGTAATCAATCTGTTATGAGTTTCAAAAAAATCAACTATTGAATAGTGTCAATATTGACATAAAAGAGTTTTTAAAACAAATATTATATTATTAATTGATATTAAATTCCTAAAAATCTAAGGTTCGGCCAAGAGACTTATATTATGATTGTTTAATCATTAATGGACCACTTGGGGGTCGCTTGGATGTATATAGTAAGTTTATTAACCATATTATATAAAAATACAAAGAGACATTGTAAAAGTGAAACTAATTAACTTAGAGTTAATACTTAAAGATAAGGTTAATATAAGTACCCAAACCTTTCTAAATTCTATTGGTTGAGTGGTTTTCGACCTATACCCACCTTAACCTTTGAATAATCAACTTTGGAGCCATTAGAAACCGAATATGAATTTATTATAAATTAATATTTCTAGCTTTTCCAAAGGTGCCCCTCACCCCTCTTATAAAAGGGCACTCCTCCTTCTCATTTCTTCACACCTTCAAAGCCTTTTGGTTCGGCCAAACTCTGCCCAAATACTCTCCCAACATCCCTCACTACAACCTATAGGCCTTAGTTTGATCAGAAAGCCAACCTAAGGAGCCCTTTTGATCAAATCAAAAGGAAGAACCCGAAGAAGAGGTAATGATTTCACCACCCTTTTCTAAGTTCATTTCTTCTTCCACTTCTTCTTCCTTTGTTCTTACCATTCTAAAATAATAACTCCAGTATCTCACATATACTGTGATGTTATTATAAGTATGGTACAACCATATTCAGTATTCTATCCACCCTTTGAATAACATGTCACCATACGTGCGTACGTACGGCTTACCGTATCCACGTCGTGGTGTAATTGTTATTCAATATAATATTATTTGGATGGGTATAATAATGATGTGTAACTCATGTAAATAATAAATATAACATGTTAATTATTCTGTATATATGATATACCATTCATTTATATATTATTTTAATATCAAAATAATGATATTGTCGCTCGTGCGTACGTACGGACTACCGTCTCCACGAACGCGATGAGATTCATTCTCCATCGTATCCATTCAAGTATAATTATCATTTTATGATTTAAAAATGATGTTTAAGGACTTGATATCATTCTGGATATGAATAAGATTCAACAAACATGTCTTATGTAACAAAACATATAAAATAAAATGAGTAAGTTAACACCCGAAACGATGATAATTCTAAGATATTATTAATAAATCAATGTTAAAAGATCATATATGATATCATATTAATATATATGATTCTTGTATAATTTAATAACAATTATTTCACCATTATACAGGAGGTTAACCTACCCCAACCAAGGAAAAGTACAAGGTAAGGGTTATTTCACAATCTCTTCATTATCCGAGGTTGTTTATACGTAATAATCTACTGGGATCTCTTTATCATCCACATCCATGTTTCTTAAAAATGCATTTCAAAACATTTTTACTATTTACTAGAATATGAGTTAAAGTCATTTATACCCTTTTTGACTTTTATAAGTGGTTTATAAAGGAATCTTTTGGTTGTTTTGAAAACAAGGTCCTTTTTAACCTTTTCGACAGAATTGAGGTAAGAATGTTTTTTTAACTTATACGGCGGGTGCGGTTATTTTACGCCGTTATAAAATCTTCAAAGATTCCTTTACAAGATTATAAGAATATTTTCAAATTAAATGTTTTATTTTATAATTATGTGACTTTTAAATGATTTCAAAAAAAGATATATTTCTCTCAAAAATATGAAAATCCAGTGAAAATGTATACGTATTTAACGCAAGCTTAAAAATGTTTTCAGAAAACCTGACTCTCGAGTGTGGTAGATAGGAAGGGATTGGGAGTGGACCCATCATGGCCTATAACTAGTCGAGCAGTCTCAGAATTAGTTATTTTGTTTTCATAAGCTTGCATAATGATTTCAGAAAAACACTGGAGTATATTTTACCAATTTTAAACGTAAGTATCTTTTAAAAAAATTGCATCGGTAGGTCTCATGAGACAAACTAGTGTCTTGGCACAAGGCCTTGACAAAATCTTATTTGTAGTCTTGGCACAAGGCCTTGGCTATGTGGTTATGATAGTCTGGCATTATGCATTCCAACATTATGAAAGTGGTTATTAATTTTTGCATGTGATTATTCGATTAGTAGAATATCCATGTGAATAAGTAAATGGCATTATTTCATTTTATTTATGCCATACCATGTTGAAAGTTCATATTTAAAAGGCTTTTGTTTTAGTTATACACTGCCTTAAATGTTTATTCTTATTTATGAAAGTTTCCGCTATATTGTTATCCTTACTGGGCATTTGAGCTCACCCCTTTTCAATGTTTTATTTTTCCCAGGAAGTGAAGAAGTAGGTTATGAATGACCTGTAGGGATATTATGTGGGGATATGAGTGTGGATTATGGAGACATTATGTTATTGTAGTAGTTTTTCATTTTATGATGTAATGTAAAACTTATGAATATATCTACTGTTTCCAAGGCTACTAAACCAATCGGTCTTTCGAGATTTGATCTTTCTTGTGATCATGCCAATGTTATGTAATTAATGCACCGACTCTGGGTAGCTGGGGTCGGGGCGTTACATATCACATGTTAATGGTTGTGGGAATGTTATTCTTTAAAATATTATAATTCTCCCATTGATGAAATTTGAAGAAAAATAAAAAATTAATGTCTTATGTCTTGAGGAATTTGAAAGTTCTTGAGAAGAAGTATCCAACATATGATCTGGAGATGGTCGTAGAAATATTCACATTGAAAATAAGGAAACGTTACCACATTGGGGAAAAGTGTGAAATATATATGGATCATAAAATCCTCGAGTATATATTAAAACAAAAAGTGTTTAATATATACCAATGAAGATGGTTACATCTGATCAAAGACTACGAATTCTCAATCCATTACCACCCAAGGAAAGCGAATATGGAAGAGGATGATCTAAGTAGATATAACCCATTGATTCTATCATTAATGAGAATTTAAATGGATACAATCTTATTATATTTGATGAATATGGACATGGGAATCATAAAGAATAGAACAATATCAATCCGTCCACATATTTTTACTCAACCATCCCTTTTGGAAATATTATTGTATGCTCAAAAGGATGATGTGGGAATTAAAAAAAAAGTGGAAACTATCATAAAAGGTAAATCCATAGAGTTTAATGTTAATGAAGAATTAATTTTGATATTTGGATCAAGACATTGTGTTCCATCAAATACAGGGTTAAAGAAAAAAACTTTTGGTTGATGCACATAGTTTGAATTTCTCAATTCACCTAGGAAACAGAAAGATGTTTCAGGATATCTAAGAGAATTATTGGTGGGATAACATGAAGATAATTATATACCAATATACATCAAAGTTTTTAGTATTTAAGAATGTAATGTTTGAGAGGCAAGAGTCTAAGGAGACGTTGAATCCTTTACCCATACATACCTGGAAATGGGAGAACATCACCATGGACTTTGTCACCAGATATTAGTAGACATCCAAAAGAAAAAATGCAATCTAAGTTTTTTGGATCATCTAACAAAGACTAGAAACATTATTGGGATTCAAGAGTATTTCTCATTTGATCAACTATAATGAATATACCTCAGATAAGTAGTAAGGTTTTTGGTTTTACCACTATAGATTGTATCTAATAATGATCCAAGGTTCACCTATATGATTTGGAAGAGTCTGTCTCATGCTCTAAATATTGGGATAAACATCAATAAAACTTCTCATCCTCAATGTTATGGCCAATATGAGAGAACAATATAATCACTTGAGAACATGTTTAGATCATTCTCAATGGACATCAAACTATAATGATATCAATATATTTATATGGTTGAGTTCTCTTACAACAACAGTTTCCACTCAAAATTCCAAAAGGTGCCTTATGAATCCATTTATGGGAAGTGGTTTAGAACACTGGATTGCTGGGATGACGTTGGGGAGATATAATTCATAGATCCAAAAAATGTTTGATGAAATGGTGGAGAATGTTAAGACCATCCAACATCCCATTAATGCTAGTTAGAGTCGGCAAAATATTTATGTTGACAATCATCGATGAGACCTCGAGATCGATGATAGAGACTTTTTCTTCCTCCATATATCACCATGGAAGATAGTTATGAGATTTGGGAATAAGGTAAATCTTTTTCCAATGCCCATCATTCCTATTGAGATATTTGATCACATTTGAGCAGTGTCCGACCGACTAACACTCCCATCGAACCTATCAAAAGAACATAACGTATTCCATGTATCTCTCTAAAGGAAGTACATACATGGACCATCACATGTACTCAATATAGAGGTGTTACGATTGGATAATGACATTTATAATGAGGATAATCCACTAATTATCTTATATCATAGTGAAAAAGTTCTGAAAAATAGGTTCATGCCCCTCGTAGAAGTGTTGTGGAGAATCCAAAAGATTGAAGAAGCAGTGTGGGAAATTGATGAAGTGATAAGGCAGAGTTACCCTCATCTATTTTAGGGTGGGGAAAAAATTGAAGGTGAAATTTCTAAAGGGAGGAATGTTGTAACGACCCAAACATTTATGAATAAAATTCCCTTTATTTTAATGTTTTAGGGATATAGAAAACAGATGTACTATTTTTATTATTATTATTTGTTTTAAATGACCATTTAGTATCATTACCATTGAAAATATATTTTTTGTAAAATGATCACACAATTGATATAAGCATAAGGTTTTAACAAATCTTATTAACATAGAAAATGGGGAGGATAGCCTCCTCCAATAGACTCAGACCGTACGAAGCTAATTTTTATGAGCTCGAAAAGGTGGTAGTGTCAATGTGCTTCACTATTTAGCATAACCTAGATAAGAATCAACGTGTTATTCTTGAGCAGAATTTACTATGGGAGAAGTCCATTTTAATAGAGACTACCACCTAGGAGATATTATCCAAGAAGTCCCAAGTTTCTGTAACCATCAAACTCTTTACACTTAGGTATTTCATGACTGTTATATGGGGTAATGTAATAAGGTATTAGTTAATTATTGTGTAATCCATTTTTCATAAATAATTGTCTTATTCTATTAATTCCTTTAGGATAACAGTTTTTATAAAAAATATAATGATTTAGATAAATTGATTTTCAAGTAAAATGGTTCTATTTAGAAATATATAAATTATTATAAAATAAGGTTTCATTAATAATGTTATTATTATAGTGTTATAAGATAACTAATTTTAATTATAAGTGATGATTGTATTTATTCCTTATTGTTTTTACTCTATAAATGATTAAGTATTCAGTTTGTTAAGAATTACAATTTGATATGATAAAACTGAAATTGTATTTTTAATTTACAAAATTATGTTGTGGAAGTAATGAATTTTTTTAATTAATAATATTTTGATTAAATATTATTATAATATATTTTATATTAAATATAAATGACCATATTATTTTTATGATGTCAAATTTATCTTGTATTATGGTTTAGAAATTGTTTTTGTCAAAATCCGTCAATTTTCAATAAATGAATGTTTTTATTGTAAAAGATAATATTCACATATTTATATATTTTTTAGAAGAAATGAATATTATTTTCGGAATCAGTATGCCTAAATGATCCAATGTTGGATTTTTAATAATTTTTTGAGACAATTGAGTTTTTGGGAAAAAATTAAATACCGTAAAAATATATAATGTGTTTTATGAAATAATCTTGATCTAATAGTGATGTAATAAAATAATATAAATTGATTATTGAGCCAATATATGTTATACCATCAAAATAATTAGATTTTATATTTGTTTTATTAATTTTATAATGACTTAGTGGACCCTCCAAGACTTATAAAATATTTTAACATTTTAAAATGGTTTTATTAAGAGTGTGACTCACCTCTACATAAGAAATCCTAATATTATAATATTTTCAGAACATATACTTATAAAATATTGTATACCACTTTAATTTTTCATTAACCATGGGAAAAATAATGGGGTGTTTTGTGGTGTTGAGTATTTTAATTTGTAGTGTCGAAAACATAAATAATAAATAATTCCCTCTCCCATCCTATATAAATACTCCCAATCTGTAGAGACCCAAAGCTTGATGTACATGGACATTACACTACTTTTTTGGAATACTTAATACATAACAAAAAACAGACACACAAGGGCCATAATAGTGTAGTTTCTTTGGAAACTCAAAATATAATCTTCTAATCGTGGTGAATGATCTTCAACATCTCCCATAATAATATTCCCCTTTTGTTTTCTTACCAAAAACTATTCTTTAAATCCTGGGGAAAAGAAAACATATAAAGGGTGAGATAAAATTATTAGTATGGGTATGCATGGAGAAAATAAAACAAACCATATACATTTGATCATAAAAACATGAACATAAAATTTAAACATCAAAATCTTTATCAATGACATAAAACATGGCAATATGTAAGGCATAGATCATAATGGAACATCAATCATGATAAAATAGAATGTGAATAAAAAATGTAATTATGTAAAACCATTAAGCACATGAAATAATTTCCATAGTATCCATGACATTTCTTCCAAAACCATCTTAGTGGACAAAGTCCCAAACTGAACCGAGTTCACTCCTCATTCTAGTCTTGTAACACTGAACCAGATTAACTTACCATTCCAGACATGTATATATCATGAGATATAAATCATTACCCAATTCATTTGAGGGAGATATAGGTCCCACCCATCTTATAATGAAATCATTCTTACCTGTGCCACAACAGAAACATAAATCATTCATCATAACCCAAAGAAAAAAAAATGTGTTTCATAAACATCATCCCATCATAACATAATCCATATAAAACAAATGGATATCCTTTCATCATAAGAAAATTGAATCCATTTAAATCATAGAGACATTATACTTGAATCATACACATATGATATAATTCCATCCTATATAGGAAATAGTTTTGATAAAACACTTGAAATGAATTCTTGAGGAAAATATCCTTTCTTTTCAAAATCATTTTCTTTTCCCAAAATGCCATTAAATTTTAAAAGAAATGGATTCTTTTGAAAATAGTCATTAAATCTTGTAGATTAATCTTCATGAAAATAAGGCGTTTTGAAACCATAAAAATCTGTTCATGTCATATAAGTTTAAAAAAATATTCTCCTCGTACTTTTGACGGACTAGTCAAAAAATTTCCCCATATAGTAAACAAAAGAAATATTCCTTCCATAACATGTGGAAAAATTCACAATTGGGTAAAAATTAAATTAAACACAAATGAAAACATTTTTAGAAAACATGTACATGGATGATAACAATAACCCCAGTAAATACTTACAAATAACAATCTCGAATAAGAACGAGATTGGAATAGTTATCCCTTACAAAGATATTTTTGTAAATAAAATAGATCACTTAAGATTATTCAATATAAGTTCACATAAGGAAAGTATAAATACATTATAATATATAAAAATACATTTCTAATATAATCAAAGAATGACATAAACAAGAAAGAGAAGATCAACCCAAATAACGGAAATTGAGTTTAGAAGTTCCCTTACCTCGTGTCCGACTTGATTCGATCGTTCTTTAATGTCATGAATAATAAACCAAAGTTAATTTATACTTGATTAAGAAACATTTTAAAGTTTTTTATTCCTTTTATATAACTTATTACCATGTTATAAACATCATTTAACCATTTAAGTTAATAACGTTCATTTTGTCCATATTTGGTACTTGAGTCAAAAATGGACTTCTTATAATTACATGGTATTCATGTGGTCAAAGGTTCATTATATAAAGAATTATAATCATGATTTATATATCATATATATCATATATATTGAGAATATACATGTATTTATAATAGTACATAACATATGGAGGTAAGAAATGAAATGCACTGTTCATGGAGACAGTAAGTCGTACGTACTCATAAACACTACTTTCATTTCTATTTATTATTTTATTGCAAAAAAAACATAATTATACATATGTATATTATAATTCTAGTATAATATCATATATAATATCATTAAATCAATCATTTATACATTCCACATAAGGCATTAACGAATCACATCACTTTGTGGGGGTTGTAGTCTGCAATTCCTCAAATGAGATTATCGTATTTACCCACTATAGAAACCATAAAAGCATGATATAATTGGGAAGTAAAGAAGCATAATGAAATAATAAACATACTATATATCTTATATAAATATATTTCCGTCATAATTACCACCATGAGAGGCGGTAGGAAAATCAAACAATCATCTTTTTGTGAGTCGTTAGTTTTCCATCCACAGAAACATTATGTTCTTCATCCATTAGATGGAGGTGTTTGTAAGTTTAGTTAGAATAATTCTCATAAAAACATCCTAGTATAGTGAGTATACTGGTGTTGTAACAAAATAAAGTATTTAAATGAGTTGAAGGGTTGGAGAAGAAGAATAAAAGAAAACAATTTAAGAGCAACTGTTACCTTTAATTTGGGTAGCTTCCTTTGGTTTGAACCAAAAGGACTTCTTGAAGTGACTTCTGCCTATGGTAAGGATTCTAGGGGGAGTATAGGGATTTCAGGAGCTTAATTGGGCTGTTTTTGGACAAGCCAAATGGCTTGAGAGGTTTGAGTAATTGGATTGAAATGGTCTCTTTTTATAACGGGGAGGAGGGGCTCTTTTGGAAAGTGTGAAAATATTATATTATTATAAACTTTTCTTCAGTTTAAAAAGGTCCAAAAATCATTAAAGATGAATATAAGAGGACTCATGGTCGAAATAAAATCATCCAATATGAATTGGACATGTTTTGTAAAATATTTTAATCATTATAATCTTATTTATTTAAATCATTAATTAATGAGGTAAATACAACATCATTATTATGTCATAAAAAATTATTTTATTTGATGTCTAAAAATTATAAAAAGAAACCATCATGCAAGAAATATTTTTATATTTCCAACTAATATTTATAGTCTAAATGATAATTTATATAACCCCTTATAAAAATTAATTACTGAAATATTTTTGTTCATGTTAATTTTTCCTTTACATTAAATTAATTAATACAAAATGTCATTATCACTACAAAGTGGCTCAATGGGTCCCCAAATCGACCCAAGGATGTCTATGTTCGTCCACTACACATCCAATAAGGTTTGGATAAGTGTTAAGATAATTTTTAATTATAATAATATTCTTTTAACCATGATTTACCCTATTTACCTTTAACCGGGGTAAATAAAAGTCAAAAGTTACTATTCACCAAAAATTATTTTCATCTTATTGAACCACGTTTTATTTATTGATAACAACCATGTATGTTGGATTTTTGATATTCAATTTCCAAAAGTGGTAAAATATCATTTAAATCAAAGAGTCGGTTTTTAAACTACCATTAAGTGGTGTCACTATTCATCAAAAATTGAAGTTTTTCAGAAAAATAAAAAAATCAACTGATGCTATATTCGATATTTTGAATTCGAAAATGATATCTATTTTTCTAAATTAATATCATTGTAGTGTGATTAATTAATTTTAACATTAATTCTCGTTATCAAAACAAATAGCATGTTTTTAAGAAACAATAACTTTCAAAAGATTGACACTTGTTTATGTCCAATTTCATGGTGAAATTATTTTCAATGAACAAAATTGGATTAAATTGTAAAAATATATTCTAATTACATGTTAAAACGAATTAAAAAGACAATCTAACTATAAATATTATTGCGATGAAAAAGTTGTTTTTAATTAAAATATAGAATCTTTTTAATATTCATAAAAATATGAAAGTTATCTGAATAATATAAAAAATTTATCCGAAGTAAATATTTATATTCTGATTCCAAGGAAGAATTATATTGTGTTAAATTTTTCTTATAAAAATGTCAAAAACTAGATCTAATGTGGGTGCACCATTAAAAGGTGGAAAACTGCATTTTTTAAAAAATACTTATTTTACACGAAAAATTTAGTTTGTTCTCATACCATGTTCTAGAAAATGTGTAAGATGAATAATAATGTTATAAAATTCAAAATGCAGTTGATAATATTCATAACGGTTGCTTCATAATAATAATATAACCATATATCGTTGTTTAGTGAAACCAGGTATTGCGTACAACACACACTATCGAGGAAGGTCGTGATTGCGTGTAATAAAAGCCAAGTCAGGGTTGCATGTTGTGAAAGTCTCCTTCATAATTTTGTATAATAGAATCCAACAATATTTTATTTATACATTGAATATATATAAATACACAATTTTTTGTAGAATAACTACTATCAAATGAACATGGAATTTAGTGTAACATGATCCAAGAATAGGGTTGCATATACTGCAATCTAATACGGTGTTTTGTATAGCGCAAGGTAATCTTGGTGTAGCATACAATAGAAGATTTAAAGAAAATAATATATCTCATAAAATCTCGGGGTGTTACATTCTACCACCCTTAAAATGAATTTCTCCCTCAAAATTCGTCTGGGTTATAAATGGTTTATTACATGAGATTTTCTTTCATAGAAACCCACATCGTAAAAAGGAACACTAAAGCTTACTTTAAAAAATGAATGTTAGAAACAAAATGGATAACCAGAGTAACTCATCACTTGGGGTTCCCACATAGGAGATTATAGGTGAAAATATGGATATGAAGAGAAATCTAAAAGTCATGTTCTGATGGAGAGTGGTAGAGATTAGGGCTATGAAAAATTCAACAGTCACAAAGACATAAAATTGTGATGATCTAAGGTACCATCTGATTCATCAGATGTGAGAGCACTAGGAAATTTTTTTTGGTTTTCAAGATCATTTCCCAACACATGAAGAATTTGAATTAGAAGAAATAATTACTTGATTGTGGTACAGTCTTATTGTTTTTGTGCCTTGAACAATTTCCACTACATCTCTTAAATAAATGAAGTTGAATGTTTCTTCCGTGTAGTGTTAGTAGATCATGTGATAGAATGATAGGTCATTTCATCTGTCACAAACAAAAAGATAGCAAAAGTTATTAAATATACATAAGTCCATATATAGTGAGATTAATCGTATATGGTTCCTAATATTGACGTATACATCATATATCATACCGCTTAATATAATAAAACAAGTTTCTACTAACCAGGGACTTCCTGTAGGCCAGTGGTAGGCGATAAAGGCCTATTGCACTTCGGTTGACGGTTCGATTCCCACAGCCTTGTCCGACGCGACGGGTTGTTGCTCATCCTATGGGTTGTCCTTTTTCTAAAACTACATTATTATTACATTCCATAAATATTATTGAAAAAAGTTATAGACTTAAACAATACTATCTAATGTCTAACATAATTCATTACAATCCTTAGGCTTATCCATAATACTTATGTCCATGCTTATAGTATAAAGAAAACAATTACAATAAATTTCATCGATCGAGCATGTTAGTACCTTCATTTATCCCCCATATATCATATGATATATCTTGTTGGTCACATTACAAACATGTGAATACCTTAATCATGTATTCTCTTAAACAATAATTAAAACATGAATGTTGTCAAAAAGTTACTCTTTCCACATACCAAAATACCAAAAAATTTATTTTCTCAAACCATGATATCACTTTGTCCTTATATCAATCATGAGCTCATGAATACAATTAAACATTTTATTTTCTCCTTATCCCTTAATTATTCACATATCATCTGCTTTCCAAAGTCACTTTTCATGGTTACTAGTGCCATAATCATATGGAAAATCACAATGGAACAATACATATATATATTTCAATATACAATAAAAGTATCTCAACAAAATTATTCTTTAATTTCAATACATAAACCATTCAATCCATCCTCTCTAATGATTGTCATAGAATATTTCCTTCTTCTATTATGAAGTAACATCTTAGGTTAGGGCATCGAGTAGGGTAATGCCAATGTTCTCTACATATAAGACATTGAACACCATAACAGTATGTCACTATATTAACCTTTTCCCCACATAGATAACATCTTCCCTGACATTTTATGTATTCCTCTAGGATCTTCTTCCATTATTTAGAAATCTCAATCTTCCTTTCTCTATGCTTCTCACTATGAGAACATGCATAAAATTCCATCTTCCTCTTATTTGATGAATTATGAATACCACTAAAGTTTATGTTGTTAATCATATATCGCGATGTTTGATTCAACATAATCATAATATCGTTCTCTCTAGGCATTACTAAATTTCACTTCTCATAGTCACCAATTTGTCCATTGGATTCAATGTTACCACAATTTTTTCTGGTTCCCTCCATTCACTAATACCAGAAACCATTGTGTAAGAAACAATTAAAATAATGAGGAACCAAATAATCATAAAAAGTCACTTATAGAATTTATAGATTATGACACCTTCTTTAACTTATGATAGCTTAGGTTCACCCTAAGTTATTCATGAGTGTCAATATAATTCTAGGGTTGTATCCTATAGTTATACTAAACCTTTGGGACATCCCTAGACATACCTTAGAAATATATCTTGGTATCTCAATAATGTTTTTGCATCCTAGTTTCTAAAGGTTAACTAAACCAGTCCTCTAATACCAACTGTAGAGAACCACATCATGGAGTGCCTGGACATTACATTACTTTTTGCGGAATACATAATACATAACAATCTCAAACACACAAGGAGCGTAATAGTTTATTGTCTTTGGAAACTCGGAATATAATCTTCTAATCGTGGTTAAAGATATTCAACATCTCCCATAAAGATCTTGCCCTTTTGTTTTCTTACCTAAAACCATTCTTTAAATCCAAGGGAGAAGAAAACATATAAAGGGTGAGCTCAAATTCTTATTATGGCTAAGCATGGAGAAAATAAAACAAATGATATACATTTGAACATAAAAACATGAACAAAATGTTTAAACTACAAAATATTGAGAAATGACATGAAACATTGCAGTACGTAAGGCATAGATCATAATTGAACATCAATCATGATAAAATAGCATGGGAAAAACATGTAATTATGGAAAAACATTAAGCACTTGATATGATTTCCATAGTAGCCAAGACATTTCTGCCAAGACCATCTTAGTGGACAAAGTCCCTTACTGAACCGAGTTCTCTCCTCGTTCCTGTCCGATAACACTAAACTGAATGAACTTACCATTCCATCCATGTCTATCTCATGAGATATAAATATTTACCCAATGAATTAGATAGAGATATCGGTCCCACCAATTTCATATTGAAATCATTCTTACTTGTCCCACAAAAGAAGCATAAATCATTCATCATAACCCAAAGAATAAAAAATGGGTTTCATAAACATCATCCCATCATAACATAATCCATATAAAACAAATGTATATCATTTCATCATAAGAAAAGTGAAACCATGTAAATCATAGAGAAATTATACTTGAAACATACACATATTAATTAATTCCATCTTATATGGAAAAAGGTTTTGATTAAACACTTGAAATTAATTCTTGAAGAAAATATCCTTTCTTCTTCGAAAGAATTTTCTTTTCACAAAATTCCATGAAATTTTAAAAGAATAATATTTTTATAAAAATAGTCATTAAATATTCTATATTAAGCTTCATGAAAATAAGGCGTTTTGAAACCGTAAAAATATGTTCATGCCTTATAAGTTAAAAAAAACAATCTCCTCGCACTATTGCCGGAAAAATCAAAAATGTTATTCATGTGGTAAACAAAATAAATATTCCATCCATAACATGTGGTAAAAGTCAAAATAGGTAAAAAGGACATTAAACATACATGAAAACATTTTTAGAAAACATGTACATAGATGATAACAATAACTTCAGTAAATATATATGAATAACAATCTCGGATAAGAACGAGATTGGAATAGTTATCCCTTACAAAAATATTTTTGTAAATAAAATAGATCAGTTATGTGTATTCACAATAAGGTCACATAAATAAATTATAAATACTTTCTATGATATAAAAAATCATTTCTCACATAATCAAAGAACGACATAAAGAAATAAGAAAAGATCAACCCAATGAACAGAAATTGGGTTAAGAAGTTCCCTTACCTCGTGTCCGACATGACTCGATCATTATTTAATATCCTGAATAATAAACCATAGTTAATTTCTACATTCCTAATAATCTTTTTCAAGTTTTTTATTCCTTTTATATCACTTATTACCATGTTATAAACATTATGTAACCATTTATGTTAATAACGTTCGTTTTGTCGATATTTGGTACTTGAGTCAAAAATGGACTTCTTATATTACATGTTGTTCATGTGGTCAAAGGTTAATTATATCCAGAATTATATTCATGATTTATATGTCATATATATCATATATATCCATAATATACATGTATTTATAATAGTACATAACATATGGGGGTAAGAAATGAAATGTACAGTTCCTGGAAACGGTAAGTCGTACTTACGCATGAACGCTAATTTCATTTCTATTTATTATTTTAATGGAATAAAAACATAATTATACTTAGGTATATTATAATTACATTATAATATCATATATAATATCATTAACTTCATCCTTTATACATCCCACATAAGGCATTAAAAAATCACATCACTTTGAGGGGGCGGTAGTCCACACTTCCTCAAATGAGATTATCGGATTTACCAACTATGGAAACAATAAAAGATTGATATAATTGGGAATTCAATAAGAATAATGAAATAATAAACATAATATATATCATATATAAATACATTTCCATCATAATACCCACCATGGGAGGCGGTAGGAAAATCAAACAATCATCGTTTCGTGAGGCGTTAGTTTCCATCCAGAGAAAAATTATGTTCTTCATCCATTAGAATGAGGTGTGAGTAAGTAGAGTTCGAAAAATTCTTATAAAAACATCCTAGTATATCTATGATACTGGTGTTTTTACACAAGAAAGGATTAAAATTATTTTAGGGGTTGGAGAAGTAGAATAAAATAAAACAATTTAATAGAAATTGTTACCATTAATTTTGGTAACTTCCTTTGGTTTGAACCAAAAGGACTTCTTGAAGTGCTTTATTCCTAAGATAAAGCTTCTAGGGGGAGTTGAAGGATGTAGAGAGATTACGTTTTCAGATGTTGGACGAGCCAACTGGCTTGAGAGGTGAGAGGAATTGGATAGAAATGGTCTCCTTTTATAAAGGGGGGGAGGGGCTCTTTTGAAACATGTGAAACTACTTTTTTATTATAAACTTATACTAACTTTAAAAAGGTCCAAAAATCATTAAAGATGAAGATAAGGTGACTCATGGTTGAAGTAAAATAATACAATCAGAATTGGACATGTTTTCGATAATATTTTAATCATTATAATCTTATTTATTTAAATCATTTATTAATGAGATAAATACTGCATCATTATTGTGTCATATAAAATTTAATTTATGTGATGTATAAAAATTATAAGCAAAATACGATCATGTAAGAAATCGTTTTATATTAACAATGAATATTTATAGTTGATAATATAATTTATATAACCCCTTATAAAAATTAAATACTAAACGAGTTTTTTTAATGTCAATTTTGTCTTTACATTAAATTAATTAATCCAAATTGTCATTATCACTACCATGTGGCTCAATAGGGTCCCCAAATCTACCCAAGGATGTCCATGGTCGTCCACTACTCATACAATAAGGTTAGGACAAGTGTTAAAGTAATTTTTTGTTATTATAATATTCTTTTAACCTTGAATTGCCCTTTTTTCCTTTAACCGCAATAAACAAAAGTCAAAAGATACTATTTACCAAAAAAAAATCATCTTATTAAACCAAATTTTACTTCTTGATAACTACCATTTATGTCAGATTTTTAAAATTCAATTCACAGAAGTGGTAAAATTTAATTTAAATGAAAGAGTTAATTTTTTAACTACCACTAAGTGGTTTCACTATTCATCAAAATTTGATGTTTTTTAGAAAAAAACCAAAAAATCAGCCTATGATATATATGATATTCCGGATTCAAAAATGATATCTATTTTTCCAAATTCATAACATAGAAGTGTCATTAATTAATTTTAAAATTAATTCCTGTTATTAAAACAAATAGCGTGTTTTTAAGAAACAATAACTATCAAAAGATCGACACATGTTTATTTCCAATTTCAAAGTGAAATTAATTCCAATGACCAATATTGGATTAAATGGTAAAAATATATTCTAATTACACTTTAAAACTAATTAAAAAGATAATATAACCACATAAATTATTGTGATGAAAAATGTAGTTTTTAATTAAAATATTGCGTCTTTTTACTATTCATTAAAATATGAAAGTTATTAGAATAATATGAAAATTTTATCCAAAGTAAATTTTTATATCCTGATTCCAAGGAAGAATTTTATTTTGTCAAATTGAACTTGTAAACATGTCAAAAACTATATTTATAGTGGGTGCGCCGTTAAAAGGAGGCAAAATATCATTTTTTGACAAATATTTATTTCACTTGAAAAATTAAGTTTGTTCTCATACCATGTTCTAGAAAATTTGTAAGATAAATAATAATGTTATAAAATTTAAAATGCAGTTTATACTATTCATAACGGCTAGTTCCTAATAATATTATAACCATATGTCGTTGTTTAGTGAAACCTGGTATTGCGTACAACACATGCTATCGAGAATGGCCATGATTGCATGTAATGCAAGACAAGTAAAGGTTGTGTGTTGTGAAAGACTCCTTAGTTGTTTCTTATAATATAATCCAACCATATTTAATTTATACATTGAATATATATATACAATCAATGTTGCGTAGAATAACTACTATCAAACGAACATGAAATTGTGTGTAACATGATCCAAGAATAGTGTTGCGTATACTGCAATCTAATTCGGTTTTGCGTATAGTACATGGTAATTTGGGTGTAGCGTACAACAGAAGATATAAAAAAAATCTCATGAAATCTCGGGGTGTTGCACAATCCCTCATTCCCCATTTCTTAATCCATTTGGGTCATGACCTCCCTATGCCCCATAATCTCTAGAGTCCTCCCATGGTTCCCCCAATCTCCCAATAATCCTCTACCAAGCCTTTTGGATCACACATCCTAGTATGGAATCTTCCACCCTCCTCTTTTATCAAGAATTATTTGTATGTTATGTCATTAGATATATTTAATTACTATGGTGGGATATGTAATTAAATATCCTAATTACTACCCACTTCATTTATTAATTATGATATCCCCTTTCACTCACATTTAGTTTTCTTATGAACCCTTATGTTCACCTGTTTCCAACCCCAATTTTTGTAAGGGATCCTTATATTGCTTATTTCCCCATTTTATCCATGTTTTGAAATGTTGTTATACCATTTTATTTTGAACTAAAAATGTTGTGGTATGATTTCAAATATCCCCATACTTACCTCCTTATGTTTGAATCAACATATACCTCTTTGTATTTCATTAATGCCTTCGTTGTACACCTGTTACCATGATGAAATTCCTTAAGGGATTTCTCTCTTCCTATTTCTATTCAAGGATTTAATAAATATTATGTAACTAAATTCCATTTCATATATTGGTATATTATGTTACATGATCCCCTTTTAGTCTATTTCATGTATAAATTATGTCATAACACGTTCTATCTTATCAACACAATTTATGAATTTCCATATGACGACGTTATGCTGCCGAACTTACACTACAATTTTCCAAGCCAAATTCATCATCTATTAAATACCATACCCATTTCTCTATCAAGGGTATTCACCTTTATGAACTTATACCTATTTAATTGTAGATACATGTATGTATTCCACATTCTTTAATCATTGAATAAATGATTATGTTGAATGAATCCATGTTATATGATCTATGTGGCACACTTAAGCATGAGATTAAAATTTTCATGAAGGGTGTGCCCCGATAGCGCTCTAATGCATTGTGTAATATTTAGAATCATGATACACCATGTGAAATGAGGTTTTACTCATGATAATTCATGTGAAATGTGGTTTAAATCATGATAATTCATGTGCAATGAGGCTTTACTCAAGCTAGTACAGATTCCATGATCCTTGGCCCTTGATAATGTCATGTTGTATATTATTGCCAAATTTCTTTGTTATGATAATAATACTATATCATGCCTTTATGTTCATGTTCATATTGAGTTCCATTGATATACCTATTTCCTAACATGTATTGTATTTTTCATTTTATACCTTTTTTTCTCCCTTACTAAAATTTATAGCTCACCCTTTTCTTATGTAAGTCCTTAGGTTATGCCTTACAATGCAGAGTACGGAGGAGTGTTGTGGTCATATAAAATAATTTTTCAATAATGATGTTGTATTTTATCTCTTACGTTTTCATTTAATGTTTCTAATCCCTAAAAACACTAGAACTATTTATATTTTAGGTTGGATTAAGTGCATGTTTATGTAATAAATCAGGTCTAAATGGGTCATAAAGACCGGGGTTGTGATAAAACATCATGGAGGTTTCCAATGTATCCCCTTGGAAGCGAATCAAATTTCACGTAGTTCAGTATGGGGCATAGAATCAGGTGTACACAAAGTACAGTGACATGGAGGCATTATGGGGCATACACGTTGTTAGCATCCTATTGTAAGAGGGATACTTATCGTTGGAGGATTATAAATTGAGTGTTGTAATTACAATTGGTTAGTAACCTGGATGAATAAGAACACATCATGGAGTTATATCCATAAGATGTGTCCCAAAATGGAAGGTGTTGCATTAGGAGGTTACATCCCTATGAAGGAACACCATATTTTACCATTTTATTGGGGTTTAACTGAAAGGATTCATCCTACGTACCATTTATAGATGATAGGGATCAAAACACAAGTAGTTTGGGAATATTGTTTCACTTTATAATGGAAAAAGTAGAACCGACCTGAATTGGCTAGGACAAATGGGTGATGCCCTCGAACCTCAAGGAGGCTTCATATGTACCCTTTCTTGGGTGTTGGGTTAAAATTACACATATTTCAGTGTTTTGAGGATTACGCATTGTTAGATAATCAATTAGGATTTCTCGGTTAACATTTTCTCTTTGCCCACATGAGTCATGATAGATGTGAGAAACAAGAGGTAGCATTTGACTTGATGATCGTGTCATGAGTGGTTCTTCCACAAAGGATATTACGTGGGGATTATGCACTGAGGCATCTTGAGGAGATGGATATTTGGATTTAGTACAAGAAGAAATTCGGAGGATAGTTTCTAGTTGTATGAGTAGGATACATTCATTATGTCAGGAGCACCCTATCAAGGTGTGTGTCATGGATTACATAGATGATGCCTAAGGAGCACATTGAGATAATTTGAAGAGGGCGAGAATGAGGATTCAAACGGTGGGAAGTATATGGCTCTCGGTCCGATCACCTCTCTGGTCCACTCAGTCAAACCACTCATGCAGAAACCCACAGTTTAACATCACGTGTTGGGTATGGAGGTGCTTAGAAGTTTAACCTCCTGTAGCTCAGATGAAGGTGCTTGGTAGATTAATGTCCTAAATCTAGGATGATGGGGACTCAATCCTCATAATTTGGACTTACATAATTTGTACTAACCCATAATTAGAAGAGGAAAGGCACAAAAAATTCTTGATGGGAGTGAGGTGGAGGAGTGGTCACTCAAGGGTCTCATGTTTGAATGGCTATCCAAGACACAATAGCTGTTTCCATGACAATACAAAGAAGAATAAGGTAGGAAAACAACATATGAAACAACACTTAAGGAACTATTAAATAACTCTGTATGATCCTAGAGGGCCGCCCAAGAGAGGGATTCATGAAGAAATGTATTCACATAGAAAAGCATCATGAAGGAATGATGCCTTGCGAAGTAAGGGTGCTTCATAAAGGAAGGGAGCTTCATGAAAGTGAGGCTTGAGTTGAATAGAGAATCAATTTTACAAATAGCTATTCATTTGGAGATTGTTCCGTGAAGGATGAAGTATTTCAAGAGCCTTGGACAACCCGAAGGGGTGCGATTTTTTAAGAAGGGAGAAGTCCTATACAAAGGGAATCCCCAAAATATGTGGGGGAAATAATGATCCCAAGGAGGCATAACTCGCACATCCTATGAACCTAAGGTGATGCATATTTGGGTTTGAGAAGAACATCACAAAAAAATACATGGGACGTAAAAATTTCTGAGTAACAATGGTTTGGGGAGGGGTGAACCTTCTATTTATAGGAAGCAATGGTCAGTGGATTTTTCAGGGCAAGTCATGAATAAAATCATGAACCTTTATGAAAACGTGACATTGTAAAAGACATTCATTCGCTTGCAGGTCCACAAAGGGAGTTGGACACAATAGAGGATATAAGTTTGTGAGCAGGTCTACGAAGAGTGCTAGATGTCATGGAGGAGATACATTTGTGAGCTGGTCTTCAAAGGGTTAAAGCTTCCACAGAGGATATACATTTGTGAGATAGTCTGTGAAGAGTTTTGGACATCATGGAGGAGATATCATTTCAATTTGGATAATGAAGGGTGTTGGATGCCTTGGATGAGATACGTTTGAGAGCTATTTCGAGAAGGGTTTTGGACACCATGGAGGAGATTTGTTACAGAGATAGTCTGAAAATTCATCTTCTACCTCAGAGGATATACATTTACAAGCTATTTTGTGGAGAATATTTGTAGAGGAGCATTGATAAATATAACTCTTTAATGATTTCATACAAAATTCAAGGATACATGGGTCTACCCATTGCTTTGAAAGGGTAGTGACATTGGTCACACCCTCTAGGGAATGAGTTTTGGCACCAACAGTGATGCATATCGAGTCTCCCTTACATGAGGATGTGTGACTGTTCACTATGTAAACATCCAAATCATTCACACCTGAGATATAACCTTATCTATAGAATAGTAGTCTAACACTTTTCCCCCCGCACATGAGTAATGTGAGGAGGAGGAAAAGGGCCCGAAAAGGAATGTTTTTTGAACTATACCCATTTTTGGGAAAGTGCGGGGACCTATCCTAACATTGTATTCTTGAGCATCCAAACATCAACAGTTAAAGTTGAAGTAGGGTCCACAAAGGGGACTTTTGGTAGGGAACTACTTTTTAATCATTGGGTGCTTTTCACTAGAGTATAAAATTATCATTAGTTACCTTCTCCTCTACAACTTTGATTCTATTATTTACTACATATTCATCACTAACATATTTATTAATGGTAATTTCAACAATTCTCAAAACCCAGCCACAAGTGAACATACTCATATTAGTTACGCATGGGGCAAACGTTTCGATTGCATAAGTTGATCTCCCATTAGAAATGGATAAAGATCTTGTCGTGGTTGGGACAGTAGTGGATAAAGAATCATGTGAGGATGAATACCCCTTTGATCTTGAGACCATTCTATATTTTTGGATTCAAGAAGAATACATTGCTTTATACATTCTCAAAAATTTCCCAAAATATGAGTTTACACCTCTTGAACAATTGGATGATTCCAAATCTGAGGTATTGGAAAAAATCACATAGCATGGCACAGATTGTGGAAACATATGAAATGTTTCATAACCCAAAGATGGGATCCTGACATGGTATGTCAAATGGGGTCCCCAGCTATTATTCTCCTAACATGATAACTAGACGAGTAAACACTTGTGGTCTCCACACACTAGTCCATGACTTCCTTACTGAGCAGGAACATGAGCGAATCCATCACATTTGTGTTACATAGAAACACCATAGGTTGGAAAAATATGGACTCTATATTTCATAAACAATGAAATACAGTAGTTGGAAGAATAGAAAAATGATCATGCTAATTGTTTCAGTAATCAATCAGAATTCATCATCCAATTGAGGGTTTAGCCAGAGGAGGTCAAAAGGTAAATGAGGCAGGCAGTGTTGTAAGTAGTTGATATTAGGGTATATTAGGACCATGAATAGATTAGGGAAGAAATAAATCCTACCATTTATGTTATGGAAGAAACATATATTAGGAAGATGTTGTATTTCCTTGATTTCACCCACTAAGGACTGGTGGAGCTTCAGTGCTTGATTGACGGTTCGTAACCATAAAGTTAATTTTGTAAGACCTATGAGAGGCTCCAAAATGTAGATTATCCATTCCATTTCCGCTTCTTTGTTATATAGTAGTGATTATTATGTGTGTAAACATTTCATTTCTCACTATTAATCATCGCACATTGACCATATTTTTGCAACAACCAATGACAAATCCCTAAGCTCGCATGAGCCATACTCAATGTGAGAAACAAGGTAAGACCATAATATTGCTTTTCATATGAGAATGAAATATAGTAATTGATTAAATCGGGTATGATATTATTCATTGACCACAAAAACTATTTATGATGAGAGAGGTTATGGTTCAAGAACATAGATCCTATAACTGAAAATATGCTTCTCCAATGCGCTCTAGTGCATGAATGGAATAACTCCAGTGGAATTGAATTAAATTCTAACAAAGGGGAATATAAGGGGTGAATCAGTAATCTTGAAAACCTAGAACATGAGGAGAATGGAATGGTGATTTAGGATAACTGATGAATGTGTTACAAACATAGAAACTACATTTCTAGTCTGAAATGGGGACAAACAAATGAGGCTCTATCACTGAACATGTTCAAAACAGATAACATATCTCATAATTTCATCAATAGTCTATCGGGATGTTCTCCCAGGACAATAGGTTAGAAAAAGTGAAATTATATCAATCCATTAAGGGGTCCCTTGAGTCATTTAAGAGGATTATCATCCATATAAGGGGAATGAAAAGTGTCAAACAATATTTTTATGGAATTTTCAAATGGGTTCCAACACACTTGGAATTATTCCACCTTGGTTTATAGATCATTTATGTAATCTTATTGGTCTCAAAAAATATCAGACCCATCATTCAATGAAGCAATACATCATATGTCGAGTGATGGATGAAGGAACATGACTAATACACCAGATGACCGTCACCAAAGGATGGGGTCTTTGGAAATGGCTTAAAGAACACTGTAGTTTTATGTCATGAAAAAAATAATATGGATATGTAGTTTAACGATATACTATGAGGGTGAATCAGTATATAGTTTGATATGATGTGATAAATATGCATATCATAATTTAACACCATGTGACCTGGGTGTTTGCACATTGTTTGAGGTTGTACTACATGGACCATGTGTTTAATATCCCAGATGGACATGCGTAGTTTGATAGGGTTAAAAACCTCACTTGACAATGGACATGGGAGGCCCAACGCCACACAACATATTCCTAGGAAGAAAACTCATATATTTTTTAAATTAATTATGTTTGGAGCTGATGTAAAGAGTTTCAGTTCTTGTTTCCTTAACCATGAAGAGGTCTGAGGTGTCGAAGGGTTGATGAATTCATGGCTGGGCCCGATGACAAAATGTGTGAGAGTCACTACATATCCAAAATGTATGTGAATCAATCCAAAAGATATTCTAAAAACAAAACATGATGACATACCAATAATTGTGGAGAAACCCTATCAGATAAGGGAACTAAAGCCTCCCATAATTACCATGTGGTATCCTAAACTCATTCAGGTATGGATTTATGTTTAATGTCATGCATTGATGGTGTTATATATCATTGTAATGTCACAGTGTCTGGACTATAATGGGATAAAAAACTCTTAAATGGGATATTTATAATTTGGTATCATAATAATCCAGATGTGTATAAGGACCAAGGAAAGACCCATGCCATGTACACATTACTGAGGTGGCCTTCATACTATTTAAATCCTTGATTGTTGGATTTTTTTGAATAGTTTAAGGTCATATTTTCTAGACCATGATTCGGGGACTTATCAAAATGGGTAAGTTGGTGTGGCCGAGTGATAAACCCAATGTGAATGAGGACCAAAGATATATGTTCCTCCTTATAGTTTCCAAATTATTCATGCACTTAGTTAAACATCGTGATGCTTAGAAAATAGTATTGTAGTTTGTAGTCATGTAGTTTTGATCAAATGGTAAAAACTTTATGGTCATTTAATTTTTTTTCCATGGATTTATCAATGGAATATATGTTTCCTAGTGGATTAAGTAACCTAGTGTGAATGTGGGCCTAAGAGATTCAATGCCACATAATATATTTTAGAAGAGACTGGAACATAGTTTCTATTCATGATTCTGGGACAAGTTATGGCCTCATGGGATCATATATGGAATGGGAAGAAGAAATATATGACATGAAAATGGACCAAGTATTCCCATCAGGCCATAAATAGTGTATCAGGATTATTGGGGTTGAATAATTTGTGGATGGTCCCAAAAAAATGTATGGGCATCAATATATATCCCATAATGTTGGAAATCAAGCCACACATATTTCATGATAGAATCATCCATGTGAATGTTTTCCCATGAAAAGATAGGGAGTATTTATCTCTTAGGATGGATATACTAGGATGAACCAAATATAGGTAGTATTATATATCCAATGTAGATTGGAATCATGCCATGCGAAATTCAATAATATGGAATGGTAGATAACGGATTCCAAGGATGATCTCCCCAAGGGTGAGAACATTAAGGTTCTATGTTGTTTATCTTCATGCGCATAGGATGATGAGGATATATAGTTTATCTTCAGGTGGCTAGGAATCTAATGCTATACAGTTTCATGTTGCAGAGATTGAATTGAGATTCCGTACAAGAAGTACTGCTCTATAAACTGGGTTTTGGTTGAAGGAGATAAACCCTCTCCATCCAAGGAGTTCAAGGATTATGAACCATTGGGATATACATTATGAATGATGTAGGTTCCTTCCTACAAAGACTCCAACATTGGAGGATTCATGTAATGTATCATTAACACCATGTGAACTAGAACTTATTCACTATAACGGGAGGAGTTAATGTGAAAAATTTTATTTAATTTAATCACTATATTGTTATAGTGCCACTCTAGATTTTTCAAGGACTAGAGCCTATTCCCATAAAGGGATTCCATCTCAACTATATGGATATATTCCATAATATCTGGGATATGTAGATAAAAGAAAGATTTTCAGAGTGATGGCAGCAAAATATTGATGGGAAACACTACCACTTTTCCATACACCATAAGATAAAGATTCACCTGAGTTTAATTTTGTGTTTTTTTTCGATAAAACCAGAGAGAGTTGGGGAGATTATGCTTCCATATTATTTGGGGTATGTAGATCATATACACCTATTCGGAATGATGGAAACTAAATATTTATGGGAAAGACTATCTATTTTCCACACACCATAGAATATGGATTCACCTAGGATTTATTTTGAGTTTTTGTTTGATAATCCAAAAGAGAGTTGGGGAGATTTTATATCCAAATCCTCTTGTTCTGGGCCACTATCTTCTTTAGAATATTGGAGGGGTTTTTGTTGAAATACTTTGTCATTCCATTTTCATCTGATTGAAAATGATATGTATGGTTGGACCTAATACTCTACTTGTTGTATAGTTTCATTTTCTTGGAAGTCTTTATGTTGGTGTTGTTTTTAGTGAGAATGGATGGAGGTACACCAAATCGATGGATGATGTTGGAAATCAAAAATTTTACCACTGATCATCCCTTGACTTCATTAAGAGGAATTACTTCTACCTACATTGAATAGGTATTTTTCACATTCATAATAAACCGAAACTGGTGTGTTTTCACTGGTGGATATTTCCCCACAACATCAATTCCCTAGATATCAAAGGGCCAAAAATACATGATGATATGAAGGGGTTATAGAGGTCAATGCACAAATTTGTCATAAATATGATAAACATGGATCCTCTTGGATAAATCTATGTAGTGATGGACCATGGTGGGAAAACATAGCTGAGCTTTTGAATCTAGTGGGTAGATTTAAATGTTCCTGATGAGTTCTAAATGACTCATCATTATATTCTTGAATGACCTAGTGTATCTCATCCCCTTTTAAGAAAAGCATGATATTTCCTTCAAACCAACATCTGTAGAGATTTTTATTGTGTTTATTACCACTTTGAAAGGTGATTTTTGAGGTTCATTGATGTATTCACTAAAATTCATCTTGATCTCGATGGATATTGATGAATTGTAGATACTCATTGTATCAACCCGAACAAATTTACACAGATTCCATGCATTATTACATAACATTGGCATGGTCGCAAAAAGATCATGTCTCAAAAGACCAATTAGTTCAGTAGGATTGGAAATACTAGATACATTCATATATTTTTAATTACATTATTAATTTAATAATTACAACATCATAGTCTCTAGGGGAAACACTCATATCCCATAGACTATACATACAAGTCAGTCATAATATAATTCTTTGCATCCTGGGAAAAATAAAGCATTGAAAGGGGTGAGCTCAGATGATCGTTAAGGATAAAAATATTGCATAAACATTCATAAATAATCCTACACATTTAAGGAAATGCATAAGATTAAAACAAAAGACTTTTTAAACATGAAATTCTGAATAATATGAACAAGATAAATCAAATAATGTCATTTACTTACTCACATGTATATTCTATTAGTAGAATAATCACATTCAATATCAATAGCCAATTTCATAATGATGGAATGCATAATGCCAAACTTCGTAACCACATAGTCAAGGCCATGTGCCAAGACTTCAAATAATATTTTGTCTAGGCCTTCTTCCAAGACACTAGATTGTCTCATGAGATCTACCGATGCATCTAGGAGCTATAGTGGGCTCCACCCATGACTTACTAAATCCAATGCATTCCTCATATGAAAAGGTTTAAACATAACATAAACATTCGAATTAAAACTAGCAAACAAAATTTCAATACTTTATCCATAACCCATTAATGGTATAAAAATAACACATCCATAGTAAAACATATTAAAAAACCTTCAATACAATATATATGTTTTGTATAATAATAAATAAACTTCATATAAACTCAAAATCAATCAAGGGATGTTGACATAGATGAAAACAAACCTTTTTTAAAGAAATATCTCATTCTATTTTGAAATCATTTAAAAGTAATATAATTATAAAAGAAAACATTTATTTTGAATATATTCTTTTAAGCTTGTAAGGGATACTTCAAAGATGTTATAATAGTAGAAAATAGCCACACCCGCCGTATAAGTTAAAAAAGCATTCTTACCTAAATTTTGTCGAAAAGGTCATAAGGTACCTTATTTGGAAAACAACAGAAATATTCCTTTCAACCCATTTTATAAAAAGTGAAAAAGGGTAAAAATGACATTAATCTATATTCTAGTAAATAGTAAAAATGTTTTTGTATACATTTTTAAGAAACATGGATGTGGATGATAAAGGAGTCCCAGTAGATACTTACGTAAAAACAACCACGGATAATAAAGCAATTGTGAAATTAACCTTTAAATTGTACTTTTCAGTGGACGATGGTACACTAACCTCCTGTATAATAGTTAAATAATTTTTATTAAATTATAAAAGAACCATATACATATATATGATATCATATATTATCTTCTAATATAGATTTGTTAATAATATTATATTATTATCATTGTTTCGGGTGTTAAATGATTCATTTTCCTTTATATGATTAGGTACGTAATCCATGATTATTATGGATAGGATGTATTTGATTCATATAATTAATGATATTATGTTCTTTAAATATTATTTTTAATCATCACATGAAAATTAGTCTTGAATGGATACGATGAGAAATTAATCTCATCGCATTCGTGGAGACTGTAATCCCTAAGTACGCACGAGCGACAATATCATTATTTTGATTGTAAAATTATATATAATTGGATGGTATATCATATATTTAGAATGCTTATCATGTTTTATTTATTATTTAAATCATTTATACTAATTATTATACCCATTTAAATGATGAACTATTTGAATAACAAACTACACCACGACGTGGAGACGGTAATTCGTACGTACGCATGAGCGAAAATATCATTCATTTGATATTACAATTATATATATTTGGCTGGTATAACATATATATAGAATCATTATAAAGTTATATTTATTATTTAAATCATTTATACTTGTTATTATAAACATCCAAATGATGAAGTATTTGAATAACAAACTACACCACGACATGGAAACGGTAATCCGTACGTATGCACGTATGGTGACTTTTTCATTTATAGGATGGATAGAATAATGAATATGGTTGTACCATTTTTATAATAACATCAAAATATATATACGATACTGAAGTTATTATTTTAGAATGTAATCAATAATGAAAGTGAAAGTGGAAGAAGAAAATAATTTGAAAGAGGTGATGAAATATTTACCTCTTCTTCGAGTTCTTCCTTTTGACTTGATCAAAAGGGCTCCATAGGATGGATTTATGACTATTGGAAGGCCTCTAGGGAGAACGGAGGAAGTTTAGGAGGATATTTGGGCAGGTTTTGGCCGAGACAAATGGCTTTAGAGGAGTGAATTTGAGAGAAGGGGAAGTTCCCTTTTATAAGAGAGGTGAGGGGCACAATAGGGAATGATTGAAATATTATTTTATAATAAAATCATTTTCGTTTACTAATGGCTCCACAAAGATTTATATCTATTATCAGATGGGTATGGGTCGAAACCCACTCAACCAATAGGTTTTAAACCAATTTAGGTCATCATATTAACCTTATCTTTTAGATTTTACTCTTAGTTAAACAGTTTGACATTTTCATGCAACTTTGTATTTTTATATTATTTGGTTAATAAACATACTATTAACTAACAATTGAACCCCAATAGTTTCATTAATGACATATATAATATTATTAAGGACCTTTTTTGGAATCATAGTTTCTTAGGAACATTATATCAACAAATCATATAATATTTGTTTTTAAAAACTCAATTATGTCAATTTTGACATTATTTAATAAATGGTTATTTTTAAGTCCTAAAAACATTATTACTTCAATATAAATTCATATTTTCAATCATAAAATTTCATATTAACCAAAAACATAAGTTGAACTCATAAAAAGTCTCAAATTACATTTATTTGGATATTGATAATATCAATTATTTTAATATTTCATTATTAAGGTAATTACGAAATCATTATTGTGTCATAAATAAATTAAATTATTTAATGTATAAAAATTATAAATAAAATATAATTATGTAGGAAAAATATTTATATTTCTAATGAATGTATATAGTCTATTATAACTTATGTATAACGATATATTAAAAATGGGTTAGTTATGAAACTTTGATTTTATCTCTTTTAACTCTTCTTTAAATAAAAAATAATAAATGTCTTAATCTAATCCAAGTGGACCAAAAGATCATATTTTATTCATAAGGTTGTTTTTGGTCGAATTATACTTATCTAATAAAATTATAACATGTTCTTGGGTAATAATAATATCATATTACACTAAATTACATGATTTATTTTTAACCGCGGTAAATAAAACTAAAAAGTTACTATTCACCAAAAATTATTTTCATCTTATTGAACCATATTTTTCTTACTGATATCAACTGTTTCTCTCATATTTTTAAAATTCCACACACATAAGCTGTAAAATTAATTTTTATGCGAATTTACAAATTTCCTAGGAGGTGGGTAAAAGACAGTGAAAAGTTCAATAAAATTTTATATATCTAATATTATTACAAAATGACTCCAATGAATTACATTGAACATATATAGGAATTATGTATCTATTTTGACCTAAAATAAACTCAAATAAAATATTTAATATTTTAAATAAAATGTCAGTTTTAAACAATAACACAGTTTTTTCACTATTCCTATAAAATTGAATGTTTTTCGATAAATACAAAAATTTACCCTAAGTTATTTTTGATATTATGAATCTAAAAATGATGTCAATTTTGAAAGATAAATTTTATAATTTCATCCCCAATATTTTTATAATACTACCGCCCAAAAATATTCGGGTGGTTCTTCATCATTAGTTCCCCTTGTTCTTAAGTTGCCTCTTCCATCTTATGGTTTTTCCATAGAACATTCACCAGACGAGTCGTCCGGTTTCATAGAACTTGTTCTCTTGTATAAATAAATTGAAAGGCTCTTCAAAATAAGATAGATCAAGTTCCGGTTCAATCTCGTCATAGGTGGCTACATACGTTGTGTCAGGAATGTATTTTCTCATCAGCGATACATGGAACACATCATGAACTTTGGATATACTTGGTGGCATTTCCAATCGATAAGCTAAAACTCTAATTCATTCTAGAATTTCGAAAGGTATGATGTACCTGGGACTCAGTTTACTCTTTTTAGTGAAAAATATAAAACCTTTCCATGGAGATACCTTCTATAAAACATGATCTCCTACTTGAAATTCCAAATCCTTACTTCGGTTATCAGCATAGCTCTTTTGCCTACTTTGGGGAGCTATGATGTGGGTTTGGATAACCTTCACCTTTTCCAATGTTTACTCATCATGTTCTGGGCCTACAAGTTTTCTTTCACCGACATCATTCCAACAAGATGGTGTGCGACATCTCTTTCTATATAATGCATCAAATGGTAACATCTAAATACTTGAATGGAATCTATTTTTATAGGAAAATTCTACCAAAGGAAAATGTTTATCCCACATACCTTTAATGTTAGTTGAGAAAGATCTCAACATGTATTCTATGGTTTTAATAGTCTGATCTAATTTTCCATCAGTTTGAGGGTGGTAGGTATTGCTCAAACAATGTTCCGTATCCAGGACATTCTGAAGACTTATCCATAATCTTGATGTAAAACAATGATCACGATCAGAAAAAATAGATAAGGGTACTCCATGATGTCTTACAACTACATTAATAAATAGTATTTTTAGACTTTCAAGTGGTAAATATTCTCTTATAGAAAGAAAATATGTTGACTTGGTAAGATGTTCAACAATGACCCATATTGAATCATTCCCTCTAGGAGTCATTGGTAGCCACGTGACAAAGTCCATTGTAATATTATCCAATTTCCTCTCAGGTATGGGAAGAGGTTTCATGACTCCTCCAGGTTGTTGCCTTCCGGCATTCCCTTATTGACAAACCATACATCATGACACAAAATCAGAAATCTCTCTATTCATGTTGTCAAACCAAACATGGTATTTGAAATACCTATACACATAGGTGATACCAGGGTATATAGATAAATTACAGCTATCAGCATCATCTAACAATTCCCTTTTTAGATTTGGTATATCAGGAAAACAAAGTCTCTTCCCAAATTTCAAAATTCCATCTTTATATAGGAATTCAATCAATCTCCAATCATTCACAGCTTTAATTTTCTTTTGAAACTCCTATCATCAACCTAAGAACATTACATCATTTCTAGTAAAGGTGGTTTGGAAATCATTTGAAAAATTATTGATGTTTCACCATCCATGATTATTCCCATATCCATTTTCACTATATCCATGAAAATTGGATCCATTTCAACTCTCATCTTGTTCAAAACTCTATGATAATTTTTTCTCAAAGAATCTGCCACTTTATTTGCATTCCTCGGGTGGTAGTGTATTGTGCTGTCATAATCCTTGAGTAGTTCCAGCCATTTCCTTTTCCACATGTTGAGTTATTTTTGTATGAAACTATACTTCAAACTCTGGTGATCAGCATAAATCTCACATTTTTCACCATAGAGATAGTGTATAAATATTTTTAGAGAAAATATTATAGCTTCAAACTCAAGATCGCGAGTAGTATAGTTTTTCTCCTGAATTTTTAGATGTCGTGATGCATTGACAACAACTCTATCATTATGCATAAGGACACAACCAAGTACATTCTTGGAAGCATCACTATAAATAACAAACTCGGAATTCCCTGATAGTAGAGTTATGATTGGATCAATTACTAATCTTTCCATCAGTTCTTCAAAACATAATTCCCACTCCTTTGTCCAAACAAATTTAATCCATTTAAACGTGAGCTTGGTTAATGGGTTAACCAATCGGGAAAAATCCTGGACAAAACGCTAATAATAACCTGCTAAAACAATAAAACTGCCTACATCAGTTATAATCATCAGTGCTGGACATTCTTGAATTGAATTTTCCATTGAAGGAACAACAGATATTCCATCCTTAGAGACAATATAACCAGGAAAAAAATCCCTTGAAGTAAGAATTCACACCTGCTAAACATCCCTTATAATTTATTTCTTATGAGGGGTTTTAGAATGGTGCAAAATTTATTTTCATGATCTTTATAGCTTTTGGAGTATACCAGGATATCATCAATAAATTCCACTATAATGTCATCACGATATTCCTTGAAATCCCTGTTCATTAGATCCATGAAAACAGAGGGTGCATTTGTCAGCCCAAAGGGCATTACTGTAAACTCATAATGTCTGTACCGGGTTCGAAATGCGGTTTTTGGAATGTCTTACTTCTTCACACACAACTGATGACATCCATATTGAAGGTCACTCCTTGAAAAATATTGAGCTCCATGAATTTGGTTGAATAAATCATCAATGTGAGGTAGGGGTTAGTTCTCATTTATTGTTATAGTATTAATCTCATTGGAGTCAATGCACAAACTCATTGATCTATCTTTCTTATTAACAAAAACGATGAATGATACCCATGGAGATAGACTAAGGCGAATAAATACCTTATTAATCAATTCCTCTAGTTGTTTCTTTAGTTCAAATAATTCCACAGTGGCCATTCTATAAGGGGTCTTCGATATTGGCCTTGAACCAAGAATTAAAAATTATGTAAAATGCAATTTATCACTCTGGATGATGTCCAGGTAAATCCTCTAGAAACACATCAACATATTCTTTCACAACAGGTATGTCCTCTATTCGAACATTATTTTCCTCACCCATAGTAATTTCATTCCCTTCTTACCCAATAATTGATCTTAGTAGAGCTACTGGGGGTGTATCTAGATAAGAATCAGGGGGTGACATTTCTAATATAATGATAAGGTACTCTTTATCAACATCGAAAATTGTAACCTCTTTCTTCTTACAATAAATTTTTGCATCATGGTTTGAATGGCAATCCATTCTGAGGATTATATCAAAATAAATCATTGGTATGATGATGAGATCAGCAGATAAGGAACATTTGAATGCTCTAATGGGATGTCATTCAAAATAAATTGTTGTGATGAAAATTCCTTTAGGAGGTTTTACTGAAAACTCCCTTGTTAATTCAAATTGAAAATATCTAATTTTCTTAGTAAAACGGGAAGATATAAAACAGTTTCATGATCTAGAATAAAATAAATCATTTTCTAAACATGAGGAAACCACTAAATTACATGGCACCATATATTTCAGAGCTTTAACCTCGGCAGTCGTGATAACATAAGATTTTCCTTGCTCCATTGGGCTTTTCTATGGTAAATTCCCTTGGAAAATAGGAAATTCATTTTCATAATGACCCTTTTATCTACAATTACAACATTAAACAGTGTAAACCTCTTTCTTCCCCCTACAGTCATGAGATTGGTGTCCTTTTTCACCACAATTGTAACAGACTCACATTATCACGACCCATCCTCGGGGCCTATGTCGTGACTACCCCAAGCCCGCCTTCAATAGGCTTGGGGTTGGAAACTAGTACCAAAGTCATAATTCCCAATAAAAAGGGAAGGTATTCCATTTAAGAAACGTAAACAGACACGCACACACACCTAGAGTACATACGGGAGTATACACTAACTAAAGCAGTATAACAAGTGTGCTGAAAGTAAAATGGTCCGAAATACAAGCCCAAAAAAATGTACAACAACAACTGAATGAAAGTACAAATGAAAAGAGAAACAGTTGAAAGGTGAAGTAGCTCCTAGATCGTCCTCCGGGTTCCTACCAGGAGGGTAGGTACATATGTCCTCCTTATCACTCTGTGTCTATCAGTCTGCTCAGTGTGCCTACCCTCAGAGTGTCCAACTTCGGGTACCGTCTAGTCCTCATACACTCTACCTTGGTTAGCACTGTCCTTCATCTGCATCCAACACAATGCGGTGCGGGTATAGCCCGTGCAGGGGTGAGTATAACGATACACAGTAGAGTCCTTGAGACCCTCAAGGTCTCACTAAAATCATACAAGGATAAACCACAAATAAATATCTCAACATATAACCTTTATGTAGTTATATGCCCATACATATACCTAAGTTATCAAGTAACCCATGTCAATAATGAGGAAAACACAAAGGTCATTGACTCAGCTCAAACCAGAATTTTATTCATTGAAACCAAAATAGCTGTAAATCTCCTCCTCTGTCGAGTACAGTGATCCTATCGTGACACCGAGGCACTTCTCACTAACCTTAGACTACTTAGGTACTCCTCCTCTGTCGAGTACCGTGGGTCTGCCACCCCAACACAGTAGTGCTCCCCACCATGGGTCTTCCACCCCAACATAATAGCGCTCCCCCTAATAGCCTACAGAGGTAATACTACTATCGAGTATCATGTGTCTGCCGCCCCAACACAGTAGCGCTCCTCTGCCATGGCTTTGTCACCCCATCACAGTAGCGATCCCCACTGGGCTAGTAATGTCCCTCCGAATCGAATCGGACAACCAATCATCAGGTCTCATCCAGCTACAAGGTCTTCGTACTCTGTACACTCATCTCCGGGAGGATTCCCTCCACGAGCTACTAGTCGATACTTCCAAGTGTCACGTAATATCACGTGGAAGTATCTCGAAGGACTGCCTCATCATAGGGGTCTCAACGCAATAGACAGTGCGTCAATCAGACGCTCGGTCTGTGAGTTATTAGCCTTTTTATCCCGGGGGCCAGGTTGGTTTCATGTATGAACCAACACGACCATATCTCCACTATACCCCGATCTCCCATGGGGTATACTCAAAGGAACCATTTCTCAACAAGATTACCAACACTGCTGACGGTTCGTCAGATGGATTTCTTGTCTGAGAGATATTGGATTTTCCGTTCGAGGGACCTGGATGGTTTTTAGGCTAAAACCAACTTGACCATTCTCCAACTATATCCAAACCTCAAGTGGAGTAATCCATTATAACCATCTCATCAATGTGAAACCAACTTTGTTGACGAAACGTCAATCAGACGTTCGGTCCTTATGTTATAAGCGTTTCCCCTCCAAGGGCCCGGTTGGTTTCGTGTGCATACAAACCTTTCCATACCCAAACTTCATCGAAACCTGGAGTGAAATATAAAGAAACAACCGTCTCAATCCAAGGATTCCTACACAACTAATGGTGCGTCAATCAGAGTTCATGATCTCATGTTATGGTCATTGAACCGAAAATGGTCCGAAAAAGGGGGTCTGGGCCCGTTCCAACACGGCGCAACCCACCCTGGGTCAGCACGAACTGAGTCGACCCGACCCGCGTCCGGGTCTGGCCTGATAGGGCGCGGCCTGGCCAGCGGTCGGCCGTGGCTCGGCCAGCCTGGATGAGCGGGTTGCGTGGAGCGGCGGGGGGGGGGGGGGGGGGGGGGCGTTGATTGAAATTGGTGGCGCAAGATGGAGCTACCCCACCGTCATGGATCCCACGCGGCTGAGGGATCTACCACATCGCCACCGCGGCTATTGACACGATGGACTTCCTCTAGCGGCGCACTGGGGCACTGTCGCTGTAATGTTCCGCGGGCTATTGGAGTCATTCTGGTGGTTCGTTTTGGCTTCCGTCTGCGCTAGCAGTCATCTCGGGACCTGAACTTTACTGTGAAGGCTCCAAATCACCATTGTTGTCACGATTCGTCGTTGCCAAACAATCCACACATCAAGAACGATACGATGATGGGTCTGGACATTTTCGTTTGTCCGTACCCACCCCGTTAGTGGTTCAAAATATCATTCAACATATTAAACACCCATGCTTGAGGGTTTAATCACATATATGAAATATTAAAACACCCATACCTTCGAAAAGCTTCGTGGTAGTCGTGCGTCGTGGATGACGGTATTTATTCTATCGTCATCGAAGTGCACCCGAAGAAGAAGTGGCATCTCCTCTCTTGTCATAGAGAAAATAGAAGAAGGCACATCATCATACTTCGTGGATTTGGCGGTCTTCATCGAAGAAGGTGGTGTTCAATGGAATGAAATAATAATTATATAAAGTTATATTATAATTCTAGTAGGATATCATATGTAATTCCATTAATTACATCCTTTATACGTCCCCCATATGGCATTAACGAATCAAATCATTTTTAGGGGGCAGTAGTCCGCACTTCCTAAAATAAAGATATCACATTTACTCATAATGGAAACCATAAAGTTATGACATAAATGAAAAATAAAGAATATTAAGTAAAACATAAACATATTATACATCATATATAAATATAGTGACATCTTAATGGACACCATTGAAGGTGTTAAAAGAATATTGAACAATCATCGTTTCGTGAGACAGTAATTCGCCATCCACAGATACAATATGTTCATTAACCATTAGACGGAGGTGTGTAAAAGTGTAGCTTAAATAATTCTTATAACAACATCCTAGTATATTTATGATACAATTTTTGTTACAAAAAAAAGTAATAAAAATATTTTAGGGGTTTGGAGAAGCAAAATAACACAAAAGAACATAAGGGAAGACATTACCTTTAAATCGGGTAACTCTCTTTGATTTGAGCTCAAAGGCTTCCTTGGAAAGGATTCTGCCCAAAGTGAGGCTTCAATGATGAATATAGGGATGTGGAGACATGAAATGGTCAAGGGTTGGCTGAGACAAAGGCTTTAGAGGTGTGTGTAAGGTTGTAGAGGTGGGGGCCTTTTATCAGAGGAGAGGAGGGGCACTCTTGGAATGTTACATAATGTTACTTTATTATCAAATGAGTTTAGGATTTTAAATGTCCCACATTGATGTATTTTGAGGATAAGGTGATAAGTGTTCTAAATATACTCATCCAATAGGTCTTTTACAAGTGTAGGTCTTAGATTTTACATTATATTTTTATTTTATTTAAATCGTTAAATAATGACGTAATCGCTGCATCGTCATGATGTCATAAATAAAATAATTTATTTAATGTCTAAAAATTATAAAAAAAATATAATGATGTAGGAAATATTTTTATATTTTTCATGAATATTTATATTCAAAAATATGACTTATATAACCGCATGTAAAAATTGTTTTACTAAAACAACACATGTTTTTGACATTTAAAATTTAACTTTCAGTAAAAAGGTATTAATGTCATTTTCCAAACAAAGTGGATCCATGGGGTCCCCAAGTTGACCCATGGATTGTTTTGGTCAGCCATGACTTATCCAATAAGGGAAGAACATGTGTCATGGTCATTTCATATTATTATATCATAATCATTACCTTAAATTACACTAATTACCTCTAATCACGATTAAAAACTTAAGAGATAATATTCACCAAAAAAATTATTTTAATCTCATTGAACCACATTTTACATCCAAATTAAAACCATGTATGTCAGATTTTTGAAATTCGAACCACAGAAGTGGTAATGTTTCATTTAAATGAAAAAATAGTTTTTAAACTACCACTTAGTGGATTCACTATTCATCAAAAATTGAAGTTTTTCAGAAAAATACCAAAAATTCACCCTAAGATATATTCGATATTTCGAATTCAAAAATGATGTCTATATTAAAAAATTCAAAACATATAAGTTGCATTAATTAATTTAATAATTAATTTCCACTGTCAATACAAATAGCGTGTTTTTAAGAAAAAATATCTATTAAATGATTAACATTAGTTTAAGTCCAATTTCAAAGTGAAATTAATTCTAATGACCATTATTGGATTAAATGGTAAAAATATATTATAATTTCACATTAAAATCAATTAAAATGGTAATCTAATCATATAAATAAATAATATTAAAAAGAGGTTTTGAATTAAAATACAACATTTTTCACTATTCATTACAAAATGAACTTTATCAGAAAAAATACCAAAAATTTACACAAAGTAAATTTTGATTACCCGATTCTAAAGAAGTATTTTATTTTGTCAAATATAACACATAAAAGTTTCAAAAAGCCAATATAAAAGTGGAACTCCATCAAATGGCGGTTAATCGACCTTTTAAATAATATTAGAATGTTTACGCTTAAAATTGGATTCATTCGCATTTTTAATCCTCTAACATTTATGGTAAAAAGTAAAAATATTTGACAAACATATATAATTGTTTTGAAGTTAGTTCTGTTCATTCCCGCCATTATAACGACTAGGCGTTAAATACCATTTAAAATAATATTATTTTATTATTAGAGTGCAATGTAAGATTCCCAAGAAACTCGTTGTTGTGTATTGGGTACGACATCGAGCATAGCATCTCCTTTAAAGTAATGTTAATATTTTATTCACAAATATGGATAAATGTAAAAATTTCATATTCTTTATTTACATGGGGTGTTACATCATTCCCCCCTTTTGGGAATTGCGTCCTCGCAATTTTAAAATTGGGATTGGAAACTTCATTGAAAATCCAACATCGGATCAAGAGTCAGTAAAACAATCACATTAAAATAAAGAAGAGAAGTACAAAGGTCACCTGAGTTAACCCTTACTAGGATTCCATGTATGAAAACATGGATATGGAGGAGAAAACAAAGGGTCGTGTTCTGAGGGAGAGTGATAGTAAACATGTCTTAGAGAAAGCTAACCATAAGAAAATCACAAACATGTGATGGGTTAAACAATATTTGATTCCCTAGTAGGAAAAGTTAACAGAATTTTTTTTAAGTTACTCTTCATTGTGGAATTTATATATGAGTTTAACTAAATCATAATGAAACATTCTTACTTGTCATGTAGACTTTCAACTTTTACTAGATTCCTTAATCAAACTCATATTTTCTCCAAAAGACGAGTATTTAGGAAGACTTGTTCACATTAAGAGTACTATAATAAACTTCTTGAGAATCACCTAATCCACAAAAGAAAAAAATATATTTCCAATTTCTTTAGATTAATACTAAAACCATGATTGTTAGTATGAGGTCAGATAATCCACAAAAGTATAATCCTTTATAAAAAGAAATTCTATTCTTAATTCTCCAAAATTTGTCTAAATAGAACCCAAAGTTCAATGTAGTAAATTTGATAAACAATTGTCCGTAAAATTATTCAAAGTAAACAAAACTAATATTGAAACCCAAATATTTGAAGGATTTAATCACATAGTCTCCCAAGGTACAAATTAACTTCTATCTCCAAATAACATCAGTTGCTCTTAAATTTTCAAATTGAAAAGTAATTAACCTAATCACATATCCTCCATGATAGGTTAGTTATTTCCATAGATAACCCAAAATAAACTTACAATTTATTGCTAAAATCATCTAAATAAAAGGAATTAGTCAAACTAACCAGGGACTTCATGTAGTCCAGTGGTACACGATAAATACCAGTCGCACTTTGGTTGTGGGTTCGATTCCCGCAGCTTTGTCCGACGCGACGGGTTGTCACACGGTTTGTGTGTTGTCCTTTTTCCAAAACTATATAATTATTAAAACATTCCCCAAAATGAGGTCAAATCTTCAATAATAATCATAACATATTTTAACCTCACGTTTATCTCATGCCTTTCATTTTCCATCATAACATATAATAACCGATAATTACCTCAAAAGTAAGGATCATATAAACTGTAATGGTTACCTTTATAATTATTACCTGAACATCCACATCAATTGGATATCTCGTACATGATGCATTACAGAACATACCAAGGTTCAAGTGATTGAACATGACTCCTTGATAATTGGTTTAGAACAACCACGAGTTTCCTCACTGAATCCCCCTTTTCATCCAGTCTATAAATCCGAGATCCACCACAGTTTCCTTCAAACCTATTGTCACTTTGGTGCCTTCTAGATCCATCCATTCACTAAAAACAGAAATTTCAGTGTGAGTATATCAACAAAACCATCATGTAAAATTGAGGAAGATAAACACTATGATATACTTACTCATTCACTTTATATAAAACTTGGACTCATTCTGAAATCCTAACCATTATGGTAATGTCACTTATGCTTAGAGACTACCCTAAACTCTAAAGATATCTAATCCATCCTCTGATACCAACTATAAATCCCCAACCTTAAACTTTACTTAATACTGAATTAAATGAATAATTCACATTGAAGATCTTTTCAGGTTTAGAGTTTTAGAGAATTAGATCATAAATCATGAATCACATTCCACATTTAAACAAAGTGGTTACATAAATGATAATGTTCGTTTATTTCCCATCAACAGAAACATATTTAAAATAAAACATGGATTCTTTCTTGACACTTCCTTGACACTATCATCGTATCATGCACCTTTCCCTTGACCTGTGAAAAACATTTCAAAAACATGGATGAGCATAAAAAGCTCAGTAAGGGATATAAAAGTACAAAAAGAAAACAATAGTCCATGTATGAAATCATACTTTACCCATAAAACATAATAATTTTAATATACCTCATCAAATAATGAATAAATCATAGATATCAAAAGGCATAAAGGTAACTTGAGGCCTTCATAACATTCTTACACAGGGAGTAACCCTCTTGGTTACATTTGGAATACCCATCACAGTATATTCCCTAAATCTTTTCAGAGAAACCTTAACGTTTAACTCCTTTTCATTACCCAAAGCATTGGAGAGCAATATCGGGCTCACCCGCCCTTAGTTTATCACGGAACCACCCGTCTTCTTACAAATTCCCAAGAACCATAACATAATCGCATCACATAAAACATGGATAAAGGAAATATAACATTTCCACATTTCAATCACAAGATATCAATAAAACACATTGATATAATAAAGACATTATGAAAGCCATTTCAATACCAAAATAAATGAAAAGTAAAACATGGTATTTATTTTTAATTTTTTAAAAAATTTATGGCTTGTAGAGGAATCCGAAACTCAAATAATGGTCACGGCATCAGAGAAGTCGTTGTCACCACATACGTACGACAAAAAAACATTCCTTTTTGTCGTTTAGTAAATGCTTCGTATAAAAAAGATTTCTTTTGAATAAACGTAAAAGTTAAGGGGGTTTATACACCGTATAAAAGAAACTTGTGTGGAAAACAAAATATGCCTCAATGAAAGGATATTGAGACGAAGTCTCATACAAAGTCGGTATCCTTGGATTAAGGATAAATCAATTACATAATTATGTGTGACAAACGAATACACAAAATATAAGTGCATATTAAGTGTAAAAAAATCAGAGTTTATTCACACATATTCATTGAACGACATATTCAAGGAGTACAATTTTATCCCCAAGAATCAAAATTAGGTTAAGAAGTTCCCTTGCAAAAATTCGACAGCCTAACGGCGTCACTTCAAAATTCAGAAAATGAGTTGATGGGAGATAAAAGGGTATCTCATTACTTGTACATTAAATTTAATTCAATAAAGATATAGAAGAACATATCCCAACATTACAATATGTAAATTAAAAGACCCAACAAAATAAGTCTTTTAAAAAGAGGTGGGTGAAAGGTTCCCTTACCGACTTGGGTATTATTCAAAACATACACCCCATGAAAGAATGACAATACAACATTGATGTAAATACTCATAAATGAAATTATATTACACAAAGAGTAGCATAATGGGCAGTACATATACCACTAGAAGGAAATGGTGGAAAAAGTAGCATAAATCTCACGATAATAAAAGAGAGATGAAAAACACCTTACGAAAACTCAGCAGCCTAAAAGCACCACTTAAAACATCCAAAAATGGATTAATGAGATCAAATAGGGGATCTCATCATATTAACATAAAATGTACATCAAGATTAATATAAATGAAGATCCCCCAACATAACAAATAGGAGCTTAAAAGAAGAGACATAAAGGAGAGTACTTAAAAAAAGAGAGGTTGGATCTCTTGTGAAAATTCGGCAGCATAACAGCGCCAATCAAAACTTCCAAAATGGATTGATGAGAGAGAATAAGGTCTCTAATCATATGAACATAAAAAGTACAGTAAGTTTAATATAAAAGAAAATCCCAATCATAATAAATATGAGCTAAAATGGAATGACATAAAAGAGTGTACTTAAAAAGAAAGAGAGAGGTAGGATCCCTTACCTCGTGTCCAACATGACTCGATAGTTCTCTAATCTCCTGAATAATAAAATATGGTCAATTTATAATTTCTTTAGTACCTCCATTAAAGATTATTATTCAGTTCATATCACATATTATAATTTTATAATAATTTGATAATAATGTGAGTTCATATCAGTTGTTTTTGTCGATGTTCGGTACGTGAGTAAACATTGAACTTGTTGGAAAAGAATTTTCCATGTAGTTATAGGTACATCATATCCAGAATAGTATTTATGTTTTAAATATCATTTATATACATTATATATTCATTTTATACTATTCCATAGAATTTGGAGATAAAAAATTAAAAGCACCGTTCATGGAGACGGTAGGCCGTACGTACGCATGAACACTACATTCATTTTTTGTCATATTAATGGAATTAAAAAAAATGAGAGAGATATAGATTATAATTCAAGAATTATATCCATAATTTAGATGTAATATATTTAATATATATATATTATATATATGTACTTATAATAGTACATAACATTTAGAGATAAGAAATGAAATGTACCGTTCATGGAGACGGTAAGCCGTACGTACGCATGAATGCTACTTTCATTTTTTTGTATTAAATGGAACTAAATAATAATGATATAATGGTATATTATAATTACAGTAGGATATCATATGTAATACCATTAATTACATCCTTTATACATCGCACATATGGCATTAACGAATCAAATCATTTTGAGGGGGCGGTAGTCCGCACTTCCTAAAATGAAGATATCACGTTTACCCATAATGGAAACTATAAAGGTATGCCATAAATGAGAAATACAAAATCATAAGGAAAACAAAAACATATTATATATCATATATAAATATAGTGACATCTTAATGGCCACCTTTGAAGGTGTTAAAAGAATATTGAACAATCATCGTTTCGTGAGGCAGTAATTCGCCATCCACAGAAACAGTTTGTTCTTTAACCATTAGATGTAGGTGTGTGAAAGCGTAGCTCGAATAATATTTATAAAAAAATCCTAGTATATTTAAGATAATGGTTTTGTTACAAAAAAAGTAATAAAAAGAGTTTAGGGGTTTTCAGAAGCAAAATAAAACAAAAGAACACAAGGGAAGACATTACCTTTAAATCGGATAACTCTCTTTGATTTGACCTCAAAGGCTTCCTTGGAAAGGATTATTCCCAATGTGAGGCCTCAATGATGAATATAGGGATGTAGAGAGATGAAATGGTCTGGTTTTGGCCGAGAAAAATGCTTGAGAGGTGTGTGTAAGGTGGTAGAGGTTGGGGCCTTTTATAAGAGGAGAGGAGGGGCACTCTTGGAAAGTTACAAAATGTTATTTATTTTCAAATGAGTTTCGGATTTTAAAGGTCCCAAATTGATGTATTTAAAGGATAATGTGATAAGGGTTCTAAATATACTCATAAAATAGGTCTTTGAAAAGTTTAGGTTCTAGATTTGACATTATCGTTTTATTTTATTTAAATCATTAAATAATGATGTAATCGCTGCATCGTCATGATGACATAAATAAATTAATTTATTTAATGTCTACAATTTATAAAATAAATATCACAATGTAGGAAATTTTTTTTCTTTCAAATGAATATTTATAATAAAAAATATGACATATATAACCCCATGTAAAAATTGTTTTAGTAAAACAACACATGTTTGTGACATTTTAATTTTAACTTTAAATAAAAAGGTATTAATGTAATTTTCCAACAAAAGTGGCTCCATGAGGTCCCCAAGTTGACCCATGTATTTTATTGGTCGTCCATGACTCATTAATTAAGGGTATAACATGTTTCAAGGTCATTTCATATTATTATATCATTATCATTACCTTATATTACACTAAATACCTCTACTCACGATTAAAAACTTAAGAGTTACTAATCACCAAAAAAATTATTTTAATCCCATTTAACCACATTTAACACCATAATGACAACCATTTATGTCATATTTTTGAAATTCAATCCACAAAAGTGGTAATGTTTCATTTAAACAAAAAAACAGTTTTTTAAACTACCACTTAGTGGTTTCACTATTCATAAAAAATTGATGTTTTTCAGAAAAATACCAAAAATTCACCCTAAGCTATATTTGATATTCCGAACTCAAAAATGATGTCTATTTTACAAAATCCAAAACATATAAGTTGCATTAATTAATTTAATAATTAATTCTCACTGTCGAAACAAATATCGTGTTTTTAAGAAACAATATCTAATAAAAGATTGACACTAGTTTAAGTCCAATTTCAAAGTGAAATTAATTACAATGACCACTATTGGATTAAATTGTAAAAATATATTCTAATTTCACTTTAAAAAAAATTCAAAAGATAATATAATCATATAAATAAATAATATTTAATAGAGGTTTTGAATTAAAATATAACATTTTTCACTATTCATTACAAAATGAACTTTATCGGAAAAATACCAAAAATTTACAGAAAGTAAATTTTGATGTCCCGATTCTAAAGAAGAATTTTATTTGGTCAAATATTCCACAAAAGATTGTCAAAAAGTGGATTTGAAAGAGGTTCGCCATCAAAAGGCGGTTAATCGACCTTTTAAAGAATATTAGAATGTTTATGTTTAAAATTTGATTCATTCGCATTTTTAATCCTCTAAAATTTATTGTAAAAAGTAAAAATATTTGACAAAAAAATATAATCATTATGTAGTTAGTTCTGTTCATTCCTGCTATTACAATGGATAGGAATTAACTACAATTTATAATAATATTATTTTACTATTAGAGTGCAACGTAAGATTCCAAAGAAACATGTTGTTGTGTATTGGGTACGCCATCGAGCATAGAGTCCCCTTTAAAGTACAATTAATATTTTATTCACGAATATGGATAAATGTGAAAATGTCATATTATTTATTTACCTGGGTTGTTACATCGCCTCTAACTGCCTGTATCCATACAAAGATGTTTTTCTTGGAAAATAAATAAAATCTCTACATTACCAAGATTCTAAGATGTTCTTATACAGAAATTCTCAAAGTATATCTTAGAGTAATGTGCTCTAATCAGAGATTATCTAAATCATTTTTCCAAGGTTTGTACTAAACATAATTTGATACATACTGTAATTATCCGACCCCATTTACCCAAATTTAGTGCATTATTAAATAACATTGGCATGACAAAAAGAATCATGTCTTGAAAGACCGATCAATTTAATATCCTTGGAAGTTCTAGATACATTCATATGTTTTACATTACATCATGAAATAAAAATATCCACAACATTGTACCCCATTTTCCACACCTATATCCTCAGCCTATCACTTCAATTCAACCATAAAAATATTTCTTCACATCGTGGGAACAATAAAATATAGAAAGGGGTGAGCTCAGATGCTCGATAAGGATAATAATATAGAGGAAAAATTAATAAATAAGCATAAAAATTTAAGGCAATGTATAAGACTAAAACAATGGCCTTTTGAACATAAACTTCAGCCTAATCTGGAATAGATTAAATCAAATAATTCCATTTAAATATTCACATCGATATTCTACAAGTCAAATAATCACTTGCAATATCAATAAACACTTTTATAATGATTGAATGCATAATGCCAGACTTCATAAACACATAGTGAAGGCCTTTTTCCAAGACTACAAATAATATTTTTTCAAGGCCTTGTTCCAAGACACTAGATTATCTAATGAGACATACCGATGTATCGAGGAGGTATAGTAGGCTCCACCCGCCACTTACTAAGTCCAATGAATTCCTCATATGAAAATTATTAAACATAACATAAACATTAGTATTAAAACTAGCATACGAAATGTCAATAATTTATCCATAAAAAATGAATTGTATTAAAATAACACATCCAAAATAAAACATATCACTAAACCTTCAATACAATATGGAATATTTGTGTCATAATAAATCAACAACAAACAAGTTTAAAATCCATCAAAGGATATTGACAGAGATGAAATGAAAACTATTTTAAATAAATAAATCTTTCTATTTAGAAATCATTTAAAAGTAATATAATTATAAAAGAAAACATTAATTTTGAAAATATTCTTATGATCTTTAATTGGAATCTTCAACGATGATATAACATGGAAAATAGCCACACCCTCCATATAAGTTAAAAAAAATACATTTTTACCTTAATTTTGTCGAAAAGGTCATAAAGTACCTTGTTTGTAAAATGACGAAAATATTCCTTTCAAAATATTCTATAAAAATTCAAACAAATTTATAAATGAAATTAACTCATAGTCTAGTAAATTGTAAAAATGGTTTGAAATACAGTTTTAGGTAATATGGATATGGATGATAAAGAGGTCCCAGAAGATTCATTCGTAAAAACAACCTCAGATAATAAAGAGATTGTGAAATTAAACTATACCTTATACTTTTCCTTAGTCGATGGAATGTTAACCTCTTATATAATAATTAAAACATTGTAATTAAATCATAAAATAATCATGTACATAAATTTGATATCATATGTGTTCTTATAATATTGGTTTGTTAATAATATTTTAGTAGTATCATCATTTCAGGTGTTAACTGATTTGTTTTATGTTATATGATTATTTATATAAGTCATGATTGTTATGGATTGGATGTATTTGATTCATATGAAGAATTATATTATGTTCATAAAAATTATTATTTATCATAAAATGAAAATTATTTTTGAATGATCATGATGGGGAATGAATCTCATCGTGTTCATGGAAACGGTAATCCATACGTACGCAAAAGCGACAATATCATTTTATTGATTGTAAAATAACATGTAATTTTATGTTACATCATATATAAAAAATAATTTACATGTTATATTTATTATGTACATCATTTATAGTCATTATTATACCCATCCAAATAGTGAAGTGTTTTAATAACAAACTACACCATGACATGGAAACAGTAAGTCGTACATATGCATGTATGGTGACTTTTTCAATCATTTGATGGATAGAATAATGAATATAGATGTAAAAATTTTATAATTTCATCAATGTATATATAATATACAGGATTTATTAATTTATAATGGAAATAACAATGAAATGGGAAGTGGAAGAAGAAAAGAACATGAAAGGGGTGATGAAAAATTTACCTCTTCTTCGGATTCTTCCTTTTAATTCGATCAAAAGGTCTCCTTAGGTTGTATTTTTGACCAAATTAATTCCTCTAGGATAAAGGGAAGAAAGTTGGGAGGATATTTGGGCACGTTTTGGACCTTCCAAATTGCATTGGAGGTGTGAAAATAAGAGAAGGGGAAGTACCTTTTTATAAGAGAGGTGAGGTTCACTTTAGGAAAAGATTAAAATATTATTTTATTATAAAACCATTTTCGGTTTATAATTGCAAAAAATAATTTATTTCTATGATATGGTGGGGATGGTTCTAAAAACTCCCAAAAATTGGTTTTGTATAGTTTTATGTCCCCATATTATCCTTATCTTTTAGATTTAATTCTTAGTTAAATGGTTTAATATTTACCATGTCTCTTTGTATTTTTATATTATATGGTTAATAAAATTACTATAAAAAGCCAAGAAAACACCATGTTGTTAAATATTAATTTATATAACCATTTATAAGTCCTTTGGTCTATCCTTAGAATTTTTGTAATACTATATCAATTAATAATATAGTATTTTTTTTAAAAACTCAACTTTGTCAATTTTGACACATTTTCGTATTTGATTTTTTTAAAAGCCAAAAAAACATTATAACGTATAATAAAATTTATTTAATCAACCCCAACATGTAATATTAACCTAGAAAATTAGTTTAAATTATCAGAAGTCTCAATTTACATTTATATGATATTTATAATTTTAATTATTATAATATTTCATTATTAAGGTAATTAATGCTTCATCATTGTGTCATAAATAAAATTAATTATTCAATGTCTAAAAATTATAAATAAAATATAATTATGTATTAAATAGTTTTATATTTATAATTAATATTTATAGTTGATTTAATATTGTGTGTAACCCTATAATAAAAATGGTTTAGTTATTAATCGTTGAATTTAACTCTTTTAACTCTTATTTAACTAAAATAATAATAATTGTCCTAATCTAATACAAGTGGACCAAAAGGGTCATATTTTATTCCTATGGTTGTTTTTGATTGAATTACACTGATCCAATAGAATCAGGACATGTGTTAGGGTAATTATAATATCAATTTTACCCTTAATTACCTAATTTAGTTTTAACTGTGGTAAATAAAAGTCAAAATGTACTATTTACCAAAAATTATTTTCATCTTATTGAACCGCATTTTATATATAGATTTCAACCATGTGTCTTATATTTTTTAAATTCAAATCTTATAAGTGGTAGAATAATGTTTTATTCAAATTTGTAAATGCCCCTCGAAGGTGGGTAAAAGTCAGTAAAAAGTTCAATAATGTTTTATATATCTAAAATTATTATAAAATGGCTCCAATGAATTGAATTGAACATATATAGGTATTTTGTGACTATTTTGACCTAAAATAAACTAAAATAATATAACTATATAACTTAATAAAACGTTAGTTTTAAACAATAACATAATGTTTTTCAATATTCATCAAAATTTGAATGTTTTTAAAAAAATACCAAAAATTCAACGTAAGATAATTTTGATATGCCAAATTCAAAAATGAAGTACATTTTGAAAACTAAAATTTATAAATTTTCAAAAAGTGGGTCTTATTATGCATAACGGCTTGTTTGATTAGTCGTGGTTTCTTAAAACTCCTAGTATTGTACAATGAATGCTACTGCATTATTCAAAGGGAAACATGCCCTGGAAGATTTGGGTGTTTTAGGGTTGTAATCCCAAAAATGTTTTACAAAATTATCTTCAATCATGTTATATTCATAACATAAAAATTAACAAAAGGGGTTTTTATTATATTCCACATACGATCAACCATAAAATCATATACATGGGATGGTTTCCAAAAATCTTGTGTTAATAAATGAATATATGCTATTGAAATTTTAAAAAATAATTAGATTATTCATAATTCTTATAACCAATATAATATTTCTTCAAAACATATAAATTTTAATTTTTGAATAACCATACAAAAAATACTTCATGTGTTTTATTTCAACATAGGTCATTACATCATCTTTGGGTTACCCTTTCAAATATGGAATTCACTCAGATAATTACCGAGTCTCCCATATTTTATACAATGGGAAATAAATGGATCCCTATGGTGATATTTATTTCCTTACAAAAAGATCTTCATTTTTCTACTACAATTCTATTATTTATTCCCTTATTTTCCACACATAATGCTTTTTTATGTTCCTTTTAGGAACATTGCATTGAATCTATTTCCAAATTTTTGAAATGATGGATATTGAGCCATATTTCCTTTATGGTCAATACCGATCAATACCATAGAAAACAATATCCTTCACTTCTATTGGGAGTTTGGGGGTTTGTTAAGCTATATGTTGTTAAACATATTTTAGGATAAGTTATTGGGCATAATCATTATATCTTTAAGTCTTATTATCCGGATATTTCGATGCTCATAGACACCATATTAACCAATGTATTCAATATTTACATGATTACTTTAGCTTTTATCCATTCACTAGAAGAGAAAAGTATATTGTAGGACGTAATAGTCATAGGGGGAACTATACATTCATAAATAATCCAATATAGGATGTCTAAAACTTAACACCATGTTTTCAATCAAAGTGACATTGATTTTAATGAAGGTTATTTATTATGATCATCAATTCAAACAAATCCTAATGGTTTTTAATGAGGAAGTGATTTTTCTTAATCATATCTATTGGGAGTTTCAAACCAGGTTCACATTAAATCCCCCATTCATGAAGGTTTTGATGATTAGGTTAATCCCAATTCTCCCTAGTCGATGTTATTACCCCGATGTATATCTATTGTAGAACCATTTCTACTTGTAGTAACAAGTCATCGATATTTTATCAGTAAAACCATTGAATCTCTACATTACCCAAACCATATGATGTTAAGATATACTTTAAACTAATGTAAATTAAAGGGTTATGTTCCCAAATATACATGTTCCTAGATCTAGTTTCCATGACATGCGGAAAACCATCAATTGAAACCAATGATGATGCCCCTGAACCAAATATCATGAAGTTGGTGTTTTCTTTGTTAAATGTTCCATAGATACAAGGAATGACATCTCGATGTGCCAAGAAGTTTACTATTCAGGGTAAAATAGATAAATACATGATTCCCATATTACATTTGGAAACTGAAATTTTAAAAAATATTATTTAGAATACCATTGTTTCATATAGAATGTCGTTTCAAATCACTCTTAGTATGCATTCTCGATTCCTATGAATGGAATCAAATAAGGGTGAGATCAATGAAAATTAATAGTTATGTAATGTAGAAGTAGTCATGTAACAATAATAATAATCATGGGAGGATAAATAAGTGCACATACATGGAAATTAAATGAATTGACTATAATAATAAATACATAAATGTAAATAAATTAACACACTGTTTCCCCTTAGGAAAATCATTCACCCAAAGATCGATTATTGGGTGTTGAGTTTTGTGCAATCATTCACACCAAGTTCAATATTTCCAAATGGTTTCCAAGTTGTTTGTTCGAGGAATTAGAAACACCCCATGGTTATGTATCCAAAGGGACCTACTTACCAAAGGAAGATGCTCATCATGAATTATAACCAATGTTTCTTAGGATGTCAAATTTTTCATGAGGATAGGAGATCTGGATCATCACACCCTTTTGGGAAAAACTTATTTCCAACAATGAGACTCTCCAATAGATTTATGAAATGTACGTGAATACTTTATTAATTACCTAGTTTGATGTGGGCCATCCTAGAGTTAAAAATCAATTATTATCGTGGAAAATCTTAGAATCATCCATATATATCTGAGGTTATTCATCAATGGAGATAACAGTATGTATCTAACATTCTCGAGCAATGATATCCTCTAATATAATAATTGGATATTATTTGGATGCTTTCAAAAAAATGTTGGTCTCTTAGCCACATAGTGTGCCACTCGTGAGTGTATCATCATCTAGGGATATGGAAGATTTATCGATGTCAGGTTCAAACCCATAAAGCGGATTCCAACGAATCCTTGTGAAGGGAATTAAAACCCACATATTATGGTGCTGCATAATAAGAAACAAATATATTTTTATTTTCATGTGATAAGGACCTAACCATACATTTTTACATAATGAGGAAATGAAATCTATGTGGAAGGTACCTAGATAGTGTTCTTGGTGGACTTATACTGAAGCGGCTCAAGGAACCTATAAGGAAGATGGATTCCAATGTTGAATTAAATAATACTAAGAAAATGGACCATGAAAAATATGGATGTTAAGGGGTATTTGGTTTGGATCAAATGTTGGATTCCTACATATCTCGTATGCATGGGAATCAAATCGCAAATAGTTCTGATATTGAGATTATTTCCTTGGGGTGTTTTGGGTAGGTTTTTCCCATAGGGATGTATGGCCCATTTTAAGGTTGGGTTGGGACTTATTCCTAAAAAAGATATATGGAATATATTGATGACATAGTTGGTGATTACTCGTATAGAGGATACCTAGTTAAATGAGTTATTAAGGGGAGTTTAAATCATGGTGATTTGGAGTATTTTTTGGGGATTACTCCAAATGAGGATTTCCAAATTAGCAGAAATATGATTGGGGATTACAGCTTAGGATGATCCCCATTAAGCTCGAGACCTAGGTTGGAGTACTATGTATCATGATTATAGTAGGAATCATAGTTCACATAGTTCAATTTATCAGATGGATTTTGTGAGTTCCATTATCTATAAATACCTATAATCTCATGAGATTCATTGTCAATGTGGGAAATAAGAGGAATAATAAGATTCAGAAAACCACATAATATGCTTTTGTCTTTAGGTGTACATGGAAACAAAGCCAAAATAGATATGGATAGGGTGTTGAGAGTGACCATCTCCTCTATTCTAGGATTGTATTAGAAGAGGATAAGGGTAAAACACATCCCTCTCTTCACTATTCCATGGAATGGGTCTAGGGTGTGGATACTAGAGAGGGAAGGTATCATGAGAGAGGGGTGATGGCTTGACATCCCATCCCCGCTCTGACCTAGTTGATATAAGGTAGAGAGGAGTGACTATGAAAACTCATTAAAGAAAGCCCATGAGAAAACTCCAAGATGGATTCCCTAAAATCAGTTACATAGTGAGGGAGGAGGATTTCTTTCTATTTTTAATCTAAAAGAAAGCATAATCCTCACCCTCCATTCATGGAAACAGGGCTATGGGTCTCAAATATGAGATAGGGAGGAAATTTTCTTAACCCATGTTTTTAAGAACATGACCTCTCTGAAACTATCCCAGGGGTAGGTTTCCTCATGAAAATGGAATTAAAATTCCACACACTCCTTGAGGATGCTAACCATCTAGTAGGACTAGTGTTAGAAAACCCTGATCATAGAAATACATATCCAATGTGGAGATATGTTGGTGTTCCTTTTCCCATGGATTTTCATGTCTCATGGCCTCATTAGAGTATTTAACCTCATCCCATTCCAAAAATGTATCCAGGGGTAGAGGATCCCATAAATTGGTGACTTATAATATGGATCATAGATTTTTATCACGTATTCTAAACGGTACGGTGAACCATGGAGGCTCATGTATGGGGTGCTACATGCCGATTGGCCTACGTAAACTGGTCACACAATAGACGACAGACTCCCTAATTGAATACATGTGGGAGAGACCTTGATCATGATATCTAGGGTATCCATTGGTGTTCTCATAAGTGACTTGCATAGGTACCTAGTTGAGTAAGGGTACATCAAGATAATCACCATTATTAAAGGTTTGAGTGAGTGCCTCACGAAGGTATTTTTTTATTTTAAACCCTGGAAGGACATTAATTTCAATATCCCCCTTTATCCCCTCTTCTTCTAGTTTTACAAATACACCTATATGGTTTCAAAGTTGTTGAGTGAAGAATGGGGGTGAATAGAGATGCATTTGGACATTGGGAATTTCTATCCATACAAATGAAGTCTTAATTGACCAATTTATAGGAAAAAATAGGACCTTGGGTAAAGGAGTTATCTCATTCAGGTGTCCCATGTAGGCTCTCACAAAGGCCAAAAATGAAGGTAGGTTGTGCGGACTAATACACAGGTACCATATGTGTCGATGATTCTTGTGGGAACCTGCACGACCCACTTGAGTGAACCCTTTTTTCCAAACCATGGGGGTTGTACCCACAAACCTTTACATGGCATCAGAAATGTGATATGATATTGGCCCTTAAAATTGGTCCCTTCACAATCATAATTGACCCCAAGAAAAATGGAGAGTCACTCCATAAAATATTTGATCACAGTCGATGATGTTTTGGGTCACAACACATGAAAATACCTTCTATTCATTTATTCCAGATAAAGACATATTTTAACTATAACTCAACATTTTTTGTTTAAGTGAGGTTTACCTATTCAATTATATCAGAAATAGAATATAACACATTTAATAATGTCAACACACAAATTAAATTTAAATAATTTGAATAGAATAATCAATATTGAATGGTAAATACCATAAAACACATGCCATTTAATCAATAACCTGAATATCATTACTAGATAAGGAATAATTAATAAGTAAATGTAAACAACATAAAACAAAAAACTTTTATCCAATAAATTGATAATGAAATGTATCCATATAATATATTATTGATAAAATCTCATCGAAAACAATTATAGAATTCATGATAGAGGAAATGGTAAATTATTGGGTGTTGTTATCTAAGGTATTATGAAACCACAATTATCAAAACCATTCACAAGTCACTTTAAAACTAATCGGTTGGTATAAACCAGAAACACATTTAACTAAGGTTTCCCAACTCATTCGTATCATGATACTACCAATTATTCAAGGAGATATCTATAAAAAATATCAACATTTATATGCATGTCCACATTATTCATCATATAACTAATAATTGATTTATTCATGAACAATATTCATTTTCAAGAAATATCTATATTGATTAAAGAATAATTATTTTCCAATATTAACCCAATAAAACAAAGAATATTCAATGTAAAAAAAATTATGTAGTAATGATATATGGTTCATGAAATATGAATATTCTTAAGGAGTAACATGAATATTAAATGGAAATTAAATTTACAATACCCATAAGAACCTGTATATTTAAGGGTAATGTTAATGACTATAAAAATAGATATAGACAGTGAATTAAAATTATTTTTGTGGTAAAAAAAATCCTAAACCATCCACATAAATATTAATAAAGGTATCAATAAATCATTTACCTAGTAGATTATAAGTAAAATAAAGGGTTTTTGTTTATGATGAATACATAAAAAATGATATTTAAAATAATTGTTGAAAAAAATAACCATTTTCAATTGAAATTTATCTTTTAAAACTAAAAAATCCAAAATATTAGGAAAAATATATTATTTTAAAAATATTTTCTGAAAAAATTAAAAGGAATCATCAATGAAATGAGATGTCATGTTGGAAGGAAATTACATACTTTTCATATAATATTCATCCATTCCATTTAATATATTGTAAATGGGTAAAATTCACAACGTTTGGAAAGAGTAAGATGATTACTTTCAAATTTTTCAAAATTCAATCATTCGTAAAAAAATTAAGTAAATTATTTGGATAATATTGAATCATTTATAATACATTTTTAAAAGAACATATTTGGAATGGATAATATTGAATCATTTTTAATACATTTTTTAAAAGCACATATTTGGAATAAAAGCGTAATCAGACAAAGAGATAAATGAAGTACTATTTTATTGAAACCATTTTATCGATAATTTAATGTACTGAATAGTGAGATAATGGTAATATTACTTGAAAATATAATTTATAACTATAGAAGAATAAAATTAAAGGGGGTTATTATCATCTTATCACATTATTTCCTTTTTTTTAAATTCATACATAAAAATAACTATTAAAATGAGATTGTGAAAGAAATTTATATAAAGAACACAACATTGAATTGAAAATTAATCAATTAAACGAAAGTTTCTATAGGATTTAAGTCCAAATAAAAATATTTATATTCAAAATTCATTGCTCAAAAAATGTTATAATATTTAATAAATTGAAAAGGTAATATAACCCAATTAGAAGAAATAGTTTTTTGAAATTCATTACCAATTTAAATCTTTAATGAAAAGAAAATTTAGATAATATAATTTATATTTAAACATAAAATCCCATAAATTAATCTATAATCATTATATCAAATTTAATAGGGTATTATATACACCATATGATTTAAATTAGGTGGATATAATTACTATACGACATAATGAAATTAAATTCGGATGAAATATGTTTCCTCGTCCTTCCTATTGGTTGAACATGATTTATACTCATATACAATGGTTTTAATCCTATTATCAATTTATAAAAAATCTATATTAATATTTATAGTATCTTATATGCTCATCTACTAATATTTTAAAACTTGTTTTATAATAGTATTACATTATTTTCATTATTTTGGTTGATAATTGCCTTGTTTTCTCATTCGTTAGTTTTCAAAAAATCTCATATTATTTGGAATATGATTTAGATCCATCAGATAAAAAATTATATTCATCTTTTAAATATCATATTCAATAATTGTATACCTTTTCAGTAAAGTTCTTTTTGTCTGGTAATGGAAAATGAATAGAATCTCCTCGGGGATAGAGTAGGTTGTACTTATGCACGAGCGATTATATCATCCCATTAATGAGTGGAAGGATAATAAATTGGGTGATATATAAAATTTTCAATAATAAATATCATCTTATATATACACAAAATATCCATTAAATTTATCCTTATTAAATTCCTAGTATATAGTGTATGAAAAAAGAAATTATATCACTTGAAAAGATTCTATTTTTCCATACACAAGAGATATATTATCATATATAAAATGAAATTTCAAGTAAGAAATTATATGTGATATTATAATTAAAACAGAATATTAATATAATAAATTTCTTATACAAGTATTAAATCCATAATTACATTTATCTTTGAATGATGGTGATAGAAAACAAATTAAATTTATTTAAAAAGTAGTATTTTTTCGTACACATGGTTGAAGGTTTTTTCCCCATTTGATGTAATATGGAAATTATATAGGTTATTAAATTAAAATAATAACATTTAATTATATTAAATCTACTATTTTTTTATATAAGGATGTTATATTATGATTTGAAAGTTGTGGTAAATGGAACAAAAAAAACTCTTCTTTAATAACATTACTTCTTCTTCTAGTGACCTCTTTAGGTTTTCACTATAATCTTTCCAAGAATGGCTTTATGATATATTAAAGGTCACTATTATATTTTGATTTGAGTAAGGAAGTGTCTTGGTAAGGTATTGGCTAAGATAAATAACTATGGAAGTGTGAATATTGGAGACGTGGGGTGGTCGTTTATAAGTGGGCAGAGGGAACACATGGAATTTTTATAATGATTCAATCACACACTCTATTTGATCAATAAAAATCCGAAAATATGGAAATTAACAAACCTAATAGGTTATAAGTTATAATTTGGTCCCTAAAATAGGTTTTAGACTCTTTTCTATATCATTTTTAATCTGTATCTCCGTAGTTTAACCTCTGGTAAATCAGTTTTTACCTTGACTGAGATAATTAATTTTTAAGAAAATTTACTATTTATAAGGGTCAAAAATTAATTTGAATTTATTATATAATATAAATTATTATGATTCCAAATTTTTAATACTTTATTTGAAGTTCATTTCATTATTTTTTTAAAAATAATTTCTAACTATACCCACTAACGCAATGAAAAATCAATATTTCAATGAGAATAATCTAAAAGGTATATAAGGTTATAATGTAAATAGTCAATATAATATTGACTGAAATGATATAAAATAGTTAAAGTGTGATATTATTTGACTAATTTTAATTCAAAAAAAATTAAAATGTATTTTAACATGTCAATTATTTAAATTAAACGGTCGTTTACCATAGAAATCTATATTTTTCTCTAGTTATCAAAAATTAAAAAAATTGAATAAAAACCAAATATATTCACCCAATAATAATTCTAAATTTTGATTTTTTAAATTTGGTTTCTTTTTTAAAATAATGTTTTATAATTTTAAACAAATGACTTTAAATTATACGTGAAAAGGGATACTAAACCATCTTTTAGAAAAAAATGATTTTCAAAAAACATTATTTTTTATTCAAAGGATTCTTATTTTATTTAAAATAAATTATTAACCGGTGAATTTGTTTATACATTTTTAAACCATAAAATTATTATATTTTTCATCTTATTATTCATACCCTCCATCTTGATGTCTTTTATAATGATTACATTTTAAATAACAATATTTTAATGGAGTATTGCTTTTCATTGAAAACCGTTGTAACGTGCATCACAAGCTATCAATGAGATTTAACTTATTTAAAAATAAATTTGAAATAAATTATTGGGGTGTTATATTCTCTTATGAGGTTTTTTATCATTACATTTACTCTATCAAATCGCATATTTTTCTTTTAAAAACACACGGTGTTTAACAAAATGTTTTTTCAAAGCATTAAAAATATTTTATTGATAAAAAATTACATATATATTACTAACACAAGGATTATATAAAAACTTTTACATGATTCAATGTTGTTGTAATTCATATTCATCCCCACATATTCCAAAACTACGTTATAAATTTCATATTTAAACAGTTCTATTTCACGGTTTGTTTAAGACAAGTGTTGCATTTTTTATATATTCTCACACAGAGTGTTATTTTACAATATTATAGAGTTATAAATATATATTATATTAATTAAATATTTGTAATTATTTTACTAAAATATATCACTTTTTTTCTTAGTATTCTGTCTATTCAAGAATGGTAGCATTGTTCGTGTGTGCATGTCGATTACCACCTCTAAAAGTGATATGATATATTTTTCCTTACCACATCACATAGATGTGATATATAACTGGAATTAAAGAGATTATTTTTATATAATCAATACATAGGAAATAAAATATAACACTTACCTTAGTTCTATCATTTTCTTTGAATAATTGATATGATACATATTCCAATGTGCATCCTTCCATCTTCATTATTGTAATGTAGTTCATTTTTCATAAAAGACATTAACGTATGGTATAAAAATAATTATTGGTTAATAAAAAAACATTATTTCATTATTATTATTCTTTATATTATGGGATAAATAATAATTTAAAGGCATTCATCCTAAAAATGTAGTTTTTGATATATGATCTGAATATCAACAAACATCTGATGTGTACTTAATTTATTATTTAATTATATGTAACATGGTAATAAGTACTAAAAAAATAAAAAAAATTAGAAATTAACATAAGAATTTAAACAATTAACTTATGTTTTTTGGAAGATTAAAATGTACATGATGAGTTGGACTCTTAGTAAGGGACATTACACCTTAAAATCCTTATTAATGTTTATTTGAAGATTTGATTTTGAAATTTTTTTCCTCTATGTATAGATCAATAAAAAACATAGAAAGGAATATATATAGACCATAACTAATAATAAGGGAAATTTTTTTCACTTTTGAAATTTTTGAGCGGATATACAATGTATTCTAAACACATATTTTATATGAAACATCTTAAAAAGACAGGAAAAATTCAATATTTTATTTTAACATATATAATTTTAATTTATTTTCCTACCATAGTAACCATTATCTTATGTTTTAATTCTATTATAAGATTTCATGTTTTCTCCTTTTAAAAACCCTAATACTCATTATTCCCAGTACATTGAAAAATTATTTTAAATGGAATTGACATCTCGAAAATGATAATTTTTTTTGTAGACCGGTTTAAATAACATTTTAATGAATATGACAAAATAATGTAAATAATTTATGTGTTAATATTTTTTATAGTTATTGATAAATTTTTAGATGAAATAAGGTTATATTATAAAATAATATGAGTGGTTCTGTTACAAATCATATATATTTTAGAAATTTATATCTCTATAATTTATTAGGTAAATGGACGGAGTTCAGTTGTTATTTTTCTACTAAGAGATTTTTTCAATTTATGGGCATGTTAATCAATTTGTAATAGTGATTATAAAAGTTAAAAATTATATAATGTCATATTTTACCTACATCATTTACCAATTAATGATACAAGTCTTGAATAAAATATAATGATTTATTATTTTAAGTTACTGATAATATGTATAAATGGGTGATTATTTTACTTTGTAATGGGGAAAGAATAATTTTTCATAAACATTCCTTTTTGTTTTTCGGATTTCAATGAATCCTTTATGTGTTTAATTTGTAACATTATTTTTTATAATTAGATAATTTAGGAAATAATTTGGGAGAATAAATTTAATTCTTTTAATTGAACAAAAATATTTTTTGTCCTTGTTTATTTCTAGAAAGGAATGTTTTTATGAGTATCGATAGACTAAAAAGTTTCTTTCTTTCTTTTACATGTCCCTTACTAGGATTGTTGTTCTATTCCCGTTGATTTTTTCATTTGATTTTAAATATTTATTTTGGTATAGATGAGTTAAAAATTATACTTTCAATGATTTTATATTAAAAGAAAACATTTTACATTCTAAACATTTAATGCTGTAATAAAAATTGATTCTTGGTGGAAGGGTCCACCTTATAATGTAATAGTTATTTTTTAATGTTGATGACCAAATAAAATAAAAATATAAACCATAAAGATCCAAAAAAAAATTAAGATACTTAATTTATGGCATACAACTCAATATTTTATAATTTTTAAGGCAAACTCTATGAGATTATATCAGCAGAAAGGCTTCGATAGTCATAGAGGTTTTGTTATTGGATGAATATACCATTAAAAGGTTCATATTTATAGTTATAATTATATATAATTTGACTATTAACAAGTACATATATTTAAATTATGACTATTAAAAATGGTTTTCTGAAGAAAAAATAGTGAAACTAATATAAAGACACTAAGATTACAATATCCTTCAAAATCAATAACATATAAGGTTTGAAATTGGAACAAAAGAGTTTTTTATTGTGATAGATAAGTTTAATTATTTTAAAAATGGTATTAGAATACATTCTAATGATAAACCATCTGTACAACTAAATAATATGTTGAAAGTGGAAATATTTATGATCCAACTCCCTAAAAACATTTTTGGATATTTTGACTTAGTGATATTTGAAGGATGAATTATTTCCCACTAAAAGTTATTCATTTTTATCGGTTTTTGTAATCATTAAAAGGAAACTATTTCAATTTATAATTTTTATGGTGAGTCATATCAACCATAGTCAATTGTTAATAATGCTATAGAAATAAAATAGATTGATTCCTTTAAAAGGGATACGATAATTTATATTTTTTGAGAATTATTTTCTTAGGGTGTTTGATCTAAGATAAAAAAATATTGAAATTAAATAATGATTAGGAAGATATATTTCTCTTTAATGAAAAAAACCCACATGAATATCAAGTCACGTAATTTATTTTATCAGGAATTTTGATAGTATAATTAATTTTTTTACTTATGATTTAATCTTTTATACTGAATATAATATGACTCTTTTGAATTTAAACATTATGATAAACTTTTTATCTCTGTTTAGTGGGTAGAATAAGATTTTACTTTTGATAAAAAGTTTTAATACATGAAAATGAAAATGTAGTTAACATTAGAAACAAATATGAATAATACCTCAAAGAATTATGAGGGTAATAAAATTATATTTTAAATTTTTTATATGTGTGGTGAAATTATCCCAAGGGAATATATAATGGAATTGATGATGAGCCTATGATGTGCTTATATTTAGAATATCACTAGGAAGAATAAGATACTAGTATTGGTTAGAATAAAATTCATAAACATGATAGAAATTATTTTAAATGTAAGGATATGGTTCATTTTGTTGTTGCATGTCCCAAAAAACACAAATGATGGGGAGAAACTAGATGATAAGAATAAGTTAGAATTGGAATCCATTGAAGGTCATTAAATATATGTTGAGCCTTAAAACTAAGTGGTAAGATGTATATTACATGTTTATTAATACTATACTAATTTTATGATTAATTTTGGGTCTACACATTATTTTATTTCAATGAAATTTATTGTAAAATTTAAATTTTCATCACTTGAAATAGATTTATGATTTTTTCAAAAAGACATTGTAGGGTATGAATTAAAAGTAAGTTGAAAATATATTTATATTATCATATAAAAAATATTTTTCCTTATAAAATTTATTGTCTCGTCCATTGTATAATTTGATTCTATTTTTGTTATTGATTGGATGTAAATTTTCATTATATAAAAGGTTTCAGTGGGAAATAATTTATTTCATAAAATTAGTTTTATTTTGCATATATTAATAAATTCAAAACACAAATGACATGTTGATAATATTAGAAACTATTAGTATTGGGAAAAGTCATTTTTCATACTTATATTTTTGAAAATAAGGATTATTTTCATATTTTTGATGTATCATAAGTAAAAGAAAATTTGTATGATTTTTCATATGAGTTTCCATGTATTATTTAGGATTAATAATTAGACATTACTATTGACCTAATGAATAATAATATGGTAATTCAAAAATCTCCATATTTAATTTATCATGTTGAAATTATTGATCTAAAAAATTAGAGTGATGATTTTCTTAATTAATGTTTCATTCATACTAAATCATTTCCATTTGGTTCTCAAGTTTTATTTGTTAAAAATAAATGTGGCTCTAAAGAGTATTGAATTAATTATAAATAATTTAATAATATTATTATTTTGAATATCTCTATGTCTCTTCATATTGATTATTTGTTGGAAAATATCTAGCGATATCTATATTTTATTATGGTTGGTCTCATGTCTAGGATCCCTCAACTGAAGGTAATGGGGGATGACATAATAAAGAGTGTTCCATACTAGTAATTTGTATTATTAGTTTTTGGAATACCCTCTATGAGGAATAATGGTATTAATGAATTCATGAATATTTTTTCATATACATATTTGGATATGTTTTTGTTTATTTATATTAATGATATTTTTGATTATTCACAAATTAATGAGCATTACGGAAAAAACTACAAGGATTATTCTACAAACGCAGAAATAAGATAAGTTATTTTCAAAATTTATTAAATGTTTTTTTAAAATAATATTTATTCATTGGATATATCATAAATAAAAATAGTATAACTACTGACCATGTTAATCAAAAGTGTGGTTTAATGGAAAATACCTGCAAATGTTATTGATATGCATGTTATTCTTGGAATAGAAGGCTATTATTGATATTTTTTTCTAAAACATTACATGATTATAAACTCAACTACATTTTTAACATGATACAAATATAGTATTTTCTACAAAATATAAATCTGATAACTGTTTCTAAAAATTGAGAAAAATGTTATGGAATGGTCTAATTTTGGCCCTGCCATTTATATATTATCACTATATTTTTTCAAATAATGCTTTATTTATGGGACAAGGTTTTGTTTTCATATACCGTGATCAGGTAAACACATATGTTTCATATTAATTAAAACCTAATGAAAAGAATTAGCCTTCATGTGACCTTGAACTTGTAGGTGAAGTGTTTCATTAAAAATATAGAGGCAACTGTTATATAGTGTAATGTTTGAAATATATACTAATCATATTAGCATGAAGTATTTATTCAATTAAAGTGTGTTAAAAAATATATTGTTGTGATGAATATAATTATTAAAGGATTATGACTAAACATTAATTACCATCCAATTTATGAATGTTTTCTAATAGAATGGATAACTGGAAAATCAAGGGGGCTGAATTGAGTTCTGAAAAATTTAGTTTTCCGAAAACATCTCACTCTAGATATGATTCATTAAATATTTTCCTTAATAATAATTGAAAGTATATATAAAAAAATTATATAAATTGAAAATAATAGATTTATAGTGTTTTGGCTAATATAAATCCATGATTCCACTCCACCAAAACTCTACTCCATGAATTTGGTGATTTTCAATATCATAGCCCCTTTATTAGGGACCCACATCTCAGCACAAGAAGCTCTCACTAAATAAAAATTACATGGATCTGTTAACTAGGATAACCCTTTACTAGACCTATGATATGTTTCAGAACACACTCCTTAAATTATTGTAAAAAATAATAATTAATAAACTTTTGAATGATTATTGCAACACTCGATTATAAGATGCAACTAACAATAGTGGAATATGCATCCAGGGAAAATTATAGCCTTCAAGGTGTAGCTCTCCATCTTGGTGCACATTTTACTTAAATATCAAATTTTTTTAGTTCCATAAGGATCCCATTTGTTCTCCTATGAATGGGTTTTGTTTTTATTGATCTTAGAGCTACCACCTTCAATAGTGTTGTGGGATCCCTCATTACATTTATCCAGAACTAACACCTTTCCCAAAATCTTATATCACTTATCACAAACCAAATTCATCTATCTTTGACTCCACCATGACACCTACTGGGAAGAAGAGCACCTTAAAAGTGTAAATAATGATCATATTCCTTGGAACTGATAAAATTTTAATCAGATCATGATAATTTATATTTTAATTTTTTATATATACATGAATTCAGAGTATTATTTTGTATATATATTATAATAATTATTCTCATCCATCCTATTTCATGGAGTAGATAAATATTATTTTTATATCTCTTATTTAATTTTAATATTCAGAATGATATAATTTTAATAGTCATGGTGATAATTGTAGGACCCGGGGACACCCTAAGGGGGGAGGGGTGAATCAGGTTGTCAACTTTTCTTTTAAACTGAAGGATCATGTTCCCAAATTGGTAGGAACTATTCAAACATGTATGATGGATATGATCAGAAATCAAGCATTCAAATGCAATGAGATGACACAACACGTTTTTCTTGGTTCACCACTAAGGGCTACGTCCATGGAGCATACACCAACAGGTTTTCGGTCGTACCATACTCCACTATTCTTCAATATCTGTGGATTACAATGGTTTGGGAATTTTAACTTTGTCCGAGGCTCACTGACTTTATAAATGTTTAGGGATAACCCATTGCTTCCTTCATGTCACTCTAGTTGACTCCCCCTGGTTCACTACCATTGATGAAGTCACAATCAGTTTATAGCCATTAAGGTCTCTTTAATAGATTCTCATTGAATCCATTCCCTATGCTTAGCACCAGAATTTGATTACATCGATATCCAGAAGTGATGCACTTGAACACACCAAACCACTGACCTAGATAATCAGAAACACAAAAACAATTTTTATTGATGATTTCGCGCAACACCTACCCTTTGCGAGAAATATCTCACTTTTGCGTGAAATGATTGATTTTCGCATGGAAGATATTTCATGGAACAACCAATTTTACGTGAAACATGATGCACAACACTGTTTTCGTGCAGCTGTGGATTTTCTATGCTTCTTGGAGTTTATCACGTAAACTCAAATTTTTCGTGCAACCTACCCTTTTTCGCGCAACCCCCATTAAGTGAAAATTTTACATGCATCAGCACTCTGATATTCTCTAAGTCATCAAACGTTTGGAATGAGGGGTGTATCCTCTTATTTATAGGCTTTTCAAACCCCCGCACGTAAAACCCATCATGGAACGAAAAACCTCTCATTCGATGTGCAATACGTTTTGCGCAGGAATGATTTTTTGCACACATATCCATAATTTTCAGGCCGCCCATTTTTTTCCAATTTCTGATGTTCTGATTCTGAAACACCTCTTGCGTGAAAAATCTATCACCACTATTTCGTACACCACATGTTTTTTTGTGAACCACACAGTTTTCCACACACCACACAATTTTTGTGCATGTCACAATTTTTTTGCGAAAAACGCTATTTTTCATGCACACCACTATTTTTCGCACACTAAATGGTTTTTCACACAAACCTCTATTATTTCACATAGAACTTCCTCTTTGCATTCACCTCCTCTTTCCAATAACCTAGGTCTTCATTTTCTGATTTCCAGGTCCAAAAATTTGGAAAACACAAGAGAACAACACCACCTTCAATACTATTGTCTTCTTGAACTGTATGATAACTTTACTAGCACATATTCTGAACTTCCACTGAGGATTGAAAACAAATACAAACTATACTACAATTTATGCAAATAACAACCATGGGTCCAAAAATCTCCCCATTTTGGTTTTTTGGAAATCACGAAAGAAATTCAATAGAGCACTAGCCAGATGCAAAGCAAAAATGCTAGAATCAATTCAGCCTACACTCTAAGTATACATGAGAAATGATCGGTGTAGAAAAAAAAGGGGAAGCGTGAATTGGTATCCCATGTTTTGTAATTCTTAATGAAGCCCAAGAAATACTCATAAAGTGTCAATGAAGCATTACATGTCCAATGTATTGCATCACATTTCTGGAATTTTTTACTTCTCCCCCATTGACAATAAACCCAAAGATCAGTAATTATTCATCATTCAGCTCAAAACACAGTCCCCCTGGATAGTATCTCCCCCAAAAACCTACATCACATCCACAAATAGATTAAAAATTGTAAATATAGCTGGGGAGATGGGAATTTCATAACCTCCTTATGCACTGGGAGGAGGCTGACCACAGAGGATCAACTGATGTTTCTCAAACATAGCTGCTGATAGTGGCTTGGTCAATATATCAGCCACTTTCTCATTAGTTCCCACCTAATCCATTCTAATCACATGTTTCTCAACTTTTTCTTTGATAAAGTGATACCAGATTTCAATATTTTTTGTACAAGAATGAAGAACAAGATTATTCATAAGATCTATGGCGTTCTTGTTATCACAGTAAATCACCATTGGTTGTTTCACCTCATCACCAATATCTGTTAGTTGTTGCTTCATCCATAATAGTTGATTTCATGCCTTTGTAGCCAAGATATACTCAGCTTCAGCAGTACAAAGAGAAGCACTTTATGGTTTCTTCCTCAACCAGACAACACATTTCTACCCAATATAAAATTCTCCTCCACTAGAGGATTTTTTTCCACTACATCACCATCCCAATCGGCATCATAAAACACTGACAATTCACTGTCCCTTCCTGAAACAAGGTATAACCCAAAGTAATGAGTACCATGAATGTACCCCATGATTCTTTTAACTACATCCATATGTTCCTCCTTTGTATTACTCTGAAAGTGGGCTTCTTGACATGTTGCAAAGATAATATATAGTCGTGTCACTGTTAGGTACAGTAGGCTCCCAATGATCCTCACGTACATGGTGAGATCTACATAGGTCACATCCACATGCTTTATATGTTTGGTTCCAACTGCAATCGGTGTTGACATTGGTTTGGATTCATGCATATTAAATATCTTCAGTAACTCTCTTGCATACATTTCCTGAGAGTTGAACGTGTAATCTTTCTTTTGTGTCACCTGTAGCCCCAATAAATATGTGAGCTCCCCAATCATTGACATTTCCAATTCTGATTTCATGTTATTGGAAAATTCTTCCACTAATTTATGCCTGTTGCCACCAAATATAATGTCATCAATGTAAACTAGAACTATGAAATGATCTTTTATGGAATTCTTCACATAGAGATTGTGATCTACTCCTCCTCAAGTGAATTCTAGTTTCTTGAGATAAGAGTCCAGCTGGGAATACCACTCTCGTCAGGCATGTTTCAATCCATATAGTTCTTTCTTTAGTTTTCAATCCTTGGTTTCATCTGTACCAAGAAGAAAACTCACAGGATGTTCTATGTAGACTTCTTTATCGAGTACACCATTCTAGAATGTTGTCTTGACATCCATTTGATATACTTTATATCTTTTTTAGAGTTTCATGGAATGGGAAATCCTGATTGACTCCAGTCTAGCCACTGGTGCAAAGTTTTCTTCAACATAAGAACCTTCAATCTGGAAATATCCATTACATACCAGTCATTCCATGTTTCTAATAACATTTCCATGCTCATAAATTTTTTTCTTGAAGATCCCTTTTGAACAAATTACCTGGTGACCTTTGGGTATATTGACGAGATCCCATTTCTGGTTCATGTCAATCTGATCTAACTCTTTATTAATGGCTTCCACCAAAGATTCATCATTTGTAGCTTATTTAAATGAGGATGGTTCCGCAATTGACCATAATAAATATTGTGTGTTATCCCTCATTCTTCTTGTTTGTGTTGGTGCACTCTAATCCCCAATTATGATAGATGGATTCATATCAGCTCTTTGATTTCTATGCTCAACCACTCCATTTTTTGTGGAGTTCTCACGGAATCTACCTCATGTTGTATCCCATGCTTCTCCAGGTAGTTTTCAAATTCAGTAGATGTGTATTCCCCTCCATTGTATGATCGCAACACTTTGATTGTTCATCCAATATCATTCTTTGTGATTCGATGATATGTTTTCATGTAGTCAAGTACTTGTAATTTCCTATTTATAACTATTAAACATTCTATTATACTATAATCATATATGAAAATGATGAAGAAACATTCTCCATGAGTTTCGGCAACATTTATCAAACCACTTATGTCTGTATGAATTAGATCATGAAGATGTGATTCCCTTTTCTTATTTAGATGATATAAGTTGCAGACCTGCTTCCCACGAATGCAAGAATCACAAGACTTTTCATGTTCATGATTTAGGTTCAGAATGTCCATGAAAATACTCAGTCTTGATATTTTCTCCATGTATTTTTGATTGATGTCCCCCAGTCTCTGATGCCACAATTTTTTTATTCATCAGCAGTCCTGAAACAAACAATTTCCTTACTATTATCCTAACACAGGTTGCCTTATGTTATACATCCATTTATAGTGCATCCTTATTTATTGAAAGTTACTATCAGCCCTGAGTCATAGAGTTTACTCACACTGAGGTGATTATGGCGTAGACTGTCCACATAATGAACTTCAGTCTTCTTCAGCTCTCCATAGGCGAGAGAAGTATTCCCACTACCTTTAATCATCAAAGCACCATCAATACCAACCCTCACAATTCCATCAAACTTCTTTTTAATGTTCTTTAAAATGTTAGAATTTACTGTCATATGTTAAGATAATCCACTATCAAGATTCCAAGTGTTGCTTCTCTTTGTAGCTTTGAAGGCTACATCAGCTAGATTAGACTTCTCGATCATCTTCTTTTATTTCCAAGATATATTGGATTGAGTATAATATAATGATGGCCTTCTAATTATTTCATCCATATAATCAGATTCTTCATACCCATAATATTCTTCTAGAGGATAAAACCTTTTTGTGATAATAACACCATAAAGAGGGTGAATATTGACTCATCTATGAGAGTTTAATGAATCTCTCCTACCGACCCTCTGACTATAATACATAGATTTATAGCCATGGTTAAAAAACTGAAAACATTAACCATAAATACTATTTCTTCTATAATATGAAGGATATTAAGTTAGTCTCATTTTTTGATGTCCCAGATCTTCCAAATTCATGTGGCTCCTTGCCTCTTCAAAATATGACTTGGTATGGACTAAATAGCCACAAAACTGACACATCATGAGAGGAAATGTCTTCTCACTTGAATTTATCCCCATTCCTTCTTCCTTGTGAGAATAGTTGGTTTCCTGTCATTTCAGAAAGTTTGAGGATAATTTTTAGTTCATATTTTAGTTTGGATTGAGGGTTTCTATTTCATCACTTGAGGCTATGATTCAACATGTCCAACTTTCACCTTGTCTTTATATTGTCTCTCTTCACTTCAAGCAGTTGATATCTCAGCTTCAAAACCAATTCCACTCTTTCCCATGCAAGTGGGTCTTTGATAACTCAAGAATTTTCCAACCCCATCTAAACCACACTGAGCTCTTTCCCGTAATTCTACATCTGAGAATCTTCTAAAATGAATTCTCTTCTTGCCCTCATTTTTGGTTGATTTACATTCAAATTTACTCCTAATACAAACAACTTCTTTTTCAAGACCCTCAGCTGTATGGGACTTCTCTTTCCATTTGGATGAAAGGTCATTTATGACCTTTTATTGTTCTCCAATTCTTTGCATTAATTCCACAACATCATCTGTGCTTTTAAGGATTGAAGACTGAACTCTCTGTAGTTCTTCAAGTCATTCAATTTCTGCTTCAATCTCAACAATATATTCTGATGATTCTGCCACCATTTCCTTCCACTTGTTGCATCTCTTACATTTATTCTCAATCTTGTGAAATCCATCCATAATTTGATTCTTTGGATCACCATTAGGGGTAATATTATTATATATTCCTTTATTGATCGAGGGTTCTGACTTTTCAATGGTAGCGATCATGGAAGCATGGTTTCCTGTTTTATGTTCTGGTTCTTCTTCTTCACAAAATTCAATATCATCATCTTCCTCTTCATAGAAAAAACCCTACTTCTATATTTTTTTTCAAGATTTTAAGTCTCCCTTTTTGAGAAAACATTTTCCAGGCTTCTCAATTTCATCTGCTTCACTCTCATCATCATCAAACACTCTTTGGCACTGAGAGGCAATGTACGCAACTCATCCACAACTAATAAATTGTAGTGGTAGCTGGCCTTTACATTTACCTTTTGACTTCATCAACATCTTAGTGATGAGAGAAATAATTTCTTTTTCCTCATCATCGTCATCACACTATCTTCTAAAATTTTTAGTTTGTCCATGGATTTTAATGCCATTTCCTTGATTACACAAGTCATGGCATCTTTAGGTTTGACTATCATCTCATATTCCACTAGACTACATAATAGATCATCCAGAGATAGTTTAGATAGTTCTATTTCTTCAAGGACTGACACCTTTGCATTATACATAAGAGTAAGTCTTCTCAAGATTTTCTTTACAATATCAATGTCTTTTACTTCCTCTCCAAGACCATGAATTTCTCCCACAATATCAGTAATTCAATTGAATAATGAATCTACATTCTAATTAGGATGCATATTTAGATAGTCAAACTTGTTGTGTAAGACTTGAAGTTTTTCCTCCTTTACTTTGCTGCCACCTTTATAAATTTTTTCATGTTTATCCCACATAGACTTTTCTAAGGTGTAACTCATCACCTTTAGATAGATCTGATCTAAATGAGATGCAGTGATAGCATTATGAGCTTTAGCATCTCTGTCAAAAACTTTCCTGTCTGAATTAGTTATAGAATGCCCTGTTGGTTCAGTAAATTGTATTCCTTGCACAGTAGAAAAGAGGACTTCCATTCCAAGGGATACTAAATGAGATTTAATTAAATTATTCCATATCTGAAAATTACTTCCATCCAAGATAGGTCTTCCCCTAGTATTAACTACATTCTCCATGATGAAAAAGGATAGGTCTAACACCAGCAACCTTTACCCTCTGATACCACTTGTAGGACCCTGGGACACCATGAGTGGGGAGGGGTGAATCATGGTGTAACCATTTCCTTTAAACTGATGGATCTTGTTCACACATTGGTAGGAACTAGTCAAACCTGTGTGACGAATATGATCAGATATAAAAAATTCACATGCAAAGAGATGACAAAACACTTTTTACATGGTTCACCACTAATTGCACTGTCCAAGGAGCATACACCGACAGGTTTTCGGTCGTACCTAATTCCACTATTCTTCTATAGTTGTTGATTACAATGGCTCATGAATAGTCACTTTGTCCTAGGATCACTACCTTTAAAAATTTTCAGGGATAGACCACTGCGTCCCTCCAGTCACTCCTGTTAACTCCCCAAAGCTCACTGCCTTTGGTGATGTCTCACTAATTTTATAGACATGAAGGACTCTTCCATATATTAACATTGAAGTCTTTTCCTCTTCTTAGAACGAGACTATGATTGCATCGAAGTCCATAATAGATGCACTTGAACACACTGAACCATTGAACCAGATAAAAAAACACACAAATAGGTTATACTAAATATTTCTCACAACACCTACCCTTTGCGAGAAATATCTCACATTTGCGCGAAATACTTGATTTCCACGCAGACAATATTTCGTACAACATCCTCCTTTACGCGCAGCTTTATGCGCAATGCCTTTTTCACGAATCTTGGGCTTTTCCTAAAATATTGGAGTTTTTCATGCAAATTCAAATTTTCTTTGCATCTCAAACTTTTTCATGAAAAATAGCCTTTTTCGAGAAACCCCCTTTATGCGAACATTTTACGTCCATCAGCACTCAGATATTCTCTGTGTCTTCAAATGTACGGAATGTGGGGGGTAACCACTTATTTATTGGCATCGCACACCCCCGCGTGCAAAACACATCATGGCATGAAAAACCTCTCATTCGGCATGTAATACTTTTTGCGCATGAATCATTTTTCGCACCCATATCCATATTTTTCTTAGAGCCCATTCCTTTTCCATTTTTCGACGATCTGATTCCAAAACACCACTTACGTAAAAAATCTCTCAACATTATTTCGCGCACCACATGGTTTTTCATGCACCACACAATTTTTTGTGCATGTTGCTGTTTTTCGCTCACGCCACTATTTTACAAGCACGCCATTTTTCTTCGTGCACCATGCGGTTTTTCGCACACACATCCCTTATTTCACACAACACTTCCTCTTTGGGCGCACCTACTCTTGACAATACTATTATCTACTTGAATTGTATAATCACTTTACTGACACATTCTGAACGTCCATTAAATACTGACAACAAACACAAACCATACTCCAATTCATGCAATGAACGACCATGGTTCCTACAATAATCCATTAACAAATTAAAATGGCTAGCTATAAATAAAATGTATCTATTTCTCCCAAATATGGAATAATAATCTAGGATTCCCTATTAGGAATCATTATCATTGGATTTTCCACTCTTGGAAACATGAAACATTATACAAATCAATATTTACTCAATTAGATAAGCAATTCTAGGATACGCTCTAAGAGAATTAAATGAATTATAAATATATTATCAAATTAATCATGACATTACACACAATTGTTAAATCATCACAATATTAATAATCAATATTGTTTTTCACCATAAGATAAATTTATAAAAGACATGGTGATATGAAACATATCATTTAAATAAACTACATGTTTTATTAATTGACTTAAAAATTTCATAATATAATTATTCAATGGAAGATTAATATGTTACTATGATCTGATACTTTGATTCAACTATTTCTTATGGATTTCATGACACAATATTTTAGGAATATCCTTTATATAATATATAATATTATTATTACATAAATATATATGTGATATATAAATTCTATCATAAAATAAGTCACTCATTCGTTTTGTTAGACAATATCTTACGTAGTTTGATAATAACTCAAAAAAGGGTTTTTTATTCTGATAAAAAAAACATAATCATTAGTCATTGTAAGATTAAATATTTTTTGTAAAAAATTAACTACCAGCATGTAATATAATCACATAGATAATCAGAGTATGATGAAATCCTTTCATAATTGTAATCATAAACACTTTAAGAAAACATGTTAGGATAATAATATATTTTTTTTAATCATCAAAACATATAAAAACTAAAATATTATTGAACAACATAATTCCATCTAATAGTCTCCTCTTTTTTAATGACCAAAAAACCACTGAAATAAAAAATAACAATTCTTGAAAAAGCACATTACAATACATTTTTTGTGTATTAAAAAAAATATTAAAACAATGTAGTTTTTTAAATTTCATTATATAATAAAATCATACCCTTTGATGTAAGAATTTTATATTTTTGTATTCTTATATTCTTATGAATAAATTTTTTAGCACTTTAAATATTTGTGTTCTCTTTTTCATCTGCCACTTTTTTGTAATGTCAAATATAAGTTGAACGAGGGAAAAAAACAATATATAACATGAAGAGTAGTAAATATCTATTGATACTAATTATGAATAGAAATTTGGATCAATTTATTGAATAAAAATTATAAAACAAAGATCACTAATGGATAATAAAATATAACCCCAAATATAGAATAAAAAGTAAAAATTTAAAAATATGAACTATACACATTTATCATAGTAGTATAAAATTAAGGGAGAAAATGGATCATTAGATTGTAATAGTAAATAATGACCAAATGATTTCATAATATATAAAAAATACTTTAGTAAGAAATTTAAATTTATAAACAGAATAGAAACCACAAAATCCAATAAAAAACAACATTAAAATCATTGAACAAAATACGTAACCAATAAATATAAAAAAATTATGAATAAATCATTCAAATTTTAAAATGAAATAATTCTAGGAATAAAGATTAAATTTTTTATACTACACATCAATATTGAAACCATCATGAAAACCATAACATCAAATGTTTTTCAATCCTTCCACTTGAAACATATATTTGAAGTGGTTTTTTGAATGATTAGTGTTTAAAATAGGTAAAGATAATAAATTCAAAGGAGAATCAACCTTATCCACATAAAAATATCCCAATGTAATTAAGGATGATACATGACCTTCTTGATCACATCATATAATCATTACATATGTGGATTTTATGTTTCTTACAACTTGTGGAGTTTATCTAAATAAAACTTATATAAAGATCCAAAGGATAGTTTAGAGGGTTATTCATGTTAATGTAAATAGAATTATTTTTCAATTCAATGGGTCTCCCTTAAATGAAAATTAGTCAGTTCAATTATATACCTTAATCTTTGAATAGGTTGAAGAATAATGATCTACTGTAAGAGGTCCTTTCATATATCTCCTACACATATGAATTTAAACCTTAAAATCTAAGTCAATTCATTTTACCAGTTCATTTTTGAAATATTCTTGGATATTCTTCAATCTATTCCAACCTCACTATAAGATATTTCCAAATATATTATATATATGTCCATTAATTTCAACAACCACATCCAATATCATTATTTCTCCAATCTAATTATCTGACTTGCTCGTTGGCCTATTAACAGAGGCAATTTTACTCAATTTCACATAGGACTAAGATTTTTATCACTCAAAAAATGAACCTATTTAATTTTTTTTATATTCTTAAATTGATTCTTTCTTTAGACTATTTAAAACAATTTGATATTGGTCTTTTAACATTTTATCTATAACCTAAGAATTATTTTCCAAAGATCCATCATATTTTAGTAAGAATGTTATGATGATATAGAAATCCTTTATTACATCAAATAAAACAATTGTAACTTCTGAAAATTTTATTTCAATAATGATATATATTTTATAGGTTATTAAATTGATAAGAGATATTCCTACTAAACAAATTTCAATCCCTCTAACACAATTTAATAAACTATTCTTGAGGATCCTGAAAGAATTCATTATAAAGGAGGTCGCATCACAAAAAATTAATGAAATTGGTTAATGTGTCAATTTCATGTGATACACCTTATAACATTAAATATACATCAACTTGTGATTTATCAGTTGTACTGAACACACATTTACCTATAATTTATTTAACCAACAACTTAGCCTTATTTACTACTTATTTAGACACTACAACTTTAAAAAGCGTGATAATTTTACTTTTAGATTGAACAAACTGATCTTTCACGTATTCTTCTTCTAGTATTAAATAAGAAGATTTATCATGATCTATCTTAGTGGAATATCTACCCACTTAAGGGGATTCCAAATTTAGAAAATATTTATGGATATGAGAGCATATATCCAATTAAACATATATACTCTAACCATCTTGTTCAATTTTTTCAAGGTTTCATTATGGAGATTAAGATCTAATTAAAATTTGAGCTATTAATTTACCCAACTTCCATGAAATTGAATCAATAATAATATTTTAAATTAATGGTCTTATATATAGTTTACATTATTTTCCAACAAAAAACAAACAAGTAAAACCAAAGGATAACATTTTTTCTATTGACTAGAATAGTAATAGAAACATGAGTCGAAGGTGAACTCTATTGAAGATTAGTTATTTTTCCAGATTGAATAGAAACTATGAATTGACAATTCCTTTTAACAATAGTCTAATTGTTGTGATATTTTATTAATTCAATCACATTGCGCTGGTATTTTTACCATAACATGTCTTTCTTAAAGGTGGGATGAATCCCCCTGAGTTGAATCTAGATCAACTTCAACTACTTCTCCAAATACCATAAGAATCAGCTTATTCCGGGATGAATTCTTGTAAAAACAACATTTTATTATGATAATCACACTTACTTTTTTCATAACATGAAAACATAATGAAATATTTTCAACTAAGGAAACTACATCATTAAAAAAATATGGTTAACAGCCTTATTAATGAAAAACATTAAATGATTTTTTTGTACATTACACATGTATATTAAAACATATCACAACAGTTGGATAGGTTTCTCAATAATGATAAAATAACTAAATATAACTTCTTCAAAGGGGACATTTTCTAAGTACTTGTTCCTTTAAGAAATTTAAATCTGAATAAATTTCATATGAACCTCTCTCTTTGAGTCTAACTCCTCCGCTAGTTTATTTTCAATATATGTTGTTCCAAACTGTGATTGATCATTTATGGTGGATAGAATTTATCTACTTAAACTAAGGTTGAATTGAAAAAATAAAATCATTCTTGAGTTTTATTGAAATATTAATATATCTATAAAGAGGTTATTGAAAGATTATTTCGGTCATTGTTATTGTGCCAGGGTCCTCTTTATCAGTGAAATTTAAAACTCTAGATTTGTAAAGAATCATAAATAATTTATAAAAAAAACTATTTGTTATCATTGATAATAAAATTCAATAATTTATAATTGATAACTTTATTCAGTAATTTATCTTTCTTATCCATCCAATTGAAATATATTTCAGGTCTACTAAATTTTTTTGTTGATTTCCCTCATTATTTGATTCATCATCTATAGGAACCATTTGTTCTATTGGATTTTTAAATTTCACAGAAATTTAGGAGGTTTGGATAAAAAATAGAGCAAGGTGTGTTATAATAGTAGAGATGATAGGGGATTCAATGGTTTGAACAAGGATTCATGTTCATGATTTGCTCAGTTTCTCTTATTTCATGGTAATCAATGGGTCATGTAGAGATGTGTAGAGTTACTATTATAAGATATAGGTGACGTTTTCTATTTGATATAGGTAATATAATAATAAAAAATCTCAAATAATATACAATAAATAAATTACTATGTTTGAAAATTATATTACATTATAAGTAAAATTGAAATCAAACAAAATTAAAAAATCCAAATTTGGTTATAATGGAATCAAATATGCTACCAGGAAAAGGATTAGTAGAAATATATGATAATTGTATTTATATGAATTAAAATATAAGTATATATCATTCATTTTCACATGATCATTTATGAAATGATGTAATATGTTAACGTGTTTCATTATAGAATGGTTTCATAATTATTTGAAATGTTTGTACCACCTGTATTATCACCATTTATTGGAAAATAGTTAAAATTAAATCCAAAATCCATTTGAGTATGATTCATCCACAATAATGTATCACAACAACATCGTACAACAATATAAATAGATTTAGTAGTTGATAATGATATAGCATGTTGTTTCTTACTCGACCTAGTTACATGAAATTTACCAATAAAATTTTAGGTTCTTAAAGACTTTTTCCTATATAATATTAATCTAAAAAAATAAACACCATAATTTGTAGATAAATTAAAGTTATATGTTTTTGGAAAAAAAAATAAAGAGACATAGTTCCCTTTAAATATTTTAAATTTTTTTGGAACCAATTAAATGATATTCTTTAGGATTGAAATGAAATATTTCACAAATATATACTAAAAACAATGTCTTTTATAGTAATAATATTATATAATAAAATTATAATTATTCAGATATATAAATATCTGTTAACTTATTCTCCAGTAACATCCAAATCAATTTTAATATTTATTCTCATAGGAGATGAGTATTTATTACTATTTTATTGTGTAAAATTTTTAATTAAATTTATTATGTATTTTATTTTCTTTTAAAATAATAAAACATATTTTTGGTAAATGTGATTTCTTATAATATAATTTAACTCTCCGATTATACTAATTTGAAATTCCTTTTTCATAAGTTATAAAAATCATTTCATAGTATTTCATTTTTTAATGAAAAAAATTTGATCCATATATATGTTCACTAACAAAATATCTAACAATAATGATTTATTAAATAATATAGCATCATCCATTCATACTGTAAAAAAATTCGATAAATGGAACAAACATAATATTTTATACCATGTTCTTGGTACTTGTTAATGTCTATATAGAGATTTATTAAGATTAAAAATATTATTTATAGAGTGGGGGTCATCAAAACCAGGAGATTGTCCTATATAAACACCTCCATTAAAATATCATTTAAAATAGGGATTTGACGTACATATGATATAATTTAGAATTAATATAATAAGAATATTCTAAGAGTATTTTTATTTTTTCTTGCCTGTATATAAGAGAAATGGATTCTTAATAGCCTATCAATTCTTCATGATTCTACACTTAGGAAACAAATATATCTTTGTTACTTGTTATTAATCCATTCTCATCTTGATTATTTCTAAATACACATTTTTAATGTATAATAAAATCATAGGGTATTTCCTGCATTTACAATTCTTTTTAAATTTTTGAATAATTTAACTCTTCTTGTATAACTGGGGACCAATGTTCATTTCATAGAGATTCTTCTATAGAATTAAATTTTAGTTGAGATAAAAAGGATGGAAAATAATCTATGTTTCCAATATTTCTTATTTCCAATATTCTTCATCTATGAATCTAACTAATATGTCTAGAGGATGGTCATTCTGTTTTCTTTCGTTATAGGCAACACACTTTAGGCTTCAGTACTATCAACCCTTACAGTATTTTTTTAAACTATGTTCCAAACCAACATACTTATAATTTTTAAATAGGGGTCCATGTATCATATCCTTAAGAGAATCAATGTTTTCTTTAACATGGGTCATTTTGTGATCAAAGGGACAACATTCATCAATCCTCAAATGGGTTTATTCTTCATAAACCCTTATCATTTTTTTTGGAAAACTATATATTAATTAGAAGTAGTAGATTATCCTAGTAAGATACCTTCCTCATCCTATGGATCAAACATACCAATATTATATTTTGTGTTCTGGATGTATACCCTAAATATAAACACTCTGAATTATCCTACCTTTGGCATTCCATGATTCCATATCTCACGGGTTTTTTCTTCGTGATTGGACTCATTAGAACTCTATTAATGACATAACATGTTTTATTAATAGCATCAACATAGAAATGAGTGGAAATGTTATACTCTAATAACATTTTCCAAGAAATTTCCTGCAATGTCATATTCCCACTTTCAATAAAACTATTCTATTAAGGTGTCCTAAGGGTAGAGAATGTATGTTTAATTATTCTATATAAGGATTACAAATTAAATTCATGATTCTCTAATTCCCCTCCATCATCAATTATCAAAAAAAAATTTGAATTTTTTATTTTATACAATATTTCAAAAATTAAAAAATGTAGAGAATGCTTCACTCTAAAACCCTAAAATTTAAAACCACGTAAATCTCAAAAAAGCATCAATATTCACATTAAAAAATGATTTTCCACGAACACATGAATTCCTAGAATGCCCGATTAGGTCCATATGGATAATTTATAGAGGTCTTGAAAAAATAATCTCATTGATTGGTTTAAAAGAAGAATTTTTCTTATTTCCCATTTTAAATGAATGACATAGTTTCTTTTTATCCAATTTAAGGATAGGCATGTTCGAAATAAAATGTCTTCTAGAAATTAGTTTCAAAGAATGAAGATTATAATGTATAAGTCTCCAATTCCAAATCCGTGATTAATCAACTCCATCATTCATATAGTTTTTATTTTTTCCACACAATGAAATGCGATATTTTGTATAGACATTATCTTTTCCAGCTGATTGAATCATTATATATTTATCATTGAAAAGTGATCATGCATTGAACAAAAATAAATTGAATAAAAAACATAAAAAATATGATAGATACTTCATAGAAAATTATTCACTCATTTATCATGAGATCATTATTGATGAGAATTGATTGAATATTTCCAATAGATAAAATACTGATAATTTTTCCTTTTTTTCACAAAATGTGTCATAAATTCCAAAAATATTGGATACTGAAAAAAAACTATGTAATATTCCATCATATTTCTTGAAAAATCACTTTCCATAAACCATTTTTAATTACTATTCATGTGTGTTTTTCCCTACAATAACAACTAAAACAAAAATATTTTTTGGGTACCTAGATTCCCTTTTGTTTTGCAATGTTATCTACAACATATTTTGGGATCCAAATCTATTTTTTTCAAGAAATTCAAAACCCATTTAAAAAATTATTTTTTAGAGAATAACATCAAATTACATACAATTGAGTATTTTTCCTATTTTTTATTTCCTCATAATGTTTATTTTTCCTATAATAAAACAAAGAAACATAGAATTATTTTTTTCATTTGAAATTGATACAAAATAATATGTATAGAAATTTATAATTAATAATGAATCTTTATTTCAAAATATTATTTCCTATGTGGATTTAGAAAAGTAATTTTGTTTATATAATCATCCATTTGATGAAAACCCTAGCAACATATTTAATATTTTAATCTTCATTCGATATAGTTTTTAATATATTCACTTGTATGGTATATGAGGTTGTAGGTTTTTCCAATTGAATTTCAAAATATAAATTTTTTTCTCTAGTGCCTCCTCTTCATTAATTTTTTTAATAATTTTTGTGGTATTTATTCTTATTTTTAAGGAATTTATACATTTTTCCATCATTGAATAATATTCAATTAATTACTTATATGACCAGTTCTTGTTCTCTGAATCATTCTCATGTTTATATTATTAATAAGAGTGTACCTCAGCTTTTATCCCATGATAAATATGATGGATTTTTATTAGGATCATTGGATTCTAATTCTAATGATGTTCATTATCTTTAATAATAAAAAGCACTCTCGTTTTACATCATAAAGTTCTTGTACATATTCTTATATATGTTCATTTTTAACGATTTTAGGTCTGGATTTTCATTTTTAGGAAATTGAAGACATTATGGATTGAAGTTTCTGGTATTGTTTCACTAAGAACATATCGATTATTTATTATTATCAACATGGTTCCTGTACATGTTGATAGGTCATCTAAAGCCTCTTCTCTTTCTATATAATTTTTTAACATTCACAAAAAATGTTTGAGCTCGTAATTAGATGAAAAAATGATTGAAAATTCATCTTCTTCATATGTTTAGATATTTGTATGATTTTGGTCTTCCATTCATCGACAAAAGTTTATGCTTTTAGGGAAGAATTTTTTTTCTAGATCATATAATGTTCTCCATCTTTAGATTCCATTTCATCTTATAACATCATAAGAGTTCCAATGAGATATTTTATCTTCAGTATTTTGGCGTTAGTAGATTATATAATAAAATTTGAGATTCCACTCCTCTTGGGTGTTAATACATTACTGGTATTCAATGATTGTTTGCGCTTAGTGATAGGTGTTCCCAGTGAAGTAATATTATTAACTGTTTTAGGGGGCCTTTCATTCCATTGGGTAATACATTTTCCTTCATTCATTTTGAATGTGTCAAAATCTAGTTTGCAATTACTATATCTAAGAGCTATCACATTGTTTGTGCCTTCATATATGTATTATATGAAATCTTTTTTTATTTTCCAAGAAATAACTATATGGTTGATTGAGAACCACAAAAGGTCACTCTTGTGGCTGTAAAGAGCCTTGAACCTGAAGCAATGACCCAAAATAATCATCATTCATACCTTCAAATACATCATTCTCCCTCTTAGAATCAAAATATGAGTCATCATGCACAAAATCTGAGTGACATCTAACTGTGTGAGTACGTATTCATCCCATGTCTAATGAATCCAGTTTAACAATGACCTTATGGTAAATACCTAGGATAGAAAACATTTAACCCATACCATTCAATTTTGGAATTTGTTATAGATGAACATCACTCGTGAAGACTAAAACCTAATTGCGATTGACTAAAGGAGTTAAAAGATGATGCTGGAAACTCATGTCTCTAATATTCATAACCTCCACATTAGGATGGATATGATGGAAATTTTTTGTTGTATGGTTACTATTAAAAAAATTGACCCTAGGGTTCCCCTTCATTTCACCAAACAGACCACGCATAATGTTTTCATATGAAAGGGGTTATGAGGCCATTGAAGTAGAAGAGCCTAAACCTCCATCATCCACTTCCACAATAATTCACATACCATTACGATCACCACCACACACCAAGACGGTGGGGGATAAAGCACAAATGATAAGGAAAATCATGTATAAGGATGGGGTAGTTTAACCAAACATCGTATTGTGATATAAGGAGAACACTACCCTATCAACGATGAAGGATATTTCAGAACCAACATGTCCATAGATCATTGTATTCCTATTGATTCATGCTATCCAACCAGAGATATGTATTTTTAGTTCCTCTCAATACTAGGAGATGTCCCAATAAGATCTAAAAACATCTAATGTGAATTAGGCAGGACCACCAGTCATTTACTATCTCTCCACCCATGAAGAGAACAAGAGGATGTCCAACGACCATGCTTAATAGAAATTGTTTTACTCATAATGGATTTGTTTCTAAAAGAAAAAAAATTACTTCCACCTAAAGTTAGATATGATTCAAGATGGGATTGAGATATACTCCTCCATATAGAGAAAAATGAATCTATATTTCTTTAGGCAGAGGGTATACTCATCAATCTGTAGGAAACCATAGATCATTTCACTGGTGCCTCTGAGAATATATGGGTTATGGATGGGAAGTAGAAGCTGAGGATGGTGAATCTATACCAATACACACTTTCAATCCAAACTTTTATCATAATCATAGGTCCCTCTGAAGAGAAGGAAGTTTTTATTACCACACTGGTGGGACATCGATGATCTGGTAGAAGAAAAATCATTGATTGAAAATATGTGAACTCTACGGTGATGATGATCCAAAATCCCCATGTTGTTTATATAACAAAGACCTCATGTCTTGTTGAATGATCAATCATACACTTCCACTGATGGTCTATACGAGCTAAATCTAGATAAAAGTTTCTGAGATTGGATGTTAGAATCCTCATGATACTTAGATGCTAGAAGAGTGAACTCAGGGGGGGGGGGGCACATGAAGAGGATTTCATGTCCTTTAATGAGATTAGGATCTATGGGATCAAAGGAACATGATGGTAAACTAGTGAAAGACCAAAGGTGGTGGAATGGGTGCTCAGTTTGTCTGAGGTGGTGTAGAGGCTAGATTTAGAGGGGTTGACCTTCTTCACGGGCCTTGTGGGAAGATTTGACACCGGTCATGCCTCAATCATTGGTACCTAACCAGCCTCCTAAAAAATAGGGTCACCATCCCAAGTGAGATCATCATGGCCACAAACTTATTGATCCTCCCACAACTAGTCCCTCCTTAATTATCAGTGACTTCATATCAACCACTATAATGATCAAAATTCAATAACTTTTTCTACCTTAATAAATACAATTGATTTAATTTGATCCAAAAAAATATTAAACCCTTCACATCATTGAAATTTTGATCACATTCTTCTCCACTGGTATCAACTCGTGATTTGGGTTCTATCTTATGAATTTCATAAGGATTTACTTCTTTGAAATAAACTTTTAATCCATGAATCTTGATATATATTCTCATGTGAGACTTTCAGAAAACAAATCTTCCCCATTTAATTAATGATATCTAACCACATATATACCACTTGATTATAAAACATATCATCCATGTGAAAATTGGTCATTTGAAATCATGCATTGATGGTTGTGAAGTCAATAGTCACAAGTTCATATACCAATTGGTTCCCTATAGAATGGATAACTGAGAAATCAATAGGGGAGGGGGTGAATTAAGTTCCTAAAAATTACATTTATCGAAAACCATAAAAATAATAGACTAAAGAAATATAAATACATAAATAATATAATTTAAAATTTGGATATTTTTAGTAGTTATGGGAATAGAAATCCACTGGTCCACTACAACAACACTCTAATCCATGAGTTTGGAAACATTAACTATAGTAAACCATTTACTAGGAGATCCAAATTAAGTAAAAGTACATTTAAATTAAAATAATGGTCCAATATCTTTCAACCATGATCTCCCATTATATGAATTATCCACTATATCAACAAAAAATATTACATTGGGTGAAGAAAATAGAATGGATACAATTTTTAAAGATTCTTGTAGCACATAATTGTAACAAACAACTGATAGTAGTCGAAGATATGTAATGATAATATTCTATTCTTCAAGGTGTTGCTCAAAATTATCTTTAAAGCAGTTGAAAACCCTACAACAAAAACAAGGTGGTTAATGTTTTGATATTTTCTATTTATAGGAATACGTAGTATTATTATATATTTTCATTATAATCTTTCTTCTAATTCACCCTGTTTCTTGTATAGGCCAAATATTTTATATATCTTTATTAATATTGAACATATAATAGTGATAGTCATAACAATTGAGATTATAATCCTTTAAAATGTTAAAATTAAATGTCGTTAATGGAATGCATCCATTTCTTCCAAATATGAAATATGGTTATGGGAATGAAATATAATAGATCCTCTTATTTGGAACCTTCCACCCATGGAAATATAACACTTTTTATAAATCTATCATTCCTAAAATAGATAATACTATATTAAATAAAATAAAATATATTTAAATGATATATCAAGAGATTATAAATTTAATCATGAAATTATTCATAAAAAAATAAATCTTTATAAGATATTTTACTAATAGTGATGTTAATCATATGATAAATATCAGAGAGTATTAATTTAATAAATCAAGACATTGACTAAAATTTTCCTTAAGATAAACTAATATCAACATTTTTTTATAAAAAAAAATTTATTTTAAGATAAATATTTTTTAATGATCTCATATTATACTTCAAAATCTTCCTATATATTTTATAATACAATATTTTTTTTAATTTCCTTTCCATAAGATAAATTCGTTTCATTACTTAATTCTATCTAAAATATCTTACTCTGGTCATAAAACATCTAAATTATTCATTTCATACAAAGAAAGATAAAATTTGAACAATGGATTTTTTATTCTAGTTAGAAATAACATAATATTTTATCCTCGTAAGATAAAATACATTACTGTAAAACAATTACTTCACATGATGAAAGGTAATGAAAAAGAGAATCAATGTATGATAAATTATTTTGATAAATGTAATTTAAACTATTAATAAATACTTGTGACAATATAAAAAGGTATTTTTAGAATCATCAAAGAACATAAAAAACTAAGGAATTTTTTTACAACATAAGTTTTTCTAACACACAAAACCATGTAGTTAATTCTTTAAGTCAGAAATATAATGCTACATTCAATGTGCTACTTCTGGAAGATGAGCATGTGGTTAATGATTTAATGAATGATTTCATTGAAATTTTACATGTAGGAACTCACATGGTTTTGTTTCAATATTCACTGTAATCTCATTTTTCACATTAGATTAAAAAGGATCATAAGTAAGATAGAATTTTATAGGAAAAGGATAATGAAATCCTAAACAGAAAATTTCATTATATTAATTTTGAAAAACAAGAAATTTATAGATACTGAAAATCATTATGTGTTTTAGTTAATCCCCAGTATAAGAGTGAATAACTAATTGATTCTCATAGTTATCTATTTCATATAATTCATTAATGAAAAAAAAATTCATTAAAGAACATTTTGGAGACATTTTTTGAACAAATATATTGCTATCATTATAATAAAATGAGTGACTTATTGATTGGTTAAATTATACCGAAGTATATTGAAGAGAATAGTATATCTTTTTTATTTATAACGTTGAAATGGGAAAATATAGCATTGGACTTCATTGTTGGATTACCAAATATATCTCAAGGTAATAATATGATATGGGATATTATTGAATGATTAACAAAATATTATCATATTCTTCGCATTCATGATAAAATGTATTTATTCACATTCATCGACAATATCTTAAATAGAATATTTGATTAAATAGGGTTCCTATCTACATTACACCTTATATTGATCTCAGGCTCACCAATAATTTTTGGAAATGATATAACAATTCATTGGGTCAGGAAATGATTTTCAACATTTCTTTTCATTATAGATAAGATAGATAGTTGGAGTGATTGATTTAGAAATTATAGGGAAAGTATTGAGATTATCACATGGATTATTTGGGATGTCTTGATCATTTTTTAACTTTAGTTTAGTATTCTTATAATAACTGTTTTCATTAACTTATACATAGGGATAAATTTGAGGAAATATATTTAACGAAGTTTTGGACACCAAAATGCTGGGATAATGTAAAAATAATGAATGTTTGGGACCATAATTTGCAGTTGAAATAATTTATATGGTAATTAATATTTAACAACACATGAGGATAGATTATTTTTTATAGAAAAGTTATGAAAATAACCAGAGGAAATATCTTTCTTTCTAGGTATGAGATTATATAATTATAAATGTTTCTCTATGAAAAATTATGATGCTTTTAGTAATATGTTAAAGTTATGTCCATAGTTCATTGAACTATATGAAATCCTAGATAATTATTTAGATTTTCCCTATCAAATATCCTTACCATAATGATTTTCTCATATATAGTACATGTTTCATATTTCATTGTTATGAAAATATATTCTGGATACGTCTCATTTTTTAACCACTAAATAATTTTTATTATAAGGAACCCAGGATTACATGTTAAAAAATTATTGACTTTAGAGATGTAATTCTTTTGAATAAGGTAATTCATCAATTTATGGTAGTCTGGAAAAAAAATTGTTTTAATTAGTAACTTTGGAATCAAAAAAATCTATGAAAGGAAAATATCCCAATGTTTTTAAATAATAATCAAAATTTAATGGTTGTAGTTTCCAAAAGTGTGTAAGAATGTAACTACTCAGTTAATATTAAAAAAAATTAATTACAATCTTTATTGTATTAATTGATAAAACATTATAGAGTTATATTCATAATAATTATAATACTATGTAATTTCTCAATCAAAAGGATATAATCATTATATCTCACAAATATGCGTTTCATGAATTGTTTTGTTTTATTCCAATGATTTATTTCCAAATTATTTAATTTTAACTTGAATGAATTTAATTTATTTTTGAACTGGTTATTTTTATTTTATTTACTATTTTATAATTTTAGGAAAATATCATTTTTTAATGAATTTTTTAAATATTGATTTATTTTAAAAACTCTCTTTTCTATACAAAAAAATAAAAATTTATATTTTATTTTAAAATAGTTTATTAGTAACATTACTTCCCTAATACTATTTTTAATCCAATTTTGGTATTATGAATAAATTTTATACTTTAATTTGGTATAAAACTTTTTTGGACTTAAAAGTAATTTTTCTGAATGATAATTTTCATTTCATTTTGTGTGTCTAATTTAAAATTAAAACCTTCCAATTTTTTTAATTGAATATATAAAAATAAATAATTTTTTTAATAACAATAATTAATATTAGGTAATAATTTCAACATAATTTTTTCCCAATTCATAGTGAATACATAAAAATATTAACCCACGTTTAAGGATAACCATGGTTTAGAAGGGTAAACATATGAGATAAGATTTTAATTGACATAGAAACATTTATAAATTACAGTTTATAAAAAAATTTATAAAATATATCATATCATATTCTAAAATGTTTCATTTTTTCCATTTATCTTGGAATAGAAATTAATATATTTTTATCAGTTTATAAATTCTATCAAGACATCCCCTACTTATAATAGGAACCCCTTTTTACTCTCTTTCATGCTCTTAAAATTCCTTCTATTTCATACAATAACTACCCAAATAACTCATATATGTTCTTATACACACCCTATATACCATAATTTTACCATATAACCAACAAAGGATGGGATTATGTAAAAACATAAAGAGGTTGTTTAATTAATAAGAATAGTTCTCAATAGAGGGGTTTCAACTCATTTATGCATCCACCTCCTTCAAATATTCTTCTACGGTGATAAAATAATAATTCATGTATATTTAACATAAATATTGTTTTAAAATGAATAACTATTATCCATTTCAATCTTACATCCAATGGAAAATGAAACTATAATTCATGTGTTGTGTGGACTACCGTCTCATGAATAGATGTAATTATTTTTCTATCACATCCTCTTAATGATGGTTGTAATGATATATTTAATTTATATTTATTACATTCAAGACAAATTTGTATTTTTAAAATATTATATTTCATATATATCTTTTACCCTTGCACCCATTTAAAAATGATACCATCATTCCGGAAAATGTGTGTATTACCACCTTCGTAAGGTGATGTGATTCATTTTTCCTAGACATATTCACATGTGTGGAATATATAAGTGTATTATAAAAAATATTATCATATATATAATTTAATAATAAATTTTTAATGAAAACATAATATGTAACTTCTATCTATAATGTTATTTGAATAATGGAATCATTACTCGCGAGTATACAAGACCACCATCTCAGTGATCGTAACACAGTTCATTTCTCATAACCAAAATTTATGTATTGTTTTAAAATTATTATTGTTGTATAATATTTTTAATTATTTCATAATTATTAATTTTTATCTCACATAAAATTGACCAAATTTACCCTAGTAATATTTTCAAATTCATTATCGACATATGAGATGAATATTTGTAAAATCTCTAACGTGAATTAAATTGAATAATTAAATATATTTAGAATGGTAATATATAATAGATTAAGTGAAATATAGTTGTCAATTTACATATGAATGTAAACAAATAATATAATTTTATTTTGTGGAATGATAATGAATGTATGTGTCTATTTAGACTGCTGTTAAGACAAACTATACATTAAAAACATCCTTTTAAATGTTTTTTTGTATATTTATATTCTAAATATTCTACATCCTTTATCTAAAACTTTAAAATTATTTTATAAATGCATTCATATTGAAATGAAATTAATTATATGGTAAATTTTATGTCAATTTAAACCTTCATTAATCTTTTTTGAAAACGAATCTATTTACATATTTTATAAAAAAAGATTGGACAAAAATTTTAAAGGAATGAAATTTTAATATATACGGAATCAATAGTTTGTTCCCATCACCATAACCATTATTTTATGCATGGATTATATTATGAGTATCAATTTATTCAAATAATAATACCCATTACCATTTTATTACTACTTTGAAAAAGGTTTTTAAATTCTATAGATATTTTGATATCTAAAAATGATTTTCATATTGGTGAAAATAATATTTTTATAAGAATCCAAATAGAAATAATTGCTTTTAGGTGTTAAGAATCTGTAATAGATCATTGAAATTGTTTAGAATGATGGTTGTTTCCATTATAAATATTGGAAGGGTGGTTTCATTTTCATACAAGAATTGCTAAGGCCAATATTACTCTCTAATGCGTTGGGTAAAGGGAGAAGGTTAACTAGATAGGTATATCATAAGAGATAATTGGAATTTGGAAAGTAGTTTATTTTTTTTTTTGATTTATTGTATATGTGAAACAAAAAAGACTTCCAATTTTACCTACATGATTAATATATGCTTTATTTGTGTTTTAATTGAAATCATATGACTTCCAAGGTAGGAAAATGATTATATGATTAAAGGGACGTATAAGCTAATTCAAAAGGTTTAAATCAATAACATATTTGATAAGATTTCATAAGTTTTTAAATATTTAAAACAAACCTTCATTGGTATTGTCTCTAATATATTATATCTTAGGATTTTGTTTGAAATATTTTGGTTTATAATGGTATTTACTAGGTTATAAATGTTTTATTTTGAGCCCAATGTTTTCTTAAAAAGTAAAACGAGTATTTATTTGAAAATGGGCTTAATTTTTTATATGTCCCTTATTGAAAAATTTCTACTAAAATATTGATTTCAATAAAATTTCATTGGGTTTTATGGATTTTTAGTGATGATATTGAGATCAATAAGAAAATTTTGAAGATATTTAGTGAAAATAAATCTTCTTATAACTTATTGGTTTTGTATTCTGTTGAAAATGGATACGAATCAGAATTTTCCTCATTGTAATGTAACATTAATTTATGTTATGGATATGATAAAATTATCTTAATATCTGAAAATTAAAGTTCCTAAAAATTTAAGATAGTTTATTATTGAAATAAAAATCAATTTCATGTTTTTTGGGGGGTGGGTCCTTATATTGGGGAAATTGGAATATCCTTTGGTAGGTTATGTCAATGATTAGTTCCCTTGAATTTTCCTTTTTTAGAGTAATTTTGGAATTTTCATTTGGTTACACTGAAAAGAAGACCCCAATTACATTATGTTATTGGAATATAATAGTTGTGTTTATCTATATAATGGATTGGAAAATCTATTGTCTTTATGACTATCCAAAAGACATATATGATATGATTGGGATGATGGACTACCTATATAGATTTTCGGTTACATGAATTCTAATGAAGATCAATTTAAAAGTGAAATATTGATATTTTACTACAAATAGATATTATATTCAAAATGGGTGATCGTTTTAGTGGGTAATCATAAATAAGAGTCCTTATTAAATGGTTAATAATATGTGATAATCATCTAATACAAGATTTAGTTATAAATAATATACTCAATATAATCAAGATAAAATTAGTGATAAATACTTGATATGGAGATGCATAATGTAATTATATCTTAAGATCTAGTATCATATGAAATATTTTAAAAAATATTACTAATTTAAAAAAAATATTATAGAAAAATTCTCTATATTAGAAAACATCTCTCCATGGAGTATAATTTTTATGTTAATTCAAAACTTTAATCTATATTCTTATTGTATAATAGAGTGATTCATTCATAGTTTTAATGATATTATATAAAAAATGAGCATATGAATCTTAGTATCCGCTCATATATATATATTATGATTGGCTATATGAGTGATTTAAGAAATTATTGACTCATATACACAATATTATCTGGTTTGTCAAATGATATTAAATATTTCTCAATATGTTGGTGAACATTTGAAACTAAAAATTTCTTCATAACATTATTGTTTATTGATATCCTTTCTAATGAACTATGAGATATATGATATCAATTGTATACATTCAAACTGTTTATAAATATATAGATGGTGAGAAGATGAAAATAAGTTATTCTTAAAGTTTTCTTTTACACAATAGAGTGAAAGAGAAGACACATTGATGACATGGATAATTAAAGCTTATATAATCTTTTCCTATGTTTTGTATTTTAATCCAATATATCATTATATAATATAATGTTTTTTTTAAATATATATGGAATTATATGGTTTTTATAATAAATATTTATTTTCATTGGATTAATTATATAACATGATTTATGGAGATAAAAAATATGACATGTTCTAGTTGGGGAATTTATTCTATTTTTACAAGTGAAAATTTCTTGATAATATGATTTAATTCAAAGAATATATACCTCAAATACTAGAATTTTTGGGAATATATTTTAACAATTCATATGATACCTAGGTTATAAATAAAATATAGACTATACATTCTTGTAAAATATCAAAAAAGATTAATTTATGCATTTGAAATGCAGTTTAAGTCCACCAAAATACCATTACATAAACAAATTCTGGGAGATATTGGTTACCTAAGTGATTGTTTCATCCATTATCATACAAAAGTTCAAAATGATTAGTAGAATTGATTGATCTTGTAGATTATAATCATGACTAGAAGAAAATTAAAATTTCTTTTTAATCCAACACATTTAATGAGACAGTAAGAAACCTAACATAAACAATAAAATGATAAAGAAGAGTAATTAAAATGTAGTTTAAGTTCACCAGAATATGTTTCCCTAAACAAAATCTTGGAGATAGTTGTTAAAAGATCAATTGGTTTATCCCTTATGAGATCTTCAATTTCATGGGCCACCTTGTCCAAGGACTATTCATAATTTTCATGTATGATCTTCTTGTTTTTTGAGCCCGCAACCACCATCACATAGAGTTTATAAATCCATTTGTATTGATCCTCATTTAAAGCCTCCCCATTTACCTTCCCATAATTTGGGTTGCTTCCTATTCAGAAGCTTTGAGTAACAAAACCTTCTCAACCACTTCCTCCTCTGAACTCAAAATAAATCCCAATGTTTGATTAGCTATACCACCTAATTCTTGCAGACACATAGCCTCATTTTCCATCTTCATGGTGTTTTTCTTTTTTGAAGGTCGATTCTATAATGGGGTAGTAAATATGAGTAATCATTCCTACCATTCCTCCTCTTGTTACTCCTGTTACTGCTAGAGATTGAATCTTCACCTATGGAGAATCTAGGTTCATTTTCACTAGGCTCCTTCACATGTACCATGATGGAGAAGGCCGACTCTTCTTGGTCAGTCCAACCTTCTTCATCAAGGCCTTTAAATTTGTATCTCAATTTAATTTTGGACATGTTCCTTGGGATAGAACCCCTAACATTCCAACTAAAATTTGATCTGCCATATCTATGGCAGTCCCCTACCTTCCCTTTCATAGGAAACTACTTAACAAACTAACAACCTCTTCAAATGATGTAGTATAATCACCCTCTTCACTGATATCCACCTAAACCACAGTATCAACACCCTATTCCCCTCCTGTCACCTACGCCGCAATAGCCTTAGTCACATCCATTTGATGTTTCCTCCAAACATCATCATTCTAGATAATGCCTGCATGCACTCTATACATGCCTTTATAGATATGTGCATTTCGATAGTTTGGGCTAGCCAGGTCCGGCCTCAATCTGCTAAAGACCTTAGAGACATTTGTGATATCAATAGACACCACTACTTGTTTCTCTTTAATAGAATACATACAAATCAAAATAGTAGCATTGCCATTCTTTTGAACCAAACCATCAGAAACCTTTGTTCGTTATCAAACCCCTGACCACTATGTTCCATACCATGTGTAATATATTCTAACAAACCTTCCTAAACATGAATCTTTTCCTATTTTTCATTCTTGTTGGACATCTTCTATGTAGGTACCGAAGGCCCCCATCGACAATAATCCAGCGAGTGTCCTCTTACCTTTCATCTAGAACATAAATCAAATGAGGAATCGAAGAACACATGTTGTTTTTAGTGGTACTCTTAACCGATATTTATCTAAATATACACATACTGCACTCTTGACACGTCCATTTCATAAAAAACTCCTGGGTTATCAGGATGACACATAGATGCAGTGCAATTATCCGAGCACACATATCCACCCACAAGGTTTGTAAGCATATAAATCATATCAGGGTTATGAAATGGTAAGGGGAGATTGGGAAAACATTCCCAGATCACCATTGAAGGAGTATCCCACTTCATATGAAAATTGAAAGACTATCTGAAAAGATTGAATCGAAATCCATTGATGTTATGATGGACATGTGACCAGGATTTGATAACATCTTCTTCCATTGTAAAAAAAATCTTAAAATGACATCAATATAGAAGACCCGCTATTTCCCTTTTTCTACAAATCCCAACAACTAAAGACATGTACGTCCCATTAATCAACTGATTGTAATCACTGGTTAGACCGACCAATCAATGTATGCTTTAGAAGCACCGATGATTATGAGAACTCTGCCGTCGAGATCGATATATTAGGAAAACCTTAAAAAAATCCAGAAATGCTGGGTAGTGAAAAAAGAATATAGTTTATAAGGGGTAAGTTAGTGTAAAACTGGGCTTAAAATAAGTTCATATTGAAAACTTTAATACAATATAAGTTTCAGGAGAATTTTAATTAACATAAGGTCTGATATTATGATATATAAATAAACAATAATGTAAGTTGGAATACGTTTTGAAAGAAAAAATTTATCGAATAGTGTTCATGGAATTTTTTTTAAAAAAATATTGTTTTTAAGTAGACAATTTATATTATCATCATAAAATGTATTGTTGTTATGCTAGAAGGTTTCAATATGTTCCATATGGTTAAAAAAATAGGAATTTTATTCTTATGTATTATAATTATTCAAACTATCCAACCACATGAATTTTAATTAATAAATATTTCATGGGGAAAGTTTATAGATATTCATATATATATATATGTGATATAGATTTAATTTTATTTAATGATTTAACAATACTCCAAATGTGAAATTATACCTAATAATGATATTGTAGTTATTTTCATATACAAAATGATAAAATAGTTCTTATATTGGGATTTTTAAATATTCTTAAAAGGTTTTCAGATTATAAAATTTATTATATTGAATGCAAACCTCCAATTTAACATTATTTTACATTGGTTACATTAATTAATACAATGATATACCTTTCCTACAATATAATTAAAATTTAATTCGTAGTGTATGAATTTGAGTTTATCCATAACTGATGATCATAATGGGGTTTTATAGGTTATAATTAAATTATAAGGTTAATGTGAGTAGGAATCATTTATAAAGACATAGGATATGCTATTGAGGTGAAATAATAAGGAATATGATTCTTTGTGTTGACTACATGTCTTTATATGTATTACATAATGAAAACTATATAGATTTCATAGTAATACATGGTATGAATGGATATTATTTGAGTCCCCATTACCTATGGATAGTGATATTCCTATCATGATAACCCTCATTATTTGATAACCTGCATACTCAGGTCACTATATTTATTTAGATAATAATTAGGTGGTTCAGTATGTGGATAATCATGTCGTTATTTTCAAATTAACCAAGATGGTGTTTACCACTCTTATCATGAGTATAACATTATGTACCTCAATTAATAATGGGATTTGATGTGTGGGACCACACCTATATATTTTATATTTATCCAGATATAGGAAATTTAATGTGCTTATCCATAAGGATGAATGCCATATAATGTATTCATCAATCAAATCTGTCTACAATCAATTAATGTAATAAATATTGGTTAGATAAAGTGGAATAACATTTTCTATGTCCCAAGGTCACTTAAAATTTTTTACAATTGGGAGATATATTATTTCTTGTATTTATATGTTTTATACTTGTTGATTTGGGTATAAAATACATGTGTTGGATAGATATCACGTTATATATTTTTACATCATAAATTTCATTGAATCTTTAATAGTGGATTCTCATTGTTTACATATATCAATCCCTAGATTTGAATTTTCTTAACTCTAAGATGGATTGTGGGAATGTAAATTATTGTTGAATGAAGAGGTATTGTGTTTTAATCCTTGTTATAATTAATATTTTTTTTTTGAAGTAATAATGTTGGAACCAAATATATATTATAGTTTAAATGAGTATATTTTGTTTTTTTTATTAATAAAAACTAGTTTTGATTAGTGATTCATCATGGAACATTATCTAATGGTGCATATACCATAATAATTTTATGGTTGTGTAATTTCCTAGTGTTTACTATATTTTTGGAGATGAAAATTCAGTTGAAGGATCAAGCTTCATGAACGGTGTTTTCCAAAAACTAACACATTAAATATATGGAAAAGGAGTGGGTATTGAAATGATTGGATTTATTTGATGGTGTGGGGCTTCAGAAAGGAATAAATATTTTTAAAGGAATTTGGTTTTGCAAATGTGTGGACAATCACAAAATATTGACGGAATGATGGTGTTCTCATGACTTTAAAAAAGTTTTCAATACATATTGATCTGACAGTATCCACGTGACAATGAGAAATTTTGCGAATGGGTAAAATTTCAATGAATTTTCATGAATAAATTATATTTATAAAAATGAATATAGATGTTTAAAAAAGTCTATTGGGAACTTAAAAACAACATGAATGGTTGAGTCTATCAATAGGTTTCCACACACACATAATTTGAGATGAATTGAATTTGAGAAAATAATGAATTAAATTGAATTCATAAAGGTTGGTAGCTTCATGAATCAATAGTTTTTTGTGAGGCTAAGTATCGAAAAAATAATGGTTATGTGTTGAATGATGATAATGATTTTTTGAAAATGGAGTTTTGTAAGTCTTTTAGTTTTTTGATGAAATAGGATTCAGTTAAGGGTATGATCTACATGATGGTTGGATGCTTCACAAAGGTGAATGTGGTCAGAAATGATGGAATTTATTTGAAACACAAAGGGAGTTTAAGAAATCCAAGGTGCATCTTTAATATTAGTCTTAAAAATGTGGATTAATTGAATAGTTATGTCCACTTCAACAACTCAATAATGTAGTGAAAATATAGTATCATTGTAATTAGGGACACAAACATAAATTCACAATCTACTAATTGAGAATTCAATTCATTAAACTGAGTAATAATTCACTCAAGGGAGTGGTCTTGGGGAATTCATCAAAAGTTCTTTAAGGAAGAAATGTGATATCTCAACAACTATTGTAAATAAAGAGTCCCTAGATCATTGTGAATGTGTCTGATCATCTATACTCTAAAAACTAGTGAAGTTTAGTTGGTTTAGGACTGACTGGAACACTATCGAAGTATGATCCATATATTTTCCCTTAGTATTGAACTACGTAAAACTATTGTGGTTCCTCCTTGCATTTGGATGTTTTATAACTACACGATTCCAATAGAATTTTTTATAATTTCCTTTAAATTATGGAACAAAAATAATTACATTAAATGAAAATTTCGAAACCCTAATTCACCCATCCCTTATCAAGGTGTTCTAGGGTTCTATAATTGGAATCATAGATAACATTTTATAAGTGTTTAATATGTCGTCTCTTATGTTATCATAGAATAATGGTAATATTAGTGCAGTTCCCCTCTTTAATGGAATGAACATCCAAATTTTGAATAATAGGATGAGATCTAATCTCATATCCCGTGGAATAGGAGTTCTCATTTCCATATATTAAGGGATTTAGGTCATTGATGTAACATGTATTTCTATGAATAAAATAGATTTAAAAATGCTTGATGTAGATGCCCAAGATCAATATTCTCTAACAACATCACTTTATGATCAAATACATTTGAATGTGATGATTTAAACTTCATAAAATTCTATGTGGGATACAGTAAAAAAATAAACATTTAGGTGAAATCAATATAAAATAATCCAAACTTCATGTACTGTGCAATCAATTTGTTGATCTAAAATTACATTCAATTAAAAATGATGAGAGTTTAATTAATTTCATAACTAATTTTTTAGGGATATTTGAGGAATTGGGGAATAAATTAAGGATATTAGCATTATAATGAAAATCATAAGAAGGCTACCACATCATTATAATCCAAAATTTTAATCTCTTTAGGAAATAGATCTGTCCACAACTTCTCTTGATGATCTTCTAAGAAATCTAATGAATTGTGAAATTTGTTTCATACTAGAAGATATAAAAAATCAGGTTATAATGTAAATTGAATTAAAATTAATGAAAAATTATGATATTTTCAAAATTATTTTTGATTAAGATAATTACAAAGATGAACTTATTTATCTTTTTTATAACAAATTCATGGGAGTAAAAATTAATTTTGAAGGGAATATTGTGTTTTTTTATGTGATTGAGTTTGCAACATTTAATCTTTTTCCTTGAGGATATTTGATGATGATTAAAGTTAATAAAGAATATTGATTAATCCATAGAAAAGGTTTCATTAAATAGAAGACTTCAAATTTAAAAATTAATTTTATAGATATTTATTTTTATACAAAGAAGAATAGTATGATAATGACCTTTTTTAGTATTTAGAACAAGTTATTAAATATTAAAATAAATAATCTGTGGTGTATAATGTTTACAAAGTACAAACCACAAACTAAAAAAACAATTAGTTGATTGGTGTTGATGATCTAAAGTTTTAAATTGAGGGTTCCCATTATGATCATGAAATTCAAGGAATGAAAAATAGAATTATGAGAGATGTGATGAAATATTTAACTTATTATGTAGATTTTATTGAAGAATAAAATAATTGACATTACGGGGAGGTGGAAGAAAATATGAAAACCCTATAAATCTAGAATGATATTGTGGGGTTCAAACATACGATTTCAGATACTAAAAATTTCCACAATGAACTTGCATTAAGTTTAGAGGACAATTATATGATAGTTGAAGGAATTGAAGAGTACGTTTTAAATTTAAGAATTTGACTATAATGTGAATAAAAATTAATTGTAATAAAGAAGAAATAATAATTTGAATTATTCTCAAATTCATAGCTACGAGAAAGAGTTAAATGTTGTTCTGAAAGGGATGAGAATGCATAGAAATATCAATGATCTACATGTATGAGTAAAGTCAAATTGGATGTCATGTATAAACATAAAATGTTGGAAATAAGATGTGAAAAAATAAATGGAAGTAGAAAATATACATATCAAAAAGGACCTTGATGTCCAGGTAATAAAATATTCACACCAAAAGAAAAATAGTGCTGAAAATAATACTCAAATAGCCATAATTGATCAATGACCCATTACCACATCAAATGAAGGGTACACAAGGAGTAATGGATGTTGAAATGCTTTTCCCCTTTCGATGTGTCAATTCTATAACATTATCATCTATTCCATTTCTTTAAGGGAAGATTAAATGATCTATATGAATAGAAAAGAGACTAGAATTCATAACAAGAGAATGATACAATATCCTTCATAATATAGATTATATTGTTTCTATGTATATTTTTTTCACTATTCTAACTAAGGAAATAAATCTGTTCAGTACCGGTAGAATAAAATAAATAAAAATAACTACATAACTCTAAGAAATTCAATACCCACAAACCAAACAGAATTACAAATGAAAGTAGGTATTATCCTATTATTGTAGAATATGAGTATTATTAACCATGGAATATTTAAAATAGATGGGAAAGAACGTATTTTTCCTCCACTAAATCAGTTATCTCAGGGATGTTAGATAATAAAATTGTGAAATCCAACCTTATAAAAATATCTCCCAAAGATACAATTAATAGTATCACATGGATTCCAGGTAGTGGATACTCATCCCAAAAGACAGGAAATGCATATTTTTTTATGAATGTTAAAAAGTGTTGATAGAATAGTTAGATTCTACAATAATGGCCCTTTCATGTTCAAGGGGAGTAGAAATATAGAAATTGAAAATAACGAGCTAAGTAAAACAACTGTTCTATATATACTCCGTTAGAATCACTATCTCATATGTAACATTCCATCCATAGTGGCACACATCAGTTCACCAATGCAGAGCACCACATGACCTCATGCATGCCTCCTTGCATGCTAGAGATTTCTGACTAGTACCATGGGTCTATTTTTTATCATGGATAGACTATAACCACTTTTTTTATCAGACAATTACACAAGCAGAAATAATAAATCAATAAATAATTCTATAATATGACTAGAATAATATAAAAACCATAAGTATATGAAAATGTGGAGATAAAATATAAAAATATAACTGTAAATCATTCCATGAAAATGTATTAGTCAAGTGTCAAAAATTAAAAGTAAAAAATACATTGACGACCCCAAATTGTGTCCTAAACCACATACAGTTTCCTCATCCATGATTCATCCTAAATCATTCATCTAACAAAGGTACATTTCCCTTACCCAACCATATTATAATAATGTATATTCATGTAAAAATCTTACTGCCTAAGTTTTGTGTGGGTATAACATAGTATGCCACCACCAACGGTTTCTAAAATGATATTTAGTTGAAAATAGTTTATGTCATTGTATAATTAAATACTTGCAATGGATAACTAATTAGTTATTAAAATATAATTTATTCTACACATAACCACATTAACTCAGTGGTATCTGAGGACCTTGTTCAGGAATAACTGCTTCATCTCATGATGGAGCCAGAAGAATTCCATGTCATATGATATCTCAATACCTACTTTGGCTCATGACGGAGCCTGAAGTATTCCAACTGATATCATATCTCAATACCACCTTCATCTCATGTTTGTGGCTGAAGTAATCCCATGTGATTTCATATCCCCAAATTCCATTATTTCGATTCTTTTATACATAGTTGAATGTCCATGTTATGACTTATACTTCACACAATAGAATGATCAAGTTCCCATTCCTTAATTCATACATGAATGATCATCTTTAAATTATTTAATTAATAGTTGAATGTCTATGACACCATTCATACTTCACAAAATATAATGACCATGTTAATATTCATTAATTCATACTTGAATTCCTTTGTTTCCATTCATACATTTTAAAATGATCATGTCTCCATTCATACATTATAAAAATGAATGACCATGATTCCATTCATTATTTCACAATTAATAACCTTGTTATAATTAGTAACTTTACAATTTAATGATCATGATACCATTCATAAACATAATGTTAATTCAAAATTAATTATCCAAGTCAATTCTAGTAATTATTAATCAATTATTGAAGCACATAAATTTGATTATTCAATCCAACAATTAACTAATCACATCAATAACATTAATTAATTCCAAAATTAATCAACCACATACATAAAATTAATTTAATCAATAATTAATTTGTCACAACACATAATTAATTCAACAATTAATTAAATCAATTCACCACATCTTTATCGAAAAATTAATTCAACTCATAATTATCTCAAATAAAAAATCTCAATAACTCATAATTAATTAAATGATTAAATATCTGAATTCAAAAATCATAATATCTCATAAATAGTTCAAAAGTTATTTATCTAATTTACTAAATTTTATCTATAGAATTGTACCAATTAATTAATTCATCCATTAATTAATCCAACTAATTCAATTTCATTAATGCTACAATCCCCGTTAATTAAGTCACCAAATAATTAATCACATAAAATCCCATAATTAGCCAAATAATTAATTAATCACATTAAATCACTTCAATTAATTCACCACACAATTCTTCATATCGACTACATTAATTAATTCCTTAATTAATTAATATTGACCCCTTATATTAATTCATGAATTAAGTTTTCACATAAATTGACTTAATTAATTCCATAATTAATTAATCGCATTCAATTTATTCAATTAAATTGCCAATTAATTTTCCACGTCAATCCCATTAATTAATCCTATTAATTAATCCTATCAATCCCAACATTTAATTCAATAATCAAATAATAACATTACTACCATTAACTAATTAATTAATTAATTAATCTCATCAATTAAATTATATAAATCAATAATTAAATAGTCAATTTACTTTCATTAATTAATTAACTAATTAATTAATCACATAAATTCCATTCTTTAATTTAACAATTAAATAATCACGTTACATCAATTTTTTAATTAATCATAATATACCTATTAAATAATGAATTGATAAATTAATCATATTAATCAATTTATTAATCAGAAATCCCTTAAATAATTAATTCTACAATTAATTATCCCAATTCAACAACATCAATATAACAATAATTAATTCAACAATTCATTATACAATTTCAACAATCTTTATCTTGCCATAATTAATTCAGTAATTAACTATTCTGAATCCCAATTTCATAATCCTAACCAATTCCATTGATGAATTTTATAATTAATTAATCAATATCAACAATCTAAATTACACCACATTTAATTCCAAATATAATTATTTCAATTAAAAAAATCATTAACTCTATTATTAATTCTATAATTAATTATCTCAATATAACAATTCAATAACTCTATAATTAATTCAATAATTAATTATTCAACATCACAATTCAATATCACATAATAATTCCAACAATTAAAAATCCAACTTCAAAATTCAACATCACATAATTTGTTCTAAAATTAATTATTCAACATCACAATGTTATATCATATAATTATTTCAACAATTAATTTTTCAACTTTACAATTCAATATCACATAACTAATTCAACAATTAATAATTCAACTTCACAATTCAGTATCACATAATTATTTCAATAATTACTTATTTTCCAAATCCAAAAATTTCAAAATTTCAATAATTAATTTGTAATTAATTATTTAGTCCACAATTCCAAAACCTCAACAATTATCATAAAATATAAGTATACTTAATTTATACAATTAATGATTTCTTAACTAATTAACTCACCAAATTTGTTAATTCAATTTGTAAATTAAATTTCTAAACAAACTCTAAAAATTCTACAATTACATAAATTTAATTTAAATTCTGACTACGAAATTTGAATAACAGATCACCTACCTCAATATGTTGATGAGTGATTTCCCCATATAATTTCCAAATTTGAGGAAAATAAATCAAGAACATGGTGATGAACATGGCCTAAATTAGAAACCTAAATTCATGATTAAACAAAACAATATCACTTTAATAAACTAATCATCCAAGAATATGAGATATAGATTCAAAAAATCATGGTCAAGATAAAATAAATCATAGGATAAAAACCCACCAAAAGATTGGGATAACAATAGGAGAGAGTCATGAAATCATTCAGGAAGAGATCTTATACCTTAGGAGGAGAATATCTACAAACCGGGATTTTAATATTCAATAAATGAGGTCATAGGGACTTTTAGTTCCTATAAGACGCTATGGATTTAAGAGATATCAATTAGGGTCAAGCTAGGGTCGATTTGGAGTTAATATATGGGTCAAAAAAAATTAAAATCAATTTTAATGAAATTAATTTTTCCTTGCATTTTTTCTTGGTTGGAGTGTCATGGTTAGTACCAACCATGAGCCTTAACCATATAATGATTCCTACTTGGTCTACAAACATAAATTAACCATGTGAAAACCATGCAACCAAGAATCACAATTAGTTTCACTATGAATAAACCATTCACAAACTGTGAAACATGTTGCATAATTTGTTTAACCATTACCCTTAAATTCAAAGACCAAGAAAACTATGTTGTACAATATGTCTCACCATGCTCAAAATACATTAAAACCATGAAATCCCTTAATTTTTTTGTTTAACCCTACACAATCCATGTGGAAAAATTGAACATCCTATCCTCCATCCAAAATTTATAAATTTTCATCGAAATGGACCCAAATCAAGACCTAAAAAAGTTATACTCGAAACAAGTCAAATTAACACCACTAAATGAGCCTAGGAAATTTCCTAAAAAGTTCAGGATCTTACTATCCCCCAACCTTATAACTGCTCATCCTCAATTTATACTTCCACACATCCCTAATATTCTATGTCAAATATGATTGAGCCACTAAGACCTCATATACACTTATCTGTCCCATTTCCTATTGAAATTTACAATTATTCTATAATAAAAAAAATATGGGAATGGAATTCCCCTATAATAAATTCTCACAATTATCCAACACCTGAATCTGATGCTACTTGAAGGATGCATCAGTCTTGGACGAAGCTTCAATAAAATACCTCATTTTTTCCAAATTACAATGCCTAACAACCAAAATAAAACCATACAACATTGGAAATAATCCATTACATAAAAAACCATAAGGAATGTACATATATCCACTACCTCCCAGGACCACATTGCCTTTCCGTGAAAAATTTACACATGCACCATACCGGTTCCCAATTGAAAATATGATGCCACCACTTTCATTCCATGGTATTTCTCCATGATCCTAAAATTAACATATCACTCCCCACCATTGGAGTATTATTAAAACAACATGTCAAGAAAATCAACCACCATGTCCCACTACCCATGGTATTCACCGCCCTTTATTCCCTCTTGAGAACCTCATCTGTAAACTATCGATGGAGTACCTCACACCATCCATCTCCACATATATACAACTTCATAATAAAAACTTCCATGTGGACCCATATCCAACTAAAACACAATTAGGTATCTTCAAATAAATCCAAATCATTCTAATTGTACTTAGTATGATGTCAAGGTAGGGTACATTATCATCACCAATTACAAATAAACTAAGAATTAATTGATGAATCACAACCAAAAATCATTCATCGCAAAAGTTACTACCCCTAAGGAAAAACCTTAATCTTTAAAATGTCTAGGGCTTCCCTATACACTAACATCTCACCATATGATACAAATTATATGTTCTCTTGAACAACCTACAAATGAGTTCTTAAACTGGTCCATTAGTACTTCCCAAACCACCCACATCAAGGGATATATTAACAAAATAATATATTATCAATTCACAATATAAAAATAGTTAACAAGTGTGATGTACACAAAACTACAACAAGTCTTTCCCCCGTTTTCTCATAACTTATTTGAGGTTGAGGCACTATCTATACCATTAACCATCATACATCTAAATCATAGTTAAAAAGGGTAAACATAATCTCATTATTCCATTTTCTCATTTACACACCCATTTATTCTCATCTTGCATAATTTTACAATCTTTCCCAATTTCATGTACGACACAATTTCCATTTCAATTTCACAGGAAATGAAAACAGATCATGATCAAAAACATACACAAAACCTGTTTTCCAATGATTTACTAGAATGATGAATGTTATAATAACTCTCAATCTGTATATTGATGCATCCAAACTCAACTCTCATTCTATATAGGGCCACAATTCAAATCTAAAAAAAACTCAACAATAATTATCACATCAAAAAACAAGTGCATCACCAAAGGTGAAATAATATTCTTCAGTAATAGAAAATAACAATAATAGTAATCCAACCTTGGGAATGTTGGTTCCACCATATACATGGGGTAGCTAGTCTTATTCGAAATCCCATAACCAAGGACCTACTCTTCCTAGTCTCTTCTATACATTTCCAAAACAGTAAGAAAAAACAAAAAGAAATGAAAACTCTTTTGATACCACTTTGTAGAATCTTGGCCCAGGTTCCATGCACAGTTTCCCCGAGTCAAAGTTTGAGATGACCTCATGTGTGCCTCTCCATATTCCAATGGTTTCTGACTTGTAGTGTGGGTCTATTTTTGATCACGGGGATACTACACCCTCATTTTTTGGTTATCAATTTAATAAACCATCCGAAAAAATAAAGAAATATCAGAAATGATATAACATAACTAGAATAATTGTAACACAACAAGTTGACTAAATGTTGACATAAGATATCTAAACTATACTATGAAACATGACACACAAATGTACATGCTGTGTATATGAAATTAAAATTGAAAAAATACAATGATGGCTCCTAGGTGGGTATCAAACCATATAGGGTTCCATCATCCAAGATATATCCCAACTCATCCATCTAAAATAGGGCCTTTTCCATTGACATGTCCTGCTACAAAAAAGTCCATTAAGATACCAATCTGGCAGCCCAAGTAGGATGTGAGTACCAGTCAGTAGGCCCCCACCAACTATGTCTAAAACAATGTCCAGTCAATAAAAGTGTATGCATTTTTATAAGAGAATAAGTACAATGAATTAGTAAATTGTTATCACATCATCATTTATTATTCACTTAACCACATTAACTCTCTAGATAATGTGAATATCGATTCCTCCATACTTGCATCGACTAATGCAAGATCGTGAAATATTTCAGGTGATATTATATATCAATACATGTGTTGTCTCATACCGAATCCTGATGTATTTTCAGGTAATATCATATCTCAATAACTACATCGACTCATTCACCAGCTTGAAGTATTCCCAAGTGATGCCAGATCTAAAAATCCTACTGTTTCCATTATTTAATTTATAGTTTATTATACATGTTACTATTCATACACCACACAATAGAATGAACATGTTCTCATTCTTAATTCAAACCTGAATTCCCTTTTTTCAATTATTTATTTAATAATTTAATGTTCATGTTACCATTCATAGATCACAAAATTGAATGACCATATCCCCATTCAATAATTCATACATGAATTCCCATTTTAGCATTCATACATTTTACAATTAAATGACCTTGTTAAAATTCACTCTTTATAAAATTGAATGACCATGTTCCCATTATTTTGTTCAAAACTAAATGAACATGTTACCATTGATAACTTCACATGCGAGTGACCAAGTTACAATTCATCAACACATAATTATTTGAATAGTTAATAATCCACATCAAATACACTAGTAATTTGATAATTAGTTAAACACCAAAATTCCATTAGTAAATTAATAAATTAACTAATCACATCAATGACATTAGTTAATTTAGAAATCAATTAATCACATTAATAACATTTATTAATTCAATAATTAATTAGTCGCAATGTATAAATAATTCAATAGTTAATTATATCAATTCAAAATATCATTATACCATAAGTAAATCAATGATTAATAATCTGAAATCAACAATCTCAATTACTCATCCTTAATTCAATGATAAATTATATCAATACAACAATCTCAATATCTTATAATTAATACATTAATTAATTATACAATTCATTCAATTACTTCTATACAACAATTACCATTAATTAATTCCCCAGTAAATTAATCCAACTCATTAAATCTTATTAATTCAATATTCACCATTACTTAATTAACCAATTAATTATTTATGTAAAACCGTTAATTAATCAAACAATTAATTAATCACATTAAATCCCTTGAATTAATTCACCGCATATTTTTTCACATTAACTACATTACTTAATTCAAAAATTAACAAATCAAATTTGATCAGTTCAATTAATTCATCGATTAATTGTTCATTTAAATTGAATTAATTAATTCTGGAATTAATTAATCACATCAATTTATTCAATTAATTTTCCATTTACTTTTCCATGCCAATTCCATTAATTAATTCAAATAATTAATCCCATCAATTATATAATTTAATTCCTGAAATAAATAATCATTTTATTCTAATTAATTAATTCATCAGTTAATTAATCTCATATATCCTTTCATTTAATTCAACGATTAAATAATCACATTACTTACACTATTTAATTAATAATCTAACTAATCCCACCAATCCCATTAATTAATTTGAAAATTAAATAATCACATTATTTCTATTAATTAATCCAATGATTAGTTAATCATCTCAACACTATTAGTTAACTATATAATTAATTAATCATCTCAATAAATTTAATAATTATAAAACCTACTAATAATTAAATCTACAATTAATTATCCAAATTAAAAAACATCAATATTACAACAATTAATTAAACAATTGATAATTCAACTACAACAATCTCAATCTCTCCGTAATTAATTCAATAATTTACTATCCCAAATCAATATTCTATAATACCAACAATTCCCATTAATTAATTAGACAAGTAATTAATCATGATCAAAATCTCAATAATAACATAATTTTTAAAAAAATTAATTATCTCAATTCAAAAATTCAATAACACTATTATTAATTAAGTAAATAATTATCTCATTCAAACAATTCAATAAATATATAATTAATTCAATAATTAATTATTCAACATTAAAATTCAATATCACATAATTAATCTAAAAAATATTTGTTGTATTTCACAATTACACAACACATAATTATTTCAACAATTAGTTATTCAACATCACAATTTAATATGACATAATTAATTTAAAAATTAATTAATCAACTACAGAATTCAAAATAACATAATTATTTCAAAATATGAATTATTCAACTTCATAATTCTATATCACATAATTAATTAAACAATTATTTTTTTCCCAAATCACAGAATTTTAATATTTCAATGACTAATTCATCTATTAATTATTCAATACACAATTTCACGATCTCAAAAATTATCAAATATTAATGCAAAAATTAATTTATACAATTCATGATCTCTAAATTAAATAATTCAAAAAATTAATTAATTCTGTTGGTAAATTAAATTGATAAATAAACTCTATGAATTCTATAATTACATACTTTTAACATGAATCTTGACTATGGAATTTGAATAATATATCACCAACCTCGATTAATTAATGAGCGACTACCACATGGAAATTTCCAATTTGAGGAAAATAAATAACTAACAAAATGATAATCATGTTCTAGATCTCAGACATAAATCAATGATTAAATGGAAAAATATTTCAAAATGAATAAAATATGAACCGGAGAAGTATGGGAGATCTACATGGAAGAAACCTCATACTTGGGGATATGGGGATATTCCAACTACGCATCGAATATATAAGAACAGAGGTCGAAGGCCCTTGGAATCCCTCTACGAGGCACTGTATTAGATAAAAATAAATTACGATCAATATAGAATTGATTTGCAGTTATTATGGGGGTTTTGGAAATATTAAAATTAATTTTTGTAACATTAATTTTTTCATTAAGAGCTTTTTGGGTGAAGTCACCATTATAGTGCTGACCATGTGTGTTAACCATGCAATGATTCACACATAGGTTGAAAACATAGTTTAACCATGTGAAAACTATTATACAAGTCTACACACTTAGTTTATCCATCCACAAACCATGCACAAACTATGAAATGTTTTTTACACAATGTTTAACCATGCACAAACCATGTAACCCATTTTACACACTTTGTTTAACCATGAAATAACCATGTGAAAACCATGAAACACATTGTACACTTTTTCATCCTTTCATAAATCATGCAGAAAAACATGAATAACCTCCCCACCAGAACAATTTCTTCAATTTTTACCCAAACACAGCCAAATCAAGACCCAAAAAATTTATACTCAGAACAATGTAAAAGAATACCTAAAAACCAGCTTTGGAAATATCCAAAAAGGTCGGAATCCCAGATTTTGAGTCAAATCCAAATCAATGACTCAAAACTAATAATTAAATTTAATCCGAAGGAGTTTTAAATATATGAATTTATATATAAATCTGTCATGAAAGGATTCATAATAGATGGTATCATATACCTGGATGATGGTAAAAAGATCACATGTAACATAATAGTTGAGGAAACAACTTGTGGCACTTAAGGTTGGGTCACGTTAATAAAAAATTCATATAATAGAGATATATTATTAAAAACTTCAATATGAATTCAAAATATGAAGTTTGATTGTGAAAATATATGTAATTACAACATCTGTGGAATGATAACTAGGAATTCATATTGGCCAAAGAAAAAAATGGCATTGAATCTTATTGATCTTGTCTATATAAACATATGTTGTCTTATGAATGTAGTTAATACATATGGAGAGAGGTACTTCACTATATTTATTAATTATTACAGTAGAATGTATTCTGTGATGATTATGTAGATTAAATTACAAGGGCCTAATCTCATGAAGTGTTATTGTTAAGGAGATAGGAATGAAACTTGTTGTATAATCAAGATTCTACAATCTATTAATGGAGGAGAATACAAATCCCTTTAATTTTATAATTACCTCTAAATACATTGGATAAATCATGAGAATAATATTTTGATAACCCCTAAAAAATTGGTTTATTGAATTAAATAATTGATAGGTGAAAACGATGGCTACAACTATGAGGATTGAGAGTCGTGTTTCACATCACTACTAGAAATAGGCTTCTAACGATCTGAATAGGTATTTTTATATTTGAAACCAATTCATTGTATGAAATATGGTATGGAAGGATTCCATGTATGATGTATATTGTTATGGATATAAATTTATCATCCAATGAAAATAATTCGATCATGGAATGTATAATGACACTACAGATGAGTGAATATTCATTAGATGTTGAATGAAGATTATACCTTAAAAATGTGAAAATAATCATCTTAGAAATATTATGTAATGCAATTATCTCAAAATAATTAAGGATAAAACTATAAATACCTCTAAAATATCATATGTTGATATGATTAAAGGTTAAGAAGAAAGTGTTCAAGGGATAGATTCAAATGTAGAAATAGTGGAAGGCTTGGAATACATTTAGGGATCACAAAATGATGATGATTCAGAAGAAGAATCATAAGATGAATATATTGCAAAATAAAAATATTCATAACCTCACAGAATAAATAATATATAATAAATTGATCAATATTACATCATTTAGCATTGGACAACAACTACATAGATAAGGATACTAAGTAATGAAGCACCATATGTATTCTTATCAATTGTGAAATCAACCTCATATAAAGATTAAATGAAGGATGAATCATGGGTTATGGCCATGAATAAAGAACTAGATCATACTAACATGATATGGACATGGTAACCTTTTAATATACCCAAAAATCACAATGATATTGAAATAAAGGGTATCTTTTTAAAACATTCGATGAGAATGGGAATATGATCTGTAACAAGGAATGATTAGTGTGTAATGTCTATGTAAATATTGATGACATTATTGCTGAAGAATATATTTCTCCATTAGGTAGAATATATGAGATTAGGATCTCTCCTTCCATGGAAATTCAAATAGGGTACATATTTATTATATGGATTTCAAAATGGAAATCTTAAATGGTGTTCATGATAATGAATTTTACATTGAACTAGTAGTAGGTTTTATGATCTTAAATTATGAGATGATCGATTTTAAAATAAATAAGGATCTCTATGTAATAAAGTAGGCACCATGGGCATGGTATTCTTTAATGGATTTTTATATGAATAATATTGAATTTAAAATAGGTTCTTTCAATCATAATCTATATGTGAAAAATTAATAAAAATAACAAGTTGTGTTTCTTGTGAATGTTGGAGATATTATTTTTGGTAGAAGTAGGTAGGGTTAATTCGAATAATTTTATAATCACATGAAATCTAAAATTGATAATTCTATGATTGGTTAACTCGGATATTTTTTTGGGCGTCAAGTGGTTCCAAATTATGATTATACCATAAGTTTTTATGAAATATATGTATGAGAGGGGATGAATAAATTCAACATGCATGACTCCAAACCAATGTGGACTCCAGTTGTGTTTGGGATAAAACATGGAGAGCACAAGGATGAGATATTTTTAGATCCCGCCCTATATAAGATAATTATCAGAATCTCATTATACATTATTGATACATAGCTATATATCTCCTTTTAAACACGTTTACCTTCTCATGTTCAATGTAATATGAAGGAATATTATTTTGTAGTAGTTAAAAGAATCATGAGGTATATTCTAGGTACTCTGAGGTATGGATTACACTTTGAGTAGGAATATATAATGAATTATTGACATTCCATGATGCTGATGAGGATGGAAATGTCCTAGATAGAAATTCCACTGGTGGTGGTTCATTCCTTATGTGGAAAAAATGTTTGTTCTGGTAGCGAATGAAATAAGAAAGCACCTCTCATAGTAATACTTAAGTAGATAATATCTTTCTGAAAACTCTATAACTCAACTATTCTAGAAGAAGAAAAAATATACTAATATTGGGGATACAGTGAAATAATGTATTTTGATAAATTGTGATAAAATGAGAAAAATTGTTCTTATGAAAAATCCAGTTTAGCACTCCCATTCAAAACATATTGAGATGAGATAAAACATCATGGAAGATATACTTGAACATGGTCTGATTGAAATGAGATATATTGGAACTACTGATCAACTGTATGACCATATGAATAAGCCATTTGAAACCAAACATTTTGAGAAACATCGTTTGAACCACGATATTCATTCATCTCCCATTACATGATGAGGTTGTTGTAGTTCTCATACCCCCATTCATGTTAAGTGTTTCAATATTTCTATGGGAGATATGTAGGTTTATAGGGGATATACGATCATTGGGAATTTCTTTTGAGTAATAAAATTATAAATAAAGTGTCTTTGGGTTTATTTCTAAAGGGGGATATAAGTGAGATCCAATTATTTATTGGGTTGTAGGATTTTTGGTGGGATATAGTGGCATGGAATTCTTTTTTTTCAAATCTTTCCTCTCTACACTAATTGCTTCTCACATAGACTTAGATTAATTAATGAGTTATTTCATTCTTATCTTGTGTATGATCAAGGAAAGTGTTTTTAATGAATGTATCTACGGATTTCCAACAAAAAAAGAGGTAGATTATAAGAGTCCATGAATTTCCTTTGCATAAAACAAAGTATATTTTGTATTTTTTTGAATCCACACTTGGTTTGATCATGATTTTTGCAAGAAAAGTGATCTTATGGTGTATATAGATTCGATGCTAAAGGTTTCATCATTTCCCATTTTTTTCCTAATTTTTAGAGCTCAAAATTAGGAGGAATAGAAATTGTTGTGATAGGTTATTTTCTAGCATTGGATCTTCAAAAATCTGATAAATGAATGGATTTAATGAATATTGGAATTTTACAATAGAATGGAGATTCATGAAGGAATTCAGTTTCATGAAGGTGTTGAAAATCATAAATGTGCCATAGAATGATAAGGTTCAAAAATATTCCCTGAGCTGAAGGTATCAATGCGGCTACAAGAAGACTTCATAATTGATAAAATTTCACTAGAGCATTGTGAATAAATGAGGTTCTCAAAATTGAATTTATAGGTTCACAAAAAGGATTTTGGTAGTTTGGAATCATCATTAAGTATTGAGTTTATAAATATGGTTCACAACCATAAAATTTTACATGAAGGTAATTTGAGAAAGAGATGAATTTTTCTGAATTAGAAAATGTTGGGGAATTCAAAAATATGAAATTATTTGTGAGAATGAGAATCATTAAAGTATTTTTTAATTCTTGACTAATGAAAATATTTTTCTTAAAAATGTGTTTTTTAAAGACTAATATTTTCACAATGACTTAGGGTTCTACAATTTCTATGAGCATCATGTATGTTGGAAGCAACACAAAGGTGTGTTGGTTCATGAACATTGAAATGTATTTGAAACCCAAAGTGGGTTTCGTGAAGGCTGGGAGCATCATGAATAGTAATATTAAACATCTTGTATAATTAATAGTTCTTTCATGTTCCCTAACTTAGGACTATAGTGAAAGAAAATTTTGAGCTAATATGGGACAAATATTTAAATGGATATTTTATTAAGTTGACCATCAATTCATTAAACTTAGTAAGAATTACTTGAAGATAGTGACCTTGGTATGTTGATAGAAGTGTTGTGAGGGATCTACTACACTATCCCTAATATTTATTAAAAATAAGTGTGTCTTTCATAGAGTTATTGTGTCTGGTCTTCTATACCACACAAAACTAGTGAAGCATAGTAGATTCAGGTATGACAGAAACACTATTAGTGAGTTCTCTTTTCACTATCTCTTAGTTGTGAAAAAAGTTAAATTTCTATGTTTTCTCTCTATATGAGAATGTTATATAACTGTACAATTAATAAGGATAGGTTTTAAAATTTTTCACCAATATTGTAACAAGATCTGATTCATTAAAATAATAAAATGAAAACGTGATTCTACCCTCCACACTTAGTATGTTTTATGGTATTATAAATCCAAAAATTGTTTTTGATATCTATTTACATTTTATTTTATATGATGTAATACAGGGTGATTTTCGTGATAGAATTCTAAAAGTTTTTTGGAAAATATATCCAATTTTTTTATTATATATAATTTTATATATAATTTTATATTATATAATATGATTTGAAATGGAATAAACTCTTTTAGGATTTAGTGTAAGTGGTATAATGAAAGGAATAGTTATAATGCCTTACTTGTATAAGATATAAGAGGATATATACTATGTTTTTTCAAATATCATGAAATATTTCCACTACCTTTAATATATTTGGAATCAGAATGATAATGATATAATTTGGGTTTTACTTACAAATTTCTATCATTTCCTAAAATGAATCATAAGATAATACTCATTAAAGTTAATTGAATTAAATTTTATATATTATGAAATTGGTGAGGAATCAACTTTTAAATTATAATGTAATGTTTTAATAAAAAAATCACCAAGGATAATTATTTTGATTCTTTATAGAACACTTCCATGTGATTGTAGTGTGGGGTGTGAGTAGTTGAGACTCCATTAGCCCAAATTTTTATTCTTTTACCGCTATTGTGCATGGGATACTATAAAATTGTTGAAAAGTTATAATCCATGGAAAGTGATGTGAAATTATACTTGAACCATAGTTATCAAATGAAAGAAGATTATTTTTAGATTCACTTGTAGTAATATTTATCTAGAACATTATAATGTGGAAAAGACAATGTATAGTTTCTTGGAAGTATGGTATATACACGTACAATAGTTCTTCATTTCTATTTTTATCATGTATCCATTTATCTATAAAGATAGATCATTGTAATAGGATTTAAATCACTTCTCTATCTTTCGATAATTAGAATAGGATTCATTTAAATCCTTTTAGTATTATACCCTTACATTGTATAATCATAGGGATCCTTGGAAGAATCAAGGAAGAACACTTCCAATATCTTATAATCTCTAAAAATTTCGAAATAGTCATAAACATATAACCTAACAACAAAATATAAGGAATTGGGTACCAACTTTATGAATTCATTTTGTAAAAAATCCATCAGTTTAGTGATTTTTTACACTTCATCTGGTAAGAACCATATTTTTCATTGAGTTATATATCCATTAAATTCCATAATTTCTATATTTTAATGATTTAATATGTTCTAATGTGAATGAAATTTTATGTTATGGAGGTTTTGGGGTTATTTGAGGTCAGTTAGAAGCCTAGAACCCAATATTTGGGTTTAAATAAACATGGAGCATGATTAGTTCAAACCATGTGGGAAAAAACACAGTCTAATAAACCGTATGAAGCATGGGAATTGGGTAGGGGAAGGACACATTTTTAGATAAAACCATGTGATTTTGGAGGCACATCTATGTGGCCATATTTTCAATTTCAACAGTGGTTTCCGGCACGGTTTGCGCAAGATTAGTTAGACTATATATAAAATTTTTTTATGGATCCCTTCACTATAGATAACCATTCATGATTGAGACACAATTAGTTAGACCATGTGACTAAATAGTGAGACCATATTATTTTTTGTTACATTAATATTTTCCCATAATTAATATATATATATATATCAAACCTAATTATATCTTCTTCAACACATAGTAAGATCCACCATTTTGGATCTCTCTTCAAATCATTAAATATGATTTTCCACTGAATCTCCATCTAAGATTCGATTCAAGAACCATTTGACTCATTGTATCTATCTTTATAATATCTCTATTTGTTATTAGTCATTCTTTAGTTGATTTGGTATCGTCTATGTAATTTAAGTGCAAGAAAATATTCCCTATTGGTTGTTTCTTCATCCTTTCACAAATTTTTTTTTGATCCAAGTCAAATTATGAGCTGATACTGGACAAGATATAATCTACAGACCTATGTTAGGTGGTCATATTCCTTTAACATAAATTTCTGTTATTATATATATGTCATGGTTTCTTTCTCCCAATTCTAGGATTTTTACCCTTTTAAATGAGTATTAATCCTTGAATTTAATTTTGATGCATGACCTATGTAATTAAAGAGGTCATCATTGAATGGTTATTTATTAGATACCTGGTAAACTGAAATAAAATATTAATATATTTATAAATTAAATGGTCCATTTTGATTGAATATGAGTTTCATACCACTGTGGTGTTCCTTTTCCCCCTTGAAATGGGATTTTTTGAATGAAAATGACAATTATAAATTGAATTTTGATGTTAATTATAATTGAATTGAATAATGGGAAGGTAAGAATGACTGTTTCCCTTGGCCATTACCATGTAATAACTTATTAATCTTGAGATTATTATTTTAATGAAATTAAAACATGATTAATAAATAGGAAATCCTTCTATGATTGGTCCAATATTTGAGTCACCTCTTGAGGAGTGTTATAAATGGGTTGTTCTTGGAATTGAAATTGACATGTTAAATGAAATAGATTATATGGTTTTAAATGGATAAAAAATTATATTCTTAGGGGGACACATGGATTCATATGAAAATTCCGTAGATGGACTCATTCAGATTTTATCATGATTATGTCCAAGTGAATCTTGGAATCCTTATATAGACTATTATGGATGGACACATATGGGATGACTATTATATATTGAGTGATACATGGAATTTCATATGGATTTCCAATGATGGACTCAGAGGGAATTTATCATATATTCCATGGGTGATACATGGGATCATTAAGTGGACTTCCAAGGACAGACTCGAATGGTAGTGACATTATACCACAACTAGAGCTATACCTGGGTTCTTGAGAGGTTCCATGGATGGTCTTGTACGGTGTTGGTGTATATTATACCGTCAGTTATACCTCGATTCCAAATTTGGATTTATAGGGATGGTGTCTGGTTCAAAATTAACAAATAAAAGGAAACTTTTATATGGATTTTCTACCAATATGATTCACAAGATTGAATTCCGTCTCTTTTTTATACTTTATGGATAGCTTGTTTAAGAATCCATTGATCAGGTTAGCTTGGGTGATGTCAGGTTATACATTAGGTATAGCTTGTAGGTTGTTGGTGTTATCGTAGATACACGCTTCAACCAGTGTCTCATTATATAATCAGGGTCTCCCATCCATCTGCACTGCTTCTATTTGATCCCAGACTGTCCGATGATTACGAACGATGTCATATTCAACCATTAAACCTATTCTCACTACAATTCACCAAAGATTATTCCATACCACCTTGATCAGATTCTATCCATTGTTGAAAATCAGAACTCGTGCAGTAGGATCGTCTGGACTTGGCGAACACACGTATGTAATGATATCTTTAAGCATGATAATAAAATGAAGATGTTGTGTAGGCTGATGCAGAAGGAGTTTCATGGCCATGTCATGGACCTTAGGATTTTGTGAGTGAATGTTTTATGTGTTCCTCTTAGTATGCACATGATGGTCACACTGAGATATGAGGAATTCCACATTCAAGAGAAATGAACTGAGAGATATGTGGGATATCTCATCCACGGTTGAAATATTCAAATGCCGATGAACTCGGATTATTCAAAGGGGTTGAAGAGAAATAAGAGGAATTTGAATGCGTACTTGTGATGTGATCCATGCCTATAAATAGAGTTTCATTGGCTGAGGGTCTATTGTTGGAAAAATTGATAAATCTCTTATTTCCGAAAGAGCAGAGCATCGTGGTAAATTATTCCATATACCCCTTCTTGTGAGAATAAAGAATACCTCCTCACAAAGGAGAAGGCTTCAATGAGCACTCAACAAGTGTTTTTCACACTTGAGATTCTTTGTAATGAATCTGGTTTGTGTAGCCTTGCAGGAACAGTTCATTTCACCTTCCCGGTTGGTGTGAAACATTGAGAACCATGAAACCATCCTGGTTCGTGTGTTTTCTAGAGACATACACAAGATAGATTTCAAGGTGGTCCACCTAACCAATGCGAAGGAGATCCACAAAATTGGTGCATAGAAGAACCACATAACCCATTCATGAGGATAATCCCCAAACCCTTCTTGGTTCTGTGAAGATGAACTACACATCCCTTGTGTGTAAAAGGCCATTGCATCCCTTTAACTAGGAAGAGATGATAATTCTCCAGTTTTATAATGAAAAAAATAATAAATGTGTGAATTCATGCACTCATGTGCTTGATATGAAGAATCCAATGGCATTTTTTTGATTCTTTGAAGATGAAATCCATGTGGGATGTGGAAATTCAAGCACACATGCACTCCCTTGTGAGAAGAAAATAGGTAGTACATTCAAAAAGGACACCATCCATTCAAGTTAAAAAAAAAGTGAATCATGGGATGAATCTCTTCTGGTTTGGTTTCATGCAAATAAAGAACGAAATTAACTAAAGAATAAATAATTCTGAGAAAATGGAGAAAGATAAAATTGAGTAGACAATGTATATTTAATTGCATGACCCACAAACATTGAACCTAATAAATTGAGACAAGTGAAATGTGTGTTCTCAGGTGGACAAGAAAGATATTATACATGAACGAAATCATGCATGAACACATGAATGTATGAGAAGTCATTGAGATATCCAAAAGATATTATGTATGGATACCATGGAATCCATGGATGAAGTATATGAGAAGTGATGCTGACGCCAAACAAGATTAAAATTAGATCTTGTATTTGAGATGATGGTATTTGAGAATTCAATAAGTGAGATAGTGCTAATATTGTGAAAGATAATTATTTCCTATTAATATTCTTGGAGAAGTTATTTGAACAATTTTCACACATCTTAGTGAGGCCAGGTCTTCATCAGAAGAAGATATAATTTCCTAGGAATTGTTAAACTGGGGACTGATCAATACTGTTATCAGAGTTATTGAGAAAGGAAAAAACTACTAACCAAAGGTTGTTGATGATTCTTGAAGAGATACATAGGAAAATTTGATTCATAAATCTTTTGTGGGATGAGCACAAGATCATTCTATAGTTAATCAACGATATCAAAGAAATAATCAACTCATATGACTCAAGAGCTAGAATAACCCTTTGATATCCAGGAAGACGAATAAGTCTTCAGTGAGACTCTGGAGCAGGCCAGTGGAAGTGTGGTAATAATGTGGGAAGTACTATAAATAACCTCTTGTGGGAATTAGGATAGATACAATAGGACTCTTTGTCAACCATTGTAATTCAAAATTGGATTATAGTGGAGAATCTGTGTTGGTGAGAATAACCATCACAATAAGGAGTATGTATTTGAACTAAACCATATAAATACTTGTATCCAGATCCTTTATATTTAAAACATCACTAAATTTAAGGTTTATAAACACAATAAATGTTTATTGAGGCTTTAAACATTGATATAAGTTTAATTTTAAAGAATAAATTTGTAAAAAGTTTAAAGGGATCACTGATTCCTCTCCCCCCCTCTATTTGATTCACACTAATCGTGGCACTTAAATTGGTATTAGAGTAAATGCTACCTATAAAATATCCAAGGGAGTCATTATGAGGTGAATATTTCACTAAATGTGTGAGCAACCTCAAATGGAGATTTCTTCTAAAACTCAAAAAAGTAGAAAGATGAAAAAGAAAAGTAAGATGAAGAATAATCTTACTGAAAATGGGGATAAACCTTCTATGGAAGATAATATGAAATGTAGAACATGTGATAACCCTTTTTACTATTCATCTTCTGATGAATCTTGTTCAAGCTATTATAATTAAAGATGAATTAGTAATCTTCTGTCTGAAGTCAATGAATATCTGAAGAAAATCCCATGAGAAGTGGCAAGACATATTGCTATAATCATTAGTTCTCTTAAAGATGAGAAATAAAATATGGAAGAATATGATGATGCCCAGGGAGATGAATTAGCTAAAAGAGTTTGAATATCCAACACTCTCATAAAACATGTGAAGACAAAGGAAGAAAAAATTTATCATTGTAATGAATAACATGATCAATTTATTGATGAATTTAGGTAAGTATTTGTGAGAAATAATTATTTGAGATTGTATTTTTAGAATCATTCAATTAATTAGAAATGTTGAACAAAGTCTCTATGGTTGTCAAAGCTTCTAAACTAGAAGACAAACACAACAAGGTAATGTAGCTTGACATCTCTTTTCAATAGTAAGAAATGTGAATAAAGAACAAATAACAAAACTGAAGGATAATTGTGAAATCAAGTTGATATCAGTTGAGGAAGATAAAAAATACCTCAACATGAAGTTTTTAGAGATGGAGGTGAAATTGAATAATCCACATTCACTTTAAGTAGGAACTTCCCAAACAACTGAAAGAAGATGTGTTTCCACTTAAGTTTTAATTGAGGAATTTGATTCCAAGATGAATATAAAATCATCCTCTAATATAATGGATACATCCTCCAAGAATAAAGTATCTCAAAACCCAGTTATGTTTTTCTACTAATACATTTTCATCTACAAGTATATGTTTAATTATAAAATCAAGGAATATGTACATTTGAAAAAATTTGGATGCATCCATACAAATTTCAAGGATGGATGATAGGATGATTAAGAACAAAAATCCCAAATGGTTGCTCTAAATATATAAAGTAAATTCCAATACCAACATATCATTGAATTTATCCATACTAATATAACTATAAATATAAAGAGATTTATTTGCTACTATATGTGTTGCTAAAAGTTTGGGAATCAGTCGAATGAGTGATGGAATAATATGTCAACATATGAAGATTACGAAAGGCCTACATTTAGGGAATGTAGGTGTGAAAAATTGATCATCCAACAATGAAAAGGCATAAAACATAGATGAAGGAGAATCTGTCTATCAAGAATATATTGGAATATCTTGAAGACTTATGTGATAATTGTAATAGAAGTGGTCACAGTTATTATGAGTGATGGTTTAGTCCTACCATGACTCATGAATATGTTGATAAGAATCATAGACCAATACAAATGAAGGAGAAAGAAAAATGATTTGAAAATTCATCTATTCGAAATATGTAAAACATTGAAATCATGAAAAAAGTGAAATAAACTATTCCTAAGATGGATTTCAAGATGGATTCAAAGAATTTCAACTCAACCAAGAAGAGATTATTCTATTGTAAAAATGAATTTCATACCATGGATCACTGAAAACCAGACATCGAAAATAATGGAATAAAGATGAATCCAATAGGAGAATCAATCCATAAGACGATGGGATTGACTTAAGACATTCCTGAAGATAAACATAATAAGTTAAGTAAGAAAGGTATCTTGAAGACAATAAAGAAGCCATGTGGAAGTTACGAATTCTAAAATGTTAATAAAGAGTGTTTTGTTATATGGCCCAATCATATTCAGTTTCTTATAGAATAGCATAGAGCTGAAGATGAAGTACTAGCTAAAGAAAAGGAAAAGGGAAAATAGGTCATTACACATGAATTAAAATTCGAATTTCATAAGAGATTAATAGCACATGACAACCTGAGTGTTACACATCTACTATGTAAATGGGATATAAGGATAGATATAATGAAAATAAATGTATATCTATTTTACTAGGACAAATGGAGATGTTTAAAATTGAAAAATCTGCACCAGTGGAATATACTCCACTACTAGAAGAAGTGAAGAAAAATATTACCCACAAGTTGATGGTGAATGTAAATGAAGGGTCCATAATGAAAAATAATGATCAAATTATCAAATGGGTAGGAGACACTGTCATGAAGATTAACAGACACATTACATTTACAAGTAAAGGAGTTCTTGGGTTGAGTAAAATTCTCATCCCTATTGCACCTATTAATAATCTCTCATGTGTTCCATCTTATAACCTTATATTTTTTTCATATAGGTATCTTAACATTATAGGAAAATGGAGGTGAAGGTTTTTCTCAAGAGGATAATTGGATGAATAGAGTATAGAGTAAAAAGTTGGACTCATTATTCATGATTTAAAAATTACACGAAGTGTTCCACAGTGGAAGATTATCAACATGAATATCTTGACGATTATTTGATGATTTTCCACCAAGTTAAATCAAAGGGATTGAACCCCTTGAGGGGGAACAAATATGAAGGATATGATATCAAGGATTAAGTCATGAAAAATCAAAAAATTCATATCATCTAATGAAGTTGAAAATTGAGGTATTGTAACCACACATTCCTACCATGTTTTTAATAGTATTTATCAAGTCAATTAAGGGGGAGTTCTTGATTGATGACAAGATGGGATGAAAGTGAGAGATATATCTTTTCAATTGAACATTTTAATTTGTTTCCTAAAGTATGTGCATGATTTAGTATTTCATTGATAAATCTGACTATCTTTAATCACGTGGAAAAGAATTGATACACTCTAAGCATGATTTCTAAAGCATGGTTATTTATTGATAACATTTAAAACCTTGGTCATATATCTCTTTTTTTTACTCTATATTAGTCCAAGTAGACTTAGAGTTGATTAAATAATGGATATTTTCTATGTGAACCAAGCGACATTTTCCTTTTTTCAGAAATATTCAAGAAGATATTCTTTAAAGGGAGGAGAACATGGTTTTAACGGACCCCACTTAACATTTTCATTTGGTTTCCAATAAGGTGAGAAATGATTGGCACACATATTGACCCATAAAAATATTGCATTAGTGATATTGACAAAAAAATACAAAGTTTGATATTATAGAGAAAATTGTTGCATTTTTTCAATAAGGAGTCGATATGTGTACAGCAAGGCAGTGATGAAGTGGTGATGATTATTGAAGATTGGAAGTTCCTAAAACGATTATGTCACTTAGTGAATCAATATAAAATTATATTTGAAGTCATTCTTGGAAATTATCCACAGTAATTTAGACAATATATTGAATTGTTACTATATCCCAAGACATGTGTCAAGGAATGACACATTGTTACAATATTTGAATAATAGCCTACAATACTTTATTGCATTAAGAATTTAGAAGATCCATCAAATAGATTCTAAATGGATAAAATTGGTGAATAGAATCATATGATTTCTTATGCTGATCTTCAAGGACCCAGACATGTGTAATGGAGAAAACAATGTTTACGAAATATTTACATGCATTGTGTTTCCATGCATGAGGTGTTGAAGAATAGTTCAATCCAAGGATTAATTAAGGAAGATGAGTGAAAGTCCGTAGAATTAAAATTCCAAAGAGAATTGAGGATTTAAAGGAATGGCCAGGAAAGGATAGGATCTATGTATAATGGTATTCATAATGCATGAATATGGGTGATTAATGTTATTTGGTATCTTCATTCCAAAAAGATTTGTAGAAAAAATAACTATGGCTGAAGATGAAGAGGAGTTGTGCATGTGGTATAGTATTAAAAGGTGGTTTTGAATAGTATAGTTCCCTAGAATTTTTCTAAATTTTTGTTGTGTGGATCACATAAAAAAATAGTCCACCCTCAAGGTATATGAGATATATCAACCCAAGAACATGTGGGACTCAAGGTCAACCACGCTGAGGGAAGTAGCCATGGAAAATCCTAAGGTGGCATTAGTTGGGAATTGTCAATGATAAAGCTGTTAATATTACCTTGTGGAGTGCAAAGGGAAAATCCCATGCATATCTTGGGCACAGATAATTCCAGTAAGGTAATATAGGTTAGTCACTGAGCGTTCTAGCTAGAAGCCTATATGGGGCAGTACCGGAGGTGGGGGAAGGGACTTTACATAGGTGAGATTTTTGTGCCTTGTATTATAAAGGAGTTGTGTCTCTTGTATTGGTTTTGATGCGGGAAAACATTTTAAAAACATTTAAGCAATCCATTCCATCCATCTGATCTCACGTGAGATCACGTTAGCATGTTTCATGCCGCATCCTATGATATAATCAGGGTCGTCCATCCACCTATGTCATGTCTGTTTGAACATGGACCATTAGATGGTCACAAAACCATGTCATCTAAAACCTTTGAACCTCTTGATGCCTCATTTCAATATAGATGAAGTCATGCCTCATTGAACAGATTCCAAATATCCTTGATGATCAAAACTCATGCAGTAGAATTTTATAGAATTAACAAACACATGCATGCAATGATATCTTCATGCATGTGAATGAAATGAAGAAACCACATAGTCCGAATCATACACAGTTTCAAGACCATGACATGGAAATCAGGTGTTCATGACTAAATTCTTCATGTGTTCCTTTTAGCATGCACGTAATGATCACACTGAGAAATGATGAATCTTACATTGAAGAGATACAAACCGAGATATATGCAGGATATCTCATTCGTGTTTGAAATATTCAAATGACGAATATATTGGTTGATTCAAATGTGTTAAAGAGAAAATGATGAATTAGAATGTTTAAATATGCTATTAACCCCACATATAAACAGTGTTCCCTCAACTGTGGGTTTTTTGTTGGAAATATTGATAAATCTCTCGGACCCGAAAGAACAGAGCACCATGCAAACGAATTTTGGGCACCCCATGCATGGCTGAAGAATGAAGACCTCCTCGCAAAAGAGAAGGCTCCCACAAGAACTCAAAAAGTGTTTGACACTCTTCATCTACTCGTTGAGAATCTAGTTTTCATAGCTTTACATAAATAGTGAGTTGCACCTTCCCTACTGGTGGGAAGCATCTGAAACCATGAAATTTTCCCAGTTCTTGTGTTTTCTTAAGAAATCCATGAGACAGCTGTAATTGTAGTCCATACACCCAATAAAAAGGAGATCCATACTCTCTGTGTATAGGAGAACCATGAAACCCTTGCATGAAGATAAACTATGAACCCTTCATTCTTCTATGATGAATAACCACATATCCCTTGTGCATAAATGTCCACTGAATCCCTTTCACAAGGAAGAGCTGAGAAACCACCAGTTTCATAATGAAAAGGTAGGAAGTGTGTACATGAATTCCCTCATGTTCTGGATATGAGGAAGAACAAGGACTTTTAGTGATTGTTTGAAGACTACGACCCATGAGGGGAGAGGAAATTCATGAACTCATGCACTCCTATTTGAGAAGAAAATAGGCAGCACATTCACAATGGACACCATCCATTCAAGTGCACAAAAACAAATTTAATCATGGACTGCATCCATTCGGGTTTTGTTCCACACAAATAAAGAAATAAAATAACAAAAGAAGAAGTAATTTTGAGAAAATTGAGAAAGAATTATTGAGTAGAAAGTGCATGTTTAATCGCATGACCCGCATATAATGAACCTAACAAATTGATACAAGTGAAAAGTGTCTACTCAGGTTGATGAGAAAGATATTATACATGCATACAATTATGTATAGACACATGTATTTATGATAATTCATTGAGATATCAAAAAAAAGTAGTATGGATACCATGAAACCATGCATGAAGTAGTTGTGAACAGATACCGAATCCACACAACATTAAAAGAAGAGCTTGTATCTGAGCAGATAGTATTCGAGGATTAAAGAAGTGAGATAGTGTAGATATTTTCAATGAACATTCTTTCCAATTAATATTCTTGATGAATTTGTTTGAACCATTTTCACACATCTTAGTGAGTCCAGGTATTTATCATAAGATGTAATAATTTCTCAATCATTGTTAAATAAAGGGATGATCGGAATAGTGATCAGAGTTATTAAGCAAGGCCAATAGACCTTACCAAAGTCTATTGATGATTCTTGAAGAGATGTAATGGAAATAGTGATTTAGAAATCCTATTATAGAATAGAATAATATAAATGTATAGTGAATTAAATATATCAAATAATTAAGCTACTTGTGTGACTCGAGAAATAGAAGGACTATGGGAGATTCAGGTAGGAGATGAAGACTTCAGTGAGACTCTAGAGCGGGCTAGTAGGACTCTAGTAACAAAGTGTTAAGTAGTATAAAGAACCTCCTATGGGACTCGAGATATATTCATTGGGACACTATATCAACCATTGTAATTGATAATAATATTATATTGGATAATATATTTTGGGGAGAATAACCAACACACTAAGGAGTAGGTCTTTGAAATGAACCTTGTAATTCCTTATTTTCAGTGACTTTACATTTACATCATCGTTCGAGGTAAGTCTGAAAGACATAAGAAGAGTATATTGATTATTTAAATATCTATAGAGGATTAATTCTAAAGAATCAATTTTTTCAACGTTTTATGGGATCACTAATTCATCCCACTCCCCCTCTCAGTAATTCACATTGATCCGGGGTCTTCAATTTTGTTATATCTTCATCTAATCATCAAAATACAATTGAAATATTGAAAACGTAGTTTATAAGAGAAATAAATATACATATATCAATTATTACACCTTAATATTCACAACCCATACATCATATACTTATAATAATTCAAATAAACTACTTCCAAAAATATATGTATGTGTAAATAACCACAATAAATTACATACCATTATTGAAAAATATTATAAAGCAAGGATAAGATAGTAGAAATTGAGGTGGTAGTAATCCAGTAGTTCTTCTCTCACCAATATGTTAGGGAATTCATCAATACGAGTTGAACGATTCTGATCTCCCTACTAAAATTGGGGGGGGGGGGTCCCATAGGAAAAAAAGTGATTTATATTACATGTCCAACAACAAAATGGGAACCAAAAAATACATGGACTCAACAATAGATGTCGTCTCTAAAAAATCTGACTACCACAGCTATGGACTATATATCCTAGAATTACATTAATGTTTTATTAGTTTTCATTAAATTATATCAGCTAAACATTTCATAATTACATTAATTACCAATTTTATTGCATTCCATCCATATATAACCAATCATCATCCTTATTTTATCAATAATTATCAGCATTTAACATTCTATTAAGCCTATAATCCCATGGGTTAAAAAATTTAACCTTTCATTATCATTCCATTATTCTAGGTTCTTTTGGTCTCATCCAAAGAAACAATAAAAGATTCATAAACAAAACACAACTAACTACATTAAGAAATATAATAAGAAACCTAGCCATATAAAATTAACTTTATATTCAGTTTAATTAAATAATTCTAGTGTTTAGCATAATAAAAAAGGTGTAATCAAATATTCATCTAATTTAACCATTTCTTGTTTCATCCCCATCACCACCATGAATATCCCCATACATCCTACAATCACTGGTCCCAACTACCACCACAAACTCGAGCCTCCCATCCCATTTATCCCTAACACATCAGCCTTCCCAGGATCACATAAAATATTTTATCACGACCCCATTCATATTAATCAGAAAAAAATAAAACAGAATAACAATCAAACAACATTGGAACTAGACCCATGAACCATGTAATCATTCCTTCATCAAAAAAAATCTTTTCGAACACCAAATAATTAACACTACCAAACAGTCATTTTTTACCATATTGACAAAACCAATTAATTTATATCTGGTTATAAATAGAAGTATCCTATGATATCAGTTATAAATATATTTTAATTATTTAAACATTATTTAAGAATACTTCTTATTTCATTAATTATAACTAGAAAAAATACAAACAAATATGAATCTTTATTATTAAGACAACAATAATTACCGTATTTATTTTATTTATCTTGTTTTCAAGAAAATAAATCATGTTAAACCATATCATAAAAAATATATATAACTATCTATACAATCAAGAGGAAAATCATTACCAAGATATAAGAACAAGTGATCAATAAAAAATATAGTTATACCATCAAATTTTGTTTGATCATAATTAACATTAATTCCACAATTACATATAGGGATAGTGCATTATATTTTTAATTTTTTACAGAAAAATAATATATTCAATGAATATTAATCCTTTATTTAGATTTTCATTATTATTTATCGCATAATGGAATATCAATGTTCAAATCCCACCAAAACCAAAAGAAATATTATTAGATCATAAAAGTTAATGAAAACTAACAAACCACACATATATATCAGACTGAAACAAAATTTATTGACATAAAATACATCTCGTTAATGAATAATTGAATTTAGAAAGATATAATGGTAACTTTAACATGAAAACACTCAAACAGCCATGATCTCTATTTTAATCCTCAAGGGGAATATCAAAGGGGTCCTAGATGGTAAAACTAAGACTAACTCATTGATAACATATTTTATCAAAGGCTCAATATAATTAAGAACTCAACCACAACATAGGTTCATTTAGAGATTATCGAAATCAATGGAACCTTTAGGGAGAGGAGAATTGATCCATTAATAGAGGAATAAAAAAATAAAAATGAATTCCAAAACCATCATAATCATGCTATATAATTCCATTTTCATCCATTTTTATCTAGAAAATGACAAAGTAAATTTTGAATACTCTAATTTAGGCACATCCATCACAATTCCTTGAACTGTAGTCATGGAAGCCTTTAATAGGCCATCCTAACCTGACCATCCCCTACCTTGTTTTATTCTAAAATCATGCAGTGTTCCCTCACTACAACTTAAAACATGGGTGGGTTGAGGTTTAACAAGATTTTTACCACATGATACCTCCTCTATCAACATGAACAAGCCCATTCATTAACCTAGTCGTTTCACCCTTTCAAATTTTAAATAGGATATCATTAGGATCACCTTGTCGTGTACCACATATACTGTGGAGCTTATTTTGAACCACAGAACATCCAAACACATTCAAAATCATTCATGAAACCTCAAAACCTGAAACACCAAAAGACAAAATTTATTATGGTTAAAACAAATATATTTTAATATATTCCTATATCATTATAATTTCATAAATGTGATAATATTTTAATAATTTTATTTTGAAAAATCATCAAATATATAATCTTTTTTCAAAAACACATCTAGAAATATGACCCTATAATAATTTTGACCATATCATATCAATAATGATTTTAATTTTGGAAAATAAAAATTCTAAAAATGGAATAAATTAATTCAAATTACTGTCACATAGAATACCCAATTTATTCTTTAATGAAGAATGTATTCATATATCATAAAATTTATTTATTCTTATATATTCCACATTATAAAACAATAGTTGAATATATTTTTTTATTATATATATTATTTTTATTAAGTAAATATATTGTACATATATTTCATAATATGGTTATTCATAATCATACTGACTTATAAAATGACATGATGATAATGGTATATTTAAATAATATTATTTTATTGTTAGTTTAAGCTCAGGGTTATGTGTGGTTCATGCTATTGAACATAGTATTCAATTAAAGAATATAAAATTAGGGGTTGTTACATTATTCTTTACATACAGATCTTTTTCCCATATAATTTTAATTATTATAATCATATTATGAAATTTTTGCAGATATTATGAAGAAATTTTATTTCTAGGAAAAATGTAAAGAAAATAATATTTCATAAATAATAAAAATGTCTTCCTTTATAAGGATTTAACTAGTGAATGTTTTTCTAAAATATTAGGTAAATAATTTATTGTTATTTAACATGCAGTTTTTTTTAAATTTATCTCCCATTTCATGAGTTTGGGGAATTCCAAGATAATATACATACATGATTCCAATAAAAAATTTATGTTGGATTTTAATCAGTTTTTATTACTAATTCAAAAAAAGAATGAATAAATTGAAATATTAATTAATGAAGAAACAAAATAAATCATTAGTTAATGATAAGATCCATAAAAAATGAAATTTTATTTTCAAAATATAATATTTTCTAGAATATGTAAAGATAATTATAAATATGGATAAACCTTTTTGTGAAGAAATAATATATTAATTCTAAAAATATAAATAGTAAAACCCATAGAAATACAACAATAAAGTAACCATTAAATTAAAATAACAATATTTTATCATATATTAATTAGCACTTTATATTTAAATCATAAATTTTGAAAACAAATTAAAAGATAAAAATTAAGTATTATGAAAAGGCCAAACATAGGTATAACAATTATTTTTACGACTAGGGAATATCTGATCAACTTTATAGAAACCACAAAGTATAATGTATTTATAACTGGATTCCAAATAATTGTCATGATTAAAAACACCTTCCTCTGAGTATCATGGGACTAATCAATATCGATGGAAAATATAAGAGTGAATATATTAATAATTAAAATAAAGCATCAGTTTACTCTTAAATTACATACTATGACAACCTGTGGGATTTAAACTTTAGTGACCCAACCCTGGAAAGACAAGATCCAGTGTCTACTACCATTACATTTAAATGATTAAAAGGAAGTCTAAAGGACTGATCATAATTGTAGTCTTGGTAAAATAGATAAATATATGATTTATGAATTATAATTGAATATATTAATTACAACATAATTTTTCTTCCAGGATAACATTATTCCCACATAGAAAATCATTTCATATATTTCATAGAATACTTCTTGGATTCCTTGGGAAAAGTAATAATGTAATTCTAATCTCAAATGCTCATTAAGGGGAGTATAGAGGATAAAATTATATATCAATGATAATAAACAATATGGAAAGAAAAATAACTGAACACAAAAGCCATTTAATCAATAAACTAAGTGGGTTGTATAAATAATATAGAAATGAAAAGAAAAAACCACACATGCCATGTAATCAAAAAAATTAGAATGAAAATTCATCCAAATAATATGTCAAGTAAATAAAATCATGGATAATATCAATGGATAAATATCAAATAAATTAAATTCATAATTATTGGATGTCATGTTTCTCAAGAACATGATACATTTACCTTAATGATTTATCCACTAAATGGATTACAACATACACATTAAAAACCCATTATCTTTATTTATCAAACTAATTTCATCTCATAAAACTACTAATTTGTCAAGGGGATTTCATTAACCAATCCACATCCCATATTGTGAATGTTCAAATCATTCATCATGGATCAATTAATTGATTAAATTAATGAATAGTATGCCTTATCAAATATTCATATTGATTACAGAATATGTATTTATCAATATTTATCTAGATAATCTAATAACTATCAATGTAATTACCATATTTAAGAAATTTTTGTGGTTTAGCTAATGAACATATTTATGATAAATGATTTGGATAATTATTATAAATTCAATGTCAAATGATCATAGGAAAGGGAATATTCCAAGTGTACTACAAAAATGAATCATGGAAATGAATTTCAATATTAAATTTATCCAAATGAATGAAAAACCATCAAAATTGTGAATAAGGATGGTATCAATAGAATATATCCCAAGTTGAGTAAAAATTAATGTAATTTTTACGATTAATATAAATACTATTGAAATAAATTATAAAAAAAATCTTGAGGAAAACATCCGTTTCATTTAGAAAATCATTTGGAAAATAATTTTATTCTTAAATAATACTTAAAGAAACATTTTATTTAATAATAAAATTTTTAATTCCTCTATGGATACATAAAATAAATGAAAGAGGGTAATTTCATACATGTCTTATAATGTAAAATGAATATCTTTTTTTAAAGGTAAAATGGTTAGAAATGTTTTTTATTTCGGAACTGACAATAAGATTTCATTGGAAACATATGTTAATGAAAAAAAGGTTAAAATGTATTTAATAAATTATTTTATAAAGGTTAAAAACATTTTTGAAATCCATTGTAGAAAATTGGGTTTTTATAATAAAATATGTTCTCCAACTAAAGAGATGAATAAAGTCGGGTTTTTGAAAAAAAACATTTTCTATAATCTTTTGAATACCAAAGAGTGGGAAAATGGTACTATTATGTGAAAAATTTCATGGATAACCATAGTAGAATAAAATTAATGGTTTTATTGAAAAATAATAATCTAAATCCTTTTAATGTAATTTCAAGAATGACCAATCTCAATTATAATGATATTATAAAATAAACCCTTTAAATGAGAAAAACATGGATGTGGGAATTAAAAAATCAATATATTTTGTGTATAAAATATAAATTCCAATAAAATAAGTGTTAATTAAAAATTTGACATTCAAATTCAATATACATATAATCATATAATATTAATTACAATTAATCAGTAATATAACCCAATGAAAATGAATTGCGTTATTAAATATCTTTACCACATGGTCATTTTATGTTCGAATCCCATTATATAAAATAATTAAAATTGAAAATATAAATACCATTAATAGTAATTTATTAATAATTTAATGTTTAAAATGTAAATTATATACACCTTATAAAAGAAACTATGTTAATAATAATATAATATTCATCAATGAAATGAAATTAAGATGAAATCCCTTAACTTGTGTTTCTTTTTGGGTGAACATCCTTTATCTTCTTGTATAAAAGTTTTCGTAAAGTCAATAACATATAAAATAACCATAATAATATTTAAAATATCAAATATTATATTCTTAAAAAATATTATTACCCATTTGTTTACAATCATTCTTTATCTTCACTATTTTAGGTGTTAATTTCCTTGTATTTCAAGTATGTTTTGACTTGTTATCTTTTCCTCCATTTACATAGATCTTGATTTCATAATCAACATAATGTAAAACAATATTTAAAAATTATATATATTCATTATATATGAATTTATAAAAATCAATAGATTTTGGAGATAGAAAATGAAATGCAATGTTCATGGTGACGGTAGGTCATACGTACGCATAAACGCTACTTCCATTTTCTTGTCGTATATAAAGAGTGAAAATTAAATTAATTATAATTATATTATAATTATGGTATATTAATTATATTATATATTTCATATATTCTAATTAAAATCATTATTCATACATTCTGTGTATAATGTGAATGAATCACATCTCTTTAGAGATGCAATAGTCCACACATACAAAAATGATGTTATCGTAATCCCAAAAAATTGAAATCTTGAATTTATGAGATATGATAGAATTAATGATGAATTTATAATTTATAAATTTCATATATATCTATATTTAACATAAACGTTAAATTCATCGTTATATTTAACAATTAAATGTGGTAAATTGAATAATGAATGACGTAGGTTCGTGAGGCGGTTGTCCCCCATACAAATGAATGATGATTGTGTGTCCCATTTTGATGGATATGTGTTAACATGTAATTATAAATACTATTATAAGAAATATAATATAATTGAATTTAATTGCGTTATTTAATAATAATTATTTAAATATAGTTTAAGTGGTGGAGAAGTAAATGAAACAAAATTGATTGTTGAGTAATGTTACCTAAAATTTGGGCAACTCCTTTTGGTTTATAACAAATGATTTCCATGATTTGATTTATGAAAAAACTGAGGCTTGTATATTAAGTCATGGGTGATTATATATTATTTTGGTAGAATTTTTGAAATCCAAATGTACTGATCTGTGTGAATGAGTGAGAGGGATGAGTGCCTTTTAATAGTGAAGGACGATTGGCATACTTGTAAATTTTAGAAAGATGGAATTCCAACCACATATTTGCCATGTATAGTTGATACAATAATGAAACAAATTCAATAGAAGATATTATAGGGTTTATATATTTCCATAATATGAATTTTGGAGAAGTTTCTAGGCTATTTTGTACATTAAGATTATGGTTTTTCCATCTTAAGCGAATTGTTTCTCTTAAATACTGTAATTAATTTTAATTCATTTCTGTCACATTTTTGTTTAATATCTATTTTGAACATATATGAAATTATAAATTAGTATTATTAAAAATAATTAATCAATATTTCCAAAAATTAATCATATATTTTTTAAAAAATAAATTAAAATTAATACCATAGATGAGACGACAAAGTTGGTTTTTTAAAGTAAAAAATGTTCAAAAGTTTGCAATGTTTTTCTATATAATTTAAGTATTAAAATTACCTGAATTGAATTAATTATTTATAATTTATCTAATGTGACTTTAAGAAAATTTTAAATATAATTTTACTATATAAGTAAACTAGATAAAAATAATTTTATTAATTAAAATTATTTATTTTTTACTATTCATAAAAAATTGAACTTCACAAAACACTAACAAAAATTTACCCCAAACTAATTTTGAATGTAACATTTAAGAAGTTATTTATTTTCATATATAATTTAAAAAAATCACAAAAGATAGTATTAATATAGGTGATGCATTTAGAGGATGAAAAATTGCCTCGTAGAAAAATACAATTTTAAAGCATTAATCAATATTTATTCTTATCATATGATTATAAAATCTATAAAAAAATGTATATAATATTTTATTCAATAAAAAATATATATAATTTATTAATACAATTCATTTATATTAATTAATATAATTTATTATGATAAAACACCTTTCTGAGCATAAACATATTTCCTTTTAATTCAATTGGTTTTTAGATTCCTTTATAATTAATTGTTAACTTAAGAATTAATTTTCTATTTTTAAAAACCATATATTTTCATAATTTACATAATAATATTAATAAATGATAATTTAACAATTATGTTATATCTTATTATATTAAATAAAAATAGTAATAAAATATTGTTCAGTAAAAATCAGTCATCCTCATAACGCATGTTATCAAAGGGACTCATTATTGTGTACGAGGGATGATAACTCAGTATTTCCAGAATTAAAAGCTATAGAATATATTAGATTTAATTAAAATATTGAATATAACATAATGATTCAAGAGGTTATATTAAATTAAACATTTGGTGTTTCATGTCATACACACTATAATATAAAAAATTACTCTTGGAATTTTAGGGGTGTTAAATTTTACCCTATTGAAATAAATTATATAATTTTAATTTAAAAATTAACATGGAAATCTGGTGTTTGATATTTGAAAATAATTTTCTCTTAAAATACAACATCACGAAAAGTGTAAATAAAATATCCTCTTAATAAGATAGAATGATAAGTACAAAGGTCACATGGAATAACCTAAAACTAGGTTTGTATATAGGATAACATTAGTGGAACGTGAAAATATGGGAATTGGGGAAAAGTGCATATAATTATAGAGGTTGATTGAGTTCGTTGATCACAAACAAGTGAATGATCAATGGAATGTTGAGGGCCTCAAATAAATAAATCATTGATTATTTAAAATACCACTAGTTCAACAAAAAGGAAATTATTATGATAATATTTTTATTTTAAGAAATTCTTTCTAATATTGGAGAACTATTTTACTGTCCAAGAATATAAAGAAATATAAATACTTGATACCATTCAATTTCATATGAAAAATCCCTTCATTTGGTTATTATTTGATCTAATTATAATTCATCCCTTTCTACATGAAATGGATATCCTTGAATGAACCTTTTTTATGAACTAAATGTTTCTTTTAATGGATCATAATACCCATAAACAAATCAATATTTTTGAATCTCCTTATTTAACAAAACCAAAATGGTTATAAAATTAATCTATAAACTATAGAAGTTATATATTTGGTTTATCATTAACATTTATCAAACAAATTTTAAACTAAAAAAACTATACATTAACCAAGACATCACGTAGTCCAGCGTTAAGTGAAAAATCCTTATCATCATCCCTTCATGGGTTCACGCCCCACTACCTTGCAGTATTTGATGGATTTCAGCCAGTATGTGGTTTTTCCTTTTTCTAAACTATATTAATTTAATTTCCAAAATATTATGGAAATAAATGAAATTTAATAATTAAATGTATTTTAACTAATTTTTTCAACATAACCTCAATATATAAATACTTCATCCATTTATTTCAACATAGGTTTATCCTTGGTCTATATTTTATCCATTGGAATATGTAATTGACTCTAGTAAAGTATAGGTTCCTCCAAATTTAAGGTAGTGAACTATAAATGGATCCTTAGTTTGAAATTTATTTCATTCCATTATACCATTCATTTCTCCTATGAAATTATTTTCTTTATCATTTTCTATCCCACCGTTAAAAAAATTTACTTATTCAATTAAATCACATTCTTGGATTTCTCATTCCATATTTCATTCATGATGTAAACCGAACCACTATTTCTTCATTGTGTGCTCTACTTGAGAACTTAGAAAACTATTTCCATATCTAATTTGGTGAGTTAGATATTTAGTGATGGTTTATGTTATTAATCATATTTTAGTAAAATTGATCATGAATGAACATGATATGTTTCACTCCTATCAACATCCCATTTGGTTGCTCATTGGCACAATCTAATCCTTCATGTCCAATTTCAACATGATTCCTTCGATTTCCAGCCACTGACTAAAACCCAAAATCATAGTTTGAGTGATAATTATCATAGGGGGACAATTATATAATCATTTGTGGGATATCTAAATTTTGACACATATTTTTTTTATCCAAGACACCTCAGTTTTGACATAGGTTATTCATTAGCATTATTTATTGAAATACTTCAGAATTATTTGTAATGAAATTTGGAATTATCCAAATAATATCCCACAAGATTTTCAAAATTTGTGTGAAGTAAGTCTTATTTTCATCAACTAGGTAACAATCGATTCAGACCCGAACCACATTTTTGGACATGTAACCCCCTAGTATATTTGTGCCAGAATCGAGTCTACTTTTACTGTCCACACGTGGATGTATTTATAAGAAAAAAAATATCTATATAACTAAAAAATTGGGATGTTATTCTATAGTTATCATGAAATTATAGAATATGGATAAGTTATCTAATATACGTTTTCTATAACCAGTTTCCAAGGTTGAAACTAAGATTCCTTAAATACCAAATGTAGTGATCTGACCCCATAAAATCAAGATTCATTGTCTAATACCATTAAAGAGGCATGATTATAATAAAATCCATCCTAATGAATAGATCAATTTAGTATTTTTGGTAAACCATATACATATATGAGTCTTTTATTACAAATTCATACAATAATTAAAAAATATTTTTTTAAGATAACATTTTCTCCCCTTTTCATATCTTTTCATATATTTTTTAGTACACATCTTGGATTCCAAGGGAAAGGAAAAAAAATAAGGTTGATCTAAAATTCTCAGTAGGGGTTAAGTGATGTTGAGAGAATAATGAATCAATGAGAATAATTAATATAAAAATCTAAATAATTGAACACACATGCCATGCAATCAATTAACTGAGAGGGAGTGTGTAAATTATATGGAAAGAAAATAACTAAACACACATTCTATCTAATAAATAAACTAAAAATTAAAAAACATCTATAGATAATGTCAAATCATTATTCTCATGGATAATAATAACATCTGAATTCTCAATAAAGGTAATTACTAATTATTGGAAGTCAGGTTTCCCTGAAACTTGATTCCCTTAACAAGATATCAATCCTCTAAATATTTTATAACATAATGGGTAAAACCCAATTATATATAAATGTTGAACTGATTTCATCTCATCAGACTAATGATGCATCGAGGGTTTTTGAATCATTTTTCATCAACCCATAACATGCATGTACAAAGAAAACCTCATATAACAAATAATCCATTTAACTAATGAAAAATATTCCTTATCAAATATCTATATTGAGTAAAGAATATATATTTATCAATAATTCCCCATATAATAAAATAAAAATCAATGTAATTTTGATATTTAAAAATTATATAAGGTTTAGGAAATGAACATATCCATGATAAATGATATGTATAATTAAGGGAAATTCAATGTCCAATGATCGCATTAAATTGGATATTTCATGAGGAATACAAAAACTGAATCAAGTAAGTGAAAATCAATATTCTCCTTGTCCAAATAAATCAAAAACCATCTATAAGAACAATAAAGTTGTTATCAATACAAAAAATCCTCAGTGATATAAAAATAAATGGTTTTTGTCAGTGATAAATGGAAATAATATTGAAATATATTTTAAATATGTTTTTTAGGAAAAGATAATATTTATTTTGAAAAAAAATTAAAAATAATATTTTTTGAAAATAAAATTTAGAAGTCAAATTATTTAAATATTAACCATTTAAACATGAAAATCCAATATCATGTAAATGATGGAGGGAAATTTTTACATTTCGAACAAGGTAAGAAGAACAATCCTTTTGCAAGGACAAAATGTTAAAAAAACTGCCTTGTTTGGAAAGAGAAAATATGATTCTTTTAAAAACATTTGAAATGTAAAAATAGTAAAATTTTATTTAATATGTCAATTTTCATTGGTAAAAAACAATTTTGAACTATTTTTTATAAAATAGGGTTTTCGGAAGCAAACAATTTCTTTGAAAAAATACAAAAATGGCGTCCAGATTTTATATAAGAAATCTAAAACATTTTGAGTACCAAAGAGCGGTAAAATTGTAAAATTACATAAAAAAGGTCATGAATAACCATAGAATAATAAAATTAAATGTTTTATTAAAAACTATCATTTAAAATCCTTTTAATAGAATTCTATAAATGACTACTCTTGATTATGATGAGATTCTAAAATAAACGCTTAAATGAACAATGAATTGATAATGTTTATCTTCATTAAATATACTTATAAGAATTTTTATTACATAAATAGATAGTTAAATTCATTATACACATAATAATATAGTACTAATGATAATTATGAAGTAATATAACCCAATGAAGAGGAATTGATTTATTAAATTTCTTTTCCACATGGTCATTTTATGATCAAATCCCCTTAGATGATGTAATTCAAATTAACCATACAAATAACATTAATAATGAAGTATTTTTTTGTATATACTCTCTCATCATTACACTATGTTTTTTTATTATTTTTATGTTCACAAAAACCCATATTGGTTTTCTAATAATGTTTTATTAAGTGAGTTTTATATGAATTTATATTCTATTTTAATTAAATTTAGCATTATGAGAATGATTAATGAAACACTATATTCGACCCAATGTTACGCTAATAGTATATAATTTCCCTAGGGTATCAACCCTATGTTACACTATGGAGTTTTTGTTTGGATATTTATCCTTATGTTTGGAAAATTGACCCGTGTATGGACCAGACACCTTATGTTAGAGTCTGGATTTACTAATTGCATGCCTATGTTGGGGAAAATAGAATGTATGGTTAAATAATTATATGTTATGGATTTCATGCCGACAAGGATGAACATATAGATCATCAACCCTATATTAAATTTTAAACCTTACCTTATGTGCATATTAAAATATGGATAAGGAACCATATGTTATGAATTTAAACCCTAGGTTATGCAATGAAACCATGTGCTATGAAAAAGAACCATATGCTCTACAAAGGAACCATATGCTATACGGCTCAACCCTACATTGTTTTCGAAATAGTGAAGTTCTTCCAGACATGTTTTCAATCTAAGATTACTATAATGGTCAAGACATAAATGAATAATGATTAAATGATCATTTTTATTATTTTAATGAAATGCATTCATTAGAGGAAATCTATCATATTTCAAAGGGAAGTTACGACTCTCTTAGTAAATTGAAATTGAAATTTCTGTGACCAATCATATGTTTATTTTGGATCTAGAACATCAAAGAGAGTCTTTTATATTTTATATATTCCTTCTTAATATATCTTAAAATATACATGTGATAATGGATTGACAAACAATACTACCTTATTGAAATTCTTTTTACAGTTTTATATCAAATGAACAACTCTAATTAAAGGAAAACATTTTAGAGATATAAATTTTCTAAATTTTTCTACTGTAAATTTTTGACCTATCTATTTTTTATGAATTTTAAATTAAAGATTTATATGATACATACATCACTAAAGACTCATTCCCTATTAAGGACTATTATTTTTTAAGACGAAGATCGATCTACTATCAATTGTGAGATATATTAATTGTGGTGTTTAACTTAATTCAAAAAAAATAAAATATATTTTTATTTATTTGAGTTTCAACTACCCATACTCAGTTGTGGTGGAGTATCAACTTCTCGGACTATGCTATGGCTTTTTTGGTTATCTATAAAAGAACCATAAATCTCTATATTCAGTTGTGTAATGATGTCAATTTCCTGCACACATTTGTTGACAATTTTTTTCTGGTGATAAGAGGACCATTATATTAAAATTTAGTGAGATCCATGAGATAGTGATTGGAAGAGTATACTGGGGGATCTTTATGCCACGAACCACTATAAAATCGATATTCATTATTTCTGTTTATCTGCTGCTTATTTTTATATAGAATATTAGCACTGTATATTTTCATAAATTATAGTGGATGTTAGAATCCGTAGTAGTTGATGATTTGGAACGGTAGAATTCACCCCCACTTGTGTATTACTTTATATATTGTGAACTAACAATTAATATCATAGGGAATATTTTTGATAATTCCATAGCAAGTTGAAATTTTTAAGGTCTATACAAATATAGAAATGCTGATTCATAGAGGAGGAATTTCTATGGTTGGATATTCATACTTTAATGGTGAAAATTATGGGTGTTGGTAATTAAGGATGATTATTTATCATAAAAATCATGGATATGGAGTTTACTCAAAGATCATTACCCCATATATGATTCCTGAGAAAAAAAAAACATGTTATGCTACAATAGAAGCCGGATATGACATGAATTCCAAAGAAATGGATGTTATTATTTGTGTTCTTTGACTAGATGAGTTCAATCATGTTTCACAATATGCAACTGCCAATGAAATATTGAAAACTATTTCATTTTCCTATAATGGAATTGAAAATGTAAGACAGCTGAGGTATTCCATAGAAAAGATAATGTTTTACACATTTAGGATGCCTGATAGAAAAATCATCACACAGATCAATGGATGTATTGTATAAATTACAAACAATATTATAGCTTTAGTTGAACCCATCAAAAACATTAATCAAGACATAAAAAGTATTTAGAGTACTACCTTTTATATGGAATGGAATATCTACTGTTATTTGACATTTATCACCTATAAAATATTTGACAATGAAAGAATTAATTAGAACACTGATGATGTATGTATCATAAATCAAAGATGAAGATGAAGATCAATAAATTATAATAAATAAATAAAATAGTTCTCTAAAAGTAACAACTTTGAAACATTGAAAAATATCAAAGGAAGAAGTCAAAGAGGAGAATAATGAAGATTCATCTGATTCTAAAATTTGGGCAGGATCAATTATCTTGAAAGTCATTAATGTTATTCAATAAGAAAAGAGGATTCAAAAAATCCTTTAATAAGAATGAGAGAATCTTGAGAAGTCAGATGTTATGAATGAAAAAAAAGATCGGTCACATAAGACCAGACTGCCTCAAACTAAAATATGAAGAAAATGCTAAAAAATTGATATAAAATGAAGATTACAAGAATAAAGGAAAAAGATAAATTAATGAAACAAGGAGTATTTCAAAACACTCTATGATCTCATCTAAATCTGATTTAGAAAGGAACAATCAAATTTTAAATCTAATATGTACTTCATGGTTGAAATGTAAATGGTACAAACCTATTACACATACAATTATGATTCTAATACCAGTAATTTCTCAAATGATAACCTAGTTTCATATTATTAAATGTTAGAAAAAAATATTATTTTTTGATAAAGAAGTTTAAGACATTAAAAAATATTCAGAATGTTGTTTTTGGATAATGAGATACCTTTCTGAAACAACATTAAAAGTTAATTGAAAAATTTTACTCATCTTCATCGAACTATGATGATAATGAAATGAATATCAATTATTTACAAGATGAAGTAGAACCTTAAAAGGGTGCATATCATATTTTACCAAATTGGAAAATATTTTAAATTAAATCCTTATATATAATGTTATTAAAAGGGAAAAATTTGGTATAGGAAGTGAGAGTGAAAAACATAAACTGTACAAGAATAATTTCATCCCTAATTTAAAAAGTACAACTTGTTACTTTTGTAGTATTAAATATAATGTGACAAAAAACTGTTATTTGAGAAATCCTCAAATAAATGGAAATAAAATAATCTTTATTTCAAAGAGTTTATATAAATTCATTGATATAAGATATGGAAAAACAATATAGGTCTGGATTCGCAAATCTCTGTTATCTAACACTACTCGACACAAGATAGTGTGGGTACTGAAAAAAAAATATTAGTTTAAATAATTTTGTAAGAAATAGAACATAAAAATAGAAATGTTATATTCTATATAGATAGTGGATGTTTGAGGCATATGAGTTTAGATCCATCAAATTTTCACACACTAACTAAAATGGATGGAGGTCTTATCTCTTTTGGTGGCTATGGAAAATAAAAAAAAATTGGAGTCATAACTGTTGCAGATCTGAAGACTATAACAATCCTCAAAGTATTAAATGTGTATGAGTTAATTCACAATATAATATGTATTTCTAAACTTTTTGAAGATGGATTTAATGTTGATTTTTCGGACATTTTATGTTTTGTGTTTAAAGATAATTTAGTTAAATTTAGAACACCTAGAACTGATAATGATAATACTTTGGACTTAAATTCCTTATATAAACAGAAAGTTAATTAGTTAACTACTATGAAAAAAGAATAATGTATTTTTCATAGAACACTTTGAAACTATAATATTTATTTTTTAAATAAATTATTATATGAAATAGTTAGTTTATGATTTTCTTAATCTTAAGATTGATAATGACAGTTTTTGGGATGCATGCCAAATTGGAAAGCATCAAAAATCATCTTTCAAATCAATTAAAAAAATTGCTACATCAAAACCATTATAAATTATCCATATGGATTTGTTTGGACCATCAAGGATAGCATGTTTTGCTAGTAAATTATATGCTTAGGGTTTAGTATATGATTATTCATCATTTACTTGGGGGTTATTTTCTATAACTCAAAAGTTAATTTTTCATTGTTTTTGAAAGTTTTTTTTAAAATTGTTCAAAATAAAAAATGTTTTAAAATAATTTCATTGAGAAGAGATCATGTCAGAAAATTTGAGAATCAAGAATTCAATTCTTTTTTCTCTAATTTTGGTATTAAACACATGTTCTCTACACCAAGAACACATTAAAAATGGAATTGTTGAAATAAGAAATACAATGATTCATGAAATGGATATGACTATGTAGAATGAATATAGTCTTCCTACCGATATTTTGGGAATAATCTATGAGAACATACTACTATATCATGAATATAGTTTTAATTTTTCTTATTTTAAAAAAGACATCTTATGAAATATTGAATAAAATAAAACCAAAAGAAAATTAATTTAATGTTTTTAGATGCAAGGTGTATATTCTAAGCACCAAGGATCATAATGTTAATATTGATCTAAAATATGATGAATGAATATTTTTGAGATATTTTTATATCTCTAAATCTTATAGAGAATTTAATCAAAAGTCATGTGTTTTTGAAGAAATAGTTCAAGTGAATTTTGATGAAACTAAACCTTTCAATAAAGAGAAAGATCAAAATGATGAGGTCACTGGTGCTTTTGATAACATGAGACTTGAAAACCTTAATATGATTTTGATTTTGATTTTAATAATGTTTTTATAGTTATAAAGAACATGAAGCTAAAGAACCTGAAAATATTTTGCCTATAAAGACTAGAACCCTAAAGAACCTTACTTTAGAAACTGTTATAGGAGACCGAGATATAGGAATTTAAACTAGAAGAAATATTGGAATCCATGTTTAATTCTCTCCATTTCTAACTTAATTATAAACTAATACTATGTAATGTGTCTTATATGATGAGAGTTGGATGTAAGCAATGCAAGAAGGGAAAAACTAGTTTAAATGAAATGATTTTTGGAAACTGGTTGGAGTATATCAAATTAACTGGTTATAAGAACTATGTGGTTCTTTAGGAACAAATAGGATCATCAAGGGATAATTACAAAGAATAAAGTGAGATTAGTTGATAAATTATATAATACGGAAGAATGTGTAGATTATGATAAGACCATTTGCCCTATACCTATATTAGAAGAAATTAGAATCCTTTTGGCCTATGGATCTCATATGAATTTTAAATTATATCATATTGATATTAAATTTGGCTTTTTAAAAGGTTATTTTATAGGGGAAGTTTGTGTTGAATAACCCCTTGGTTTTAAAAATTCTCATAATGCAATTTTTTTAAAACTTACTAAGGTATCTATAGCCTTAAAAAAGTATCTAGATCATGGTATGAAAGATTAAGTTATTTTCTTTTGAAAAATGGATTTACTACTTTTTTGTAAGATCCAACACATTTTAAGTAAAAAAAATTTCAAATATTTTATTAGTTCAAATTTAGGATGATGATGTTATTTTTGGTTTAACCAATAAAACTATGTGTCACGATTTTTCAAATCTAATCCAAAATTAATTTTAAGTGAGTGTCATAGGAGAACTAAATTAATTTTTGGAAAACATATTTACAAAAAAAATTATCATTATTTAAATCAAAGCCAGTATATTATGTATTTATTGGAAAATTCTGGACTTGAGAATAGAAAGACATATAAAACTCTTATGTGTACCAATATAAAACATTATTAGTATAAATATGGAAAAATAGTTAACAATAAGATATATAGATGTTTGATTAAAATTATATTACATCTTACTACTAGCAGACCAGAAATTATATTTTTTGTATATCATTGTAATAGATTTCAGTCAAATATAAAAGACTCCCATCTAACTAATCTCAAATAAATTTTTAGAAATATAAAGGTAACTATTTTTCTATCTCTTATATACAAAAAAACATATTATTTTAATTTAAATTCATATAAGGATTCAGAATTTAGAGGGAATATATTATATAGAAAATATACCTTCAGAACATGCCACTTTTTAGGAAAATCATCAGTTTCATTGACTAGTAAGAAGAAACACTATGTTTCCCTATCAACCCCTGAGGAAAATTATGTGTCTACTGGAAATTTTTGTGAACTTGTTTTGGAAATAAAAAACAAAATATTTAATTTTAGACTAATATTTAATCGTATTCCTATATTATGTGATAACAGATGTGAAATTAATATTTCTAAAAATCCAATAAGTCATTCTAAGAATAAGGAAATTGATATAAGGAATCATTTTCTAAGATATCATTTCATTAAAAATCATATATCTTAATAATTAATTAATAACTAATATCTATAAGCCGATATTTTCACTAAACTTCTTCCTTGTTCTAGTATAGATTTAATTAAGGGGGAGTTATAATTATCTGAATTTAACTGATTATTTATTAATTTTTTTAGATATTTGTTTTTATATTAGTAAGAATTATTTAATCTAATTGAAATATTTTTATTCAATTTTGTTTTAATTTGTTTTGAAATAATTTTTTTTAATTTTATTTAATTTTTATTTCCAAATTAAACAAAATAATGAGTACATCCCCGATCAATGGAAAAAAACTTTTTTCCTTCTCTCACACTCATACTCCTCTTCCTTCAACTCACAGAGCACCTATTTCTTTCATCTACCATCTATAAAAAACCCTAAACATTCAAACCCTTCTGTTTCGATACAATCAGAAATGGAAACTTCGTGAATATACATTTATTTGAAGTGGGATAACAGTATTTTTTCTATATAAAAACCCCGCAAAGTAATGTAAGGAAAGTTAATAGATTTTTAATATTTACATTCTACGAATCTGTCTCTTAAAAAAGAAAGGCAATTTCAAGGCCTGGTTTATGCCTTTGGAGAAGATAATATTCCAATGTTTTATGAAAAGGACATTATGTTTTTAATAATTAATCATTTAGATTTATGTTTGATGAAGATTATATTATTTTGAAGATTGATAATAAAGAGATTTCATTATGATCTTTTGAAATGGCTGAAATGTTGAGATGTCCCAATTGGGGGGGGGGGGTCAATTTTATTTAAGGAATAGTGGAAATAGATTACATATGCCTAAATATTTTTTGTTTTCACTATCTTGAGAAGAAGATATCAAGAAGGTGTTTGTGAAAGTAATTTCTCCTGAAAATGAGTTAGGTGATTTTTATTCAATCGAGTATTTTTTCAAGAACCACTAAGCTTAAGACGTTTCTCTATCGAGAAATGTATATCATGTACCTTATTTTGAAGAATGTTATGTTTAATTTCTCTCCATTTAAGTTTTCTTATCTAAATCACTACTGCCACCTAGATACCAAGATGAGGTTTTATCCCTATGGTAGTATTTTTTAATTATTTATTGGAAAAGAAGGGGAGATTTTGATTATTTATTTTGGATGAACCTATCACCAAATAAATATGTTGAATCCTGGGTTATCAAAGAAGCTCAATTTTTTATGGGAAAAATCATGAAAACTTTTTCTCCAAGTTGGTTTGAGCAACAACAGAGGTTGCTAGCAGGTTTTTAGGGGGAGAAAACGGTTATCCCTTTTGTAGACTATGTGAGATAGAACCTAAATATGTAGGAGAGTTAAGGCTAGAAGGTTTCCTTCTTCTAAAAAGAATATTATCTTTTAATGTTCTAAAAGTTTATGAGTCTACGGTTGGAAATATGGATTCCATTACACCTGGTGAACAAGGAGAAACTATTGGTCATGATAATTTGGTAGATCAACAGGTTGAGAAGGAGGTTAAAATAAAATGGATACCTAATACTAGAACTCATATTGTTATTAATTCTAGTGTTTTGGTTGAATCATATCTGGGTAATAGACCAGAGGGAGCTGGTGATCCAAGCCAAGCTATTATTTAAGTTGATAAAATAAGGGCTAATTCTTCTAAATATTCAGATTCAGAGGCTAATTCTCAAGTTATTAATATACTAATTAGGAAGGATCATGTATTGTTTTTTAGATAAGAATTTAAAGAAGAGAAAAGTAATTGTGAATAGAATAGAGTGATTTTAGTACCAAGATCAGAGTATGAAGCTCCAAATCTTCATTTGAGGGAATTCAATGAAAATATAATTTCAGTTAGAGATTAAAAAGAGGTGATGGCTGAGATATCAAGATAATACTTTTCATTAAAATAATATTCTATCAAGAAGATAGAGTTTGATGAATTTTATTTTATGATTCCGTGAAATTTTTAGTCTCTCAAAGAAAGAAATCAAGTATCTACATTTTCTCAACAAACACCTCCAGAATTTCATTGGAAGTTTGACAAAATTACTTCAGTGATAGATGATTTTAATGATAGGATACACACTCTTCAGTGTGGTTGAAAACATTTAAAAGTTATGATGGAATATCAGAGACTTATAGTGTGAAAATTGCATCGAATGAGTTATAGTGGGGACCAGGGATAAATCTAGTTAAAGAAAAGTTAATATCTGTCATCCAGTCAGAATAAGTGTTAAATGATTTTTTTAAAATCAATTTGGTTGAATGTATAAAGGTTTTAAATGATTTGAAGAAACTTCATCATCACTAAACCAAAGTGTTTAAAAATAATATTCGGGGCATGTTTCTCAAATCTATTTGATCTCAGGAGTGCAGTTCAAGAAATTCCCCATCCAGAAGAACCCTCCATCCCTACTAAAACAGACCTCTAAACCATAAATTTTTAATCCCCTTTTTTATTATGGATTGTACTATAACCTTTAAAAATATTTAAATGTCTCTTCAAATATAGTTCATTTATATTTAGATTTCATTATTTCTATTTCAGTTCAATACTTCACTGCCAACCTTAGATTTAATTTTCTAAAGCCAGAATACATTACTATTCATTTGTAGTTCAGTGATATAATAAAATGTGGTTAATTTAATTTATTCTTTCAAAACATTTTTCTGATATCACAAATATGGGTAGATAATTTATGTTTATAGAAGATATCTATGAAGTATATGGGGAGAATATTTTTAAACCAAAAAAATTCATTAATTTGAAAAAAAATTCTTTATTTAAATACTTCTATTAAATTTAAATTTCAAAAAATGAAATTATATTTTTTTAGTGACTTATATAAATCCAATATTTAATTTAATTTTTTTAAGGATTATGTTTTGGGTTTTGTGATCATCAAAAAGGGGGAGATTTTTGGGCATGTATTGTCTCAACAATACTCTATATTTTCTGATGATTTTTATGTTCACAAAACCCCTGTTTGTTTTTTAATAATTTTTTATATGTGAGTTTTATAAAAATTTATATTCTATTTTAAAGGATTTCAGTGTTTTTAAAATAATTCTGGAAACACTATTTTCAACCCTACATTATGCTAAAAAACTAATGTTTGTGTATGGTAATAAACATGTGTTACACAACGGAGTTTGTGCTTCGATCGTCAACATTATGTTCAAAAAGTTGACATGCATATTGATTGACAACCTTACATTAGAGTCTGGATTTACTTTTTCAATCCCTATGTTCAAGAAAATTGAATTTATGTATAATAAATGTTATTTACATTATTTTATTCTAACAAGGATGAACATATGGATCATCATCCCTAAAATAATTTTTTATCTCTATGTTACGTGGAGATGCAAATACCGATAAAGAACCATACATTACATATTTTAACCCTACGCTATGCATAGGAACCCAACACTATGAAAAGTAAACATACGGTACACAAAGGAACCCTACACTATGTAGCACAACCCTACATTTTTTTCTCAATGGTGAAGTTATTCAGGCCTCATTTGTTGTCTAGGATTACTGCAATAGTCAAGATTGAAATGAAGACATATTCAAGTATCATTTTTATTGTTTCAATGAACTTTGTTCATTTGATAAAAACTACCATATTTCTATGGGGAATTATGACTCTCCTAGATAATTGAAAGTTGAACTTTAAAGACTAGTTGCGTTATTATTTTGGTTCTTGAACACTAAATAAATTCTTTTTTTCTATATATTAGTTCATAATATCACTTAAAATATACATTTTATAAGTCATTCACATACAATAATACCTTATTGAAATTATTTTTAGACATATTTAGTAGACATAAAACTCTAATTAAATGACTACATTTTGGATATATACATGTTATATCTTGTTCTATAGAAAGTTTTCATCTATTATTTTTTCTTGCTGCTTTTAAATTTAATATCTATATGAAACATATATCACTTGAGACTCTTTCTCTCTTGAAGACTATTATTTTTGAATAATAACATCCATCTACTATCTATTTCCTTAGGTAGAAATTTTAATGTTTAACCTGTTTCAATCAAATAAAATCACTTTTGATTTATTTTTGTTTCAGAAGGCCGTACTAAATTCCGGTGGTGTATCAAATTGTCAAACTAAGATTTTGTTATTTCGGTTCCTTGTAAAAGAACTAGAAGTGCTTTTATTGATTCCTGTAAAGGTGTCACCTTTACTGCACTCGGTTGATGATATTTTTGGTCTTGTGATAAGAGGGCCATTCTAGTGGAATTTTCCATGCCTGATGATAGAGTGATTGTTATAGTGGACTAAGAGATATTGTTTCCATGAACCACAATAAAAATTAGTGTTATTTAACTCTATTTATTAGATTCAGATTTTTATACAAAATAATAACACTGCATATTCACATAAATTATAGTGCCTGTAAAAATCTCTAATAGTGGATGATTTTGGAAAGACACAATTCACTCCATCTTATGTAATACTTTGTATATTCTGACCTAAACATGCTCCTGAAAAAAATGTAAAAGTGTAAGTATACATACCATATAAATATAAATATGTGTGTAATAATACAATATGCCTTAGTTAATTGAAATTGAGACAAAATCCTTTACATTAAATTTCCATTGGGTTGAATGTCCGTTAACCTCCTGTATAATGGTTTTAATCATATCCCTAAATTTTTCCATAACCATAAAAATATAAATAATATCATATATGGTATTACTATAATATTTTATTTCGTATTTCTTTATAATCAATCATTATTTTAACTATTTCAGGTTTTAATTGCCTAGTTTTTCAAGATTGTTTGACTTGTTATTCTTTGTTCATATTACATAGATCATGATTTTAGCATCTCAAAAATAAAAAACATAATGTAAATATTATACATATTAATTTATTATAATCCATAATGTTTTCTATAGGAAATGAAATTCATAATTCATGATGACGGTATGTTGTACGCACACATGAACACTACTTCCATTACATTATCATATTTAATAGAACGAATCATAAATATTATATATTTATATTATAGTTAAATTAAAATAATTGTATCATATATATCAAATATTCTAATTAAAATAATCCATTATAAATTCTAGGTATACTGTGAACGAATCACATCGCATTGAGGAGCCAATAGTCCACACGTCCATAAATAATGTTATCATATTCCCATAAAATGGAATGTGTGAAGATATGTGATATATAAGAATTAAATAAGAATAAAAAATTATAAAAATAATATATATAATATATTAACATTAAATACATTATTTTATCCTACCTTTATGGGTGGTAAATGGAATGATGAATGATATCAGTTCGCGATGCCATAGTCTGTCGTACACACGAATGATGATTATATAACTCATTTTTATGGATGTGTGTGAAAGAGTAGTATGAAATATATTAATAAAAAATATTAGTATATTTAATATAATTATGTTATCATATAATAATTATATAAAAATAATTTAAGGGGTTGTTATCTAAACAAAACAAAAGTGAATGTTGAAATCTTTTACCTCTTATTCGCGTAACTCCTTTTGGTTTATAACAAAAGACATTCTTTGATTGATTTCAACCCAAAGAAAGGCTTCTAAGATGAGTTTAGGGATTTTTTGAGATTATTTATGTGGAGTTATTAGGATAAAAATGTATTGATATGTGTGAATAATTTATAGGTATGATTTCTTTTTTATAGAGGAGGAGGGGCGACATTCTTGAAAATGTTTTAAAAAAATAATTCAACCAACGTTTTTTTAAATTAAATTGAATAAATAATGAAAAACATTATATAAAAGTAATTATAAGGTATATATATTTCCATAAAAAGGATTTTGAACAAGTTTATTGGTCATTTAGGCCCTTATGTTTAAGGTTTAGTCCCTTGTTAAGCCAATCATTCTCTAAATCAGTTTATCTACTTTTAATTACAATCACTATTATTTTTTAAACAAAAAAAGTTTAACCTTATTAGAAATTATAACTTATAATGATTATAAATATGGATTCAATTTTTCTAAATTATAATCGTAGAAGTGGAAGAACCTAATTTAATATTAATCTTATGTATTGGACGACAAACCTGGGATTTTGAATGTAAAAATGTTCAAAAGTTTGAAATATTTTTATCTCTAATATCAATTTGAAATGGATTAAAATGGAATAAATTTTATTAATTGAATTATAATTGATATAGAATGAATTTATATCTAATTTAAAACATAATTTTACTATAAAAATAATTTTGATGAAAAACATTTTTTTAATTAAAATTCAATGCTTTTCACCATTTGTCATAAATGAAACATCACAAAATAATAATAAAAACTCACTCCCTGATAATTTTGAAATATTAATTTAAAAAATAAATTTTAATTTTCCTTCTAAAATTTATAAAATTTAAACATTTATTTTTAAAATATGTGTTCCATTAAAAGGTATTAAAACTACCTTTTTAGAAAAATACAATTTTTAAAATTCAAACTCTATTTACTCTTATATTGTGCTTATCAAATATATTAGATGGTTGTGGAAAATATTTTATTGAATATATAGTATATATAATTCATTAATATCATTCAAAAATATTAATTTATTTAATTTATCATGATAAAACACCTTTGTGAGCATAAAAATATTTCATTTATATTCAATTTGTTTTTATATTGAAATCTAATTAATTAGTAACCTATTAATTCATTTTATATTTTTATAAACTTTATATTTTCATAAGTTATTTAATAATATTCATAACATATAATTTAATAGCTATGTTGTATCTTATTATATTAAATAATAATTTTTCAATAATATATTTTTTTCCATTATAACTCTATCTTATATGTAAAACAAGCTACCGAAGAAAAGTGTGTTGCATGTGATAAAATATAACTCTGTATTAAATGAATTTAAAAAAATATAATATATTAAATATACCATAAATTATATAGATATTATATTCCTTTTATGTTTGGTGTTTCATATCATGAATTCTATCGACTAAAAAGTTCATCTTTTAGAATATTTGGGGACTTACATCAACTTTGTATATAGTAATTATGTATTTTATCCCATTCTTCATTAACATTTTCTATGTAAAATTTCATTGATTATTGTTGCATTCCTTTGATTCATTCCCCTTATCGTTTTAGTTGAAACAATTAAAATTGGAATCTTCATTCTTACCTTCTCATTCAAGCACTTCACGAATTTTATCCCCACTCCTGAAGAAAACTAACCTTTAATTCAAGCATATACCATGGTGTTTCCATAAAACTTTATCACATGATAGATATTCCATGCTTCCTTTATTTTCTTTAACATGGATTTTTTCATAGTTCCCAATCAACCTCTTCTTTTCATGATTTCACTTTGAATTATTTGACTTCGAGAATTAATTCACTATATGAGTTGAACTAGTTATTGTACTTTAATATATTGAAACATTTTGAGAGATTAGTTCCCATTCGAACCTTAACCTAACCACAAAAATTAAATAGTCAATCATATATTTCATATTACTAGCATAGTCCATGTCAATATTTGATAATCATGTATTGTTTTCTTTATAATAATCAACACTTCCATCTTCCATCTTTCTTGGACTGGGAAATATCATTTATATATCGGTTAATTAACCATATGGAATGTATTTTTCTAATAATATCTCCTTAATAAAGTTTTCCATTACATTATCATTATCACCTTAACCTCCTCATCTTTATTTCAAATCACTGACAACCACTAATCAGTATATTCCTTTAATCAATACATAGAAAAAATAAAGGTGTCCATTTTCTTTCTCCTCAAATACATAAATATCATTTCTAGTTACTTGATCCACTATTGAAATATCAATGTATTAGTAGATAAATTAATTTATAGAGGCTTAGAGTAAATTATAAAATCCAAAATCAAAGAACAATGATGCATTGAATAATTTTATTCTGTATTGGAAATTTTATTGATCATAACATGAGTCAACTATTTTAATATAGACAAATTATTCAACAATCCACCACCTAGAATGTATTCTTTCTCTTGAGGGGAATCCCAACATTAAATATGGGATATGTAAAATGTTTCCTTTCACCCAATACTCACAATTTATAAATAATGGAATACCCTATATTACCTCATGAAATTATGAATCATAGTGTATAATTTATAATCTAGTGAAAGACCATTCCTAAATTGAATATTTATTCATAGAAAATCTCATAATTTTTAGCTAATGTATTTTTTGAATATCATCAAGTGAAAAAAGTATTTTAAATATATAAAAAATTGTCCAAAAAGTGCCTCTTTACCAACCAAAGAATATCATAAAGGTATATATATTTAGGTTTTCATTATTAGTCCCACTCATCACGCACTGAATAAAAATTGAGATAATACCTAGCATAAATTTTACAAGGAGTTTTTTACGAGGTGAATCTCTAGCACAACTATACTCACTTTATAGTATATATTAAGGGATTCCATTACATGTAATTCCCACATTCCTTACCATACAAAATCATACTAATAATATCATATACATGGACTTATATGTATAGTCTTTAATTTGGTGATTTTATTCAAATATTTGTTTTCCTAAATCTTATTTCCATTGTTTATACTAAATTTTTTCTCAGTCCAATTTTAACACCCAAACAATAGTAACTCTGATCTAGTGGTTATCTTACTACATTATAATTATAAAAAATAGTCCATATATAAAATTATCGAATAGTTTAATAATATTTGGAGACTAGGTACGTACATTAATCTCACTTTACTTTTTAAAATAAGATACCCACAATAAAAATCAGAGCAGATAATTATTATATTTTCCGAAATATCCATATAATAAATCATAGATCACTTAATGGTATAATGGAGAAAGGAAGACATAATATTGGGTGATCTTACATGTTTAGTAAGGTAGATAATTTTTCCAATGTTATCTTAGAATAAATATAACATGGATAACATAACAGACATAATTGTAATTAAATATTATATATAAGACATTTCATGATAGGGGAATGTATCCAAGGATGACAATAGAGTATAAAAATTACAAATGATAGTAATAAATGATTTTATAATGTTATAATTTGTACTGTAGTAATACATATTATTTCCATATATGTATTATTCTATAACATTACATATAAATATATAATACACAAGATAAATACCTATAAAATATAAGGTCTGTACAATCGACCATGGAATTATTATTTTTTAAATTTCACAATTTTTTGAAATGTAATTTTGAGAACAGAGACTCATAATAACAATCCAAGAGTTATAAAAAATTTATGGTGATATATTGGATGGGTAATGGGGTCCCAATAGAGACATTATTGCTCAGGTGGTTATAAAAGGTATCATGTGGTGGGTATGCTACTATAGTGAATGTAGAAGCATCCACCCCTTGATTGATGGATAATTACCTTCTAGACCAGGGACATAAATTGGGTTAAAATTCCAAATTCACCAAATTTCTGTAGAGGTACCATCCCCCTTTAATCCTTTTTCCCTCACATAGCTAGAGTATCACATCCAATCTCCTCCATTCTAATACTTTTTTCTAGGGAATCATTATTATTTATTATTATTTATTGAGTGAGGTTCGTGATCATATCCCTCCTCTATTATCTTCTCATTCTACTTATTATTTTTATTCATCATTGTTTCAGTTTAGGTCAAGAATATAGATTTCACTGGAAAATGGTGAAATCACCTTAATTCAATGGTGATTTTATAAAGCCTTAGAAGAGGATATCCTGAGATGATGACTACATTCCACATCTCATTGTTTCAAAAATACCACAACATGTATTTAATTTTTCTAAAGATTTCATTAAAATTGAAATTTCAGAGTTATAAAAATTCTTCTAACACTTATTAATTTTCCATAGAATAGTGCCAGGAGCCCCCTTTTGACCTTATATATTTTATCAGCTTTGTATTTTTAGGACAACTGATGCCCAATGAGTTATCAAGAATTATATCAAGAATGAATTAAATTAAATAATTAATTATGAATATAATAATTAATTAATTATTGAATATTTTCTCGAGATAGGATATCAGGTTATTGAGTAGATAAAGGTTGATCATGAACTTGGTGAGATGGTATTAGACTTGACCTTCAGGTAGAATTCAGCCTTTGGTAATAGATTTGAAAAGATTCATATAAAAAATGTGGTCTCGTGTACTTGACATATATCATCATAATGTTCAATTATTTATCATATGTTGTGTGGCATTTCCAATTTAGGTTTTTCTATTATTGATAAAAAATGATTATCTACATCAAATTGAATGTTTAAATTAAAATAAATTTTTGAATAAGATTCAATTCCATAGAAAATGTGTAAATGTTTCCTAGGGAATGATGGTTATAAGGCCCCAGCCTTAAAACTTACTTAATATTGAATTAAATGAATAATTCACATTGAGGATCTTTTCAGGTTTAGAGTTTTAGAGAATTAGAACACAACTATTACATCTTAAAAGATTACAAAGTACACACTTCTACTAAGTCTCCATACAATAAAAACTCTTAAAAAGAAAGATGTCTAGATTCCATGTTTTAGATAGCATGAAATTCCCTTGATCCCATCCTTGACCTTATTCTACATTAAGTCCTGTGAAAAACATTTCGAAAAACTTGGGGATGAGCATAAAAACTCAGTAAAGGATACACAAAGAATAAAAACTGTTAGTTTATCAAAACAAAAAGTAAACCATGTATACTATATCAAAGTAATACCTTCACCTTCATGAAGTAGTAAAAAAATCTTTACTGAATAAAGTATCATTACTTACCTTTTTGTAACCAAAGGATTACCATAAAACCCATATAAAGAACACATCGATTATATAAAGGTAACATGGGACATAATCATACTTAAGTGGAATAACCATACGGTTGACTTCCACACATATCACTTAATAGAATAGCCATACGGCCAATTTCCATACATACTTAATGGAATAGCCATACGGCCGACTTCCATAACCAATGCATTGGAGGTTATAATGTAACCACCCATCCTGGTATTCACGACACCACCCGTCATATGGTTTATAACGTAACCACCCGTTAAAATGTCCAAGTACCAGTATAAAATCATAAAACATAAAACCAATATAAAGGAATGATAACATTTCCACATTTCAATCACAATATATCATAAATATATTGACATAATAGAATCCTTTTTCAAAACCATTATCAATACCAAAATACATAAAAGAGTATATGGTATTTATTTTATTCTAAAAACATTACGACTTGTTGAGAAAGCCAAAGATCAAATAATACTCGCGGCGGCGGAAAAAGGTCGTTGTCACCGCGTACGTTAAAAAAACATTCCTTTTTGTCGTTTAGTAAAACGCTTCGTAGAAAACGATTCTTTTTGTATAAAAGTAAAAGTCAAAGGAGTTTATACACCGTATAAAAGAAAGTTGTGTATAAAACGAAATATGCCTCAATGAAAGGAGATTGAGACGAAGTCCCTTACCTCGGGTCCGACTTGACTCGATCGTTCTTTAACGTCCAGAATAATAAACTTGAGTTAATTTATAATTGATTAAGAACCTTTTTAAAGTTTATTATTCCTTTTATATCACTTACTGCCATGTTATAAACATTATTTAACCATTTAAGTTAATAATGTTTGTTTTGTCAATATTTGGTTCTTAAGTCGAAAGTTGACTTCTTACAATTACATGTTGTTCATGTGGTCAAAAGTTCTTTATATCCAGAATGAAATTCCCGATTTGGATATAATATGTATCATATATATCCAGCATATACATGTATTTATAATATTACATAATCATTTAGAGGTAAGAAATGAAATGCACCGTTCATGGAGACGGTAAGTCGTACATACACATGAACGCTACTTTCATTTCATTGTCATATTAATGGAATTAAAACTAAATGAGAGGTATGTATATTTTAATTCCAGAATTATATTCATCATTTAGATATATCATTAATTATATATATACATTATATACATGTAATTTTAATAGTATATTACATTTGGGGATAAGAAATGAAATGCACCGTTCATGGAGACGGTAAGCCGTACGTACGCATGAACGCTACTTTTATTTCTATCTCATACTTTAATGGAAAGAAATAATAATGATATAGAGGTATATTATAATTCCAGTATAACATCATATATAATAACTTTAAATCCATCCTTTACACATCCCACATATGGCATTAACGAATCACATCACTTTTAGGGGGCGGTAGTCCGCACTTCCTTAAATGAAGATATCGTGTTTACCCATAATGGAAACCATAAAGGTATGGCAAAAATGAAAAATACAGATGCTTAAAGAAAACATAATCATATTATATATCATATATAAAAATAGTGACATCATAATGGCCACCCTTGAAGGTGTTAAATGAGTATTGAACAATCATCATTTCGGGAGGCAGAATTTCGCCATCCACGGAAACCGTATGTTCTTTAACCATTTGATGTAGTTGTGTGAGAGTGTAGCTCAAATAAATATTATAACAACATCCTAGTATATTGAATATACTGGTTTTGTTACAAAATATGTAAATAAAAAGAGTTTATAGGGTTGGAGAAGCAAAATAAAACAAATGAACAAGAGAGAATGAATTACCTTTAAAAGTGTAACTCCTTTTTGATTTGAGCCTAAAGGCTTCCTTTGAACGGATTCTGCCCAAAGAGAATCCTCTATGATTAGGAGAGGGATGTGGAGAGAGTAATTGGGCAGGGGTTGGCCGAGCCAAAGGCTTGAGAAGTGTGTGAAATGAGGTAGAGGTGGGGGCCTTTTATAAGAGGAGAGGAGGGGCACTTTTGGAAAGTAAAGAAATATTACTTTATTTGAAAATGTTTTTCGGTTTTAAAAGGTCCCACATTGAAATAATTCGTGGATAAGGTCATAAGGGTTCGAAATACACTCATCCAATTGGTTTTGGCCATGTGTAGGTTTTATATTTTTCATTATCTTTCCATTTTATTTAAATTTTCAAATAATGATGTCATCGCTTCATCATTATTATGTCATAAATAATTTAATTTATTTAATGTCTAAAAATTATAAAAAAAATACTATGATGTAGGAAATCTTTTTATCTTTTCAATGAATATTTATAATCAAAATTTTGACTTGTATAACCCCACTCAAAAATTATTTTAGTAAAACATTTTATGTTAGTGTCATTTTCACTTTAACATTAAATAAAAATATATTAATGTCATTTTCCAAATAAAGTGGCTTCATGGGGTCCCCAAGTTGTCCCATGGCTTGTATTGGTCGGCCATGACTCACCCAATAGGTTTAGGACAAGTGTCATGGTGTTTTCACATTCTTATAATACCATTTTTACCTTAAACTACACTAATTACAACTAATCGCGATTAATGAAAAAAAGTTACTATTCACCAAAAAATTATTTTAATCTCATTGAACCACATTTTACTTCTTAATGAAAACCATGTATGTCGGATTTTCAAAATTCAATACACATTAGTGGTAAACTTTCATTTAACTGAAAAATCTGTTTGCTTGATTACCACTTAGTGGTTTCACTATTCATCAAAAATTGAAGTTTTTCAGAAAATTACCAAAAATTCACCCTAAGCTATATTTGATATTCAGAATTCAAAAATGAAGTCCATTTTACAAAATTCAGAACATATAAGTCAAATTAATTAATTTAATAATTATTTCCCACTGTCATGACCAATATCGTGTTTTTGTGGAACAATAAGTATCAAAAGATTGACACTAGTTTAAGTCCAATTTCAAAGTGAAATTGATTCCAATGACCACCATTGGATTAACTGGTAAAAATATTTTCTAATTTCACTTTAAAACCAATTAAAATAATAATCTAATCATATAAATAATTTAGATTAAAAAGAGGTTTTGAATTAAAATACAGCATTTTACACTATTCATAAAAAATGAACTTTATCAGAAAGGTACCAAAAATTTACACAAAGAAAATTTTGATGTCCCGATTCTAAAGAAGAGTTATATTTGGTCCAAAATAAAGTATAAGAGTGATCAAAACTATATTTAATGACGGTTCACCATTAAAAGGTGATAAGTGAGCCTTTAGTGAAAATTAGAGTATATATGCCCTAAAATTGAACTCTTTCTGTATTTTAAGCCTTTATCATTTATTGGGTAAATGTATGAACATTTAAAAACATATCTAATCATATTTTAGTTATTTCTATCCATTCCCGCCAGTACAACGGCTACTCGTTAAATAACATTTAAAACAATATTATTTTATTACTAGTGTGCTACGTAAGTTTCAAAGAAACTCATCGTTGCGTATCGGGTACGCTATCGAACATAGAAACCCATTTAAAATAAAATTAATATTTAATTCGTAAATATTAATAAATATGAAAATTCTTTATTCTTTATTTACCTGGGATGTTACATCCTTCCCCCCGTTTTGGAATTGCGTCCTCGCAATTTTATTCACTTATCAAAATAAGTGGGGGTATTTATCCCTCATAGAATTTTCAGATTACCACGTTGCCTCTTAAATCACATGGTTTTCCCACAAAACCTTTACCTGATGAATCACCTTATTCCGTAACACTTGCTCCCTGTGGTCAAGAATCTGGACCGGTTGTTCCTCATAAGATAGGTTCTCTTCCAGCTGAACTACCTCTGGGCTCAAAACATGAGATGGATCTGGAATATACTTTCTCAACATCGAAACGTGAAAAACATTGTGTACCTGAGATAAACTCGGAGGTAAATCCACTCGGTATGCAACTGATCCAACTCTTTCCAGAATTTCGTATGGTCCAACGAACCTTGGAATCAACTTTCCTTTCTTACCAAATCTCATCACACTTTTCCAAGGAGAAACCTTGAGAAAAACATGATCACCTACCTCGAAAGATAGATCCTTCCTCCGGTTATCCGCATAACTCTTCTGCCTACTCTGAGCTGTTCTCATGTGTTTTCTGAATCAGCTAAACTTTTTCTGCCAACTCTTCTACCAATTCTCGTCCCATCAACTTCCTTTCACCAACTTCGTTCCAAAATGCTGGAGTTCGACACTACTTCCCATATAATGCCTCAAATGGTTCCATCTGTATACTGGAATGAAAACTGTTATTATAAGAAAATTCAACCAAAGAAAGATGTTGGTCCCAACTTCCCTGATAATCCATAGAACAAGCTCGTAGCATATCCTCCAATGTCTGGATTGTTCGTTCTGACTGCCCATCTGATTGAGGATGAAAAGCTTTACTAAAATTTAATTCAGTACCCAATGACTTCTGAAGGCCTTTCCAAAATTTAAAAGTAAACCTGGGATCACGATCCAATACAATGAAGAGAGGAACTCCATGTAACCTGACTATCTCTTTAAGATACAGACGGGAAAGTTGATCAAGAGTGAAAGTATCTCGTATAGAAAGGAAATGAGCAGATTTGGTCAAGCGATCAACAATAACCCAGATTGAATTATTACCTCGATATGTCCTCGGTAATCCCAAAACAAAGTCCATGGATATGTTTTCCCATTTCCACTCTGGCACTGGTAAAGGCTGAAGCATCCCTTTCGGTAACTGCCGCTCTGCTTTAACCTGTTGACATGTCAAACACTTCACAGTAAAATCAGCAATGTCTCTTTTCATTCCATCACACCAGTAATACTCCCGCATATATCTATACATCTTAGTAATGCCAGGATGAAAAAACAACTCATTCTTCAACTGTGAATCACAAGACACGCATAATCTCTTCCCAAACCTCAGAACACAAACACACAAACTTATCCAAGAACTCATGGAAAATTTTATTCATAAGGTCCATGAATACAGCAGGTGCATTGGTTAACCCAAAAGGCATAAATAGAAATCCATAATGGCCATATCTAGTACGGAACGCAGTCTTCGGAACATCTGCTTCTTTTACTTTCAACTGATGGTACCCCGACCTCAAGTCAATCTTCGAAAAATACTGAGCTCCCTGGAGCTGATACCACTTCAATCGATGGCCCAACATCTGTTGAAGTTGTTGCAAAGGATTTCACCACCCCTTTCTGCTTGTAGTCTAACTGCTTCCCATCACTCAAGCTCCTTGTCGGACACTCGTCTGCATAATGACCCATTTCATTACACTTAAAACATCTTACCGTTGGCTTTTCATTTCCTGCTTGATCGTCTTCCTTACAGTTACGAGCAATATGACCAGACTTACCACACCGAAAGCACTTACCAGACTTGGATAAACATTCTCCAGGATGCATTTTACCACACTTCTCACAGGATGGATATTTGGTTTTCTTACCTCCTTGCTTGTTTGATGAATTCTTCCCCTTTGCCTGCCAACTAGTCCTCTTATTCTGTTGTTTGTCATAGAACACCTGATCATCGGCAAACTCCATTTCCACCTTCTCCGCACATCGAACAAGTTTTTCATAACTTTTGAACTCCCGAGAAGCTAAATCCCTTCGATACTTTGGCTTTAACCCTGAGTAAAAACTGTTTATTTTACTATCAAGATCTCGTATGATGTTTGGAACATACCTTGCCAATCGAGTGAACTTTTCTTCATAAGCAGCCACTGAATCATCCTCCTGCCTCAATTCTAGGAACTGTTTTTCCATCATAAGACGAACCACCTTAGGAAAATATTTCTCAAGAAACATACCTTTGAATTCGTCCCAGTGAAGATCCTCAATCTCATCACTATCCCTTATATTTTTCACCATCGACCACCACTGATCAACTTCACCTTCAAAACGGTAAACAGCAAGACTAACCTTTTGATGTTCTGAACACCCCATGACATCAAAAATATTCTCCAGTGCTTTAATCCACCCTTCAGCTTGCATAGGGTCAGATGATCCTCTGAATGATGGGGGGTGTTGCCTCATGAAATGTTCCACCACTGACATGTTCTTATGCGGTTGATCTGGCTGATCTCGTGCATGGATACCACCACCATTTATAGCCTGAGTCAATTGTTCCATCACTGCAACAAACTGTTCAGTTCCGATTCCGACCATCTCAGGTTGCTGATTTGGAAGGTTATCTTCCTCCTGATGTCATCCCAACATAGCTGCTTTGTTTCCTCTGCGGAAAACCATTCTGAACACAGAAATATCTTAGGCGAAGCAACATGGTAATCCGTAAATGCTATATCATTTCAATCATATTATAATTTAACACTTTTCTAACTCCTAATGTTGTCTAAACCGACCTTTGATACCAACTATAAGGCCCCATCCTTAAACCTTACTTAATATAGAATTAAATGAATAATTCACATTGAGGATCTTTTCAGGTTTAGAGTTTTAGAGAATTAGAACATAACTATTACATCTTAAAAGATTACAAAGTAGACACTTCTACTAAGTCTCCATAAAATAAAAACTCTTAAAAAGAAAGATGTCTAGATTCCATGTTTTAGATAGCATGAAATTCCCTTGATCCCATCCTTGACCTTATTCCACTTTAAGTCCTGTGAAAAACATTTCGAAAAACATGGGGATGAGCATAAAAACTCAGTAAGGGATACACAAAGAATAAAAACTGTTAGTTTATCAAAACAAAAAGTAAACCATGTATACTATATCAAAGTAATACCTTCACCTTCATGAAGTAGTAAAAAAAATCTTCACTGAATAAAGAATCATTACTTACCTTTTTGTAACCAAAGGATTACCATAAAACCCATATAAAGAACACATAGAATATATAAAGGTAACTTGGGACATAAACATACTTAAGTGGAATAACCATACAGTTGACTTCCACACATATCACTTAATGGAATAGCCATACTGCCAATTTCCATACATACTTAATGGAATAGCCATACGGACGACTTCCATACCCAATGCATTGGAGGATATAACGTAACCACCCGTCCTGGTATTCACGGCACCACCCTTCATATGGTTTATAACGTAACCACCCGTTAAAATGTCCAAGTACCAGTGTAAAATCGTAAAACATAAAACCAATATAAAGGAATGATAACATTTCCACATTTCAATCACAATATATCATAAATATATTGACATAATAGAATCCTTTTTCAAAACCATTCTCAATACCAAAATACATAAAAGAGTATATGGTATTTATTTTATTCTAAAAACATTACGGCTTGTTGAGAAAGCCAAAGATCAAATAATACTCGCGGCGGCGGAAAAAGGTCGTTGTCACCGCGTACGTTAAAAAAACATTCCTTTTTGTTGTTTAGTAAAACGCTTCGTAGAAAACGATTCCTTTTGTATAAAAGTAAAAGTCAAAGGAGTTTATACACCGTATAAAAGAAAGTTGTGTATAAAACGAAATATGCCTCAATGAAAGGAGATTGAGACGATGTCCCTTACCTCGGGTCCAACTTGACTCGATCGTTCTTTAACGTCCTGAATAATAAACTTGAGTTAATTTATAATTGATTAAGAACCTTTTTAAAGTGTATTATTCCTTTTATATCACTTATTGCCATGTTATAAAAATTATTTAACCATTTAAGTTAATAATGTTTGTTTTGTCAATATTTGGTTCTTAAGTCGAAAGTTGACTTCTTACAATTACATGTTGTTCATGTGGTCAAAAGTTCTTTATATCCAGAATGAAATTCCCGATTTGGATATAATATGTATCATATATATCCAGCATATACATGTATTTATAATATTACATAATCATTTAGAGGTAAGAAATGAAATGCACCATTCATGGAGACGGTAAGCTGTTCGTACGCATGAACGCTACTTTCATTTCTTTGTCATATTAATGGAATTAAAACTAAATGAGAGGTATGTATATATTAATTCCAGAATTATATTCATCATTTAGATATATCATTAATTATATATATACATTATATACATGTAATTTTAATAGTACATTACATTTGGGGATAAGAAATGAAATGCACCGTTCATGGAGACGGTAAGCCGTACGTACGCATGAACGCTACTTTTATTTCTATCTCATACTTTAATAGAAAGAAATAATAATGATATAGAGGTATATTATAATTCCAGTATAACATCATATATAATAACTTTAAATCCATCCTTTACACGTCCCACATATGGCATTAACGAATCACATCACTTTTAGGGGGCGGTAGTCCGCACTTCCTTAAATGAAGATATCGTGTTTACCCATAATGGAAACCATAAAGGTATGCCAAAAATGAAAAATACAGAAGCTTAAAGAAAACCTAAACATATTATATATCATATATAAAAATAGTGACATCATAATGGCCACCCTTGAAGGTGTTAAATGAGTATTGAACAATCATCGTTTTGGGAGGCAGAATTTCGCCATCCACGGAAACCGTATGTTCTTTAACCATTTGATGTAGTTGTGTGAGAGTGTAGCTCAAATAAATATTATAACAACATCCTAGTATATTGAAGATACTGGTGTTGTTACAAAAGAAGTAAATAAAAAGAGTTTAGAGGGTTGGAGAAGCAAAATAAAACAAATGAACAAGAGAGAATGAATTACCTTTAAAAGTGTAACTCCTTTTTGATTTGAGCCTAAAGGCTTCCTTTAAAAGGATTATTCCAAAAGGGAATCCTCTAGGATGAGGATAGGGATGTGGAGAGAGTAATTGGGCAGGGGTTGGCCGAGCCAAAGGCTTGAGAAGTGTGTGAAATGAGGTAGAGGTGGGGGCCTTTTATAAGAGGAGAGGAGGGGCACTTTTGGAAAGTAAAGAAATATTACTTTATTTGAAAATGTGTTTCGGTTTTAAAAGGTCCCACATTAAAATAATTCGTGGATAAGGTGATAAGGGTTCTAAATCCACTCATCCAATTGGTTTTGGCCATGTGTAGGTTTTATATTTTTCATTATATTTCCATTTTATTTAAATTGTCAAATAATGATGTCATCACTTCATCATTATTATGTCATAAATAATTTAATTTATTTAATGTCTAAAAATTATAAAACAAATAATATGATGTATGAAATATTTTTAGCTTTCCAATGACTATTTATAATCAAAATTTGGACTTGTATAACACCACTCAAAAATTATTTTAGTAAAACAATTTATGTTAGTGTCATTTTCACTTTAACATTAAATAAAAATATATTAATGTCATTTTCCAACTAAAGTGGCTCCATGGGGTCCCCAAGTTGGCCCATGGCTTTTATTGGTCGGCCATGACTCACCCAATAGGTGTAGGACAAGTTTCATGGTGTTTTCGCATTCTTATAAAACCATTTTTACCTTAAACTACACTAATTACCACTAATCGCGATTAATGAAAAAAAGTTACGATTCACCAAAAAATTATTTTAATCTCATTGAACCACATTTTACTTCTTAATGACAACCATGTATGTCGGATTTTTAAAATTCAATACACATTAGTGGTAAACTTTCATTTAACTGAAAAATCAGTTTGCTTGATTACCACTTAGTGGTTTCACTATTCATCAAAAATTGAAGTTTTTCAGAAAATTACCAAAAATTCACCCTAAGCTGTATTTGATATTACGAATTCAAAAATGAAGTCCATTTTACAAAATTCAAAACATATAAGTCAAATTAATTAATTTAATAATTAATTCCCGCTGTCATGACAAATAGCGTGTTTTTGTGAAACAATAAGTATCAAAAGATTGACACCAGTTTAAGTCCAATTTCAAAGTGAAATTTATTCCAATGACCACCATTGGATTAACTGGTAAAAATATTTTCTAATTTCACATTAAAACCAATTAAAATAATAATATAATCATATAAATAATTTAGATTAAAAAGAGGTTTTGAATTAAAATACAGCATTTTACACTATTCATAAAAAAATGAACTTTATCAGAAAGGTACCAAAAATTTACACAAAGTAAATTTTGATGTCCCGATTCTAAAGAAGAGTTATATTTGGTCCAAAATAAAGTATAAGAGTGATCAAAACTATATTTAATGACGGTTCACCATTAAAAGGTGATAAGTGAACCTTTAGTGAAAATTAGAGTATATATGCCCTAAAATTGAACTCTTTCCGTATTTTAAGCCTTTATCATTTATTGGGTAAATGTATAAACATTTAAAAACATATCTAATCATATTTTAGTTATTTCTATCCATTCCTGCCAGTACAACGGCTACTCGTTAACTAACATTTAAAATAATATTATTTTATTACTAGTGTGCTACGTAAGTTTCAAAGAAACTCATCGTTGCGTATCAGGTACGCTATCGAACATAGCAACCCCTTTAAAATAAAATTAATATTTAATTCGTAAATATTAATAAATATGAAAATTATTTATTCTTTATTTACCTGGGATGTTACAATGGTCCTAGTGCGCTGTCTTGTTTTCATATCCTTAGATACATGAGGAACAAACTATTGAGAGACTATGACCTCGATACCCCTTTAACAGGGTGACTGGGCCTTTTGGGGAATATTAGTCTAAGTGTAGGGATGTTATCTACCTTGGGAAAAGGGTGTCTGGTGGCTTGAATGAACTCATCCAAGATAGTTAGATTGGACCTTTTTGATACATGGTTAGTTATATGAATCATTAGTTTTGAGGATGAACCTAATATGGATTCTAAGACCTTTCAAATTCTTAGGTGGATATATCATAGGAAGACTGACATAGCATTCGTTGTGAAGACCGACATAGTGAGATTGTGAAAATTGAGTTAGGCGAGGGTCATTTTTTTATCTATTTACATTTTATGTACCAGATGACAAGGTTTTTCTATAATGCTAATATTGATGAGGGGCCTAAAATATACTATAAATTTTGTGTTGAAATATGAGGTTTGTTTGAGACTACGGCTAATGTGGTGTTTCTTTTCTTATGAGGACTATATAGACAATGTGGGCGCCAATTGACCAAACAATTACTTAGTGGGAATACAAGGAATAGTTGTATATGTTATCATGGAAGATTCCCCAGTCATGTGGCTATGAGGTTCCTTAAACAGTGGTGGTGGGAATATTAATTCTTCTATCTGAGGTGTTTTTTATGTGTAGTTTTGTAATGTGCCGTCATGGAAGATGTTCCACGGATCAGAGTAACTATAATGATGGAACTCAATGTTGTTATTCCTTTTTTTGGAGTATATTTCTGTTATTTTTATGGATATGTTATATTTGGAGGATAACCCAAAGAATATTATGGGATGTGTCCATATATCCATGAGAATAAGATTTTTTATAATAAGGGTATGAAGCCATATGTACAAACTAAAATGAGATAGGTCCCCAGAGTAATGAGGATATGGTTATAACATCCATGGATTTGGATATTCACTCATGCACTATCATGGGATGGCTACCTAGACCTATGAGGATATGGTTATAACTATAATATTTTGGACTCTTACACATGTACAGCCATGGGATAGTTCCCTAGAGTTGTGAGGTTTTGGTTTGATACACCAATGATTTAGTGTAATGCCTCAAATTTTCCTTGTATTATTATTAAATATTATATTGAATTATTACTATACCAAGCACAGAGAAAAAACATCATTATGAGGCCCACTGAGCCCAAAATGGTGGTTTTCACATTTTTTAAGTGATGTGAGTTAGCATGTGTGCACGACTATGGAATTTTCCAAACAGATTCGCGAATTAAGAATCTGAGGGCACATATGTGTCCATAACTATGACCTTACCTAAAATAGGCCTAACATCGACCAGTACAGGTTGAGGGAAAAATTTCATTTTCAAGTGTTTTTAATAAAATAAAATAAAATAAAATATTTTGAAAATTTTGTTTTATTTTATTTGGAAACGTTCACTATAGCACAATGACAAGGTAGCTATTTTAATAATTATTGAATTTCAAACAGCAACACTACCTCATTAAGGAATCAACATAACAGAATGTAAAAACACATTCCCTCATTTTAATAGGATAAAATAATATAGATCATTGGTAAAATGATGAGAGAAACTCTAGGGTGTTCTTAGACACTTAAAGAGAACTCTCTACAGCGAATAAAGATGATTAAAAGGAATGAATCGTTGCGGAAACTGTGTTCAAGGATCTCAGTAGTGACGATAGTGTGATTTCATCATCAGCAATGGATGCCTTCTTGATGTATGGGTTATGTTTTAATGTTTTTTTCATCCCTAATCATTGAATTTAATGACAAATGTGGATCAACCCATGAACCAGTTGACCCGTGCACCGTCATGCTTGCAGGAGGGGATTATTAGGTTTGTTTCTGGTAAATTTATTGTCGTGTTTTGATGTTTTTTTATTTTCCCCATTTAAACATTCTAATTGGAGCAGATTAACTCTGTTACAAATGATGGGGGGGGTTCGTTCCTCCTTTTTCACTTTTTCTTCTTCCTCCACCCTGCGTTATACACGCTCTTCATGGGGCGATGAACAAAGGATAGTTGTGCCTCCATTTTGCAACACAATGATCCCCTATTGAATATCTGACATCACGAAGATCTAGAAGAGGTGTGATGTCCTAGAGGATGTGTGACAGCAATGACAGATGAGGAAGCAACTCAAATCAGGAGAGGTCATTCATGGAGTTTTCTTCACGCAGGTGGATCGATACGTTTTTTCAGATTTTATATGAGGACTGAAAACAAAGGAGATGACTTTGGGACATCGTGGAAACCTTAAATTTTGAGTTTCATGGTATACAGATCATCGAATAGAATATTGAAGCCTTATCAAGGTGTGACGAAGCATGTTCTCATTTCTGAAAAATTCCTTAACACACAGTGTGTATCCTGAAGAACACGTCGTGTGGTACTAGCGGCGGCAGCTGGGGTTTGTGTGATACATGTGATGAATAACACAGTGTGCCACTAGGGAGACATGGTGTGTGGACCCCACCCAATGGTGGCTAGAGTTCTGGATGACGGGAATAACTAACACTGCATGTGACCATTGTCACACTGTGTGGGGGTCCTTACACAGACTCATCACGTATATCAGAATATTCATGGACATGGGGTGGGTACACAGTGGTGAACTCCACCAAATTTCTAGACCAGGCCACCAACATGGCCTAACCCATGTACCGGTTACACGGGATGGGCCACAAGGGTGGAAACTATGTACGGGAACACAACTGCATACACGGAGGTAACCCTAGTTATATGGACATGAAATTTTGTCCATACTACAAGATGTATACTTCCTTCTCAATATGGAATGTTCTTTTGACATAGGCCATTTTACATGGGTAGTAACCGGAGTCTAGGGTGTGTGACCTTTCTACAAACCATGTATATCCTGGAAGAAGGCCTGAACCTCTTGTCCACTGTATCTTGGACATGTTTCGTTTGAGTTAGTGACCCTTTTTCTCGTTCCCCTGATGGTCAGGTATCATTTACATACACAAGAGTAATATCCCTTTAGCATGATTTTCTGAGATAGAGGTAGGTATCCTTATGAGAGGCCCAGACTGAGATCCTATATCTATTCTTGACCCTTGGTAATGTCATGTATCGACATGAATACTCTTACAGGGTGCTGATCCTCTACTTAGCAGGTGAATTCAAATGAGTCATTGTACCCTCCAATCCCCAAGTACTGATTCTCATCTGTGTATTGTGATATTTCTCCACTCACAAGTGTGTTCTCTGGAATTAGTTTATCTATATCTCATGGCAATTCCTGATGAGTGATTCTTCTCAAGGGGCTGTTATCAGATCTATTATAATCATTGAGTTAGTTCTCCATGATGAGTGATTTGTGAAACATTATAACTAAATCACTATCAGGGGTATGATGTTGTGTGACTTATCTATAGACTACAAGTCTGGGTTTTTAGTATATCTGGATTGTGTTTCTCTTAATATATGTTCAATAGACATATACATTGTAGTGATAACGGTACCTTTAAATTGTTTGTTTCTTTGTGTTTTTTGGTGTCCTCTACTATGTATTATTATACTGACCCCTGCACAGGATTTTCCCACATGTGTTATCTCTTGTGTAGATGAGCAGACTTTTAACGGAGTCCAGGGCAGACCAAGACTGAACTGATATTTCAGAGATCCCTACTGGACAAGGTGTTCCTATGGCTATGATCCGTAGTTCCAGTACCTCTTAGTTCTTACTGGATTTACATTGTAGTTTTTAAAATATTATTTTTAGTGGGTTGGTATTATGGCCTAGTTTACATTCAGTACTTTACATTCTGTTGTACACCGTTGGTTGGGTTTTTTTGTATTCTTACATTTTTTTTCCTAAATAGTTTTTTCATTTCATCATTTGTGGTCTTGGAGATGTGTTCGTGTGTACAAGTACATAGGCAATGTCTCCCATGTTAGTGATATGACTACTCAGGGCTAGTCACCAGGCTCTGACCTATCTGGGGTGGGATTGGGGAGTCGTAGTTCGAGCCCCACTAGGACGGGTTGTGACCGAGTGGTTTCATCAGCGGTAAGTTCTACCATTAGACCAAGAGTCCATGATATTGGATTGGGGGAATAATGTTATTTTTTATGATCATGGATTCTTGTCCATGGAATCATGTGTTTGGGTGGGCAGCTGACGTATCCATACACCAGGACTTTGATAAATTACTTTTTGATTTGGTAAATAAAAACACTATTTGTGGGGAAATAAAATAATGGTACATGCATCTTATAGGAATGGGTTTTTTTCATATCCTTTTTTTCAGCTATATAGATATACTTACTATCCTTAGTATATCTTTTTTCCTTATAGGATACCTCAGTGACGCATACCTACTAGGATTCAATAGCTCGATCATGGGGATGACCCCTTCACTGATGAGGCGTTGATATAGGGACCAGTTCCCCAAGTGTTACAACCAAGTGGTGCACCTACTATCCCACCACTAGTGGAGTTTCACGTGGTTCCTTTAGTACCCAATGATGAGCGGAACAGTTTGGGAATTCTCCTTGAGTTCCTAATATAAAGGCCCCCAAGGTTCTGTGGTGAGCCCGACCCTCAGGAAGCTAAGGACTAGCATGAGGTGGTGACTAGAGTTTCCCTTCTAGTGAGGGCACCAACGGACCAAATGGTGATCCTAGTAGCATACTTTCTTCCAGGTTCAGTAGAATGATGGTAGATAATGACAACAAAAACTCATGATGAGAAGACGCTTTCATGGATGGAGTTTGAGAGACTCATTAGAGAGGAGTTAACTCTAGTTATGCTGATATCAGTGTGAATATAAGAGCTTCTTCAGCCCTAGTAGTGCACTTTGACAGTATATGACTTTTCATCGAGGTTCACCAAACTCACCAGGTACTCATTAGATATGGTCAGGGACTGGTACATCATAACATGGACCATAGAGTGAGGTATATGATGTGAAATATAAGCTATTTTCTTGCTCTATAGATTTCGACGTATTCTATAACGCTCGGGGCAAGCCTTGGTGATCGAGAACTTCTTGGAAGAGTAGAGACAGCCAACAATAGATAGTAGCAAGCATACAAGTGCGGAGACCACATCAGTAGGGATCTGATGTCAGGCGTATGGATTGGGATGTGGGAGATGTCACATGAGGACCCAGGATAGGGGATAAACCATCTAGGTATCTCAAGTTACCTCTAGTCAGCAAAGGGATAGATGATGCTACTCGTTCGACAATAGGGGACATATCACTACAGATTGTCCAATCCATCAAGCTGTAGATGGGGAAATGATGGATGGACCACCATGGAAAAGGTAGCGAGTGCATCAAATTGACTCGTCATGAATAAGATGTGGCATATGATTAGGAAGACCTATAGGTGGTGGAAGATGCTTTGATATACTTCCACCACCATCCCCATGAGGTCCACACTAGGCTCAGGGAGCTGGGGGAGAGGATGGGGAAAACTAAATGCAGTCAAGTTGTATGAAACCGGGACTCTAGGAATGATCTAAGGTACAATATGTGTCTTTTCTACCTTATCATATGTACTTATAGACATGGGTTCTAGTCATCTCTTCCTCTCCACATGTCTTGTGTGAAACCATGAGATTCTGGTACAGCTATTGAATTGACCCTTACACTTGGAGACACCAATGCTAGGAAACTATATGATCACACACCTTTGAAAATAATGTTATATTACCCTCAGAGGAGAGAGTCTTGGTCGGAGAATCTTGGTGGTAGCTTTGACGCCTTACGATGCCATTCTCGGTATATATTGGTTATCTTCGGTCCTTGCCTAGATTGACTACTTTAGGTGAAGAGTGTGGTGGGTCTGTACTGATGGGGAAAGGTTTTACTTTATCTGTGAAATAGATACCCATGATTCATAGAATTGGATCATGAATAAGAGGTTGTTTTCGATCACTCATGAGTCAGATAGCCTTACATGTGGAGTTGTAGATGTTGTGATCTTCCAGTTCATAGCAGTAGTGGCAGAGGATGAGGAGTTATTTCATGAAGATGTTCCATGACTATATCCATGTTGGGATATCAACTTATGCATTGACATACATTCCTGGATGACACCTATTTTCTTTTCAGTATATCAAATGGCTACCTTAGAGCTTCATGAGCAGAGGGTGTCACTAGAGGATTTCCAGAGAAAGGGTTTCTTAAGACCCAGTGTTTCACCCTAGGTGGCCCCAGTTTTTTTTTCAAGAATGAATCCTGGAGTTTGAGGTTGTGTGTGGATTACCGATGCCTGAATTAGGTAACAATGAAGAAAAAGTATCCACTACTGAGGATTGCTGACATCTTCGATCAGCTGAGAGGGGCACAATTGCTCTTGAAGGTTGACCTTCGGTCAGGTTACCACCATTTACGAGTCCGGTATGAGTATATACCAAATATGACATTCAGATGCCTCTACGATCTATATGAGTACATGGTGATTCCTTTTGGCATGACGAACGCACCCACAGTGATCATGGGACTTATGAAACAGCTATTCTAACTGTGCATGGACCGGTGCATAGTGGTCTTCATCAAATACATCATTGTGTACTTGGAGTCATTGGTGGAGCACTAAGACACCTAAGGATAGATCTAGACGTACTCGGAGAGAACCGACTTTATGGGATGCTCCTAAAGTGCTAGTTATAGATTCAGGAGATCCACATTCTAGTGCTTTTCATCTTAGTAGACAGAGTCGTTGTAGACCCAACCAAGGTGGAGGCAGTGTTATCATGGGATCCACCTCAGAGCATGACAACGGTGTGGAGATTCCTCAGGTTGATATGATATTATCAAAGATTCATTCATGATTTCTCTTGGGTATCAGCACTAATTAAAACCATGACCAGGAAGAGGAATCCCTTCATGTGGACGGAGAAGTGCTAGTATGCATTCAGAAAGTTGAGATAGAGTTTGATGAGTGTCCCGATAATTAGATTTCCAGAAGAGGGTATTGAGTACATAGTTTTCTATGACACATTTGAGACCGATATGGGATTTGTCTCTATGCAGATATAGGAAGTGATCACATACGGTTCATTCCAGCTTAGACCACATGAGAAGAGTAATGTGACCCAAGATCTCAAGTTGGCATTGGTAGTATTCGCGTTGAATATATGATGAAACTACCTTATGGGTGAGTAGTTTATCATCTAGTCTATCCAAAAGAGCCTCAAATACAACTTCTCATAGAAGGATATGAATATGAGGCAGAGGAGATGGAAGAGTTCCTCTAGAATTATGACATTGAGGTCATTTATACTCCTGAGAAGGGGAAGGTTGTGGAAGATTCTCTTAACTGAAGATCATGTTCATGACTGTTAAATGGGGAGACAAAGTAGTTGGCCCCATTATTGTTATCCATCAAGGATTGAGAGGATGCTGCTTTTCTTCAGTCGATGGTTGTCACCGCTCCACTATTACAACGTGTCCAGGAGTAATAGCTTGCAGATGTTGACTGTGAGGCTTTAAAAGCTCGGTTATCCATAGGGCATTCTCAGGATAGATATTCACAAGGTGCAAAGCATGTTTTTATCTTCATAGGATGCAATGTTATACCAGTGGAATTGTGGTAGATGGTCATGATGATGTTTAATAAATCCCTCTTGGTTGTACATCCTGGAGTGGTGAAAATGTTCCAAGACCTCCAACGTCAGTTCCGGTGGTCAGGTATGATGAATTCATTAGTAGTGTTCATTTCTTGATTCCTTATGTGCCAGTAGGTGAAGGCTGAGCACTAGGTTCTCTTGGGGTTAGCTCACCCCCAAGAAGTTCTAGAGTGAAAGTGTGATGGAATATTGATGGATTTCGTGATTTGATTACCATGACCCTCTAAGGGGAATGACTTCATCTGCTTGATCATTGGCTAACTCACCATGTTTTCCAACTTCCTATATATCAGGGAGAAGAGTTTCGTTGAGATCCATGGATGCCTCTTTGTGTATGAAAATGTTCAGCTTCATGGCATCACTTTAACAATAGTCTAAGGTCAAGATGCTTGCTTCGCATCTCGGTTGGGGAAGGGATTGAAAATGAATTTTGGGACTCAACAACACTTGATCGGAGTGTTATATCACTAGAAAGATGGTACAGTGTATATAACCATTCAGGTTCTAGAGGATATATTGTGGGCATGTATCTTAGACTTTGGTCATAGTTGGGGGGACCACATACCACTTGTGGAGTTTATGAACAATAACAGCTACCACTGTACCATTGGTATGGAAACATTAGAGGGTTTATATGGGAGAACCTGTCGGACACCACTTTACAAGACCGACCCTAGAGTGTCAGTACTCATGGGTCCAGAGTTAATGAGGTATACCACCGAGAAGGCGCAGTTCATCCAGGAATGGATAAAGATTTCACAAAGATGGCAAAAGTGTTATGCTAATAGGTTACAGAGACCCTTGGAGTTCGAGGAGGGAGAACATATCTTTCTCCAGGTCTCACATCGATGTGGATTGCAGAGATTTAGCTGGGGTGTCAAGCTATATGTGTGGTTCATCAGACCATTCTAGATGCTATTAATAATTGTTGAGGTGGCATATTTCTTATCTCTACCTTCACAGTTGCACTGGGTACATGATGTTTTCCACATATCACAGCAGAGTCAGTACGTGCATGACCCATCACAAATCATCGACTGGTGTGAACTGGACATCAAGGATGGTACGACCTTTATAGAGTACCATGTGGAGATAAAGGATCAGCAGGAAAGGATCCTTCATGGGTGATGTATTCCCTTGGTTTACGTCTAATGGAAACACAATAATCTTCAGGATATCATATGGGAGCGGGAGGCTTAGATCCGTGTCCAATACCCACATCTTCTGGAGTATCCCTTGTTTTGGCTTATCAAGTAAAAAAATCCCCAAGGAGGGGAGAATGTAATGTCTCAAATATTCCTTGAATTATTTTTAAATTTTATATGGAATTATTACAAGAACAAGAATGAAGACGGAAAGTCATTTCAAGGCCTAGTGATCCCAGAATGGTGGTTTGAACTTTTTTATGTTATGTGACTTGGCGTGTGTGAATGACTGTGGCAGTTCTATAATGGATTCCCAGATTAAAAATATAAGGGCAACGTTGCATCTGAAATGATGACTTTACCTACGAATGGGCCTACCCACGACCAGCATGGGTCGAGGGAAAATTTAAATTTCGGGTGTTTTTAATAAAATAAAATAACATAAAATTATTTGAAATGTTTATATTTTTTTATTTAGAAACATTTGCTAATGTGTGTTGATAGGGAAGATGTTTTAATAATTAATGACATTGAAACAACAACTATGCCTCATTAATGCCTCATCATAATAGAACACTGAAATGTGTTACCTCTTTTTAATATGTTAAATGAATGTTTAAAATTGGAAAAAGCTGAGAGAAAATATGGGGAGTTCGTAGAGTCTTAAAGAGAACTCTCAACAACGAATGACAATGAATCAAAGGCTTGAATCGTTGCACCAACGCATATGAAGGATCTTGGTGGCAATGAAAGTGTGATTCCTTCTTCACCAATCGATCCCTTCTCGAAGTAATGGTTGTGTGTTAATTTTTTTCCCTCGTTATTTGAATTTATCAATGAACGTAGATCAACCCTGGAACAGGTTAACCCATACATCATCGTTCTTGTTGGAGGGGTTTATCAGGTTCATTAATCGTAGTTTTATTGTCACATTTTAATTTTTTTTTATTTTACATGTTTAAACCATCTAACGGGAGCATATTAAAGTCGTGATGAATGACGATAGGGGTTTCTTCCTTTTATTTACTTTTTCTTCTACCTCCACCCTATGTTCTCCGCGTTCTTCATGGGGAGAAGAACAACGAATCATTGCACATCCATTTTGAAAAGAAATGATCCCAAATTAGAGATCCGACATCACAATGACCTTTCATATGTGCATCGATAATGGCGGATGACAAATCATCTCAGATCTAAAGAGATCGTCCTTCGAGCATTCTTTGTATGGGTGGATAAATATGTGTTTTTAGGGCTGATCAAGGTCCCGAAAACAACAGATAACATTTTGGGATTTCATGGAAACCATAACATTATAGTTTCATTGAAAACAGATCATTGGTTATAAGATTCTATCATCACTGAGGCATGAAGAAATAGGTTCGGGTTTCTTGAAATTCCAGAACACACAACGTGTATCCCAAAGAACACAACATGTGGTACTGGTGGTGGCAGATAGGGTTTGCGCGCTGCACTCGATGAAGAACATGGCGTGCCTCTAGGGGGACATGAAATGTGGGCCCCACCAATTGGTGGATGGAGTTATGGGTGATGGGAATCACTAACACGGAGTGGGACGATTGTCACGTGGCGGGTGGGTCCTTACACAGGATCAGCGTGTATCTCGAAAGATACACAAACATGGGGTGTGTACATAGTTGTTTAATCCACCACATGGCCAGACCAGGTCAGCTGCTCGGGCTAACCCATGTACCAGTTACATGGGATGGAAAACACAGTTTCAAACCATGTACGGGCACACAACCACATACCTTAAGGGAACCCAAGTTTCTTGGACACAACATGTGGTTCGTACTATGCATCATGTACATAATTTTCTACATGGAATTTTCTTATAAATCATTCCATTTTTCACCGGTAGTACCCAGAGTCATGTGGCACGATGTGTGACCCTTATACATGCCATGTATATCCTAGATCATGGCATCAACCTCTTGTGCACTATATCTTGGATATGTTTTTTTGGGTTAGTCCCCCTTTTTCTCATTCCCCTAATGTCTAGGTATTGTTTCCATTGATAGGATTATTATACATTAAACATGACATACTGAGATAAAGTTAGGTATCCCTCTGAGAGGCGTAGAGAGATATCCTCTATCCATTCTTGACCCTAGGTAGAGTTAGGTGTCAACGTGGCTACTCTTACAGGGCACAAATAATCTACTTTGAAGGTGAATCCGGATGAGTCACGATATCTTCCAAGGCCCAAGAAGTGGTCCTCATATATATATCATGATCATTCCCCACTCAGGAGTGTCTTATCCTAGAATGAGTGTATTTATCTCTCATGACCTTTCTCAAAAAATGATACTTCTTGGACGGACGTTATCATAGCTATCAGAGTTGTGGAGTGAGTACTCCCAAACGAATGCTTCGTGAATCCTTCAAACTGAATTCCTAGCAAGGGTATGGTTTTATGTGACATGTCTCTAGACTATGGGTCTGGGATTTGAGTATATCTGGATAGTGTTTCTCTTGTTATATGTTCAGTAGAAAAATATTGTGTAGTGCTAATTGTACATTTACTTTGTGAATTAATTTGTTGTTTTTATAGTCTTCTACTAAGTATTTTTATACTCACCCATGCATTGGAGTTTCCAATACGTGTCATGTATTTTGTAGAGGAGTGACCTTTTGACAGAGTACAAGGAGGACCAGTACCAGAACAAGCATTATGAGTTCCCTATAGGCTGAGGTGTTCCTAAAACTATGAGAAGTAGTCACAGTACCTCTTTGTGCTAACAGGTTGGACTTTGTAGTTTTTAGATTCTTTTTTTGGGGGGCTTGTATTCTGGGCTAGTTTACTTTCATTACTTTACTATCTATTTTACTCTGTTTGTTGGGAATAATTTTATTCATGCATTTTGTTCCGGAATGGTTTTTACATTTCAGCGTTTTTTGTTCTTGTAGATGTGTGTGTGTGTGTGTACATAGGAAATGCCTCCCATGTTATTGATATGCCTACATGGTTCTAGTCACCATCCCCTGGCCTATTGGAGACGGGCGTAGGGAGTCACCATGTGGGCCCCACTCTGACGGGTTGTGAAATTTAGATATCAGATGCTTGGACTTCATTGATAAGGGTCATCAATTTCATTAGGACATTGTAGGGGCTAACAAGGATTTTGATATTTTTGGTTTCTTGGGTGGGAATGACGTCGCGACATAATCAGATACACATAAACATAGGGAAAATAAGTTACAGTTCATCTGGGTCATAGAACTATTGATCAATGATTAATTCTTTGATTTTTTAAGGATAAATTGTATTTTTATTTGAGCTGATCATCCCACATTATCATATCGGATCATTTTATGGTTAGCATGATATCACATTGGTGGTTACCTATTACGGTATATACTCACATAAATTATCATTAGTTTTTCGGATTCCACTTCGCTTTATTAAACATTGAAATCAAACATTGTTATTAGAGGAAAAACATGGGTTGAAGTCTTTGTTTGATTTATCAATATAAAGATTATATGGGTATATTGAGCATGTGTAGATTTTTTACCTAGTGATTTTGTGGAACTAACTACTTAGTTTTCTATTATTCTGTTCTTTTTATATAACTAGGCTAGCGGGTGATCAATTATATATATGGAATGCTTGATTGGGGTCATACTGCATTACCAATTCTAATAACATTTTCATATTTAAGATATTGTATTTTTAGTTTTCTTGTGTTTTGAGAATTTTTTTTTTCTCTATTTTTACACATTATGATACCGAGGGTATAGTCTCTCCAAAATACCTTCTTTGACTACTACTACTAGTATACAACCATTGGAATATGTCAACTCATTATTTAGGTTACATGGTCAATCTATGTGGTTACTATTAATCAAGCGATCATGGAAATGGTGATAAAATTTATAATCAATGATTTTTTTAATATCTTCTATTACCATAATGTTTTTTGTTTTGATATTCTATTTATTTAGGAATGTTTCAAAGTATATGATGGATATCTGAATGGTGTTCCACGAAAATTCCTTCTAGTATGAATTATAGGTCACCTAGGATAGTATTGATGTTCATAGTGTTGAATATTAATGTTTTATATTCTTTTCCACTTGAGTGACCTACATGTATGTTGAGGTTCTTGATTGTTTTGGAAAATTTTTAGATTAGACCTTTTGAAAGAGTCATGTGATTGGGATTTTACACTTGTCCTACTGAGAAAATGGTTTCTCATAAATCATATCATGGATGTACGATTATTAATATAGGTATTTCATCCAGTGAGGGACTTCAGTAATGGATGAGGATCAGTTTTTTAAAGTGTTAAAATATTATCATATGATGATTACTATATACATACATGGTTTAATTATACACATTTTTTGTGACTTATATTAATATTTTATTCTGATAGAAGGTAATAAGGATCTATTTTCAATCTCATATTGATAATGATGTTCATATCCCATAGTGAAAGGTATATATTATGATCATATTAGATTGATATAGTAATTTTATTCCTTTATTCTAATCCCCCTATAGGTGTTTATGATTAGTTATTTAACATTCCGGTAAGAACATATATGATATTTTTTCACATTTCAAAGAAGTCCATTATACATTACTAAACTATCTATTTAGTCACTAGACATTTTTCATATAGGGAGATGAAATTATTCTTATACATTTTGGTCAATGAGGCATTATACACTTAGTAACATTACGATATGATGATTCATAGTGGGGATAGGTTCCCTATATATTGGAGGAGATCTTGGCAAGAGATTATTGATATATTTAAATGTGAGACCCTGATGTAGGTGTTTCAGACTTTTAACTACCTATGTCAAATAAAGACCCTCACTATAGTGTATTGGATGTATTTTAATAATTTTTCCACTTTGGGTTCATTAATTCTTTATTCTTCTTCACATTGTTCATATCGTGTCCCCACATGCCTAAAATGGAAATCGTTTTATTGATTATACATCATTGTGGAGAGATAGTGATCATCCTATATATTCCATGGAATCAATGGTCACGTTTGTTCCCATTCATGTGACCGTCAATGGTTTTAGGTGGTTGGGGAATCCGTGTGGGGTGGGGTGTGTGACCTATTAGTGATGGAGATAGTGTTTTTGTATGTTCTAAAAGTACCCCATGAAATAAAATACCACAAAAAACATTCATTTGAACGGACTCTTACTTATTATCTTCAATGTGGTGAACCCACATCATACCTCCTAGATTGGGTATGTGCCCCCAATTAATATACATATACAACTCATGGGCCAGTACTAAAATGCACGGGACTAGTGGGCCTTTGGAAAACCTATCTGCATTACAAAGTTTTCTGATCTATTATTTATTCATTCTCTAAAACTATTATGGTGTGTTTTTTTATCTAGTTCATTGTTTATAGCAATATAATGGATATATTTTGACATAAGTAAAATAATAACACATAAGTCAAATGCTCATTTGAAATAGAATTTCTATTCCACTGAGAACATCCTTTGTCTTGTAGTATATCTACATAATAAACACCCTCCATAATACATTTGAACACCATATCCTAAAATAGTTTTGAATATTAAATATACTAAATGTTCTCTAGGAACACAACACATCGTCTTCATTGACCCTGGGAGAATGGTTATAGAAGAAGAATTTATCCCATTAATAACAACAAAAATGATTACAATCACCTATAATCATCCTCTAATTAACCTAATGTAAATAAAAATCATAAAAATTGTTTAAAAATTGGGTTGTTCCCTCATGTTATTCAATAGTTCAGTTACTTATCATCATGTGTACAAGAGATCATGGTGGATAAATACACAGAGAGAGATAAAAAAAATAGAAGAAAAAAGTAAATTATCCAAAAAGTCCGAGAGTCAGGTGAAGACCTTCTCCCAAAAAGTTATATATAAAAAAGTTTAAACAGTACAAACAACTCAGAAATGGGGAGACTTACACAAACTAGTATATATAGTGCTAATTATATCATTGTGGACTAGATCATTGTATTAATCAAGAAGAACAAAAGACCAGCTAGAGCTTGCCTCCATGATTTCTTTTTTTGAGAGATCATCCGCCACTTGATTTGATTCTCTGTACACATGAGATACATCTAGGGAAATTAGTTTATCAAGCTTCAAGGAACCTATCCAAGCAGGGAGAATCCTCCATTGGACATTCCTGGACCACTCCTTAAGAATCTGTTTGGCAAAAGAAGAGTCTGATTCGAGCCAAAGCTTCCTCCAACCATAATGAGCTGCATACCTTTTTTCCTTTATCATTGCCCATAATTATACCTAAATAGCATTACCATTGCCAATATAATGAATGAAACATCCCTTAAAAAATCCTCAGTACATCCTGAAGACACCAATACATCCAGTAGGTCCCAGTGCACCAGAGTCTTCTCATCCACATTAACCTTTAGCCAATCAGTTATTGGTGGAATCCACCTGATATGTTTCACCATTTTGGGTTTCCTCTCCCTTCCACTTACACCAAGGGATATAAATAGAATGAAATCTGACATGTCATTATTCATTGAACCAGATTACTTCAATGAAGAACGAATAATGTGTCGGTGAATCACCATCATACCCTCCTTGTAAGAGGGCCTATCATTATTGAAGACAATGTTGTTCATGTACTTCCATATATATGATATAATAGAGACGACAGTAACAGTGAGTAGGGATTTTACTGGCACATTTCCCTATGCTTGCATAACAGAGGTTAACAGAGTGCTAACCGAGTTGCATATTATATTACAGTGGAATGTTTTCTTCAATTGTCTCCAAAACCTAGTAGAAACTCGGTTGTGAAGAAAGGTATGGGCAATAGATTCATCCACAGCCAAGTAGAAGAAACATCCCAGGGCAATGTTCAAACCTGTTCTTTGTAGTGCAGAATGTATTTGAGTGAGTTTATATGAAAAATCAAATATACCACAAGGTTTTGTATGTGGTGTGTTAGTTTTTTATCACATAAATTAGTTCCATTTATTTCTTCTCGATATCAGAGTAATGATTCTAATTACTGATCATTGTTGTGTTCTAGTAGTAAAGGGTATGTTCATTGCCAATGTCACTTGTTTTTGTGAGGAATTCACCCAATTATCTCTCTAGGTCTATCACATAAAAAATAAGGGTTTTCCTTTGAAAGTTATAGCCAACACTGGTGGACTCAATAGATATTTTATTAGGCTATCAAATACTTCCTGGAAATTATATTTCCACTGATATATAACCCCTTTGTTCATCAAACTAGTTGAAGGCAGACATTTTCCTGAAAGGTTGGATATAATGCATTTGATTTAGTCCATGTTTCCTTGAGTTCATCCCAAATATATTATGTTTAGAGGTGGTTACAAGCCAATGATATAATTTTTTTCATCGGGTCGACTTCGACGCCACGACAGCATATGAAGAAGCTGGTAGATTTCCATAAGGTTACACCGAAATCCCATTTCCAAAGGATCATTTTCAAGATGATTTCCTACAATGTATTGAATATAGAATCAATATCCATCAATTGGTCGATGAAATATCGAAATTTACACTATAGGTCATAAATATAACATTATTCATAATTCCCCATGAACATTTTTAAGATGTGATGTAAGGAACTTTGTTATGTATCCCCAAAATTATTTAAACCAATGTCTATAGCCTGATAGAAAAATACTCCCTATGGGGCCTTGAAGGTGGTGGACTAATCATCATACTAGTCCATTTAGATTTTATTATATCCTATATAGCCATCCATGAAGGATGTGGACTAATATCTAGTTTGTGAATTGATTTTTAATTCTATTATTAGGATTGGGAAATCATCCTTTGTCTAGTGTCGGTTGAGATCCATGAAATTGATGCAGAATCTAATATTCCATTTTTCTCCATTATGGGGAGAATATTGGAAATATTATAGGAATATTAGACCTCCAAAATGAGGTTTGATATGATGACCTTGTCAAATTCAGCCTCAATGTTTGAATCATGTGTCAAGTGTGTCCTTATAACTACTTTTTTATAGCCCTAATGGTCCTCTAGTAGGCACAGGTGGAGAGTGGCAATCTCGAGATTTGAACCTATCAGTTCTATATAGTTCATGGTGAACCGATCTTGATTATTCTTCATGAATGAGATATATACATATTTATATTAGGAATACCTAGATGCACTAACCATGTTGGGTCGTGAGAGTTCTTCTGAACCATGATTATTTCTCTAATCACATAAATGGTGGTAGAGGAACCCACATAAAATTGTGGTTGAGGTTCCCTATGGTCCTCTTATAAATACCTTGACCCATGTAACCAAGGCATGGTTCCTTAATTTATTAATTTTGAATGATTATAATGAATCCCATCCTGAAATATTGAGTAGTTTTATAATCTCAGGTAAATATATACAAACATGAAATTAAAATTACATTTAAAATATAAAATACACAAATTATTTTCATTGAGAACAACATTATCCCCTTATTATAATACAAAGTATTTAATCATAAAACACTTCTTGTTGTCCTATAGAAAAATAAAACATAGGGAAGGGGTGAGATAAGATGCTTGTTAAGGGTAATAATTCAGCAAAACCTATCATAATTAACTATTAAAAATAAGGCAAGGTGATTATCTAAGAACACATTCCATTAAAACATAAACTTGAGCATAATATGACTAGAATAAAATATGATCAAATAATTCCATATAAATAATAACATGGGAATTAAACGAAAACATGGATATTATACTAGTTGAATAATGACATGGAATATCTACAAATAATCTCATAATCAGTGAAGGAATAATTTGGAACATCATTAACATTTGATCAAGGCCTCAATACATAAGTATGTATAAATGGGCAAGGCATTGGCCAAAAATAAAGTCTAGTTTTTCTCATGAGTCCTACCGATGCATCGAGATGCTATAACAGGGCCCTCCTGACACTTACTAAGTGAAATGAAATCCCAAATATGAAAGGGGTAAACATTATCCACATATAAATTAATATTGAACAAAGAAAATAAAATATAAATAATTTTCCAAAATAGTGAACATAATCATAAACTACCCAAGGTAATATGGTGAATGGTATCAAGATAGTACATCCGCAATCAGAATGGCCATAAACCATTCAATAAAATATATTAGATGGTATCATAAATATTAACCTCAATAAATAATATTATTCAATCATGTAAATTTAAATAGATTCTTAAATAATATCAATAAAATATTTTTGAAGAAAATACCCTCTGTTACACTAAAATTACTTATTATTAAAAATCTACGGAATTAAAAAAGTATTGTTTTTATTTGAAAATAAATTTGTAATATTTTAAAAATATATATAAAAATCAAGGAATCATGAACTTGGTAAAATCCTTTCATTCTATTATATGAATTAAAAAAAATTTGTTTTAAATTATGGAAAAGAAAATTTTAAAAGACTATTACTAAATTAATGTCATTTAAAAATATCATATCACTAATGTGTGCAATAATAAAAAGCAAAAATTAGATCGTAATACCCATAAATCAACTGGTGATACAACTTATGATAATCATGATTATTTTTATAGATAATTATAGAATTACATAATCAATAGGGTATAAGTTCAACCCAATGAATAGAAATTGTGTTATGAATTCCATTACCACTATGCAAGAAGCCGAACCTTATGCCTCATTAAATTAATGATCAAAAAATTAAATATTGAATACCATTAAAATAAAAGTATTCATTATTTTATTTGAAATAATAATTATGCATAAAAATACACAAGGAATAACTTTTGAATAATGTATATCTCACAGAAATAAAAGTGAGATAAGAAAACCCTTATCTTAGGTCTGATTTCCACCATACGAGGCTAAAAATACTATATAATGTTTTTAAAAATATTGTAAACTTATTATATAATCATATTAATATTTAAGATACCCTATATTATCCCAATATAAAATTTTAGCACACTTTTATTAATAATATTTATTCATTTCTCTATTTTTTATGGTATTAAAATTTTTTCACATGCTCATTTGTCCTAATAGTCATGGTTTTATTGAAAAAGGTATAGATCATACATTTCCAAAATAAAGTTAATTTAATTAATATAATATTTAAAAATTAAATACAGTTTATAACTAATGTTTAATTTTGAACATAGAAAATGAATTACACCGCTATGTAGAGAAGGTAATTCAAACGTACGCACATACGGTGCTTTTATTTTTCATTGGATTGATAAAAGGGAAAATATTGTAGTTTCATAATCATTATAACATATTATTATATATATTTTTCTAGATTTTTTATTTTATAATGTCAAAAACACATTAGGATAAAGTAATTGAAGAAAATAATTAGAATAAGTTGGTAAATATGATTACATTTTCCTCGACTAACATTCTTTAGATCTCTTCTCAAGGGATCTTGATTTAGTTTTTTTGGAGTACTAAGACATCCAAAATCTAGATAGTTATGTTAGGAAGAAAAATTTATAGATTTGGGTCGAGATATAACTGTCAAGGAGGTGAAATGAAATAAAGGAGTTCCCTTTTATAATTGAGTTGAGGGGAACCCTTGGAATTACTCAAAATATTAAATTATAATAAATTTTATTTGATACCCAAATACAAAAAAATGGGAAATGATTTGAATATAAGATGATATATGGTTGTAAAATCATTGTAAAATAAATTTTTTATATGATTTGGATTTAATTTAAACCTTATCATTTTGATTGACTTTGGTGGTTATAATTTAATTATAATTACAGTATCAATTTTTTTAAAATTTTGAGGTGGTAATTTTTACTTTTAAAATGTCAATTGTAACATAATTGAATAATTTATCTCATTTTAGACCAAATAAAAATTAATTTTTATTTTTATGATATTTTTATTATTTTAAATAATTTAATAAAATATTAGTTTTATAATATACCATTACTGTCAATTTTGACATTATTCATTACTTTGGCCTAAAGGAAAACAAGACAACATAATAACATTGACTAAAAACATTAAATACATCCATAATATGTCATAATAATACAAATTATTAATTTATATGCTTAATTAATTAATTTGTTTTGTTTTAATATTTAGAATTTATTTATTTGATTGTTTCATTAAAAAAATTATTACAACATTATCATTGTATAATTATTTAAGGTAATAATATCTCCACAAAAAATTAAAAATGAAATTTCATAATGTACATAAATATTTTATGTTAAAAATTAATATCTATATTTGAATATTTATTCTGAATAATACCATTTTTAAAAATATATATTTATTAAAATAATAATGTGACATTTTTTACTTTTCCGTAAATAAAATATTATAAATATCATAACATAATCCAAATGGTTCCCAAAAATCATAAATAAATTTATATAATTAAAATAAGTTTATTAATTTTAAAATGGAAACTTATATCCTTTCAAAACATATATTTTTCCATCATGTGGACACATAATAGATGTTTAACAAAAGGAAAGTGACTTTTTTGAATTTTTTTAATTTGAATAATATAAATGTAATTCTCATATAACAGTGTAAAATAAATAAATAATATAAAAAGAATATGTTATAAAGTTTAATTTAATAATCTAATAAATTTTTTGAAAGTTTTAGTTTTATTTTCTAATCCCTATCATATAATTTGTACCTTAAAATACCCAATATACCAATACCTATGGTAAAACAATCACCAATGTTACTTATAATATTAACAAAAAATAAATAGATCATATTTAATAAATTTTTACTATAATATTAAAAATATGGAATCCATTTTTAAAAATTAAAAACATTTATGTGGATTAATTAAATTTAAAAATAACAAAAAAATGCAACTAAAAACAGCTTATAAAAAATGCTTTATTAAGCCCAAAAAAGTACTTATAACAAAATAAGGTATAATTATGAAATAAAATATATTTTTTATAACTAAATATTTTTTACAATACATTGATATAAAATTAAATACTAAATATAATTTTAATTAAACTAAATTGAAAATTTTAAAAAAATCTGTATTTTTCACTATTCATTAGAAAATATATATTTCCAGAATAATACCAAATTATCACGCTAAGATAATTTTGACGTTACGATTTTAAAAATGAATTTTATTTTGTTAAATATAATGAATAAAAGGGTCAAAACTTATTTTTTTTAAAAGACCCATTAAAAAGCGTTAAAACTACCTTTATAAATATAGTAGTCTTATTTTACGTGTAAAATTGGATTTAATTTTATCTTATGCCTATAGAATATATTGTATGAATTTAAAAACTTTTTATTGAATATATAATATATAAATTTAACTAATATCAGTCTCTGATAGTATTTAATTACAACATTAACAATGAGTTGGATATATATATATATTTATTTATATCATGATGTTCTTAATACTATTCATTCCCTCTAATTTAATGGCTAGATTATAATGATCAAAAAATAATATATAATTTTTTATAATAAATAAAAGAAATTAATTCAAAAAGGTTTTATACCCTAAAATCTTTTTATTTAACATTTTACCATACATCAAGAAATCGCATCCTTACAATTTCAAAATTGACGTCAATAATTAATGTTTGATATTTGGATTTTTTTTCAAAATAACACATATTAAAAAGGATTTATAAATTTTATTACTCAAATTATGTGAAGATAAATTAGATGGTTAACACAAAACAAGGATTTAGAAATATAATAAAATTCATGAAAACATTGTCATGGAAGAAAAATCTATCTGTCAAGTTATTATTGAGAGTGACAGGGAACATTGTAGTTAGAACTTATACCATCCCAAAACAATAAATTTGTGATTAGTTAAAAAAATTTATTTCATAGTAATAAAATTAAATGGATAATGTTTTTTTTTTCAAAATCCTTTTTTTAGAGTTCAATGGCTATTTAACTATCTATGTAATCACTTAATAAAAAAATTACATGATTTATACCCATGTCATCAGAATAATTTCATCCTTTTTTTGTGCTTTGATATATTTTTTACTTAATTTCAAACACCAAGATATAGATATTCAAGATGAATTTTTATTCCATAAGGGAATTTAATGAACCATATGGTCCTTAATTCGTTCCTTCTGCATTTAAATTTTCACTTAATCCAAACGGTTTAGCATGTTTTATCAAAAAACAATAATTTCAAAAGTTTAACTTAAACCATTCAATTAGTATTTAATATTACGACTCATCCAAAACATTTCTGTCCATATTCAATGAAAAAATATAAAATTATAATTAGATTACCCAAATAAAATAAAGAAATTATTAATTCCACATACAAAATATATGAATACCTTGATCACCTAAATACCATAATGAAAACATGCATACTTCCAAATTCATAAAGAATAAGGTATGCAATTCCATACTTATATATCTCTTTATTCCTATAACCATAATATCATAACATATTTCATGAATCCAAACATAATAAAACATTAATTATTATACTTTTACTTTATCAAAATCATAAGATTAACCTTGATCCATTTTCTTCTTCTGAGATATATTACCTTAAAGATTAGTACCTTCATTTTTGGTGTATCCAATCTCTTTAAAGCTGAAGAATTGGAAAACATCTTTTATTCCTTTGAAATAAATATTTTGGGGTCCATTCTCTCCAAACTTTTCAGAAAAAAACCCATTCCTTTAAAGAATCAACTAGGGTGTTTCTTTCCACAAGTATCATTAGTGGGAAAATACTTCTTTATATTATTTACTTCATCCAAATTTTTTCTAGTTATACTCTTATTCTCATGTTTCAAACTAATTCCAACATACTTAGAGAGTTATTTCTTTGTCACATTACCACATGATAAAATATCCTCATATTATGAGAGTGTTTTGGAGGCTTGTTTCCTACAAAATATTGGGATAAGACAATAAAATATTTTATACTCCTTACTCTTTAGATCATTTTCATTGGTCAGGCTCTCATTCCTTCTAAAAGGTGGAATTTCAAAATTAATACACACATTATATTAGATCATATCATAATTAACCATAATGTTTAATCCCAAAACTAGTCATATAATTAACATAAATTGAAAAATTCATTACAATTGTAGCTCGTAAAAATGGTTTGTTTGAGGTTTTCTTATATAGTTATCATTTTATTCTATCATGTAGTTTTGTCCCATAATCTAGTATTTCCTAACCCTAGTTCTCAATGTTTCAACTATAATTCCTCATATTCCAACTATAAGACCCCAAACATAGTGTCTTGGTACTAATTACTTAATTTATTACATTTGAATGATTACAAGGAATTGAGTCCCAAAGTACTGAATAATTTATTAAAAATTAATAACATTATACACACATGAAATTAAAATTACATTTCAAACATAAAATAACAATGTTTTTTCCTTGATAACCCGATTATCCCCTTAGGAAAATCATGCTTAGTCAATCATTAAACACATAATGGTATCCTTGGTGAAAATAAAACATTGGAAACTAGGTGATCAGATATACTCAATAAGGGTAATAATTTAGTCGAATATATCAAAAATAGAAAAAAATAATAAGTAATGTGAAATAAATAAAAACTAATGTCATTAAAACCTAAATGTGATCATAATATGAAATGAATAAAAGATTATCAAATAATTCTATATAAATAATCACATGAAAATGGATCTTAACCAATTATATTATACACGTAGAATAATCACCTAGAATATCATTAACTAATCTCATAATTATGGAATTCGTAATTCAAGACAATTTAATCATAACATCAATACCTCTTCTAATAAGTCTACATAAATGGGTAACGCCTTGTCCAAAACCAAGTCTAGTTTTCCTCATTAGACCAATGTATTCGTCAAGGAGTTATAACAGTCACCAACCGGTACCTATTTTTTTAATTAATTAATCATATGAAAGATGTGAAACATAATAAACATATAAATTAATATTGAAAGTAGATTATGAAATGTAAATAATTTCCTCAATAAGTAACATGATCATAAACTATTATCTGTACTATGGAAAATTGTATCGATATTGTACATCCCCAGTCCAAGTGATCATAAAACATTCAATAAAATATGGTATATAATATCATAAAATATCATCCCTAATAAATAATCGGATTCAATCATGTATATTTAAATATACTCTTTAATTTATTCACTTAAATATTCTAGAGAAAATATCCTCTTTAACTTTGAAATTAATTATTTGTAAAGATATGGTCAATTGTAAAAGAAAAAAATTTTATTTCAAAATAATCCTATAATATTGTAAAGGAATCATCAAAAATTAAGGCATCCTGAAATCAGTTAAATATTCTCATGATGTTATACATTTTGGGAAACATTCCTTTAAAATTATTAAAAAACATTTAAAAAAGTATTTTGAAAAGAATTTCCTTTAAAAATATCATATCATTGATGTGTTTTTTGATAAAATGAATATATCATCTTCAAATAAACCTATAAATATTTTAAATACAATTTATGATAATTTAAATTCATTTTACCCATAATTATAGCATTGAATAATCAATGTAGTACAAGCCAAACCCAAATAATGGAAATTCTATATAGAATTACCTTACAAATTTGTAAATAGTTATACCGTATGACCCATAAAATTATTGAACATCAAATAAAATAATTAATAAATTTAGGATAATTATATTCATGAAATGATATATAAAATAGTATTATACATACACTTCAAATAATAAATAAGTGAAGAGTGAGGCATATCTCACATAACTAAAAGTGAGATGAGAAACTCTTAATTTGTGTCTGATTTCCACTGTACCTTTTAGAAACAGCATTATAATGGTTCTAAAAAAATTATTATCTTATAATATAATCATTTTTAAATTTATTAAATAATATATTATACCAGTATAACGTTTTATCACTCTTTTATTAATAACATTCATTCATTTCACTATTTCGGGTATTAATTGCATTATTTCTCATGATTGTTTGTCATAAAAGTCCCAGTTCTCTTGAATAAAATATAGTTAAAACATTTAAAGAATGTAATTAATTTCATAAATATCTTATTTAAACATGAAATAAATTTTATAATAATTTTTTAATTTTGAACAAAAAATATGAATTACATTGCTACGTGGAGATGATAATCTGTATGTATGCACATGCAGTGCTTTCATTTTTCATAGGATGGGTAAATGGTATAAAATGGTTTTTTCATAATCATCATACCAACTAATTAAATATATTATTATGTTTTGATTTTTTATAATGAAATCCACATGTTAAAATGAAGTAAGTGAAGAAAATAATTTGAATGAGTTGGTAAAAATGACTTCCTCTTCTTTAACGGATTTCCATTATATCTCTTCACAATGGATAATGAGTTAGTTTTTTTGGAGTACCAAGATCTCTAGACATTTTATAAGGATTTTATCAGGGAATTGAAATATTTTTACAAGATATAGTGATAAAATTGTTGAAATAAATGAAGGAAAAAATTCCCTTTTTAAAATTGAGGAGAGGGGCATAATTAGAAATCATCAAAAATATTAAATTATAATAAATAGTATTTTCAATACAAATACAATAATATGGAAAATTAATCAAATAAAATATGATGTAAATAAAATTATGTAATTTTTTGGTTTTACATTAAACATTATCCTTTTTATTTTCTTTACATAACATAATTTTATTTAATTATTGGTAAAAATTTATTTTATATTAAAGGGTAGTAATTTTCACATATAAATTTTAAATTGAACCATATATGAATAATTTATGATTTTTGAGAACAAAAAATTATTAGTTTCTATTTTAGGTAAAATTTAATGATTTTTGAGAACAAAATATTATTAGTTTCTATTTTAGGTAAAATTTAATAATTTTTAATTAATTTAATAAAATATTATTTTGATAAAATATCATTAGTGTCAATTTGACACTATTAATTACTTTTGAATTAGGAAAAACACAAAAGCATGCTTACTTCAAACCAAAACATTTAATACTCACCTAATATGTAATAATAATCCATAAAAATTAATAAATAACTTAATAAATTCAAATTATATTTATTTTAATATTTTGGATATCATTTATTTCATTTTACCATTAATAAAATTATTATTATATCATCATCTTATAATTCTTTAAGGTCTTTATTTATTCACAAATAAAACCATGATATATATAAATATTTTAAATTTAAAAATAATATATATATATTCCATGATATATTTTCTGTAACACCATAGTACAAAAATACAATTATTAAATTTTGAATGTAAAATGATTCTCTTTTCTTTATATAAAGTATTATAAATATCATAACCTCATCCAAATTGTTACCAAAATATATTAAAAAAATTTATATCATAAAAAAGTTTATTAATTAAAAAATGGAAACATATATTCATTAACAACCAGACTTTCTCCATATGTGGACACGTAAGATGTGCTTAAGAAAAAGAAATTGATATTTGTGATTTTACGTAATTTAAATAATATAAAAGTCATTCTTAGGGATACATTTCTAATAAATAACTCCAATTAGAACCATAGTAGTTAAGGGTAAATTATACCTCATTTAATCAAATTTGATAATGTTTTAGGTTAATTTTATAATACTTATCACATTATTTTTATCCTAAATTACCCTATTTACCCTCAACAACAGTAATAAAAAAATTACCAAAGTTACTATCCACATTGACCAAAAAATGAATTAATATTTAATAAATTTGTAATTTCTAATTAGAAATATGTAATCTATTTTTTTATAATTCTAAACAATGATGTTTCATAATTTAATTTAGAATAAAACTGATAAAACACATTTTAAACAGTTTTTTAATTCATTGTTTGGGCCAACAATTTAATTCTAAAAAATAAAGTGTTATGATGATATAAATAATAAAATATATAAAAAATATTATTCAATTAATATTTAAATAAAATTATAATCATACATATAATTTTATTGTAACGAAATAGTCAAAAATTTTTAAAAGCGGTATTTTCAAAATTCATAAAAAATTATTTTTTAAAAAATACAACAAGTTCCCTCTAAGATAAATTTGACATTATCTTTTGAAAAATGAATTTTATTATGTTTGATATAATTTATATGTCAAAAAATATAGTCTTAAAACAAGTGCTTCATTAAAATTTGGGAAAACTGACTTTTGAAAAATAGTCTTTTTGTGTATAAAAATGGATTTATTCTTATATTATAACTATAAAATCTATTTCATGAATGTAAAAACATTTAATTTAATATATAATATATTAATTTAATAAATATAATTATTTAATATCAATTAATTACTATACTAATATTGTGAAGGACAATTATATATTTCATAATGTGGTTAATTATATTCATTCCTGCTAATTTAATGGCTATATTATAAAGATCACATTATAATTTTTCATTTTTCATAAGAAAATAATGATATTATACTTAAAAAAGATAAATACAATAAAATATTGGGGTGTTACATCTCCTCCTTTTCTTATTCCTCCTCTTCATTTTCTTTATATTCTTCTATTAAGAAGGTATGTCTTGGGATGAGTTCTCTATAGTCAAAAGAGGACTCCATATTTGGGAATCCTAATGATGAAGAAACTTCCAATAACCTAGATTTAGGTATGGGGTTTCCTTTAAAAAATATAGATGATAGAGTGAGGTATAGATAAGAAGTGATGTCTTCCACATTGAGTGATGAGACAACATCTTCCACCTTAGTTCGTGAGGCAGGGATTTTCTAGAGCTATAGGGATAGAATGAATGATTTTTCATACGATCTTTCAATATTATCTTCGGATTTAGAAAAAATTTCAAAACTGTTGGAATTAGTTTTCATGATTTATATAATTAAGACCACTGAATATGTGTGTGAACATAGACTAATATGCTAAATTTTATTGATGGGTAACACATATTCTTCACTGGTCTATTTGAAGGGTGCATTTGGGAATACTTTTAGACCATTCAAGGAAGGGACCTTAGAAACACAATTGACCATGGATTGTTTCCCATTCCCCAAATAGAATCTTTTATTGATATAATTTGACTTATATGATTTGAATGGGGGATTTTCTGAGTGACACTTCATGATTTTTCCATTAATGCTGTATTTGATGTATTGATGGTACGATGAGGTGATTTCTAAATGTTACTGAAACCAGGGCCTTCCTCCAAATACAGTTAAGGTCAAGTTATACTAAAACTTTTTAAATTATTAGTTGGATAAGTGGTCTCTATATTGTGAAATGATCTTGATTTGGATCAATTTAATCAGCTTAATTTTTTAATATCCATGTAATGTTATGCTGGAAGGTGATATGTTATCCTGGTTACAGACCTGCAGCAATGTGTTCTTACTATAATGAGCTCATCCCCATAGCCATTTTCAATGAAAACTATTCTATCTTCAACACTATTTATCCCACTAAACACATAAAAATTCATTATTTGTCCCTATATAACAGTATTTTCATCCTAATATCTGATGGAGATAATTGAATGACATTCTAAAGGGTCAGTCTCTATCTGATTTTCATTATCAGTGGAATCCTACATTTTATAATACGGAGGGCTAATAAAACACTCTATATATGCTTCCCTAGGTTCTTTTTGAAAAATTAAAGGCATCCATGGCCAACACCATTAATGGTACCAATGATTATTTTTTACTATGTCATACTTCTATTCTAGAGGACTATTCTTCCCTACAAGGGGGTGATTTTTGACAAGTGATTTAGGGGATTGACCATTTTATGTATATGGATAATCCCTTGACATAGATGATGGAGGTGATCCTTTCATTGGTGGGTTTATTCTGGAAGGTATCCCTTCCTTCCACGAGTGATCTAATAGATATTTTTCATCAGATTGATATTACATAACGATAGGTCCTTGGTGGATTTTGTCTAATATAAGATGATATTCAATATCTTAGAGAACTCTATAAAGTCATCTTACATGTTTTTCATCAATATTGATAGTTAGATCAGGGGTGAAACTAGAATTCTAGCTTTTAATGTAGCTTCACCTTCCTAGGTGTCCGGATATCTGATGGATTCTTCCTCTGGTTCCCCATTTTGATGCTAGAAACTCTGTTTCATAGTCACACTCATCATTGGAGAAGAGATTTTTAAATGGATTAAATTAATGGAAAAAATGATTAACTCCACATCCAATGGTGAATTTTCCTATAAGAATATTTCCTATGGTACAATTTTTTGGGGCAGTTCCCTCTATTTCAAATTGGTGGGCATAAATTCTAAGAGGGTAAAATCTCACATAGAAATGGATACAGGTTGATCCCCCTTCACTCACTCCGATCCTTTCTAGTCTAGTGTTTTTTGAAGGGATATACTTGGGAGGTTTTTTGTGACCATAGTGTCAGATGTGTTGCATTGGAAGTGGATGCGATAATAATGGCTTATTTTAATTGTGCTTAATGAATACCATGATTTTAGTTGATTGCCTTCCATGTCATCAAACTATCAAAATTATTTTCCATTTTACTATCAAGTTCTTTCCACTCAATTCCTTAAATGGGGATTGTGATGAAAACACACCCCACTTGAGTGGGTGGAATTCCTAATTTCACCAACCTGGAATCAAACATCTTCTGTATGAGGTCTTTAATGAATAATACTTCATAAATGTTTTGTCCCAATATTTATTGAAAGGGGAAATAGTCATGCTGGTCATTGAGCACTTCCTAGCTCAGAATCTTTGGATCTAGAGGGCTAAGCAAATCATAGTCCACAATGGCTATAAAGTATATATATACTAGAAAATCTTAGAATGAGTATAAATTATTCCTTCAAACCTTGAATTGGTTTTTCATGGTTACCCTCCATTTAACATGGTGAGGTGGGGGGTTTTGTTTATTCTTATGTGTGCTTTAGGATATGATGAAGGATTTGGAGATACAACGAGAGCGGAGGCTATTTTTTAAGTGGGAATGATTATGAATCTACCTTTTAGGATCTTTTCCCTATGATTAGTTGAGTTATTCCGGACGTGATCGTATTTTGTTGTATAGTGACTTCCTTTAGTTGAAAATTTTCAAAAAAATATTAAAACCAACATGATTATTTCACCAGAATGAATTGTGTTCAAACCACTTAATTAAGTTAATCAATGTAGAGAGTGAGAAAATCCTTCTAGGGAAGTATTCAGTTTTGGGATTAGGTCAACCTTTTCATTCAAAAAATTAAATTTGAAACAATATAAATTTTTCACTATTTTCAATTATGGAGGTCACTAATTGTTGTCTTATACAACATTGATCTGAAATGAAATAGGAATTGATGATGAAGACTCTCATATCCTATTATCTACTATTTTAGAAAATTTATATACCCTATAAAGGCTGGACCATGTAAGGTTCACATGAATATTCTAATTTTAAATACTTCTTGTTACTCTGGAGATCATATAATGGGATCAAAATGGGATGTCTAGAGCATCAGATGATATTGCAGGTCACCAGAGCCAGTAAATATTGAAAAAAATGACTTCTGATGTTTGGTGGCAGCAGGGTGACCCTCACCCAGCCATGGTAATGTTTATATTCCAACTGAATTTATGAATTCCACTCCTCTACTTATTTCTGTCAAGCCACCAATAACATGATGGTGTCGATAATCCCTTGATGATTGTTCAATTCAATGGGATCCTAGACATGTGAAACTGTCGATAGGATCATAGGTGTCAGTTCTTCCATCATTTGTGGAAGATATCTTGTTAGGGACATCTTTTTAGGATTTACTTTAACTCTTTCTAGTTGTCTCTTTAATGTTTGAAAATCTGGATATACACCCATAATAAGGTCTAGGTATGCTGATTGTCTAGCCAATGAGTTAGACAGACTCCCTGGTATTCTTTAGTCCTTTAAATGAATCCATGTTTTTGATTTCACCTCCATGAATTTTTTTATTATCTTCCCTAGAGCATATTATATAGGAATTATAACATGGATCAACTCAACATTGATTCGCCTAAAATCTTTCATATCAAACTCTTGTCAAACTAATATTTAATCAAGCATGGGAAGATCATCCTCATTGAGAGGACGAGTCTTGTTATATGTGACATTTATTTTTTGTATTATATGAAGGATATTCTTTGTGGAGGGGGTATGAGTTTAATCGAAGGAACACCCAAATTTAGGATGATTATCTGGTTCTAAGTGTGCACACCTTTATTCTCCATGTGGATCTGATTTTGGATGGATCCATCCTCTCCATATTCTTCTATATTTCCATAAATTTTAGATTCATCTTAAGGATTAACATCCATGAAATTCACCAATGAATACTGCATTGCAGGCATCATACTGTCTTTTGATTGATAGGAGGCTCGTTTACCTATTTTTATAGACCACTTCTTCCCTTTATGGGATCCTATTTATACTTATTAGTGAAGAGTAATGATGAGGGAACCTCTAGATAGTCTTGTTATACTCATCTCTTCAAAAGGAAATGGATCATGAGACATGAGGAACTAGGATACCTCTCTTCTCAGTGATCTCCTGAAAAGGGATATGACATATTTTCATTTAGGGGGTGGTTGATGTAAAAATGTCACAAATCCTATGGGATGGGGTTTATACCATTCTCTTATTGTGGTTCCCCAGTCTATTTTTTTTGATCTTACAATGATATGTTTTTATTAAAAGTTCCACTTTCCATATAGGGTGGGGAAGATCTCTTACATTGGTGGTTTTTTACTACTATCACAACTCTCTTGATCAGATGTATCACTGTTTGGGAATGATCCATATATAAATTCGAGTCTTCACACAAACTAAATTCTTTTGAGGAAACTATTAGTGCTTGATGATTATGTTACATTAAGCAGGAAGATGACTAAATTACCTATATTTCATGTTTCAGGATTTTTCAATGGGTTGAGCCCATCAGACCATACACTTTTGAGAGCTATTCAGGGATGGTTCTTGTTGACTATGCCTTCTTTCCTGATAAGGAGTTTTTCTTATAAGTCACTTTCAAATACTGAAATTATTGTAACGCATTTGAAATAGGTTTTCAAAATAGGGCATGAGGTGAAGTGAAAAGATCCATGTTCTCCCCACCCATGAATATGAACACTAGGAAGGGTGTTGAAATGTATATTATGCAACTTGGACAACACATTGTGGAATTCCGATTGAAGATCCTTAGGTCGCTTCTCTAATAATGGTTATCATGAAGAGGAATATTCATCCAATTTTATTAGTCGATGAAGATATCTCAATATTTATACATGGTATGTATACCCATCATATGGAAACATGTACTTTTAGCCGGTGGAGAGTTTTTAAGAGATTCAGATAGATTTTTTGTATGCATTCTTCTGAAAAAATCCTTTGGAGAGTAAAAATGAGATGTGTATTAGGGGAAAACATTGTCGGTATTTCATACCTCTCTAATTGTCTTCTCAGGAGATACATATTATCTTTTTCTTATGTAAGATACCCCATACTTGATATTCTTTCATTGATGCTTCTTGCATAATTTTTTCAAGTAGCAGCGCTAGTAGTGGTCTCATTAGTATAGGAATGGTATTAGTGAGGATCAGAGGATGGGTGTTTCCCTGGGCCATCTCTTGGTTGATAAAGGATTTATATATTCATTGATAGGTTTTCTAACATGGTTGGCCTCATGTTTCTATACACCTTAGAGTACTACGGCTTCCTTGTATTTGACACTGAAAGGGGAGGACCTTCCTGTAGACCAGAAATGTTTCTGTGGGGAGAACTTTAGTAGAAAGTGAAATCATGGAGAAGACTACCATCATATCTTGATTTCATTATGTAAGGATAATTTCTATAGTGTATACCTTAGGGAGGACCTTCAAGGTATACGATGACATAGGGAGGACCTTCTTGCTGAAATAAGTAGTCTTTGTGGGGAAGACCTTCGCATTGAATTCAATCATGTTGACAAATACCCTCATAGATCAATGTCTGATTATAAGGATATTTTATGTAGTGTATATACTAGGGAGGACCTTCAAGGTATATAACAGAATGGAGAGGAATCTGATTCTGAAAAAATAATTTACTATGGGGAGGACCCTCATAGAAAATTTCATCATGGCAAGGACTCCCATCATAGCTCGACGTTTGATTGCATGGATAATTTTTGCAGTATATACCATAGGGAGGACCATCAGATAATATTAAATTAAGGGGATAACCATATTTCTTTTTGATCTTATGTCCATGATGAGGGCGACCATGTTTCTCAATAGAATGAAAGATATCATGATTGATCAGATAGTGTCCATGAAAGAAGCCTTTGTGGTATGTGATTTGGGGAGGTCAAATAAATCTATTGATTACGATGTTTTGGGGACCATCACAATTTATAAATACATTAAAATAACAGTTTAGTAGATCATTAAGAATTTGATTAACCATTGAATGATGTTTAATAGCCTAAAGAACTCTAAATTTTATCAGAGTAGGTTCATGAGTCTTCTCTTCATTTTCCAACTGCCTTTATCATGATTTCATTTTAGGCGTTCTCTTGAACAGAACTAGGGGAACATTATATAGGTTATGGAATTCATATATAGGTCACTATTCTAGTGGATCTGGTGGTGCTATTGGGATATACTAGTATGCTAATGGAATTTTGGTAGGGATATATTCATGTCCTAGAGAAGCCACTGAAGTGTACACGTGTCATGTTGTTGAAATGAGTATTTGTTCCCAATAAAATTGTACATTTATTGAATAATATTATTGAAAACCCTCATGGATGGGATCTAGGAAGAATGAATTCTCTTGAGTGACCATTCCACTATGTGGATGAGTCTCCCCACATGATTAGGAAGGGTTGTGAGCCTGAATCCTTGTTATTGTCATTGAAGTTGTAGCATCTTAGAAAGTATAGATGAGATGGTTAAGGATTAATATTAAATATTTCATCAATGGTATGATCTATTGAGTATCTTACTTGGTGGGAATGAGAATATAAACCCATTCTGTTATTGTAACAGGAATATGTTCCTGCTCCGGTACTCCATTTATTGAAAGTAGGTAATGACTTTTCTCCTATGTGGGGGATGAGGGATGAGTCTTCGCCTAACAATCATTTGGGATATTCCAACTTCATTAGCTAATTGTCCCCGTACTTGACTGATGGTCTTGATATGAATTCAATGAAATATTAATCTTATTTTATTTTGTTAACACCAAATTTTCACTGTGGGATTATTGTGAATGAACAAGAATTTTCATATTCTCATAAATTTTCACCATATTTTACTAGTGGGATTCATAATAACGAGTAGGAATATACATATTCCCATAGTTTTCTTCCATTTTGATTGATGAGCTTCATATCTGTAATCATGTATTTTCATCTTCTCAATTTTTATTATATTTTACTATTGAGATTCATGTTCATTAATAGGTATTTCAATTTGATTATAATTTTACACCCTATTTGTATGATAGGCTAATGTGAGCAAGTAAGGATTTTTCATCTTCTCGTTTTATTCTGCATTTTCATAGAGGGCTTCATGCGTATTTTCAAGGAATAATTTTTTGGCCTATATTGTTCCTTAGTATTTTATTAATAGGTTTTTTGAGGGTGAGCATGAATAAATATCTGGTCATCGATTGCCTCTGTATATAATTCATGGACATATTCAGTAAGAATGAATAATATGGCATGTTATTGACTGTTTGAACAACACCCTCCCCAAGACAACCTGGGGGCCGAGTTCTATTTTACGTTGGTTTGGATCCATAGAGAATTATCCTCGGATTGGTGAGGATACTGAGAAATACAGCATTGAAGATGAATATTACTAGCAGGGCCTCTTGGGATGGACACATGTGCTGCTAGATAAATGTAACGTCCCAGATCCAGGTGCCACTAAACGGGTCCCCTGAACCCGGTTGGTCACATGACCTCAAAATCATTTCCCTAAACGCCATAGGCTGTCAACTAGCAGTGAGGGACCGTGTCTGATAGCGGGGAAACTATGACCTAATTTGTCAAAGTGTACCGCATCAGTGATGATAAATAATACGCAATAGAAAAAGTGGTAGACAGTATAAAACTGAAATGGACAATTGAAGTAAAAGGGAACCAACTGTCATATATTTATATCAAGATGAAGCATGTCACTATTATATGAAATCAGCCAGAACAGGATACACAACAGGACAATACAATACATCTCAAGTACAAGGTATAGAAAAAACGAAACAAAACAGTGTAACAGGAGATCAGCAGCATCGCAAGCCTAAGCTCAGTCTCACGCTCTACTATTCCTCTGCAACAATCATGTACTTGTATTGGGACCCTTGTCCCTATCGACACCTATATCAATATAGAATTTTTGGTCCAAAGACATGACCCAAACATGTGTCAGAAATAAATCCCAGTAGGCAACCACCAAAGGTACGGGCCCAACTGTCAGTGAAAATCTGCTAAAATAGTGCGCAATAGTAAATTAAATAAACTAAGTGGAACTCAAAAGTAACTAAATCTACCAGTTATATTTCCATTTTAATATTCATTTTACAATGCCAAGCCATTTCTTTAACTTGGATGGTATAACATATGAAAATCACCACAGTGAACATTCGTGATAACTCTGTCTTCAGACATACAAACCTTATCCTCAGGTAATTAGAGTCAAAACCCATAGGTAATTTCCCACATGAATAACATATATTGCCCTCAGGCATATGAAGTTTTTCCCTCAGGCATAGAATCTACTACCCAAAGGCATAACAAATATTTCCCACAGGCTAAATGAACCACTACCCTCAGACAAAAGGATACACTGCCTGCAGGCTAAGCGAGTAACCGGGCCGAGCCCAAAGCATAAACATGCAATTTATATAAACATTCTCTCAAAAAAATTAAATATGCATTATAATCATGGAATACCCTCGTGTATCTAGGTAAAATGGATAAATAGAGGAACACACCCCCGGGATGGTCCTGGATCCAAGTAGTGATCCCAAACAGCCGTTTATAATTACATTTAATTACCTATACAATTATAGGTATTTAAAACAGCCATGGCCTCATCCACACGACACCCCAACATGGGTTCATAGAACAACGGTACAAAAAAACACACAGTAGTTGGAATTTAAACACCAAGAAACCTACCTCGATCGCCCCTGATCGGTATACGTGAATGATGCCTCCTGAAACAAATAATAAAGGAGCAGATCTGAGGTGAACATAATCCCGTCAAAACTCAAATACCATTCCCTTGGGAAAGAATTTGTAATAAAGTCTCTAGGTGAAGGAAGATATTACCCATACAGATCCAAGGAGATTGACAGATACAGAATCGGGTTCCTGGTGTGTGGTCGGGGGATCCTACAAGCTCCGGTCGTCTCTCCCGCTCTCCTCCAGTGTTTTAAGCTTCCTCTATGAGCATAGGAGGCCACTGCCCATTTTAAGAGAAAAAGAAAACTACACAGCATGTACTCTCAAGTACATGGCATGTACTTTTCATCATTTTACTATTCATCTGGCATCTACATTTCAACCGCCAAATGGTTCATCTGTTGACATGAGTACACGACATGTCTTTCCAAATACACGGCCTGTACTATAAATCATTTGGAGGATACTCCCACCGCCTTACTATTCACCTATCGACTAACTACACGACGTGTAAATACCCACTACATGACATGTAGTCAATTTTTACACCATTCTGTGCTGACATGGCTATATGCCCTATGTACTCATCCCACATGGCCAAAGTACATGACGTGTACCCACAAAATTTGGGATTTTCCCCCATTTACCTTATTTTTCTCAAAAATACATAAGTAAAAAAAGAAAAGAAGAAATGTGTACCTCTAGAATAAGAACTGGGTTCTCACCAAATTCCCCCTTAAAGCAATTCGTCCCCAAATTTCCCTTCTAATGGTGGTGAAGATAAAGCTTAGAACAACTCCGGCCAATGGGCATGTACGTCGTTCTCCCTCTCCCAGGTTTTGTACTCCACTCAGCCATGCTACCATATCACCCATACAAGAGGAACTGACCGGCCTTAGAGAACCTTCCTACACCTATCCAAAATATGAAATGGATGCTCCTCAAAGGACGCATCGATCTGAAGCTCAACCTCCTGAGGCTGAAAGGCGTGAGATGGTTCTAAATGATAATGGTGTAGCTCAGATAAATGGAAGACGTCTTGCATGGCCTGATACCTCTGTGGTAACTACAACTGATAGGCAACCGGCCTGAATCACTCCAGAAGTTCAAACAGCCCCACATATCACGGTGAGAGCTTAACCTATCTCTTGAAACGCCTATGTCCCAACCTCGGTGAAACATGCAAGAAAAATTAATCCCCAACCATGAACTCCAAGGGGTTTCTACGAGGATCAACATATGATTCTTGAAGAGACTACGCAGTATCCATCCACTTCTATAACAACTAGACCTGCTCTAATGTCTCCTACACAAGGCATGGTCCCCACAAAGCTGCATCACCTGCCTCTAATCAGCACAAGGGTGTTCGGTATGGCCTGTCATATACATCATCATAAGGTTCCATATTAATTGATTCCTAAAAACTATTATTATAAGAAAACTATACTAGGGGTATGTGCCTCTACAATGATCCCCCAATGTCCAGGATGCATGCACGCTGCATGTCCTCTTGCACCTGTATCATAAGCTCTGACTGGAAATCGGTCTAAGGGTTGTAATCTGTTCTCAGAAGAACCTATGTACCCAATGTCCTCTGAAATATATGCCAGAAACGAGACGTAAATTTGGTGTCCCTATCTAAAACGATAGAACAAGGAACCCCATGAAGACACACTATCTCTCGGATATACAACTTCCTAAGCTCATCAACACAGAAGGTCTCCTTGATTGGCAATAATGACCTACCTTCGTATGTCTATCTACAACAACCCACACTGAATCACTACCTCAAGGTGACCTCAGCAACCCAGTCATGAAATCCATCGTGAAATCATCCCATTTCCACTCCGAAATGGGTAACTACTTTTACTTTCTGGCTGGCCTCTGATGTTTCGCCTTCACCAGCTGACTGGTGGAACATCTCGCAACAAAACTAGATACCTCACTCTCCATACCCAGCCACCAATACTGTCTTCTCAAGTCACAATACATTTTTTAACTCCAGGATGCACTATCCAAGATAAAGCATGAAACATGCATCAACTCCTCACATATACCCCTGGAACCCATACTCGTTCATGGAAACACAATAGCTTATCATCTCCAATCGCCCAACCAGGAGGAGGGTCTTCATTTTCCACCGCCTCCCATAGAACTAGGACTTCTAAATCCGATAGATGTCTCATCCTCACTCTATCCCAGATGGTAGAAGTCATAGCTACGGAAGAAAGATAAATTTTCCCCTAACTATCATGCACCTCCAAATGCATCTCAGAGAACAGAGCCATAAGCTTCCACTCACCATTGTCCTCATGAACTTCCTGTGATTGAGTCTTACTGCTCAGTGCATCAACAACTGCATTACCCTTACCAAGTTTATAGGAAAGCTCAAAATCTATGGACTGAAGGTATTCAACCCACCATCGCTGTCTCAAGTTCATGTCATGTTGAGTGAAGATTTACTTGAGACTTTTGTGGTCGGAGAAAACCACAAAATGTTCTACCAAGAGATAATGTCTCGAACAACGCAATGCATGAACAACTACAGCCAACTCGAGATCTTGTGTCGGGTAATTCATCTCATGTGGCCTCAACTACTGAGAACCGTATGCAACTACTCGATCGCCATGCATCAATACTTCTCCCATCTCAATACCTGATGCATCACAGTAAACTGTATAGCCCTTCCCTTGCTCTGGAAGTATCAGGACTGGTGTCTATGTCAACCTTCCCTTCAAATCTTGAAAGTTTGTCTCACAAGATTCTGACCAAATGAACTTCATACCCTTCTTAGTCAAACTCGTGAACCTCTCTGCTAAGTGGGAGAAGTCCTATATAAAGTGCCTATAGTAACCAGCCAGCCCCAAGAAACTTAATATTTAATTAACGATCTTAGGATGCTCGTAGAAAAATACTACTCTGACCTTCTATGGGACTACCACAACTCCTGCCTCTGAGATAATATGACCTAGGAAGTGTATCTGGTCTATCCAAAAGTGTCACTTTGACAGCTTAGCATATAGCTGATGCTCTCTTGGTGTACTCAAAACAATCTCAAGATGGGTGACATGGTCATGTCTAGTGTGACAGAACACCAAGATGGCATCCATGAAGACTGCCACAAAGGAATTCAGATAAGAGTGGAACACACGATTCATCAGAGCCCTGAAAACTGATGGGGCGTTCGTGAGTCCAAACGACATAACCAAGTACTCGTATAGAATATCTCTTCTTTGAAAAGTTGTAAGCAGTATATCCGATGGTCAAACACGTAACTGATAATATCCAGATCTCAAGTCAATCTTCGAGAACACTCCTACTCCTCAATGTTGATCAAGAATATCATCAATCCTCAACCACAAATATTAGTTCTTAACCATCAATAGGTTTAGCTTCCAATAATCCACACAATGTCTTAGGGTAACATCCGCCTTCTTTCACAAAAAGAACATGAGAACCCCAAGGAGATGTATTGGGGTGGATGAAGCCCTTTTCCTGTAACTCATCTAACTATTTCTTGATCTCTTGCAACTCTGGTGTAGCTATCCTATAAAGAGGAATGGACACTGGTTCTACTCCTGGAATAAGATCAATAGATAAATCCACCCCTCGCTTTTGAGGTTGACCCGAAAAGTTGTCTGGGAACACATCCATGAAATGATCAACCACTGGAGAGAAATCTTTCTGACAATTCCCCTAATCATCTAGATATAAACTCGTAATATGGGCTGTCACAACACCTCTCCCATGAGGCTTAGGTCCAGCTCAGCTCCCTTGTACATCCCATTAAACATTTTAAAGAAATTCTCCACCCTTTGGTGAAGTTAAACTCACCCTATGAGGATAGTAGTTTAAAAAGGATCAAAATGGCACCAACCAATCCATCCTTAGAATCACATCATAAGTTGTCATATCTAAGAAATAGATGTCCCATAGAAAGTGATACCAACCAACCTCTATGGGGAACTCCCTGCATTGATGTACACCGGCTTTTGTAGTTCCCAACAGAGTGTCTAGTGTCACAACATCATAAGAAGAAAAAACACAGAGCCCAAGGCTCTCCTCAATTGGAACAAATATAAATCTATGTGTAGCACCCATATCAAAAAGTTTAGAAGACAAAACAGAAGAAACTAGATTAGTACCTCTGATAGTAGAAGGTCCCAGATCCTGCTCATATTGGGTCTGTTGCACTGCATATGTCTGCCCAATGCCGCGACCCTGAGACATAGCCTGGCTACCCTGAGCTATCCTGCCCTACTGCCTCTGAGATCCTAGTGTCTGTCTACAATGGCCATGACCCCCACCTCCGCATGTACGTCCTGACGTATCCCATTTGACCAACTAGTTAGAAGCTATTGGTCCTGCTCCTGCACACGGAGTCTACAGATAACCCCTCTCACTAGCCACTAGTGGGAAGGCCCTAAAAAAGCGTTGTAGATGGCCCATCTTGCCGCAAGCTCGACACTCCACCAGGTCACAAGGACACCGAGGCCTTTTGTGCCCCTCTCTACCACACTGGTATCAAATAACCAGGCCACCTAAAGTATTCTTCTTACTAGTACTACCTCCGTGAGATAAATCCATCTACCTCTTCCACTTACTGGTAGAAATAGTTCCAGAAACTAGTGTCGAACCACCCTAGCCCACACCACTAGCTTCCCATAGGTTCCGCTCAGTAATCAGTGTCTGGTTCACAATAACATGCACTATATGAAACCTGAAAACATTCACCAAAGCTAGGATGTCATATCAAATAGAATCCTCATTGAATATGGCCCTAAATGTCTCATAACCCACCAGAACAGGTGAAAAACAATGAAGCTCGGTGAAGCGTGCAAAGTAATTCATCACTAACAGGGTGCCTTGATGCAGATTTATGAACTCTCGAGCTAGATCTGCCCTCTGCATCTCAGGGGAGAAGAATTCCAAGAAATATACTTGAAAATCATCCCATTCCATGTCGCGGTGATGCTCAGACTAGGTGGTAACATCCCACCACCTCTTGGCGGAATCACATAGCATATATGTCGCGATCTTGACCCTCCACATTGGACCCATCTCAAGATGCTTGAAAATAGTCATCATTGAATCCAGTCGTGACTCCGCAGCCTGTGGACCTCCATCCCCAGAATATGTAGGTAGATGCTGCTGTTGGAATATACGTATCTGCTCTGCCATATATGTGGTGGCTTGTGGTGCTCCCTAGAAGGTCTGCATGAACCACATGAAACCTTCACAGAACTGCGCCTCTGCTCCTACTTCTGGTATAATGGTTGGCACTGCACCTGGAAAGGCTTGAGGATCAACCGGTTGCCCATTGCCTACCATCTCTAGAGTATGATATTTTCCTCTATCTTGGAGAACAACCGTTGGTCATCTCGGCAGCATGACTCTTCACGGTCAAATGCATTCCTTAGATCAGGATTTATCAAGGACTGAAAACAAGGAGTGAAAGAAGGGGACATGAAAAATAAAACATTCATGTTTTAAAAAACAAGAATACACGACGTGTATAATAACTACACGGTGTGTTTCCTCATGTCTTCCACATGGGCATGTACTCTGCTGAAAATGGTCGACTAACACCCCAAAACACACTGCATGTTGTCCACACACACGTCGTGTACTTGAATTTTCCTCCCTGCTTGAGCCCCTTTACACGACTTTGCTACACGGATCTCCTTTAAACAAAACTAAATTGCATGTACCAGATAGACACGGTGTGTACGACTTAATTTCCAACTGTGCATGTTGTTAGTTACATGGATGACCACTCATCTGACACTACACGGCGTATTAAACCAGCATAAGGCATGTTACACCAGCACACTGTGTGTACACCACTTTTTCTTCCCAGCCACACGGCCAAGTCCACACAGTCTTTCCTCGGTCAATACTACAAGACATTCCAAACAAGAAAACTACATGTACCAAGTTGGGTAACACCAACCCATGTCATTAGTGACATGACCGGATACCTAGGTCATACTATATGGCGTGTTCAAGATGGACACGGTGTATATGTCTTTAGATTTCAATGTCTATGTTGTTAGTTACACGGGCGATCTCGGGGTCAAAACTACACGGTGTGTACAACTAGTACACGACATTTTTTCCCAATCCATTACATACCCTATGTCCCCGCCCACATGGCCTATGACATGGGAAGAGACTACACAGCCTGTACATAAAAACATTTCTTTTTCTTCCCGAATAGAATTTTATATGGCATGTAATCATAGAACAACACAGATTGTATCCTGGGTTTTCTAGATAGTAATCCTCTGAAACTACTCTAGAACCCATAAAAACCCTGAACCAACACCTAAGTTCCAAATTACGATCTGTGATGTCCCATACATCTCACAAATCAAAGCTTGGCATCTTATCTATGTTATAAATAAGGTAAAAAAATCAATAATCCGCCAAATTCCAGTCAATGAGGGACCCTATTCCTCAATAACCAAAGTTTGGTGTTCATTCTATCAAGGCCTCACACAAAAATACCCTATCAAATAAAAAGAATTTATTAAATTAGATAACACAATATCATTTTTTTCTATCACAACATTTATCACAACAACATGCAATTTCTAATGCACCTATATAGCATAGGAGAATAAATGACATCTGATTTCTAGCATGTTCCTAAATGATGCATGAGATGGAATACCATAATTTCATCATTTTGAGACTAAATAGAACCCTGTATAAAAATATAAACAACACACCACAAGTGAGTCACCAAATGGTGAAAAAAATATCAACTGTAAAATTGAAAAATCAGAAAAATTAAAATAACTGAGGTAGAGTGGCTTTTCCCTGTACACGGGGTAGCTACTCCTTGGAAAATATTATTACCAACTACCATTTATGTCCTATCCCTAAAAAAGGATCCAAATATTATTTCAAAGAAAATAACTCCTTTGACACCACTTTATAACATCCCAGATCCAGGTGCCACTCCAAGGGTGCCCGGAACCCGGTTGGTCACATGACCTCAAGCGCATTTCAACAAATGCCAGAGGCTGCCGACTAGAAGCGAGGGACCAGGTCTGATAGTGGGGAAACTATGCCATCATTTTTCAAAGTGTAACGCATCAGAGAAGATAAATAACATGAAACAACAGAAGTGGTAGACAGTATACAACTGAAATGGAAAACATAAGTAAAAGGTAACTAACAGTCATATATATATATATATATATATATATATCAAGTTGCAGCATGTCACTATACTTTGAAAACAACCAGAACATGATACACTGTAATACAATAAAATAAAACTCAAGTATAAGGTAGAGAAAAAATGAAAAAATATATTGAAATTGGAGCTCAGCAGCATCGCAATCCTAAGCTCAGTCCCATGCTCTCTTACTCCTCTACAACACCCATATACCTGTATGGGGACCCTTTCCCCTATTGAAACCTACAGAAAAATAGTCTCTTTGGGCCGAAGAATGAGCCAAAAAGGTTGTGAGAAATAAATCCCAGTAGGCAACCACCAAAGGCTCGTGCCCAACTGTCATTGAAAATGTGCACCAATAGTGTGTAGTGGTAAATGAAATAAAGTAATCTGTACTCACATGTAACTAAATATACCAGTTATATTTCCATTTTAATATTCATTTAACAATTCCAATCCTGTTATTTATCTTGTAAGGTATAACATATGAAAATCACCATGGTGAACATTCATGATAACAATTTCCTCAGGCATACAAAACTTACCCTCAGGTAATCAGAGTCACATCCTACTGGTAATTTCCCACATGCATAACAAATATAGCCCTCAGGTGTACAAAGTGTCACCCTTAGGCATATAATATAATGCCCACATGCAATGTAGGTTTGTCGCTAATTCCCACAGGCATTACAAATATTGCCCTCAGGCTAAAAGAACCACTATACTTAGGCTAAAGGAAACACTTCCCGTAGGCTAATAAAGTAACCGAGACGAGCCCAAATCATAAACATGCAATTTATATGCACTTTTTCTCATGAAAATTAAATACAGATTATAATCACGGCATACCCTTGGGTATCCAGTCCAAATAGATAAACAGATGAACACACCCCTTGGGTTGTCCTGGATACAAGAAGTGATCCCAAACAGTAGTTTATAATTACATTTAATTACTTATAGAATTTTAGGTATTTAAAACAGCCAAGGCCTCTGCCACACAACACCCCAACATGGGTTTTTAGCACAATGGTAAACAAAAACACACTGCTGTTGGAATTTAAACACCAGACCACCATCCTCGATCACCCCTTATCGGTATACATGAACAAAACCACCCGAAACAAAAAACATTGGATCATATCTACGGTGAACATAATCTCGTTTAAACTCAAATAACAATACCTCAGGAAATAATTGATATGAAATGCTCTATGAGAAGGAAGAGGTTACCCGTGCACTTCCCAGGAGATCGACAGATATAGAATTGGGTTCATGGTGTGCGGTTGGGAGATCCTCCAAGCTCCAGTAGTCTCTCCCACTCCACTCTGGCATTCTAAGATAACTCTGTGAACAGAGGAGACTACTGCCTGTTTTAAGAAAAAAACAAACTACATGGCGTGTATTATCCATCATTTAATTTTTCCTCTAGCGGTTAATTTTTCCACCGCCGAACTGTTCATCTTTTAACATGAGTACACATCGTGTATTTCCAAATACACGACGTGTACTATCGTTCAGTTGGCGGCTACTCCCACTGCCTTACTATTCACCTGCCGACTGACTAAATAACATGTAAATACCCACTACATGGCGTGTAGTCAGTTTTTATACCTTTCAGTGCCGACATGGATACACGCCCTGTGTACTCTTCCTGCACATCCAAGGTACACCGCATGTGGAAAATTCCACGGTGTGTACCCACAAAATTTGGGATTTCCCCCATTTTCCTTATATTCACAAAAACACTTAAGGAAAAATGAAAAGAAGAAACTCATACCACAAGAATAAAAACCTGGTTCTTACAATGAAGTTGTTAATGACAACCTCATCAGGCTCCCAAAGGTAAGGGAGGAGCCTGATATCATATTTAAAGGACATGGTCCCAAAATGGTTTGAGATGGATAGTGGGGTCCTCTAGTTCTGGGCAGCCGATCATCACTAGGCGGACAGTTGGTGGGGCTTCATCGATTGGATGGTCTTTCGATCTTCTTATAGGGTGGGGAGATTACTATTCTAGGTGTACACCTAGAACAATTCATTTTACACCCATCTTTGAAAAAGCTGTGTGGGAGACAACATCCTCAGTTTGGTTGAGGACTCAGCCGGTGAAGTAGCTAATGCATGTGTCTACAAGAACTAGTGAGAGGCACTTTGATTTAAGATAGATCTAGTGAATATTTTCTACAATAAATGTGGAAAATACACACAAATCCCCTAATTAAAAAATAACCTCATGAACACATGCATAATTGATAGTTTCAATTGTTCCTATTATATTTTGGATATGAAAGTGACCTAATGTGGGGCAACATCACCACCTTGTTTGAGGATTCACGTCGGGTTCCCAATTTTTTATGATGAAAACAATTTGTGTCTCATGATTTATTGCAAGGGGATGAATTTTGTGCAATCATTGATGTCATATACAATGACGTCAAACTGTCTCTAATGGGTTATGTTCATGGAGCCAAAAATGCCCCATGGATCTCACATCCTTTAAGACTCATGTAACTACATTATAAATTCAAGTGTTCATTATAGAAAATGGTAAATGATACTTAAGGACTCACATTGGTTAATAGGATAGAAATTTGAGCTCAAAGCACACATTTTTGGGGAATTATTTCCTATTATAAGAATATCTTATCGATTAAATATGTATTTGTGTGTCCTTTTTCATTCCCATGAATTCATACATGGATCACCATGAATTAATGATCCATTATGAATAATCATGGGTCTATAATGAACATCATGTCTTTGCAGTTCTCCATTGATTGGGTGTTGGTATGTATCTAAGGTTTTAAATAAATTGTTCCCTTTTATAGATAGATTAGTGATTATTTGTTTGTTTATTATGATGATACATGTTTTAGTCTATGTGATGAGTCACTATATTGTTTTTTCATCCAGGGATATAGACATTATTTTATTATCATGATCAAACCTATAATATAGGATTCTTACATATCCTCATAAGGGGATTCATAATCCACATAGTTTGGTTCCACATAACATGAAACATCACCTTTTATAGTCATGTGACAAGGATTGAACCATTCTGAATAAAATCACGGGGAAAAGATATCGAGGTGGTAGGTTCCTAATCAATGTTTGGTGTGGGAGTTACGTCAAGACGAGTTGAGTGACCAAGAAAAGATGTGGAATCCCAGGTGGATATGACTATACATGGAAAGTGTCCCAAATAACATTAGGGTGGATTTGGGAGTTGGGTTTAAATCATATTGAGGACTCCTACATATCCCAGTTAGTTGGGAATCAAATCCAAAAAATATCAGTATGTTTGGGGCTTACACCTATGGAGCATACCCTTTTGAGAGGATGTGATTGGACTATGGATTACACTCTGAATAATGCCTATAAGGGGCTAATTAATTGGGAATATGGTCCTTTGAGTGTCGATTCATGGGTTTATGGAATATAACTTATAGGAATCCTGATTGAGTGCATATGGTTGGGGTTTGAACTTAAGGGATTCCAATGTGGTTGGGGCTTATGCATGGAATCTTTACATTTGAATAGATGTTTGGGATTACATCTTTGTAGAAGGATCATATAGTATGTTATTGGGGCTTATTCATTGAAGTATCTCATATTAAGGTCTATTATCATTCAGATGTCATGATCTCTAAAATGCTACAAGCCCACATGATCATTCTTGGTTTGAGAAACAAGAACAAGAAATAGATTTGAAGATCACATGATCTACTCTATTCATTAGAGGATTAGATGTTAGAGCCCAAAATGATACTAAGTGGGCTGGGAGTGTGCCAATATCATTCATTATTTTGGTAACTAGGGTAGTCACTTATGGGGATCTATTCAGATATATTCCATAGACGAGGAGAAGAGGAGAAAGAGTGACACATCCGATAGTAAAGTATCGTGGTTACTCCAAGAGGGAATCCCAAATGGTCCTCGGGAATGAGAAGTGTGATCAAAACTATCCCAAATTTAAGGGAAAGGCCAGTGGTTCCCCTTTACCCATAGAATGGGGAGGTTCACATGAGCACCCTAAGGTCAGAATGCTCGTTACCATGGTAATTTAGAACTAAATACATTCTAAGGGTCCACCTTTTTGAGGTTGTGACACATGTGACTCCACATACCAAGATATTAAGACTTGATAAGACATACTAATGTCCCAATGATCAAATCGTACAAGTCAGGTGGCTTTGAAAGAGACCTTGGGATACTTTTTTTGGACTGGTTTGTGGAGGGTCAAATATGGGGCCTGATGAGACAACATAATAGAGTGATTGGATCTTTAGGGTAGAGCACCCTAGGAGGTCCCATTCCACATAAAATTATATTAGGTTTTATGGGGTTCCATTCCCATGCCATCTTACAATGTAGGTGAGGATAGCATCCACAAATTAGGATTCTATGAAGAGCTAAGGTCTTCCACGTATCGTGCTTCTAAACTGGCCATGTTATGCCTATATATGGTTCCTCTACATGGGGCCACGTTACTTGCATATAGATTTTAGATATGTTGGGTAATTTTACACCCACATAATATTTTCCTATGTGGGGTACTATTATACAAAGGGGTAATTTATTTATTACTAATGGAATAGATTTCGCAAATATTTGTATGTTTTTAGATGTTCTACTGTTCTTTTCATTCACCCATAATGCTATGTGGTTCTTTAGTAACTTCAAGGAAAATTAATTTATCTTCTATGGATCTTTTAAGAATTTATCCTTCAATATCCACTTTTCCATCATTCTTTCATTTGTGTTTCATCTCTTTTTTTTGGCCCCACCTGATGTGCTTTTACATAAATATAGAGGGACCAAGTACTAGTATAATTTTTAATTTGTGATGGCATATGGTCCTTCGTTTGTGGAAAACCTAGAAGAAACCAAATCCCACAAATGATATTGTTCATGGGTGTAGTTGTTCATGTTGAGGAAATAACCACTTGTCCCCAAAATATGATTTCATTTCATTCAGAGCTACATGTAGTATGATCCCATCCCATGAAATATTTCATTCTTGGGGTATGGTCATTTTCATGGGTGAAAATCACCATTCGGTTCCGCAAACATTTTGGTTTCAATCATAGGAACAACTGGCCTTTCTAATCCAATGAACTATTTCATTCATGGGTCACATTAGAAAGGTTCATAACTCCATATGGAACGGTGGTCCATGGAGCATTTTCCACATCACAACCACCCCCTTTAAATATTTTTCTTCAAAAAAATTTATGGGTTTTTTTCCTCCCTTTTCAACGTCAATGGAATCATATTCTTCTTCTATGAATAAGATTTATGACCCAATAGTCATACATTATCATGAAAGATACGAAATACTGCATATTAGATAAATAATCACATGAAATAGATTTTTTAATTCTATATTTATGAACAATATGTCAAAAAGTACTCCATATCCAATGAATAAATAAAAATTGTGGAATGTTAAAAAATCTATGAAACAAGATATAAGTATTAATATTAATATTATATTATCAATCCATAAGATTTCCTAATAATGTTTAGAAGAAAACATATAATCCAATTACAATAAATTTATGTTTAGAAACCTCAGGGATACAAAATTATAATAGTTATAATATATAAATAGTTACTTTTCCTTTTCTCATCGTTTATTAATAAAAAAAATTTATTTACTATCTCTTTTGTTTAAGATTACTCATTAATGTGGTATAAAAATTCTAGTTTAAAACATTTATGAAAATAGGTCCCTATATCATGGAAGTATTTAAAACCTCATCCTAACTATTAATCCACAAACCAAGCATTAATTTAATCAACCATTTTAGATGTATGGATTGATTAAGGATGAAAATATTTGAAATACAATTTAATGGAGGAAAGGATTACCCAATGATAATTATTATAAAATGGAGATTTTAAGAGACTAAATTTCCTTGTATTAAATTTTATCCATGTTTACCCTTTTATAGAAATTAATCTAATGTATAAATCTAAACTATTGGTTACATTAAAATCCAAAAAAATTATTGTTCTGAATAATTTCTCCCCACTTATCCATCTAATCTAGTAACTAATAATTGATTAAAAAATTTACAAAATGTAATGTTTTACCAATTTGTTAGAATTCAATTCAAATGAAGCATATAAAACATAATCTATTTTAAAAAATATTGAATAATTAAGTGTATAATTTACTATGTAAATATCTTATCACCCAAAAGAGATTTTGTGTCCCAGTTTATTCATACATTTTCATATCTTGTGAGAATAATATGATCAAGAAACATAATTAAATTTATTTTTTAATTCAAGTAAAAATATAAATAGATATTCAGGTTATATAATGAAGATAATTTATATAAAATAATCTAAACATATTACCACCATGGTCTATTATAGATATGAAATTATTCAAAGTGGTACAATAATTGTAAGAATGATCTTTTTTAATAAAAATTATTTGATACATGAGTTGGTTTTCCAACCCATTCACCTCATAAATTTTTTATAGAGAAATTAGAGTTACAAAATATATATGAGGTGAAATGATCTTAAACCATCAACAAATTTAGAGATATTTCAATAAAAATTTCATTAAAAAATACTAATGTTAATGAAATATCACTATTTTATCCTTGTAATGAAACTATTTTCTAGTGAAAGAAAACTAATCTAAAATAACAATCCATTCAATGATTCCCATATGTTTTCCCATAAACAATCATGAAGTGTTGACAATAAAATTACTTATTTAAAAAAATTTCATCTTCAGGCGTCTCTCATAACAACATGGAAATGAAAATATATAATATCGTTATTTTATTTTAAGCCACCACATACGAGTAATGATGTTGTGTCCAGATAAGTCTTAACCCGATCTATATAGTCATGAACATGTGATGAATGATTTCACATATAGATACATATTAATTCTAACGTAATAGAAATAAAAAATTTTCAATAGAATCAATATCCTAAAAGAAATAACTCCCTAGAAGCACTCAATAGAGAGTGAAAGAATCCAACATACCATAAAAGTATTCATTTAAAAAACATCATTCAAAAATCGAGGTGTGGTATTCCAAAACCAAAAAAAATACATGAAATTAGAATAACACACCATCATTAAGGAAGGATTCTATAGTTGTTTCCAATTACAAATAAAAATAGTATAGTTATAGTTGGATTAAAATACCAATTTCTACCTAAATTCAAGTTGCATAACCATTCAGTAGCTAGATATGCTATAAGAGTCTTGATTCAAAAAAAATATGAATTTTTATTTCTACGAATGATCTTTTATATATGACTAATAAAAATAATTAACGATAAAATAGGGTCACATTTCTGGGATAATGAAATTTTAAAACTAGAAAACATACTTAATGGTCTAACACACAAAACCATAAATGAACCTATATTATAAAAAATTCATTTATAGACATAAATAATTTTTCTAAATTCCAAATAATAAATAAGAAAATATAAAAATATAATATCAACAATTTATGATAAAATTTTTAAATATTTAGAACATTATTAAAAAAATTAAACATGTATATGATTAAAAGATAATTTATAGAAAACAAATATTTTTTGAAACTATAAATCATTATTTTATGGGGAAATGTGTGATTGATACCTCCCATGGATTCACATAAAATACATTAAAGAAATCGAAAACAAATTATCCAAATATATCTTAATATATTAATTTATTGTTCAACAAAATTATGTTTTTAGCATTATAGATAATTTATTTAGAATAAGTGGAAATAATATTCCAAGAAAATCCTATGAATTCATCCAATGGGTTGAGATCACCAAAAATAATTGTTGGAGAGCCTTCATAATACTAATAGTGAACAAATGAAACACTGATAACTACCAAAAACACTTATTATCTATTAAAAAATAATATATAAAAATACAACTCTAATTATAATAAATAAAAATAATGGAATTATAAATCCAAAAATACACACAAAAATAGATTCTAAAATGATCCCATAAATATAAAAAACTGAATTCATAATTAATTCCATATTATAATCATCCAATTTCACTACAGAATCATAATATATATATATATAATAAATTATTATATACGTTTTCACTATAAAAAATAAACATATGTAAAGATTTCATTCTATGATGCACTATAAATATGACATGAGGAATCCCACTATCATTAATGTATATCAAAATTGATTACTGAAATTGAATCTGAACACCATTCATATAAGTGGGTAAATTCAAAGAGGGTTATGAGAAAAGATATGATGAATATTTTGTTACTATTTTATTGATCTTACAGCCCATTAAAATTTAATTTTAGTGATTTAGAAATAAAAAAATCATCTTGGATGTTCATTTATTGTAGTAAGAAATTATGTTCAATTTTTTAAAAGGAAAACCAAAGGAAAAAATTGTTGGTGTATTTTTCATTGTTCACAATCATAATATTAATTGAATCCATCAACTATAGAAAAATGATTTTGATTTAAAAATTTTATCCTATTATATTCCTATATGATGAACTGATGGTATTTTAACTCACTAGTGATTTTTTATTTTGTGGTTGTTGAATTTCTAATGAATATTCCCATTATTGTATCAAAAATCTCTATCAGTCTCTATAATTATTTATGTTTCTCTTCGATGTACATATCTTCACTTCCCACCGATGTTATCCTATTTTGAAACCACGATATGTGTTATTCCAGATTAACATCATAATTATCATTATATGTTATCAATTGGATGTTTTATTATCCATTTTTTTGATGTGGGTTTTTAGTGAATGTATTTTTAAATATCAAACTATTGATTACTGAGATCATGATTAAATCAAAAGGATATAAATTATTTAAGGGGGTAGAATATAACAACTTGTTATTTAAAAATATCATATTTGATGGAATATATGACACACAAAACAATATTATTTTAGAATGAAACACCAAGATACATTATTTTATTTTATTTTTAAATAAAATTTGTTTCATTGATAGCATGGAATTCTTGCAACACCGTGTTTTAATACAACTCAGCACTCTATTAAAATATTATTATTTGAACATTACCATTATCACGTTATACATTAATTTTCTAGTTATTAATAAGAATAAATAAAATATGAATTTCATATGGTTTACACATGGGAAAAATATATTAAAGGGTTAATTATTGGTTATAAATAAAATAATAATCTTTTAAAAGTGTTATAAATATTTTTTTAAAAATCGTATTTTTAAAAAATGTGGTCTATTCATGATTTGTCACACGATTTATAATAAAATTTTACTATTATTAATAAATATATTTTAAAAAATAAACTTTATATATATATATATAAGTCAAAATTATCTTTTTGTGGTTTTCTAACAATTTTATAAAAAGAATAATTTTTATAATTGTGAGAAATACTGATTTTTTTTAAAATTTCCTTTCAGTTTAAAGTATTCATCATGCTAAATTATATATTAAATTTTTTCTAAAGTAAAAGAATTTAAAATATATTACAATTTCAATAATTTAGTTCTTTTTAATCAATTTAAAAATTTCATTATTATATAAAAACATTCATATCCTTTGAATATTTTTCAGTGAATAAATCATTTCTCAACACATCAATGAGTTCAATTCTAAATTGGATTCTACCAATTCTATGAATTTAATTGTTAAAAATGAATTTATTATTTATAATAATAATAATTTTTTTAATAAAATATGGTTAACATAGTTTTTTCATAATTAATAGTAAAAATAGTAAAAATTATTTAGCAATGTTATAGTTAATATGGGTTTATGAGGGGTTAAACACAAAAGATAATGGTTAAAAATGACACAAAACATGTATAGATCAAGTTTTATGGACATAGTTAATACATATATCTCTTAGAGTTTAATATTTAATCTTTTCGGAGCATTTTATCATGTGAAAAACGTGGTTATTAGTTTTTATTTTAAAAAATTTTGTGTCTGTTCTATCCCCCACATATAAAAGTCCACCCACACTCCTCTCTTTTTCACACTAGATAACCATTTGGTTCGTCCAATACCTATCCAAATATATATTAATAAAATACCTGGAAACATCCTAGATTAATTATGTTAATTATTGACCACACCTAATTATTCATTACCTATAAACCTAATGAGGCTCTTTGAGGAATATATATAGTCTTTAACAATGTGTTTTCATGTTATTCTTTCTCCAAAATCGTAAAAACATCTTAAAACATGATAAAATGATAACAACAATATAAAAAATATACATATTTTTATTATTTGTATTTAATATTTTATATCAATCCCATCTTCCATCAAATGGGAAAAATCTTTTGATTCTGGGTATGATAAACTACCTTCTCATGAAACAATGTAATTTGTTTCCATCACCACCTCTAACGATTTTATATAATTATGTATTTAAAATATTTATATGATATTTATAAAATTAATATAATTATGGAATTATAATACAACTTCAACATTTTTCCTTTCAATCCATTAGAAAATAATAATGTTTCTCACATGTATGGAAGACTACAGCTTCGTGAACAAATGGGTTTTGTTTTTTCAATATACATTTTAATTAAATGGTAATAATGATATATTTAATGAATATATATTAAATTTTCAAAAAAAACCCTACTTAATTATTATATCTCAAATAAATTTTTATATTCCATTTTGTGGGTGACACGGTAATGTCGCTCTTATGTATGGCAGACTACTATCTCTCGAAGCGATGTGATTTATTTTTTCACTAAAACATTTATAGAAGGTTATAATGATATGTTTAATAAATAAATGTGTAATATATGATATAATAATATCAATATAAATTTTATAAACTATTTACCTTTCTTTTATTCCATCCATCAAGAAAATGGAAATAATGTTGAAGTGTATGTACGGTCAACCATCTCCAGGAACACTGTAACTCATTTTCACATATCAAAATTTTATAAAATAATAAAAATATTAAATAAATATTAATGAAAATATTATATTTTATATTAATATCATATTTAAATAAATTGTGAAAATGGAACCATTTTTAATGTAAAAATACAAAAATTACCAAACCAAAACATACATGAAAAAAAAGCAATAATAACACAATATAGTCATATTAATAATGAATTATTACTAAATGAGAGATGAAAGATTATAATTAAATCATATTTGTTATTATATATATTTTTATTATTTTTTAATTTATTTATAATAAATTTATATTTTTTGAATAGGATGCTCAGATACATAGAAATGATGTCCAACCAAAGGCAAGGGTTTTTGGTCTCGCTTTTATGGTTGTGAGACATATTTCATATTAACCAATTATTTCATTTGTGTGGTGTGTATAAGTCCCCTTTGAAATTTTATATCATGAATATATTTCTCTAAATTTTATTTAATGTTTCATTTAAATTTACATTATTTATGAGTCTTATAATTCAAATTTACCAAATTATTAAGGGTTAATTTCACAATCTCATCACTATTCAAGATTTTTATGTTAAAATATTCATTGGGAATTTTTTTGGTATTACGATATTAAAATCAATATATTTTCATATCATCTATTTATTCATTTATGTTTTTTGTAATATTTCTATTTTTACTATATTTGTTTATTAAAAAGATTGAGATTTTTTTTACAAAAGATTCATTATATATATTTCCAATAAAAAATGTTTTTCATCTAAACCTATGTTTTAAAAAAATGTTTCAAAAAATTTAACATTAAATAATTGAATTATTAAATATTTTTTTACCAGGGTTTTTCTTTTAAATAAATATTTTGAAATAAAACTTCTTATCATTTATCAAACAAGTTTTTTTACCCTTTTACAATAGTTTTAGAATAATGTTTATTAACATATACATCATGAATAGAATTTCTCATCATCATGAACACTTAATTCATTTATGATTATAATAAAAATTTCCAATGTTATTTTCCAGTAATATCATTTTCCAAAAATATATTTAATTTTTACCTTTAAAATGTTTATTTTTATAGTTAAGATGTTATTTTCAAGAAGAAAATTTTGAGGGATATTTTCATGGAATTTCTATTCATAAAAAACAATAATACTTATTCTAGTTATCATACATTAAGGATATATTGTAATGACAATATCCTTATTATTTATCAAAATATTTTATAATATTTTTTACGAGGGATGTGATATTTTTCTACCATTCACCATATTACTCTATATGGATTATGAATATGTTTATTGATTGGTGTAAGTATAATAATTTTTAATGTTAGTATTTCAATAGTAATATTTTTGTTTTTTATGTATCAATCATATCATATGAGAAATTCATTTGGAATATTGTGTGATAGATTTGGTTTGGAATTAAAAATCCCCTAGATTCATCAGAATTTCTTATGAGATAATCTAGTTTTCAAAATTAAATGGGTTTTACCCATATTTGTAAACTATATTGTAAAATTTATTGAAATTATGTTTATGATGTCCAACATTATGAATTCTACAATTATTATATTATTTATTTATTTCTAGGTGATTATTTGGTTAGTTTTAATATCAGTGGATATGTTTCAGTATCATGTGATTATTTATATAGATTTATTTGACCATCATTTATTCCGTCAATATTAGGCTTCAGTTATTATATAAATGTAATGTTATTTAGATATTTTATTTTCCATATTATTTTAGATTATTTATTCATGATAGCTTTAATTGTAAGCATACCCTTATTGAGCATTCAAGAATACCCTTTCTTATGTTTTTTTTCTATAGGGTACCAGGAAATGTTTTATAATTTATATTAATATATATGATAATTGGAATAAAGTAATTATTTAATAAAAAAACTTTTTGTATTTATGGTGTTGAAATGTAACATGAATTTTCAAGTATGAATTTAGATTACCAAGAAAACATAACTACTCGGTCCTTCATGATATGATTTATTATATCTGGAACCAATGTAATAATGCTTCCACTGACTCTAGGAAACTAAGGTCAGTGAATTTACTATATATATTTTTAACAATAAGGAAATATAATTCCATCTCAAACATTATCCAACTAAAATCATCATTCAAAGGTACATGGATGGATCATATTTAATTCAACCAGTTCATTCTTTTAATCATAATGAATTTGTTATGTTTATTACATCTATAAACTATCAACTTCAATCAAATATTGTATAAATCACCTCTATAATATGAATACTTATATTTAAAAACAATCACCACACCAATATTCATTATATGTAATAAATAATTATAAAAAATAAAAAATATTCCTCAATATGGTTTAACAATATACCCTATGGATTTATTATAAATACTATTAATTAATCTCCCTCTTAATTAATATTGAAGGGATACTAAAAACATTGATTAAATAAAATATTCATGAATTTACTAACTCTAAGTCTATATGAGCTAGATCTTTATAGGAATTTTTTTATTAAAACATACATCAATTTTTTCATTAAAAACAACTCTTATTAAATTTATTTTCAAAAATTATTATTAAGTTAAATGCTGATTAGGAAGATAAATTTCTTGAAAAAATGAATATAAAAATTAAAATATTTCACAAAACAAATTAGTAATTTCATCACCCTATACACATTTTATATTCTCAAAGAAAAATATGAAAATATAGAATAGTAACCTCAATAATTTCATATATAAATTCTAAAAACTAGGATGTACATCTATTTTTAAACATAATTTATCAATTAAGTATATTTTGAGAGGATTTACCATAATATAAAACATTTATTCATTATGTTTTACAAATTTAATTTTCAATTTACAATCATAAAAATTTTCCCTTAAAAATTAGATTTAAGGCTATTGTTTTTTAATGTGGAATGATACACTGGTTTTTTAGATGGATATTAGACACTTTATTTATGTTAATTAATAAATAATCAGTATCATATTTCATAATCCATATGCACAAGTTTATTATTTATCCACATAATATTTTTATATGTATGTGGCATTTCTAAAGACTCAAACATGGTTTTTCTCAAAGTGAAAGATGTTTGTTTTGTTGAGTTTCATGAAACACGCTTATCTGGAATAAAAAATTATCCACGTGATATAATATCAGTAGCTCAAACATAATTTACTTTTGAAAACCATTTTAATTTAATTTTTTTATCACTTGTATATAAGTCCCAATTTTGAATTTTTAAAATATATATAATAATCCAACTGATTTTGAGTAAAAAATATTCCTTTAGATTTAATTGAAATCAAACTTAGAGTGTGATAGAAAACACAAATCCTACAATATATAAATTTAGGTAAAATAAAATTCTAACATGCTATTAAAATTTCGTTAATTTTACTACTTTTCCTTCTTAATATTTACTTAGTTTTTTCCATTATTATAGTAGAACAATATGTCATCCCACCATTTAAAAACATAATATATTTTTTGTATAGTGTAACATTTAATAACACATAAGATCAGTTGAGGTTTATTTTCTATGAAATTAAGATCATAATAACTAAAAAAATTTGACTTCCTTCTAATATTCATGAATGTTTTTTAAATTGTTTCCACCTAGGAAACATTTATCAAAACTCATATCTGGGATAAATGTATTAAAATAAACGGGTGCACATAAATCCTAGTAAAGGACTAAAATTAGGGAATATATATCACGTGATGATGAGGAATAAGAATAGAGCATCACACTAAAAAACATGAGTCATTTTATAATGCAATGATCATGAGGCATGACATGGATATACTTCTAAAACATAAAAATGGTACATTCATAAGAATATCACCAACGTGTATCACCAATGTGTTATAAAACATAATAACAAAGGTTATTCACCATTGTATCATAAAACATGAGATCATTAAGGGTTAAGTATTTATCCAAAGAATTAGAGTTATATCAAGGAATACCCATAAATGTATAAATTCATTTGTATTTTACACATCATAAGAAAAACATTATTAATTAGTTGTGGGAAATTATAAATGGGTTTCATGAAAAAGTCAATAAATTTATAAATGATTGAAGTCATGAGAAATAAATCATTTTTAACCCATTAAAATGGAATATGTGTTTTATATTTGGAATAAAAAATCAATTAATCCTGTTTAAATCATTAGAAATGCACATGAATAAATAAATCAGTTTTGAATTCATAAAATAACGATATTGTGTGGAAATGAAATAAAATTAAAGGAATGATTTTGGTAGCCAAGCAATTATACATCAAGGTTTACTGAATATAATTAATGAGAGGGTATGGAATTATCTCATTAATAAGACATAATTTCGATATTAATTTAATAAATAAAATTCATGAAGGAATAATAAGATGAAAATAAATTAATATAAAGCAAGTAATTGGGAGTAGAGGAGGAAATAGGTAGAGAATTACCATACCTTGAAGAGCTGATTCCTAGAACAAGCAGATAGAACCTTGAGGCCTTTAGGACACCTTGTATGAACTATTTGGGAGGAAAAATAAAAAATATAATCATAGATAAAATAACTTTATTGTAGAGGAATGGAGGTATTGGTGGGTAATTATAGTAAAATAAGAGGAATTATTTAATATTTAAACATATATGTCATGGGATTCTTGGTTATGGAAAATGAAAATAAAATAGGTTAACCGTGATTTTTAATCATAATTTTTTACATTTAATAATTTTTTTAATATATTGATTCATTATAATCAAAATACATTTTTTTAATATTAATTTATCTTAAAAATTGTAAATTTTCTTAGAAATACAGGTTTTAAAATTTTAATTTATTTTTTTGACTTTAGAAATTTATTTATTAGTTTCAAAATTTATTGAAATCTATTAAAATAAATTATATTAATAAAATTGTCTTTTTTTGTTAAAAAATACTTTAACTTATTCAGTATATGACTTTAATGTATTTATGATGTTGTAATTCTTTCTGTATATTATAATATAATTTATATTTTTCCCAAAAAATAATCAATCTTAGAAAATTATGAAAGCTTTTCTATTGGATAATTTGAATGTCTCAATTTCAAAAATTCTATCCATTTTATTAAAGACATTTTTTAAATATGAGAATTTAATTTTTTTAATTTAAAATGATTTTTAAATGAAACATCCCCCAAATATTTCTAATACTATTAAATTTTTTTCTTTACAATAACTAAAAACAATTGAATAAAATAATTTTTGAATAAATGGTGTTTTTTTCAATATTTCCTAAAACTTGTTTTAGAAATTAAATATATATAATTTCCAAAAAAATAAAATCACATTCAATTTCTGTATTAACAATTATATCATATTCTATTATAATAAATATTTAATATATGTGTATATCACTAAATAAGAATTTGAAATCAATAAATCTTTTAATTCATATAAAAAATAATTACAAATTAATACTACAAGTTAATGACACATAATACCTTATTATAGCCGCATAAAATCTAATGGTTATTTATGCGATTGTCATAGTTTTATGAATCATTCATCCAACATTGATCTAGTGGTTATCTATACTAGTAGGAACCTCTCGAACAGATGATTTATTTTCAAGCCTCACATATTAATTATTTTCTTAGGTTTTATTAAGATAAACCCCATTAATTTTACTTCCTCCCTATAACTAAACAATGGCCTTCATAGGGTATGATTCTACTTTTTGAGGCCATCATTACTTTATTATACATAAAATTAACTATTTTCATTTCCATTAATATAAACTAACAACAACCGTTAACTTATAATATCTATATTACAAATGGTCATAATTCCCAATGGTCATATCAACTAATGGTCATGTAATGGTGATATAAAGTTCATATCTAAGTATTCACAATTTCTATTATATATATTATATATAACACTAAACATTAAAATTTACTACTTCATTCACAAATGTTTGTTATAATTCTTTTGTTAATTCTTATTCTGTTCCTAACATTTATTTTTTCATTTAATTGTTTTCATGTAATGTGTAATATTTATAGAATAGTTGGTTCATATGGAGTATTTCTCTTTATTGTCACTATACTTGGTTTTTTGTATACTTATACTAGTATTGGAAATATTATTTAATATTATTACATTACATGTAACTCAAATTTTTAAATGTATTTCTATTTAATTAAGTTACAAAATATAACAAAATAATCATTGTAAATAATGAGTCATTTTATTAATCAAAGAAAAACTTTTAAGGTCATTATATTTATCCCCACTAAATAATGTTTCACCCTAAAAATGTGTTCCTTAATTAAAATCAAATGGGGTTATTTAACATTCCATTCTTCATTAGTTTCCCTATTAGATTCTTCAAACCAGTGATTCCTTCCATAAGAATTTCAAAATTCTTGTTTTCTAATTCACAAACACATTTTCCCTTCTTTCAAGAATCTTAATTTGTTCCTCATTATAAGAAAATTTTGGTTCCTACTCCACACCATTAGTATCATTTATATGTGTTGGTCAGACATATAAATTCTCAACATAGACACATAAAATATGACATGGACAATAAAAATATTTAGAGTAGTGTTACTAAATATAAAACCAATCCAAAATGATACAAAATATAAAATGGTCTAATATACATTGGAATCAAATTCCCCTTCTCTAGAAATATCAAGACTCCTTTCCATGGTGATATCTTGATAAAACCACGATCCCTAACTTGAAATTATATATCCTTAAATTAGTTGTTAGAAAAACTTTTCTATAGACTCAATAAATAATTTATGTGTTTATGAATAACTTATTTAATTAAAATTTTCTATTTTACTAGATACTATCCCATCATTTTCCCTTCACCAAATTCATCCCAACATGTTCTGGTTATACATCTTTTTCTGCAGAGTTCATAACAATGTTCCATTTTAATACTCAATTGGAAACAATTGTTATCGAAGAATTCCATATGTGGAATAATTTTTTCCCATGTACTTTGAAAATCAATTGAGATTTCCTTTATAATTTTATCAAAGGACTAAATTATCCTTTAAAAATTCCCATCAGTTTTAGGATGATAGGTTGTGCTCAGTTTTACTTTGGTGTTAGTGCCCTTTTTATATCACCTATAAAACATATAAGTAAATATCAGATATTGGTCAAGAATAATAAATATTGGTATTCCATAGATTCATAATACATATTGAACATTAATTCCTATTTTTTAATACAATGAGAAATCCATTCTTATGGAAATGAAATTGGTAGACTTCTTGTACCTATGAATGATTACCCTTAGAGAATTAGTTTCTTTGGATTTATTAGGTAGGTAGAAGATTAAGTCCATAGTGATGTTCTCCTTCTTACAAAAAAAGTACGTCTATTGGGATTAATACCCCTTTGGGATGTTTTCCCTCCACATTCACTTATTGAGACACCAAGAACATTGCAATGTAGTTGAAAAATATCTCTTTTCATATTATCCCATGAATATTTATCACAAAGGTCCCTATATATTTTAGTTCCTCCAGGGTATGTAAAAAAATTATATACAAGATATTTATCCATAAACCCATTATTTATCTTTATAATACATTGGATATATATCCTTGGATAGAAATTTAATAAACCTTATTGATCGATATTGAATTTATAAAGCTTTTAATTTTTTACAGCCTTTAAATTCTTTTGCATTAAAGGACAATCTAATTTGGATTTCTTGATCTTATCTAGTATTGTTTATTGAGAAATATTTTGGTATAGGATTGATGATATCAAGCCCATTATGATTCCCTTGTTCAACCATAATTTGTCCTTGATTAATAGTTCTCTGCCAAACCTAATCATTTCAATCACAACATGATATTTCATAGTCTATCAATATATGACTTTGTTTTCCTTCTAGGGTGATAATGAATTGAACAATTATAGTTTTATTAATTTAGAACCATCTCCTTCATCTCATGTTCAATTTATTTTTTGTGAATATATAATTCAAACATTGTATCTCTTCATATATATCTAATTTTTCCCATTAGCTATGTGACTCGATATATTCTCAGAAAATTGTATGTATCTAACTCCATGTCTTGAGAAGGATAATATTAATCATTAGTATGTAACTATTGATATGAATGTGCAAATTGTAGCACCCACATATTGAGGTTTTTTTTTTGTTACTTTTTATGTATTTAAAGTTCCTGGGATGAGTTGGGAAGAGTTTGGTAGAGTTTGGAATGGTTTGGAATACGTTTGGAGGCTTTTTAAGGGTGTGTGGTTTGAGCACGGTTAGGGGAAACCATGTGGATTCTCCAAGAAACTGTGCATGGGGGACAAAAGCCTTCACACGGCCCGTGCACAGTTTTCCAAACTATGCAAGGAAACCATGAGGAACCTCTCTCTCAACGATGTGTCTTGCACATGGTTATTGCATAGTTTACCAAACTATGTGGGCTAACTGTGCGTTCACTTAAAGGTCAAGTTTTTAAATTTTGGCTCTCTCAGGCCTGACCTATTTCACTCTAATTCCTCTCCCACTTGATCCTCACTCGGGAATTAGGTTTGTTAGAGGTTAGAGGTTCTCTCCTATAAGTTTTGGAGGAAATTTAAAGAGGTTCTTTATGGATTAAATGTGATTTATCCTCGGTAAGTCTCTCCTCTTGGATTCTTTTAGTTTCTCTCTAGATCTACTATTCCTTATTTCTTGGATTTCTAAATCTTCATATGTTAAATGTAGATCATGGGTTTTGGTTTCCAGGGGTGTATATTTTAAGGCTTGTGAATGTTAGGTAAGGGGATCTAGAGAAGTTTTTGTGAAGCGGTTTCTTAGATTGGGGTGCGGTTGCTTGTTGGTTGATTTCGCTGAAACCCTAAATATAGGTGGATTCTCTCTCGACTCTACTTTTTTAGAACATGATTCTTGGATACAATTAATTTGTGTTTCTTAAAATTTATTTTTTTCTGTGAAAAAATTTGTTGGAAATCACTATGGTGATGTTTTGGGGATTTTTAGGAAAAAGTGGTTTTGCGGTGAAATTCTCTTATTGTGATTTTAAAATGTATATTTTAAAATGCGTTGCATTATTGTTTTGATTTAGATTATTTGAGAAAATGGTTCCAAAATAAAAGGGGTTTTTGTTGTTATGTGAATTGGATGAGTAATTTAGTTGAAGGATGTTTCAATAAATGTTGGATTTATTGAAGTGAATTGTAATGTAATGGAAATGGTTGATTTCATGTTGTTGTGGCTTTAGTGAGTCATATTCTTGGTTATGGATTGTATGAAATGTTGTGTGGAAGTGGTGAGGAATTACCACTGTAATAAGGGTAAGGTTAGTGGATGGAAGGGCCAACATCTAAGGATAAGTGGGCAGGAAGTACCACTAGTAGGAAAGGGTGAATGGGTTGGATGCAAGATCCACCATTTTGGTTGCTTTGTTGTTTATTGCATTGAAATATTGAAATTGTTGTGCAAATGTGTAAATGATGAAATGGATTATGGAATGTTTGATTGGATTTCCCTTGGTTTTTTGGTTTGTGTGAGGTGTCTTGGTAAGGGGTTGTTTGGATTATGGTAATGATTGCACTTATTATTATTTTATATAAACTACTTATATAAATTTGCAAACAGTATTAACCTAGTAGAGAGTCTATGTAATCCATTTGAAATAAACCTTCTGAGTTTTAGTAATAACCTCATTATTTGGCACTTGGGTGCTTTTGCGATGTATTTTTTTGGGATACAGGTAAAGGTAAAGCATCTCATGGATAGTGGTTCTTTGTGATACATGGGAGATGTGGTGGTGTGTGGATCGTGGAGCTTGGTGTGGAGTTGTGGAGTTTTTCTTGTTGTATTTAGAGGCCTCTTGATTAGTATTCCATATATTACTATGATATTGTTTTGGGCTGTATTGGTTTTGGGTTTTATTTCGGAATAACTTGGTTGTCTGGATAGTGGTTCTTTGTGATATTTGGGAGATGTGTTGGCGTGTGGATCATGGAGCTTGGTGTGGAGCTGTGGAGTGTGTCTTGGTTTATTTATGGGCCTCTTGTTTAGTATTCTACATAGTACTATGATATTGTTTTGGGTTTTATTGGTTTTGGGTTTTATTTTGGAATAACGTGGTTGTCTTTTGGTAATACATTCTTGAATTTTTTATTAACATGCATCATATAGTCTTTGTTAGTGGATGGTTCTATTACTTTTGTCTAAAGGAAAAAATCATTCCCCAATTTGTTCTCTAAGACCTAAAAATCTATTTCCAGCCTTTGGGTCCTTGGGAACGTCACTTAGGGCCCAATATAATTCCCCTCCCTCTAAAGACAACGATATGGGGTGGGATATTACACAATGACCATGCCATTTATCATTAGTACACATCCAATCAATTTTGGATCTGTATCACAATAGATAAATAACATTTGCTGACAAATCGTATGGGTTGAGTATCTACACTAATCAAACTCTTCTTAAATTATTTGAAACATTCATCAAACTTCTTTATCTAGATAAATTAAACTCACTTTTTTTGTAACTTGGATAGTGTATTAGTATTCCATGATTTATTTTTACAATCCTTCAATAGTATCTTAATAACTAATGATACTATGAATCTCACTTATGGTGGTAGAACAGGCTATATCCACTATTTCCATTTTTTATAGGATCAATTAACATTAATCCACCAGTCACAATGTGTTTCAAGAATGTAATTTTAAAAAATGAGAACTCAAATTTACTAAATTTACCATAAATCATTAACATTCTCATAGTTTTTAGTATGAACCTTAGATATTCCTCATGCTCCTCATGACTTTTGGAATATATCATATTGTCATCAATAAAGACCCCATGAAATTTTCAAGGAAAAACATAAAGGATTTATTCATAAAATTAAAAAATATGGTAGGATAATTAGTCAGGACAAAATTCATAACAACAAAATTATAATGAACATATATTTTTTAGAAGTTAATCCATTAGATTTCATCATTATTCAACCTCAACTGATGATACCCCAGTAAGATGTCAATCTTAATGAATAATTGAGACCCTAGAAGTGATAAAAATAATTTATTAATCCTTAATAGAGGGTATTTTTTCTTCAATATTTTCTCATTTTGTTCTATATAATGAATATATATCTATACTAATTCATTATTCTAATTTACAAATAGAAAATACACTCCCTATTAAGAAAAAAATAATCAAATAAATCCCCACTCTAAATGTTATTGATTTTTCTTCTTTAACTCCTCTAACACCACATATTTCATTCTATAAGGGTTCTTCGATATTTTCTTGTATCTAGGGATAATTCCAATAGATAACTCTACCTCAATTTATGGGGTTGGTCTAGATAACTCTTCAAGAAATAGATCAATTTAATCCTTAATAACAGGGACTTTTTATATATTTTAACTTCCATTTTCATCTCCTTATTCTCTAGAAATCATTATGAAGAAGGGTATATGATTTTATTTTAGACAAATATCAGGTTGGAATACCTTTATATTGAAAATTATTTTTGGTTTTCTATTCAATACATTTGAAATTTTTCTCTTCTATAATTTTTCTTATAATTATACTTTGAGATATAATCCTTCCCTAATACAGTATTGAATCCCACCATGGGAATGGCTACTAGATTTTTGATAATGATGTACCCACCTCAAATAATACTAATGTTTTTATACACCATTGATTCTTGGATTATCCCACTATGATTTTTATCTGACAAATCTACCTCTAGTTTTTCATGTTTTTATTCTTAATTCCTTAAAACATGAAGGAAATAAATTAATCCATAGAAACAGAGTTAAAAAATGTACTTACTAAATAGAGATCATGATGGGTGTACCAACCACCACATTTTTTGTATCCTATACATCATCCATAATGATTATGAGAGAAAAAAAATTATCCCATGCACAATGTTGTTGTCTTTGTTTTTTACCCTCCATAGTCTTCTAATTTGGTTATTTATTTTAAAATATCCCATGTTTTCCACACTTGAAGCACAAAACATCAGTTTATTCACGCACTATTGTTCCGTCATCTTTTTTTTATTGTTGAGGGTTCACCTCAACATGAAAATTTGGATCCATATGTATAGAATCCATGGATTTTCATAAATAAATTTTACATATTAATAGATAAATATTTATTTAATTATTGAAAATCATGAATGAGGGTCATAAAAGGTCCAATGTATTTTGAAACCTCAATAAAAAATCAACTAGTTCGTTATTCAAGTAAATCATCTCCTACTATTGTCTTCATTACTATCACTCTTATTAGAAATAACATACATAATAACATTCTTCATAACCTAGGAAAAGGAAACATAATAAAGGGTGATCTTAGAGGCACATTAAGGTTAAATAATGGAGTTGAAAATGATTTCATAAACACAACCTGAGTATAAGGGTATAAATACACAATCATGACACTCAAAAAATATAAATTGAATTTATTAGATCCTTATATTCATTTTGTTTAGAATTCAGGGCTATTACTAATACATGAATCATAATGGAATCAATGAACATGATCTATGAGAACAAAATATTGGCATTATACAAAGATATATTTAATACACATAATCATAAAAAATCATTTAACTAATATTCAAGGATCATTTCCAAAACTATCATGGTGGAATGTGTTCACTCCCCAAACCATCACAGTATCCGTGTATCACTCCCAATACTATCTTAGATGAGAAATTCCACTACATCACTAGTTTCACTCCCAATTCCAGTAATATTTATTTCATTAAATATACATCATGAACCAATGTATATGGAGATATATAATTATTTTCCTAAAAATCAAATAATTAAAATAAAAAATATGTTTTTAATAAGATTATAAAACACTCATCATATCATAACCCATGAAAAGTAAATGGGTTCTATAAACATTTCATCATCACATTTCCAATGGTAAATACAGAGGTTTAATAATAACATTATAAATTCACCTTAGCATAACCTATGGGAATGGAAAACGTTTCATAAAAAACATTTCATCATAATAATAAACCAACAAGATAAATAATAAGGATGGTATCACTGGATCATATATTCAGAAAGGGTTATGAAACATCAATGTACATTATCGTTTAAGGATTATTCATTTAAATATCAATTGGGAAATGTATTAAGGAATATAACCTTTCCCCTTTCAAATTACTTATTTAAATCTTAAAAATTACCAAATAATGAAAAATTTCTTCTAAAATAAACATGAAAACATGTAATAAACGTTTAAATCATTGAGATTTCCTGAAAACAGAATATATAGGTTATTTCTTGCGTGTTAAAATAATGACACCCTTAATATTTTCAATAAAATGTCATAATTACCTATTTTGGATAATGATAAGATGAATATTTAAATAAATATTGTAAAAAATGAGTCTATGTTAAAATTAAATTTAAAAATTCAACTGATAATGTTAAAAATATTCTATAAAACATTTTTATAATACATTAAAGTGGAATAGAAATGATTTTCAAGAAAATAATGAAACAAAGTTAGTTTTTATTAAAATCATTATTTTGATGTCTTTAGTACATAAAGAGAGAAAAACGAAAGGAAAATAAGTAATTTTTATAAATAAATACACTATAATAAAATATATAATTTTTTGATATATATATCATAATATTATCATTTGAAATATAATCATAAACAACAGCAATATACAATGAAATTGTAACATCAATCTCTTACCACTTTGGAAACTTTTAAATTACAATCCCAAGGAATGAAAGAACCTTATATGTATATGTAAATACTATAATTTTCATGATAATAGTCATACAATAAAATAAAGGGCATTATATAGACCACAAAAAAGAAGAAAGTGGTGTTAATTAAATGTGTCCCGTAAGAATACAAGTGAGATACAAATCCCTTACCTCGAGTCTGACTTCCCCCATATATGTTAAAACATCTTATATAATAAATATAGGTTTATTATATATAAATTATTGGACCATAATAATATATATTATACCATATATTATTTAATTATAAAATTTTATCACGCACTTATTAGCTATTATTTATTAAAATTGTTATTATGGGTGATAACTACTTCATTTTTCATATAAATTTTCATTTGGTAGATTTTCTCATTGTGACATAATTAGGGTTATATAGTATCCATAATGTTAAAAATTATATAAATATATTATATATTTATCATATACATATTTATATTCATATATAAAGGTAAATATAAATAAATTAATTACATTTTTCTTGGAGATGATATGCCACACATACACATGAACGTTGTTTCCATTTTTAATGGATAGAAAGTAAGAAAGGATAATAATATTTCACCTTTAAAAATTATAATTATATAATATAATCATATATAAACATAAAATACATTCTTATTACCATACATGTAAATATAAAATGAAAAACTAGTCACATTACTTTGTTGAGGTCATAGTCCACACATACCCATAAGTGACATTATTTTTTACAAGAGATTGGAAGAAAAGAATGTATATGTGATATTGTAATTAAATAAGTATTAATATATTTTATATATAATATTAATATATTATATACATCATTATATCCACATATGATAGGTGATTATGGGAAATAAATTACATAGGTTCGTGAGGTGGTAGTTCACCGTTCTTATGATCGACAGTTTCATTTCCAATTTTAAGGAATGAAAGATGGATATTGGTTATTAAATGAATATAATAACATTAAAATATATTTAAAATGGGTTTATTATTTTTTCATCATAATTGAATAGGATTTTTCTTTTTTATAATAGGAAATAAAAAAATATATAGTTAAGAATTATACCTCTTCATTAGAAAAACTATTTACATTAACACCTAAATCATTACTAGGATGGGTTTTTAAATAAATAAGGGTTATATGTCATGAGAATAAATATAAGGAAGTATTTTTTATATGTATTTTCTAATTTAAAAGGCTCTTAATCTATGTGGTAGAGGTCATAGGGGGTGTCTTTCTATTGGTGGGGGAGAGGACACAAAGTGAATTTTTAAAAAGAATAAAATATACACATGTTTTACACACAAAACAATGTATCCAAAATGGCTAATTAATTATAATTATATTATATATGTTAAAAATGTACCCATAAAAGATTAATTATACAAGGTTCCCATCATTTTAGCCCAAATATTTTTAGTTTAACCCCCGATAAATTAGTTTTAACCTTAATCATGGTAACATATTTTTTTGTTATTATGACTCATTATCACTAAAAATTAATTTTGCATTTTTATATAATATTATTTATTATTAATCCAATTATTTAATCTAATTTATAAAATTCAATTTACAAAAGTGGAAGAATTTAATAAAAAATTTAACTCACAAATGAGATGAAAATGTAATTTTCCAAATAAATGTTCTCGTAATTATAAAAAGTGTTTTATCAAAATTCTAAATGAAATAAATTACCATAAAGATTTTGGATTAATACTAATATAATTGAACATATTTTTTAAAAAAACATTTAGAATAATATGTTACTTATTATATTCCTTAAATAGAAAAAATTAATATAATTTGCTATTTTTCCATATTCATCGAAAAACTATTCTTTTTAAATAAAATCTATGATAACATTGAAATGTAAAATTAAAAATTTAATTCGATTATTAAAATATATTTTATAAAACTAGAAAAATTAATTTTAAAAAAGGTTCCCAAAACCTGATGAAAGATGGTTTTTCAAGAAAATACATTTTTTAATGAAAGAATGATTTTTGGTTAACTATATTACCAGTAAAATTAATTATATGAATTTAAATATAAATATAATTATAAATATATATTATTTTTACATTATATAATAATTCATTATGAGTTATTTTAATTAATTAAATTGGGAAAACATTCTTTTCTTAAAAATAATTTAAAAAAATTTAAGCATCAAAAACTATTTACACTAAACTCATTATAATTGTTGATTCAATTGACATGAATTATATTTTTAAAAATAAAATGAATAATATTACCCTTTATTAAAAAAATTTAAAATATAATTTAAGATTAAATTAATTTTTTAATGGAAGGAAATGATAGTTTTAAAAAAACTGATATTATCATTGAAAACAAAATCTTTTCAGAAAAATAAGAAAATTTCACCATAATCTTATTTAGATATATAGATTAAAAAAAGTTACCATTTCTATTAGGTAACATTACTAAATTTTGTGTAAATTAATTATGTTATCTCTATATATAAATTATTAGAAATATGTTTTTAAGAAAATATAATTTTTATGCTTAAAATGACTTTACTGAAAATTGTGTGCTTGTTTAATAAGAATTAATTAATAAATTTCTATTTATTAGGACCCGTACATATATCATAATGTGTTATACTATTTATAACTTCCACTTAAATGATTAGGTTAAAATAGTCATATTAAATAATAATTTTTTAATAGTATACTCTTATAAGGACCCAACCATATAACATTACATAATCAAGCTAATTCAACTAGAATTAAATTTCTCACATTACCAATGGTATTTTCAGTTTATGGTTTTACAAAATTATGACATAATTTATATGTATAAATCCACATGCATGAAAAGTGGGCACTACATAAATTAAATCAATTTCTTCTGGCATACATTTTTTTTTAATAAAACAAAAAAAATTAATGAAAAAAATTCACAACAATCATCTTGGATTATTCTTTTCTATTACCCATCCCTAAAAACATATCAATAACATTTTAGAACTTTTTATGAGAACACAAAAAAAAACTCAGTAAGGGACATGGAAAAGAAATGTAACCCTTAGTCCATTAGTACTTATAAACACATGAAATCATTTTCACAATGGCATACTTCTCACCCATAAAGTATCATATGCTTACTTTGGGAAAACAAGAAATTTCCATAAAACATAAAAAACCATAAAGTTAATTTGGGTAATTGGATACTTTATATTTTAACTCTCATGGAAACCATATTATTTTTAACCATAATGCCTACCTTATAATGTAACCCTCACGACTATGTTATGGTGCATCCATCACAGTTACACATAGAGTAACCCTTATGGTAGACCTATAATATAACCATACCAAATTAATTTAAGAGAGACACAGGTCTTACCATAATCCAACAAATTTACAAAAAACTAGTAAAAATTAATAAACTATGAATACCTTTATCATAAAATAATTTCTTTTCAATTTTGAATATAAAATAGAATTATAAAAGAGGATTTTTATAGAAAAGTCTCTTACCTCATGTTAGTCTTACTTAAACCAGTTTAAAACCTCATATATAATTATTCAAAGAGTAGTTTTAAAATATTATCACACTATATTCATATTATTATCTTTTTATAATATTTTTCCATAGGTTTGTTGAGAATATTTCGTTATTTTCATTGTTTTGGGTGCATTTATTTCATGGTTTCCATGGTTGGTTCATTATATATTTTCTTGTCAAATATAAGAAAAATATAGAATTATAATGAAATGGTGTTAATATGTTTCCATATTTTTAAATGTTAACATATATAATTCTGTTCTCAGACATGAGTATTATTCATTAGATAAAATAGTAATGATAAATGTGTGGAACATTTTTGGTGTGGTTTTTTGAAAATAACAAACTATATTCATTTTATTTAATTTTATGAATATTAATTAGTTATAAAACATTAAAAAGGTATAATACACATATTAAAATATTTTTTAACTATAATAATGTTTTTTTGACCATACATGGAAGAAATAAAGTATAAAGAAAATATGACATCCATGAAGGCATTGAATTGACACGTCACAGATAATGCTTTGATTTTCTGGAATAACAGTGGAAGAAGAGAGGTTTGATGATGGATATTACAGAAACACAATAAAATTAAAGTATATTTAGTATACTAAAATTATCAGGTAACTTGTATTGGTGTATTTTAGGATCAAATATGAAATAAAATAAAATTGAAATGAAAATAAAAGAGGATGAAAGTGGATTTTACCTCTTGAATATATTTTCCTTGAGAACATCCTTAAGAATTTTGGTTTTGGCATTTTGGTTAGACCATCATGTCTTGGGCCTATGAAAGAGGATTGAGAAATTAATTGGGTAGAAATTAAACAATATACAAGGCTTTGAGATGTAATTATGAAAGGTGGCGAGGGGTTGCATTTATAGGGGAGGATAGATTTGTTTTATCATTATTTTATTCATTAATTTATTATTTTGGATCAAGACTATAAATAGTTTGAGAATTGTATGTAAATATATTAAAATAATAAAATATATTTCAATATTATAATTATTACATTATAAATGACTCAAGTAAGAGTGTATTTAATTTATAATGTATATATACCGTAAATTACCCTAGTTCATTACTCACAAAAAAATTCAAGTATTTTAGAAACATCCCAAAAATTCACCATAACCAATTTCTGACATGTAGAATTCAAAAATGAACTTATTTTTGGAAAATAATTTTCTAAATTTGTTAAATTTAATTTTTAATTAAAATCCTTATTTATCCAAAAAATAATGATTTCAATATTATAACTTATATTATAACCCTTATAAAAAATTAAATAACATCGCATAAAATTATCTTAAAATCATAATATATCAAATTATTTAATTATAAATCTACTTTATGAAATGATACATTATTTTAAAACTTTATATTAATTATAAAATTTTAAATAATCCTTTACAATTCACAAAAATAAAAACAATTAATTTATCATTTCAAAATAATATTTAATTTTTAAATGATATTAGTATGTCATATTTTCACTTATAATATACATAAAATTTAATTTAAAATTTAATAGGTGGTGTTTCAATTCTATTTATATTTATTCATTAATTTTTCTAAATACCACTTCTTTCATTAAAAATTTATAATGAATTAATCTTTTTAATTATAGAATGAAAATAAAATATTTAATAAGTAAGTGGGTTGTTACAATATTCCCACCTTCTGAAAATATCATCCTCACAATTTTTATTTAGTTATTCAATATGTGAAAATATCCTTCCCTAATAACATTTTTAGATTCCCTTGTTAGTTATTCATCCATTTGGTTTCTCCACAACACCATTACCTGAATAATTACCTTATTCAGAAATACATTTTCTCTAAAATCAGAAATCTAAATAGGCGTCTCGTCATAAGAAAATATGTCTTCCATCTGAACATCTTTTGGGCTCAAAACATGAGATGAATATTGAACATAATTTCATAACAATGAATCCTAAGTAACATTTTGTACCCAAGATAAACGTGGAGTAAATGATACCAAATTAGAAATTGTCTCAACATTCTTCAGGATTTCCTAAGGTCTAATGATCAATGGACTTAACTTTCCTTTCATACAAAAACAAAATAAACTTTTCAGAGAGATTTTAAGAAAAACTTGATCACCTACCTCGAAAAAAATGCCTTTCCACTTGTTATATTCATAACATTTCTACCTCCACTGAGATAGCCTCATGTTTTTGTGGGTCATATTTACTTTCTCAGCCACTTCAACAACTAATTACGGTTCTATAAACTTATTTTCTTTAAATTCATCCCAAAATGCTGGAGTTCAACATCCCTTTCAATATAATGCCTCAAAATTTTCCATCTGTATACTAAAATGAAAACTATTATTATAAGATAACTCAATTAAAAAAATATTGATCCCAACTTCCATGGTCGTATATTTAAAAGGAATTTAAGATGTCTTCCATGGTATTAATTGTTCTCTTTTATTTTCCCTCAAATTCAGAATGAAAGATTGTGATGAAATATAAGTAATGTTTTAATTACTTATGAAGGCCTTTCTAAAATATAAAAGTGAACAAGGGATCTAGGCCAGATAAAAATAAGAGAAGAACTCTATGAAACCTAAATATATCATCGAGATACAGTCAAGAAAGGTGATATTACGACATAGCATCTTAAATAGGATGAAAATGGGACAATTTAATCAGTTGGTCAATAACAACCCAAATCGCATTGTTACCTACATAATTAATTTTTTAGTCCCACCATTAAACCCCTATATATACTCTCCCATTTCCACTCTAGAACTAGAAATGGCTGAATGATCCCCTTTGGTAGTTTTTAATCTTGTTTAACCTATTGGAATGTCAAACATTTCATTGTAAAATAAGTCATATCTCTTTTAATTCCACACCATCAGTAATACTTATGAAAGACTATATACATCTTATTTCATTATGGATGAACAAAGTATTGAGAAATATGGTCATCACTAAAAAATTATTTCATTAGTTCGGAATCACATGGAATACATAATTTCGTACCAAATCTCAAAATAAAATCATTATAAATGTTAAATTCTAGAAACTTTTCCCTTTTCACTAATTCTACATTTTCATGTAACTCACTTCCTTTATTTTTATTTTCCAAATTCTGTCGGATAGAGGAAATAACACTAAAACCTAAAATAAAATTGAGGATTTTACTACACCAATAAATTTGAACCCAAAATTAAAAAAATCATAATCCAACAGGTCATGTTCCTGATGTAACATGGTTAATGATGCATGATGTTTTATACTCAAGGAATATTCCACATTGTCTTACTTTCCTTGATGGTAATTGATTTTACAATCATAACCCTTGATCAATTCAATACATATTATCTAACTCATGTTCATTTCCTTATGAGTTAATATATACATGAAACTTTTATAGTCTATATATATTTCACTTTTGTATCCATTTAAATGATCCATCAAAATATTCAAAGTTGAAACCTCATCATCTAATTACAAATAATTTGTGGGAAAATTTAATTCATGATGTTTCAGTTTTCTTTGTTTCATTGTTCCTTGAAACATGTGTTCTACTTTTAAGAATCACTACTTCCAGGTGGTTGCCATTGGATTTATATATGGGACTACAAAACTTCTGACAATTATTTATCCAAAAGTGACCTTCTTTCTAAATGGAAATAATTAATTAAGTTTTAACATTATAATACATAGGAACATGCATTGGTTGAATATATGGGAGGTCGCACTCATCCCACCATTTTGGGGGAGTTATTGTCTACTCTGGGAATCTCTTTATAAATTTAAGATATTTTTCTGGAATCCTTATTAATTTACCATGTATAATTTATGTTTCCCTTAGAATTTTTAATTACTTTTTTAACATGTGTATATTTTAGAATCATCCATATGTATTCAAGGTTCTTCAATAATGGATATATCCTATCATATATTACCTAGAGATTCTTTTAATCATCATTACGATGATATTGGTTTTTAAGAAACTCAATGGGGCACTCTAGAATTTATTGTCATCTAGAGAGATGTAGGTTTGTTTTGATATTGGGATAAAACCCATGAAATGGGATACCTACGTATCCAAGTGAAACGAATCAGAACCCACATAGTTTGGTGCCACATAATGGGACACATCATACATTTTTAGGGCATGTGATAAGGACCTAGTTGTACAGTTTAATGTCATGTGGTATGGACATCTATGAAAAAAGTGATTACTTAAATTTCAATGTGGGACTTATGTCGATGAATCCCAATGAACTTGGAAAGGCTATGGGTTTCCATGTAAGATTAGACCCTATTAAGAATATGGTCCTAGGAGAATAGAGTTGATTTTAAGTGTTGGGTATGAACCTCAAAGAGTATTCCTACATATCCCATGTGAATGGAAATCAAATCCCACATAGTTTGATGAGTTTCATATGATAGGATTTCCCTTTGAGATAATAGAGTTTGGGATTACTTCTTGAAAATCATGCCTTCTTGATTTGGGGGTTTAAATTTCGGATTATTCAACATAAGGATGCATATATTAAGGGCATTAGGTTTGGATTCCTGAAGAGGAAATCCAGTGATCTCGGGCATTGGGATGGCTTCTTACATATCATGATTATGGTGGGAATCAGAGTTCTCATAGTTCATTCAATTGTGGGTTTTTGTGAAAATGGTGTAATCATCACGAATATCTATGCCCAATTGAGTCATGATCAGTATGAGAAGCAAGAGCATGTGAACGATTCAACAATTACACACACACTTCTCCTCCTTCATTGGTGGAAGAGGTCACAGCTATGGTGGAAATGGGGAATGAGGTCAAGACGACCTAGGAAGAGCGAGGGTGATGAGTCATCCCTTTATTAACATTACATTGGAAAAAGCTATAATTAAGTTAATAAGGGATAATGTTTAGGGGATTATACAAGAATGGATTCCCTAAAACTGATCTTTTTAGGGGTGGGAGATTTTTCAATTTCTTGCATGGAAGTGAATGCTTGGACCTTAACATCCCTACTAGAGATTTGAGGGTCTGTCACTCTGTGAAGGGAGAGGACAGGATCCAAAACCTCATTCATAAAACCGAGAACTTCCCAACACTGTTACTGGGAGAAACATCCATGTGTCTATGGATATACAAACCCATAGAAAGACCATGAATCCTAACCCAAATGTGAATATAATGTTTGAATCTTATAACTGTGTAAATACAAAACGAAATAGGAGACAGATTGAAGTGAATTTCCAAAGGGTTTTGATAAGTCCTGAGGTTTTTGTGGAGGCTTCAACTTAGTCCCTTTAGGATAAGGGAACTAAGGAAAGAGGTACACTATGTGGTATAGAAATAAATAGGGTACTTACGTTGGTATCTAGGCTTTATACAAAGATCTACCACATAGGTACTTCATGCAAGTGTTCCGCGTAGGTACCCTGCATTGCTGCGCTGCACAGCTATACCACGTAGGTGTTCTACACAGATTTGTATGATAACTGAATAATATATTTCACATATGGGAACCAGGACTATGTAAAAATTGTGAATGAATTTCAAAACACACTTATATCATTTAATTATCAATTCTATATTATTTTAGAGAGGTACCTGAGACAATTTTAGCGATCTAGGGGAATGAGATATCCAATGGTAGCTTCAAAGATTCTTTAAACTTTTTTTCCTTGAAATTTTGAGCCCAATGGTCTTATTTATAAGTATATATGGGGCTTGGACAAAGGGACATTGTCTATGCAGGTCCTCTATGTAGATCCTCTACATCGGTATTCCGTATAGGGGTATAGAAAATAATCGGTCATGTAGGTATGTCACTCATGTCTTCCATGTAGGTATGTTACATAGCTCTTTGGGGGGGGGGGGTTGGCTTTCCTTTGAATTCTTCGAACCTTAACTTGGGATTTTGAAATATACATGGCTTTCTTCATTTTTTTTGTATTCTTAATTAGTGTCAACAGTGTTGAAGAAAACAAAATACCTAATAATTATTCATCAGAACTCAACCAAGTACCTCTAATGAAGCATCACTATTGATGACAAAATCGCTATTTTGGGAAGGCAGCGCAAAATTAGATCATTCATTAATCTATTTTTCAGTTCCTGAAAAAAAATCACAGACTTCTGTCCAATTAAATTTAACCGCTTTTCATGTTAACTTATTTATTTGGATAGATAACCATGATTTTTTTAATAAACTATCATTACTAACCTGCTAATCTATGGAATGTGTGAATATCGGTATAATTTATTGGACTTTTCCATTCACCAATAATTTTTTGTGTGGGAATAACTATTTTTCCATCCTTATTTAAAATATTTCAATGAATGGTAATTTTTTTCAATAAAAAATTACATTTTCTATATTTACCATATAACATTTTTTCTATAATATTTTGAAGGAAAATAATTAAATGTTTTTCATGATCTTTATAACTTTTTGAAAACAACAAAATGTCATAAAAACAACAATAGACTTATCCAAATATTCATGTAATTTTCTATCCTTAAGATCCATAAATACAACATGGTAATTTTTCAAGAAAAAGGGTATAAAAACTCAAAATGCCCATATCATGTTTAAAATACTATTTTCCGAATGACTTCTTATTTCACCTTTTGGTGATGGTATCGAGGTCTCAAGTCAATCATGGAAAAATAATAATCTCTCTAGACCTGATCAAACAAGTTATTGATATAAGTAAATGGATAATTATTCTTAACAATAATGTTATTCAAAGCACTATAATCAATGAAATGTCTAGTGGCACTATATTTTTTTAATGAACAAAATAGGATCTCCCCTAGGTGAAGTTCTATGAAGAATGAAACTATAATAAAGATACTCTTAAAACTTCTTTTTAAATTCTAAAAGTTTTACAAGTTCCATTTTATAAGGGATGTTTTAAATTTTTCATAGAATCATGAACTAATTAATTGTTAAATTCAACTTTCCTATCAGGTATAAAACCTGGGAAATCGTTATGAAAAACATCGAGGTGTTCATTTATCATCGGGACATAATTAATCTAAATATTTCTCTTATTATCAAAAATATGTTAAGGATAAAATTTATTTATATATCTTATCAATTTACCAACCTCATGATATATTATCAATTGTATGGGTTCATTCTTATATACAAATTGAAACACTTTCGAAAAAACAACTTTTTATATCTAAAATCAATCATAGGATGATAAAGATAAATCCAATCTATGACCGAAATTTTATTAAACTCTACTAGGGAAAAAATAATGTTCTTAGGTAATTTATATTCATAAAAAATAGAAGTTAGATTCTTATAATGCCTTCTACTATAATATTTATCCCCGGTGTTTTCACCACAAGCTCTGGTTTCTTTTCTAAAGGTGAAATTAATAATTATCGAAAATATCACAAAAATAATGAAATTTAAAGACCACTTATCAAATAAATCATTAGAAAATATATGAGTAAAAAATGAACATGATACCACTTCATTTGATGGCCCTAAATCTGCTGATGTAGTCATAAAGAATTTCACTAAACCTTTCTACATATAACCTTGCTTCCTTCCATCATTTAGATCTTTCTTTTGGTAGGTATTTTCATAATTTCCAGTGTCACCACATTTAAATCACTTTACTGTCTTATTATCAGAATAAAATATATCATTACAAAATTATTTTTAATTGTTATCCTGATCCATTTTTCAAACATACTGCATCAATAATACATCCAAGATTTTTTATGGCATACACCATGATGACTTCTACCACATATTTCACATATTCTAAAATGTAATTTATTACCATCATATTTATTTGGTTGATTCATATCAATTTCTTTCCATATAAACCTTTTTTTATTGTTTTTGTCAAAGTAATCATGATAATAAGAAAATTAATTTCTACCCTCTCTACACATAAAACAATTATCTTATAACTTTTTAATTCATGAGAGTTAAATGACATTCAATATATTGTCTTCAATCATGAGTAAAAATGATTTATTTTACTATAAATATCTTGTGTAAGATCTTGTAGTGTACCATGCCAATTAGGTGAATTTTTAATCACACATGTCCATTGAATCATCCTCATTTTTTTCAATTCCAATAATTTATTTTCCATTCTAAGTCGAACCACCATAGGAAAATAATTTTGAAGGAAATGATTCATAAATTAATCCCATTCCAAGGTGTTAATCACCTAAATATCCCTGATATTCTACACCATTGACCACCACTGCTCGGATTAACCTTTAAAAGGTAAATATAAATAGTAACTATTTGATTATCCTAACACCCCATGACATAAAATATTTTTTCATGTGGTTTAATACACCTTTCATTCAGCACTGGGTTAGGCGATTCACTAAATAAGGGAGGGTGTTTCCTCATAAAATGTTCCACTATCATCATGTTACTTTATGGAATTTTTGAATTTTTTATTCCATGGTTTCATCCACAATTTATAACCTACTTCAGTTTATCCATTGCTATCAAAAATTTCATGATTCCAATTCCCTCAATTCCAGGTAACAGATTTAGAAAGATATCATCCTCTCAGTGCCTTCTTACTTTAGCTTCCCTATTTCATAGAAAAAACCCTTTCTGAAAAAACATATATTAGATGATGCAACAAGTTAATATTCTAATGATTTATCATTTCATCAAAAAAAATATGGTAAAAATAATTAATGGGGTTTTATTAATATAATCCTATCCTTTTAAGTCATATAATCCATTCTCGGATAACAACTATACGGAACCATGCTTAAGCATTACATTCTCTAGTTAATTCATCTATAATTCAATTTTGTACATTCCCAAATATCTTTTCAGTTTATTGTTTTTGAAAATCAGGACATAATTTATACATATCAATCAATAAGCATACAAAGTGGGTAATAATAAAACATTATACAATTCTTCTATAATTCAAATGTTTTTAATAACACATGAAATCATTTCATGAAAAATCTTTACAACATTCATCTTGGATTCTTATTTTCTCTTACCTATCCTTAAAAAACTATGATAAACATTTTAAATCATTGGATTATCCTAAAAATATCAGTATGAGACCTAGAAAAGGTATGTAAATGTCATTATATAAATGAATTTAAACATATGAAATCATTTTCACAAAAACATACTTCCCACCCATAATTTTTCATAAACATACTTTGTGAAAACAAGTGGTTTCGATAAAAAATAAATGAACATAAATAAAACCTTAAAGGTAACTTGGGAAATAATTACAAAATATTTTAACCCTCAAATATGCAATATGATTTTTAACCCTCATGGATACACAATAGTGTAACCCTGAGAGCTACCATATGGTGTATCCATCACAATTACAATTGAAGTAAACATTACAATTGACCTCCAACATAAATATGAAAAATGAATTTGAGGAAGATATAGGTTCCAAAATGGATCATAAACAATACCCAATAACCATAAAAATTCATAAAACATAAATAATTGCATCATAAAATTAATCCTTTAATTTTTTTAAATGAAATCTAGAGGATGATTGTTTTAATAACATCCTCTTACCATGAGTTCATATTACATAATTAAATTTCAAACATCTAGTATAGAGGATTAAAGAGTGTTATTAATATATTAATGAACTATATTCATATTATATGATCATTTTATAACATATTTCTAACCATTTATTGATAATATTTTGTTATCTTAATTGTTTTGGTGAATCTGTTTCATGGTTTTCGTGGTTGGTTAATTATGAATATTCATGTCTAATGAAAGGAAAACATAAAAAATGGAACGAAATGGTGGTAACATGCTTACAGAATTATAAATCATACGATATCTCATTTTTTGGATATAATGATGATTAGTTAGTTAAAACATTAACAACAATATTTTGAATCTTTTTTTAGGTTTGTTTCCATCTATCATAAACTAGATACGTTTTACTTAATGTTATGTTTATTAATTGGTTCTAGAACCTTAAAAAGTTATAATATAAATATTAAAATATGTTATAACCACAATAATGGTTTTGTTACCATTCTTGAAGGTATTAAGAGAAAATTAAAATATGAAATCAACAAAGGCGGTGAATCGACGCCTCCTAGATGATGATTTTATTTTATAGAATAAGAGGGAAAAAGGATAGGTTTGATGTTGGATGTTATATTAACACAATAAAATTACAATAAATTTCATATAATTTAATTATAATGTCACATGGATGGGGGATTTGAGGAGATAATAAGAAAAATATAAATTTAAAAGAAAATAAAATGAAATGAAAGAGGGTTTTACCTCTTGAACTTCTCCTTGATAACCTCATTAAGGCCCTTTGTTTTTTCCTTTTTGTGATATTAAGAGGTATTGTATGAGAGTAAGATTATTGGCAATTTAATTCGGAATCAATTAAACTATTTACAAAGATTTTATGTATGAGGAGAATAGGTGGTTAGGGTGGAATTTATTGTGGAGGAGAGGGGTGTTTTCTCATTATTTTATTCGTTACATTATTATTTTGGATCAAAAATATGAAAGGATTTTGAATTATCACTAAACACATTAAAATACGTAATATTAGTTTTATATTATGATTATAAAATTACAAATGACTCAAGTAATATAAATTTTTATATATGTACAATTAAAATAGATATCTATTTTTTGAAAATAATTTTTTAAATATTATAAATTTAATTTTTAGTTAAAATCAATATTTTTTCCAAAAATAATGATTTTAATATTATATCTTATTTTATAATACATTGAAAACATTAAATATGGTCTCATAAAATTATCTTATAATTATAAGATTTCATAATATTAATTTATGAATCTATTTTATTAATATAGATTTTTATTTAAATCATTATATTAATTATGAAATTGTAAATAATCAATTATGTTTTCCAAAAATACCAACACTTAATATTTCATTTCCAAAACATTTTTGTATTTATTACATGCCATATTATATAATATTTTTCCTTATAAGATAAATAATTTTTATTTATAATTTCATATGAGATGATATATTTCTATTTTTATGTGTTAATTAATTTCTATAAACACCACTTAATTAATTATACATTTATAATGAATTTATCTATTTAATTCTATAATGAAAATAAATTATTTTATAAGTACATGAGTTGTTAAAAATTTTATTTGTTAAATCTCAGTTTTACATATAATAAAAGCTATCAAATAAATTAAAATTCATTTAAATATAAATATATTCTAAAATATCTGGTTGTTACATAATCCCCCACCCCTAAATAAATTTCTTCCTTGTAATTTGAACATGATCGTAGTGGTCAAGGGTTTGAAATATGAAAGTACCGTTATAAAAATCATGTATCATAAAAAAGGTTTTAATATACACTCCTGTTTAAAATATGGTAAGGGAAGTAAAATTTTCATCTAGATGAACAAAAATCTACGTTTGCAAATAGTATAAAATCAATTAGAAGTGAAAATATGGATAGGAAGTTTAAAACTAACTCCAAAGGGATAATAAATAGGGATAGAGAGAATTATTTGGAGAATGTTAATGACCATTAGTCCATACACCTATGATGGTTGAAAAGAATATTGATTCATAAAAAATTATTGTAAAACCATTAAATTTTATTTCATGATCCTTTTCCTAAATTTGAGGGATTAGTTTACTTTTTGGATAGTAAATACAACAAAATATAATTACATGATTTCTATCCATATCATAAGAAAATATTCATTCTTTAGATATGATTCTATCAATCTACACTTCATTTATCACTCAAAGAAACTAATATAAAAGATGATTTTATTATTCTTGAAGTACAAAAATTAAGTTTTATGGGATCATAAGATATATAAAAGAATGAAAATTTCTTCTATATGTCCTTAAATATTTATCAAAACCAATATTGATAAAATAGATATCCAATATAATACAATAATTTCTAAACCTCAACATTAACTTCCACTATTTAACATTATAATTTTTTTTAATATAATTAAAGTAAAAAATCAATTTCATGTAAACCAAGACATTATGTTAGCTAGTGGTAGGATTTTCACCCTTATCACCCTACAGTTGGATGTTAAAGCCCTAAAACATTTTCAGATGTGACAGGTTGTTACCAGTATTGCATGTTATCCTTTTTCTAAAACAATATTAATATAATTACATAAAAAACAATAAAAAATATGATTAAAGTCTAAAAAAATCACATTAATCATAAATTAAACTAATTACCACTATGGGTTTCAATAGAGATTATAGTTTCCATGATACCATATAATCATAACTGGCTATTATTACATTAACATAAAATATTATATTAACCCTAATGCATATTATTATCATTAAACATATTAAATTATTATTATTAGAAAAATAACAGTTCTTGTTTGACATAATGGTTACATTTACATTAACCCAATAAATCACCTCCCAAAATGTCATTAATTTTATGGAAATACTGTTTGTCTAAGAATGATTACTTTTTATTAACCTTAATCTCATAAACCCATGATGGAATCCATAACTCTTAATATAATCATATATGAATAAATATATGATTATAAAAATTAAAACAATTCATACATGATTCATGATTCTTATATCCAAATATCAATTATATAACTGTTCTATAACATAATTCTATAATTTCAATACATAAACACATCAATCATTCAACTTTCTTCTTCAATTGTTAACTTTATCATCAAAACATTAAATATACTTCAACATATTATTTTTTTAATACTTCATTCCAAACATGTAAAACATGAATCGTGTATTAAGATTCATCAACCCTAATGGAATAATTCATTTTACTTTTTCATGAAAAATATTGTTAAAATATCACAAACCTTTCATATATCGTTCATGGTCTCATCATCATCCATAGTAAAACTGTTAATCATAAGGCCTCAATAATTATCTTCTCGAGCTTTACAATAAGGACATGAATTTGAAAGATTCTCACACATTACACATTTATTAAATTCAACTATTTTTTATACCTTTTGGAAAAAATTATTCTCATCCATTTTGTTAACCAAACTTGTCAATTTTCTTCAAAAATTACATGCCTTTTGACATTCTTCTCCAAAAACAAAACATCTTCTTATTCCTGTGATATATTCAATTTATTGATTCTTCTCATATTATAAACATATTATAAGATAAATCTTCATTAATATATGGACATCAGGAATATTCATCTTTCTATTATTATGTGTGTCATGATACTCATCAATATTGATATTCTTAATCATAAAATCAGATAGCTGATTAAGAATAATCATAAGGTTTCACATTACAAGTATCATTTGATTTGGTTCCTCGTGAGGTAAATCATTCTGTTGACCCTCACATTCAACAATAACATGATTCCTTTATGTTTTATGTATTGAAAAAAACCAAAAACATAATGATAGAAATAATAATTATAATGGGAAACCATATAATCAAATAAAATAACATATAAAATGATTAAATAAGGGGAATTTATTTTTAACTCTATGTCACCATATATTTATCATAGGCCATTTATGGTCATAATCTATTCAAATCATTCATGATCGATTGTAAAGTTTTTTTGAATTTCCAAAACATATCCCTAATGAGCTTCAAACAATGTGTGTATTGAGCCCCATTGTAGTGCAATAGGTGATGATTGAGTCAAATTATAGTGTTCCCTTTTAGTGTTTTTACCCCTTTTTACAAATTTTATAGATCTAAATCTACCTATTATATCCATATAGGAATGTAACTTCAAAGAAACCACTCGATCTCTCCTTCCATAAAATTCCACAATATTTAACTATATATAAATTTATCCTTTGACATATCCCTATAGTTATCAATAATGTTTTATCATCGAAGTTCCAATGGTTAACTATTCCAATACTCTGATACTAAATATAGTGATCCTAACATATCAAAAATATATATTATATCCTAATAGATTAATTTTTATTTCATTATAAAAAAATTCCATGGGGATCGTAAAGGATTAGTGTTTTTCAAATATGGATATATAAGAACATTAGTTAAAAGTGAAATATATAATCTCCTACTATGTTGTTGATAATTATCACCCTTCTTATTCAATAATACATAATTCCTTTCTTCGTAACATGGGGAAAGGATACTTAATAGAGGGTTAGATCAAATACTTAGTAAGGGTAAATAAGGGAGATATTAATGTTCTACTAAGCTAAACATGATTATAAGGGTATGAGTATATAATGATATCACTTAAAAACAATAACATATCTATCTTAGATTACTATAATTAATAATGGGGTAAATCATGGATTTTTATAATACATGAATCAAAAATGAACCAAATAACATAATCCAAGGGAACATATAAATAGCATAAATAGTAAATTTAATGAATACACACAAGAATAGGGAATCATATAATTTATATTCAAGTATAATTTCCTAAAATATAATAGTGTAATGGGTTACTCCCCAAACAATATTAGTATTCATGGTTCACTCCCTAGACTGTCATATTATTTAATTTCCCTTATAGAATTGGGTCCACTCACCATTCTATTGCTCTTTATCTCATGAGATATCCATAATTATCCAATTCATTGGTGGGATATATAATTTAAAACAAACCCATAATACAATGAAAATACAATATATGTATGGAATAAGATCATAAAGCAATAATTATATAATAACATATGAAAAAATGGTTCATAAAAAATTCATCATATCATAACCTATGAAAAAAATGATGTTTCATAATCATTTCAATAATTCATCATAGAATAACATGTGGAAATGAAATAGTTTTCATAAAAATATGATGATCATAATCATAAAAAATGATAAATAATATTTATTTTATCATTTTATCAAATCCTCTATAATTTCTAGGTAACGTAATAGGATTTAATCATATATGAAAAATTATTTTGGAAGTCACTTGACATTTTTCCTGAGGATAATGGTTCTTTCACTTTAAAATAACTTATTTAAAATATAATAGTTTCCCAAATATTAAACAATTTTTTTTTTGAAATATCATTGTAAAATTATAATGTAATCCTTGTATAAATGAGTGTTTTTTATTGAAAAATTAAATTTGATGTTATACACATTAAAATAGATATCCATATCAAATTTTTTGTAAAATTAAAAAGTATCTTATTCAGAAAAGGAAAAGAATATTTCATTTAGACTTTTCTATACTAATAAAAAAGCTAAAATTTATTTTCAAAAGTAATATTATTATAGTAAATTTATTCTTTAAAATATTTATCCAAAACATAGATATAAAATATAATGTATTTTCTATCAGAGATAGAAATAAATTTAGTTCTTTTAAATATTATTTTGGTTACAAGAGTAAATAAATAGAGGAAAATGAAATATAAATATTAAATTTAAAAATATAACTATAGGATGACAAAATAATAATTTTATTCGGTGATATATTATAATATTCTATCTTTAGAAACATAATTATAAACAACCTCGATAAACAATGACACTATAACATAAAACACATACCACTTTGTTATCTTTGGAATAACAATCCCAATTAAATATATTAACCTATATAAATATGTATATAGAATAATTTTAATGATAACATTTAGAAAATACATTCATTAGAAATATATACATCACATAAAATAAACAAGTTGTGTATATGGCATCTGTCCCATATAAAAATTGTGAGATCAAAATACCTTACCTCAGGTCCAACGTCCTTTTTACATGTTCAATCCTCCTATAAAAAACGTACATTTATTATATATCTATTATATAATCATAATCATATAGATCAGACCATATATTATTTACGTATAACCTCTTATCACCTATTTGTTAAAAAATCATTATTAAAATCACTATTCTGAGAGATAATTACTTCATTTTTCATATATGTCTTTTATAGTCGTGGGACTAGTAATTTGATAATGGTTTCATAATCTCTATAAAGCTATGAATGTTATAAATATCATAATTAATCATTATAAGCATATTTATAATCATCTATAAATTTATATAAGAATAAATGAATTACACTATTCACGAAGATGGTAGGTCATGCGTACGCATAAACTTTGTTTCCATTTATTAATGGATAGAAATAAATATAGTTTAATGATATTTAACATTTAAATAAAAATTATTACACCTTATAATTAATATATAATCATAATATATAACCTTATTATAGCTAATTTAATATTAAAATGAAAAACAAATCACATCACTTCTTAAAGGAAGTAGTCCACACATACACATGAGTGTTGTTATTGTTGTCTAATATATTGGATATAATGAAGTTATATGTTATATTATAATTGAATAAGTATAAATATATATTAAATTTAATATATATTCATTAAATAAATAATTATATCTAGCCATGATAGGTATTGATGGAAAAGGAATTACATCAGTTTTCGCGAGGCTGTATTCCATCGTACACACGATCGATGATTTCGTTTCAAATTTCATAAAAGAGGAGATGGACATAGTTTATTCCATTAGAATAATAAAATATAATTATAAATGATATAGTTATTATTATTATTTATTACTAATTTAAAAATATTTAATGGTGTTAGAAGAATAAATAAAATAAGAACATGTAGTTAGGAACTGTTCCTCTTATTAAGACAATATCTCGTGGTTTACAACTAAATTTTTACTAGGATGGTTTAATGGTACAAATAGTGGATATAATTCATGGGTATAGATTAAATTAATATTTTTGGATTTTATTTATAAGAACCAAAAGGATCTTGATTTTTGGAGAGCAGAATAAAGGGGGTTACCTATTATAAAGGGGAGAGGACATACATGGAATTTTTAAAATGAATAAAATAAATTCAAATTTTATGCATACTAAATGGATTCCAAATGAAAAATTCTAGATATTATTTGGAATAAGGTCTAAATATTTCCATAAAAGATAAATTATACATGTTTTTATTTCATTGAAACACTCATCTATTTAGGTTAACCCCCAATAAACTTTTTTTAACCATTACTATGATAACATATTTTTATTGTTTTTTCTCTTCATTATGACTAAAAAGTAAGTTTGACTTATTATATAATATTAATTTCTATGATTACAAATATGGAATCCCTTTTACAAAATTAATTTCAATGAAGTGTCATAATTCAATTTTAAAATTAAACCCACCAATGCGATGGAAAAACTATTTTCCACAAAAATGTTTTCATAAGTATAATATGTTTTAATATAAAAATTGAAAATAAAATTTATTATAACAACATTACATGTATTAATAATAATATATCTGAAATTATTGTAATTTTTATATCATTAAAATTATTAATAAATTTGTAAATTTTTTAATTTAAATGAACATTTTAGTAGAACACAACATTTTCAACTACTCCTCAAAAAAATACATTTTTCTGCAATTCTCAATAATTATCTTAAAGATAATTTTAACATAATTATTTAAAAATTAAATTGTTTTTTTTCAAATATATTTTCTAAAATTTTAAAATTCTAATTCTAAATTAAGTATGAAAAATAAAGGGAATGATTATTTTTGAAGAAAATTCATTTTTCAAGGAAAAGATAATTTTACATTAACTCTATGACCAATAATATTTATTATAAAATTTTAAATTAATATTGAAAAATATATAATCTAAAATTTTAATTAAAATAATTATTCCTTAAAAATTATTTTAATTTATTAAATTTTAAAAAACATTATGCAATTAAAAACAAATTTCAAGAAAAATATTGAGTTTTAAGCATAAAAATAGATTTATGAAAAAATCCTAAAAATTGATAATTAAAAAGAAATTATTTAGAATATTATAAATTAAATGGATCATATGCCGCATTAATATAAAATCCAAAATATGTTTATCATTTTAATTACTTGATTTAATGAATGGAAATGACAATTTTAGAAAAATCGATATTCTCACTCAAAACCCAATATTTTCAGAAAAATCCGAATACAATTACTATAAGATATTTTTGATATGATGATTTCAAAAATTATACAAATTTTATGATATAAAATTGCTAAAAATTGTATAAAATAATTGTATTATAAACAAACAAAATGTTTTAAAATCCTTTATTTAATAAAATGTATTTTTGAAACATAAAATGACTACTCAAAATTGTGTACTTATTTAATAAGCAATAATAAATACATTTGTATTAATTATGATCCTTATATTAATTTGAAAATTTATTCAATATTATTTATACCCGCCATATCAATGATTATGTTAAAATTTTCATATTTAAATAATAATATTTAATAGTACAAGGTGGTTCATTAAAAATCGGTGTTACGTGTAATGAAAGACATCAATGCAATCAATTTTATTTAAACATAAATACTTTATAAATTATCAATTTGATACAGTATATAAATATCATATGAACTTTTATCACTTTCTTCTTTTAGTCAATTAATTCTCGGGATGATTCTTCTTATATTTATTTCACGTGGTAAGATGCATTTTCTTTCCAAATCATCCATGATTAAAATTCCTCATTGAGTCTTTCTCCTCTTCTCTATTTTTTTAATTTGTCGTGTAAGACAATTTTATATCTTCAAACTCAATTAAAACATATTTATAACTTCATATAATCTCATCATAGCATTCCTAGCCTTTATTTTCTAGATTTCTCCATGGATGTGGTATTAGTCTTCCAAAGAACCTATCAACCATTCCGTTATAATCCATAAGAAATATAGAGGTGTATTAAGAAGGTCTTGTAAATTTGCTTTCATAGTGTTACAATGATTGATTTTCCATATAAATAATCTCTAATAATTCCTTTTATATTTTTTCTCATCGGATAGGGATATTACTTATTAAAATAGATTCTTATGAACTCTTCACATTACATAGTATTAATATCCCCTCTTGGATTTTTGTTCATAATCAGTGTGAACCAATGATCAGCATCTCCTTCTTTGTTGTATACATTTAAGGTGAGATTATTTATCTCTTAAAAAAAATTATATAAAATATATTCAGAATTTTGTTAATTTATTTTCCTTTAGTTAATGAATCGGACGATCCATTAAAAGAGTGTAGATTTTGATGCATGAAGGACTCAACTACATGTTATCCCATTCGAGGTGAATTTAGATGCTCAAGAAGATTCATGTTATTATTCATAATATGAGATATTTTATTAATCATCCTCATTATAAACACAATTACAGCTTCTATTATGTTAGTATGTTTTTTAGTACATCATATGTTTCACCCATCATTTACATTGTTCCTCCTATTTCTTATAATTTTTTTTAAATAAGGATTTTTTAGAATGGATTTAATTTTTAGAATATTTTAATTTTAAATGGAGTCTATGTCATGATTTTTTTAAAAAAATTAATTAGGTATTTTATTATTTATTCTCTTTTAATAACTATTAAAATTTTAATATATTCCTCTTAACGATTCATAAAAATATCTTTATTAACCAAATCATATCTCTTGGGAGTTTCAAACTAGGTTTGTAGTAAAGTCACTTTTTTGTGCTCCTAGTAATGACCCAGTTAGAACCCAATGAACACTTTTAATGGTTATTACCCCTATATACAATTGTTTCAAATAAACATACACTTATTGAATCCTGATAATGATTTTATTTTATGTAAACCACCCTATTTATAAATCAATAAAATTTTAGGAAATTTAATGATATTTTGAATTATCCCAAGGGTTCCTAATATTGTTAACTATACATAATTTTCAAAAATTACTAATCCATATTTTAATACCATCTATGGTTTCATGATTTTTAATGCCTAAAAATTTTATTACATTTTACAACATTTAATAACATAAAGGATGTTTTTAGGATAGTTTTTTGGAAATTAGGGACATAATACATGAGAAACATAAACTGTATTCTAATACACATTATATATGATTTCATTGATTCATCCTATTTAAATTTTACTATATATCATATCTTGGGTATAAACATAAAAATATTAGGGTAGGAATAATGACATGGGAATAAAAAATGGAATATTTAGTATGTGATCAGGATGAATGACTATAGGGATTAGCCATAATAATATGAATAATATTATAATAGAATTATTATGAGGCTTAAATGATAAATTCATAATCATATCACCAATGTTAATCTCCAACTTGCCATAAATCAGAACTATCAGGTTAATTGACCAATGTATCGTAAAACAATCCATCTGTAGAGATTAATTTATTACCCAATGGATTAGAGTGATATCTATGCACACCATTCATGTGATTAAATTCTTGTGCACAATATAGATCATAAGAAAACACATGATTAACAACCTATGGGGAATGATATATGTGTTTCATGTAAAAGTAATAAAATTTGTAAATGCATAATGATATGAGAATTACACTATTTTTATCCCAATATAAACAAAGTTCGGTTTCATATTTGGACATCTGTAATCATTGAATCATTTTGAAATGTTGTTTAATACAATTAATTATCGAATTGTTTTTGGAGTTCTCAATAAAAGTATATTATATGTAAATGAAGCAAAATTTATGAAATGATTAAAGAAGTATAATATGTAAAAAATGGTCATTGAATAGAATTAATGATTGGTATGTAATTATATTAATAATTTATTTTAATTTGTATAGTAATGTAATCCTGTAAATGCATAAAGGCATAATAAGATGAAAATACATTAATATAAAGGAATTACTTGGTAATAAATGAGGAATGAAGAATAAAATTCCCTTGAATTGAAGATTTTGTTCCTATAACATAAATATGGAACCTCAATACCTTATGGACCCTTTGGTGGGACTCATTTATGAGGAAAAATAAATATAACTTCTTGACTAAAGGAATTGAAGTGTAGAGGAATGTTGATAATTTATAGTAAAAGTGGATTAATTGATTGAGAATTTCTTAATATAGGTCTTCGAATTCTAGGTTCTGTGAAATGTGATTCCATTTTCGTAAACATGTTTTTTAATCATGGTTTTAGATATTTAAGTCATCGTTTATAATATTTTAATGAATTAAAACCTAAATCCATGTTTTAATATTACTCTAGCCAGGGAAAAGTAAATTTTCCATGAAATATAGTTTTAAAAATCATAATTTCAATTTTATACTTAAGAATGTCATTTATTGGTTTAGAAATTAATTTATTTACATTAAAAAAATATTAGTAAATTAAAATTGATAAAGGCATTAAATTATTTATCATATAAATTTTATTTATTTTTTATTTCATTATACTTGTACTATATTATACAATATTTTATATTTTTCCCAATAAATTGACTATCACAAATAATTATAAAAATTTAAAAGTTATATAATTTCGACTTGTTGGTTTCAAATATTAAGACTATATACCAATAAAAAAATATTTATGAATATTATAATTATAATATATAAAATATCATTTTTTTGAAAACAAAATATTTCAATTATACCATCAAATTTATGTCCCTTAGAAAAAAAATATATAATTGAATGAAAATATTTCGTATATACATGTTTTTATTTTCAACAGTCTATAAAATTTATTTTGGAAATTAAATTTATATACATTTAATAAAAATGTTTTCATTGATTCTTTGTATAAAAACTATTTTTTCATATTCTCTAATATATTTAATTTATATAATTATGTAACATAAAATTATAATTTGGAATCAATTAAACTATTAATTAATTTCTAAAATCATTACGCATTAATAATATTGGGTCGTATATACATAAAACCTTAGTACAGTGGTTTAATCTTATTAGTAAAGTGTGTGATGGTATTAGTTTCATGAGTTGGTTCAACCAACATTGATCTAGTGGTGATATCCACTAGATGAAACTTCTCTAATAATAAATATCATTTGAGACTCACTTATTGATGCCCTTATTGGAAATGATCAAGAGAAACATCCAACAATGTTACCTCTTTCACTGGCTCGAACAAATTATCTTTATAAAAAATGATTCTACTAGTTGAGGTCTTCATTTCATTCTTCTTCATTCCATTAACACTTATCATTAAACGTAAAATAAAATAACCCAAATGGTTACATTATAATGTATAAATTACCCTAAAATCATTTTTTTTAATTTTCATAAAAAACACTTTGACAATAAGTGGGAATCGCACATTCCAGAAATCCAAAAAAACACCCCAAATACCAAAATTCAGAACACCCAGTGCCAAACCAAATTCAAAATGATATTAATATGAACTAGTAAGACCAATCACCTCAGGCCGCAAGTTCTGAGCCACTATCTGCCACCGTCATAAATGTCAAGACCATCGACCATCGACCATCAACCATCACGTCGTCGTCTCCATCAACAGGTCCCATTCAAAGATCATCACATTTGCGTCCTCATCATGCTGGCGGCTGCAAACAACCACACCGGTAATTGGAACTAAAAAGTTGCCTTCAACTCCGTCGAGCCATACCAAGTCAGATGAAGCAATTGAAAATCATCATCAACATTGCTAGAAAAACTAAAAACCATTGTAAATAACTATTGTCATTATCATCGTCCTATCGACTCCATCGTCGCTTCCATCCAAACATCACACGATATAGATCAACTAAGGCTGTCGTAGCACATAAAATGAAAAAAACATGAACAAAACCAACTCAGAAATGGAACCATTACCATACAAGCATCAAAACCTATCATCTATGTAAGAGATATGAAAAACCAAACCAAATCCAAAGAGACGCTACAAACACTGACAGAAAAACCTTCACACCTCCAAAGAAGAAACTAGGAAAAAACAGAACTGGGGATGAAACCATAAAAGAAAAAGAAATAGGAAACTGAAGGAAAAAACCCAAAATGATAGGAAAGGAGATACCAAGGAGAAACATGAATTCCATACCGTTTATCCCTAAACCTCTGAGTATCTGCCGCTCCAGATCCAAACTGCAGAGGAGCAGTGGAACGTGAGGTCAGAGCGAGGCAGAGGTGGCCGGGGAAGAAACCATAGCACCTTCACCAAAGTGAAATCAAAGAACGAGACCAGAAGTGGGAAAAGTACAGGAGAGAATATGTAAAAGAACTATGTAGGAATCCATGCTAAGGAGAATGATAAGGCTGAGGGAGGCAAAACAGGGAGAAGAAACCCTGAGCGAATAGAGATTCCTTGAGGAAACCCTAGAGACTGTGAGCATGGATCAAGCGAGAGAGAGGGGAGAACTAGGAGAAACCTGAGCAGGCGAGAGGGGGCAGGGAACCAGGAGAATTAGGAGCCATTCCTCGTGTATAAATTAACCATTTCCATAACTCCCAATGGTTATATTAACCAGCAGTTTCATAGCAGTAATGTAGAGATGATATAATAATAATAAAATTTATAATAATATCCTATAAATATACCACTAAACATCAAATTTTACTATTTCATTCCAAGTGTTTATTTAAAATTACATTTATAAAGTCTAACAGATTCCTAAATTTTCTTTTTCTTTTAATAGTTTTCATAGAAAGTGTAATTATCTTGTTAGAGTTTTATCATACATACTATACAATAGTTCCATCACTATTATTTTGTTTTTATATCCTTGTACTAGTCTTAGCTATAGTAATTTTTATTAATAAGTGACATGTAATATTATTTCTATAAAATATCTTCTATGTACCCCCATTTTGAAATATAATAATATATTAATAACTAAAAAATTGAGATTTTATTAATCAATGAATGAATTTATAGGTCGTTACATAGACACTCCTCTTACTTCTACTCCACTAATACTTTTTTATATCTCTTTAGCATAATTTTATTGAGAGTTGAAATCATAGACCCAAGAAGAAATTAATTTCACACTGAAGTGACATGTCAAATTTCATCATTAATTGAGAAAAAAAATCTACACACACCTTTTCTTCATAACATGAAAATATTATATCATTAATATACAAAATCATAATAATTTATATGGTGTTGGTCTACATTATTTTTTTCAGTTAACCCCTTCATAAACTCGAATATTATTAAGTGTTAATATTATTTAAAGTACTATTCTCTAAGAGAATTATTCAATCCATGAAAATACATATTGAATTTATAAATAATTATTCTATTATCATAAAATAAAAAATCCTCAAGTTGTTACATGTATACTTCATCATCCATCTCAACATTTATAAATGTTGACTTTTCATAATTTTAAAATTTCATTGAGAAATAATAAAAAAAACATTATAGTATCAAGACTTGAAACATTTTAAAATGTTTTGTTAATTTAAATAATATCTCCTTTTGAATATCCCTTCTGAATAAGTCTGTATTTATTTCTAAAACCCTTGAATCCTGATTTATTTTATTCTTAAATACATTTTTTTATTCAAACACTATATTTCTATAATTGTATTAGGATACGATACCTTGTATCATTCTTCTCAACATGATTTGGATCTTCATTAAAATCTTGGAAACCTTATTTTTGTTTAATGGATTCTTTAACACTTTTTGGTTTAACGTATGAGTGAATACTAAGATGGCTGGTTCCCATAATTTTTATTCAAGTCCAAACACATATATTTTGTTCACCAAATATATATATATATAGTATTTAGATGATTCTTTTCCATTTAAGATGCACCTATGAATTTATATCATTCTTCTTAATAATATATATATATATTATTTTCATCCTTAGTCTAAGGATATTTATTTTTACCTGTTACTTTTATTGATTCAACATTAGCATCATCATCCTCATTTTCATCTTAATAAATTTCATGACATCTTCTTCATTTTAAAAAATTATATCATCATCATCATATAAAATCTTATATCTGTTTTTAATGTTACATGTTTATGAATTTCAATTTGGTGCATAACCAATGAATTTTCCTTCATCTAATTTCTTATCAAATTTATTCCAATTCTTCCGTTAATTTTGATTAAGAGTAAACTCATAAACATTATGAATTGATTTTTACAAAGAATCTTCCAAAATCATATATTATATAATGACATGTAATAGATCTGGTGTTGATTACTATACCCTTGGGATATTTTAAATAATATTTTTTTATATATTCTTGTGTCGGAATAATGTTTCAGACGTCATATATCCCTAATGTTGATATATTAAAATAATTAAATATTTTAACATGTGTATTCAAAAAATCCTGAAAATAATTCATTATCCACAAAATGGAGACTTAGATGATGGAAATGATTCCATAATTAGATCATTAATTCATGGTTTACCCTAAGCATGACATAAATATCATTCTCTTCTAACCTTGAGTCAGTAAACAGTCACTATAAGATAATAAAGGTATTTAAATAATTTAATTAAAAAACTAATTTACATTTCTAATTAAATGTATAGTAAAATTATTTTTTTACAATCTCCTCTCTACCAATTATCATGGATTAGTCTCATAACCATGTAAATTTATATGGAGTAAAAAAAGAGCCTCTCTATGTGATAATATTCAAGGGATAACTGGTAAGATTCATTTATCAAAAACTAAAATCAATAGAACACATGATTTCCATCAATTTTGGACTATTCATCATCATTCATTAATCCAATATTGAGTTATGGATTTTTTTCTTTATCCTTGATTTGGATATCATTATCATTACACATTAGATCATGACTTTCAAAGCTGTAATTGACCATCATCATTCCCTATTAATTTTTGACTTTTATCAAAATAATTGAAGTTCATATTTATAATTTTTATAATGATTGAACAATCCCATTTAAAATTTATTTAGTATCCAATTACATATTTTTGGATTTCATACAACTATTTTGGATCGTTAACATTAGTGTTTTATGTTATTCCCTCCATGTTGTTTGTGTTCATCAATTGCCTATGATAAGGCGAATATTTGACATCGAATCTAGTTTGAATCATTTTAAAACCCTATATTCATGTTTTCTTGTTAGACCAATGGGGTAGATAATTATAGGTGTAGTAGTTTTGAATCATGATGAATTTAAAGTTGTATATTAGAATGGGATTGGTTTTTTCATGACTATGTGTGTGTGGATGACAAGGGGTGAAACTGGACATCCTTTTCTATAGAATGGTGATAAGAATATTAATTCTGAAAGATCATTTATGAATTTTAATGTGGTGTAATTTCATAATGTTGATATTTTCAAATAAATTAGATGAATCAGGGAGGTCTTCAAAGGAAATAGCATTTTTTAAAATTTCCCTATAATGTGATTTGTAATTATGAAGAATAGATGTTGTGCATCCTGTTGATGTGTCACTAGGATTTAAATATTATAAAAATATAACATAGCCTTGTGGATAGGACTATACATAATATAAACCTAGAGATCCTACATGGTGAGTATAGTGAGTACATTCCCAGGGATCCCAGGTAGCCAACATGATCATGTATGCCCACGTTATACCCCATGTACCTACCGATAGAACACCACTCTGGTAGCACATTGCGCACTGAGGGTCAAACCTAGTCCAAAGAATCATGTATCATGTCACAAATTCTATATATACTAATATATTCCAACTATTTGGGTAACCAAATCAAGGACTAAAAATTACTTGTTTTCTATAAATCATGTACCCCTTGTCCACGTTGTATGCTCAATTTTTTCTGGGATAGGGGCCTTTATACAGCACCCTATGAGCAGAAAATTTCATGTTAATGGTGGATTAAAATATTATGGTAGAGATAAGAGTTAACAAGAATTGATAATAATCAACTATACTAGTTTCTTGAAGATTGGACATGGATTTCAGAAACTCATAGTGAGGGGGACAAATAATGAATGGAGTGTCAACGCATAGTATCCTCTTACTGTCGCTAGGTACGGTCGATAATTCCCCTATTAGGGAATATTATTATATAACTAATGTTTATATTTGGCCAGTTATTCCACCTACTATTACAGAGGATAAGATCCTATATCTATAGGGTATGTTATTCCACCTGTTTAGTGAGCTCAAGAAGGGTGTCAGATCCTCTGCATGGGTTAGATATTCCTCTTTTCACTACCTGTAGTGTGGGATCCATCACTATACATACAAATAGGTTATGTGGATTGTAAGATTATATCATTAAAAGGTCTTTTTTTCTGATAATAATCCTTAGACTAATTACAAAGAATTGCATTTTGATATGATTCTTTAATACATTCTAGGAGAATATCACAGTTCTTGTCATTTCTCTTCAAATTTTTTTATATGAGATAACTCTATTTATCGAACCTTACATATTGGGGATTTCTATAATTCCTAATTTTTTGGTATATAATAAACCCTATATGGTCTCTACCTGCACATTTCATGATTTATAATGATGTAAAAGTGTTCAATGGATGGCTTGGTGGGACTAGGGATAGTGGTTTTTAAACTTTCTTGATAATTGTGGTTGAAGGATTATTATCAAAATTATGGTAGTGTGTTGAGACTACTTCATACATTAATATTAGGTTGGAACTACCATATGGTTTTACACCCTATATTATTACATCTTTAATTGGAATATGTATTATCTTTTTATATTTTTGGATATTATAGGTCTTTCATGCATTTATTAGCCATGTTTTCTACTCATCCACAATACATTGATTTGTTTAAAGATGTGTTTATGTGTGATTCTGTACACATGAATTAGGATATTTCATCCCATTTGTTTCATATGTAAACTTGGTTTTATCCACCATCTCTAGACTAATTTGTGGAATGCTTGGTGTGGAACACTTAGGTTACTGGTAACCATGTGGCCCCCATTGTATCGGGTCATGTAGGAGTAGTATCAGTGACGAAGGTTGTCCTTAGATGAAGGTTTTTATAGAGTAGATATAAGGAATGTTTTTTGATATAGTTAAATAGTGTTGAGGTGTACATATTGTGGATCATGGGAAAAGATATAGGTGATGGTGTGGAGGGTAACATATCGATTAATTGGGAAAAATGAAACCCACTTTTTGACCCGGTAAAATAAAACATTAGTAGTAGGAAAAACAATTATGCCTAAATCATACAAGAATGGGTTATAGATTCCAAATCTTTCTTGATTAAAATTTTCTAATATACTATTTTGATAGTATATCATAACAGCTTCCAAATTCCAACACATAAAAATTTAACTAGGTTTCCATGATAGGATGGTGATGAGGATTAGATTAATAATCAGGCCTTAGTGGAGGGGAATTTGTAAGATTTTTTCCCTCTAGTTTTATAGTGGGATGTACGTTCACCCATCAAGAATAGAGTATAACTACCTTTTGAATAATAGGATTACATTTTACCTCCTGATTTTTAGAAGATCATTTATTCAATTCATGATGATATTCCATACAAGCTAAATGAACTTCATGAGTTTGTGAGACCAATTCGTCCCATTTTCCATGGAAATATATACCTGTAAGTAGCTTAGGATTTTATGGAGGAGATGTTTTGGGTATTTTACCATCATAGGACCCATCCGGATAAGATGGTGGTTCACTAATATATCATTATCTGCAGCATAGTAGTATAAAGTTGGAGCTTGGTTACTTAAAAGCATAATTAGATTATTATACCATGGACTGGGTTTGTGTGCCTCAACATTCTGACCAACACCATGGTCATAGATAAATAAAAGAGGTTGGTGAACTTTCTATATAATTTTCATATCTTAACAAGGAAGTTTTGTTGTAAGCATGTCACATCGGAAAAGTTTTGATATATTTCTCTACAAATAAATTTTATTTCTGCAAAACCATTAAATACCTAAAACTATGAGTATAAATAAATCATAATATAGTATATAGTTATAACCTCTCCATTAAATTGAACTTATAATTCGGAATAACAAAAATTTAAAAAAACATGTACAATTTTCTAAAATAAACTAAATATACTAATATTTATGTGATCAAATTTTAGTTAATTCATTATATGCTTTAAAAATACATTTTATAAAAATGGGTTTTGGTGATTTTTATGAGAAAAATATTATCATTAATTTATATAACTTATGAAAGTTATATTTGAGAAAATTAACTTTATTTTTAAAATCATCATGTAAAAATTATATTAGAGTTGATTTTTCATAATTTTCAAAAAACATTATTTTCTGTTAAATGTTTAAAATACTTATCTAAAACTGAAATTTCTATTTCTAGAATTTAAAAAAGATATATTTCATATAAAAATTGACTCAAGGTAAAATTATTTCATTTATATTATCAATAATCTAATTATGTTAATTGGCATCAATTTTATTATTTATTTTGTTATAAAACTTCTATATTTAAGAAGATGTTTTTTCTATAAAACTAATTTTCATCATAGTTTGAGGGATTAAATATAAATTAAATTCTTACACTTAATTTAATTTAATTTGTTAAAAAATTACATATTTTGAATCATATGAATTAATATTAAGAAACAAGTGCAACTAAATTTTTTGTTAGGATGAATATTAAAAATAGTATAAATTTGTACCACCCTGATATTTTCATGTATATTTTTTTTAAATAAATTTAATCCAACTTCTATCGAGTAGTATGAAAACCCCCAATAATTAGAAATTATAACATTTTGTTTGATAGAATATATGACAGGCAACACTAAACTTAAAAGAACTATGAAACGTATTATTTTAATATGATTGTTATAACCTAGTCATTGGATTCAAGGGTATAAATGGGATTAACTAAATTTTGAAATATATATACATAAATAGTTTATAATCAATGAAACCTTATTGATAAATTCTTTGTAAATAATCACTCAATTTGTTTAATGAAGTAAATTTATTCTTCAAAATACATTTTCTTCAAAAATCGTTTAATTTTGAATTTATTGATTTTGAATTATAATAAATTTATACCAATATTATAAAAATTTAACTTATAAAAATATTAAAAAAAGTAAATAAATGTATCTAAATTATATTGGGATTAAATATTGATATTTCTCTAAAAATGTAGATTTTTTTAAAAAATAGTGAAAAAACTGATTTTTCAATGAATTTTATTTATTTTCATTTAATTATGTAATTTTAAAGTCCCATTATTCATTGAATTTAATTTCCATGTCTTTTTTTATTTAGTAATATTGAAAATAATTAATTACATTTTAATCAAAATTATTCACAATTTTGTTATAGGTTTATTTTTAGTCTTAAAATGATTTTTAAAATAGTTTTTGAATGCATAATTTGGATCCATTTAATTAATCAAAATAACTGCAAATAAAAATATATATAAATAAAATTTATATATTATGTATTTATTTAAATTAATTTAAATCATTATAATTAAGAATATTATTCATATAGTTATTTTAATTCTTCTTATGATTAAAAAGAATATTTCCTAAAGTACAATTTTTCAACACGAATTGAGGGTTTATTTGAAAATTACATTATTCATATTTTGGAAATTAAATTTAATAAATAATTTCTATTTTTTAAACAAGGAAATTAATATTTAATAATATTTTCAACATAATATTTTTTCATAATTATTAGTAAATTCATTAAAAATTATTTATCCTGGTTAATGTTAAAACATGGTTTTTCATAATGCATGTTCTGGTATTTAAATATCAGTTCGAACATATATAATTTTTATTTGATAAATTTTCATTCATATTTATATTTAGTTGTTCGAAATTATAACATTATTCTCATTTTAATTTATTATTATAGTATTAATTACCTTGGTTAAAAACTAGTTACTGCGGTGAAAACTAAAATTAAAAAAGTAAACTTTCAAAATAAGGGAATTACATGTTTATTAAATTTTTTTTATTTTTCATTATGGATGTATATATCAAAATTAACCTTAATACAATCCATTATTTATCAATTTTGGAGTAAATTTATGTGATATTTTCTTCCCATTATTTAATAGTTTTGGGTACTTATAAAAATGTCACTCCCCCTCAATAAGAAAGGGTTACTCCCTCCCCTCACTACTTCACACCTATAAAGCCATATGTATCAATAAAAAACTACAATAATGTCTCAATAATATACTTAGAAACATTATATATCTTCTAGTATTACCAAAATACCTACCCAATATTTTTTCAGAAGAGATCCAAAAGGGGGTTCTTTAATAGATGGTAATTGTCTTAATAGAGTTATTTCTTTTTAATTGATATTTCCACATTCAGTTGTGTATTAAAATTCAAATAAAATAGAAATGATATCTCCAAAATACTATTATGTTATTATTTTAATGTAATAAACTATATATTTCTCATTTTACATGAAATTATAAATGAAATCGTTCATCATTTATATGGAGGACTACAACCTCACAGAGCAATGTTATTTATTTTTTGCATCAAAACTTCTCCCTATTGGATATAATGATGGATATAATATATATATTAGTTTTATTATATAATTATATCTATATAATTATAATATCACATAGACCTTCTTACATTCCATTTCTTTTAAAATATGATAATTTCGCTTGTGTGTATGGTGGACTATCATCTTGCGAAGTGATTTGATTCAATTTCCACTTCTACTAAACATGGAAGGTGAAAAGGATAAATTTAATGAAAATATCTGATAAATATTACTATATTATATTGTAAAGTTAATATATCACTTAGCTTCTTACCCTTACACCTTTTAAAGGAATCATAACATCACTCATGCGTAAGTAGGACTTACCGTCTCCATGAAGTGATGCAATTCAGTTTTCTATATCCAGTGTTCAAGAATGTTTTAAAAAAATCATACAATGAGTAAATATGATATTTACAACATTAATATCATTCTGTAGACTATGGAACTATATCCGATATATAAGAACCAAAAATTTCATGAAAACACATGCATGAGAAAAGCAGGCAATTAACACCCAAAACAATAATATTAATATTAATATTAATATTAATAAAATATTATAAATGAATAGGTAGTGGGATTTTGTAAAAGAATTATATATGATCTTATAAACAGTAATGGAGTTTTGTTATAAATTAAAAAAAATTAAAACCATTATACAAAATGTTAATGCATGATCTACTAAAGGGAAACATGGGGTAAGGGACTTCATTTCATTTTCCCTTCATTGAGACTTATTTAACTATTATGAACCTAGTTTAATTAATATGGTGTATTTGTTGACCCTTTTACATGTAATATAATTAATTTTATATATTTAATGTTAATTTGTGTTACAATTTTAATTATTTCATCTAAGGTGATTCAACTTTAATGTTATGAAGTTTTAAATAATTTAATATCTCAAGTCAATTTCAATGGGTTTTATCAATTTATCGGTTTCCTTGATATTCTAGGGTTATATGCATAATGAAAACTGATAATTTTATGTTTTATTTCCACATTTTTATGTGGATTTACATTTTACACACATAATAACTTCATTGATTAATTCTCACTTTAATATATTATGATCTTTATAGGTGTTTATTTTACAATCTCATTTCAATCTAGATTTTTTATGATTACATTTAAATTAATGTAAATTATTTGATTATTTTCTATTAAAACATTTTCATTCACTTATACTCTAGTTATTTATGATTTTTTTTCAAGTAATAGTACCATTTTTATCTCTTTGGATCTTCAAATTATTGAGAAAATGTTTTTAATAAAATCCTACATCATTTCTCTCTTCGGCTGAAAATAATTTTATTCCAAATACATGTTTTCTTAAAAAAATCAAAAAAACGGTTTTCAATGATTATTAAAGGTCATTTGTACACATGTTTTGATTTTAATAATTTATTATAATAGTAATATTCTTTTTTTTCCAATCATGGTACTAATAAATATTTTTAAAAAAATGAAATGAATTATTATTCAAATATAATCGATATCAAAAAAATATTCTTTGTTCCATGACCACTCATTTATTTGAAGCATCCTATATAGGTTAAAAATGGTATTTTTTTAAAATAAATGGATTTAGAAAATATTATTGATACATATGGTGTTTTTTTAAAGTGATTTTCAATGTTAAAAGTATATATTAATCAATAACAATTTAAAAGATATTGTTTTGGTATTTCTATTGATCGATGATAAAATTTGTAATAAACTCGATTTCCTCATACCATTTCATTGTGAGAATCCAATGTTTGAGGTGTTCTGGGAGCTTTCGGTGGCTCACATCAAGAGTGTTTTGAATTTCTAGTTTTCTGTCAACATGTCAGTGCGTCGATGTGTCATTGTATTGTTGTGTCAATGTGTTGGTGTATTAGTGAGTCAGTGAGTCATAGGTGTCGACATCAGTGAGTTATGGGTGTCGGCATTGATGAATTAGGGGTATCGTCATCGGTGGGCTAGGTGCATCAGCATTGGTGAGTTATGGGTGTCATCATCGGTGAGTCGAGGGTGTTGGTGTCGGTAGGTCAAGGCATCGGATGGTTGTTGCATTGGTAGGCTGCAGAGTTGGTAGATCAATGTTAGTAGCTCAGCATTGGTGGATCAGCATCAGTATTACCCCCATTGGAGGTTCAGTGTCGGTGACTCACCCGTCAGTGACTCATTTTCCTTTTTTTCCAGTTTTTTCAGTTTCACCCCTTTTACATTTTATTTGATGTTAACCATGTTTAAAGACTTATTCAGGTGTTTGTTAGGGAATTTATAAAGTTATTAATTTCATCTTAAAATTTCATAACATCAATGGTGAATTGAGATTATCAAATCGTGTAATCTGGACCATGATCACATGATGATGTCTTTTAAAATCATTCTTCCTCAAAAATATGATCTAACACTTCAAATTTGCGATCATCCCTTCATTTTTTGTTTTTTGTTTTCCATTGGTGTGTCTAGATTCATCTTCCGTCGATGAGTCATGCACCTATGCTACAGCCCCTCCATTTCAGTTTTCTTGGAGATATTACTTATTGCTCGTGTGACCACTGTTCTTAGCATAAGGAGGAACTTAGATCCATTGATAATCTATGTAGGTATTTATTTTTCTTACTTTAATTTTACATCATGATTGGTGGTTATGTTGAAGAATAGTTGTTAGGAATGGCTAAAAACCATTTTTATTGAAATAAATAGAAAAGAACTGGGTCTGATTAGCAGATAACACGAGTAAATAAAATAATAGGCAAAGAGTGGTTTGATGTTGATCACCTATTTTTGTGTTATCATGGATTTTTTTATCATTCCCATGGCCATATTCCTTCTAACAATCATGTTCATTGGTGTTATTTTTGTGCATACCAATAATTTTCTGTTCTGTGAGATGCCCTAATAAATGAATAGCACACCAAATATGCTTAACCATGTGTACTTGGTTAAATAAATGGATGCCCCCCGGATCTAGCATGTTGTGTGATCACCCCCATTATAATTAATTGGAATTAAATAACCATTGTTGGATAAATATTAATTTATATTCATCTTTTTAATAGGTGTGGATGAATATTGTGTTCTGTTGAATTGTTTGAACATGTTTGAGTTTTTTAGCAATATATTTGAGAGAACAGTTGTGGGTATAAGGCTGCACAGAGAAGTTGGTTTCTTGAAAATGGTGTGGTATGTGTGTACAGTAGGGTTGTGGTTAAATAGTAGTTATCATGGGCTCTGTGTATAGGGAAGTATAGGGGGTGTGATGGTATCCCAGCCTGAGATATTGATTGATTATGGAGTGGATGAAATTATATGCAGATAAAATTCCATTGTTTGTATCATAATCATCAAACAATGATGGGAAGTGGGATTGCAGTGTGGTTAGGAAATTTTTATTAAGTGGGACTACATAAGGGGATTTTTGAGTTGTGAGGCTATGGATATGGGTTGTGAGAGAAATATTTTGTGGTATAATTTTGAAGAATGGTTGTTGGAAATGATTAAACAGGTGTCATGAATGATTAGGGGTTTGTGTAGTGGGAATGATGTTTGGTTTTTCTTGTTTTTTAGGTGTATTTCTGATCTATAGTTTTCCATTATTGCTAGAATAAAATAATTTGAACCCCTTAATAAATAAATGGAATGTGATTAATTGAAAATGGGTTTTGGCTTGTGTTTTTTGTAGTAGTTCGTGTGGTTGTGCATATAGTGGTAGGAGAAAAGGTAGTTTTATTGGTTGGATTCCTATTTAGTTTCAATGATGACTTTAAGGACCATTCTAGGAATTACTATTATGAGAATTATAATTATTTTTTGTTGCTGCTTACTATATTTTCTTTTGGTACAATACATTCGGTTTTTTTGTACCTTGAATCAGCAATAATTTTGAACATGCATGTGGTAAATAGGTTTTCTTTTTTGGTTTACTTTTACTTTTTTTATTTGGTGTTTCTTTTTATTTACCATCTTATTTTCTAAACTTGTTATATAAAAAGGGTAATGCTTACCATATTATATTAGATTATATACCCTTAGTTCCAGTCACCACTTTGGGTCCTATCGATGGTAGGACTCAGGGTTTCATTATCTCTCCTTCTACTTGAAGAATGAAGGGTCTTGTAGTTTTTTGTTCCTTCCCTCATATTTTATAATGAAGGTCGTAAAAACATGGTATCAAATGAAATATTGTTTTATGATAGTTCAGAGATAAGATGGAGTTCCTAGTTAGGCACATTGAGGATTTCATGGGATGTTAGGGAATCAGTGTTAGACTGTCTTGGTGCATGAGATAGTCTAGGAAAGATCAGAAAGGACACAAGACTTTAGGCCCCCTAGATCTGATGCAAGGACTCCGAACCTGCTTTACTAATAAGTGAGGCTACACTGATTCGAATTTAAATATCCTAGGAAAGGAAAATGAATCCTAAGGACTTGTTTTCTTGTGTGTATTTGTGTATTTGGTATTTTGCGTATGTTAATGTGGTTGTACATATAGGGGTATCATCAAATGACGTTTTGTTGGTTGGTTGCTTGTTTGGAAACACATAGGATGGGAAGATTGGTTGTTTACCATTATATATAAATATTTTAGATTCTTGTGATTTCTATACACACCCACCCTTGTGTATCACTATGTGACGAACACCTCCATTTCATGGGGGAGGGTTTCTTTCCCAACATTTTAGTGGGAGGATGGAAGGATGGTTACTGACATTTTTCCTCACAACCTCTTCCAGTTTCATATCGCTTGAACATATCCAGGTATGCTTTAATGTCTAACGACTTACCACAGTGAGGGTTTCTTTTTTATGAGTGGCCTACGTGTTTGAAGTCCAGGTTTGTTTTCCCAAGTATCTTCGGGATGAGGCCCATGTGTCTTTTGGTGAGAGATGTGGTTGTTGTGGACAAGGTGCCTATGGGTGGGATTTTGTGTGGTCTGAGGCCTAGGTGTGTGTGGATGGGTTGTGGTAGTGGGGCTATGTATAGGAATATTTGTAGTGTCAAGAAGTTAACTGCTAAGTATGAGAAGTTAACCAGTTGGGAAGGAGTGCAGGGTACCAAAATATTGATCTCCTTATACTACTACTTTACAGAATTGCGCTATTTAGTGAGTGTGCCTTGGTATGGCTGGGCTGGTTAGGGTTCCTCGGTAGGTGCATTGAGGTTCCAATAGTTTCTTATAGGGACATTATTCTGTTCCCCTAATTTTTAAAAGGTGGATTTAGAGTTTCCTACTGGGTATACTTGTATACTCACCCGATATATAAAAAACTGTTTTCTGGTTTCCAGTAGGACGTTGAGGACCGTGATGGACATTAGTAGCTCAAGAGTTGGGATTAGTTGTTGTTTCTTCTTAGTCTATTTTATTTTGGTACTTTACACTATAGGTTTTTGTACCTTTCATCAACATTACTTTTTAACATGTATGTGGTAAAAGGTTTTCATTTTTTCATTACTTATACTTTTTCCATTTGGAGTTTCATGGGATTTACTTCTTATCTCCCGATATTGTACTATAAAAAGGGTAATGTCCTCTAGATTTTTTGATATTATATACCTTTGGTGATAATATTCAATCTATTTCCTATTGAAGGTGGGACTCAGGGGTCATTATCTCTACATCAACTTGAACATGGAAGGGTCGGGCAGTTTTTTGTTCCTCCCCTCATGTTGGAGAAGGAGGGTCATGAAAAAATGGTATCAAAGGAAGTTTTGGTTAACAATAGTTGATATATAGGATGGTGTTTGTAGTTAATAATAGCGAGGATTTCATGGGATGGTAGGGTAATGAAGTTATAAAATCTTGATGTCTGAGATTGTCCAGGGAAGACTGGCTAAGACATGGGATTTTAGGGGGCCCCATGATCCAATGCAAGGACTCTAAACCTACTAAAATATAAAGTTAGGTTAACCCAATTTCAAGGTAGAGACCTTAGTAAATGTACATGCATCATAATGAATTGTGTTTTTCGTTTCTATGGTGTTATATTAGTTAAAAATAAATAGAGAGTAAAAATAAATTTTAAAAACTACTTGGATATATGATTTCCTTGTTTTCTTTTTAAGATATTGTACTCAGACGTCACCCCCATGTTGTACGACAAGTTGAGGCCTAACAGGTTGACCCATTTAATTAGTGGAGTTCTGGTCTAGAGGAGCAACATGACATGTGGTAGAAGACCCTTTTTCCTTCTAGTAGAAGACTTTGGGGAATTTTGAGGGAATCATCTCAGACATGGAGATGGAGAGTTGACTTGAGGAGTTGGTGATTACTTTCATCATGATCTAGGCATCGACATAGTACTGGGCTTCTCTGACAGTGATCCAGATACAAGGAGCATCATGTCAACATTGGACACTATACCTCAGAGAGAGGAAGGAAACTGAGGTCTCATGGGATGACTTTGAGAATAAGTTTCAACAGTAATTCCATTCTTTAAGGATGAAGGTTGAGAAGAGACAGGAGCTACAATTCATCCAGCAAGAGAGTATGTCGGTGATGGAACTGGGGATCAAGTTCATGGATCTCCAATACTTTTCACTGAATTTCTTCCTGGATGAGGAGTCTGAAGTGAGATACATAGATGAGGAACTCTGAACTTATATCTAGTATATTGTTAGTACTTTTACTCTACCAATGTACTAAGAGTTTTTGAAGAAGGTTGAAATAGTGTAAATGATGCACTTCCTGGGAGTTGCGCTGCGATAAGAGAGCCATATGAGTTCTTCAAGGAGGAAAGTCATCAGCAATAGGTCTATCGAATCAGGGCCTTCCAGGTTCTTCTAGTGTAGAGTAGGCCTCACTAGTTCCAGTTCTGATCTTTTGGTCCCTTATCATTCCCCATGGGCCCAGGACCGAGGGGCATTATCAGTCGTGGTCATGTAAATCATTGGAAGCGGTGCCTAGTTTAAGAACTATTTAGTGGGGTTGGATGGGTTATGCACCCACCTCAGTAGTAGTAGTTTCCATTCAGCAATGTCCAGCAATAAGAGTATCAATATCCCACCCCACCAGGGGTAGAGAGTTCTAGGGGAGGTCGGCCTTAGGGTTCCCCTTTGGGACCTCAACCAAGGTCTGCTCGAGGAGGCGTTTGGTAGTAGAGAGGTAGAAGGACTAGACATGGGTAGTCCCATGCTATAGAGGTAGAAATTCTAGCTGGGCTATAGGTTGTTCGAGGTATGACCAGTCTGTTTAGTAATATTTTGTGTGCCTTTTTTGATTCGGGAACCTCATACTCTTTTGATGCACTAGGTCGAGCCCATTCTCTAGGACTAGACGTAAAGAGACTTCCCATTATCCTGCTTTTGAGTATGCTGGTTGGAGGTCATACCAATATGTTTGATGTTTGATGAGAATGTAGACTAATTTTGGGGCCACATAAGTCTAGTGGGTAACTTCTACTGATACATAATAACCCATACGATGTCATTTAGGGCATCAACATGTGGTTTTATATGAACTCTATTATTAACTGCTTCTATAGAAGGGTCGTGTTCTCAGTTGTTGCTGGACAACATGTATATCTTATTAAAAGTGGAGTTTTATGGATGGGAATCATTATGTGAAGACTCTTATTTCTTTTGTAGAAATTTTGTCAGTTGAATCAATAAATACATAGATGGTGGATGTTTTGAGAGTGGTCAATTATTTCCAGTATTCCTTTCCTGAAGACGTTGTGACTCTACCCCCTCGATGTGAAGTTGAGTTTGGGATATAAATCAAATCCAATGCCCATTTTATTTCAATTTTTACCTATTTAACAGTGCCTTATAAGTTGTGGGAGTTGTGGATTCAGGTTGATGACCTGATAGAGAAGGGTTTTATTCATTTAAGTTTGTCTCCATGGGATGCTCTAGTCATTTTCACGAGGAAGGCGGGTGGTGGATTGAGACTGTGTATAGACTACCGAAGACTGAATCAGGTAACAGTCAAGAAATATTACCCCTTCAAAGGATCTATGCTATTTTCAACAAGTTAAAGGAGTAAGGATGGTTCTATAAGATCTACTTATGGTATGAATATCACCAGTTGAGGGTAATGGAGGGTGACATCTTGAAGATAGCTTTCAAGTGTAGGTATGGGAACTTTTTATTCGTGGTCATGCCCTTAGGTGTAACAAATGCACTATGTGTGTTCATGGGGCTCATGAAATTTGTTTTCCATGATTATCTAGACTGTTTCATCGTTGTTTTCATCAACGACATTCTGATCTACTCAAGGTCATAGGAGGACCACGTTGGGCATTTGAGGACTGTCTTAGAGGTCCTTCGACTCCACCAACTCTACGGAAAGTTGTCCAAGAGTAAGTTTTTGACATGAGAGGAGGAATTCCATGGAAAAATCATGTCTCATAAAGGAATAGTGGTGGACCCATAAAAGTTTGATTCTTTTTTTCTTATGCATCACCCATGAATTTGGTGGAGATTCATTGCTTCTTGGGTCTATGAAGATATTATCAAAGGTTCGTACCTGACTTCTCTCAAGTTGCAGATCCATTGACATATTTGACTATAAAATACTATCAGATCATAAAATAGATGAACTGAGGACTGATGGAATAGTTTTGGTGGCCTAGGGTGAATTAAGAACTGGCAGATTTTGTGGCAATATGCCTAGTGTGTTTGCAGGTGAGGGTCAAGCATTGTGTTCCCAACGGTCTTTTGCCACCCATAGATGCTCCTGAGTGGAAGTGGGATGGAATTTTGATAAATTTTTTTCCATGATTTCCCAAAAGTCAGAGACGTTTTGATTCTTTTTGGGTAATATTGGATCAATTCACGAAATGAGGTCACTTCTTTGCCATCAAGGTGTCAAGTGCAGCAGATGGCTTAGCACATAGGTACATAGGCAAAGTGGTGCGGCTTCAAAAAGTTCCAGGATCCATTGTATTGAATAAGGATACACGTTTCACATTGTGATTCTATAGGGTAATACATATTGCCTTTGGAACCCAGTTTCACATTATCACTGTTGTCCACCCTTAGTTGGATCATCAGATATAGATGACCATCTGGATGTTTAAGGATATGTTGTGGGTGTGTGTATTAGACTTCCTAGGATCATGGGTTCGACAATTTCCCTTAGTATAATTTTCTTAAAATAATATCTATCCCTCTACCATTGGCATGGGACCATTCAATGCCTTTTAAGGAATATTGTGTTCCCACCCGTGTGATGGATAGATGTAGGGAAAGTATCCCTTCTTGGACAAGGAGAAGTGCAGAGCACAATGGATATGGTTCAGCTTGTGCGTGAGAGGTCTAAGGAAGCTCAGGATCGACAGAGGTCTTATGACAATCATAGGAGGAGGCCTTTGGAGTTTTAGATTGGATACCACTTTTTCTTAATGGTCTCCCCTCATTGGGGATAATAGTGGCTTGGCAAAGGGAGAAATCTTTCTCCTAGGTTCATCAGACCTTTCGAAGTGTTGGCATGAGTTGGCATGGTGGCTTATCAGCTAGAGTTTCCACCATGGTTGGAGAGTTCCCAAGACATATTCCATGTTCCTAATCTATGTTGGTATCTACATAGTGACTCCCCCATCATTGACTTGGGAGAGTTGGATATCTAGGATGATTTGAAGTTCGTGGAGAAACCGATATGAATTTTGAGTTGTGAGGAGAAGCTGATTCATGGATGAACCATTCATTCAATTCATGTGCTCTAGAGGCATGGTGTACTCAAGGAGAGTACTTTGGAATGAGAGGAACATATGTGTGCCCAGTTCCAAGTGTTGTTCTGAGTTTTGTTCGTATGTTTTAATTTTTTTCTCCATTTTATGATGTAATGTTTGACCTCACTTGTTGTATAAAAAGTTTTTTCCCTATTAATTGATTTTGTGGGACAATTCCTAACTATGGGAAGGGTAGGACCTGATATCTGATCAATAATCATTAATGTTGATGTTATTAAACACATTCGGTCAAGATAGTGCCTTCGAAAGCAGATTGTATCTTGAAAATGAGGAAAGAGCTCCTTAATTCATGTGTATGAACACTGTGACATTTGTTGTTTGTGTGGTTACACGATGGAGAATAGAGGTAATTTTTCAATAGTAGTTTAGGATATAGATGACTCGAGGGTTTAATGGGATGTCAAGGTTTTCACTCGATCTTTAAAAAACAATATGTAGTTTACTCTAGAGAGGTATCTTAAGGGATGATTGTTTGGACATCATTTTCTTATAGGGTTAGTTTTGAAATTCTCATAGAAGAGAATAGTTTGAGAGGTATCTATTGTACCATACCCTTACTTTGCGATAATCCATTAATTGATGTGTTCTAGGAAGTATTTGTGGCTCACTTCAAGGGTTTTCCATATTTCCAGTTTTCCATCATCATGTCAGTGTGTTGGTGTATTAGTGCATCAGTGTGTCAATGCATTGGTGTGTTAATGCATGATGGAGTTAGAGGATTTGACATCGGTGACTCCAGGGCATTGGAATTGGTGATTTAGGGGTGTCGACATCAGTGACTTAGGGGTGTCGGCATCAGTGAGTTGAGGGCATCAGCAATGTTGAGTCTAGGGGGTAGGTGATTGTAGGTTGAGGCATCATTAGGTTATTTCATTAGAAGGTTGCATCTTTTGTAGCTCAGTGTCAGTAGGTCATGTTCTTAGCTCACCCATTAGTGGATAAACATCAGTGACTCACCCATCAGTGACACATTTTCCATTTTCCTAGTTTTTTCTTGTTTTTTTATTTTCCCCATTCTTATATTTTATTTGACATTAACAAAGTTTAAAGCCTTATTCAAGAATTTTTAAAGGAATTTCAAAGGGTATTAGTTTTATATTTAAATATCCTAACATCCATGGTGATTGGTGATACTCAAACTGTGTAATCGTGACCATGATCTCATGATGATGACTTTTAAAACTGTTATTCCTTTAAAATGGGATCTATCTCTTGAAAGTTGGGATCATCCTATCGTTTCTTATTTTCTATTTTCCCTTGGAGCATCTAGATGATTCATCCATAGAAGTCTCATTCTATTATGCTAGATCTACTCCTTCCTAGTTTTCATGGAGTTTTTCCATGATTCTCGTGAGACCACTATTCTTGGCACAAGGAGGAACTTTGATCCTTTGATCAACCAAGTAGGGTTTTATTTTTCTTCTATTTAATTGTGATACATGATAGGTGGGTATGATCATGAATCCTTGTGAAGAAAAGTAGAAACATTTTCTTAAAAACAATAAATATATAAAAACTATGTTTTATCATAAGATAACATGGGTAAATAAAATAACATGTAGAGAGTGGTTTGATGGTGATCACTTGTTTTATTTGTTATATTTGATTTTTATGTTTTTTGTTTCCATATTCATTCTGAAAATCATAGATTTTGATGGTATTTACTTGCATTCTGTTACTGTTATGTTTAATGGAGATGCTTGAATAACTGATTGGAATGGGAAATATTCTTAATCAAATATACTTGGTTAGATAAATGGATTCCCCAAGGATATAGATTGTTGTGTGATCATCGAGTTATAATTAAGTATTATTAAATAAACATTGTTGGTTAGATATTAATGTATATAAATCATGTTGATAGGTGTGGTTGAGTGTTGTGTTCTATTTTATTTTGTGAACTTGTGTGAGTTTTGTAGCGTTGTTGTTGGGAGGACAGTTGTGGGTACAAGGTTGGAAATATAAGATGGTTCCATGAGAAGGGTGTGGTATGTGTGTACATAAGGGTTGTGGATAAATGGTATTTTTCATTGGATCTATGTGTGGGTAAGTAGAGGGAATGTTTTGGTATCCCAGTCCTAGAGATTGATTGATTTTGGAATGGATGAACTTGTAAGAAGCTGAACTGTCATTGTTTGTGTCATGGTCATCGAACAACAATGGGAAGTGGGACTGTGTTGTGTTCATGAATTTGTATGCAGTGTGACTACATATAGGAATGATTGGGTAGTAGGTATACAGATCTGGTTTTTTATAGAATTATTGTGTGGTATCATTTTAATGAATTGCTGTTGGAAATGACAGAACAATCATCTTAAAATATTGGGGGTTTGTGCAGTGATACTACAGTTTGTTTCTTCTGACTGTTTCTTGTGTGGTTTTGGTTGATATTTTCCAAGTATATCTTGATAAAAATAAATTGAAACCCTTAATTAATGAATGGAATGTGATTAAATGAGAAAGGCATTAGTCTTATGTTTTTTATGCATATTCGTGTGGTTTTTCATATAGGGGTAGTAGAAAAAGTGGTTGTGTGGTTTGGATTCTTGTTTGGAAACCCATAGGCTCAGATGAGTAGTTTTATATATATATATATTGTAGTTTCTTTTAATTTATATACACATACCCCCTTTGTTGAGCACTATGTATCGAACACTTCCATTTCATTAGGGAGGGTGTCTTTTCCATCATCCTAGTAGGAGGATAGATGGCTGGTTACCGACTTTTTCCTCGCACCCTCTTCTAGTTTATTACAAATCAAGTGTATCTGAGTAGGTTGTAATTTATTGAGGGATACTATAGTCAAATATTATTTTGGAAAGGGTTTCTTATAGATGATAGGACTAGGTGTTTGCAGATCAGTATTCTTTTACTAGCTATCTTTGGGATGAGGCACAGGTGTCGTCGAGTGAGAGATGTGGTTGTTGTGGACCCAGTGTCTGTGGGTGGGATTATGTGTGGTTTGAGGCCAATGAGTGTATGGGTAGGTTTTGGTAGTGGGACATTTTATGGTAAGAGTGGTAGCATCAATACATTATCCTTTAGGAAAGAGAAATTAAACAATGGGGAAGTGGTGAGGGGTACAGAAATATCATTGTGTGTATACTACTACAATACTTAACATGCATTGTTTGGAGAGTATGCATTGATGAGGCTGGGCTGGTTAGTGTTCATTGGTAGGTGCTTTGTGTTTATACTATTTTCTCATAGAGGGATTAGTATATTCCCCCACTTGTGAATGGGTGACTTTAGATTTTCCTACCAGGTATACATTTATACTCACCATACATATACACAACTATTTTCATGTTTCCTTGAAGAATTTGAGGATCGTGTTGGACTTTACTAGCTCGATAATCAGGATTAGTTGTTGTGGTTGTTTATTCTCTTTTATTTTTGTCATTTGCTTTGTATTTTTTTTAAATTTCATCATCATTACTTTTGAACATGCGTGTGGGGTAAAGGTATTCTTTTTTGTTTTTATTTTACTTTTGGTATTTGGAGTTAATTGGGATTTACAATCTTATATCCTAATATTATTCTATAAAAAGGGTAATTTCTTCCATATTATGTGAGTTTATATACCCTTGGTGCTAATATCCACATCAAAGTCTATCAAAGGTGGGACTCGAGGTTTATTATCTCTCTTTCCACTAGAAGAATGGAGGGTCTTGCATTTTTCTATTCCTTCTTTCATCATGGAGATAGTGGGTCATGAAAAAGCCATTATTTTACCTACACTACAATATGAATTTGTACTAATAATACCATAATTTTTCTTTCTCTAGATATATTATAATAATTTTTTACAAGGAAAGTTTTGACATTCACTTTATGGTTTAATTTTTTTTATTTTTTAAAATTCTCTTAAAATATTCAATTTCTTATGATCATTAGACAACAAATTCCACCTAATAATATATATTATTTAACATGGAAATTATTATTCTTGAAAAATATATCATTTCATCATATGGTGCTTTACATTGTGTTGATAGCCTCCTTATATTAATTATTAAAATCAAATTTTTAGGTTTCGAATGCATTCCTTGTTTTATGAAAGTAATTTATTTTTTAGATAAACAATGAAAAGTGGATACGTGATTATTTAATTATAGTTTATAAGGTGTAAAACTTTTTATAATGAGTTACCCTTACATGGACTGTGATATCACTCTATTCTACCACTTGTTCAACTATACAAACATCCTGATTTATAATTAGGTTGTTCTACTATCAATTGAATCTATCATCCTAGCTGAGTATATATAACATTTATTAGAACTACTTCCAATAGTTTCTATCATCTCACTGTACTTCTTCCAAACTAATCTATCATTGAATAGATCGATCACAAGTCTGTTCAACCATGATATCTAAATTGTTCAAAACTCAAACTCTCCTATCACTAAGATATGGCATCATAACTCGATGATATAATAAATTCAACCATCATTCCATTAGATAAAGCTACCATTATGATGTTCTTCCACCAATAAAGATTTTCCAATAGATAAATCTACCTATAGTGAGATACCTTAGTTATGCAGAATTAAAATCAAAATTAGTTCTCTAATGGATAATATTTGAATTTACTGATGGACATAATCACATGGATTTAAGAATGATTATTTTTAAAGAAATTGACGATTTTATTAAAAACAAAGTCAATCGTTCATGATATGTTGATCAGGATGAGGACTCTGATTATTCTAATAATATACTTTAATGGATAGTTAGACATAGAGTGAAATATATTCATAAGAATAATTCTAGTTCTTGTTTTACTAAAAGGAAAATTCAGGGAAACGAAAATATATAAACTCATAAACTAGATAAAAAAGGATAAATATAAGAGATAAGGCATTATAAGAATTTGAAAAAATGCATATATGAAAAGTGATATTTTTTTGACACTTTTGTACGACCTATTTTTATGCACATTTTATGCAACCTCTTCAAGACCTTTCTAGGGAAAAATTCAAGTCTCATTATCAATTTTGGAATTTAATTTTTATAAAAACTACAATTTTTATATCTATAATATATTTGTATTTTTATTTATACCTTTCATTCAATCTATGATTTGTTTTACCATATTCATTTTTCAAAAAAATATCTCATGTGTTAAACTTGAAGGTTTTTGACACTCTCTCTCATTAATTATCATTTTAATTCACATGAAAAACATGGAAAGAGGACGTTTGTGACCTGATATATTTTTTGATCCCAAACATAGTAATGTAAGTGGCTTTGTTCTTGGATATCCTTGTGAGTTTTTGTTTTTAAATCATGTTCTAAGTTGTGTATTTGTTTATTTTTAAAATAAACTTCATTGTAGTGGGTTATTTCCATGGGGAGACGATTAAGTATTATCTTTAGACCAAACCCCTAGTTTAAAATTACATTTTGATTTATCTATTTTAGTTTCCTTATTTTAAATCAAACCAGTTTCATTTTTCTAAACATCTAAATAAAACAAATCTATAATAGTTAAATCAAATGAGTGTTTTATATACTATATTTGATATGAGTATATTAGTTTCAAATTTTTTTTATTTTTAAAAGTATTTTAATGGATCTGTGATATGTATCTTGAAAATATTTTAAAATTTTCAAATTATATATATCTAAAGTTTATTAACTAATTGATTTTATTAAATTGGGGGATTAATTTTAATAAAACATTTTTAAACATTATTTTTATTAGAAACTCAACCGACCCCACCTCTTTAGTTATACATTGTGACCAATATTGGGTATTAAATCATTTAAAAATACATTTACTATAATAATGTTTTACCAAAATATCATAAAATTATTATTTATCTAAATATATATTTTTTATAGTCATAGAAACTAATTAGTTTCCACTAATTAAACTCAATTTTTCTAATGTAAAAATATTATCCTCAATGTATAATTAAGATAAAAATTCATATAGAATGTATGGAAATTGATATCTAAGATTCTATTAATGATAAATATTATAAAGCCATTACATATAGAGCTGATTAGAGTGATTCAAATATGGTAGATTATGATTGTAACTGTAAAGATATGAATAATTTATATTGTTCTTTAATAGATGTTTATTTTAACATGATAAATTCTGGTTTTATTTATTTTATGATGTGGGATGCTCTAGATTTTTCTCCTGAAGGAACATGAAATATTAAATAAATTTTCTGAATATCTATACTGTTAAATATGATACTTTTAAGATGAATCATGATGGATCCATTTAAAACATGTATCTGATCTTCAATGAAATTTTCAACAGGTTTCATGCACTTTGAAAGACAATTTACTACAAATAAAAAGTCATGTGAATTATCCTATGTGTACCAAACATATGGAGAGAAACATATATGTCTATCAGGGAATCTTATGACCTTAGTAATTTACTAGTGAAAGAACTCATCAGAAAGAATCATCATGTATGAATTACATGCTATAAATGTTGAAATAGATAAACCCAAAAGGTAGTATGTAGCATTAAATACATCTAACTCAAAATTAAAAGATTATATCAATATTGAAAATTTTATTTTGAAAGATTAATCACCATTAATAGATGACTAATATAGATATGAATTTCAATAAATTATAATTAAATAGTAAGTTCTTTAAGAAATTTAATTAAGGTGATATGTGTGAGTAGAAAGTAAAATATAGAATGTAATGGAAAAAAGATGATTCCATGGACAAAATAACCTTCTATGAGTGTAAAAGGAAAGTAAAAAGTCAATAAATACATCCCAATATTAAAATAAAAGAAAAAGTATGACTAAAAAGGTAAATTTTACAGAAAGGATATAAAATAAAATTTAAGTGGTTTTGATGATAACTCAAGTGATTAAGACTCATACAGAGAAGAGAAAAATGATAAAGCTAATTTTTTTAAATGACAAACAAATCAAAGATACTGATTATTTTTTTGGAATATCCTAATCACGTTTTTAATCTTTATCAAAATGAAAATGATGTAAAAATATTTATAGTAAATAATTATTTGAATATTGTAACATGTTAGAAGACACATTTAATAATTTAAAAAATGATTATAAATGTTTAAATTATAATTATAAATTATCTACTAACATTATAAATATTTTATAATCGAAAATTTTCTCAACATATAAAAGAAAATAATTCTCTAAAATTATCTATTAAGCAAATAAATAAAGTTATAGAAATATCAAATAATGAAAGAAAAAAATTAACCCAGATTCATGGTAAAAGGAAATATCTTAAATGTATAATAGTAATTCAATACCAACCTAGATATTGGAAAATGTATATGAAAATATTTTTAAATAGTTCCAGTTATTCCAGTTATGAATGTTTTTCTTATTTTATGGGACATAATAAAGTCCTTATTTCTATAATTCTAAGTTCTTATTGAAGGAAACCTGTAAAACAATTATGGATTCTTAACTCATTAATTAAAAACCTCTATAGCGCAATAAAATATTTGTACCCATATCCTTTTTGGTTAAAATAAAATTGTAGGATACATTATTGAAAATATATAATACGAAATTATAGTATCTAGATATTTAATGCTCTATAAATGTGACTAGCTACTACAAGAGATTAAATAATCCAATTATATTTGGTGGTTAACATGTCACATTTGGTGAAAATTCAAAATGAATAATAATTGTACTTTGACAAATTGAGAACACAAATATAGTTGTAATTTCTAATTGTTTTAGCTTCATTTAAATATGACCCTCTTATGATTTCAAAATTATAAAATAGAAACTCCCTTAATCAGATAACTATGAAATGTTTAGTCAAGGATCTATCCACAATATAATTCCCAACAGACAAATTTTGTAACCCCTGTTAAAAATCAAAATTGCACAAAATCAATTTAAAACCAATGAATAAAGATTAAAATTATCTAACATTATAGTTACATCACATGGGTTTTTTTGAACATCTAGAGTTTCTAGTTTACTAGGAAAAAATTAAGCTAATGTTTTAGTGGGTGACTAATGAAGATATTCTTAGGTATTTTTCCTTTCTCATAAAAGTGATGCTCTTTCATATTTTTTGAAAAATTCTAACTATATAGAAAGTTTCAGTGGACATATAATAAATACCTTAAGAGATGATCATGAGAATAACATTGAAAATAAATAGTTTTAATCATTATACTCATAACATGTCTATAATCATAAAATTTTCTCTCTTAGTACCCCATAACATAATTTTGTAGTAGATAGAATAAATATAAACCTTTAATATAATTACAGGACCATGTTTAATTAGTATGATTTACCTATTTATAGTTTGGAAGGAGATATGAACTTAGAATTATATATAATTAATAGATTTCTAATCAGACCTCATTTAAATAATACTCATTCTAAATAATGGAATTAAGGGTAACTAAAAGACAATTACATAATATTTTTTTGGATATAAAGTCATTTTACTTAGAAATGACAATTTAGACTTGTTTACTTCCATTAGTGGTGAAGGAATTTTCCTTGTATACTCTATGACTAGTAAATCATATAGTGTATTTAATAAAATAATAAATATTTTGTAAGAATCAATAAATGTTATGTTATATGAAATGGATCCACATGATCCTAAGACCCATTTATAAAATCTTGATAATTCCCTATCCAATCTATATATTATTGCTAAACCTAGTGACTTTTCAGCCAGACCACCTATAAGAAAATCTCTCAGTTCTGATGAATAGATTGAAACCAAACATAAAGATGAAAATCAGGTCTAAAACACTTATATTCAAAGATCTGTTATGAATCATAAATATCATCCTTTGATAATATTGTAGCTAAACTAGATAAATGAACATAGAAAATATATTATATTTTAAAAAATATTCAAAAAACTATCCTTCTAATCATATCTGTAACCTTATAACATCAATGAAGTAGTTAATGGGGAATTATGTGAAATGGAAATGAAATAAGATTTAAATTACTTTAATAGAAATAGTGTTTATGAATTAGTTGATAAACTCAAGGGTACCTAACTATTGGAACCAAATGGGTTCTTAGAATCAAATTTAATTTGTTAGGAAAAATAATTATAAACAATGAAAGACTAATTTCAAAATGATATAATCAAGAAGAAGGTATATAATTCGAGTAATCAATTTCTCGGGTTTCCATACATAAATTCATTGTATTGTTTATTACCTATGAAGAAAATTTGAATTTCAAAATATATTAATTTGATTCCAATATATAACTCTAAAATAGTTATATATTCAAGGATGTATTTTTAACAACCCCTTAGATTTCAAAACTAGGTTTTTAAAATAAGAAAATATTTATATGGTTTAAAACAATATCCTAGAGCTTGGTATATAAATCAAAACTGATTTTATATTTCAAAATGGTTTACTAAATGAATATTTGGCCCTATATTATTTATTAAAACAATTTGAAAAGGTGTTTTAGTTGTCTACATTTATGTTGACAATTTTATTTTTGGGTCATCGAGAAATTCATTATGTAATAAATTTTCAAAAATTATGAAAGGTGAGTTTCAAATAACTTTAATGGGTTAACATATATTTTTTATTTTTTCAAATTTTTCCACATTAATATGGAATTATTTTATATAAAATAAAGTACAAAAAAGATCTTTTTATATGTTTTTAATTGGATGACACTAAAGGTAGTGATACTCCCATTATTACAAGACATAAATTAGATCTTGATAATATTAGGAAACTAGTTGACCATACAAATTACAAAGTTATGCTTGTAATTTTACTATAATTAACAACTAGACATCCTGATATTATTTTTAGTGTGTGTATGTGTGATTATTTTAATGAAAATCCAAAAGATTCACATTTTCTTTTTGTCAGAAAAAATTAAAATAACTCAAAGGTACATGTAATTTAAGACTATTAAATCCTAGAGGAAAACATTTTATCAATTTAGTTATTCATATTCATACTTGGGTGGTAGTATGTTAGATAAAAAACACCTCTGAAAATGTCCCCTTTTGAGAAAGTCAATAGTTTCATGGAATAGTAAAAAATAGTACTTTGTTTAATTATCCACTGTTGAAGTTGAGTACATAGCTACATGTATTTTTATTGTGTAGATTATATGCATGAAACACACTTTACTAGAATATTGATAAAAATTTCAAAATCTCCATAAAAATAATGATCTTAAAAGCTAAATTAACATTTTCATGATCCTTATATCTTGTTTAGGAACACAAAATATTGATATAAGACATCAGTTTTTGTGATATTATTTTCAAAAGTATGGAATAACTCTTGATTTCATAGGTACTAAACTTCATCTTGGTAATATTTTCTTAAATACTTTGTTTTTGAGAGACGAAGTTATATTATAAATGAATTTGTAATTATATGTTTTGGTTAGTCTTCTATTATTAGACTTATCATGGTTCTGGTAGAAAAATCCCAAGTGTGGTATCAACTAGCCATAAGGATATACTATTAGTTATAATACCATTAGAACAAATATTATTAATACTAACATCAAATATAATGTAATTCATGATACCATTGGATGGATCGTCATTCATGATACTATTGGATAAACTATTAGTCATGTTATTGTTTAATCGATCATTAGACATGCTACTATAGTGATAGAATATTTCATACTACCATTGTTAAGATTCCATTAGGATTCTACCATCACATAGTTCTATTTACATGATACCATTGGAACCTACCATTATGAAATACCATTACTAGATATAATATTTCTATAATCTATTTTTCGTGTATATTTTTTATCCACATTTTATTTAATTTTTAATTTCGAATTTCTAAATGATAAAATAAAATTAAAATCTGTGTATGGAAACCGTTTCTCTAACATTCGTTATTTGAACATCCTCCTCTTGTTTCATTCTCAACCAAGGAACATTCGGTTAACTCTTCTTCTATCGCTCGAATAAATGTTGAAAATAGGATAGACTTTGTCCTTTTCATGTCACCTCCATATGAATTGAATCCCTCTAATATTGATTGAGGTGAATCTAGATGTTTATGTTTTGAACCAAATAATCGCCAAATATATTCCCTTTCATTCATTACCTAAAACAATAAATTTCACATTTTTGGTTTCAAGAAATTCATTGGGGTGGAATATGATCCAAGATAAAATTTGTTTCTATTGTTTATAGAGGAATTATCAACCATTCTATTTTAGGATGTTTCATGATTTTTATAGATTTTAATAGTACAAGTTCAGTTAGAATAATTATATTATAAATAATATGATAGATGAAAAAATGTTTTTTATTATCTTCTAGGGGTGTTTATGGTTTCTAAACATTCATCACATGGGAATTTAGGAAGTCTATTAGTGTTCATTCCTAATTAATTTAGAGAACATTGTGTTTGAAGATAAACTATTAGAATTGACTATAAATGTTACTGTGTGAAGGACTATATCTATATAAGTTGATAGAGAAGAGATGTTTTTGTTCAATTTCATACAACACATTATATGTCCTAGAAATATGGAATTTAAAATAATGAGGCATCGTGATATAATTTTCTTAATTCATATGAAAATTAAAGATAAGTTATTTTTGGGTACATATGTAGTGGTTCATAGGATGGAGTTGAGAAATCCCACTTTTTGGTAAAATATTTGATCCTTACACAAGATGATTTTGGATTTTTTTTGAATCTTTAGGTTTAATTCATAAAGGAGAGATAAAGGAACCAATTATTTTTAGATTCTATCTAAGATAGGGGACTTTTAAGAGGATGAAGTTAAATCGAAACCCTTAGTTTAAAAGATTAGTTGATGAAAATGAAAAGGTCTATAAGAAATTTAATCCAATATATAATCCTACCAGAATAAAAGATTTAGTTTTTCTTATATTGGATCCAAATGATATAGTGGATTACTCCTCTGATGAAGAAGTGGGAGTTGAGGATAAAGTAGAAGAAGAATCTAGAGTCAGGGAAGAGGTATTATAGACTAGTTTAATGAAAGTGGGAAGTGACCTGGATGTGGCAATGATCCTTTTTATATCTTTTAAAGAAGTTATTCCTATACTTTCCATTCCAAACAAAATTTTTTTTTGAGAAAAGATGATAAATTAGAAGAGACTGAGGACTATAATGGTGATCATATATAGGGGACATCATCTGAGACAATTGAGGATAAAGTTGATATTATATATTACTCTAAGTATGATGTTGATGGAGATGATGAGGATGACCAGACCCACACTTATTAGATTATGATTGATTCTATGAAATCTACAAATGGTGACTTCCAAGGTATATCTCCTTCTATTTTAGCCATCCTTGACTCCAATGATTGATATTATCCATCTTCTCCGAATTTTGTTAGCCATATTGAGATAAATACTTTTGATAGAGATGAATAATGAAAACCTAATGAGGGGAAGAAATCCATAGGATCTTTCCAACTATGTTTAGAGTAATTAGAGTAATATTATGATGATGATGACAGTGATCAATGAAGTCATTCATTTCATGGTAGACCTTCCATTTTGGTTGAGTATAGGGATCCTAAGGCATATGTAGTGAAGAGGATAGATAAGGCATATTTTTTTTAAGTATTTTTCATCTGATCCCATTGTGTAGACTAGACAATAGGGTTCTAATTTTCACATCCAATATAAGAATCCTCCTCCTCTCTCTCCTCCTCCTTCTTAGTATGTATCTTATAATAAACCTGGCCCCGATAGCCTGAAGCTGTTGTCATATTTTATTACATTGTAATTGATAAAAGATTAAAATCTCAATAGAATGAATAGTTAAGTATTTTTTTTAAACTAGATTACATACATGATACCCATTTTACCTTGTGAATAAAAAATAAAACATAATATATAAAAAATTATAATAAAAAAATTCCTTGAAAACTCATTCCGATATATCTTCTTCATATCCAAGGGAAAAGAATCAAAATAAGGGTAGGATTAAAATTACATTTACGTTTAATTATAGTGGAACCTAATGTGAAATAAATAATACTTAATAAATATGTAAAGGTAAAATAAATAAACACAAACATTCCATTTAATCAATAAAATAATAATGAAATGCATCCATAGATTTTTTTAAAGTAAAATTACTTTAGATAGAAATAATTAGATTTTGAATGCAGGAAATTATTGATTTTTAGATATAATTTATTTTTCATATGAACCACTACTATAAAAACCTTTCATAATATGGTTTAAACTACTAGTAAAAATCCTGTTTAATACTATATTAACTAATTTTTCCCATTAGACTGCTAATTCATCAAGGGGATATCTATAATCGGGCCTGACTCATGTCTTAAAAATGAAATCATTTTTCATATATTGAATAATTTAATCAATAAATAAATAATATTCCTTATCAAATATCAATATTAAATAAAAGATACAGATTTTTCAATATTTCCAAAATCAATCAAATAAATTATAATGTACCCACCATGTTTAAAAATAGACTATAGTTTAGGAAATAACTATATCTATCATACATGAATATATATATTTAATAGAAATTTAATTTCCAATGAAAAAAAATTACAATAAAGTGATTATTTCAATAGAAATTTATCAATCCTAAAAAATGATATCTTGAAATAACATTTATCACATAGTAATTTTAAATTCAAATCTCCTTGGATGGAATAATTCAAAATAAAACATTAAATTCCTGGACGAATGGATAATTCATGATATTAAATGTCAAAGGTATAGTATATACACCACATAGAAGTGAATTTTTTCATATTAACAAATAAGTCTCAATGGAATATAAATTGAGACAGAACCCTTTACATAGATGATATCAATCATTAGAAATTTTGTTAAACTAATTTATTTTGTGTATTCATTGTAAATCCAATTAAAAATATATAAATAAAAAATAAGTTAATAAAAATTCATTTTAAACATATTCTTACCATAAAACAAACTATGTAGTAAAAGTTTAAGCCAACGAATAGAAATTGAGTAAAGAAATCCCTTAACGCTTGTAATCTGTTGAATTGTATGCCCCATAAGAGTAATAATTATCAAAGTAAAAAATCTAATACCATAAATATTATGATATTAATGATATCATATATTAAATTAAACTATTTTCATTCCACTCATAAGAATTATGTCGTGAATAAAACATATATATACTAGAAGTAAGAAATAAGATGAGAAACCCTTACTACTTTGTATTCAGTCGAATCTAATAACCTATTAAATTAATAATTATAAAATTAAAAAATGAAAAAAATTGATATTAATTATATTATATATAAAAGTTACATATATAAAGTACACACCTGAATAAAATAGTGAGTAAGGTGTTAATCCTATAGAAGAAAAGGTGAGATGAGAATCCCTTAATATATTATAATCAATCGAATGGTATTGACTATAAAAATTAATAATTATAAAATTAAACATTTAATAAAATATTGAATAATTATATAGTATATAAAATTTTACAATATACATCACACATAATAAATAAGTGGTGATTATTTTATAAACCCATAGAATAAAAGGTGAGATGTAAATCCCATACCTCATGCTTCACTTTAGTGTATCCTTATTTAACCACATGTATAATGGTTTGAATAATTTTATTAATTAATTAAATAACTATATTTATATTTATAACACCATATATGATTCTTTTATAACATATTACCACTTGATCATTAATAATATTTTATTATTTTCATTGTTTTGGGTGTGTTCATTTCATTGTTTCATGGTTGGTTCATTTGATTATAATTATGGAATTTATTTTCAAATGGAAATAAAACTCAAAAAGTAAAATGAAATTATATTCATGAACTTCTATAAGTTTTAATGATCCCATTTACCATATTTTTATACATAAGGATGATACAATTGATAAAATTTTAATGTTTTGTTTTTTGTTTGCGTATTTTCTAATCATCATAAACTAGTTTCATTTTATTTTCAAAATATTTTTTGTATATTAGTTCTAGAACATGTTTAATGTAATTATATACTTATTAAAATATTATTAATGTATAATAATATTTTTATGTCCATCTTATAAGGTAGTAATTGAAAATGAATAAACATTATCCACAAAGATGGTTAATCGTCATAATTTGGGAAATGGTTTAATTTCATTGAGCATCATGGGATAATAAATGGATTGTATTTATGATATTCCATTAAAAGCATAAAATTAACATATATAAATAATTCTAGAGCTATTATTCCATGATGGATAAAGGAGGATATCACACAGTATATAAATTAAGGAAAAGAAGAGAGGATCTTTGAGAAAATTACCTCTTCAATATCACCTCCTTAAAGGATCCATTAACGACCATTGGTTTGGTGTTTTGGTGAGACCAGAAGAAAAGGGACATGGGGAAATAGTGAGGAGAGGGTTTGGTGGAGATTTTTGGAGATTCAAGGATTGTGAGGAGAAATGGGGTGGAAAGGGTGGTATTTATACTTGATGATGGGTGGATTTAAGTGATTAAATAATGATTATTTTATATTTAAAGCAAACCTAAATTTGGGGGAATTTATTCCAATGAATTATGTTATTGATTAATATTTTCCTTATTTTACTTATATTTTGATAAACCTTTTTTTAACACATAAATGTTTTACGCCTAAAAATAAAAATATTCATAAAACCTAATTTTTTCCTTATAATTCCAAATATTTAACCCATTTTACCAAATAAAATTTGCATAATTTTTAAAAATTTATTTAAAATTAATCTTACACATGATATGATAAGGTGGGTTTTTAAAGAGAAATATTAAAAAGTTTGAAATATTTTGATATAAAATATCAATATGAAATTGATTTAAATTTACATAATTGTACTTATAGATGTATAATTTTACAATTGTGACTTTAAAACCAGTTAAAAATATAATTTAACATTATAAATTAAATTGAATAAAAGTCAGTTTTCAATACAAATTTAGAATTTTCACTACTCCTTAGAAAATGAAATTTCCCAAGAAAAATACCAAAACATCACCATATGTTAATTTTTATATTACTATTTAAAATTGAATTTTATTATATAAAAAAATTTATAAAAGTTTCAAATTTTATATTTAAAAGATTCTTTCCATTGAAATGCAGTAAAATTGTATTTTAAAAAAATATAATTTTTTATATTTTAAACTGGATTTATTATTATCTAGTTTCTATAAAAATTATTGAATGAATTTTAAAAATAAATTATAAAATATATAAAATATAAATTTAATTATGGTCTTTCACTTATTTTTTATTAATTTAATTTATTTAGTTAAAATAACAATGTGGGCCTAATAATAGTTTCTTTTATAAAAACAAATCCATTATGATCACCAAGATTTTTATCATTTTGAATTAATTGGTAACTAGTGGATTAATTTTATAAACATGTGTCAACTATATTTTAATATTTAAATTATTATCAGTCATTCCCATTATTCCAATGGATATTTGATAATGATCATAATTAAATAGTAATATTTTGAGCTTACTGTTCATTATAACATAAGATACCGAATAAAATGTTCTTTTAAAAAACATTGGGTGTTATACTATCCCCACCTTTAATAATTTGTTCTTTGTTATTTTAAATCCTGATTATTAATCATGGAGTTGGAATTTTAAATTACCCTTTTGGGATACCACATCATATGAATTGTTAATAAGACATCCTATTAAAAATAGGGAAATGAAAAAAATACAATGTCACAAAAAAACTAGATTTTTATATATGAGAATATGTGTGGGAAGTGAAAACATGGAAATGTAAAATAAATAAAAATATCATGTTTTGATTGATAGTGATATAGAGCCAGTTCATTTTAATTTTTACTATAAACCCATAATATGTGATGGGTTCAATGTCCATTTATTACATGATGATAAAATTAAATGAATAATGTTTTTATCCCAAAATATTTTTCCAAGAGTAGACGGATTATTTTATTGTATAGATAATCATTTGAGAAATTAAACTTACTTGATTTATTTCCATGTCAAAATCATAATATCATCCTTTAGTTGTTCTTAGATCTTTCACCTATTCATTTCTTAAACTAAGATATGGATATTTATAATGAATTTATATGCATAATGACATTTTATTAAAATACCCATTTTTCATTCCTTAGGCCTTAAAATATTTACCAAAAAAAAATAGTTAACACATATTATCTATTATGATAAACCATACGTTAACGTCAACCAATAATCTCCAAAGTTCAACAAAATCAATTTCAAAAGAAGTAATTCTTAATACTCATCCAATATACATCAGTCCAAATTTTAAGCCCAACAAGGTCACTAAAATACCAAAAAACAAAACATTAGATTCCACAAACAACAAAATGAAACTCTTAATCTCACATATAAAATCACTAACACCTTGATTAACTTAAATCCTTAATGAAAATAATCATGCATCCAAAAACATTTCAGGTCAGTGAATATATTCCTTAAATCCAACTATGTAGTTAACACTAAAAATATAACAAAAAACCATCAAATCCCCAACCACTTTCATGGAAACCAATACTATTTTCTAAACATATACTTATCATTATTATAAAAAAATCAATCACATATTAATTTTGTCTTACCCAAATCATTTGTTTTATAGAATATCATATTAGAACATAATAACATCTCTTGGTTATTGGTATTATTCATCGCATACTTCCAAATACTTAAATAAAAAGTACTTCGGAACATTCCCTTTATAAATCAAGATTCTTATAACCAGATAAAATACTTTTAAAACATAATTGATGAATCTAAATATACACGAACATTAATAATTCCACTTCATTTAAAAACCATTATATTTTTATAATACATCCTTCTTTTATATATTATTTCGAGTCTCTTCATCCATAGTAGTATAACCATTAATTATAAAACCTATTTTATTATAATTATGTGTATTCCCTAACAGGTAATCAATTAAACTTTTACATTTAAAACATTCAACCCTTGATGATACCTTAGAGAGATCATTATTATCATCCTATTTCACTAACCAAACTTTTCATTTCTTTTTATTGAAATTACATTCCTTATGTCTTTCATACAAAAATTCTGTTACTCTAGGATATACACTGTGGTCTTATATCACTTAATTGACATTTAAGAAACAAAATTTTATATCCTATAGGGTTTCTACCACCCGATATCTCAACAAACTCTATCGTTCTCTTCTTTGGTGATTCTGAGAGATAGATAATGTGTTAGTGGTTAATCATATATCATGATCAGAATATCCTTCACCACATTAATCTTCCCATTATGATTCATATAAATTCATGTTCTATTTCATTAAACATTAACCTTGTTCCTTTTAGTTACATCAATTTACTAAAACCAAAAAAAAAGTTTGAGTTACACTAATAATACATAGTCATATAGAATCATTAATAAGATGATTAAATCCTAACATAATCTAATCAATCTATGAGTCCTTAGGTTTAACATAGGATATCCATGATCATTATAAAATCTATAAGATGATATCCTATATGTAGAACTATCCTCAAAGTCAATAATAGGGTTAAATTCCCTAATATATGTTTTCATAATTCTATTTCCCAAGGATTATACAAAAATTCCTCTGATACCAGCTATGATGAACGTGGTCCCAGTATCCCAAATCGGATGCCTTACTTTACTAAATTTTAATAGATTCAAGATTAAAATCGGAAAGTTCTAAATCATTTATCATTTTGAAAAAAGTAGATAACATACATGATACCTATTTTATCTTGAGAATAGTAAATAAAACATAATACATAACAAATGCTAATAAAACGCATCATTGAAAACTCATTCAGAGATCTATTCATTATATCTTTGGGAAATGAAATAGATTAATTGTGATCTAAAATTCTAGATAAGGGTTTTGTATAGTGGAAGCTAACTTGGAATAAATAATTCCTAACTGATATGGCATGGTCAAATATTTGAACAGACACATGACGTTTAATCAATAAATCTGTCATGAAATACATCCATAGATTTTTTCCATTGGGAGAATCATCTGGATATTAATAATTGAATTTTTAATGAATTAAATTCTTAATTATTGGGAATCATGTATCTAGAACAATAACCACTACCATCAATACCTTTTACATGATAGTATAATATATAGGTAAAAAGCTTATTTAATGGTAGCTTAACTGAGTTATCCTATGAGACTACCAATGAATTGTGGGGATATCTATAAATGGGAACCACCCATGTCTGATATTACAAATAATTCCTCATTAATAATATAATTTATTTTGTTAATAATAAATGTTCCATGTAAAATATCATTATTGAAGAAAAGATACAGATTTATCAATATTTCCAAAATTAATCTAAAAAAAGTAATCACCTTATATAAAAATGGAAAACGGTTTCGGCTATAACAATATCCATTGTAAATGAATTTGGATATTTTTTAGAAATTTAATTTACAGTGAAGTATGACTAAAATAAAGTGATTATTTCAAGAGAATGTTAACAATCACAAAAGTAAGTGATATTGTACCATAGCATTTATCTATTCGTAATTTTCAATTCAAATCACAATCAATGAAATAATTAAAAATGAAACTTAAAATAACATGTGGAATGAATAAAAAATGATATTAAATATTATATGTATAATATATTCACAAAATAAAAGTGACTTGGTTCATAAAAACAAATAATTCTTGGTGGAATGTAAATTTAGACGGAAGCCCTTACCAAGAACATCTAATTGAAGTTAACTTTATTCAAATGATTAGATTATGTCTATCCACTATGAATCCATATAAAACATGTTAAAATACTTCATAATAAAATTATAAGTCATTTCACACATAATAATATCATGAAACAAACAATGACGAATGAGTTTAACCCAATGAATGGAAATTGAGTTAAAAAATCATGTACCACTTGAAATTGGTCGAATTTTGTACCCCATAAGAGTAATATTTATCAAATGAAACATTGAATAATATTAAGATTAAGAGATTAATCATATGATATATCAAAGGTCAATATTTATAATCCATGCACGAGAAATATGTGGTAAATGGGGCATATATCTCAAAAAAATTAAAGTGTGATGAGAAACCCTTACTATTTTATAATCAGTCAAATCGTATTCCGAATAAATATAGTAACTATAAAATTAATTATTGAATTACATTAATTTCCCTGATATTATATATAAAATGGATGTATATACACCGCACATGAGAAATAAGTGGTGAATAAGGAATAAATCTCATAGAAGAAAAAGTGAGATGAAAGTCCAATACTAATTTGTAATCATTCAAATCATATACCCTATAAAAGTAAAAATTATAAAATTAAACATTTAATAACAATTATATTCATGATCAGAGGTATTAAATGGTAGTATATACATGAAATCCAATAAATAAGTGGTTGATACTGTGTAAACCCCACAAAAGAAAAAGGCAAGAATCCCTTACCTCATGCTTCCCTTTAGTGAAGTGTAATTTAACCTCATGTATGATGGTTTATATACTATTATTAATTATTTAAAGAACTATATTTATATTTATAATAACATTTATTTTTATTTTATAAAAACTTACCACCCATTCATGAATAATATTTCATTTTTTTCTTTTTTTGGATGTCTTCGTTTCATGGATTCATGGTTCGTTCATTTGCGTATAATTATGGGTTTTATTATAAAATGGAAAAAACTCTAGAATATAAATTAAATGGCATTCTTGAACAAAAATAAGTTTATATGAACCCGTTTATTATTTTTATTTCATACATTAATAGGATTCATTTGATAAAATGCTAATGATTAATGTTTGTTTTATTTTTTGGTGTTTTTTTCGAACATCGTGAACTAGTTTCATTTTATTTAATATTATATCTATATATTAGATACAAAAAATGAAATAAGCTATAAAATATTTATTAAAGTATTATTTATCCATAATTTTTTTTATTAACATCCCTGAAATTGGTAATGGGAAATTGTTAATCATTATCCAAGAAGATGGTTAATCGTCATAATTTGGAAAATGGTTTAATTTCTATGAATAAGAGGGTATAGTAAAAGTTATGGATATAAGTAATTCCATTATAAAAATAAAATTCCAGTATATAATTGGTTATGGATTTATAATTACATGAAAAATTATGTATCTAATGTTAAAGTATAAAAAATAATGAAAATAAGAGAGGTGGTCTGGGGAAATTACCTCTTGAATATCATCTTCATGAATCATCACTTAAAGACCATTGAATTGGTATTTTGGTTATACCAAAAACAATTTACATGGTGAGAGTGGATAAGAGAGGTTTTATTAGATATTTTATGAGCTTAGTGAATTTTTATACTAAATGGGTGGATGAGGGTGGTATTTATACTTGACGAGATGTGGTTTTAAGTGATTAAATAATGATTTATTTTCTATTTAAATACAACCAAAATTGAGTGGTTTTAATTCCATGAATTATGTTGATGATTACAATTTTATAGGATTTTTATTTTCATTAAATAACTAAACTAATCATTCGAAATGTTATAATTTAGGTATTTTAAGCCCTTTCCATTTAACTTTAACCTCTTTCAATATTTTACTTATATTGTGGTAAATATGGTTTTTACCACAATATCATTTTATCCGTAAAAATTAGAATTAAATTAAAATAAAATTTGGTACAAAGTATTAAATATATTTAACCAATTTTACCAAAATAAATTCACATAATTGTTAAAATTTTATTTAAAATTAATGTTGTGGTCGAGAGGACAAAGTAGGGTTTTTAAGAGAAATTGTTCAAAAGTATGAAATGTTTTTATATCAATATTAAAAATAAAAGTTATTTAAATGAATAAAATTGTACAAATATATGTATAAGTGAAATATTTTTACATTAAAACTAGTTAAAAAAGTAATTTTATATTATTAATTATTTGGATGAAAAGTCGTTTTTCATGAAAAATTCATCGGATTTCATTATTCATCAAAAAATGAAACATCTTAGAAAAATTCCAAAAAATAACCCTCAGAATGTTTTTATATTAATATATAAAAAATTAATTTAATTATCTCAAATAAATTATATGTGTATTAAAAATATATAGGTGATCCATTAAAAGGCTATAAAATTTCCTTTTAGAAAAATATAGATCTTTATGCATAAAATTGGATTTATTCTTATCTTAAGCCTATGAATATTATTAGATGAATTTGAAAATAATTTATAAAATATATAAAATATAATTTTAATTATTTCATTTCAGTAATATTGATTAATTTAATTTATTTACATACAATTCCATTATGGGCATAAAAATAGTTCTTTATAAGAACACTTGCATTATGTTCTATATTTTTTTTATTTTCATTTACAAATAATTTGTAACCAATGAAAATAATGTATAAACATGTGTAAATAATATTTTCATAATTTATTTAATCTTATCCATTCCCTCCATTCTAAATTCCAAGAGATAACTATCATAATTAAATGATAATATTTAATTGTTTTTCTAAGCTCAATATTCTTTATAACGTAAGATAAAGAACATAGTGTTTTATTAAGTAAATAAGTTTGTTACATAATTAATAATGATTTGGATTACTTTAAGACAATATTACTATCACTCCTTAGTGATTTTCTTATGTCTTTTTCAATTCATAAGTATTGGCTTAGTAAAACTAATTCTAAAATGCTTGTTACTCTAGTTATATCACATATTCAACCTAATTCTCTCTTAAAGATGGAATGCCTTGAGATAGAGTGTAAGAGGTTAGATGAGTACATGGATTTCATCTAGAGTAATTTTGAGTATATGAGTTCCAAAATTCCTAGGATGGAGATCTCCCTTTAGTAGTGGGGTGGCGGAGTTTCTCAACACTGGCAATATCTTCTTCTAATGCTCCACCTCTCCCTCCTACCAATGCTTTAGTGGATACTGATCTAATCAGTTCCATAATCTGAGAGGATATTCATACAGTAATGTTTGGTCTTTCCTTTTATCCTTTGTATAATCTTATCCACATCTAATCACATGGGGATCATAATTATAAATGGGATAGATATCTTTAAATGCGGCAATGAGTGGTATGGAAACTATCACTATAGGTATTTTGTGTTTTCTCTCAATGGTATATACCAAGAATAAAATTAAATCCCATTTTTAGTTCTTTAATGAGAATTTATGGATGCATCTAGTGAACAAGTAATTCAAGGAGCCCGTGACACAGCTTAAGACTTTGGCCACTCTTCTAAATATTTTCATGAAACATAAGGTTGATTTCTTTAACTCCATAGAGCATGGTAGTTGATTGATCGCATATTTTGTGGAGATAATGGAACCCTTTTTACCAACCACCGGGATAGCTACTATAGAGACCCCTTATATACTATTTATTGGATCCATTTCACCACTAATATCTCCCTCTTTAAAAGGTATATATATTATTTTTATTCCTTTTGGATATGTACCCATGAAAGTAGTGGTGTATGTTTTATTGATAGTATTTACCATTATCTTTTGGCCTCCTAAACCTCATCCTCCTTTAACACCTCTAGTTTATGGAAAGGTAAATGATCCAATGGGTTATTATATTAGTCTAGCTATTGGGGAGACATCTATCATTGATTATATTTTCATAGGGATTTTTTATTTTTCCTTGTAATCCCTTTTCAAACCCTTTTAACATTAATATATAATGAAAGCCCACTTTTTATTTCATTTTTGTGTCTTTTATTTGGTTTTATATTATTTGTATCAGTTTGATAATTTGAAAATTGGATAATATATTGAATATAATTTCCTATGAATAATTATATGGCATATCACATGTTAATACTCATATGGATTGAATGGATAACAAGGTGTGTCGCATATGGGCTTGAAATGCTTGGTAGAATATTTATCTGTATCTATTATTTATCTATTAATTATTCCATTATATGGTTATAAATATCATAATTTCGTATCATAAAACTTTGGGTGATTTTTGGGAACCTCACTATTTTAATGATGGAATAAAATTTTGTTTTTAATGAATTTATTATTTTATAAGAGTAAATTGTTTTCAATATTAGTTGTGAAAAGTTGTTATGTTTTGGTCTTCCATTTGTTCAGAAGGTATTCCACTAGTTATGATGATATATTATTAGTTAGACTATTTTTGGAACCATGTTAACACTAGTTCAACTCTATGACCATCATGGTCTACTATCAGGTTGTGCGACCACCGAGTGAAGCTACCATCCCAGCCAAACTGAACCACCACTGAGTCTAACTATATCCAGTAGCTACTGAACATTCATGGTACATCCACTAAACTTATCAAAATCAGTAATATCTACCACTAGTTTATGATTCAATGAATTTTGAATGGTTCTACTATCAAATGATCCTACCACTAAGAGCCAGTTTCGTTATTGTATGCTATAATCAATTTCATGGTGTTACATCCAGATGAAGCTACCATTCTGAAGTTCCACTACCATTTAAGTGATACCACCAGAGAAAGATACCACCAATGAGCTACCATCGATTTCTATAATTAATTTTAAAATTAATTATCCAATGGATAGTTTATGAATATAGAATAATTTGGATTTTGGATTTATTATTCTAAACTACTTTGGGACTTTATTGAAGAAAATTTTATCCTTTTCTGATTCTATTGATTAGTATGAAAATTTTAATTATTTTAATATAATTCTAAAATTAATAATTAAAACTATTGTTCTATATATTCAAAAGAATATTCCCCTTGTCTGTGTTTTAATAAGAGAAAAAATAACATACATCAAAATATAGACTTTCATATGCAAGATCAAACAAAAATACAAGAGAAAAGTGATTGGAAGAATATGGAAAACTGAATATTGAAAGAATAATGCTTTTCTAATCTTCTTTGACCACCTTTATTCCTTCACATTTTGTGCTACCTATTAAATCACTTTCCAAAGATAAATTCAAGGGCTCTTGATATCTTGAATCAATTTTAATTGAGAAGCTCTACATATTCCAATCTCTAAAATCTTACTCATTATTTTTATTATTTTCATTCATGCTATATTTTGTTTTTACTATTCATTTGTAAAGAAAAATATCATTCACCAAAGTAGAGGGTCCTTGACACTTTATCTCAATTCTTCTCATATTTATTCCCATGAACATTTATGGAAGAGGTCAGGTGTAACCTAGTGTCTTGTTTTATCCCATGCATAACAATAGAATATGACTTGTTCCTAGATATCCATATAAGTGGTTGTTTATAATATGAAATTCATTTTTTGGATCATTTAATATTTATTATAAACTATTTAGAACCAGGTGATTTCCATGTGGATGGGATTATGTATCGACATGAGACCCAATAATTGTTTAAAATTCCACTACGGTTTATCTATTTTTTTCCTTGTTCTAAATAAAAAAAATTAGTTTTATAAATTTATAAACAAAACAATATTATATTATGTTCCAAAAATTATTCTTTTATATATTTTTTATGATATTAGTATATTTGTTTTAAATGATAAATAATTTTCCAAACTATTTATACTGACCCATGATTGATCTCTTTATATGTTTTTCAAAAAATTAAATAATATATCATAACTGCATTTAAAAGCGGTTTATTTTATTAAGTTAGTGGATTTTTGTTTTTCATTGGTTTTAAATAGAAATTTAATTAGACACTCAATTCACCTGCTCCTAATTTTCTAACTAGTACCAATACATTGAAATATATTTTATTGACAATTGATGAATTTATATTTCTTATTCTTTATTAAAAACAATTTTATATTTATTAGTATTATTTTTCATGAATTAAATCAGAAATTTTATATAACAGAAATTAATTATAAAAGTAGTGATATGTGGAGATAATAAATATATATCCCATTGATACACCTATGGTCCTTATAAGAAAAATTGTTAATCCATCATTAAATGGGTTTATACACATAGATTTAAATCATCTTGTGAATGGTCTTGTTGGTATATATAACATGAGGTATGAAATTATGGAATCTAATAATAACAATTTCTGAAATTAAAAATTCAGTAACTATTATTATATATGATATTTTCTCATTGATATTATCTTTGGATGCATTTTATTCTCATTTAATTGATTAATTGGAATGTATGTTCTGTAATTTATAATTCCAAATTGGTTGTTCCTTATCTTATCATGGTATTCAATTTATTTATTAAATGGAATATGGGTTCAAATATTTATATTTCCATAATGTATATATCTTATTGGTTATACATCATTTATTCATGTTAGATTTCACATTACAAAAATCTTACCAAGTATTTGAGCACTACCTTATTTTTTTTCTTTCACTATGATGTGACAAAAGAATCTATAAATGTGTTTAATGATGAGGAATTTTTTCTTCCACTGATTTTAATTTTACGGTTTCAAATGTAATATGAAATTAAATTAAGTAACTAGCATGCATAGAGTACGTTACTATTTGGTCCTTTTGGATGTGATCACTTGTATCATATTCCAATGTAAATAAAGTAACCACTGAATCTAGGTTACTAGGGTTTGGGTATTTATAGTTGGTATAAGAGGAAGTTTAGTTGAATCCTTGGGAACAAAATTTTTTAAAACATAAACTGGGTAACATAAAATAATGAATCAATTTGTGTATATATATATATAAATATACTAATTTTGTTTTATGTAAGTGATTATATTTTATTTCCATGAAATTATACCCCTGTTTTGATACAGCAAGTGTGTGAGATTTTGGAATACTTTTTTCTAAGGGTAATTACTCAGAAAGGGTGAATTATGATTTGGATTTATTTCCACCTATTTCATTAAAATGGACCTTACTACATAGTGGGTTTGACACTCCCAAGGTTCATTCTTAGAATAATTCACATTTTATTTTCAAACTATTATGAAGGATTTAAAAATAAATATATCCTCAATGGCACTATTTTTATGATTTATATGAGAATATTTTAAGATTTATTAATATCATCATTTTTTTAGGAGTTTAAGGTTGATAATATGTTCAATGTCATAAAATATCCCTTTTTAGATTATATGGGATGGGGATTGTATCATGATTAATCATATTTTGGGAGACATTTATAGAATTCAATCTTTTTATTTAGTATATGTTATTTTGTAAAAATGTTATTTATAGAGGAATTACTTTACATTTTATATAATTAATATTAAAAGTACTAATAACATTTATTTTCAATTTGATCAATTATGTTAAGGTAATAATAGTAAAAAAGATTTTTTAATCTCATGGAAAAAATAATTCTTATAGAAAACCCTTATGGTTAAAAAGTGATTTGATGAACAATTTTATATATAAGGATATTAATCATGTTTTTTGGAACATTTTAGATATTCAATTAATAAGTTTTTTGTAAAAAAGAAAACCCACATGTCTGGTTACAACTCATCACATCCAGAGAAGTTTTCCAGCTTAAAACCACAATTGAAGAGTGATAAGGGTGTTATACCTACCACTGGCCTATGTGATTTAATTGTTATCTAACATGTTTTTTACTTGTATATTTTCATAGTTAAATATTATTTTCATATTAGGAAACATATTATAAGATAAAATAAATTTATTATTTGATAAAATATTATATTTCAAGATATGTTCTATTTGATTAATGTATATAGAACCATTAGGTTTAACATGATTTTTTTTTATTTTTTTTAAGAAAGGCTCGGAGCATGAGTAAACCCATGCTCCCCAAAATTTATTAAATAAAAGTAATAATGTCGGATGAAAACACGAGGTACAGTGGGATTGTACTAGTAAGAGAATCAGTGAAAACAAAGGACACTAGCACCTCTGGATCATCCATGTGAGAGCATGGAAGAGTACAACATGAATAAAAGTCAAGACTCACCATAGCATCCACCCAGTAGCACACCTTGCCAATCAGAACTCACTCACACCACAACATCAATTTTTGAGCATGATGTAGAAAAAACACCTCCTCTGTTCTTTGAAGATCCACAAAACAAATAGAGGGAAATTCTGATTGTAAATTCATCAAAGGGGTTGATGAGACTTCTAGTCGTTTCATGAAAACGCCTGCTCATCAAAGAAAATCATATGTAACAAAAGAATGAAAAGACATAACAAATGCTGGCAAGTGTAATCCTGAATTCCTTGTGCCAAGCCAATCACTAGACTAGCATGGCAAACTCTTTTGTGATTCTACAGATGAAACATCATATTCCTACACCTCAAGAAGAGTTATATCCTCTTCATTATATCAAGGAAAACAGATCCTCAAAATTCCAGCCAACTTAAAATTAAGATCAGGAGGTTAGAGAAAAAAATTACATTCTTTATGTGCTTCCAGGATAGCTCCTCAGCAATGCAGAGCCACAACCGAAGAACCGGTGCAAAGGTCAAGAAGAAAAGTATCAGAATCAAGCAGATCAACAAAAAACAGATCTGGAACTGGACCAATTAAAATGGTACAATAAGAATAGATTCTAGCCAGACAGAGTCCAGATCGAGAAGTAGAAAACCACAGTTTCCGAATTAAAAAAAACAGAAAGATCATCTCTAAAAAATGTCAAAGATCAGACCAGGGCAAGACAAGAATTGACTCCCATATCAAGTTCTTCTAGCATCCACCCGACCAATCAGATGAGTTAGGTAGTTTTTTGAAACTCCTTCTTCATTCTTTCATTGAATATATCTGACTTGATAGCTAAGTAAGTATCCATTGAAATCTCTCCTCTTATAAAATATTGATATAGGATTTAATCCCGAAGCTTCTCCGTAGATTTAGGATATTCACAACAAGGAACATTATGCAAATTGTCCCCTTTATCGTGTTGTTGGACCTCTACATTCTGAGTTTTGTCAGTGGTAGAGACTTCCTATCTTGGGATGTCCAATGAACGTGTGACTATGGTACTTTCAAGTTGAGAGTAGTCTTTGTGTCTCCTCGTTTTTTTGGGGTTAGGGGTGATGAACCCATCAGCATCAATAATTGGGTTTTCCCCTTCCTGGACATAGCTCTCAAGTAATCTTCCTCAATATGATTAGTTTTATCTTCTTCCTCATGAGGTGAATCACTATTTTCAGATGGTTCACACCTTTCATTTTCATCCTCCTGAGTAATATATTATATTTTCACTGTCGGCACATCCTCAAGAGGAAGGGGTTCCACAACCGGAGGTGGAATATCCTTAATGAATAATGAAATTATATTTTAGGGAAAGTAATTTAAAAGGTTTTATTTTACCTTAGAGGCGAGTTCATTCTAAAATCTTTGATATGTTGTGGCTAAGTAGGATGTAGGTTTATCTATATTTGGAATAATATATTATGATTCTTTAGAGTAAATTTTGAGGTATAACGTATTATTTCTCAATATTATGGTTTCTACATTTATATTATATTACCTTATGGTAACAATTTCCCTTTTTTTAATATTTAAATACAATTGGAATGGATAATTATTGTTTTATAGATCATATCATTTAACAAAAAGATAATTCTATTTCTTCAAGAATAAAAAATCCATAATGGATATTCATTTCTTGGTGGAATAAATGATGTGGAAATTGACTGAAGAATAATAAAAGGATGAAATTATTCACAAATGATATTGACTGAGTATATTTTATATTGTTCCCCATCATGATAATAATAGAATCCCTCAAATTTAGGAAAAGGATCTTTAAACAAAAATGTTATCTCGTTACCTTTATTCCCAATGAATCAAAGGTATTTTAACTCGTTATAGATTAATGTCTTTAGTTGTTGACTTTATCTTGATCATTCACTTTCTTATAATCAATTAACTCAAACACCCTTTCTGATTATTAATTCTTATATATCCATACATTCTCTTCCCTAAAATGATCTTCTATATGGAAACATAGTTATGTGTTACTGTAGATTACTTTTGTATCATCCTTTAATTTTTTTAAGAGGAACTTTTGTTAAAACTTTTTATGATTTGGTACTTAAAAAAGGAATTTTCAAATATCAGACCCTTGTTTTCCAAAAACAAGTCCAAATTGTTAGGATATAATTTTTTGAAGGTGTGGAGAATGTAACACCAAAATATTTTAATGTATATTTATTTTAAATAAATTTAATATCTTAAATAGTTTATTGTATATACAACCCCAAGATTTAATGAAAATAACACAATTTTCGATAGTAGATATGACCCCCACTAACAATCTTAAACTACCCATGAAAAAATTATTTAAATATAAAAATCATAATAAAGACCTTAAATTAATGGTTAGGAATTAGATTAACCAAATTATGAAAAAAATCGTAAAATTATATATATATTTTTAATACCAATTTGTTGATAAAGTTTATGTAGATATTGAAATGAATTTTTTATTATACTAATTTTATGATTCAAAATACATTTTCATCAAAAATGGTTTTATTTTTCATTCAATGTTGGTTAATTATGATTAATTTATAATACTTTTATAAATTATAATATATAAAACTTATATCTTTTTTAAAAAAATATTTAAAAATTAACTTATGGTGAAATTTTGAGATTTTTTACAAAGGTTTCTTTTTCAATGAATAGTGAAAAATTCTAATTTTTCAAATAATCGTATTTCTATTCATTTAATTAAGTATTTTTAAATTCTCATTATGATTTAAATTTATTATAAAATTAAAAAAATAATTAATTGATTATATTTACAAAAATTAATTAAATTTTAATCAAATTTATACCCAATTTTCGAATATTATTATTTTTAAGCTTAAAAAATAGTTTTCTGAAGACAATTTTTAATTTCTAGATGTTACTACATTTTAGTTAAATAAAATTACCACTTGTAAAAAAAATATTTAAATTAAATTTATGTATTATATATAAAAATATATAAAATTAAATCCATCTCATTATTATTAATAATCATATAGTAAACATAATATCATCTAATGCTTGTAAAAATACATTTCTATAAAACTTGTTTTTCGACACGAATTGCGAGATCATTTAAAATTTAATTATAAAAATTCTGTGAATTTGAATTTATTAAATTTATTAAATATTTTTTATAGTAATAATTAAAATTCTATAATTAGTTCAACTTTCATTGTTTCATAATTATTTGATAAGCTATTAAAATTAATTTCCATAGTTGAGGATAAAATAATGTTTCGTGGATTGAATGCCTGTTTTAAAATAAATATTTCACACATATATAATTTTTAAATGATATATTTTATTTTGATTTTATAATGTGTTAGTCCAAATTATCTAATAAGTATCATTTAATTTTAGTCATAAATAATTAATTACATAGGTTAAAAACTTGTTACCAAGGTGAAAATTAAAATTATAAAAGCTAGTAAACATTTAGTATTGAGGAATAAAATGTGTAAAAAAAATTTGTAGTTTTTTTTGGAGGTTTTGATCGACCTTAATATCTATAAAATTCATTATTTATGAATTTATAAGGCACTTTATGTTGGAGTGACTTCCCATTATTTAATAGTTTTTGGTTTTTACTAGAATTACACTCCTCCTCAATTATAAAAGGGAACCCCCTTCCCTCAGTTATTCACAAATAAAAATCCATTTGTATTAACAAAACCATATCAAAATCCTTCCCCAAAATCCATATCAACATTATAGATCTTATTTTCTTCCTAAAAACCAACCCTATAGTCTTTAAGAAGAGATCCAAAATGGTTTATCTTAGAGAAGGTAATCATATTATTGAATATCATTCATTTTAATTCATCATTTTACAACCTCAATTATTTTATAACAATATCAATATAATTAATAAATTATCTCGCAAATAATGAGATCTTATTATATTAATTTAATAACCTATATCCATCTCATCTTTCATTAAATGGGAAATAAAATCCTTGATTCTGTGTATTGTGGAGTACAGTCTTGCGAACAAACTGATTGAAAATGAATTTTTTTATTTGATTTTTAAATGTCTCTTTAAGGATAAGTAGTATCCTAAACATCATACAGGATCCAAAAAAACAAGAGAAATACAATTTCAAGTTCCAGAATACAAAAAAACTCAACACCAGATCACATAATAGTCTAAAACATTAATATTTCACCCACTTCCTTACCATTCCATCCGATAAGGGAATGATATCATTACTCATGCATACATACGGCTTACCATCTCCATGAAGGGATGAAATTAGTTATCTATGTATAATATTCAATAATGGTTTTAAAAATGAATCCAATATGTACATATTATATTTATAACATTAATATAATTCTATATATGATGTAACTGTATCCTATACATTAGAACATGAACTTTTAGCATAAAACATGCATGAGAAAACAGGGAAATTAACACCCAAAACAATAATAATAAATAAATACTAACAAATGTGTGGTAATATTTTATTATAGGATCATATATGATATTATGAACATTAATATGGTTATTTTATAAATTGATAACATGTTTAAAACCATTATACAAAATAATAAAGCGTGATCAACTCAATAGAAATGTGAGGGGGGGACTCCGTCTGAATTTAGATTCATTAAGCATATTTTAATGTTATGAACCTAGATTCATTTATAGGGGTATGTAATTCACATTTTACAAGTCATGTCCTGACTAATTAATAAATAATGGTAATTTAAGATTCTTTTTTAAATATTAATGGTATTTCAATTGAATGTTACCATGTTGTAAATAATTTGGTATCTCAAATTTTTAATTGTGTTATATTACTTCATAATTGTATTTAAAATTCTAGGATTATGTTTTCACTATATTTGATTATTAATTTTTTAATTTTATCATTTTTATGTGGACTTACATCTAAAACACGTAGTCACATCATTGCTTAATTCTCACTTCAATGTATTTGGATGTTTGTAAGGGTTTATCCCACAATCTCATTTTAATGGAAATTATTTTTTATTGAACATAAAATACATAAAATTATTTGATAATTATATAATAAACCTCTGTAATGTTTTTCTTGGTGGGTTACTAATGATTTTTTCAAGTAACATTACCTTTTTCCTCTATTTGGTACATAAAATTATTGAGAAATCTTTTTAATAAAATAAAACATTATTTTTATCATTGGTAAAAAATCATTTTCCTCAAAATGCATAATGATTCAACAAATGTTTAAAAATATATTCCATTATGAATAATTGGAAATCCAAATCCATAATGTAATAAAATAACATGAATAAATTGGAGGAGGGAATCCATTATTTTGACATAGTAAGGTTATAGGTAATGGTTATTAGGGGTAAATGATCTCTCATAATTATTACATAAAATATGAAGTAAAATAATATTTTTAAAGGAATTTCAAAAAATAAGTGATTTTCAAAACGCTTAAATAAAAATAAGGGGCTTGAATTAAAAAGAATATAAACAGATCCCTTACCCTAATAGGGAACTTATAACAGATCGGGAGGAGATTCTTAAGATATTAGAAACACTATTAAAGGTATTTGGAGAGGGGGATAGTAAAATCAAGATAAATTGGATTTTAATAAAATTATTTAGAAGAATGGGTGGGTATTTATAGAAAAATGGAGATTATTTATTAAATTATACACATAGGTTTTAGAATCAATATGAAAAAATAATCAAAACCAGAAACAATACCATGATTTATTACCATGGTTTTTCCAAAAAGAACTGTTTTCTCATATTTTATAAGTCCAAGAACATAAATTCATTATATAATAAACTTTGTGATATGAACGTAAGTCTTTTTATAAATAATTGATTTTAAAACCGTAAAATATAATATAGGTTTTACAGAGTTTATAAAGGGTTTATTAAATTAATAAAATTGATTTAAAAACAAAATATTTAAAATTATATATATATATTGGATATTTTATTAATTTAATGGAATTTATTACATCACTTTTGGTCCATTATTATGTCATAATAAAGACTATATATTTATATCATATTTAGTTTTCACCCAAAAATTTAAGTATCTCAGAAAATTATGAATTACTCATCATTGGATAGTTTTTATGTGATTGTTTAGAAAATTATATTTATTTTTTCAAAATAATTTTAGATATATGATAGTCTTCAATTTTAAATTAAAAATCCTTCTTTACTGAAAAATATTCATTTTTACGATTCAAACAACCTTCTAGGCCTTATTAAAATTACATTGGACTTTATTTTTTTTATTATCAATTATAAGTTAATAAATACTATTTAATAAGAATATTTTTTTAAAGTGTCATTTCGTTAAAAAATTATTGAAATTATATAAAATTGTGTTTTAGTTTTATATATATATATATATATATATATACATATATATATACATATATTTGATTTCACCATATCAAAATCAATATTTATATCAAACGCATTAATCATTTATAAAGTAATAATAAAAAGAAATAAATATAGTAATTATTTAATTTAGAAGAAAATATAAAAATTCATACTCCTAGGGTCTACATACATATCCCCTTATTACACTCGTGTATATCCTGATGTTAAGGTGTTTGATGGTGACACATTCTTGGGGTAATTAGAAAAATTGGGATTGGACCGTGATATCAATAAGCCTGGTCATATCCCATTAACGGTTTTTCTAGGATTTAGTTTTTAAATCATGAATTGGGATTTTTCAATGGAAAATTAAAATTATTTGATCTCCCTTATAATCTCCAATAAATGGGATTCCTAGGTTGGGGTCATACTAATCAAGTCCTTCACTTATTTTTCTGTGAAAATTGTATTTTATCATAACCCTTATTATATACTGATCAAATCAATCACAATAAAATGGCTATATTATAAATGTTTATGATTCATAATGATATTTTACATAAAAATGTATATAACTTATAAAAATCTATATTTACCAATATTGTACATGTTTTCTCTTTTACTAAATTATTTAAAAAAGAATTTATTCATTTAAAATGGGAATTCATTTAAATATTTTCATGTCATTACTTTTTTCCCACCTTCATAAATTTAACCATTGAACATTTGGTTCATACCCTAAAACTAATTATGGTTCTTATATTTCATAACCTCTTCAAGTTCACATGTTTCCTCCTCAAACTTGTGGTCCGAATATAGCACTTTGACCAGGTGAGTTTTTTTATTTCATTGAAATTTATTTCTGCTATCTTAGATCTCCATCAGAAGATCATCTTATAATAGCTCATTCACTAAGGATACCACCTCTATATTCAGTACATGTGAGGGGTCTATCATGTACATCCTCAGGTGGTATACATTTATCAAATAATATACTTAAGATAAGTTATGTGGGATTTCTAGTCAATAAAAAATAGTTCCAATGTGATCTTGGATCTCAAAGTGACCAAAGTATCTTGTAATAGGCTTTCTCTTATTTCCAAAACTCATGAATGTTTTATATTAAGATATACAAAGTAACATCCTATCCCCAAACTGAAACTCTAGATCTCACCAATAATAATTTACAAATCATTTTGTATCATTCATATGACATTGAATGGTTTGAACGTTCTCTATTATCTCATGTATAATATCATATCTCATATGTATCTACTGTTCAAAATCATACCTGCATGTCAGATTGTGAAACTTAATCCCATAGATATCCTGATAAATATCCATTTGAAAGATATAATGAAACTTTCTATTATATGAGATCTCCACTAAGGAAATGTGTTGAAAACAAAAGACTTTAAAATACATTGGGCATGATCCCAACATATTCTCTAATATTTGACTGGTTATTTTAGACTGGACATCCATTTGTGGGTGATTAGTAGTATTGAATCCAGACTCTATATCCAACACATGTTGAAGGCTTCTCCCGAACCTCACGGTAAACCTCAGGTCTCGAGCAAAAATAATAGAGATTGGTACACGATACCGTCTTACATCTTCTCGTACACATATCATGGTGAGTTGGTCAAGTGGACATTCATCGTTGATAGTAATGAAATGTGGAAACATTTTAATGAAATTTACTACCACCTATATGTATTTATTTCCATTTATGACTGAGGGAGTTTGATGAAAAAAATACAAGGTTATGTTTTTTCATTTTCATACCAATATAGGAAATGGTTGCATTATACCCTTAGACTTCTATCATTTGGCCTGGTCTTATTAGAATTCCAATAATTAAGATAAGAATTATTAAATCTCCCACTTTATATTATCACACAAAATGTTATTCTTTATATCCCTATACAATATAGTGCTTTCTGAAAGAATAGTTATGGAAGTTCTATTCGCATCATCTAGAAGTTTCCACTATAATTCCAGATTTTATGGGACATATATTCGATTTCAATATATTATAAATCCATCATGGAATAGTTGACCTCCATAATATTCTTTGCCTTTTTTGTAGCTCCACATCATCTTTTGGGTTCACATTGACCCTCGTGGAAATGGATGGTTAAGAGGTTATTTGACCAATAAAGGATAAAGATCATTTTATTATTCTTATTTACTTCCTTTTCATGTGAATAAGATTGAATCACTTTAATTCCTCTTCATGGTCAAGTATTATGTATCCATTCTACACTAATCATCATCCACTTTGTTCTCCTTCCTATAGGGGTATTTCATTGAATAATAATTATCTTTCATCATATCTATCCAACTTAATTGTATCATATTGAGATCTTTTTGGGTTAATATATACTTGAGAATTTTATGATCAATATATATTTCACACTTTTCCTCATATATATAATGTTCTATATATTCAATGAAAATATTACTATAACCAATTTTATATCATGAATTGGTTAGTTCCATATATAGTCATCAGTTAAAATCTTTATTTCTCATATTTCCATTCCTTTTATTTTATAAATCAAAAAATCCTTCTTAAAATATATTTACTAATATTTTATGTTGAAATTGTTTTAGTACATTTTTATAGAAAACATTATGTTTTACAAGAATTAGAATAGGTTTTTAAAACATTAAAAATAAACTTGAACCTTTAATCATTACGACTATTATAACGTGGTCATGTCTGATAAAAATTGGAATCACCTTTTCAATAATATTGTTAGAATTTTTTTATTTTATTTTTTACTGACCAAGTGACAACAATAATGATGATACTAGTAAAAATAAACATTATATTAACTCTCATGAAGATTTGTGTAATGAACATTTTATGTAATTCCATCATACATGATTTATATTATATTCATATTTGGAAGACATATTTCTAAGGTAAGGAATACTTTTTATACTATAATGGTGTAAACCAATACAATGTCAGAAATTTAGTTATGCTAGAGAGGTATAAGCTATCATGTTCTAGGTGTCCAAGTCATTGAAACAAAATCAGAAAAAATATGACTATTGTAAAGGAAATATTATCATCTGAAAGATGACTATAAATACATAATCATTTGAATATTTTCATGTGGGAAACAATTTCGGTTGATCAAATTTCACTCTTAATTTAGAGTGAGTCTTCTTAAGGAAATATTATCTTGTAGTCTCTTAAAAAATAGATTTTTAATTACCTCATGCATCAAATTTTAGTTATTACAATCAAGGTCTTCTGGGGTTTGGAAGATGGATAATCTGATCATCTTGATCGAGGGATCATAGGGATTGTGAGAAAGATGATCAAATCCGTATAATGATGGTATTTTGTGGACAGGAATAAATGGATGATCTTCTTTTATAAGACATTCTTTTCTAAGGAAATACAAAACTTCTTGAAATTATAAACCAAGGGATAACTTTATCCATGGATAGTTTCAACCCTACTATTAAGGACAAAAGAGGTGTATTCTTTTAATAATAGTCATAATTAATTAGTACATTGCATTAATATTGTATTTCCTATCACTTTACTAGTATATATTCTACTATATTTTATATATTAATGTAAAACATTGTATTTGTCTTTTTTTCTATTTTTTATCAAAATCACTCTAATTACAAATATATTAATTAGATTAATTGGATACATAGTGACTTTGATATTTTACACATATTAAATAATATTGACACTGATTACAATTATATAACATTGATATATCAAAATAAATATTTATTTGGATACTATGTTAGTCGGGTTGATGGTTGAGTCTAAATCTGATAGTTTTACTTAAGTAGGTTGGTCAAATGGTTAAGATTAAACTCTTTCAAAATTAATTTTTAAAACAAAAATCCTCCCCCACCATATTGTAATAGATTGATCATGTACATATTATTTCAATTTTAATATCAATATAACTCATATTTATATCTAACAATTTCCATCAAAAAAGTATTTTACTTCTCATATACATGCTATGTTTTTTACTTTAATTACTATTGCTAGTTGTTAAATTTATCTACAAACTCATTGTTTATAAAACTATTATACACTAATGTTTATTATAGAAAAATATATAATTATTTTTAATATTAAAAGAATTAATGTCAGATCCATAAAAATTTTAAATCCAAAGAGACCACTATTTTCTATGGTGTTGATTATGAGTACTAGAGATATATGATAAAGAAATTTTTTATCAACATATGAGTTGATAACTTTTTTATGTTAGTTGAGGATAAAAAAAATTATGATAATGACAATTCCAATTTCACACATCATGAATTATTGGAATATCATTAAACTACTAAGTTAGAAATAGTTTTTTCTGTGCCCTGAAAGTGAGTATCTATAGAAAAATACCATCTTGTAATTCCACTAACAGTATTTGAAAAAAAGATAGATTTCACACATTTTGCAACATCAATGGTTTTTGAAACCAAGAGATATTTTATAAGAGCTCATTTTCAAGATTTTGTTTTATTACATGGATAATGTGTTGCCAAGATTCTCCAAATGATCATGACTGTTATATATATTTTATAATATCGTGGAGGAAAATGTTTAGATAATGATATTCTTGTTGAGGAAATTGTTGACATCATGCATAATTAATGAGAATAAAATAGTATTTATTTTGATCATACAAGAAAGGTAAAAAATATTAATCGTGATGATCTCATTGGATCTTTAATTTAACATGAATGTAGACTGAAATTAGATGCATTGAAATAGGAAAACAATGGCGGCATTGATTTTTATACCACTATTGTACCTACTAAATTCCAAACTTCTGAAATTTTTGAATATTTGTTGAAGAAGAAATGGGTTATTAAATCAGATTCAAGTACTTCTGATCATTCTGAAAATTAATTTGAAAACATGGCTTGAAGGGTAAACAAGATTGTTGGAAAGAAGTATTTGGGATATCCTTATAATAAAAGTCATATGGAAATAAAAGGCAAGAAAGATGAAGTAACTTGTTATGAATACAAGAAAGTTGGACACATTAGACCAAATTATCAAAATCATTAGAGGAAAACTAGAAATTATAAGAATTAAAAATCTTATACCAACAGGTATTATAAATAAAATGGAATGAATGTTATAAAATATTCCAATACATGGATTGCCAGTGGATTTGATTCTTCTAATTGATTATCAAATAATACAATTTATGGTCATAAGAACATGGGCCTTTATGCTAATGTACCCCATGTAAATAATTGTATTATGGATAATGTATGAGCTGTTTAGTACCGTAATAACATGTATTTATGTGAAATATATCCCGATATAAAGAATTCTATATCTATGGATGAATTATTTTCTTCATCGAGTGAAGATAATACCTTACCTTTTTATAACGAAACTTCTATCATTTTTAAACTACTTGAAAATGAAAATTGTGAAATATAAAGACACATTATAACGATAATAAAAATCATAGTAAGGTTGATACAAGGATTTATTTTTATACAAAATTAATATCAAATATTTAAATATATCTTAATAAAATTATTTTTAATAATTTAATTATTTATATATATCATGAAAATTTATTTTTGATAAAAATGTTTTAGAATAAAAAATTATTTCAAAAACCAATAATAAGGAGGATAAAGATTTAGTTATAAATCTAAAATATGAAATCATGGGATTGAGGACACTATTATAAATTATTTCCAAATTAAAGGAATGATTTGAAAAATTATATTGAAAAATATTTCTACATAGTAGTGGTTCTGGAATGGGGTATACTTATAAAAAACCTATTTTCAGTAATAGTTACTTTCTTCTTAAAAATTCCCATTTTTTTATGAAATTTTTATGTTGTGTCCATTAGAAAAAGAATTTTTCATTTAATAAATTTCAATATTTTTGTTTCCATGAGGAATATTTTTCTAAACAAATGAAGATTTGTTTTTGATTTTTGACATTACCAGACCCAAGAGGGTTTGGTTTCTTAAAGTCAAATGTTTTTGTTTTTTGGAAAAAAAATTAAGTCCCAAAAATAAGAATACTCAGTACATAGATAGTGGTTTTTCCAGGCATATTAATGATAAAAAAAATTCCAAAATATTATCAGGATAAATGGTGGAACAATTAGATTCAAAGATAATTCTCATAAATAGATTATTGTATTTGTTAACATTGTACTTGTTGGTAAATATTTAATTTCAAATGGTTTTTTCCTAAGGTATTAAAAAACCTTATAATTAAATTTTTTTTTATGTGATTAAGGTTACCCTATGAACTTTAGAAATGATAAGTGATTAATATATAGTTCCAAGGATGAGTTCATTATTTATTCACATTAGTATGAGGTTGTATATACACTTGACTTAGAAGGCCTTAAGAGACAATAAATACCTTTCCATAGTGAAATCGAATTCTAATCATGGTTTTATCATAGGAAGCTAGAACATTGTTGCCTTACAAACATATCCATTTTGACTAATAAAAGACTTGTTAAGGATCTGCTGGATCTTATGTTTGATACTTAAAAATTATGTGACCCTTGTCAATACGGAAAGAACATAATTCATGTTTTCAATCGATTAGTGAAGTCCCAACTTATGCTGCTTTAGAGTTAGTTTTCATTGATTTACTAGGTCCTACACAAACTAGGAGTATCATAGGAAAATATTATTTATATGACTTAATTGATGATTACACTAGAAATATAAGGGTTTATTTACTCATAAATAAATATGAATATTTATGTTAATTACAAACTTTTATATCCAATGATTAAAACGATAAAATATTTACATTGATAACTATTCGTAATGATCATGTTAGAGATTTTTTAAATTCTGATTTTTAAGAATTGTTTTATAAATAATGTATTATAGGTAACTTTAAATCTCCTAGAATCCATTATAAAAATGGTTTTTTTAAAAGAAGAAGTATAATTGATAATGAAATAACTATAACTGTGTTGAGTGAGTACTCAATTTCCAAAAATTTCTGGGCTAAAGCAGTAAGTACTCCCTACTATATTACAAATCAATATTTAATTAAACCTAGAAATAATAAAATTCCATATGATTTTTTTTATTGGATTAAAACCAAAAGATTCATACTTCAATGTATTTTTAAGAAACTTAATCATTTTGATCTCAAAATATAACTTAGAAAATATTCACTTGAATCCAATGAGGGAATATTTATATGTTATTCAAAAACATCTAAGGATTATATATTATTTAATAAAAATTCAAATACTATTGAGGAAATAGTGCATAATAGATTCTATTTATCAAACCCTTTAATTTTTAAAAAAACCCAACCAACATGCTCAGATGTAATTTCTAAAACTTATTTTCTCCTATTGTTAGAAAATTATTCTCATAAAGATATAACACAAAAAAAATTTCTGATGTTATTCCAAGGGAATATTTTATCCTATTGTTGGAAAATATATTTTTGAAAACCCAAGAAGTAAATTATTTCATAGGAATCATCCTAGTAAAAGTCGCATTCATGATGATAAAAAACTATATATGACTAGAAGTTCCTTAAGGAATGAAATAGAACATCTAAATTTGGTTTCCTAATTTGAACCTAATAATCCTAATGATCATATAAGTGATGAGGATAAGAATAAGGGAATTAAATACGAGATAAATGAGTCTTAAAGAAATAAATATGGGGCCTTAGTTGAACAACCTATAGAATCTCCTATAATTAGAGTAAAATAAGTTTTCAAAAACAAATGTGAGGAAAATGGAATTATTATTAGAAGTGACTATAAACTTGTTTCTAAGGTTTATAATCCAAAATAAGGCATAGAATATGAAGAAACCTATTCATATATAGCTATATTTAAATCTATTCATATTTTATTATCATTTACTACATTCATTAATTTCAAACTTTTCCAATTTGAATTCAAGTCTGATTTTATTAACAAATATGATTACGAAAAATTTTATGTTAAAAAACCCCCTAATTTTGAAAATTCATAACATACTAAATATTTTTATGAACTTACCATAGATTTATATAAAATTAAACATTCCCAAAGAGCCTAATATGATTGGGTACCATGATTTTTGATACAAACCATCTTTGATAATGGATTTGTGGATTCAACAAGTTTTATAAAATAAATGAAATACTATAATTGATTTTATATATATTGATTACATTATATTTGAATCAAATCAACTATATTTAGCATATTCCATTGATAATCCTTTGAAATTTGAGTTTGAGATGAGTATTATGGGTGAGTGAATATATTTTAATATTTATAAAATCTATGAAAAGAAGAAGGAACATTTAAATCTCAACTTATGTATATAAAAGATATTATTATGAAATTTGGGTATTATAATACTAAATGATTGATTACTCTTATGGGTACCACCAATACACTTGATCTTGATGATGTTGGGAACCCATTTATTCAAAATAATATTAAAGGTATGATAGGATGGATACATCACTTAATTGTTAGTTTTCTAGGATTATTTATTATTCTTGTGTAGAGCATAAAAAGACAATACAAAATAATCCCATTTAAAATAAGTAAATTGAATATTTCATTATCTAAAGGGAACCATGGTTTTATAACTTTTATACTCTTATGTAAATGTTTTTAAAATAATTTATTTAGATGCAGAATTTTTTGTTATAGAATGGATATGTAATGAACATAATTAACTTTTTATTAATTTAGGTATTCATTAGTTTCTTGGTCTTCTAAGAAACAACACTCAGTAGCAACTTCCACTACTGAATCATAATATTTAGCAGCTGTAATTTTTGTTCTCAAGTTTTGTGGAAGAAACAAACACTCATATATTATGGCTTGAGTTTTACTAAAAATAAAATATTTTTTTATAGTACAAGTTCTATTTCATTATGTTAAAACCCAACACCTCCCTCATCTTCTAGACACATAGATATAATAGACAAGATTTTCATTAGGATCACACTATTAAAGGAGATATCATTTTACAATTCATCAAAACAGAAGTCAATTTCATGAAGTTTTTACAAAAACTATCCCTTATGATAGATTTGAATACATTAAACATAAGTTAGGAATGATCAATGAAAAATAATCATTCATATATACTTATTTTTTACCAATATTATTGCATTGAGATACACCATTTCACAGGGGAGTACATTTGTTTGATGATACTAAAAAAAATTCTTTCGAAAATTTTAGTTTTATTAAAAAAATTTATCATAATGATATTTCTAGAATCATATTTTCACTGTAAAATTTTTGAAACTATAACTCTTAAATATATTTCTAGACTCAGAAAATGTTATAAAATTTTATGACTAGATTTTTGTTACAATGTTTTCAGATTCAAAAATATCGTAACAATATTTTATAATAAAACTATTACAATTAGTTTTCTTAAAGAAATACCTAGTTTTGATTTCTATCAAAAAACATTTTTATTTTTTAATTAAAAATATTTTATTCCCTAAAAATAAAGAAGAAAAGGTAATCATATCGAAGACACATTACAATCCCCAAGGCATTCTTCTACTCTTTTAATTTCTTCACTATTTCATTATGATATTTGTTATAATTGTTTTTGTTATTATTTATATTTTCTAAAAAATTTAAAAACATTTCATAAATATTTATAAATTATATTCATTTTCAATTTGATAAATTTTTCAAAAACACTCAAGTGGTAAATTTTTTTGAATCATTCTTCATATAAATCTCAATTGTAAAATCATATTGGATTCAATTTAAACTATTTATTTTAGAAAATAATTTGAACTAACAGTTGAGTACCTATATAAGGAAGGCCACCCATGTGTCCCACATTTATTATTTCAAACTTTTTCCTCAGCTTTCTTCACCTCTTTATGTTACCATGTCCAGAAGTAATTTCATGGCATCAGTTTTTATTTCAAATCAAATATATTTTATAAAAGATTATAAAAATTTCTCTATATTGTAAGAAACATTTGTTTAAAGATATTTCTATCAAATTTATAATTCTACATTGATGAATGTAGTAGTATGCTAGAGATGGGAATTAGGCTGTGTGGAAAAATTAGAGAATTATTTTGTTTTGATTTATCTAGATCTGATTTGTGATTTCAATACATCAGTTATGATTTTCAAGAAGGAAAACTATAAATTTATTTTTTTTTTATTTGGAAAATGATATAAGATTTTATATAATAAATATATTATTTTAGTAGGATTATCATCGAAAGAATAATACTATAATCCATCACATATATTATTTGATGAACATTAAAATTTTTGAAGGGTAAATTTAAAGGATATTTATTTGACTATTATAAAAATATACTAAATGTTACATACAAAAATTTATATAATAGGATTGTTACCCTGTGTATGCAAGCATTTCAAATAACGATTAAATAAGATTAAGTCGTGCTGAAGGTATCGTGTGTTTTTCTTTCGTATTTTCTTGTCAACATGAGGAAGATAGATCTTGCCAGATTCATATTTCTTATGATAAATAACATCAACAAGATTCCTATAAAATCTAAGATCATCATGTTTCCATATTTTATTATAACAATTATGTGTTAGTGTATGAATGTTTTCAATATCAACAACATGATGCCTCTTATGAAGGTAAAAATTTTCTTCATCGGTGAGGATATGATGAAAAGGATGAAGTTTTTTTTAATGATAATTCTAAAAGGTTTTTTAAAAATTATTATTGAGTTTCATGTGAATATTATCCATCAATGAAGTTTTATAAAGATATAATGAATAAAAATTGGAAATATGAACCCCCCCCCCCCCACACCTAAAAAATGTAAAAAAATATTTTGCTGAAATTTAAGAGGATTCGATGAAAAATAATAAATAAAATATGATAGAAGGTCCCAGAATAATAACTAGACTAGATAAATCCAAATATTTAAGAATTCATGTTTCTAATAAATTTCACAAAGAATCAAAGAAGAAAAAATAAAATTAAAATATGATAGTAGATGTACATTGTGAAAATATTTTTAAGGGTGTTCAAAGATAATATAGGAATTTAGTTCCAACTACTTCCCATACTGATCAAGTCAGCCTTGATATAGGGTTTGTTTTTCAAAAAATAGTAGTTTTAAATGCCAATGTTTTTTCAATATTAGAAAAAGTAAAAAAGAAAATATTTTGTTGAAGAATCACCACTAATTGAATAAAAATAATAAAAAAACATTTCCACCTGGAAAATTATACTTAAGAACAGAGATACAATTACAGGAAGTGTTTGATAAAGCACTTGATGAAGAAGTTAATGGAATTTATAATGTTGGGCATAAAAAAAATAAGTAATTGAAAAAATTAAATATTAATTCGTTGAATATCTTGTCACAGAAGAAGAGTAAGAGTTTGATAATGAGGAAACTAATAAAAACGAATAGAATACTGGAGAGAATACAGACGAAGAGGAAAATCAAAATGAGAAAACCCAATCCAAAAAACTATCAGATTATTTATCATCAAATTTACCTCAAAGAGATAATAAAAAAGAAAATTATGAATTTTTAGAAAAACAATCATATGAATAAGAGAAATAATCGTCATCCAATAATTAAAGTGATCAAATTTCAATGTAAAAAGTTGATGATAAAATTAAATCTAAAAAGGATGAATAAAACACTAAATTACTAGATGATAAATAACTCAATGACTAAGTTCTTAATCTATTTAAAAAAATAGTTTAAAATAAATATAAAGTAAAATTAGGAATAAATGGAAATTGGAACCGGCCAAATTGATCTTCCTAAAATTGATAAAGATGAATCAGATTCAACTTACACATTAATTGATCAAGGATTTGATTACATCATTAAATCTTTATAGATACTGGGAGGAATAATTCTATATTTTCTAATACTTGAATAGAGAGGTAAAATGATTCATGAAAACCATTATTAGAAATCAAAATTAATAAATATGTTAAAAAATGTTAATTAAGAATGAAGAAAACCCAAAAAAATTACAAGATTGTTATCAGGTGGAAAAAATGTAGGAAAAAATGTTGTAAAATGGTCCAATAAAATTTCTTCATATCTCAAATTGTATGATGAGAGTTTTTAATATATGATGAATATAATGACTGATAATTCTAAATCCTATAAAAATTTTATAAAAGACATGTTAGAAAGATTAAATATTATAGATAACCTCATAAATAAAAAATAATATCAAATATGGGAAATAAAAACAGTAAATGTAAAGAATCAATACCTGAATTGGGAGTTTTCCAGACATAAATACAATGGATAGGATGTAAATGTTATTAAGAATTAAAATAATGATTTTTCTGAGAATCCTTGGATTCAAGAATAGAAGATTCAGAATCAAGATAAAATAATAGAAAATATATAGAAAGATAGATGATAGTTTAAGAAGATGAACTCTTTTATGAATACATTAATGAAGAAATAATGGTCTCTTTTTTAAACCCATGTTGTATTGGGTTTTTTATAAACTATTTAATAATTTGTATAATTTAATTGATTTGATTTTAATTCCATTATAATTTTTTGAAAAAAAAAGTTCAATTATGACTGGTTGAATGTCCATTCATATTTTTATGGATGTTTAGTTAATCCATTGATTAGTTTGGTATATTTTTCTCTATTATCTATCATTTTTGGAAATTAAAGACAATCCCCATTATTTTCATAAATCACAAATAGGGATATGATTTGATTAAGGAGAAGAAATATTTATCTATTGTAAAAAATCTTCAATGAGGTGAAATTATTATTAAATGTCTTTTATAAAAACTGGGAGATGCTTTGATTAAAGAAGAGAGTATGATTATTAGAGGATATTTTATCCTTTGGGGGATTAATCCTATTCAACATCATATCATCGATTGTATTCAGATGATTTATAAACTTAGTTTGAGTTAATAATTAAATATTATTTATGAATATTATGTTCTAAAAAAATTTGAAATATGTTTTTATATTTATTTTTTATTTAGTTTTTGGGGTTTTCCATTTCCAAAAATTGGGTAATACAGAGTCATAAATTCAATATCTCACTTTTATAGTCCTTTTGTTTTTTAAATAAAAAAAAACCTTTATAAAAATATATTTACTAACTTTTTGTGATGAAATTGCATTAGTATTTTTTAAAAAATATAATGTTTTAATATAATTAGTATATGTTCTTAAGAATTTGAATATAAATTTTAAACTTTATTAATTTTGATTATCCAAATGAGTTCTTGTCTTATAAACATCAAACTCACCTTTATCATAACTATTATTATACTTTCTATATTTTCATTCATACTGACCAAGTCTTAACAATCGACATGACACCGGTACCAATAAACATTATTCTAACCCTCATAATAATTTTCATAATTACAATTTTAAGGAAGTCCAGTGGAGTGACTTAATTATATAATTTTATTTATCAAAATTATTTATAATTTAAGGAATATTTTTTATAGTATGATTGTGTGAAAAAATGTTACATCGTTCATTCCGTTATGTCATAAAGGCATGAGATTTCCAGTTTTAGGTGTCCAATTTGTTGTAAAAACATGGATAAAATATGAATTTTGGAAAGGAAATATGAATATTTAAAAGATTCTTATAAATACCGAATCATTTTAATAGTTTGGTGAAGAAAATATTAATGGTTGATCACATTTCTCTTTCAATTTTTCTGGAGCTTACAGAGCATGAACAATTTTTTCATAGGATATTATAATTATTTAGATAGATCCATCTTAATTAAACCTTGTTAGGTTGTCTACATAAGATATTTCTTTTAATTTCTTCATGTATCTGGTTATTTTTATTATGATCGAGGAATTCTTGGTAAAGGAAGATGGATAATCTGATCATCATGATTGAGGGCTCATAGGGGTAGTGAGATGGAGAATCTGATCCATTGGATCAGGGGATTCCATTCCTAGGAATACATAGTTAACATGTGTATTGAGGTCTTTATTTATTGAGTAAATATATAATTTCTTGTAAGTATATAACAAAGAATAACTTTTTCCAAGGTTAGTCGATGGCTTACACTTTAGGATAATAGAGAATTATTCTTTTCATAATACTTATATGTCATTCTTACATTATCTTGATTTTATATTTCTTGTTTTTAAAAAGAAAATTTTTAGTTTTATTTTAATATAAACAATTGAAACATTTAATTCATTTGTATTTACTTGTTATATTATCATACTAACTCTAATTATAATTCTTTTTCTCAGAGTAATCGAATCTATATTGACTCCAATAATTTACACTGCTAAATCATATTGACTCTTATTATGATTATATAAATCAAATATATCAAATTCAATATTGATTATGATACTATGTTAATCAGAATAAGGGATTATTCTGAATATAATCATTTAACATAAAGGTATTTGTGAAATTGTTTGTCTTAAATACTTTTAAACTAAATTTTAAAAACTAAAATTCACCCCCAGCTTCTTGTAATAGAGCCATCAAGGCCAAATGATTTCAATTCTAATATCAATATAACTCATATTCATATCCAACACATGGAACATTTATTGTAGGGAAGTATAATCCATCACGTTTTCACCTTGTGTGAGTAAAAAACACAATACCTTTTTATATTCATCATTGTAGATCATAAATTCTACCATGTTATTGGGTAATGTTAGTACATGTGTAGTGATTATCCTATAATTTAACTCTTTAAATATCTCATTTCATTCTCCAGTATAGAAAAACATTACTCTATTCTATGTTATCTTGTTTAGTGAGAATTATAATTGTGTCTAGTTTCTAAAAAATAGATTGTATTGATAAAATAATCCAAGGATAATATCGTTTTCTATTATAGATTTTGAACTTCTATATACATAAATTGCCTATTTTTTTAAGGATCCATGCATATCAATTTCATTATTATAACATTCCCTAGGAATGTTACTTTCTCTATCAAAAAATCAATTTATTATTTATCACAAACAAATTTTCCTTTTTCAATGCCTTCATTATAGTATTCAAATGATCCCTATGTTCCTATTTTCTTTTGTAGTAAATAACAATAACATCTATAACGACTACCAAAAATTTATTACGGTAATCTCTAAAGACCAAATTCATTAATTCTAGGAATATTTTTTTAGTATTCCTGTGTCCAAGTGGCCTCACTATGAACTCAATTTTCTTGTAACTTGTTAAAAAAGTAGTCTTGGGGACATCACCCTTCTTCACCCCTACTTGATAATATCCCAAAAAAAGATCCACCTTGAATATGTATTGTGCTCCATGTAGCTGACAAACCCATTCATCCATCTGTGGTAAATTGTAATTGTTCTTTATCATAATCGTATTGTGCTCATCATAATCAATATGGAGGTTCATTGATCCATCCTTGTTCTTGATAAAGATGATTATTTCTCCCCATAGTGAAGCACTTGGGACTATAAAACATTTATCTATATTATCCTATTGTTATTTATTCTTCCTTTTATGTTCCATAATGTACATTCAATATGGAGTCTTGAATACTAGAAAAGCTCTAGTCAGGAGCTTGACAGAGAACAAAAACTCATAGACTAGAGGAAGGCTATTAAATTATTAGGTAAATGCATCACCATACTCCCATGCAATGGGCAAGTCATCAAGCATGATATTTCCCTTAGTATAAATGATTTGAGATAGATACACTTTCTCATAAGGATATAATATAAATTCATGAGATGATGATAATAAAAGATATTTATCCCCCTCTTTTATCTTGTATAGAATTAGAAGGCGATTCGTGATATGGAGGGTGATTTCGTTCTCTCTGTAATTTATGTTGGATCTATATAAGGAAATCAAATTCATACCCATAATTTTATCGATTTCTACTAAACAGAGTATCATAATATTTTTTGATAAATTTAATCCCATAAATATGGCTTGGAGAGAATTTATATACTTGTGATGTTATGATTTCCCCCTTATTAATTTTCAAAAATCACTCTAATTCTATGTTTGGAAGTGGTATTGGAAAACTTATACTAAACATGAATGATAGGAAATAATGTGTAGGACAAGAAAAAAATATTAATTTTTTTATTCTTTAATTATTAACCACCATACCTCTCACCACATCATTATTTTGATGTCACCCAGTAGTTTTTATATCATAATCTCTCCTTTAATCTCTAGGACTTAGATGTTGTTGGAATAAGTCATCATCGAAAACACTTGGATTAGTACATTTACTTGGATAGTTTTCTTTTTCCTTATCGTTCAAACATTAGATAGTAGGCTATGGTTTGAATAGAGAATTAATTTTTTCCATCACATTAGTGGGTTATTCTTGTCAAATTTGTCTTTCAATATAGCCATTCATCATGTAACTAAATAATTTCTTTTCCCCCTTCATAAAATTTCTCAAATACTTATTCTTATACTTTTGATGAGTGGGTTGTTTTAATTTCATTTCACAAAGATATTTCGCAATTATACCACCAAAATTGTTATCCATTTTGTGAATACAATCTCTAAACCTGTGATACCCATGAGATTTGTTAATCTCTATTTAAACATTAAGGAAACATCATACAATTTTTTAATTTTCATCAAAGTATCAAATATCCAAAACATTTCATATATTCGTATTTTGACAACTATACAAGTAGTAAAATTAACTTTATTGGGATATAAAAAATTTAGAGGTGTATCAGGAAATTCTTGGAAAGTTCACCATGTACACCATGATGGATTCATAAACCGCTGTCTTGAGGCCATCTAATTCCATCTCAATTTTAATTCAGAGGGTGTGAGTAAAATATTTATAACAAACATTTTTTTAATTATTTCTACTCTATATATTTTATATGTTCATCAGGATTCATATTTTTTATCAATGTATACCATTGATTAGTTTCTCCATCCACATGATAAATAGTCCACACAACCAAATCTTGTTTAGAGCATTGAAAGATAGAAAACATATTTTTAATAGATTTAATTAATTTCTTTATAATTAATGGATGATAATATCTGCTGAATGTTGGAGAAATATGCCATAGAATGGTCACAATTACAACATCATATTTATTATAGGGATATGGGGTTTCCCCATGATATAAGTTTCTATTTAGAACATGATTTAATTAATGAAGGAATGTCATGAATATTTCAACTCTTACTCTCATTGGGTTAGTAATCTCTCGTGGGTTGAAATTACATTTCACATCACATTGGTTTTTGAAACTGTTCCTCATATTTCTAATCATTGACTAAATCAAACGAAAATTTATTTGTGATAATTTTAAAACTACTATAAACATAAAAATAAAACAATAGATATTGAAGCGATAACATATAAATGACATATATTACTTAATCTAACAATTTCTAGGATTCAATATAAGTAATCAAAAATATGTTTGCAAAAATAAAATGTTATGGGTATTTATGTTCTCTTTATATTCATCAAAAGAAGATTGTGAATTTACTAAATCATATCCCATGGGAGTGTTAAACAAGGTGTATAGTAAGGCCTCTTGGTCATGCACAAGGTAAAGATTGATTCAAATCTCACTGCACCCTTCTTATAGTTATTACCCCCAAGGTATAATTGTGATGGATCCAAATCCAATTGTTTTATATATAAAGGAATTTGGATTTATGGAAACCACTAACTCTAAAATTTACGAAAATTTATCAATTTTTCCCTATGTTTAGTCTCATTGAAAATGTTTTAACATAGGTTTTATAATCTTAATTTCAAAAAATAACTTCATTTTCTTATTATAATAACTATGATAAGACATATCATGAATACACTCTAATTCATTATTTATTATATAAGGACACACATAAGACAATTCAGAAATATTAAAAGGCCTAACGTATTTTTAAAATTTTATCAAAAAGAATTTTGTAACACTATAAAAAATTTTATATAACTCTATGTCTGATATCTTAGGTAATAGATAACACCATGATTAAATAAATGATTAAATATTAATATATAATTTTCATTGTTATCACATAGCCATTAGAATGGTGGGAATGAATTATATTAACTAAATAAAGAAAATATAGTTTACAAATGTTTAAAAATTAATTTATTGGTTACCAATTAAATAAAAATGAAAATAAAAAATCTATTGAACAAAAAGGATGTGTTTTTAAAAAAACTATTGTTATGCCCGTAATTTAATATATGTTAATAAAATAAATTAATCATTATTACTTAAAGATATTAATTAAATTTAAAAAATTTATATCCAATAATCGTTTTATATTTATCTAATAAGTTTTATTTGTGTATGATAAGAATAAATCAAATTTTAAGCATAAAAAGCTATATTTTTCTATATAAGGCAATTTTTCTGCCTTATAATAGATCTCTTATTTTAAAACTAAATGTTGAAATTTTATTAAATTTTTATTAAATTATATTTTAAAAAATTAAAATCATTGTTAAATGTTGAATATCGGGATTATCTTATAGTTAATGTAAACTATTTTTCTGAGTAGTTTCATTTTATAGTAAATAGTTAAAAATAAAGAATTTTAATTGAAAACTAATGTTTCATATAAACAATTTATAATGTAAAATTTTAATTTTAATTGTTTTTAAAATAAAAATATCTCAAATATACTTGTATTAATATAATTTTGGTTCTTTATAAAATTTTCATAATAAAATTTTACAAGAAAACATTCCAAACTTTTGAAGATTGTCTCTTAAAAACATGCCTTGTCCTTCCATTTGTAGAATTAATTTTAAATATTATTTTACCAATTCTATGAATTAAATTTTTTGAAATGTATTCAATTTTTTGAATCATAAATTTCAAATTAGGTTTTAGTATTCTGTTCATTTTATGTAATAAAAAATTTATTGTAGTAAAAAGATTTATTTACCATGATACAGGTAAAAAATTGAAATGGGATAATGTTAAAATGTAAACACTTACAATACATAAAAATACATGATTTAATGTAATTTTTAGGTATTTATTAAAACTATACATAAATTATAACATTATGTATCTACCTAATTACTATAAAATAATTTTACCTCAATGTGGTTGTCATTAAACCTAAAATAATCACAGTTTAATAACATAAAACCACCCCTACTCAAGAATAAATACCACCTTATTTATCCTCACATTCCATGAATCTCCTAAAATTTTTTACAACCCCTCTTATATATAATATCATCATGTAAAAGTTCCCTGCTTTTAAAAATTTTATATCAAATCCATGGTCATTAAGGGGTCCTTCAAAGAGGTGATATTCAAGAGGTAATATTCCCAAAGCACCTTTCATACTTTCTTTTCGTAATCTAATTTCTCCTCACATAATTCATACATAAAGTAATTATAACTCTTGAATCATGTATTTAATTTAATTTTATGTTTATAATTTAATATCTTATATATACCCCTTTTATTAACTCCTCTTATTCAAATAAATGAAACTAGTGTTATGTGAGTTAATTGCTTCCATAAATAATGATTTTATTTATTTTACATTTCCACACTTATAGTGGTCATAATAATATTACAATGGATAAATAATAATTTAATGATTATATTATAAATTATTTCATTTTATTAAACTAATATATCGACATAATATTAAATAAAATTAAAGTATTCTGTGATGTTCGTAAAAACCGCAAAAATAAACAAAACATTTATCATTAACATTTTATCAAATAAATCATAATCATAAAATAAATAGAAATGAAAGATAAGAAATTGTATACTTATGGAGGTTAATTAATACTATTTTATTCAACTTTTAATGTTTTAATTCTATTTTACAAGATCTTAAATAATTATAAACAAATGAACCGATCATGTAACCTGAAACGAATGCACCTGAAACCCTGAGTATAATGAAATATTGTTAATGAAGGGGAAATAAGTTGTTATAAAATCATCACATAAGGTATCTTAAATGTTAATATAGTTAGGTAATGAGGTAATACCTTTTTTTAAACTATTATATAAGTGGTAAAATAATTCTACACTAAAGGGAGTCATAAGTTAAGGGTTTTGACATCTCACATTTACTTCTGTGACATATACACGTTAATCACCAAATATTTATTTTATATTGGTTGTGTAATAACTTCTGATCTATCATATCATAAATCTCATTATATTCAAGTTATTAAATTTTACATTTTGAAATTATTACTTTTATGGGGAATACGATTCTGTTGATTAGAAGTGGTAAGAAATTTCTTAACTCAATTTTAATTCACTAGGTTAATGTTCAATTTCATAGATTTTATCATGATAATGTTATGTGTGAATTTACATTTTATTATCTCATATTGTTTTCCAATTTTATTATGTGCATTTATTTAAAAAAGTTTCATTTCATTAATATTATGATCTTTGTAAGAGTCTTCCACTCAATTTCACTTCACTAAGGAATATTTTAATATTATAAACCTAATTTCTTTTCATAGGTGTATATATTTCCCATATTTTTTTATGATTTTAATTCATTGAAAATTTCATTTCTCTTAAATATCTAAATTTCTTGTATCCTTGATATTATTATTTCCTAAGCTATATACAATTTTATATGTGGTGTTTACTTTGGAAGTGGTTTGATTAACTATGGAAATAATATTAAATTTGAATGTTTTACTTGATATGGATGTTTTTAATGAATATTGATTTAATTGATTAATTTTTATATAATGAATTCTTTTCACATGAATTAATCGGTGGGGTCTATATATTAAAAATTTTATCGATTCATTGGTAGGCTCATGAGATGAATAATATGGCCAAATTAAACCATTTTTGAACAATAAAGACAAATATGTATTGTGAATGGCCTTGACAGTTAAGGTATCATGTGCCTAAGAAACATGATGTCAAATAATTAATCATTAACTTCATTAATAATTCAGATATTTTTATCCATTAGATTATCACTATGATATTATCCACAGATATAGATTGTTCTCAAGTTATTGATTGAATGGAATGTTTGTTCAGTTATTTTACATTTCCATATTGATTATAAATTATTTTACCCAAGTTAGCTTCCACTGTACTTAACCCTTATTGGCCATTTGATCTCACCCCATATTATGTTTTATTTTTCACAAGGATGCGAAGAAGGTCATAATGTGGGATATTCAAGGTTAATCTAGGAGAATAATAGTTCTCTAAGAATGTTATCTATATTGAATTTTATATTTTCTATTCTAATGTAAGGTTAAAATATGTATCTAATTTTCCAGAACTACTATATTGTCCGAATATATAGGAATTGATTCCGTTTATATTATTCTAATGTTTAAAAGTAAGGCACATGATCCAGCATAATGGGGTTTAGGTCATTATAATAATAACATTAAATAGGGATGTAGTAATATTATTTAAAAACTTCACATAATTACCAAAATATTTATTGACCTTCAAAAAATAAAGGGGATAACCTATGGATATATAAAATAAAGGGGTGACCTATGAATCCCATTACTGGAGTAATTAATGAATAATATGTTGAATGTAATATGTGTTATTAAATAAACATATCAATGTTGGATCGAAATAATGAATGAATATACTAATTGTAGTATCTAATGATGCCCAATATACATGAGGGGGGTGAATTATATACTTTAAAAATTCATTAGTAAATTTTAAAGTTGGTTAGAAACCTTTCTATTTTTTAACAAGGTTAAAAAAGGTAATTCACAAAACCTCTAGTTCTACACACTTACTAGAATCTAGAAATATGATTCTATGAAAGCAGATTTGTAAAAGTGATTCTAGAAATAAATCTTATCAAAAGATTAAAAATATAATTATTCTACCTTAAAGTGAATAGAATCTAACTAAATCAAAGTATACAAAAGTAAGGATGTGTAAGATTGTTATACTTTCTTCAACAAACAAAATTCAGCGGAATAATTGTAACACAACAAGTTATAAGTAGTAAATCTGTTAACCCAAATAGAAGGGTATCCAACAACCATGGATAAACATCCCTTGATTTATACTTTCAAGAATGTATATCTTCCCTACACCCGGAAAATCCCTCGGTACGAAGATTAGAGTCTGTCTTGATATCCCTGCAAGCCCTCAACTTCAAGATAGTTGTCACCTCTATCTTCTTCAGGAATGAAGACCTCACCTTCAAGGTAGTCGGCACCTTTGTCTTCCTATCCGTGGAAGCCCTCTATCGTACACAACAATAATTGGAGTCGCACAAAGCAAATCTAAACAAGAAGTTCAGTATGCATAAAACAATGAGAGTCTCTCTCTTGAAATCACTTCAACAGAATGTCATTTCTAGAGTCATATAACAGTGTTGAGATATTTTCCAATGATCTCTTATTTATAAGTACAACACCAACAGTTAGCTCCCTCTTCCAATGGTCATATTTTTCCTTGAATTTTGGAGGGTCCTTTACTGGTTTCACTCTAACAATGGTTAGTTACTAACTGAATTCACGTCATCATATTATAACAATAACAATTGTACGTAAAAATATGGTAACATAAACAAAATAAAATATTCGAAATGTAAGAAAATAAAATGATCGGAGTCTAACAGAAAATAAATTCAAAGTCTAAAATATAAGGATATTCAGATTCTGTTTTCTATGGAATTCAGAACCTAAACTTATAAAGTTAGGAGTCTGAAGTCATTAGAATTCGGAGTCAAAAGTCACAATGTTCGGAGTCAGAATTCATTAGAATTTGGAGTTAGAACTCACAATGTTCGGAGTCTAAATTCATTAGAATTCTGATTCAGAACTCGAAATGTTCGGAGTCTGTATTCATTAGAATATTGATTCATAAAACAGAAGATTACAAAGAATGAATTCAGAGAACCTAAAGTCTGAATTCATAAGAGTTTGGAGTTTGAATTTAGAGAACTCTGAGTCAGAACGCATAAGAGTTCGGAGTCTGAATTTGGAGAACTCGGAGTCAGAACTCACAAGAGTTCAGAGTCTGAATTCAGAGTCTGAAAATATAATTCTCTTTATCTAAGTATTATATGATTTTGAGGTTTTAAACATGAAACTAAATTTTACACTTAGACATGATAATGAACAATGAAAAACATGGTAAGGATAAATTTCATTGGGGAAGGAAAAATTTCCTTATAGATGTAAAACATGGGGAAATTGAGGTTTTCCTTGAGATATGGTGTTTTTCTATTTTCAAAACTTGAAGTAATGGTAAAGTCATAAGGAAACCTTATTGACTCAACAATCTCCCCCAAGTATGAAGGAATGGAAATGTCATAAGTAAAACCTTATTGACTCAACAATCTCCCTGTTTTTGAAAGCACATACATCCTTATGAAAAATAATAAAAGGACATCGACAATATTTTTATTGACATTCAAAAGAAAACTTATTTCCCTTTTCACATGGACAAAGATGAATACAACTAAGTCCCCCTTAGGTTTTGGAACATTGAGGGTTGTATTCAAGACTTCTTAAATGATATTTAATTATCTTGATTATGGAAATCTCTATAATGAAAAATTCTTCTTAGATAAACTCCCCCTTACATAGGAATATTTTTTCTTTTATTAGAATTCCTTTTCCTTTATCCCCATTTGTGATTTTCAAAAATAATTTGAGGGAATGGAAAAGAAATTATAGTACATGAAATATTAATACAAAGCATGAAAACAAAAATGAGCAACCAAAATTTCATTAGGATAGGATGAATTTGTACAAGGAAGAAAAAATACAACAAAATATTGGATTGGATCTATTTTCCTTCCTTCTCCTTGGATATCAATTTCTTCAAAATGGTTTTAATCTTTTTGAGAACCTTGTGGTCTTCCACTTCTTGATTAAGGAGTTAATCCTGATCCTCGGCTTCCTTCTCTAAATATTTGATTCTATCATCCTGATACTTGGGAGCTTTTTTCCTAGCCTTCATCAGTTCATCTTGCTTGACTAGCTCTTCTTCGATCTCGGTCCAAAGAACCCTTTCCCTCTTCCAGCTTTGGGAAACAGAATATGACTTCCCATTGAGAAACTTGACCTCTGAAATCTGAGTATTCTGGTCAAGAGTTATCTTTTCCTCAAAGAAATTTGTGAGATCCTTGATTTTATCATGTGCGGTATCAAAAGCTTCCTTAACATCATCTTGAAACTTATCATGCTCTCTCAAATATTCAAATCTATTCATTGAACAGCTGACCACTTTCTTACAAGATTTTTTGTGCATCGTAGTTGATGAGGAGGTTCTTGTAATTAGCCGCAATTTTTACACACTTCTCTATTACCATAGATACAGAATCCGATTTTTGATTCAAGCTGTATAGAAGCATCTGACATCTAGACTCAATGTTCAGAAAGATCGGAATGGTGTCAACAAGCTTCTTCAGTGATTGAATGACAAAATCATGTCCTAGAGCTGATGATTCCGATTATGAGACTTTTCTTGGTGATGTTTCTTCTTTTAGCATGACATGATTCCTCTTAAGTGATCCACCAGCTTCCTTCTTCCTTAAAATTTCTTCCATTGGTGTATCCACAACCACATGTTTCCCTTTATCAGTTCTTGGAATAGCTTCTTTATCTGGATATTCATGCTCACTGTTAAAAAGCTAAACAATTCTATCTTCATCTATCTTCTCTTTCTCATCTCTAGCCTCAGCATCTTTAGGATGTATGAAATCATGGTTTGAACTTTCTTCCTCAAAAAACTTATTAAATTCTTCTTCACCCTTCTCATCTTCATGTTCCTAATCCTTTCTATGATTTGGGAGCTTTGAGAAATATAATTCAGATGTTTGGATTGATAGTTTCTCGGAAGGGGTTTTACTTTCATGCTAATATTTAAATTGATTTATAAGATCTTCAGTACCACCACTACTATCTTCTTTTTCCACTTCTTAGAGTACTCTATTTTCTTCAATAATCTTCTCTTGTAATTTTTCCAGAGTGAGAAATTTCTTACCCAGAGTCTCAGGTAAAGGCTCAACCAAGAAGGATTTCAGTAAAGGGATATTCTCAGATGCTATTTCAGTGTGCTTAAAAAGGGATTGGAAAATTTGGGCCTCATACATTTTCTTTTTCTACTTCATTTCTTTGGCTTGTTTCTCAAGCTCATCGGATGCCTTCTCATTCAAAGCATTGTCCTCTACAAGATCAAATCCAAACTATGGCTCTTATTCCTTCTGATTTTTCTTATATTCCATTCATTTGGCTACAATCTCATCCGGATACACCAAGAATTGATACCATGGATTCAATATGAAAACACTTTCCCATCCATTAAGCATGATTTTCATGGAGATTATAGAATCATATTTATTGATGAAATTTATCTGCACTAATTTTTTTTTATATACTTGCCACTCTGGAATCGGCTTGACTGTAGACATATCATTTTGAGAGGATTCTTCTGCAGACATTCAGACTTGGGAAAACTCTGAGATGTTTGGAACATGATTTTATATGGGGGGCAGAGTTTCAGTATGCAAAGGCTTGAAATTGATGTGGGAAAACCCTTCAGGGGTCCTTTATATAGGTGTTTGATGTTATGGTTCATCTTCCCATCTCAATCCAACGGTTGAGAAATATTCTGAATAGATCTGACAGTTGAAAAGATAGTCATAAGGAAAATTTAGTAGGATATGATATTTTGAGGTTTTTAAAAGTGTACATTCAGGATTAAGGAAACTATAATCTGACAAATTATAAAAGAAACAAAAGAAACTACCAGAAATTAAAAGGTTATTATGAAAACTCAAGAAAGAATCATCCCTTTCAGATTTCTAGGCAGATTATTCGTAATAAGTAATATTCTTCTTGAAAAACTACAGATTTAAAAAATGACTACGAAATCCTCCATCACGTAAAAATATTTGAGTATGCAAATCTTAATTACAAAAATTTCAAGTACAAAAATCTTTATTATGACATCTTCAAGTACTAAAATCTTCATTACAAAAATTTCATAAATGAAAACCTTTATTACAAAAAACATCATTATGAAAATTTGAAAAACTAATTACGAAAATTTTCTTTTTGAAAAATTTGAAAAACTAAATACAAAAATTTAAAAAAAAAATATACCCCCCTATGAAAAAGAGTTTATTTATATAATTATATTGGTTCAACTAGAATTTAACATGTAAGATTACCTTACGGTTATCATTCCTAACTTCTGTTTAATGTATTCAAATCTATCATAGGGTAAAGATTTTGTGAAAATATCAGTAAATTCATCTTGTGTTCCACTAAATTGAAGAATGATATCTCATTTTTGTGTGTGATCCCTAAGAAAGTGATTCCTAATATCTATGTGTTTTTCATGAGAGTGATTTGCAAACTTTTTACAAAATAAAATGGAACATGTATTATCACACAAAATTTATGTTTTGGTAAAACTCATACCATAGTCTCTGAGTGTGTGTTTCATCCACAACACTTAAGGAAAACAACTTCCAAATACTATATATTCAGCTTCAGCAGTGGAAGGTTCTACAATGTATTGGTTCTTACATGACCATGATACGAATGAATCTCCAAAGAAATGACATGTTCCAGATTTAATCTTTCTATCCATTCTACATTAACCAAAGTCAGTATCTCAAAAACTTTTCAAAACAAAATCATTTCCAGAGTATAGAAGATTCCTAAATCCATGGTTCCCTTTAGGTAGAGAAAAATTATTTTCACTGCCTTTAAAATAGATTCCTTAAGATTTAATTGATTTCATGCACATTAGAATACTAAAAAAATAAGTCTGGATGAATAGCTGTCATGTAATGTAAACTTTTATCATACCTATAAAAGATGTTTGATCTACTGTTTTCCCATCTTCATCAAGTTCAAGTGTATTTGAGGTACTAATAAGAGTACTTATACATTTAGGGTTTTCATATGCATACTTTTTAAGAAGATATTTAATATACCTATGTTGGGATATATAGATTTTTTCTGGTTTTTGAGAAATTTGAAAGACAAGGAAAAATGTTAACTCACCCATCATACTCATTTCAAACTCATATTTCATTAGATCTACAAAGGAATCAGTTAAAGATTATTGAGTTGTACCAAATATAATGTCATCAATATAAATTTGAAAAATCAAAACATTTTTCTTATCTTTCATTATAAAAAGTGTTGGATATTCATTTCCCATGAAATTGTTATTTTGAAGCAAAAAATCTTATAAGTCTATCATACCAAGCTTGAGGGGCTTGATTAAGTCCATACAATGCTTTGGTAAGTCTATAAACATGATCAAGATGTTTTGTATCTTCAAAACCAGGAGGTTGTTCAACAAAAACTTCCTCTTGTACATAACTGTTAAGGAACACACATTTGACATCCATTTAGAAAAGTTTGAAATTAAAGAATGTTGCAAAGGTGATTTGGATACTAATAGATTCAAGTCTAGCTATTGGATCATAGGTTTCTTAAAAATCTATTACCTCTTGTTGATTATATCCTTTAGCAACTAATCTAGCTTTATTTCTAACTATGATTCCATTTTCATCACACTTATATCTGAGAACTCATTTAACACCAATAACATAAGTTTCCTTATGTCTTTAAACCAATGTCTTGACTTTATTCATTTCAAATTCATTTAGTTCATCTTGCATGGATGTTATCCAATAATCATCACCTAAATCTTCATTAGGGATTTTTGGTTCTAATTAGGATAGAAAGACTAGATTTTCTACTTCATTTCTTAAGGAACTTCTAGTTCTTACAGGTTGATTCCCATAACCAATGATACTATAACTGGGATGATTCTTTAGAAACAATGGATTTGGGTTTTATAAAACCTTTTCATCAACATAGGGTAGTAAATATTCTACAGTAAATGCTTTATAAATATTTTCTTGGGCATTTTCATTATCACAATGATCATATAACAAAGGTTGATAATCATTTTTTGAAAACACATCTGAAGTTGTATGTTGGGGTTGTTTAAAAACAAAGGGATCAGTTTCATCAAATTTCACAAGTACTTTCTCTTCAACAGTATAAGTTTTTTTATTGAAAACCCTATATGCCTTAGAAGTTGTGGATTAGCCAAAGAAAATTGCTTCATCAGGTTTTGGTGTGAATTTTGTTATATTATCTTTAGTATTCAGAATTAATATCTTGCAACCAAAAACCTTGATGTAGGAAATTCTAGGTTTTCTACCATTATATAACTCATAAAGAGTTTTATTAAGAAAATTTCTAATCAAGACTCGATTTATAGTATAACAAGTAGTACTTAGAGCTTCATCCAAAAATTGATTGTCTATAGAATATTAACTCTACATGGTTCTAGATATATCTTGATGAATTCTATTTCTCCTTTCAACAACACCATTCTGTTGAGGTGTTCTAGGTGATAAGATGTTTTGAGTAATGACTTTTCTACTACAAAATGTTTCAAAATTATAATTCTGAAATTCTCCACCATGATCACTATGAATAGTTTTCAATGGAAGGTTTTTCTCACTTTTAACATTATCTCTAAATCTTTTAAAATATGAGAAGGATTTAGACTACATTGCTAGAAAATAGACCCACGTATATCAAGTGTAATCATCAACTAACACAAATACATAATACTTTCCTCTAATGCTACTAGTTTGGGTAGGACCAAATAGATCCATTTGCACTAATTGTAATGCATCAGTAGTTGAGACTTCACCGATTGATTTAAAAATTGATTTATGTTTCTTTCTATATTAACAAGGGTCACAAACTTTTGAAGAATCAAATATAAGCTCCATTATATCCTTAACTAATCTTTTCATATAAATTTTTCATAGGTTCTTAATATTATAGTGACCTAACCATCTATTCCACAACTAAGAATGATCTTTCATTGCATTATGGAGAGGTAGATCTTGGCTTTTATGGACTTCTAAGTTAATTGTGTATACATTCTCGTGCCTATGATAAGAATGAATAAAATCTTCCTTAGAATTTTGTACTAAGCACTTGTCATTCCTAAAATTCACAAGGTATCCTTCATCACATAATTAGCTTATTCTAAAGAGGTTGTGCTTAAGACCCGTGGAAAATAAAACATTTGAAATCAATATTTTTTCAAGAAGAATGATGGTACTTATTCCAATAATCTCTCCCTAGCATTATCTCTGAATGTTAACTTTCCTCCTTTCGTGTTGATAAAATTTTTAAAATTGTTTTTATTACCATTCATATGCTGACAAAATCCACTATCCATGTACTAAGTATTGTTTTTGGTACTCTCTATTTTCCTGAAAACAAAAGAGTTAGACTTTCAAAACCTATATTTTCTTGGATCTGGAAATTTTAGAAAGAAAATTTATAGGTACCCACATTTTCTTAGAAAAATAGGCTTTATGAAATCCTATGGACTGGGTTTTGTTTAAGGAACAATTTGTTTCCCAGTGTCCACCACACTGACACTTAGTGTAGAATGGAGCACTTCGAGGAACAAAATAATTATTGCTAAAATGGGTTTAGAACTAGTATAACCAAAACCAGAACTATTCTTTAGAGGTCAAATTTGAGAATAAATATTATCAAAATATCCTTTACCTAAGGTAAAGATTGAAAAAAATTACTAAAAGAAAAAACATAAGATTTTAGTTTGATAACCAAGTTCGTGTTCTCTAAAACAATTGATTTGGAACTAGAGTGAGGCTGGAAAACATCATTCCTAGAAATTACATTTTCTAGATTCTTAGAATGTTTATTCTTCTCGAAATTTACTTCATTATGATTTTTTAAATACTATAAAAATAAAAAATTTTCTTATCATGATCTTTAAAAAGATCTGATATTTCCTTAGAAAGAATAGTATTCCTATAATTTATCTTGTTATGATTTTTCATAAGTTTTGAATTCTCAATTTGAAGGAGTTTGGAAAATGTAGAGACTTTTTCATAGGAAGGTAAATTATTTTCTTTATTATGAGAAGATTCTTCATCTAAAGATCAATAATATTTAACATTAAATAATTTTCATTTAAAGAAACATTGGTCATTGATTCATCATTTTGTACCTTATCCATTAAGTAATGATTTTCAATAGGTAATATTGTTATTAGACCAAGATTCTTCTGTCAGGAAGATTCGTAATCTGAAGATTCATCTGAGATTTATCACCACTGGAACTCCAGGTGTCATTAGCTTTTAGGACATTCTTAGCATTATCTTTGTAGTACTTCTTTTCATTTCTCTTAGAATGCTTTTCCTTTATTTCCTTTATTTTAAGCATACGATAATCAGGCCTTATATGTCCATATTTCATGCATTTATAACATGTGATTTTGGAATCTTTCTTGTCTTTCCTTTCATTCTTTTAATATCTGGATTGAATGTTCTTTTGTCCAACGATCGTGTTCATACTTCGAGAAAGATTTCCTAAATATGTTTTTGAAGATTCACTTCCACTGGATTCGGATTGGATAATAACCTTCATAGATTTTGATCTAGTGGATCTCTCAAGTGTATTAGATTTCATATGATTTGATGATGTAGTAAAAGCAACACTGCCATTCCAATTGTTCTTCATTATATTATCAGCATCTCCCTTCATTCTAGTCTTGTGTTGATGAAGAGTTCCAAAAAGGTCATCTATAGTAATCTGAGTAACCTTTCTGTTCCCATCAATAGCAGTCCTCTTGGATTCCCACTAATTGGGAATGATGTCTATGATCTTATCAAAAAGTGCTTCATCATCTAATCCTTTCTCTCCCATGGATTTTAAACTATTCGCAATAGTCATGAATCTTTGTTTCACATTACATGTTGGTTCTCCATAAGGAAAGCAGAAACCATGATATTCAGCTCTGAGCATGGCTCTTCTTGGTTTAATTACATTGGAAGTTCGAAAGTGAGTAACATCAAGTTTCTTCCAAATACAATTTTCTACTTCACAAGATGAAATTTGGATAAATATATTTCTAGTCATAGAACAAAGCAAGGTATTGTGTACCTTATAATTAGGTTGATATTTATGCTTTTCTTGATTGGTGAAGGTACTAACTTCCTTATCATGGATTTTATATCCTCCAGTAAGTATAACAAAGTTATAAACTCCAGTATTGATAATGAAAGTCTTCATACGATATCTCCAATATTCGTAATCATTCATATCAAAAATAGGTGGTCTTGTCGGATTGAGATTTTCTATGGAACCAACATTGATTTCTGTCATCTTAATGAAAAATCTTTCCACAAAAACATGTTAATAGAAAATATTCATAAACAAGTAAAATATTCCTTAGCACGGAAAAGAAAACTAGAGTGATTCTAAGAAATAAATTAATCCAAACTTTATGAGTCCAAAAATATGATTCCGGGAAAATAAGAAGAAGAATAATTCTCTTCTAAATCTAATCGTGAGATTAATTTAGATTGAACCAATGTTATGATACCAATTGTTGGATTGAAATTATGAATGAAGATATTAATTGTAGTATCTAATGATTCCCAATATAGTAGATGTGGGTGAATTGTATACATTAAAAATTCTTTAGGAACTTTTAAAATTGGTTAGAAACCTTTATATTGTTTAACAAGGTTAAACAAGGTAAATCAGAAAACCTCTAGTTCTACACACCTGCGGATTCTGGAAATATAATTCTGAGAAAGAAATTCTGAAAAAGTGATTCCTAAAATGAAACTTATCAAAAGTTTACAAATACAAAGATTCTACCTTAAAGCGTATAGAATCTAACTAAATCAGAGTATAACAAAGTCAGGAAGTATAAGATAGTTATACTTTCCTCAACAAATAAAATTCAGCGGAAAACATGTTACAGAACAAGTAACAAGTAGTAAATATTTTAACCCAAAGAGAATGGTATCCATCAACCGTGGATAAAGGTCCCTTGATTTATACATTCATGAAATTCTATCTTATCCACACCAGGTTAAGCCCTCGATACAAAGATTGGAGTCTGTCTTGCTATCCCCGCAAGCCCTCAACTTCAACGTAGTCTGCACCTCTGTCTTTCTCAGCAAGGAAGACCTCAACTTCAAGGTAGTCATCACCTCTGTCTTCTTATCCCCGAAATCCCTCCACTATACACAACAACGATTAGAGTCGCACTAATAAAATCTGAACAAGTAGTTCAGTATGCAAAAAGCAATGAGAGTATCTCTCTAGAAATCACTTCAACAGCATGTCATCTCTAGATTCATAGAACAATGTTGATCTCTTTTCAAATGAGCTCCTATTTAAAGGAACATCACCAACGGTCGGCTCCCTCTTCCAGTAGTCATTTTTTCCATGAATTCCAGAGAGACATGTACACATGACACTCAAACAACGGTTAATTAGTAACTGAATTCACAACATCATTTTACAACAAAATCAAGTGTTTGTAAAAATATGGTTACATAACCAAAATAATATATTTGTATTTTAAGCAAATAAAATGTTTGGAGTCTAACCAAAAATGAATTAAGTGTCTATAATTCAAGGATATTCAGATTTTGTTCTCTATGGAATTCAGAACCTAAACATACATAGTTCGGAGTCTAAATTAATTTGAATTCTGAGTCATAACTCACAAAGTTTAGAGTCTGAATTCATTAGAATTTAGAGTCAGAACTCATAGAGTTCAGAGTCTGAATTCTTTAGTATTTGGAGTCAGAACTCACAAAGTATGAATTTTGAATTCATTAGAATTTTGAGTCAGAACTCACAACGTTCAAAGTATGAATGCATTAGAATTCGGAGTCCAAACCCAGCGGAGTTCAATGTTTGAATTTAGAGAACTCGGGGATTGAATTCATAAGAGTTTAGAGTCTGAATTCAGAGAACTCGGAGTCAGAACTCATAATATTTCTGAGTCTAAATTCAGAGAACTCGGAGTCAAAACACATAAGAGTTATGAGTCTAAATTCGGAGTCTGAAAATATAATGGTCTTTATCGAAGTATTATATTATTACTAGGTTTTTAATATGAAATTGAATTTTACACATAGACAAGATAATGAACAATGAAAACATGGTAAGGATAAATTTCCTTGGGGAAGGAAAATTTTCCTTATAGAATTAAAAAATAGGGTAAATTGAGATTTTCCTTGAGATACGATGTTTGTCATTTTCAAAACAATAAGGAATGGTAAAGTCATAATGAAAACTTATTGACTCAATAATCTCTACCATGTATGAAGTAATGGAAGAGTCATAAGGATAAACATATTGACTCAATAATCAATGTCAGATAAAAGGGGTGTGAATCATAAACATGAACATAAACTAATGATATAATATGACAACATCAAGGAAATATACCAATGTAGAAAAAATACAAAACATGACATCATAACAATAATTCAAGGATATTGATTCCTAATACTCATCTATTTTTGTAAGGGAATAATTTTCAACTAGGTATATGGGTGTGTTGGCAGCCTCCATCAAGGGGTTTGAAATTAAATAGTGATGGTTCACGTGATTCTGGTTTGATTCACGGAGTTGGTATTGTCTATAATAATTATGGATCAACCATTATGGCCTTCTCTATTATATTAGTTTAAGGAAATTATCTTTATGTTGAAGAAATGGATATTATAACTGTATTAACCATATGTAGGCAATGGAATTTGGAGATCTATGAAGTAGAAATAGATTTTATGATGTTATATAATGTCATCCTAGATCATGGAATGATTCCTTGTTATATATCTTATATAATATGAAACTGTAGAAGCATCATAGGTGTTTATATTTGAGTTTCTCATACAGGGAGAGAAGAAAATATGTCTATGAATTACCTAGCTTCGGTGAATATTATGGGTCTATAAATTTTGGGCTTTCGCGATTTGATAAGCTTGAAACTGGAAGGTGTTAACATCCTTTGAGGGGATTCTCTTGGTATCCTATATTTTAGACCCCCTTGATTTTCTTTTCTTCTTGTCTTATTCTGTCTATGAAGACATTTTATATGATGTACTCTCTTTTTCTTGAATAAAAAATTACATCATTATTTCATAAGAATAAGTGAATTATATTCACTAATAAATCATATCATAATGTGCTTAAAATAACCTCGCATTCCCTATATATGGAATCTCATTATTTTAAAAAATTACCCAATTAATTAAAGGGATATAAAATTTTGGTCCCACCTATCACATTCATATAATGTACATGCATTAGTGTACCATACAGATCATACAACATAATTGTATATTTATTTACTTTTCATCCCATGATTAAGGAGTATGTGTTACATACATAGAGTTCCCTAATGTGATATCCCAAACATCTATAGTGGTATATCATTATTCATGTTTTGGATTAAATCGCTTAATTTTTATTAATGAGATTTTAAATGGGCTTATAAGGAGGCTCAAGAGTGTCCTAGGGGTTTAGGACACTGAATGAAAGAATATATTCCATCTAGGGAATGTATCTCGGTTGGTGCACTGTTAATAGTAACTATGTTCACTAAACATGATTTACAAGAGGATGGGTAAGCGGTTGAAGAAAGTTTCAAAACGAGGGGGTGAACCTATGTGGTATAGGATAGAGCCATATCACATAGTTTCCAATAGGTTTGTCAAACCATGTTGGCTTCCTTGGAAACTGTGTGACCTAGCCCCCCACTTGGACTGAGGGTCACTCAAAGTTGGCACACTATTTAGTGAACTATGTGGATAAACTGTGCGCCTCATTTGAAATTGAAAATTCTACCCGTTTTCTACATATATTTTATTTCATTTCCTGTATTTCATTCCTACCTTCCTCTAGTAGTAAGAGTGATGATCTAACCCCTCCTAAACATCCCAAGGATTGCTCTCCCTCGTTTCTAAGCTATTTGGAGTGTATTTGGGTGTGGTTCCAATATCTTGGTAATTATAGAACTCCTAATTTCTCCATTTTTAGGATTAGGTCTTGTGGAATTGTTTTTCTTCTTCCAAATAACTAAACGCATATTTTTTATAGAGGTCTAAATGTTGTGAAATTAAAGGTGTTTTGATTCTGAATCAATGGACACTTTTAATCATTTAGTTGTCTATGAAATCGAGGTAGGTGGTATACAAGTTATATCCCATAGTATTATGGTAAACTTTAGGAGTAAGTGGTTTTATTCTTATGTCATTGTGAAATTAGTCTTGTTTGAAACTGTAAAAATAATGAATTAATTGGTTAATTGATGAATGTTACCCCTCTTGGTCTTTATGGGATTAATTGAGGTTTTTTGGGCTAGGTTATGGGCAACCCTTTTGGAGTTCTACTTTCTTGAACATGGAACTGAGTTGTTAAGTATATAAATAAATTTTCCTAAGATAGATACCATGACAAATATTTTGATATGTTAGCTTGATTTATGAGATGTAACTAATGGTAATTATGTCTTATTATTGAAAAGGCATAAGGGGTGTTTGGTACAATGATAAAAATGTTAAATAGATTAAAGCATGGAAATTCGGAATGTGTGTGATAATGGGTTAAGGAACTAAGATGATATATGTGGTAATGAGTTGTGGTTTGTGAGTTATATATGTGTTGAATAGTTAAATAAGCATGTGTTAATGGCCTAGTGTTATGTGGGATATTGGACTGAGGCTCCACACCGAAATTTTAGATTAGAATGAGGCTCTAAACCCTGCCCCTGTATTGCATGGGTTAAGTAGTCAGACTAAGGCTATATACCACTAATGAATGCATTGTATATGAAAACATGATCTGAGGCTCCAATGTAGATTTTAGGAATACCTAGGAATGGTATCCATTGTAGGTTTTTAGAATAGATAGACTAAGGCTCCGCGATAAGTGTTACGAACGGTTTTGTAATGTTTTCTCTAGTGATTTAGAGAACTTGATTCGTCCCTTTATGCACATTTTATGTGACTAAAATAGGTTGGAGAGTATTTTATGAAATTGGATAACTCATGGGAAAAGAGATGAAAGTGTCTAAGGTGACCCTTGTTAACTAATGGAACCTATTTTATTTTATATTATTCTTATTATTTATTTTGTACTTTCATACACTATCTATTTGGACTAGAGATTTTGTATACACCATTTGTGGGGGCCTATTGAGTTGTACATGAACCGTGCTCAGGCCGTTGTTGGGTACCGAAGTAGAAATCATGGTTTTAGGTCAAGATAAGAGAAAGGGACCAATACTAGATGGTTGATATGGGAATGTGATGTACATGGATGAGGTATCTGGACTTAGAGTTTGGGCCCTCTTGGGGATTCTTTCGGTTGTCTTTATTTTTGGCTTCTTCTCACATGGAATTGTATGGCATGACATAGCATGTTTACTATTTGTTTGTGTGTGTGTGCACCATTTTGGGAAATGAATTCCAGATTCATATTTATTGTTTACTTATTTCCTTCATTTAATATTATACCTATTGTGGATTACTATTATAAATAGGTTATATCCTCCCCATATGTTCTATTATATGCTCACTGCAATTTAAAAATCTATAGAGTATGGGTAGGTGTTCTTTAGGTCATATAGCGACTCATTTTTGGGCACTAAATATAGTGGCTATTAGGATAGGGTTGTCACAAAATGGTATCGGAGGGGTTTTTCCAAATGTATTACTATTTTATAATGGTAGATAGGAGGCTGGGAATTTTTGGGCCTTTGAAATGAGGTCATACATGGGATTATCCGACCCTTTTAAAAAATAAAACCCAGGTACCCAGGGTGGTATTTTTGTTCATGATTTGTGTTGTTATGGTTTTATGAAATTTCACCTTGACTGATGCACTTGTTGTGTGGTTTGACTATTTTTTGATATTTTTTCCATAGTCATAATTTAAGATGATGTTCATACTTGAATCATCTTGGGAACCTAATGATATTGGTGACATGCATCCTGATAGGTACACACGAAAATTTCATGTGGGATGTGAGGGATAAAATTATTTTCTTTTCCTTTAAAATTTGAAAAAAAAATATAAAAACAAATTGTTGTCAAAAAAGATGTTGAAAATGGGTAACTATAAAGAATGTAATTTAATGGTTAAAGATTAGTTCTTAATGAAGATTCATGAATGGTTTGGATTTTTTATGGAATACAGGAAATATAGTAAGGTTCCTAAATGAGAATGATTTATGTTGTCATGGTCAAAAGATTAAAAATGAGTTTTCTAAGGAATTGATCATGAATATGTAAGTTGATTTACCCCATGTTGATCATGTCCCATTGTATGAATGGATAAGGGTACTGATACATATGTGACAATATTTTATGGAACATTTCATGTGAAATTGATTATTTATGGCTACAAGAGAGCCTTCTTTTTTAAAAATTGTGGAATTTTATGTTGTGTGTTTGGAATTGTAGAGTGAATACACCATGATTAAATCAAACCTATATTTTCATACACTAACATTACATAAATTTTCTTGAATACTTAAAACATTATACAAATATAATGCCAAATACCATATTAGTTTAATGCCATTGGAAGCATGGATAAGTAAATATTGTTACATGAGAGTGCTACAATATGTCCCACTAGTTTATCAATAACTATACCCCCCCGCTTATATATATCATACATGAAATATATATTCAGAAACTGGGGAAGGAAACATTAATATGGGTGATCTATTATACTCTGTATGGTTAGATAAGGGAGATATGTATGAATAGACAAGATCATAGGGGTATGAGAATGTGATTATAACATTATAATATCACACCCTTCATATCAAAGATCATAAAAATGATTAATGGAATAAGGATTATCAGTTTATAAGATGTGATCATAAAGAATTAAAAAACATAATCTGTGAATACATAACATAGGAATAATACATGGAATTGTGGTAGACACATAAGTATATAAAATAATTCCCATTGTAGTTATGGTTCACTCCCATGGCCATCTTAGTAATATGAGTTCACTCTCTATACCATCTTGGAAGTCATGGTTCACTCAAATGGCTATCTTAGTAGTCAAGGTTCACTCCCAAGACTATCTTAGTATATTTCATGATTTATAAATCATTACCCAATGTATTTATAGGATATATATGATCCTACCATATCATAATGAAATCATACAAATAATTTCCACAAAATCATGAAAAATAATATCATAACCCATGAATGAAATGGGTATCATAAACATTTAAACATATCATATCCTATAGAAAATAATAATGGTTTTATAATCATTTCCTAAAAATCATAACCCACTAAAGGAAGTGGGTTTCAATATCATATAAAATGTGAAAGAGGAATAGGTTTCATAAACCACATTCCCTCAAAATAGAATCCATTCAAATAAATAATATGAATGGAAACATCGAATTATTTATCAAGAAATCCATGGGTAACACCAATGGATTTCATCATATATGTGAAATAATTTCAGAAGATATTTTATAAACATTTATTGAGTAAAATACCCTTTTTGATAAATAATTTATAAAACCAATAAAAATTTTAAAAAATGAAACCATTTTAAAACAATTTTCATTGAAAATAAATTTTAAAAAATTATAAATAAATCTTGAAATCATTTATCAAAACCTTTCCCTTGAAAAATTATAAAACCAACATGAATACATTTTGAAAACCATTTTCTATGATTACATATAAAATAATATTCCAAACATTTCAAAATAATTTTCCTTTGAAAACACTTTGAAAATTCATAAATAAGTCATGAAAATGTCTTCAAAACCATTTCGTTGAAAATACGTTGAAAACTAATAAAGGAATCTTGAAAAAAATCCCTTTTATAGAAAATGGATTTGAATACATATAAATAATGTTTGGAATCATTTAAATCCTTTTATTTCAAAATAATATTTTTGAAATCTTATAAGTGAATCTTTGAAAATTATTTAAAACACCTTATTAAAATAAATAATTTCTAAAAACCTATTATAAAATGTTATTTTGAAAGAACATATATTTCCAACAGAAAGGAGAAATAAAATCATATTTTCATGAGAACATATTCATAGTTATATTAAGTAAAAAATAATTAAAAAATATTACTAACACATAGATATATATTCAATTAATATATTATAAGGGAAGTCATGAGAATTATTTAGATATGAACTATAATATTTCATCAATATAACCATAATAATAAACAATCATAATAAAAAATGAGATTGTTTCACTAAAATATTACTATGTGGTAACATGAAATAATACTCTCCATAAAAGTAAATAAAATTATATGAAGGTAAAAATATCATGAAAAGAATTATATTCATGATATAAAAATTAAAATGGAAGAATATACACATCATAGAGAATTTAGGTTCATAAAGACATGATCCTCAAAGAATAAATATTAAGACCAATCTATTGTATCGGATTGTTAACTTCTGAAAATTAAACCCCATGAAAGACTGATCAAAAAAATTGATATTTAAATACCAAAAAATTTAATTATATGAGATATATAAAACATTCATGTATAATAAATACACTACACAGAATAAGTGAGTGTTGAATGAGGCATGTATCTCATGGAATTAAAAAGTGAGATGAAATTCCCTTACCTTGTGTCTTGAATCTCGTCATACTCATTCAAACCTCTATTGTAATAAATATAATTAATATATAAATCTATAATATAACCATATTATTTTATCTAAAACCATATATTTTTTATTATGACTTTATATTACATGTTTATTAACAATCTTATGTTATGGTTACATTTCGGTCAATATTCGCTTTGTTTTTCACATGTGTCTTAATTTGTTATATATTTGGTTCTCATACATATTTCATTATATCCAAAATTTTACACCTGAAATTAATATAATTTATTTTCATTGTATTTTTATTATAATAATATATAGAATATAGGAAATTGAAATTTAATACACCATTCATGGAAATGGTAGGTCGTACGTATGTAGAAACGTTGTTTACCTTTTTTATTTATAATATTGATATTAAAAAATGGAATATATAAATATCAATAATATTATTAATTTATAATTATTATGAAATATATAACATATTATTTCACTAAATTCATATATTTTTATTGAATCACATCTCTTTGAGGGGGCGGAAGTCCACACTTCCTCAAACATTATTACCATATTTATAAAGAATACAAAGTAGTAATATATTTTTTGTAAAATAATTAAATAATATTAGGGACATAATAAGTATCATATATATAATATATAAACAATTTTTCCATCATAATTTTCAGAAATGAAATTTGGTAAAGGAAAATTTAACAATCATCATTTCGTGAGATGGTAGTTCATCGTACACGTAGAGAGTTTATCCATTACCCATTAGATGTAAGTGTGTGTAAGTGTATGTTAAATACTTAGAATTAATAAATATCATTATATTTAGGATATTGGTGTTCTTGTATAATAATGAAACAAAGAGATTTCAAGGGGTGGAGAACGAAAATAAGATAAAGGATCTTGAAGAAAGATGTTACCTCTTCTTAGGGTATCTCCTTTTTGTTTTCCCCAAATGACTTCCTTTGATTTCTTTATTCTAAAAGGGAGGATTCAAAGAGGAATATTGAGTTTTTTTAATTTTATTGGACATTTATTTTCCAAACCTACATCATTTTAGATGTATGAATAAGTGAGAGGAGAGGAAGCATTTTATAGTGGTGGAGGAATTGAACTCTTGTAAATATTTAAACATTAATTAGAGGAATACTTTTAGTAATTTATCTCTAAAATAGATAAATCATAATATACATTTTCATCATAATTTAAAAAAACTACACCTCACAAAAATATGTGATCTTTTATAATTTTATTCCTTATCTTCTATGTTTCCCCAATTTTATCATTTTGTTTTTTATTAAAGTATCTACCATTAAAACATAAGTAATTTAACCAATAAGACTAAATTATTATGATATTTATTAGAAAAATTATACCAACTAAATTATAATTATGATATATAATTTAAAAGTTATATATCATATATATTTGAAATTAAATTTAAATCAAGTTCTTGTAACACGCGAAAACATTGCTTTAAACGAGACTATGCTTACAATGTTTTTACTATATACATGTCAATATGTTAATTATAAAAGATTAATTGTTACATCAATAGCCCAAATATAATATATATTAATATATAAATATAACTTGGTAGAAGGTAGTATTTTTATAAGTTTTAAATCATTTAATAAAATATCATTTATTATAATATAACGTTAATGTCAATTTTGACATTATTTATTTAATTTTAATTTAATAAATATTAAAACAATATTGTAATCCCAATATATTATGTTCATAGATTTATAACCTGATATATTCATCTACCAAAAAAACAAATAACTCTAATTCAACCAATTTACTTCACTTTTAATATTTATAGTATGATTAAATTTAGTTAATTATTACCTAAATAATCACTATATTGGAATTTCTTAAGGATTTTAAGTAGGAAAATCATCTATAAAAATTAATGATAAGTAATTAGGATAAAATTAACTCATATATTGTTTTAAATGATATTTATAACTGAAAATATTTTGTTTTTCCCATATGTCAAATTTTTATAAATGTTAAAGGTGAGGAAAGTTCCATTTTTGCCTTTTTCCTTAATTAACATATCATATAAGGAACTTTCACGAAATATTATCCAAATAAACCACAAAATTATAAAAAATATAATATATGGTAAAATTATTAGAATACAATGGATTTTTTACATGTTTTGAGGTCAATTTTTCCCTTAACATTATAGTTTATTCCCTTGTTAAGCTAAATTTTACATAATCATTGTAATTAATTTTAATCAATTTCATTAATATTTTTGATCAAAAAAGGTATGTTGATATTATTTAACCACTAATATTATACTAATTAAAACGTTTATTTTTCATTTTTAAAAATTCTAATCATTAATGTATGAAATTTAAGTTTAACGTTAATCGTTTGGACATGGCAAGAAAGAAGGTTTTTTGAGGTATAAATGCTCAAAGGTTCAATAAGGATTTTTATAAACAAATTCAATATAAAACATTTTACAATGACCTATATTGGATTATTATATGTATAATTTTTCTATTTTTAATTTAAAACCCAAATTTTAAAATAATTTAATAATAAATAATGTTTAATCAAAAAGTATATTTTTAACTAAAATAAAGTATTTTCACTATTCATAAAAAAATAAAACTTCATAGAAATTTAAAAAAATCTAAGATAATTTCAATATTCTAAATTCAAAATTGATTTTTTTTTACAATAAAATTTTACAATGTTCTTAGATTAGTTTTTACATAGGTTTTTCCTTAAAAGGAAGTAAAACAATGTCTTGCATGTAACACATTGTAACTTAATGTTTTGTGTACTACAAGACAATGTATGTGTTTTATGTAATGTAAGATAAAAATTGTGTTTTATATAATGACTTAACAAATATTTGTTTTATATGTGTGTATATATATACGGATATATATTTTAATGTGTAAAATTCATAAGATTAAATTAATTCTAAAAATATTATTCACAAAATCTCAGGATGTTTAATTCTACCCCCCTTAAAATAAATTTCTCCCCAAAAATTAATTTGGGGAATCCAATGTTTAATACAAGAAAGTTCCATTCATAGAAACCCACATCGCAAAAATTAATACCACACCATCATTTAAAAAAGAAAATTCGGTAACATAGAGGTTAACCAAAGCAACATATTACTAAATTTCCACATATGAGAACATAGTTTGGAAGTGAAAACATGGACATGGAAGAAAAATATAACTATCAAGATCTAGTGTAGAGTGATAGAGAACATTTTTAGGATAAAAATCACAATTAAAAATCCATAAATCATTAATTATGTAGTGATACATTAGATTCATTGAAAATGAATGTACTAGGATAAATATCAACTTTTGGTTTTCCCTTAATAAATTCCCAGTTCATCTCTTACTCTAGGAATGGTAGTAAAATTTTTATTTCCGGAAACAATAAAAGATCATGAGATACATGATATGACATCCCATTTTTCCTCAGTTATTATCAACATTTGGGGGATAAAATTGGTTACCCAGTATGCATAAATCCTCATGTAGTGATATAATACTTTAATCTCAAAAACTTCATCTGAATTTTAACTTAATCATTTCATCAATGGTTAACCATATAAACTTTCTAAAAGATTAATGTTCAAAACATTAGTGATAAGTTTTTGAAATAATATTAACATTGATCCCCCATATACCATAGGGTGCCAATTGGTTGTCACATTCAAAACATGTAAATACCCTTATCGTATATTCCATTGAAACCTAGTAATACCTAAATTACCATAATAATTTTTGGAAAACACGCATGATTCCTCTTTCCAATGATTACTATATATATTTGTTAAATCAAAGATGTTTTAAAATTCATACTTGATGATATAGACAACTTTTTCAATAATCATCTCCATGTTAAACCATAACATAAAATTTACTTATTCATTTCCAACATATCTTAATACAAACATCATCATCTCAACATAATGCATTAAATAAGGGTTACCTTACTTTTATCAAAATTTAAAATTTCCATGAAATCACTTTTCTATATCTTCATATCCATTTAACATTTCATTTTCAATAATTAATGAAAAAATATACTAAAAATACTTATATATTTCATTATTCGTATAACAAATTCTTTTAATTTCAAAGCATAAATACTAAACCTTAATACTTAAACCATTACTTAGGCTTCATTAGCCTATTACATAATATTTTTTCATAGAATATTAAATTTGATTCATTTCTTAAGGTCACTTAATAGCAATCAAATAATTATTTTTACTTTTAATGTAAAAAATAATGGAAGAACATAACATACCTTTTACAAGTTGTTTTTGGTCTATTTATCTTCAAAAGTATACCTAATACTTGTACCACCATCATGATTCTCTTTATTTTATTTTCCCTTGTTAAATTTATTCACATTATGCATATACTTTCGACATCTAAAACATTAAATGTTTACCTTGTTCTTTCTAGTTCTCAACATTGACCAAAACCAAAAATTAAAGTGTGAGAAACATTTATCACAATGACCTACCATATAATCAATAAATAATTCTTATAAGATGCCAAAATCATGGCTATTACTTTTTTAATATCTGAAACCGTAGGTTTATCCTAGGATAATTATAGTATTATTCTACTTAAATCCTTCATGAGGGTGGGTAAAGAGTTTTTGAATTGCCGAACAATAACCCCCATGAGTGTCAAACTAAGTGTTTAGAAGGGAACATTGTCATGTACATAGTTACACCAAGTCAGGAAAGACACACCTCTTCAGATTTTTTACCCCTTATAACATCTACTCCAGACCCGCAACACTTATAGAATATAGATAACGATATAATTTTTGGAACCCAATCACTCTATCCTCTACCAAAATTCTTTGAAATTTTCCTAAAAACATACCCATCCTTATACTTATCCTTACAGACATCCTTATACATGTTCTTAGAAATATTCTTATGGATTGTTAGAGTTGGTTTCCTAGAACCAATTGTTTGTACAACGACTACATTAATACTTGATGTATTAAATTTTAAATGAAACATATTTTTACATATTTTTCTTTATTCTATATGACCAAAATATAATAATGTCCTAGAGTATTTTTTTTCTGTTGATTGGTTTATATTAGTTCCCTACTATGCTGAGAACATTAAAGTGATATGGAAATATTCTTAATATAGTTCAACATTTGGATAACATAATATTATCGGACATCTAATATGTAAATTGTCATGTGTGAGTACTGGTAAGCATATGAGACTTCTTCTCGTGAAGTTTGTAATTTTTAATCTCCATGGTTGGATATTTTGAGGACAAACCCACCCATTGGAATTCCCCATGTTTTGGTGTCATCAGATATTCCTACCATCAAACGTGTATAATGGTCCTTAGACTACAAGATTATCATTAATACATGTCATGAATCATGAAATTATATTTTCTGAGAAAACATGTCACACAATATATTGGCAGGAAATATGGTATGTTGGATGCATCACTAATGACATGTTATTAATCAATAAGTCAAGAAAGAATTTGTCCCTTCCATGTTTATGGAATTTGATTTCTCGGCTCTTTTATTTAAATGGAATCATTACTCTAAATTCCAAGGCAATGGTGTAATGATGAGTTTATTTCCAATAGTAAAAAAATTATGTATCAAACATATAGGTTAATGACACCATCATGAAACATTTTTGATGAGATTATGTGACAAAGGTATTATATTACACAGTTATAATTTTTGTGTGGTTTTCTTCTTTGTGAATTTAAGTTATTTATCTTGGGTGCCTTGACCTGTTACTGGACATTGATCATAGAATTTAGGAAAACCAACCTAATGCCAATGAGAAAGGCCCCTATAGGGTCACACAATAAGTGTTTATGGTGGTATCAATTAAATTATATTTTAATTTAATTAATGGAATAAATATTATTCTCAATATTGACAAATAATTTTATATAAAGTTATATTTATCGCATAAATTAAATAAATATTTATTCGTTGAATTTTGAATAAAAAATTTTTATTTATTTTATTGAATATTTAATAAGTATTTTTTTACTATTTTGTGAGTAAAATATTTATTTCAGAGAATAAAATATTTATTTGGGTGTTTAATAAATACAAGAGTAGTTCTAATGGACAAAGACCATGTCCGGTGATAATATTATTATTTATGGGTTGGTAAATATTATTTATCCATTTTCTCTAGTTGGAACAACACAAAATAATAATACTATTATTATTATTATTATGTGTCATTGGATTAATTAATATTTATAATTATATTTAATGTTCATTATAAAAATAAATTTTATCGCTGAAATCATAGATCTATAAATAGAAGGCTAAATCTATTGTGTAATTGATTTGATACCAATTCCATGTTTGGGAATATAAAATTTTTGTGCACAATGAATTATCTCTCAAATAATACTCTTATCTCCCTCTCAAGAATGAGAAACCCAAGAGATAATTTCATCAATACTAAAGAACAAGCAATAAAGATAGAATAATGAAAGATATTTGATTTACTAGGCAATCACCCAGAAAACGAGTGGTGTTTCTTGGAGACTATTAGAGCTTGTGTGTATCACCGCTAGAGGAAATCTACACATGGATAATCATAAGCGTTGCAAATCCAATATGAAAGGGATCTTTTGGATGATCAACAATCATCAATAAATAAATTTCCTAATAATGTGTATTTATTTCATCAGATATTTAACAAATTAATTATAAATTTGAGGTGAAATATCCTGAATATTGGTTTTGAGCAATAATTATTAAAATACATTTTAATATATCACCCACCAATGCATGCTTCCGCTACTCCCAAAACCAACAAGTGGTATCAGAGTGGTCACGTTTAAATTTATAATTATTTATTTTCTTATTTAACTATGTGAAATTTTGGTCAGATTTTATTTCATGTAATTTATTCATTAACCCGATTTGAATTAACATGTTATCAATATATTAACCATCTTTATTTAGTGTTTAATTTTCTTAATGTTATTATAACAATTTAAGTACAACATGAAATTCCATAGGGAAGTGTAAAATCATTGTCCAATGAAACTGGGTTACACAGCATGTGGCTGGACCACATGTTGTCTACCCATGTGCAATTTATCTATATGGTCTAATTAAATAATTGCATTCGGTGATTTTTTGCAAACCATTTTTTAATCAGGCTATCCTGGAACATGGAAATCAAATACAGGGTGTGTAATTGGCATGTACACACCATGTAGTCCAACCAAGTCAACACACCTAAGCTCCGGGCATGTGATTTAGATGTCAGAAATTGAGGTACATGATGTGTAGCTAAATGTAAAAGTTTTATAGTCTCCCATTAATGGAAAAAATTAAAATTACATTAAATTTAAAACTAAAACATGAAAACCTTATTTATTGGTTAGAACACCATTATGTGTCGGACAATTTAATAATGATTTTAAATAATTTTAAATGCTCAATTAATTTATTTTAATTAATATGTCATTATTGGTTCTGCCATTTATTTTCCATTAATTACTTTTATGATGGGTATCTACAAATAAGATCATATTATCTTTAATAGGAAATAGAATTAATTAGTGAGTTTTCTAATTAATTATTCCAAGATATTTTATCTTATAAAATAATAGAATAGATAATGAAATTAATGATAACAATTTACTTTTTTGTATTCATTTCATTTATGATAGTTCTTGAGCTTGGACAATAACTATATATGTTTTGGAATTAATTCAATTAATTTTATTCCATGTTTTTACAGTTATTTAATATTAAATTAAAAGTTGGAATGTTGGTCATACCTCCCTCCATTATTAGGTAAAACATATAAGCCCAAGGATATTTATCTAATTATTTTTAACCAATATTTTTTCCCCTTACATACATGTGAGTAATAAATATTTCTAATTAATGGAGCATCCTAAGGCAAGTGGGGATGTTTCAAGATGTAACCATGATGATTACAACTCGGTGATACGTAGGTGGACATGTATACTATTGTAGCTAATTCCAATTTTGGAATAAGTAGTTATTTCCCCTAGGATATAGGTTCATTTAATATGTTCTCATTAAATCAAAACATAGATAATCTCATAATCGATTGTTTTTAAAATTATTTATTTATTTTCTATCTAATTCATTAAAATTATGTTTATTTATGCAAGATATTGATCACATAAATTAATTAATTAATATGTAAATAAGGAATGTAAATAAAATTGATTATACATTAATGTTTTATCCGAACATGGTTAATTAATTAAGTAAACATTCAATAAAATATTAGCAAGACTTGTAAAGTATAAAACAAGATAAAAAATTATACACAATAAAACAAAATCCCTTAAACTAATATTATGTTAAACTAAGACTTTTTTTACATGACTAGAAAAAAAACTCCAATGAACTATGTGTTTGACCAACCCTTTTTGGGAAAATTAATTTTATAAAGGAGTTCTTATAAAATGTTTAGGTTGACTTGACCACTTTACATCAAAAATTATATCCATTTCTAAACATGGTCTAATTTAGAGGCAAGTGGTTAGAAAATAAAAATTAGGATTTTAGGAATAGGGATTTCACTCAATGGATCAAGGAGATGCAATCCAATAGTTGGAAATTACTTTCCTAACTAAATACATTCAAAATAGATTGATCAACCCTTTGGTGGTAATCCAAATGAGAATATAGATCCTTTCCACCAACATTTCATAGAAACTATATATTCTTAGATTAATATAGAAGGCTATTGGGACTTGATAAAATATTTGTTGATTTAATAAATCAATTAATTATATCTCATTAAATTAAAAATCAAGAAATGTATTACTAATATGTTATTTTAATTGTGTAATAAAATTACTAAATTACAATCCCTATGATTAATATTGGAGAAATAAAATCTCCTCAATAGTTTAAATTTCTAGGATTTGTTTTGTTGCCTTCGGGTAGTTCTCCTCCATGAACAGAAATTTTTTATGCTAGAATACTCAAAGCCTGGTCCACCTACTCAATAAGTGAGTTATGGAGAGTTCCTAGTATACAAAGAAAATATATTAATGATGCAGTATATTTTTAGTTCTTAATGATTTCATATCTATCTAAGGAACTCATAAAGTCTCATAAAAACATGGATTTGTATAGAATGCTGGAGAACCTCCCTGGTCTTTACCAAGAGAGAGCTAAGTTGGATTGGTTTGATATTTACAAGGTAATCTTTCAGAGAAATCTTGTAGAAGGTTCCCCTGTTAGGCATCACGTATTCAATCTCATTGCCTACATTAAGAACCTAGAGGTTCTAGGGATTAAACTCCGCAATGAACTGGGCACCGATATTATTCATACATCACTCCATCAATGCTTCTCTAGTTTTTTTTTAATTTTAATATGAACAACAATGAGAAGTCTCATCCAGATCTTCTTATCCTCCATTTCTGAGTAGATAAATATATGAAGTGTGAAGATACATCTCTCATTATGGTGAAAAAAATACAAATGGAAATCAAAGAGCATTAATCCCAAAGATTCTTCATGCCCTTCCTCAAAGAAGAAGATCAAAGGGGAAGAAAGGGAACAAGATATTGTTTATTTCTCATGTGGCAAGAAGGGCCACTAGAAGAATAACTAAACCTGGATAAATATGAAAGGGGATTGTTTAGGTGAATTTATTATTGAGTAAAATTTATCAATTTCTACAAATTGGGTATTAGAAATAGATTTTGGTTCTCACATATGTATTCAAATATAGGAACCAGATAGATTCAGAAACATTTACTAAGGGGAGGTAGATCTATGAGAATCCAACAGAGATAAAAACTTTGTTGTATTTATCGGGGACTACCACATCACATTGAAGACTAAAATGATCTTGGTTTTAAAGTGTTGTTATTATCTTCTTTCAGTTACTAAAAACTTTATTTGTGTATCCAGACTAGATACATATGGATTCATTTTTAAATTTGGACATAAATGTTTCATATTTTATAAAGATAATTTTTGTTATGATAAGGAACATTTACATAACAACCTTAACATGTTGTATTACAAGATCCAAGTTTTGGAAATTGATAATGATGTTACTTCATATGACTCATACCACACCCAACATTGGCATCACCGGCTAGGACATGTAAATGATAAACACATGACAAAATTAAATTAATATGGATATTTATATTCTTTCAAACTAAAACCACTTGGTGTATGTCATGCATGTTTATAATTCACAATGACTAAATCCCCATTTAGTGGTAATGGTGAAAGAGATAAATATCTTCTTGAATTTTATCATACCGTTGTGTGTGGATGATTTAATTTTAAATCAATGGGTGGGTATTCCTACTTCATAACATTAACTATTGATTTTAGTAAATATGGATATATTTACTTAATGAGGTATAAGTAGAATTATTTTGATAAATTTAAGGAATATAAGAATAAATTTGAGAACTAGATTTGTAGGAAGGTTAAAAATGACTCTCATATTGAGGTGTATAATATCATTATCAGGACTTCATTGATTAAATATCGTAGTTTTGAATCATATCCCAATTCACTCTCCCATAAATGACTTATTCGAATGATTTAAGTTAAAGGAGGAACCACAAAATATTGGACATGGTGAGGTCAATTATAAGTAATGAATGTATTCCATTATCCTTTTGTGGATATGTGTTATAAACAGAAAAACATAGAATAACCCAAATACCAACTAAATCTATAAATGGTATTCAATATGAATTTTAAATGAATGAAAATACATGTTTTCGAATTTACCTGTGTGGGGAAGAGAATCATTTGTTAAGGAGTCTTCAAGTTACAAACATCTACCTAGAGGAACAATGTGTACCTTTATAGCATACCCTATGAAAATAAGGGGATATTGACTATATGATCCCTTGGACAAAAGGTTTATAGTGGTAGGAATTTCTATACTACTTAAGAGGGATAAAATCCCTAAAATATATAGGGGTAGAAAGATAAACATCGATGACATTGAGGATTATTGTACGCAAGAGTTGGTATATGATCAGATTTCACAAACCCATTTGGAAGAAGAAATCGTTCTGGAGACACCAAAACCATATAATAGCCTATGATATGTTATAAAACCTTAAGAGTATAGTTTACTAGTTTCCAAGGATGGTAAGGCTTTATTTTTTGATAATAATTAACCTCTAACATATAATGAAGTAGTCAGTGGCACATGTCAGTAGAATTATTTTTTCTCCTCAGACAACACACCCTCCCTCCCCCCCCCTCCATATTCAAATTGGGGAATGTGGTGGTTGGTGGTTGGTGGCCAACCCAAAACCCCACCAGAAGGAGAAAGAAACAGTTATGGGTAAAGATGCTTATAAAATGAGGCTCTCCCCTTTGGTAGATAGCATCAATTTAGCATCTTATCAGCATCATCTTCTCATCTGTTCGGGGGTTCTCCATTTATTTGAGGTATTTGGGAGGCTATTTCCCCACCTATTCAAGGGATATTTTATTAGGGTTTTCTCCTTGTAATAGTGTGGGAGTTTTTATCCAATTTTACTTCTAGTGCTCATTCTATTTTTTCTGTGGGTTTTACCCCTTTTATTGGGGGGGGGGGTTACGCAAGTTGTGGTGTCCATTATTTCCACATTTTGAACATTATTTTTATCTCATGATTCTTTCTACACAGGTGGTATAATCAATTTACAATCCCAACAAGTGGTATCAAAGGTTGGTTCTTGTCCGATGATTTTCACATTTTCATGTTTTAGTAATTCTTGAAAATATTAGTAAGCGATGTGATTGTGAATCTGGTTGATCTTTCACATTAAAAATATTTATTGAGATTATTAGATATACCAATGTAAAATAGAGGAGGTTCTATATGGATGGTGTGTCCATATGAATGTGAAATGTTATATTGAGAAATTCATCAGGAATAATTTTTCAATGTGGAAAATGAAGATGTAGGAAATTCTAAAAAATTATTATTTCCTACTAGAAATTTGAGATCAACTGGAAGGTGTGATGGAGGAGAAATGGAATGACAGGTATAGGAATTCTATTAAAAACATCCCTTTGTCTTTGGCAGACTGCATATTATCGATCATTGTCGAGAATGACATGGGGAATGATATATTTGTTACTCAGAAGAAGTTATATGATGTCAAATTACTGCAAAACAAAATTTTCCTGAAGAAAATATTGTACACTATCCGAATAGGAGATTCATAATTAGTGACCAACTACATTAACAACCTCCATAACATGTCCACTCAACTCACAACATTGGTATATAAAATTTTGTATACTAAACATTGAGATATTCTACTCTATATTGTACTATATTTTTATGAACAACTCATCATCAACCTCACCAAAAATATGTTAACTGATATTCTACTCTATAATAATGTTTCCTCCAGGGTTCTTGAAGAAGAAAGTTGGTGCAAGAACAAGGAGTATATATAGACAACTTCACAACAAGAATATGCTCTGTCAATGGAGAGAAAAAGGATAATGGAGTGTGCTTCTAGTGGGATGCAAAATCAGGGAGGTACAAATCAAGGTGTAATAATAATAATGTCACATTTTTTAATTGTTCCATGAAGGGGCATGTCAAGAAGGATTGTTTTAATAATTATATTATTGAAAAATAGATCTTAGGGGATTTTTTTGAGTACTTATGAAAGTGTAGATATACTAATTAGTGAAGAAGCAATGACTACTTGAAATAGGAAGCATCTCAATGATTCATGTATAATTGTCTTATTAGCCACATGGAACGTGATTTCTTGAAATGAAACGTTTGACCAGTATAAAACTATCTTAGAAGGACTTTTGTATATGGTAAACGATAAAACCTAGAATATAATAGGATTTAGTACAATCAAATATAAGATGCATGATGGTATTGTTCAAATATTACAAGTATTAAGCCATGCGAATGACCTTAAGAATATTATATTGTTTCCGGGAAAATTTGATTGAATCGGATAAAAGACTCGAAGGAGAATGGAGTGATAAAAATTGTGAAGTTAATTCTTCTGTTAATGATGGTGGGTAATATTTTCAAGAACCTGTATGTGATTATGGGTGAAATGTACATGGAGGTATAGACAGTTATTCAATCAACCACCTTGATTGAATCATTGATTATGTTATGGCATTATAAGCTTGGCCATTTTTTATAATGAGTCCTATATATTCTTTCAAATAATAAGTTGCTTCTTGGGAATACAAATAATTCCTTACCATTTTTTGAGAAATTTGATTTTGAGAAAGAAACACATGTTGAAGTTCTTGACATCAACAGTAATAAGTCATGAGATCTTAGAGTTGATCTGTTTCAATGTTTGGAAAGAACCGGTTATATCCCTTGGAAGATCAATGTATTTTGTATAATTCATTTATGATTATTACAGGAGATTTTGATTTTACCCAATCAAGGAGAAGGCCAATTGATGTCTTCATAAGATTCATACTGCTGAAGGAGCTTGAATCTGGAAATAAGATCAAGTGTATAAGGACTGAAAATGGTGGATAATATATGAGAGAGATGTTTGATACATTTTTTTAGTGGGAAGGAATCAAGAGATAGTTTATGGTGGCGTATACTCCTCAACAAAATGGAGTGGTATAGAGGATGAAAAAACACTATTGGATATAACAAGGGTGATGTTAAAGACTGAAAGAACTGCCAAAATATTTTTGGTAGAATTAGTGAAAACCGCCAATTATTTAATCAACAAATATCCTTCAATTTTTATTAATATGAAGACATTGATAGAGATATGGACGGATAAACCCGCTAACTATTCATGGTTACATACTTTTAGAAGTCCTATATATGTAATGTTTAATGACCAGGAATGATCAAAGTTGGATTCAAGGTCCAATAAATGTATATTTGTGGGGTAAACTAATGGATTGAAGGGGTATCATTTTTTAGAGGCCACAACCCACAAAATTATAATCATCAGTGATGTCATTTTTGTAGAATACAAGGTGCAAATGATAATTGATCAATACATGTAGAGGGGAAATGCATAAATTAAAATAGTCAAAGTAGAGGACAAATCCAAGGAAGAACTGGTTTCTACTAAGGCATTTCTAGATCATGATAATCAAGCATCAGTTGATTCTAGACCACGATGATCAACTTGGGAGAGAAGTCCACCAGTATGGAACTCAAATTATATCATTGAGAGAAATATTTCATACTACTTATTGACATAGGATGGAGATCAATATTATTTTGTGGAGGTGACCTAGAGTCTATATGTATCCTCATTAATGGAAGTGATGTAAGAGAAACATGAATCCCTTCACCAGAACAAGACTTGGGATCTTGTTCCATTACCTCATAGAAGGAAGTCTATTGGAGACAAATGATTCATTAAGATCAAGTGGGATGAAAATAACTCAGTGGAATGATATTGTGCATGTCGAGTGGTGCAAGGATATGATCATATGGAAGGTAATCATTTTAATGAAATATTTTCTCTTGTTTTTATACTAATGAATATTAGAGGCTATGTTGATTCAAATTTTGTAGCATATTCTAACTAGAGGGAATTACTTACTCGTTATGTATTTACTCTTGTAGGATGATATTTGAGATTGATTTAAAAGATACAGTCATTTGTCCTTTTCTCCCCGATATAAGTGAAATACATGGAAACTACAAAAGCTTCCAAAGAGGTAATTTGGATATAATATTTTTGGAGGATTTCAGTCACAAATATGATAATATTCATTTATTTTGTGATAGTTAAAGCACATTGGACAATGAAAGGAATCTGTCATTTCATTCTAGGGAACAAATTGGGGTACAACATTAGTTTTTCCATGATTTTGTGGAGGAAATAATTGTGGAAATGTATAAAATTATTACTAAAGAAAATATAGAATATTTCCTGATGAATGTACTTACTCTGATAAATCCAGATGGTGCAGATCATCAATTGGCCACATAGTGACATAAGAAGCATGGTTTTTCAGATATGATGGATATGTGGTAATTTTATTGTTTATCAAAAGAATATCTAATTTTGAGATGTGTTAGAAAAAGTGTTTTCCCCTCTAATGACACCCCCCAATCCTTTTTCAAATAGGGGAAGATTGTGGTAGCTTGTTGGTGGAAAACCCAATAAACCCACCTGTGGGAGAAGGTAACAGGTAAGGATGAGGTGTCATATAAAAGGAGGCTCCCCCTCTGGAATATATCATAAGTTTTAGCATCCTATTAGCTTTATCTTCTCAACTATTTCAATAGTTCTCTATTTATTAGTGGTATTTATTTCATGGTTTTCCCACCTATTCAAGAGTTATGTTATGTGGGTTTTTCCTTATCATAGTGTCGGAGTGTGTAGACACTTTTATTAATTGAGATAATTCTATTTTGACGATGGTTTTTATCCCATTAAATTTGTGAGTTTCTACGTCACTTCTGGTGTCCATTTTTCTCAATTTTTAAATTTATTTTTAACTCATGGTTATCATTGTACTGGTGGGATAATCAATTTATGGTCCAAACAGAATAGATGTTTCCATGTGGTGAGAATCAATGCATTCCAAAATGGATTCCATGTACCAAAACAAAATATATATCTTGGTACATCCTTCAGTGGATGTTAATCCTATTGGTTGAAAATTGGTATTCAAGAAAAAATTGGAAATTGAAAGACAATTTAGTACATATAAGGTGTGGCTAGTTGTTAAAGTGTTTTAACAACATCATTGAATTTACTATCATTAAACCTTTTCACCTATTGAAATAATGAAATCTATCAAAATTATACTTGTAATTTTGGATTACGATGACAATGAAATATGTAAAATTGATTTCAAAACATAATTCCTTAACAGGAATCTTCAGAAAGATATCTACATAACACAACCTAAAGAGTTAGTGACTACAAAGGATGAAAATAAGATATTAAAGTTGTAAAAATCCATTTATGGGTTAAAAACGAATCTAGGTCATGGAAAACTTGTTTTGATGAATCCATAAGGGAACATAGTTTTATAAATAACTAATGCGAGCCTTGTGTCTACAAACATTTTTGTGGGAGTGAAGTCATTTTCATAATATTATATGTTGATGGAAAATTACATGTTGAAAATGAAATACAAGTCTTACAGTATGTTATGGAATGGTTGAATAAATTATTTTCCATGAAATACATGGGTGTGGCATTATATATTCTTGGAATCATGATTCGTCGTTATATATCCAAGAGGATTATCAGCCTAAGTCAAAGAATATACATTGAAAAGATACTGAAGATATTAAATATAGAACAATCCAAGAGGGAATTATTTCTAGAATTACATAGAATTCATATTTCCAAGACAATGTGTCCTCAGACCCATGGGGAAAGAAATATAATGGAATGGATTTCATATAAATCAGTTATTGATTCAGTCGTGTAGGTCATACTATGTACTATTCTAGATGTTTCCTATGCATTAATTGTGGTAGGAAGATATCAAGTTGATCAAGGTGACTGCCATTAGATGGACTTCAAGACTATATTTCTGTATCTAATCCATACTAAGGATAATTTATTTTCTTTTATATGATACAAGGAACTAGTCATCAAAGGATATGCATATTCTAGTTTCCAAACTGATCAATATGGCATTAGTTCACCAATAAGATACATATTCACTCTGAATGGAGGTTTTGTAAGCTATAAGAGCTCAAATCTGGCGATGGTCACAAATTCTACAATGGATTAGGAGTATATTTTAGCTTATAAGATAGCTAAATAAGGGCTTTGGATGAGAAATTTTATCAAAGATCCAGATGTGATACCTAAAAGAAAAGATCTCATCCCACTTTGTTGTTATAATATGGTAGCGGTGGCTCTTGTAAAAGATCTAAGGTCACATCAGTGGATAAAGAACATACGTCAGAATTAACATATATTGAGGGATTTTTTCATAGAGGTGAAGTTCTGTTGACTTGTACATCCATGGAAGATAACATGACAGAATCCTTCATTAAAGCCTTGACTAAGTAGAAACATTCTTATCATGTGTGGTCTAGTGGAATAAATGTTGTAGGTTGTTGGATCTAGTCCAAGTGGTAGTTTAATAGATTTGGTGTCAAAGAACCAACTATTACTAATTTTATTACATTAATATTTTATGTATTAAATATTAAATTAAACATCTTATTATATATTCTTTATTTTTTGTATGGATATAATGTAATAATGTCCTAGTTTATTTTTCCCATTGATTAGTTCATAGTAGTTCCCCCATATGATGAGAACCTTGAAGTGCTGTGACAATATTCTTAATATGGTTATGTGGCTGGATACTATACTATGATGGGTCATATAATATATAGACCATCAATTGCGAGTACTCGTATGCAGATGAGACTTCTTTTCATGATGTTCACACTCGGTAATCACCCGGAGGGGATATTAAGTGAACATACCTACCGATAGGAATTTTTCATGTTTTGGTGTCATTTTATATTTCTATTTATGAGAATTTTAATGGTCTTTATACTTTAATATTATCATTATTACTTTTCATAACTTCTGCACTTCTATTTATGGACAACAACTATCTTACCATATATTGGCGGGAAGTAGGGTATGTTGGGTGTGTCACAAATGTCATGTTATTAATGGATAAGTAAAGAATGTATTTGTCCCTGTCATATTTATGGATTATTATATCTCATCCCTTTGATTTAAATAGAATCATCACACTACATTCCTTGGCCATGTTGTAATGAAGAGTTTATTTCATGTAGTCAAAGAATAATGTATCAAGATTATAGTTTGATGACATCGTCATTCAACTTGTTTGGTGAGATTATGTGAAAAAGGGATTATATTACACAGTGAGAATTTTTATGTGGGTTTCTTCATTGTGAATTTAGGTTCTTTCGCATGAGTACCTTGACCTATTTCTAGATGGAAATATGGTACTTTAGGAAAGAATGCCTAATTCCATTAAAAAGAATCATATAGGGTCACATACTAAGTGTTTTTGGTGGTCTCAATTAAATTCTATTTGAATTTAATTAATGGAATAAATATTATTCTCAAGATTAAGAAATATTTTTTTTAAGTAATATTGATCTCATAAATTATATAAATATCTATTCACTGAATTGTGAATAAAATATAATTATTTGTTTTATTGAATATTTTTAAAACATTATTTACATTTTTATGTTTAATATATTTATTTAATACAATGAAATATTTATTTCAGAGATCAATATATATAATAGGAGTTTGAATAGATCACGACCATGTCCAGTGATAAATAATTATTTACGAGTTAGTAAATATTATTTATCCACTTTTCCCAAGTTGTCACCACACAAAATAATAAAACTTTTATTATTATTATGTGGCATGGGATTTATTTAATGGTTATAATTATATTTAATGGCTATTATGAAATTAAATTTTTTAACTGAAATCCCAACTCTATAAATAAATTGATACATCTATTGTGCAATTCATTCGAAACTAATTCAATGTTTGGGAATTGAGAATTTTTGCACACAATGAATTCTCTATTGATTCCTCCTCATATCTCTATCTCAATAACAAGAATCACATGAGATAATTTTTAAGACTGAAGAATGAGTTATCAATAATGAACAAAACATTACATTTTATTCAACTCACTATCACCTATAGAATGAGTGGATTTTCCCAGAGACCATTGAAGCATGTGTGGATCACCACTAGGTGAATTCAACCTTTTGATCCTCACAAATTCAATGAAGTAAATCTGGAAGGGCTATTTTTTATGATTAACAATCAACAAAAATAAATTTCTTAATACTAGGTTTTTATTTATATATATATTAAATATAGTAATTATTAGTTTGAAGTACAAGATCTTGTCTCTTCGTTATAGTTAATTATTATTAAATGAAATTGTAATATATGACCCATAATCGCATCCATCTGATGTTCTCATGACTAATAGGGATATCACTAAACTTTTCTCATCCCGGTTTCCACTGTTTGACTAAAACTTCACTATGATACCAACTATAGAAACCATTTATTTTCATATGTTAACATTACATAACTTTTGTATATTACATAAAACATTATACAAACAGATGTCTAAATCCCATATTAGTTTATTTCCATTGGAAACATGGAATCCTATAAACTGGTACATGAGTGAGCTATATTATCTCCCACTAGATTCTCCAAGACTAGAACCCCTCCCATACATATCATACAATAAATATATCCTGATAAAAACTAGAAGGAAATATAAAAAGGGGTGGTCTAAAATTTACAGTGTGGGTAAACAAGGGAGACATGTAAGAATAAACATGAGCATAGGTGTATGAGAACATGATCATAATTTTTGAAGATCGTGCCTTTTATAACAAATATCATAAACATGAATCATGGATTAAATATTTTAATTTCATAATATAGGAATCATAAAAAATAACAAAATCAATGAATTTGTAACATAGGAATAATACATGGAGTTTTGGAAAACACATAAGCATATAAAATTATTTCCATAGTAGTCAAGGCATTGATGACAATTCTATTTTAGTTGTATGGGTTCACTATGCATACCATCTTGGTAATCATGGTTTACCCCCATGTCCATATTAGTAGTATTATTTCACTCCCCATACCATCTTTGTAGTCATGGATCATTTCCCATGGCCATATTAGTTGTAACACCCCCAACTTTCACAATATGCCTCTCTTTCAATAATGCAATAGCTTGCATTGTACGCAAGTTCGAGTTCTAACACACCGCGACTAATCAAAGTAGCCATAATGAATAGTAATACCCACTTTTTAAAATTATAGAAATTTTATATTTCAAAATGGACTTCATTTTTGTATTCGGAATATCGAAATTAGCTGATGTTGAATTTTTGGTATATTTCTGAGAACTTCCAATTTTTTAGGAATAGTGAAGAATACTTAAAAAAACTTTTTTAATAAAAATAATTTATAGTGATAAATTATACTATTTAGTGGTTTTAAAGTATAATTAGAATATATTTTTACCATTTTATCTAATGGTGTTCATTATAATTAATTTCACTTTGAAATTAGACATAAACAATTGTCAATCTTTTGATATATATTGTTTCTTAAAAACATGCTATTTTGTTGTGACAGCGGAAATTAATTATAAAATTAATTAATGAAAATTATATTTTTGGAATTTTTTAAAATTTACATCATTTTTGAATTTGGAATATCAATTATAGATTAGGGTGAAATTTTGGCATTGTTCTGAAAAACTTCAATTTTTGATGAATAGTGAAACCATTAAGTGGTAGTTAAATAACTGATTTTTCATTTAAATGAAATATTACCACTTCTGTGATTTGATTTTCAAAAATCCAACATACATGGTTGTCATTAGTAATTAAAATTTGGTTCAATTGGATTAAAATAATTTTTTCGTGAATAGTATCTTTTAAGTTTAATTAATCGCGATTAAAGGTAATTAGTGAAATTTAAGGTAAAAATGATATTATAAAAATATTAAAATACATTTACACTTGTCTTACCCCTATTGGATGAGTCATGGCCGACCAAGAAAATCCATGGGTCAACTTGGGGACCCCATTGAGCCACTTTGGTAGGAAAATGACATTAAAAACATTTTATTTAATGTTAAAATAAAAATGTCACAAACAAGAGTTGTTTTACTAAAACAATTTTTAAATGGGGTAAAACATGTCATAGATTTTACTATAAATATCAATTAGAAAGCTAAAAAAATTTCCTACATCATTATATTTTGTTTATAATTTTTAGACATTAAATAAATTAAATTATTTATGACACCATGATGATGCAACGATTACCTCATTAATTAACGATTTAAATAAAATTAAACAATAATGTAAAATCTAAGACTTAAACTTGTCAAAAACATATTGGATGAGTATATTTCGAACCCTAACACCTTATACTCTAATTATATAAGTGTGGGACCTTTAGAATCCGAAAATCATTTTATAATAAAGTAACATTTCATTACGTTCCAAGAGTGCCCCTCCTCTCCACTTATAAAAAGCCCCCACCACTACCACCTTACTCACACTATCAAAGCCTTTTGGCTCGGCCAAAATCTGACCAAATACTCTCCCAACTTCACTCCCTTACTCCTAGAATCCTCACTTTGGGCAGAATTCTTCTCAAGGAAGCCTTTGGCTCAAATCAAAAGAGTTATCTGATTTTAAGGTAATGTCTTCTCTAATGTTGTTTTGTTTTATTTTGCTTCTCCAACCACCTAAAATCTTTTTATTAATTTCTTTTGTAACAAAAAAAGTATCCTCAATATACTAGGATGTTGTTATATGAAGGATTCGAGCTACACTTATACACACCTACATCTAATGGTTAAAGAACATACTGTTTCTGTGGGTGGGGAAATACTGCCTCACGAAACGATGATTGTTCAATATTCTTTTAACACCTCTAATGGTGGCCATATTGATGACACTATTTTAATATATTATTTATATGTTAGGTTTATTTTTTCCTTAGGCTTCTTTATTTCTCATTTGTGGCATACTTTATGATTTCCATTATGGGTAAACGTGATAATTTAATTTTAGGAAGTGCGGACTACCGCCCCCACAAAGTGATTTGAATCGTTAATGCCATATGTGGGATGTATAAAGGATGGAGTAAATGGTATTATACATTATATTATACTGGACTTATATTATACCTTTATATAATTATAACTTCATTCCATTAAATATGAAATAGAAATGAAAGTAGTGTTCATGCGTACGTACGGCTTACCGTCTCCATGAATCGTGCATTTCATTTCTTACCTCTAAATGTTATGTAATATTATAAATGAATGTATATAGTGGATATATATGATTGATATGATATATAAATCATGAATATAATTACGGATATAATGGATATATTACCACATGAACAAAGTGTAATTATAAGAAGTATATTTTTGACTCAAGTACCTAAGATCGTCAAAACGACGGTTATTAACATAAATAATTACATAATGTTCATAAGATGGTAATAAGTGATATAAAATGATTAATAAACTTGAAAAAGGTTCTTATGAAATAATAAATTAACTCTAGTTTATTATTCTGGAGATCAAAGAATGGTCGAGTGAATTCGGACACGAGGTAAGGGAACTTCTTAACCCAATTTCTATTCTTTGGGTTAATCTCCTACTTTCAAATTATGTCATGATATTATTATGTCCAATCTTGTATTTTTACTTTATTTATGTGTACTTATAGTGAATACACATAATAGATCTATTTTATTCAAAAAATGATCTTTTTAAGGGACTTCGTCTCAATCTCCTTTCATTAAGGCATGTTTTGTTTTATAAACAATTTTCCTTTATACGGTGTATAAAACCCTTTGACTTTTAATTTTATTCAAAAAGAAATCTTTTTATACGAAGCATTTTTACTAAACAACAAAAGGAATGTTTTGTCTTACGTATGCGGCGACAACGACTTCTCTGCCACCGTGACCATTATTTGAGTTTCGGCTTCCTCTACAAGCCATAACTTTTTTTAAAATGAAAAATAAAAACAAAGTTTTAATTTTCTTTTATTTTGGTATTGAAAATGGTTTTGAAAGTGTTCTTTTTATTATATCAATGTGTTGTATTGATATCTTGTGATTGAAATGTGGAGATGTTATGTTTCCTTTATGAACGTTTTATGTGATACAATTATATTATGGTTTATGATATGTTTAAACCTATTCATATGAGGAATGAATTTTACTTAATAAGTGATGGGTGGAGCCCGCTATAGCTCCTCGATGCATCGGTAAGTCTCATGGGACAAACTAGTGTCTTGGCACGAGGCCTTGACAAAATCTCATTTGTCGTCTTGGCACGAGGCCTTGGCTACGTGGTTATGATAGTCTGGCATTATGCATTCCATCATTATGAAAGTGGTTATTGATATTGCATGAGATTATTCGACTAGTAGAATATCCATGTGAGTAAGTAAATGGAATTATTTAATTTTATTTTTTCCATATTATGTTGAAGATCAAGTTTAAAAAGGCTTTTGAATTAGTTATACATTTCCTTAAATGTTAATGTTTACTTATGAAAGTTTCTGCAACATTGCTATCCTTACTGAGCATCTGAGCTCACCCCTTTCAATGTTTTAATATTTTCCAGGATGTGAAGAAGTATTTTATGAATGACCTGTAGGGATAGTCAGAAGAGGATATGAGTGTGGACTATGGAGACTTTGTTATTTTAGTTTTTCACTTTATAATTTAATGTAAAATTTATGAATTCATCTAGTGTTTCCAAGGCTACTAAACTAATCGGTCTTTTGAGACTTGATCTTTTGTGATCATGCCAATGTTATGAATTAATGCACCGACTCTGGGTAACTTGGGTGGGGTCATTATAGTTGGTATCAGAGGCAGTTTAGTACTAACCTTGGAGGCTAGATTTAGATAAACTTTGATTAGAGCACATAGCCCAAAGATAGACTTTGAGGATTAGTATAGAGGAACTTCCTAGAATTTTGGTATTATATAGATGTTGTGAGTTTTCCGAGAAATACATCCCTGTCTGGATACAAGCTGGTAGAGGCGGATCTAGCACAGATGTACCTAGGGGTAAAAACCAGAAACACCTCTTTGAGGTAGACTCGAACGGGAACTGGTGCATGACAACGGGCCTTGCTGCACTCTTGGTTACGACACTCCCAGGGGATATTCTTAGGATAATTCTCATTTTCTTTACAAACCACTATGAAGGGTTATGAGTATATACTTCCTCAAAGAAATTTTTTTATGATTATGAATTATATCCATTTATAGTTCAATTTAAGTTAAGTATTTTACAAATATGGAATTATGTATTTTGATTCATAAACTAATCTAGTTTATGCCATTGTTTAGAAATGGTGCATAGTGGAAGGAATGGAAACCATATCAATGCATGCACTTCGTTTAGGGATTTCCCTCCTGCTCAAGATAATTATTGTGGATCTGGAGATACAACTAGTGCTGATCAACTTATTACCATACTGGGACAACTCACTCAGGTTATGAATATTAACCTTACTCGTATGGAGCACCCTGATCCGCAACGTGGAGGATCAATGTTAGACCGCTTCATGAGGCAACAACCGCCAACTTTTAATGGGGGTAAAAATCCATTATTATCTGAGCAATGGATAAACTCTTTAGAGAAAATATTCCATGCCTTGGGGAGTAGCGAAAGGGAGAAGGTTGTCATGGAAGTCTACCGCCTCACTGGAGATGCCGATCAATTGTGGTCGCTGATTCAAAACACAAAGGAAGATGAAGAAGTATCAAGTATGTAATGGAGGGAGTTTAAGGAAGTTTTCTTAGAAAAATACTTTCCACATCACCATCGAGCAGATATGGAAAGGCAATTTCTAAGTCTGAGGCAGAAGGATGATGAGAATGTCGCAAAGTATGAGGCTAACTTTACAAGGTTAGAGAGGCATGTTGTAGATTATATACGTAACCCAAGAAGTAGGATTGATCATTTCTTTGATGGGTCAAAACCATTTCTCCGTCGAGCTTTAGTATCACAATCCTTCTGATCGTACGAAGATATTGTCTCGTGTGCTATCAAAACAGAAAAGGAATTCTCTAAGTCTTATGACAATAAAGTAAAGCAAGAGAAGAAGAGAACGGTGTAACAAGAGACAGATAAAGGGGAAAAGGGAAAGAAGGATTTTCCATTATGCGATAATTGTGGGAAGAATCACCCTGGTACATGCCTAAAAGTAATGGGAGTTTGTTATAAATGTGGAGAAAAAGGTCACCAGGTGCGTGATTGCAAGGGAAAGAAAGAGGATATCAATGTTGAATACTACAATTGTAGAGAAATGGGGCATTATGAAAATGAATTTCCTAAGCATCAGGGAAACTTACCTCAGAAAAGGACAAGGGATCAAGGCCAATCATATGCTGTGACTACAGTTGAAGCGGAATAATTAATGTATTGGTGGTTTTGGACTCATGGATTATATTCTGGTTATTAGAATAATGTGATATATATATAAGGATTGTACTGCAGTACTTGTTGATTTCATTAAGGTTTTAATATGATGAAGGTAATCATTTTTCTGTATATGACAATAAGAGAAACATTACCTTGTTTGAGGAATCTGATGATACAATTGATTTTGGAATATAGATACCTTTTAGAGAAAGTCTAGACATAGGTATTTTGGATAACTATAAAGGTTGGAATGGAGTAAGTTGAACCTTTGATAGTATTGTTTAAGGTTAAAACATTTCTGAAGATTACTTTTGGAATATTATAATAATATATTTTTAGGAAAAGGACAACCTGCAGGTCGGGGGATAACCCGTCGCGTCAGACAAAGCTCCAGGAATCGAACCCACAACCATAGTGCGACATACCGTTATTACCTACCACTAGCCTACAGGAAGTCCCTGGTTATTACAAAATACTTTTACTAATCTAAATGGTATGTGTTAATATTTGGAACCTTATACAAATAGGATAAATAGAATATTTTTGAGTTCTATTACCTTTTAGAGTGAAAGATGAGTTTGTGGTAAAAATTTATTAAAGAATGAAAGTCTACATAACAAGTATGTATATTCCCTTACGTTCTTAGTAAATCTCATAAATAAATTCCTCATCTTTATAAAAGGTAACTTAAAACAAAAACGTTGCTGGTTAACCTTTCCAACTAGGGATTCAATGGCCATTTTACCAATCACAAGTTTGTGATTTTCTTATGGTTAACTTTCTCCTAATCTAGTTTTCTACAACTCTCCATCAGACCTTGATGGTTTGTTTTTCTTACATATCCATACTTTCATAGAATCCTAGTATGGGCTCTCTTGGATGACCTTTGTACTTATCTTTCTTTTCATTAAAGTTATATTTTTATTAACCTTATTTCCGATGTGGGTTTTCCACAAAAGTATTTTCTATTTTCAACCTTTTACTTTCAAAGAAAATTTCCAAATTGCAAGGATGCAATTTATTAAAGTAGGGGAAAATGTAACACCCCAAGCTTTCACGATACGCCTCTCTTTCAATAATGCAATAGCTTGCATTGTACGCAAGTTCAAGTTCTAACACACCGCGACTAATCAAAGTAGCCGTTCTGAATAGTAATACCCACTTTTTAAAATTATAGAAATGTTATATTTCAAAATGGACTTCATTTTTTGTATTCGGAATATCGAAATTAGCCTATGTTGAATTTTTGGTATTTTTCTGAGAACTTCCAATTTTTTATGAATAGTGAAGAATACTTAAAAACAACTTTTTTTAATCAAAATAATTTATAGTGATAAATTATACTATTTAGTGGTTTTAATGTATAATTAGAATATATTTTTACCATTTTATCCAATGGTGTTCATTATAATTAATTTCACTGTGAAATTAGACATAAACAATTGTCAATCATTTGATATATATTGTTTCTTAAAAACATGCTATTTGTTGTGACAGCGGGAATTAATTATAAAATTAATTAATGAAACTTATATGTTTGGAAGTTTTTAAAATCTACATCATTGTTGAATTCGGAATATCAATTATATCTTAGGGTGAAATTTTGGCATTGTTCTGAAAAACTTCAATTTTTTATGAATAGTGAAACCACAAAGTGGTAGTTAAATAATTGATTTTTCATTTAAATGAAATATTACCACTTCTGTGATTTGATTTTAAAAAATCCAACATACATGGTTGTCATTAGGAAGTAAAATGTGGTTCAATGGGAGTAATATAATTTTTTGGTGAATAGTATCTTTTAAGATTAATTAATCACGATTAAAGGTAATTAGTGATATTTAATGTACAAATGATATTATAAAAGTATGAAAATACCTTTAAACTTTTCCTACCCCTATTGGATGAGTCATGGCCGACTAGGACAATCCATGGGTCAACTTGGGGACCCCATGGAGCCACTTTCGTAGGAAAATGACATTAACAACTTTTTATTTAATGTTAAAAAAAAATTCACAAACAAGAGTTGTTTTACTAAAACAATTTTTAAATGGGGTCATACAAGTCATATTTTTGACTATAAATATTCATCAGAAAGCTAAAAATATTTACTACATCATTATATTTGTTTTATAATTTTTATACATTAAATAAATTAAATTATTTATGACACCATGATGATGCAGCGATTACCTCATTAATTAACGATTTAAATAAAATGAAAAGATAATGTAAAATCTAAGACTTACCCTTCTAAAAAACCTATTGGATGAGTAGATTTAGAACCCTTATAACCTTATCCTAGAATTATATAAGTGTGGGACCTTTATAATGCGAAAATCATTGTATAATAATGTAACATTTCATTACATTCCAAGAGTGCCCCTCCTCTCCACTTATAAAAGGCCCCCACCACTCCCACCTTACTCACACTATCAAAGCCTTTTGGCTTGGCCAACCTCTTCCCAAATACTCTCCCAACTTCACTACCTTACTCCTAGAAGCCTCACTTTGGGCATAATTCTTCCCAAATAAGCCTTTGGCTCAAATCAAAAGAGTTATACGATTTTAAGTTAATGTATTCTCTAATGTTGTTTTGTTTTATTTTGCTTCTCCAACCCCATGAACTCTTTTTATTAATTTCTTTTTTAACAAAAACAGTATCCTCAATATACTTGGATGTTTTTATAAGAAGGATTCGAGCTACACTTACACACACCTACATCTAATTGTTAAAGAACATATTGTTTCTATGGGTGGCGAAATACTGTCTCACGAAACGATGATTGTTCAATATTCTTTTAACACCTCTAATGGTGGCCATTTTGTTGACACTATTTTCATATATGATATATATATTATGTTTATGTTTTACTTATGCTTCTTTATTTCTCATTTGTGGCATACTTTATGATTTTCATTATGGGTAAACACGATAATTTCATTTTAGGAAGTGCGGAATACCGCCCCCTCAAAGTGATTTGAATCATTAATGCCATATGTGGGATGTATAAAGGTTGGAGTAAATGGTATTATACATTATATTATACTGGAATTATATTATACCTTTATATAATTATAACTTTATTCAATTAAATAATAAATAGAAATGAAAGTAGCGTTCATGCGTACGTACGGCTTACCGTCTCCATGAACGGTGCATTTCATTTCTTACCTCTAAATGTTATTTAATATTATAAATGAATGTATATACTGGATATATATGATATATATGATATATAAATCATGAATATAATTATGGAAATAATGGATATATTACCACATGAACAAAGTACAGTTATAAGAAGTATATTTTTGACTGAAGTACCTAAGATCGTCAAAACGACCATTATTAACATAAATAATTACATAATGTTCATAACATGGTAATAAGTGATATAAAATGAATAATAAACTTGAAAAAGGTTCTTAAGAAATTATAAATTAACTCTAGTTTATTTTTCAGGAGATCAAAGAATGGTCGAGTGAATTCGGACACGAGGTAAGGGAACTTCTTAACCCAATTTCTATTCTTTGGGTTAATCTCCTACATTCAAATTATGTCATGATATTATTATGTCCAATCTTGAATTTGTACATTATTTATGTGTACTTATAGTGAATACACATAATAGATCTATTTTATTCAAAAGAATGATCTTTGTAAGGGACTTCGTCTCAATCTCCTTTCATTGAGGCATATTTTGTTTTATACACAATTTTCCTTTATATGGTGTATAAAACCATTTGACTTTTAATTTTATTCAAAAAGGAACATTTTTATACGAATCGTTTTTACTAAATGACAAAAGGAATGTTTTTTCTTACGTATTTGGCGACAATGACTTCTCCGCCATCGTGACCATTATTTGAGTTTCGGCTTCCTCTACAAGCCATAACATTTTTTAAAATGAAAAATAAATACAAAGTTTTAATTTTATTTTATTTTGGTATTGAAAATGGTTTTGAAAGTGTTCTTTTTATTACATCAATGTGTTGTATTGATATCATGTGACTGAAATATGGAGATGTTATGTTTCCTTTATGCATGTTTTATGTGATACGATTATGTTATGGTTTATGATATGTTTAAACCTATTCATATGAGGAATGAATTGGACTTAATAAGTGACGGGTGGCGCCCTCTATAGCTCCTCGATGCATCGGTAGGTCTCACGAGACAAACTAGTGTCTTGGCACGAGGCCTTGACAAAATCTCATTTGTGTTCTTGGCACGAGGCCTTGGCTATGTGGTTATGATAGACTGGCATTATGCATTCCATCATTATGAAAGTGGTTATTGATATTTCATGAGATTATTAGACTATTAGAATATCCATGTGAGTAAGTAAATGGCATTATTTAATTTTATTTTAGCCATATTATGCTGAATTTCAAGATTAAAAAGGCTTTTGATTTAGTTATACATTGCCTTAAATGTTAATGTTTATTTATGAATGCTTCTGCTATATTTCTATCCTTACTGAGCATCTAAGCTCACCCCTTTCAATGTTTTAATATTTTCCAGGATGTGAAGAACTATTTTATGAATGACCTATAGGGATAGTTAGAAGAGGATATGAGTGTGGACTATGGAGACTTAGTTATTTTAGTTTTTCCTTTATGATGTAATGTAACATTTATGAATGTATCTAGTGTTTCCAAGGCTACTAAACTAATTGGTCTTTTGAGACTTGATCTTTTGTGATCATGCGAATGTTACGAAGTAATGCACCGACTCTTGGTAACTGGGGTCGGAGCGTTACATTAGTAGTATGATTGCACTCCTCATACCATCTTGGTTGTCAGGGTTCACTACCATAGTCATCTTAATAGTCAAGGTCCACTCATAAAATTGTCTTAGTCTATCTCATAAGATATAAATATTTACACAATTCATTGGTGGATGTTATAGTTCCCACACATTTCATAATGAAATAATACATATATGGGCCAAAAATCATAAGTTGGCATATCATAACACCTGAAATTAAATGGGTGTCATAAGCAATTAATCATATCATAGCATGTGTAAAAATATATAGGTTTCATAATCAATTCATCAAAATAGTAAAACATTAAAATAATTGGGTTTTAAAATAATATAACATGTAAAATAGGAATAACTTTAATAAGAATAAAGATATCAAAACATAAACCATTTAGATATATAATATTATTGGAAAATATTAATCATTTCCCCATAAATACAAGACTAACACCAATGGATGTCATCTTATATGGGAAATAATTTTGAAAAATATTTTAAAAAAATTATGGGGAAATATATCCTTTATTCTTGAACATTTCTTTGAAAAACATAAAACCATATGAAAATAATATTCTTCGAAAATAAAATTTAAAATATGATAAATAAGGCTTCAAATAATATTGAAAACCTGGTTCCTTGAAAACATATCAATGAAACATTAAATGATTTTAAAAAACTTTTTCCATGAAAAAATAAAAAATAAGAATCAAAATCATTTAAAAAAATCATTGAACCACTATGAAAACATATAAATAAATATTATGAATGTCTTGAAACCCATTTATTTGAAAATACATTTTAAACATAAAATGGAATCTTGAAAACATTTTCGAAAAACCTTTTATAGAAATTTGATTTGAAAACGTATAAATAAATATTGAAATAATGTAAATCTTTTCATTTGAAAATATTATTCTGAATACAATTTAATTAATAAATTAATATCAGAGAAAATTATTTTTAAACATAAAACAAATTTTAAAACCTTTTTCAAAACACGGTTTTCCATGAACACAAATTTCTAATTGAAATGAGAAATAAAGTTAGATTTTCATGGGAATATTTTCTTAGTGATATTAACTAAAAAAGAGTGTAAATTGTTATAATCCGTGGATATATATTTAATTAATAATTGATAATAAAACTAAAGATTTTTCTTTAGAGATGCATTATAATATTTCATCAATAAAATCATAATCATAAACAATCCTAATAAATAATGAGATTATTCCACAAAAATATTACCATGTGGTAACTTGAGAACATACAATCTATGTAAGTAAAATAAATTAAATTAATCTCAAAATATCATGAAAAGAATTATATTCATGATATAATGTTAAACTTTTATGTATATACTCCTCAAAAAATAATTTAGGTGCATAAAAAAACAGAAGTCTCAAAGAAGGAAAATTGAGGCAAAATTATCTTACCGATTATGTAAATATTGAAACTTAAACCCCATGAAATAATGATAATAAAATGGATATTTAAATACCAATAAATTAAATTATAATATACATATAATACATTAATGGAATTTATGTAAACAACACAAATGAAGTGAGTGGTGAATAAGACATGTATCTCAAGAAAAAAAATGTGAGATGAAATTCCCTTACCTTATATCTTGAATATCATTATAATCATTCAATCCTCCAATATGATAAATATAATTCTTTTATAAAAATATCACATAACCATGTTATTATTTAAAATACCATATATAGTTTTATTATTACTTTATATTACCCACTTATTAACAATTCTATGTTAAGGTTACACTTTGGGTAATATTCTCTTTGTTTTTCGCATGTGTCTTAATTTTTTATATATTTGGTCCTTATACATATATCACGATTTAAAAAAATTAAAAAATGATATAAATATCATTTATATTTATTAAATTTCAATTATAATAATCTATAGAATATAACAATCTGAAATGGAATACATCATTAATTGAGATAGTAGGTCATACGTACGCATGAACGATATTTCTGTTTTTTATTTGTAATATGGAATGTAAAACATGTTAATGAAATATATGTATATATAATATCATTAAAGAATAATTATTGTGTCATATATATCATAAAAGTTCACTAAAATAATCTTAAATAAATTCCATGTAGTTTTTGAATGAATCACATTTCTTTGAGGGGGAGGTAACCCACACTTCCTAAAGAAAATTTATCTTATAAAAAATGACAAAAAGTATAAATATATGTGTTGTAAAATAATTACATAAGATTAAAGACATAATAATTAACATATTTATCATATATATTTATTTTTTCCATCATTATTCCCAACCATTAAAGGTGGTAAAGGAGAAAAAAACAATCATCATTTCCTGATTTGATAGTTTTCCAAACACATAAACAATATATTCCTTGCCGTTTAGATGGAAGTGTGAGTAAGATAAGGAAGAAAAACTATCATAAACCATAACAGTATATTTACAATAATTTTTTTGTATAATCATTTAAAAATGATAGTGGATGGTGTGGAGAATTAACATATGTTAAAGGAGTCAGAGTAATGATGTTACCACTTATTTGGGTAACTCCTTTTAGTTTTCACCAAAGGGATTAAATATATTAATTTATTCCTAAATGCTAGATTTAAGTATTAAGGAAGGTATTTGGGGAATTTTATTGGGTATATCTTGTCCGATCCTTAGTGGTTTGAGATGTGCGACAAAGTGGGAGGAGTATTGACATTTTTATTATTGACGATGAGTGTCAGTCTTGTAAATACCAAAAGGTGTACATTAATGGGTGATATACGTTACAAAATGTGCCTCCAATATTGAAAACTGAGGGTAAAACGGTGAATCTTGTTCTACACAAATCTACCCAACACAAAAATAATCTCAGTTTTATAAGTTTTTCCCTTAACGTCTATGTGTCCCCAATCTTATCATTTTGGTATTTATTAAAGTATCTAGTATTTTATAATAAGTTTTTTAACCATTAAGACTAAATGGAAGTTATATTTATTAGAAAAAATATTCCCAAAAAATTATAATTACTGTAAATAATTTATATACTAAATATATCATGTGTGTGAGAAAATAGTTTTAAATCAAGGGCACGCAACGTGCCAAAACACTGTTTTAAACGGGGTAGTTCTATCAATGTTTTTACTATATATGGGTCAATATTTTAATTATAAAAGATCAAATGGTCCATTAATGGGTCAAAAATTATATTTATTAACACATAAAAATAACTTGGAAGAAGTTATTCTTTTTATTAATCTTAAATCGTTTAATAAACATTCATTTATTATAAAATAACGTTAATGTCAATTTTTCACTAATTTATTTAATATTAATTTCAAAAATATCAAAAAAAATTGGATTCAAAATATATTAATTTCATATATTTTTAATATGATATTTCATCTAAAAAATAATTAATGTAGCTAATTAAACCAATTTACATCACATTAATATTTATACTATAATATTTTTAGTTAATGACTAACTTAAAACTCACTACGTTGGCATTTCTTAAGTATCTTAATTAAATAAATTGTCCATAATAATTATTCATAGTTTATTAAGATAGAAATAACTCATATATTTTCCAAAGGGAGATGTTTAACCCAAATTTTGTTCTTTTTTCTATATCTCAATGTTTTATAAATGTTAAATGTGACAAAAGCTCTCTTTTTGTCTTTCCTTACTTAACTTATCATATAAGGAACATTAAAGAAATATTATCCCAATAAACCATAAAATTAGAATCAATAGAGAATATGGTCTAAATATTTTCATCTAATTTATTTTTTACAAGTTTCTAGGTCATTTTGACCCTTACGATTATGGTTTACCCAGTTGTTAAGATTAATTTCACTTTAATCACCGTAATTAATTTCAATCGTTTCACTAAATTTTTTATCAAAAAAATATTTTTATATGATTAGAACAAAAATATTATATTGATTAAAACTTTTTATGTCCTTTTTTAAAATTTCAAATAACATAAGTTGGAAAATTACATTTAACTCTAATCCCTTTAACGTTCCAAGAAAGCGGCTTTTTTAAAGTAAAAATGATCAAAGTTTCAATAAGTTTTTTTATACTCAAATTAAATATAAAAAAATCTCCAATTATCAACATTGTATTAATATATTGATAATGTATCTATTTTATCTTTAAAAAACAAATTTAAATATAATTTAATATAAAAATTATTTAAACAAAAAGCGTAGTTTTTTTAACAAAAAAATGTATTTTCACAATTCTTCAAAAAATGATACTTCTCAGAAAAATCACCTAAAATTAACTATAAGATAATTTCGATATTTTTAATTAAAATATTGTTATTATATTTCAAATAAAATATTTTAAAGTTCTCAAAAAATAGGTTTAATATAGGTTTTCCATTAAAAGGTGGTAAAACTCAGTCTTGTGTGTGACACATGCATACTCAGTGTTGTGTGTACCTCATACCAATATAATTAGTTTATGTAATGAAATAAAAACGTGGTTTTGAATTTAATAAAATAAAAATTTATTGTTTTTTAGATTTATATATATATAACATCCTATATCATAATCTGTGAAATGAAAAAGATTAAATTTTTTCAAAAAACAATTCAAAAAATCTCGGGGTGTTATAATAATGATGTGTGAAATTTGGGTGACATGAATATATTGTGTAGAATTATCCACTAGTAGTAGCATAGGAAACCCCATTGATCCTAGTTAATAGAATATAAGAGTAGTTCCATGATAACTTTTCTAGTTTTATGTAGATGATGGAATGAGACCCAGGTCTAGTCATGCCGACTCTTTTGACTTGACTAGATACCTTCAATGTATTTACCCTCTGATGTTTTATAGAAAGGGTGGACCTATTTTATATTAATTTTTAATAGAATCCATACAGATGATTCTGGATCACTTGGAGACTCAACCGGAGAAGAGATTCAAGTTGGAAGCTTATATGTTTCAGGGACCAGCAAAGAGCTGGTGGGATATTTTGTTTCAGGTTAAGAATGTAGAGGGAATTTTGTGGAAAAATTTCCAAGAAGGATTTATAGAATATTTCTATCTTGTGATCTTGAGTAAGAAAAAGGATTCATAGTTTATGAGGGATACCCAAGGGCAAATGATAGGGTTGGATTATGTCGGTCTCTTCACTAGATTTCACCAATTTCTTCGATAATTAGAAAGGGATGAGGAAGATACAAAAATAAATTTTTATGATGGACATAGAACTGATATCATGTCACAAGAGAATATATTTATTTTAAATATGTTTAAATAAGTTGTGGATAAAAAACTTATTTTAGAAGGGAACCTCAAGAAGGCTTGAGGTGGAAGACATGTGGTTCCATTTGAGTAATCAAGTGATATTACTTCTAGTAGTATGAAGACTTATTTTGAGGGTTTTCACTAGGGAGGTGGTGGATATATTAGATAGAGAATTGGAACAACCTATCAGGGTAGTGATTGAGTATTCTATTATTATTGTGGTCATCTAGGGAACATGCATAGTTAGTGTCCTCAACCACCATTTGACTATAGAGATTTTAGTAGGATGGGGAATGTTTATAGGTTTTGTAGGAAACCTTAATGGATGGGACATGGTAAAGGATCAAGGGAAAAGATGAGTGCATTTTGGGGCCCACTTACAACTGTACCAGGAAGGGAATGTGAGTTATACTGGTATTGCGGGTCATGGAGGCACATGTGGTACTCCAGAACAAGGGTGACCTTATCAGTAGGTTTGTTTAGTGCCAGTAACTAAGATTGTATCCAACTATATAGGGACTGGTCAACTTCATATAGCTCAGCCTATACCTAGAGGTGTCAAGGCCTGACCATCGACAGTTTGAGGTACGATTATTATAACTTCCATACTTTCAAGTGATATGATTGATACCAGTGCCTCTCATTTTTTTATATATTCTATGTTTGTAAATGTGATAGTTCTTGTGGTGGAACATACATGTGGGGTTATATTGATTGAAACACAATTATGTGTACGTTTAGAGGATATACGACAATGTAAGGAGTGTACCCTTGAGGTTAGTGGGTAATATTTCCTTTGGGACTGATTTGTTCTAAAGATGTCAGGTTTTTACCTAAAATTAGAGGTTGATTGGATGGTTTCATATCAAGACCATATTGGTTGATACCACCATAAGTTAATGTTCACATATCTTGAGAGATATACTTACGTTCATAGTGGAAAGTGAGATATCTATGAAAACCATGAAGGACCCATTTTTTAGTAGTTTGGTGAGATTACATCCCAAGTGATATGTATTGTTATTAATGATAAGGGATTTTAGAATCTTATATTTTCTCTTATATTAAATCAATTTTAGTATTTTTTTTCCTTGGAAATTTTTAGGGATGCCTCCCAAGAGATATGTTCATTTTACGATTGAGTTGCTTCCTGATGTAGAACCTGTTTCTATTCAGTCCTATAGAATGATACTGAATGTTATTCAAGAACATATAGCTTAGATTGTGGAATTATATAATAATGGTTTTATTCTCCCATGTACCTCACAATGGGGATCTCTAGTTTTTGTTTTGAAAATATTGCTAATGGGACGTTGTGGTTGTGTGTCGATTATCAGAAGATGAGTCAGATGATCGATAAGAATCAAAACTCTCTTTGAAAAATAGATAATCTTTTAGACCAGAATTTTGGTTCTTCCTTGTTCTCCAAAATTGATTTGAGATCTGGGTATCATCATTTGGGGGTGATACCTTCTGATATACCATGGACTTCTTTCAAGAGCATCAATGGGTTGTAAGAGTTTTTTATGATGTCCTTAGTGTTGATAAACACATGTAACATCTTAATATTTTATGATATATATTCTTAAAATTTTACTTAAATTATTTAATAAATTGATTTATAAAAAATAAATTTTTTATAATTCATTATACAGATCACCAATTTTATCTTTCATTTTATGTAACATCATGTTTCATAGATAACATATGATTCACCCATGGTCGAGTCTTACCAAACAATAATATACTCTTTATATTATTATTTAATATGAATGTTATCTCATGGATGATGTATTATTGGCTTTTAATATGACTAAATATATTATTTTTACAAAATTTTATTAATTTTTTTACATTCATCCAATATATTTTATAGGCATAAGATAAGAATAAATCTAGTTGTATGCTTAAAAACAATATGTTTCTTAAAAAAATTACCATATTTTAATGGAGAACCTAATTTAAAAATAAATTCTGAAACATTTACGATTTTTATATGAAACAATAAACATCATTTTTTAAATACTTTTATCAATATTTACATTTGGTTAATTTGTGATATTCTTCTAAGAAGTATCATGTTCTGATGAATTGTTAAAAATACCAAATTTAAACTGAAAACACATTTCTCATATAATTAATATATATATATATATATTTTTTCGAATTACATTTAAAGCATACCTATTTCAATTTTACAGTAATATATACAATTTTAGTCATTTAAATAAAATTCACATTGAAATAATATCTAAAAACAAGTCAAAATTTTGAACTTTTCCCTTGAAAATACAATATCACATCCCCTATGTGGAATTAATTTTAAATTAATGTATTCCACTTATGTGATTGTAATTTGGAAAAATAGATTCTGTATTTTTAATAATAATAATTTATAATTTCTAAATAGTTCTACTTATTTTTTGAGATAAAATAATAGGAAATGTAATTAAAATTAATCACAATAATTAAGGTAAAAATGTACATAATTAGTGGGTAAACATTATTCTTAACTAAACAGATGACCTAGAATCATGAAAAAAAAAGATTGGATGGAAATTTGTTTCCTACCACCACCTTATAAAATATTTTTTAGGAGTTATTTGTATTTTATCTCATGATATAGATCGATATAATAAATTAATTAAGTGAAAAGACAAAAAATGAACCTTCCATAGCCTTAAAAATTGTAAAGATTTAGTGTAAGGAAGAAGATAAATAAGTTTGGTTTTAAATATTATTTTGGAATATAAATGATTTAGTTTTATCATAATAATTTATTTTTAATTTTAAAAGATGATCTAATTAAATTAAATACTTAAGAATCTCCAATGCATAGATTATTATGTTAATAATTAAATAATAAAAATGCTATTTTATTAAATAATTTAAAATTAATAAAACAATTATATTCCCAAAATGTATTTTTAATTGCTAAGGTGTATCAAATATGGTCCATTAATGCATAAATTGTTTTTATAATGAAAATTTTGTCACATAAATAGTGAAAATATTGTTGGCGCAATTAGGGTTAAAGTAGGGTTTTTATGTGTTACATATGTTTTAGTTAAACATTAATTTCAAACACTTGAGTGATTTTTGTTTTATAAATTTTATGTAATATATTATAACTAGTGGGTATAAATTTTATAATAAGACTAAATTGAATATATTCATAATGGATGCATTAAATAGGTTAGAAAACTAGTTACCTAAATGAAAACCTAAAATGAAAAAAATTAAGAAACATAAAGACTAAAGAAAAAATGATAAAAAAAATCTTCTATTTTTTTCATGGAATGAGTGGTAATAAAATATAATTCCCCTTTAATCCATTGTTTTTTATTTTTTAAGAAAATTAGGTAAGGGTGACCTCCCAATAGTGTTTACTTTTTGTATATACAAGAATGTCACTTCGCCTTCACTATAAAAAAGAATTCACTATTATCATCTCTTCACTCCTCTCAAGAATTTTTGGTCATAAAAACATATACAAATAATCTCAAATACAATCCTCTTATAATCCTAGAAGCCTAAATTTTGGTGGAAATCCAACCAAGGAATCCCTTTGTTGCAAACCAAAAGGTGTTACCTGAAAAAAAGTGTTACATTATATGACGTGAATTTCTATTATATTTCTTCCTAAAATATAATTAGTGTTATTACATGTATATATAATTACATTGGTATACTAATTATACTAATATGTTATTATTTTAATGTTTTTACATACACCTAAACAAAATTCCATGAAATGGTTAACAGAATTAACATTTGTGTGTATGGCGAAATATTACTTTGTGAAACAATGTCATTTTTTTCCTTTGCTACCTCTCATGGATGGGAATTATAATTTAAATAATTTTTTATATTATATTTATGATATTTATGTTTACTTAATATATTAGTAATTTTTATAAAACACATACCTTCATGCTTTCCATTTTTTAAGAATACAATAACAACATTTGTGTGATAGGTTTACACATTAAATAGAATGTATTAAGGATGGGTATAATTAAACATATGTGAAATGAATGAAATATATATTATATTAATGATATAATTTTTTTAATAAATGTAATATTTCATTTTCTTTATTAACTTTTTATTTTCTGAAAAAGTGATAACGTTGTCCGTGGATGTGTGGACTACCTTCTCCTCGAAGTGATGTAATTACATTAACATCACAAGAATTGTATATGTGTGTATATATGATTAAATAATATGTTATAAATTATATAATTAAAATTATTTAGAGAAACATTTTACTTCCCTTATTTCTATAATTATCATTGATAAATGGGAACGTTACTTATGCATACGTACAGCATGTTGTCTCTATGATTGTAACGTTGGTTCCTTTTTCATGTCCATATTTTATGATTGGTTTTAAAAGTATAATTTATGTATAAATATGAAAATTATTTCATTATTATTATTATATATATTTATATAAGTAATTCATTGACCATAGAAAATCAACCCTAGTCGTTTTGATACATAAATCGAATATGGTCAAAATACACTACGTAGACTTAATTATTCATGTAATTATATAAAACATTGTAATAAGTGAAATAAAATTAATTATTAACATTAAAATGGTTATAAAGTAAGTAAATAATTAATACAATTTTATTATTTTGTAAGATAAAGACACATGTGACAAGGCGAACAAAGGGTATGGGATTTCATCTCAATCTCTTTTCGTGGAGTCATTTCATGATGATATGCACCTTTATTTTTTATAAGGTTTATATACAGACCCTTTAATATTATATATCCATATTTTATCAATTAAAATGTTATTTAATCTTTTAAATTTTTATTCATTCATGGGTCTTGTGATTTAAAATTTCCAATTGGTATGGGACACAATGAATTTTTAAAGTCTAATATCAAAAAAATATTCATGGTTATAATCATTGTATTGTTTTAAATATATATCTATATGGACATAAAAGGGTTATAAAATAAATTTTATGACTATTTTTAATTTAGATCAAAAAAATTCAAAAGAAAAATTTCATGTGTTTTATATGGATTGTTTTGACAAATGACAAAAGGAATCATCTATTATTATCGTACATGAAGACAAAGAATTTTCTACCACTTTAGAGATTATTTTATTATTAGATTACTTTGAAACATTTAATGTTCCATTAAATATAAATCCATCATTATCCTTTAGGATATTTCAGTATTGAAAATGGTTTTTCAAATAAAAGTGTGTTTTGGTATTGAAAGTGGGTTCTTAAATGAATATGGTATTTGTATCAAAAAATATTTTCAAATGGGATTAAAAAGAGTTTCTAAAAGGGTTTTATGGTGATAGTATTTTTTTCTTACAATGGTAACTGATAATTATATGATACTAGTGTGCCTAATGTATATTATGAAAAGGTTTGATCAGCATTATGATGCTGATATAGCTTATATGAATGGTTGAGGAGCATTATAAATCATGAGAAATTGGTGAGCTCGATATAACTTATACGAAAGGTTGATCCCCATATTAGCTTATAGATGAGACTGATATAGATTATAAGAGGGTTGATCCCCATTAGTGATATTCAATTAATTGGATAATGATAATTTTTTAAGTCAGTATTATAGTTATTCAAATTAAAAGGGTTTTGAAAGTGTTAATATATATGATGGTCTAGGTCACCAAAAGAGATTCAATGGATTAAAATGGGTTTTAATGAATTTAATAGAATAAAATGTGGGTGTTTTATTCATGTGAAAATGTATTATTTCATATTTTCAGTGAAATTTTAATATAACAGTAATATGATATGAGATTTCATTTTCTTACCAAACTAACAGTTTCCTTTGTTTTTATAGCCCATACTGAGGTTTTTTCCAATCAAAAGTTTTTAAAATATTTTCGTACTGTTTATGGGTGGGAAAGGGATTGTAAGAATCATTTTTGAAAGTTCTGAAGATTATCAATAAAATATATCATACAATATTTTGAAATAATTTAGATCATGTAAAAATCGATATTATTCAAAAGTTTTTGCTAAGAATTTTATGGTTTTTTTATTATGTAATTCTTAAAAATGTGGCATTATATTTGGTATAAATGTTCATTTTAGACAACTTTAGAATTTGGAATAGTGTTAATATAATTACCTTTAAATATTTTAATTTATGATTAATTTGAAATGATAATGTATTTTATGATTTCCATGTTTTTTCATTGAAAGTATGTCTTTACATAATTGTTTTCCATAGATGTAATAAGAAAGTTATAGTGGGAAGGTATCATGTGAAATAAAATCATTCCAAATCATTATCCTGATATGGTTAGAATTGTAAAAGATTAGTTTCTTATATGATGGATCAGCTTAAATGACGTATAAATTATGGTGGCATCTATTTTAAAGAGGAACCCAACCTACCATGAATGAACATAAAAACATTGGATAATTTCATGAAGAAAACCCCCCAATATTAAATGGATCATTGGAACCATTGGTAGTCCATGTATGGATAAATTATATAGAGAAGATATTTGAAGTCATGGGATGTTCAAAATGACAGAAGGTAACTCTTTCCATATATCATTTTGAAGGTCAAGATGATTGATGGTTGTTTTGGGTTAAGAATACTAGAGAAAAATATGATCTTGATTCCATGGAATGGGAAACATTCAAGGAAAGTTAACTTGAAAATTATTTCACTAGGGTTGCATGGCTTAGGATAGAGAAACAATTCATGGAGTCAAAGAAAAATATGAAGATTTGTTTTCTACACTTGAAGAATAATTCACAATATTGGCCAGGTATGTTATGGAATTTAATTGATACATTGATAGTAAATTTAATATATTTTAATTAATGTTGATAAGATTTAATTGAATATATTTTCCCTCTTGGTAATTTAAATGTTATGAAATTGTGGTTCATTTTGCAGAAAAAGTTGAAATAGAGTCAGCCGACACTTACATTTTAGGAGATGATAAAAGTAATAAATGATCAAAATGGATTGAAATAGTGAAATACTCAATTAATAATTTTATAGGTAAGTCTAATATGTTTTCCAAGAGTTTTGAAATACATTATGGGTAATGTATGTAAGGATTTGGAAAGTGTTACTGGTGTGGTATTTTTGGTCACAAGGTTTATGACTACAAGAAAAAGTGTTATGGAAAATTCACCATTGATAATTCAGATATCCAATCAACATTAATATTCTTTAGTTACAATGAGTATGTAAATTATAATAACATGTGTATCAAGAAACTTATTCAATGTGGAAATCATCATGATCAGAAGCAAAAAATGGGATGATGAAATCATTGTCTACTTTTACAATTGATTTTGGGCCATAAGGTGAAGTTATGTAAGATATAGGGAGTTATATATTTTTTTAAGGTTGATAATAAGACCAATATCTTATAAACCTCTATTTTAAAGGTTTAAATAATTGAAATACCTTGGGAGTCATTTATTGAGTTATTATAAATGTATGAGGTATATTTTTAAATGTTTTGTGAGAAAGAATACGTCTAATTTTATGGATGTAAGTTTAAGGGTTTTGGTGGTCATTAGAAGTATATATATAATGATTTAGTTTAATTTTTTTGTATTACTATTGAACTTTAGAGATTAATACATTATCTAGTCAGATAAATTTTTGAATTATCTTACTATGTTAAACCCATGTTGGTTTTGGTTAATATCTAAATATATGTGGAATATAGTGTTAGCCTTTTAAGGATTACGTGATCTGTTAGAGGTTGGTTTTAGTGATTTTGGCATGAAACGTCTTGTTGGATACTCATTTTTGAAGAAAGATGTGAGTTTTGTTTTTTATGTTGATTAATGGATTAATTTATAATCATTAAGTAAGTACATTTCTTTATTCTAATAGTATACATAGTGATGTAAGCCATCAACTCCATAAAAATAATATTGAAATAAAATTTTCTCCTGGTACAATAATTTATGATTATATCAATTAAATATTCCACACCTATTTTCCATTTTTTTCATTTACATCATCTTTACCATGTTCTAAATCACTCTCTATTCACCCATGGGAATTATTTTTCCCTTCTAAACCCATATTTTATTTCCCTCCATTGTTTACCCTGTGTGGAATCCTAGTTGTGCATTACTTTTTTTGACCATTATCTTTTATAGTTTACCTCTTTATGAGGATGTTTTAACCCGTTTTATGATGTGGTTCTAAGTAAAGTAATTCTATAAATGTTAATCATTTGATAACCAATATGAATTTTGGGGGAGAAATTCATTTAAGGGGTGTATGATGTAACATCATGATATTTTAGGAAATATATTCATTCAAATTTATTTAATCTCTTTGATTTCATGAGTTATAGGTAATTCATAGTTTATATTTAATTATAAACAAACAGTTTTTATCTGACATTGCACATAATATTGAATTTCATTGGTAACTCGTGTTGTCCACATAGTTGATTCTTTCCAAACAATAATATACAATTGAAATTTTTATTTAATATGGAAGTATTCACCTGGATGTTTTATTAGAGGGTGTAAATATGACTTACAATATTATTGTTACACAAGTTTATAAATTTAGTTTACATTCATCCAATATATTTTATAGCTATCAGATAATAATAAATCTAGTTTTATGCTTAAAATTTTGTTTTTCTTTAAAGAAGTTTTACCACTTTTTAATGGAACACATATTTTAAAACTATATTTTTATAGTTTTATAATTACCATATGAATAAACAAAATTCATTATTAAAATATTAGCATCAACATATACTTTTAGTTAATTTTTGGTATTTTTCTGAGAAGTTTCATGTTTTGATGAATTGTGAAAAATAATGAATTTTAGTTGAAATCTTCTTTTTTGACTAATTTATTTAAATAGTTGATTCATGTTTTTAATTGTATTTAAATTTTAATTAGTTCAAATTTGAACAATTAAATCTACTTTATGTCACTTTAATCAATTTCACATTGAAATTTCATATAAAAACATGTCATACTTTTATACTTTTCTCTTTAAAAAAGGGTTGTCTCATCCTATCTACGGGATTATTTTTAAATTAGCATATTTCAATTTTGTGAATAGAATTTGTAAAAATGGATTCCATATTTTTAATAATAACCCTAACTACCTTATTATGGATTTTTATGAGTTATTTGGATATTTTGCTTTGAAATTGGCCAATATAATATGTTAAGGGAAAAGGAAAAGAAAAGAAATTTCCTTTCCTTTAACACTTATAAAGCATTATATTAGGAAAAAAGATAAATAAGTTTGGATATAAATATTTTTTCTTGAATATAAATTAGTTTTTTTATCATAATATTTTATATTTAATTTTTAGAGATGATATAATTACATAAAATTATTATGAGACTCTAATGTATGGATTATTTAGTTAATAATAAAATTAAAAAAATGATATTTTGTTAAGTAATTTCAAAATACTAAAAATATTAAGTTATTCAAAGTGATAACATTGTTCATGGATGTGTGGACTACCGCCTCCTCAAAGCGATTTTATTCCTTTTACATAAAATAATTCTACATATAAGTATATGTGAATAAATAATAGGGTATATATGATATAATTATAATTATGGAGAGATAAATTTTATATACCTTCTTTCTATTATGGCCATTTAAAAATGGTAACTTCACTCATTTGTATTTATATACTACCATCTGCAGGATTGTAACACTAGTTCATTTTTCATAAAAATTATTCATAATTGGATTAAAAAGTAAAATATATATAAATTTTATAATTATATAATTATTAATATTATTTATTTTGTTTATATAATTACCTCCTTAACTATAGAGAACCAATCGTAGTCGTTTTGACACATAAGATGAATATGGTTAAAACACCCAACATAAAATTAATTATTTAAGTAGTTGCATAAAAATTTGAAATAATTTAAATAAAATAAATTACAAACTGGAAAATGGTTATAAATCAGGTAAATAATTAACATGACTTTATTATTTATGAAGATAAATACACATGTGACAATTTAGACATAATGTAAGTGATTTCATCCCAATCACTTTTCATTAAGGCATTTCTTGATGATGTAAGCCTTTATTATTTTATAAGAATTATATATAGACAATTTGATAACATATATCCATATATTATCTATTCCCATGTTATTTAAATATTTTTTAATTTTATTATTTCATTGGGATTTTGATTTAAATATTCAATATGATATGGAATAGTTTTAATGTTTAAAGATTTAATTTCAAAATCATTTACCCATTTAAATATTATTGGTATTAATTTACATATTTGTTTATATAGTTGTTAAAATTTTATAAAAGTAATTTTATTTGTATTTTTCATTTCATTAAATTGATTTAAAAAATGAATCATTTTACATGTTTTATATGAAATGTTTTGAAAAACGAGAAAATAAATGTTTCATTATTAACATACACAAAGATAATGATATTTACACCATCATGGCCATTAATTTATTTTTTGTATTACTTTGAAAGATTTCATTTTTCATTAAAGTTAAAATCATCTATATATTTTGGTATTTTTTGTTGCAAGTGGGTTTTCTATGAAAATTTTGTTTTGGTATTGAAAATGGGTTCTTAAAAGAAATGGATGTTTCAATCTGAAAGTGGATTTCATATGGGTTTAAAAAGAGTTTTGAAATGGGTTTCACGATAAGAGTTGTTTACTGTTGATATGTTCTAAATGAATTATATGAAATAAGTGTTCCTGATATTTCTTTTATGATGGGTTCATCCCCATTATAGATCATGAGAGAGACCTATATAGCTTATAAGAAGTGTTTAACCCCATTATAGATCACGAGTGAGCCTGATATATCATATAAAAAGGGATACCACCATTTTATATCATAAATTAATTGGGTAATTATAATGATTGAATTCAGACTTAAGTTTATTCTAATTATAAGGGATTATGTATGTAATTATTTAGGTCACCAAACGTTGTTTAATTTCTTTCTATCTGTTTTAGTTATTTTATTTGAGAAGAATATATTTTTATTATTCATGTGAATTTTTTTATTTCATATTCTCAAATAACATTGAAGATAAAGTTAAACATTATATGAGTTTTTATTTTTTTTACCGAACTAATTGTTTCCTTTCAATTTATATCGCTTATTATGATTTTTTATAATCCTGTGTTTTTAATGTGTTTTTAGTGGTTTTGAGGATGACTAAGGGATTGGAAAAAGTAATGTTGAAAGTTCTGAAGAGTCTTTATAAAAGTGATCATAATTTATTTTAAAAAAAAATTGATTATGGGAAAAGGTAACTATTTAGAAGTGTCCACTTTGTATTTTATGGTTTTTTTATATATGATTTACTGCCTAATTATCTAGAACCCTAAACCTAAAAATATCATAAATGCGAAATAAATTAGTTCTTGAATAAAACTCAATATTATTTAATTTTTAAGGTCGATTCCTTATAACACACCTACAGTGTTTATGACATTGATGAACCAAATCTTCCACCCATACCTAGAATAGTTTGTAGTTTTCTTTTTGGATGACATCTTAGTGTAATCCAAAACACATGGAAATCATTCCAAACAAATTTATGTCCTCTTGAGTATACTAAGAGAGAATATTACATACATCAAGACATCAAAATGTCATTTCTGGATTGATAAGGTATATTTCTTGGGTAACATAATCTTTGAGGAATGTGTGTTAGTGGACCCCAAGAAAGTTTAAGAAGTTGTATCTTGGAAGAAACACAAGAATGTTTAAATGTATGATAATTTTTTGTTTTTAGGGTTATTATAGGATTTTCATCAAGGACTTATGTCATTTTTCATCTCCTCTTTCAGACGTGACCAATAATTGTATCATGTTTGAATGGTCTAGTTAATGTGATGATTCTTCCCAAGAGTAAAAGAAACAGTTGACCACTACTCGGATTTTGATCCTATCTATGTTGGGTAAGGAGTATACCTTATTTTGAAATGTGTCCAGTATTGGGATTGGATAATTGTTGATGCAAGATTATTGGTTTTTGTCATATGGGCAATAACATTTGAGGACTCATTAAAACATTACTGTAGTATGATCTTTAGTTGGTTGAGGTAGTTTATGATTTAAAGTGTTTGTGGCATTACATGTTGGGAGAAACTTTTACTATGTATACCAATCATAAAATCCGTAATCAGATCTTCCCCCATCATTATTTGAACCTTCAGTAGTGAAGATGTGTTTAGTACATTAAATCCTTTGATTTTGAGCAAGTTTACATACTGGGAAAAGAGAATAGTTTTTAAGATTATTTGGGTCCTAAGACTCAAACGTAGGTGGTTTGGGAATCTATTTCTGAGCGTAGGATGATGGTGTTGTTTTTTGAGATTCATATTGAGGTTTAGGATGGACATGGGAAGTGACCCTCACATCCTTGGTAGTTTATCCCATACATCAAATCTAAATGAAGGATAGGTAGTTTGAGGATCCAAATTATTTGCCATTGAGGGAAATAATTATAGGTGTAAAGTCACATTAAGATTATACTATCTATGATAATGATATATTTTATGTTTTTTACCATTTTTTTGTGTCTACATTTTTTGGGAATATTGGATGTGTGAGTTTTATTCCTTGAAAAGGGAATTGAATTCTAGTTTATCCAATATATCATGATCTTCGTATATAGTATTGGTGGTCAGTGATAAATAAATATTTTTTAGTTACTGTGACCCAATACAAAACTACATATAGGTAAAGGCTATACATTAGTGAATGGTTGGTTTTTTAAGTCATTTATCATTTTAAAATGGAAGGGGGATGACTTCATGATGGATTTTTTTGTTGGCCTTCTAAGGACACCTCATAAGAATGATATGTTGCAGGTTTTGGTGGATCAGTTGACCAAGGAGGAACATTTATTCTATTCTAGATACTTCTAGTTTTGGGTGATTTTTATATATGGGACATATTGTGTATTCACAAGGTTCTACAGAATATGGTTTCATATCATAATTTATGTGTTAATTTGTGCTTTAGGGAGGGTTTACAAAATGCACATAATACCAAGGTGATTTGAGTATGGATTTCCACCCATATATTGACAAGTAGTTAGAGAATACTATTCCAGTTTCAGAGTATATTTTGAGGGAATGTGTCCTTGACATTGGTGCAACATGGTATATTTACATTACACTTATTGATTTTTCCTATAAAAATAGTTACTTGGTAACTATTTAGATGGAACCTTATGAGGTGCTCTACTATAGGTTTTGTTGATCTATTTTATATTTGATGAATTCTAGGGAATCAGATTATCGAGGACTGAGTCTCATGTAGGATAAATGGGAAGTGGTTTAGTTGATTCGGAAATGTTTGGTTATGGATTAGAGTATGAAGATGTCATATGTTGATCGACATTGCCGACCTCTTGCATTTGTGGTGGGTGATCATGTGTTACATTGATTGTCTACAAAGTTGTTTCATTTTCATGTTCAGAAATAATGTATGTTGGGACCTAAGTATGTTGGCTCATTTAAGATTATGGAGAGGATCATACCAGTTGAATACTGATCGACTCTTCTACAGTGGTATAGTGCCATGCATGAAAATTTTCATGTGTCATAGCTTTAAAAATATCACCTGGACCCATCTCATGTGATTTACATTGATGATGTTGATCTTGACTTTGATTCATATTTTGAGGATAATTTGGTTTTTATTTTTAATCATAGTGATAAATTATTTTAGGGAATGATTGTTTCATTGGTTTGAGTTTTGTGGAAACGTAGTAAAGTTTAGAAAGAGAGATGGTAGATGGAGATATATATAGGCCAATTGGACTAATATTTTTACTTTGGAAGGTTAGTGATGCTTTAATGGGAGGCTCAAGGAAGGACCGTTATAGGTTGGGGATTTTTTAGGATCTGATACATCTAATGAGGTATGTTATTCTATATTTTTGGTTTAAATCCTTAAATGTTAGTTAATGAAATGTTTATTTAGTTTCTGAGGCTGCTCAGGGGTATATCGAGGGTTTTGGACATGAAATAGGGTAAACGCGTCCCTCCGTAGCATTTTGAATGGTTGAGGTACATTTATTTGTAATAGTGCACACTAAATTTTCATTCCTAGAGGAGGGGCGCATAGTTTATGAAATCGTGCAAAGGGGTAAGAAAAATTAGGTTTTCATTTATAAATCCATCTTTCATGATTACCACATGGTTTTTTTAAGTATTGTGGGAAGCAATGTGATCTAGAACACATCATGGAGAAAGGCTGGTCTATGGTTGGTGCATAGTTTGGACAACTGTGTGGCCAAACCCTAAACCTCATTTAAAATATGGAAATTCACCATTATTCCCCCTCATTCTTTAGGTTTCCTCACCATAATTTCTTCCCATGTATTACTCTAATAGTAAGATTGATCTTCATAATTCTCCCAACCATCCTGTGGATCAATCTAACCAATTTCTAATCCATTTGTAGTTCCATTGGGTGAGTATCGATGCACCGATTGAGTTTAACAATCAATATTGATGACTTTTATGTATTATGGATTATGGAATCATTGTTCATATTATAAATCTCTAAAAACATCTTTTTTATAGAATTTATGAAGTAGGTACTTTAAATGTAGTCTTTTTTCAAATAAAATGCTAAATTTAAGCAAGAGGTTTTCTATGGAATGAATGTAGGTGGTATATAAGTTATATCAAATAGTATTATGGTTTAACATATGTATATATGGATGTGAACGAGTTATTTTTTGCTCTATTTTTTGTTTTAAAAGGTAAAAATGATGAATTAATTGGATAGTTTAGGAATTGAATCCCTTATGATCCCAATGTGATGCATTGAGTTTGATTGGGTTGGGTTATGGGCCACTCATTATGAATGCAACCCTCTTTAATGTGGAATTTATTTGTTATGAGTATGATTGAATTATTATGAGGTAGATCCCATTGTAAATATGTTGATATATTATCTTGGGTTAAGAAATGGAACTAATGGTAATTTTTTCTTGTAGTTGAACTTCCATAAGGGGGTTTTTGTTAAATTGATTAATGTGTTAAATATATTAAGGCATTGAAATGGGAAATGTCTGTGAAAATGGTTTAATGCAAATAGATGGTTTAGGTGGTAATAAGTTGTGGTTTGTGCATTTTATATGTGTTTAATGATTAAAGAAAATGTGCACATTTCTTGGTGCTACGTGAGGTATTATACTAAGGCACCACACCCACAGGTCGGGTTAGACTAAAGCTATAAACCCAGACCTATAAATCATTATTTAGGGAGTCAGGCTAATGATTTATTGTAGGATCGAAAAATAATATGAGATGCTCAATATACAAGAGGGGGGGTGAATTGTATACTTTAAAAAATTCCTTTGGAACCTTTAAAGTTAGTTATGAATAACTAAAGTTTCCTTAAGAAAAGGAAAGGACTATGTTTAACAAAGTTAAACTAAGTTGATTCACAACACCTCTAACACCGAACTAAACTTGGAAAGAGATTCCAAAAGTAGGTTCCGGAAATATGGTTCCGGAAATTGAAACTTAACAAAAGTTACAATATGAGATTCTACCTTAAAGCGTATAGAATCTAAAAGAATCAGAGTAAGGATGTATAAGAAAGTTATACTTTCCTTAAAATACAAATTGCAGCGGAACAAAACAAGTAGTAAAACTACTAGTAACAAGATAATAGTCTTTTAACCCAAAGAGAAGGGTATCCAACAACCTTGGATAAAGGTCCCTTGATTTATACTTTCAAGCAAGTCTGTCTTACCCACACCAGGGTAAGCCCTCGATACGAAGATCGGAGTCTCTGTCTTGCTATCCCCGCAAGCCCTCAACTTCAAGGTAGTTGGAAACCTCTGTCTTCCTCAGCAAGGAAGTCCTCGATTTTTAAGGTAGTCGGCAACCTCTGCCTTTCTCAGCAAGAAAGCCCTCGATCTTTAAGGTAGTCGGCACCTCTGTCTTCCTATCCCCGGAAGCCCTCGAATGTAATCACCAACATTCGGAGTCGCACGAAGCTTTGAGAGTTTATAAGAGACTCTCTCTCTAGAAATCACTTCAACAGCATGTATGCACAAAGTCCAAATTGTTCATCCATCCGTTGCAAGCTTTTTCAAATGAGCTCCTATTTATAGGTAAGGTCGGCTCCTCTCCAACGGTCATATTTTCCTTAATGTTCGTAGGGACCTGTACACGTGTCACTTAGACAACGGTTAGTTTATAACAAAACAGACGACATCGTTTTATAACAAAGTAAGTGTAACAGAATGTACGACATCGTTTTAAACTCTAACATAAAGGTTCGGAATAGAAATTTCGGAGTGAAAGTTCGGAGTGAATAAATTCAGAGTGTATAAAACAATGATAATCAGATTATGTTTAATAGGTGAATTCGGAATGAGAATTCGGAATAGGAATTCGTCATCAGAAATCGTAATGAGAATTCATCATCAAAATTCGTAATGAGAATTCGTCATCAGAATTCGTAATGAGAATTCGGAATGAGAATTTGGAATGATAATTCGTCATCAGAATTCGTAATGAGAATTAATCATCAGAATTCGTAATGAGAATTCGGAATGAGATTTCTTCATTAGAATTCGTAATGAGAATTCTTCATTGGAATTCGTAATGAGAATTCTTCTTCAGAATTCGTAATGAGAATTCTTCTTCAGAATTCGTATCCTGAATCTGGAATAGAACTTAGTCAGAATTCACATCCGGAATTCGGAATGAAACTTCCTTATAGTTCTTGTCCAGAATCTGAATACTAAACAGAATGCTTTTATATCAAAGTTTTAATGACTCCGAAAAAATGAATCCGAAACTTATACTTAAGAAAAATATTGATGAAAATATGATAAGGATAATTTTCCTTATAAAAGCGATTTTCCTTAAGAAATCAATTTTCCTTATAAAAGCGATTTTCCTTAAGAAAGCAATTTTCCTTATAAAAGCGATTTTCCTTAAGAAAGCATTTTTCCTTATAAAAGCGATTTTCCTTAAGAAAGCATTTTTCCTTATAAAAGTGATTTTCCTTAAAGATAAGGTGTTTGTGATTTTCAAAACAAGAAGGAATGAAAAAGTCATAAGGAAAACCTTATTGACTCTACAATCTCCCCCTTTTTGGAAAGCACAAACATCCTTACGAAAAAGCTATTCTAAGAAGAAAGAAACACATTTAAAGATTATCTCTCTCGGTTTAAGGATATGGATGAATACGACTAACTCCCCCTTAGGCTTTGAAACTCTAAGGATCGTATTCATATTTCCGGAGTAATGTTTCTTTAAGAAAAACTTCCCCTTAAACAAACTCTTATTAGAGTTCTTTTTTTTCTTAAGGATCTTTTCCTTCTCCCCCTTTGTGATTTTCAAAAAGAATTTGGAGGGAATGGAAAAAATAACAAAGTACCTGAAAGATTAGTAATGACAACAAAAGGAACAACAAGCACGATTCTCATTAAATTTGAAATGTCAGTAACAAAAAAAAACAACAAAAAGATCGGATTGGTCATTTCGGATCTTTCTCCTTCGACATTAGCCCTTTAAGAATCGTCTTGATCTTCTTGAGGTCTTTGTGATCTTCCTCTGCTTGATTTTCTAAGGCAACTATTCTTACTGACTGAGCTTCAATTATTTCTTCCTGAGCCTTCAACTTTTCTTCCTGAGCTTCCATTTTCTCTTCCTAATACTTTATCCTTTCTAGAAAATTGATCCGATGATCCCTTTCAAATTTCCAACTTTGATTAACAGAGTTGAGCTTTCCATTCAGATCTCTTACTTCCTGACTCCGAATGTTCTTTTCCTCTGTCAATTTCTCATCGAATGATGCAGTCATCTCATGAAACTTCTTGTCCTCGGTTTGAAATGCATCCTTAACATTTTCCTGAAACTCATCCAGCAACCTCATCTCTTCCACATTCTTCTTCGACCAGCTAGTCATCCTTTTGCAAGATCTTTTATGGGCTTCGTAACCAATAAAGAAATTTTGGAACTGGGCTTCTATCTTAACACATTTATCCATAACCATGGATATGGAGTCGGTTTTCTGATTCATCATATGTTGAAGCATCTGGCATCTAGAGTCTATACTGGAGAAGGTCGGAATGGTTCCCACCAACTTCTTCAAGGACTGAACAACAAAATCGTGCCCCAACGATGATGACTCCGAATCAGAAATCCTGCTAGGAGAATTTTCTTCCTCAATAAGCTCCAACTTCCTCTTAGAAGAGCTACTAGCTTCCTTCCTCATACTTTTTTCTGAACTCGGGGTATCAGCAAGAATTTGCTTTCCCTTATCTTTTTCCGGAATTGAAACCTGTTCCGGAGATCTGTTCTCACTATCAGAGACTTGAACAATTTTATCTTCCTCATCAGCAACTTCTTGAACATTGTCTTCTACGTTACCCATCTGAGCAGCATCAAGTAAAATATGTTCTTGACAAGTAACTTCTTCTTCTCCCTTTTCTTCTTCCATTGCAGGAGTAGCAAGCTTTGAAGATTGAGCTTCAGATGTTCGGAGCGAGAAGTGTTCCGAAAGAGTTCCCTTATATTCATCTACTTGTTTGAGCACATCTCCTGTCTCACCACTTCCTTCAGCCGCTTCTTCAACCTCTTCCACTTGCTCTACTTCCTCAGTAGCAACAGCCTCTTCCGGAGTTACAAGATTTCTTCCTGGAGTCTCAGGTAGAGATTCCAGAGAAAAAGATCTCGGAACGGGAATGGTTGCTGAAACCATTTCATTAAACTTTAACAACGCTTGCACAGCCTCAGCTTCTGACAACTTCTTCTTCAGCTTGTTTTCCTTAGCTTGCTTCTCAAGCTCATCAGCAGCCTTTTCTTTCAGAGCCTTAGCCTCTGCAGGATCCAATCCGAACTGCGGATCTCCTTCCTTCCTCTTCTCCTTGTCAGCTCTCCACTTCGCTGCAACCTAATCAGTATATGTCTTATTCTTCTTAGGCTTAGGAGGTGCGGAATAGACTTCCTTAGACTTAGGTTCCTCAGCATCGACTACCACTTCTTTCTGCTTCCTTTTCCTTACCGGCTTGGATGATTCCGGATCAGCCACTTTCGGAGTCACTTCTACTTGAGGAGGTAGATCAATGAACTTCCCTGACTCCTTGTTAAAAGCTATATTCATTCTCTTAAGAGTGGCATCACTGAGCAACATGATCTTGCAAACTTTCAGCTTAGAACTACAAGCAACCTTGAAGGATTCTAGGCACCGAACTATCAGCTTCGACAATATTGCCGGGTACATCACTATCTGAGCTCTCAGATTCCCCTTCTTCAAATTATCAATGTTGAGAAGAATATGCTTCATCAAGTTGAACTTTCTTAGATTTATCAGGAAATCCAAGATGTATATCTCACTCTTCTTCAAGCTATCCTTATCTCCTTTTCTCGGTACAATAAGCCCTTGCACCCATAACTCCAGAATCCGGAAGTTTGTAGAAAGACTTGCTATTTTCGGAGCCTTGTCATCATCCAATCCGAGAATTTCTAAGGCTTTCTCCTTGTTGAAACTACCCAAGGAGTCTGGAAGAACGTGCGAGATAAACTCAGCTTCACCTTCATAACTCAACCCTACCAAGCTTGCAGCCTTGGTGTAAGAAAGCTTATATGTCTTGCCATACGACTTGAAAGAAAATTTTTCTCTATTGTCTTCCTCAAAGAAAGCAACCGACTCATAAAACTCAACAAGCAAATCTGAGAAGACTTCATCTTGGTTGCCGGTTTTTGATACCGCAACATCCTCCCAGCCATTCAACTTGATATTCTTCGAAATGATTGAATCATAGTTGCTGAAGAAAGTCGGATGAACTAACCGTTCTCTGTAGACTAACCACTGTGAAATAGGCTTAGTTGAAGACATCTCTTGAGAAGCTAACTCTGCAGACATTCGGATTAGAAGTCCTCTGAGATATTCGGAACAGAGAAGACTGAAGTTCGGAACTGAGAAAACTGTAGTTCGGAACGGCCTTAAATCGGAGAGTCAGAGCTTCAGCACGCAAAAGCTTGAAATCGATGTGGGACGAGAAAATAGGGTCCCCTTTATATAGGCATTGGGATGACGGTTCAACTTCCTCGGTTGATCTAACGGTTTAGAATGATCTGCGATTAGATCTGACGGTTGAAAGCTTGAATCCGATCTTTTTGAGGTTTTATTAAAACAAGGATTTAAGAAAACTATAATCCGAAAACAAAATACAAGAAACTACCAGCAAGTAAAATATGATTACGAAAACTTCAGTAAGGAAATCATACCTTTCGGATTAGCTTAGGAAAGTTATTCGTAATGGGTAATATAAAAACGACTACGTAAAATTCAATACGAAAAACTCAATACGAAAAACTCAATACGAAAAACTCAATATGAAAAAGTAAAATATGAAAAACAAAACTTGGTACGAAAATCTGGTTATGAAAGTCCCAGTACGAAAGTTTTCCATTCCGGAAATTTTCAATACAAATACTTCCATTCCAGAAGTATTCTATGCGAAAATATCCTTTCTGGAAAATGGTAGTTCCGGAAGTTCCATTCCGGAAATTTTTGTTCTGAAAAATTTGAAAACAAATTTTGAAAAACTTTGTTAAATAAACAAACAAATGTACTCCCCCTATGAAAAGGAGTTTATTACTGTAAGGAGATTTTTCAACAGAAAGTTAATTAAGGAAGATTACCTTACGGTTATCATTCCTAACTTTTGTTTAATATATTCAAATCTATCAGAAGGCAAGGATTTTGTGAAAATATCAGCAAGTTGATCTTGCGTTCCGATAAACTGAAGAATAATATCTCCTTTAAGTATGTGATCCCTAAGAAAGTGATGCCTAATATCTATGTGTTTTGCACGGGAGTGATGTGCAGGGTTTTTACTTAGGGCAATGGCACTTGTGTTATCACACAAAATTTGAGTTTTAGTAAAACTCAAGCCATAGTCTGTGAGTGTGTGTTGCATCCACAACACTTGTGCACAACAACTTCCAGCTGCTACATATTCAGCTTCAGCAGTGGAGAGTGCAACAGAGTGTTGCTTCTTGCATGACCAAGAAACTAATGAATCTCCTAAGAAATGACAAGTTCCGGATGTACTTTTCCTATCCATTCTACATCCACCAAAGTCAGCATCAGAAAAGCTTTTTAGAACAAAATCATTTCCAGAAGTATAAAATAATCCTAGATCCATGGTTCCCTTAAGGTAGCGAAAAATTCTTTTTACTGCCTTTAAGTGAGATTCCTTAGGATTGGATTGATATCTTGCACATAAGCATACTGAAAACATTAAGTCTGGTCGACTAGCTGTTGAGTAAAGTAGACTTTCGATCATACCTCTAAAAGATGTTTGATCTACTGGTTTCCCAGCTTCATCAAGATCTAAAGAGTTTGAGGTACCAATGGGAGTACTTATACTCTTAGTGTTGTCATAACCATACTTTTTAAGAATATCTTTAATATACTTATGTTGAGATATGTAGGTTCCTTCTGGTTTTTGAGAAATTTGAAAACCAAGAAAAAATGTTAACTCACCCATCATACTCATTTCAAACTCAGATTTCATTAGACTAGCAAAAGAGTCAGTCAAAGATTGCTGAGTTGAACCAAATATAATGTCATCAACATAAATTTGAACAATCAAAACATTTTTCTTATCTTTCTTTATAAAAAGGGTTGGATCTGCATTTCCCTTAACATAGTTATTTTGAAGCAAAAATCCAGTAAGTCTATCATACCATGCTCGTGGGGCTTGTTTAAGGCCATACAAAGCTTTGGTAAGTCTAAAAACATGATCTGGATGTTTTGTATCTTCAAAGCCAGGAGTTTGTTCAACAAAAACTTCCTCTTGAACATAACCGTTAAGAAAAGCACATTTCACATCCATTTGGAAAAGTTTGAAATTAAAGAATGCTGCAAAGGCAAGTAGAATGCGGATAGATTCAAGTCTAGCTACTGGAGCATAGGTTTCTTCATAGTCTATTCCTTCTTGCTGATTATAGCCTTTAGCAACAAGTCTAGCTTTATTTCTAACAATGACTCCATTTTCATCACATTTATTCATGAAAACCCATTTTACTCCAATAACAGAAGTTTCCTTAGGTCTTTCAACCAAGGTCCAGACTTTATTCCTTTCGAATTCATTTAGTTCATCTTGCATTGCTTTGATCCAATCATCATCATCTAAAGATTCATCAGTGCTTTTAGGCTCTAATTGGGAAAGAAATGCTAGATGTTCTACTTCATTTATTAAAGAACTTCTAGTCCTTATAGGTTGATTTACATCACCAATGATACTATCACTGGGATGATTCTTAAGAAACATCTGGTTTGGGTTTTGTAAAACCTGTTCATCAACATAGGGTAGAAAGTCTTCTGGGGTAAATGTTTCAGAAGTATCTTCTAGAACAATTTCCTTATCAGAAGGTTCTTCTATCAAAGGTTGATAATCAGTTTTTGAAAACACATCCGAAGATGTAGGTTGGGAGGTTTTAAAAACAAAAGGATCTGATTCATCAAATTTTACATGTACAGTTTCTTCAACAGTACAAGTATTTTTATTAAAAACTCTATATTCCTTAGAGGTTGTGGAATAACCTAAGAAAATTCCTTCATCTGATTTTGGTGCGAATTTATGTAAGTTATCTTTAGTATTCAAGATGAATACTTTGCAGCCAAAAACCTTGAAGTAGGAAAGTCTAGGTTTTCTACCATTCCATAACTCATAAAGTGTTTTATTAAGAAAAGGTCTAATCAAAACTCGATTTATAGTATAACAAGCAGTACTTACAGCTTCAGCCCAGAAATGTCTAGCAATAGAATATTCACTCAACATGGTTCTAGTTATTTCTTGAAGAATTATATTTCTTCTTTCAACTACACCATTCTGTTGAGGAGTTCTAGGTGCTGAAAAGTTGTGAGTAATACCTTTCTTACTACAAAAAGTTTCAAAATCAGAATTTTGAAATTCTCCTCCATGATCACTATGAATAGTTTTCAATGGAAGGTTTTTCTCATTTTTAACTTGGGCTCTAAAACTTTTGAAATAAGAAAAAGCTTCAGATTTCCTTGCTAGAAAATAGACCCAAGTAAATCTAGTGTAATCATCAACTAGAACAAACACATAGTATTTGCCTCCAATGCTTCCAGTTTGTGTTGGACCAAAAAGATCCATGTGCACCAACTGTAATGCATCAGTTGTTGAGACTTCACCGATTGACTTAAAACTAGATTTATGTTGCTTGCCATATTGACAAGGATCACAAACTTTAGAAGAATCAAATCTAAGCTCCGGTAGATCCTTAACAAGTTTCTTCCTAGAGAGTTTACATAGGTTTCTAAGATTACAGTGTCCTAATCTTCTATGCCATAACCAAGAGTGATCTTCCATTGCACTTAGGCAAGGTAAATCTTGGCTTCTTAGGTCTTCTAAGTTTAAGGTGTAAACATTCTCTTGCCTATTGGCTGAGAGAATAAATTCTTCCTTGGAATTGTGAACTAAGCATTTATCATTCCTAAAATTCACAAGGTAACCTTCATCACATAACTGACTTATGCTAATGAGGTTGTGCTTAAGACCTTTAACAAAAAGAACATTTGAAATCAAAGTTTTACCTAAAAGAACAATATTACCAATACCAACAATCTCTCCCTTAGCATTGTCTCCGAAAGTTACCTTTCCTCCTTTCGTTTTGATAATCTTTTCAAAAAAGCTTTTGTTACCAGTCATATGCCGGGAACATCCACTATCCATGTACCAAATATTGTTGCTGGAACTTTCTTTATTTTCCTGAAATTAAGAACAAAGTTAGATTTTCGGAATCCAAACTTGTTTGGATCCGAGATTTCCAGACAATAAAATTTTTGGTACCCACATTTTCTTAGAAAAATAAGCTTTATGAAAACCTAAGGATTGGGTTTTGTTTAAGGAACAATTTCTTGCCCAGTGACCACCACATTGACACTTGGTACAAAATGGGGCACTTTGAGGAACAAAATAATTGTTGCTGAAAACAGGTTTTGCTTGGGTATAACCAAATCCGGATTTATTTCTTAAAGGTCGTATTTGAGAATACATCTTATCAAAATTTTCCTTACCATGGGTAAAGTTTGATAAACACTTCTTTAAGGAAAAAATTTCGGACTTGAGTTTTACAACCAAGTTTTTATCCTCAAAATCATTAGTTTTGGAACTAGATTCAGGCTCGAAAACTTTTTTATTAGAAATTACTTTTTCTAATTCTTTAGCAAGTTTGTTCTTATCAGAACTTACTTCCTCAAGATTTTTTGAAATATTTTCAAAATCAGCATTTTTCTTATCAAGATCTTTAGAAAGATCTGATATCTCTTTAGTAAGAATAGAATTCCTAGAATTTGCCTTATCAAGTTTCTTGTTGAGTTTGGAATTCTCAATCTCAAGAAGTTCAGCAAACCTAGAGACTTCTTCAAAAGTAGGTAAAGTATTTTCCTCATCAGAAGATGATTCTTCATCAGAAGAGTTATAATACTTACTATCATTAGGATTTAAGGAAACATTAGTCAATGATTCAGCATTTCGTACCTTAGCCGTAAGACAATGATTTTCAATAGGTAATCTGGCTATAAGACCAAGATTCTTCTGTCCTGAAGATTCATAATCAGAAGATTCATCTGAAGAGTCACCACCACTGGCACTCCAGGTGTCATTAGCTTTCAGAACATTCTTAGCTTTGGTTTTGTAATACTTCTTCCTATTCTTGTCTGAATGCCTTTCCTTCCTTTTTTTCTTTCTGAGCATAGGGAAATCTGGTCTAATATGTCCAGCTCTTTTACATTCATAACAAGTAACTTCTCCATCTTTCTTATCTTTCCTATCCTTCTTCTTATACTTGGATTTAAAGTTTCTCTGTCCAGCTATCTTGTTCATCCTTCGAGCAAGATTGGCTAATTCATTTTCTGAAACTTCACTTTCACTAGATTCGGATTGGAAAATGACTTTCTTAGATTTGGATCTGGTAACTCTCTCAGGAGTCTTAGCTTTCATCTGATTTGAAGTTGAAGTAAAAGCAACTGTTCCATTTCCATTATTCTTCTTGATGTTGTCAGCATCTCTCTTCATTCTTGTCTCATATTGTAGAAGAGTTCCAAATAATTCATCAAGAGTAATTTGAGTAACCTTCCTGTTTTCATCTATAGCTGTTCTCTTGGATTCCCACTCATTGGGGATAATATCAATTATCTTGTCCACAAGAGCTTCATCATCTAAACCTTTTTCTCCCATAGATTGTAGACTGTTGACGATAGTCATAAATCTTTGTTGTACTTTACAGATAGGTTATCCATAAGGAAAATTGAAGCCATGATATTCAGCTCTAAGCATTGCTCTTCTAGTCTCAATCACTTTAGAAGTCCCAAAGTGTGTAAACTCTAACTTCTTCCATATACAGTTAGTTGCTTCACATGAAGAAATTTGGCTATATATATTTCTGGTCATTGAACACAGTAAAGTATTGCGTACCTTATAGTTGAGTTGATATTCTTGCTTTTCCTGGTTAGTAAAGGTTCTGACTTCCTTGTCAGGAATTTTATAATCACCAGTAAGCATGACAAAGTTATCTACTCCAGTATTGATAACAAAAGTCTTCATACGATCTCTCCAGTATTCATAATCATTACCATCAAAGATAGGTGGTCTTGTAGGATTCAGATTGTCAATAGATCCAACATTAATTCCTGCCATACTTGAAAATAACTTGGAAACAAACTTGTTAGTAGCTTAGAATCGAAATCACAAAGTTCGGAATGGGAAAAGTTCGGAATGGATAAATCGGAATGACAAAGATCGGAATGAAAAAGTTGAGCAAGAAAAACTTTTATGTGAGTACAAGTATTTCAGTAACCTTGGCTCTGATACCAAATGTAAGAATGGTATAGAGTAAGAGGTTTCCAACCTCTGATACCAATTGTAGGATGGAAAAATAATATGAGATGCTCAATATAAAAGAGGGGGGGTGAATTGTATACTTTAAAAAATTCCTTTGGAACCTTTAAAGTTAGTTATGAATAACTAAAGTTTCCTTAAGAAAAGGAAAGGACTAAGTTTAACAAAGTTAAACTAAGTTGATTCACAATACCTCTAACACCGAACTAAACTTGGAAAGAGATTCCAAAAGTAGGTTCCGGAAATATTGTTCCGGAAATTGAAACTTAACAAAAGTTACAATATGAGATTCTACCTTAAAGCGTATAGAATCTAAAAGAATCAGAGTAAGGAAGTATAAGAAAGTTATACTTTCCTTAAAATACAAATTGCAGCGGAACAAAACAAGTAGTAAAACTACTAGTAACAAGATAATAGTCTTTTAACCCAAAGAGAAGGGTATCCAACAACCTTGGATAAAGGTCCCTTGATTTATACTTTCAAGAAAGTCTGTCTTACCCACACCAGGGTAAGCCCTCGATACGAAGATCAGAGTCTCTGTCTTGCTATCCTCGCAAGCCCTCAACTTCAAGGTAGTTGGCAACCTCTGTCTTCCTCAGCAAGGAAGTCCTCGATCTTTAAGGTAGTCGGCAACCTCTGTCTTTCTCAGCAAGAAAGCCCTCGATCTTTAAGGTAGTCGGCACCTCTGTCTTCCTATCCCCGGAAGCCCTCGAATGTAATCACCAACATTCGGAGTCGCACGAAGCTTTGAGAGTTTATAAGAGAATCTATCTCTAGAAATCACTTCAACAGCATGTATGCACAAAGTCCAAATTGTTCATCCATCCGTTGTGAGCTTTTTCAAATGAGCTCCTATTTATAGGTAAGGTCGGCTCCTCTCCAACGGTCATATTTTCCTTAAAGTTCGGAGGGACCTGTACACGTGTCACTTAGACAACGGTTAGTTTATAACAAAACAGACGACATCATTTTATAACAAAGTAAGTGTAACAGAATGTACGACATCGTTTTAAACTCTAACATAAAGGTTCGGAATAGAAATTTCGGAGTGAAAGTTCGGAGTGAATAAATTCAGAGTGTATAAAACAATGATAATCAGATTATGTTTAATAGGTGAATTCGGAATGAGAATTCGGAATAGGAATTCGTCATCAGAAATCGTAATGAGAATTCATCATCAAAATTCGTAATGAGACTTCGTCATCAGAATTCGTAATGAGAATTCGGAATGAGAATTCGGAATGAGAATTCATCATCAGAATTCGTAATGAGAATTCATCATCAGAATTCGTAATGAGAATTCGGAATGAGATTTCTTCATTAGAATTCGTAATGAGAATTCTTCATTGGAATTCGTAATGAGAATTCTTCTTCAGAATTCGTAATGAGAATTCTTCTTCAGAATTCGTATCCTGAATCTGGAATAGAACTTAGTCAGAATTCAAATCCGGAATTCGGAATGAAACTTCCTTATAGTTCTTGTCCAGAATCTGAATACTAAACAGAATGCTTTTATATCAAAGTTTTAATGACTCCGAGAAAATGAATCTGAAACTTATACTTAAGAAAAATATTGATGAAAATATGATAAGGATAATTTTCCTTATAAAAGCGATTTTCCTTAAGAAAGCAATTTTCCTTATAAAAGCGATTTTCCTTAAGAAAGAAATTTTCCTTATAAAAGCGATTTTCCTTAAGAAAGAAATAATCCTTATAAAAGCGATTTTCCTTAAGAAAGCATTTTTCCTTATAAAAGCGATTTTCCTTAAAGATAAGGTGTTTGTGATTTTCAAAACAAGAAGGAATGAAAAAGTCATAAGGAAAACCTTATTGACTCAACATTTATCACCCTAATGAATGCATGGGATACACATACATGGGCTAAGGATACATGGTAGATTTTATGAATGCCTGGATAGAGGCTCCAAGGTAGGTTTTATGAATACATGCACAGATGATCCAAGGTAAGTGTTATACATAATTTTTTAATGTTTTCCTTAGTGATGTATGGAACATGATTCTTCCCCTTGAGCATAGTTTAAGTGACCATCATATGCTGAAGAGTATTTTATGAAAATGGAAAACCCATGAGAAAATAGATTAAATTTTATAAAGTGAACATTTTTAACTAATGTTACATGGTTTATTTAATCTAATAATTTTTATTATTTTCGAAATTTCATAAATTATATGTCTATATTGGATATTTTGTAGACATTATTGTTGGTGGCCTACTGATTTTTACTCACACCTTACTCAAGACACTATTGGGTCCCTAAGTATACTTCTTGGTTGTAGGTCATGAAATGGGAAAGGGACCTATTCTAGAAGGTTGATTTGGTCGTGGGATGTGAATGGATGTGGGATGTGTACATGGCGTCAGGATTTATTTTGGTTATTCTATATTTTGACCTTATTTTGGGATACTTTACACATAGAAATTTATGACATGACATAGAATATTTAGTGTTGGGTTTTGATCATGTCGATGTTTCTTGGAAATAGATTCTAGATTTATATTTATTATTTACATTTTCTCTTTATTTCAAATTTCACATATTGTTTCTTACTCTGATAAAGAGGGTATAGTCTACCCTTGTTTTCTATTATACCTTCACTGTTGGTCGATGACCTATAGAGTATTAGGAGGCATGACTGAGGTCATGTAGAAACCATAATCATTAAACTAGATATAGTGGCTACTAGTTCAGGGATGTTACACCTATCAAATGAAGGATATGTACATCTAGCTAAATACCCTTGAGTGGAAATGAGGATGGGTATTCACTACACAAATGTTTTTCATGGAAAATCACAGGATAGTTTTAGAAACATAGCAAGTATACATAAATATTTTAAAAATAGTTTAATGAAGTTGAAAAGTTGTCTCTAAATACAGGTATATCATAAGTATAGTAAAAGGGACTAGTGAAAATATATTTCAATAGGAACAAATGGAAATCCAAATTCATAATGCCATGAAATTTCTTAAATAAAGGGGAGGATAGAATACCTTAATTTGACATAGTAAAAAATTAGGTGAGGGTTATAATGATAGGGGATAAGTGATATCTAGTCATTATCAATTTTATAGAAAAGTTATATCTATAATGTCAAGAGAACATAATCAATAGAGATTCAAAATCCTTAATAAAAATAAGATGCTTGAATGGGAAAGAAGATAGAGAGATCCCTTGCTTTGAAAGGACACTTCTAAATGCATGATATGAGATTCTTATGAGATTGGTAAAACCTTTGGATGGATTTATTGGGGATAGTGAGAATAAATTAATTATAAATGTGTTTTAGTGAATATTAGAGGGATGATGGGTGAGTATTTATAGTACATTTTGGGGGAATTATTTATTATTTTCAAAACTTATGTTTTCTACACTATATGATAAACTAATCAAAACCACAACCCTTACCCAGATTTTTAACATGGTTTCTATTAAATAGGAGATATTTTAATATTTTATAAGTATAATTAACAAACTCTTTAAAATATTACCCTTGGACCTATGTAAGTGAGTCATTTTTATAAATAAATTATTATAAAATCATAGAATATATTATGGGTTTTTGAGGATTCATTAAGGGTTTCTAAAATTAATCAAATAACATCAAAAACAAATTAATTTAATGTTGAAAAATATACTTTTTCATATATGACTTTTATGTAATTTATTAGATCACTTTTGGTCCATTATGATTTAATAATGTACACTTTATATTTATACCATATTTAGATTTCACCCAAAAATTTAGTTGTATCAAAAAATTATAAAAATTATAGAATTGGATAATTTTCAAAAAATTTATTTCAAAGATAATATTTATTTTATCAATAATTTTTTCACATATATAATAATTTTCAAAATTAAATAAAAACATTATTTACTAAAAAATATTAGTTTTTTTATTCTAATAACTTCTTAAGGATTAAAAAAATACATTAAACATTATTAAATTGTATTATTATTTATATTTAAATAAATATTACTTGATAAGAATATTTCATTATAATATAATTTCTATAAAAAATGTATGTTACCAAATAATTATGTTTTAATTTAATATAAATATCTATATCCCAAAAATATAACTTTGATTTCTTCATATCAAAATAAATTTTTTATTAAACTCATTCATCATTTAAAAAGTAATAATAATAAGAAATAAATATAATAATTATTTCATTAAAATAAAAATATGAAAATTAATAATGTTATGGTATAGATACGGAACCCGTTATTACACCATCATATGCACTAAAGGTATGGTGTGTGTTGGTGACACTTTATTTTGGTGGTTTGGTGAACATGTTCTGGGTTATGACCTCAAAAAGTTTGAAATTCTCTAATTAATAGTTTTTTTAATTCTTCTGTTATTAAATCTAGTATTGGGTTTGGTTAATGGAAAATCCCAATGATGTTATCTTCCCCATAATCTCTAATAAATTTGATTCATATCATATGATCCTACTAGTTGAGGTCATCACTTCTTTTGTTTGTGTCAATTAGATTTTTTCATAACCATTAATATATAATAATAATAATGGTATTTGTAAAGAAGATATAATACAAATGCCTATTATTCTTATTGGTCATTTAAAAATAACAATATATAACATATTATGTTCCAAAAAAACTAAAGTAGTGTATGTGTTTTCTATAACTACAATACATTATAAGGATTTTTTTCATTGAAAAGGGAATTTAATTTTAAAAAAATTGGTTAGTTACATAACACATATCCAAATAACATACTAACATAAATACCTATGTCCTAGAGGAGTTAATTTTGGAATAATACCAAGATTAGAGGGATTCAATTGAAAACTCTCAGAGTTTTTCCGAAGAAGAAGTATAGATTTTAATCGAATGATTTAGTTTCATTTCTTCTTTTATGTTCTATATATATATGGTATTAATAATAAATAAACAACTTTATTATCTTAAATATACTAAAATTTTATTATATTTATGGAACCACCAATATCCACCCTAAATTCCATAAAATGGTAAATGAAAAGCATCACTCATGTGAACTTGTTGACTACCACCTCCATAAAGATATGTGATTCATTTTCTGTTTTTGATTTATATAGTTGGTAATAAGGATTTATTTAATGAATAAAGATTATATATATGTCATAAAAATTATTTTATAGTGTGGAATTATTATTTACCCCTATTTAATTCTAACCATTAAAATGTTGAAACATCACTCATGCATATGTATGACCACCCATCTCCATGAAGTGATATAAATAATTTTTCATTGCCACTTTATATAAATATTTATAAAAGTATTTATTATGAAAAAATACGATACTAATATAATTATTAAGATTCTAGATATTATTAAATTGTGACCTAGTATAATGTTTCTAGACAATGTTACTGAAAAATACATGACCAAACAAAACAGTTATCACCTAAAATAATGATTTTAATACATAATTGTTAAAAATGATTGATAATATGTTTTAAGTAAATCATATATGGTATGGAAAGTATGAATATGGTTCTATAATATTTTTAAAATAAATATAAATCTACTAAATATGATATTTGAAAGCGTACAATGAAATCTGAGACTTGAGGTAAGAGATTTATGTTCCAATCTCATTTTTATCGGGATTTTTTACTCTTGAAATTAGATTTATGAAATTATATGATACTTATATGATAAAACCATTTTATTTTTATTATTATATATTTATATAGAAACCCCAACCCCATTATACTGGAGTTGGAATCTAGTTTGTTACATTGGAAAAATATACAAGTAATTACATCCCAAAGGACTAAATAGTTTAGTAGTTTTGGTAATCGATATACATACATAAAATTCACATTTAATTTTAAAATATAAAATACAAAAAAAAATATTTTACAAAACCATTATTACTCCTAGACTATCCCATTATATTAATAAAAACACTTCTTGGTATCTTTAGAAAAATAAAACCTAAGAAAGTGGGTATCTCACATGCTCAGTAAGGGTAAGAATATAGTTGAAACTATGAAAAAATAAGTCACAATCAATATGGAAATATAAATATTTTAAATACATGAAATGTATTCAATAAGTTGACAATAATATGATATAAAAAAATTATGATCAAATAATTGTAAATAAATAATAACATGAGTATAATTATTAACATTAGATATTCTATGTAATCAAATAATTACATGGAAAATCAATAACTAAATTCAAAATGATGGAATATATAATTATGTAAATATAAAATTTACCTATAAGTATTTCGGAAAAGACATATAATATTGTTGACGCCTTGTGAAAAGACATCAATATTAATGGTTAAGGTCTCAACCAAAACTCAACCTAGTTTTTCTCATGAAATCTAAAAATACAATGCAGGGCTATAGCAGGCCCCATCCATCTGTTACTAAATAAAATGAATTCCTCATAGGAAAGGGGACCAAGATAATTCATATAAACATTTATATTTTGTCACGACCCGTCCTCGGGGCTCGTGTCGTGACTACCCCAAGCCCGCCTTCCATAGGCCAGGGGCTGGTGACTAGCACCAAGGCGTAAATCCCGATAAAAAGGGAAGGCATTGCCTTTGTAAAGTAAACAAGCACCATATAGTAAGCAAGCGGAAAAGTAAACACTAAGTAAAAAACAGAGTACAAGTGAAGTGTGGAAAATTAAATGGGCCAGTATACAAACCCAAACTGAAAGTAAAGTACAACTCGAAAGGGAAAACAGCAACTGTAAAGTAAAAGCCACTACGCCGAGCTGTCCACTGGAAATCCCACCTATAGGGTGGGTACAGATAGCTCCACTGCTCCCCGGGTCCCGTCGTCCGCTCCGAGCACGTCCCGCCCTGTGGTCCACCTCCAGGTACCGTCCTGCTCTACAAGCCTCAACCACGATCAACGCTGTCCGTCGTCTGTAACCAACACAACATAGTGCGGGCATAGCCCGTGCAGGGGTGAGTATAACGATACTCAGTAGGGACCCCGAGACCCTCAAGGTCTCACTAAAACCAACAAGGATAACCACAAGAAGATCTCAACAGATAACCTCTACTTAGATATATTCCCATACATTTACCTAAGTTATCAAGTAACCCATCTCAATAATGAGGAAACACAAGGATTGTGAAATCAACGGATAACCACTACCCAGGTATATGCCCATACATATACCTAAGTTATCAAGTGACCCATCTCAATCATGAGGAAACACAAAAGGTCAAAAGTCTCAGCTCAAACCAGGATTGTCATTATCGAAACCGTAACTGCTGAAGAGCTCCGTCTCTGGAGTGTACAGTGGTCCTACCACGACTCCGAGGAACTGCTCACTAACCTAAGACTGCTGAGGTACTCCTCTTGTCGAGTACCGCGGGCCTGCCACCTCACACAGTAGTGCTTCCCGCCGGGGTCTGCCACCCAACACAGTAGTGCTCCCCCCTCATAGCCTACAGAGGTACTCCTCCTGTCGAGTACTGCGGGTCTGCCACCTCACAAAGTAGTGCTCCCCACTGGGCTACGTAAGTCACTCCGAATCGAATCGGACAAGCATTCTTCAGGTCTCGGCCGGCTACACGGCCTCCATACTACGTACGCTCGTCTCTGGGAGGGTCCGCTCCACGAGCTACAAGTCGATACTCCAAGTATCTCAAAGTCCCACGAAGAAGTATCTCAAAGGACTGCCTCGTCATAGGGGACTCAATGCAACAGACGGCGCGTCAATCGGATGCCCGGTCTGTGAGTTATTAGGCTTTTCGTCCCAGGGGCCCGGTTGGTATTGTGAGCGAACCAAACCCGGGCGTATCTCAACTGTACCCCGAACTCTCATAGGGTGTACTAATAGGGACCGTTTCTCAACGAGATCACCAACGCCGCTGACGGTTCGTCAAATGGACGTTCTGTCAGAAAGGTATCAGCTTTTCCGTTCCAGGGGCCCGGTTGGATTTCGATGCGATCCAACCCGGCCACTATCCATCTGCATCCAAATCTCGGGCAGAGGATGCCAAAAGTTCCGTATCGTCAACAGGAACGCAACGAGACAAACGACGGGTCAATCGGACTCCTTGTCTGTGAGTTATTGGCTGTTTCGTTCCAGGGGCCCGGTTGGTTTCGTGAGCGAACCAACCCCACTGCACTGTGACGGCATCCAAACCTCGAGCAGAGTAAGCCAAAAGATCCGTCTCACTTAGAGGAACTCAACAAAGCTGACGGCACGTCATTCGGACGTCCGTAGCTCAAGATATGAGTGTTTTCGCTATGAGGGCCTGGTTGGTTTCGTGTACGAACCAACCTGGCCGAACTCAAAGTATTTCGAAACCTTGAGTGCGATATACCCAAACGACCGTCTCGATCCAAGGATCGCTTCTCCACTGACGGCGTGTCGTTTGGAGGTCTGTAGCCTGAGTTATTAGCATTTGGATCTAAACCGCTCGGTAACGGGGGTTTCGGGCCCGGGCCTTCCCTGCCTGAGACCCCCCGGTTGGCCCGAACCGGGTCAACCCGCCCCGGACAGGGTTGACCCGGCCCGGCTCGGCGCGGCCTGACCCGGCCTGGCCTGGCGGACCGGCTAGGCGCACCGGTTCGGCGCAAGGCAGCGCGCTGCCAGCTCGGCCGAAGGCCGAGCTGATTGGAAACGTCGGGCGCCAGCCCCCCTTTGTGAAACCGCGGCCCCTTGATTGGGGCCGCTTGAAGACCCGGCCGGGGGAATTATTTCCCCCAGTCTCCACTACCCGGCCGGCCCGCACTGGCTAGCCGGTTCCGCCAGCAAGGACCGGCGACGGCCGGTCCTTCCTTCGCCGACACCGGCAGCCCGGTGCCGGCCGCCGGTCATCTTGCTCCGCCGCGGCCCAGAACCGGCCGCGACCCTTGTCGTTCGGCGCGGCCCGACGGCGTCGCGCCCTTCCACCGTGGCCCCGCTCCAGCCGCGGTGTCTTTGAATTTCTTCGACGTGATGCAACGGCGTCGCGTTCTTGAATCTCTTTCCACGGCGTGGCGCGACGGCGCCGCGTGTATGTTCCGCATGAACCGCGTGGTGCGACGGCACGACGCTCCTTCATACCAACCACAAGAAAACAATTATGAAATAAGGAGGAGGGTCGGCCGTGTTTGTACGGTCCGGCCCCATCGCGTTATTGGATAATAAAAAGTCGAAAACCACAAAATTTTACATGCCAGAATCAAGAATGGAATCAAATAACATTAAACCCCTACTTCGGTTTCATGTGCGGAGCACGTCAACAATCCGCGGAAGACAAGCGTCGCGGAGGTCGGGCGTCGCGGGAATCGATCGTCGATTCCGTTGACGTTGGAGGAAGAAGCGCTCGGTGAAATCGAGTCGAGTCGAGTCGACACTCTCAGAATACTTTGTGGGTGGCGGTGCTTCCCTTCCTTTCTCCGGTTGAAGAAGGTAGAAGGTGTTGCTTCACGTTCTTCGGAGACATGGAACGTTCTTCTTCGAGAGGTTGAAGGTCTTCCAAAAGTTCTTCTCCTCTCCTTAGTTCTCCCCACAAATTTTATGCCAACCCAAAGAGAAGAATAGAATCTCTCATTTTAATGATGGAAAAATGATTTCAAAAGAAATAAAAAACTCAAAATAATTAATTAGGTTGGTTTAATTAATTAAATGAAAAGTGTTGGCAAGAATTTCAAAAGTTTGAAATTAAGATAACTCTTCTCAATTAATAACCCAAGTTCTCAAGATTAATGAGAGAGGAGTTATTAGGAGATTAAAGGGGAGATGAAGAGTTAGGTTCGTGTGGGCCCCACCACACTTAATATTCTCAAGGGAGGTTAAGTGGACGTGGGTCCCACCTCTATCTACCTTTGGGAGGATATAACAAACATGGATAAAATAAAATGTGCTTCCACATTTTATTTAACTTCATTTTAAAATCCCCAAAACTAACTCTAAACCCGCATAAAATGCAACCTCAAAAAAGGTCTCCTTAAGTGAAAATCAGCGCTGCGAGATCATCGGTGCCCTCGGAATTCGATTCTGGGCACCGGTTCAAAAGTTAGAAAAACCCGCTCGTTCGTTCACTGAACGTACCCGAGCCAAACATCGGAAATTGATTCCGGGCACACCGGGCCTCAGAATCAGGTGCCGTCAGAAACTGTGTTCTTGTAAAATTCCAAAGAAAATTAAGAAAAAAAAATCCCTTGAATTTTACGGGTCTTTACATTACTCCCACCACAGGCCTTTACGTCCCCGTAAAGCTTCACCACAAACTTAGGGAAACAATGGCGGTACTGAGCATACATCAGAGCCTTCCACTCCTATGTGCTTACCTGGAGGTTCCCGTACTGCCAATGAAATATCATCCGAGGAATCGATCGTCCTCATAGGATCCACTCCTGTCGATCCTCGATCCCCACTAAAACCTCCGTGAAAGACACCCCATCACCATCGTCCAGCTCCTCATGGTCGATGATATGCAGAGGGTTGAGCACGTATCTCCTCAGTTGAGATACGTGGAAAACATCATGCACCTAGTGCAACTGAAGTGGATGAGCCAAGCGGTAAAACACCTCGCCTACCCAACTGAGGACCTAGAAAGGTCCGTTGAACTTTTGAGATAACTTTCCTCGTTGGCCACATCTCCGTAAACCTCATCGAGGTGAGACTCGTATAAGTGTTGGGTCGGAAGAATGGCGAGAGGGGGGGTGAATTGCCTTTTAAAATTAATTAACAATTTAAAAATCAAAGTTAAGATGCAGCGGAAAGAAAGGAGGCAAGACACACGAAATTGATAACGGAGTTCGGCCAAAAACCCGGCCTACGTCTCCGCTCCCAACTCAACCGTTGAGAGATTCCTACCGCTTGATTTTCAATGGTTTTAGCAAGAAACCCACTAGGCTTTAAGGTAGCACTAGGACCTATTACAGCTTGCTTTTATTGGTTTAGCAAGAACCCACTTGCTTTTAATGGTTTAGCAAGAACCCACTAGTCTTTTTACGGGTGAAGACTAGCTCACCGAGACACAAGCCTTTTAAAGGAAAAGCTTGAGAAAACCTCTTCACACCTTAGTGGTGGTGTGAGAACCCAAAGAAGGGGAGATGAGAAAAGAGTTGGGGTTTGTAGGCACAAACCCAATTTTAAAGCTCAAAAAGAGATAAACAATAAAACCCGTAATGGAGAAGCCTTGGGCGCCTTTGATTGATTGATGATGTTTGAGGGCCGCTTCCAAGCTTCTATGGAGGTGCTCTTGGATGTGGAAGTTGTTGGAGCACTTTGGGTTCCCTTGGAACAATCCGTCGGAGCTTCGCCAAAGATGTAAAAATGTGTCCGGTGGCTTGTATATTGTTCCGGGGCTTCCTAGGCCTTTATTTATAGGCTAGGAACCTTCAAGTATCCGTTGGAGGGCTTTGGAGCCGTTGGAAAAGGCCTCGGAGCCGTTGGGAGGCTTTTGGAGTTGACTGGTCAAAGCCAACGGCTAGTTTGACCAGTGCTACCGGCTGGCCGGTACAGCTCCACCGGCTGGCCGGTGCCTTGGCAGTGGAGGAGAAGTCTGGTCCAGGGGCCACCGGTCGACCGGTACATCTCCACCGGCTGGCCGGTGCCTTGGTAGAGAAGAAGAGTCTTGATCCAGGCTCCACCGGTCGACCGGTGAGGAGCCACCGGCTGGCCGGTGGAAAGACAGTAGATTGCACTATTTGGGCTGGATGCCACAGGTCGACCGGTGGCAGAGCCACCGGTCGACCGGTGGGGAGGCAGTGGCTCAGCTTTGAGTCAGGGTGCCACCGGCTGGCCGGTGGTCAAGCCACCGGCTGACCGGTGGACTGAATTTCAGTCCACTTGAAGTCCATTCTTGGGCCAACTTCTTGGCAACCTTGTGCCTATCATCCACAACACTTAAACACAATGTTAAACACATATTAAAGTGATTGTGATCATGAAAATCAAAGAGTGTGGGGTACAACAATCTCCCCCTATTTTGATGATCACAATCACTTATCAAGCAATGTAAAAACTTAAATGAAATGCATGCCTAAATGATAAATTGAAAATAAATACTAAGCGTGATAAAAAAGATTCTCCCCCGATCAATCAAGAAATTTCTCCCCCTTTGTGATTATCAAAATAGCACGGGGCATAAAACTTGATTGAGGGAACACTTTGAAAAACAAAAAGAGATTTGAAAATCAATTGAGATTTTTGAAATTGAAATGAAAATTTGAATATCAGTTTGAATTGAAAGTTTTGAATCAAAAACCAATTGAAAGAGATTTTTGAATTAAAAATTCGAATTGAATATTTTGAAATGAAAAATTTGATACCAAGTGTTGAAATTGAAAGATTGAAAAAAAAAAATTGAAATTTAAAAGCTTAATTTTGAAAGAAAATTTTTAATTCACAAAAAGGCTTAAAAGAACCTAACTCCCCCTAAATAAAAACAACTAATCACCGGGGAGCGGTTTTTGAAACCGTGACAAATTTTGGTCCCGTGAGACTCGCCAAAAGGGATTTTTCAATCCAAATTTGTTTCATGGCGGGTCTTCTCCTATAAAACTCATCGGAAAAGAAAATACTTTTGGGTTGACCATACCGGGCATTTTTTCAATCACACTCATAAATGAGGTGCCCGGGTTTTTTACAATAATTGCAAAATTTAAAACTAGAGCTCCCCCTTACAAAAACAGTGGGTGCATGGGAGGAGGAAGCTTGGTTGGTATATCCTAGCCCTTGGGTGGTTCTAGATATTCGTTGGGAACCTAAGAGTTTGGACAAATTTTGTTCACCTTGGGTGAACTTGGCTAGGGAATCTTTTAAATCTTTGATGGTTGATTCCATAGAATCAACATTTGGAAAATTTTGGATTTTTCGGGAGAGTTCCTCCTTCTCTTTGAGAAGTTGTTCTTTTTCGGAGGAGAGTTTTTTGAAAGATTTTTTCAAAGAAACAAATTTTGAAGAAAGTTCATGAAAACCTTTTTCTAATTGATCTCTAGCATGTGAGAGTTCTTCATATGACAAATGATTTAAAGAATTGGAATTTGAAGAGCAAGAGGAGGAAGAGGAGGAAGAGGAGGAAGATACCTCATGTTTTGCCATTAGGAATTTTTTACCTTGGTCGCTCGAGGAGAAGGAGGAGAATGAAGAGGTGGAGCTATCACTCCATGTTGCCTTTGAAGCCTTCTTATTCTCCTTTTTCTTGGCCCTTTTCTTGTGGAGTGGGCAATTGGGTACGGATTTTGCATCGGGTTCTTGCTTTTGATCGGATTCTTGCTTTGGAGCCTCGCTAGTACCTTCATAGGTTAGTTCTAAAAATTTCCAAATATCATGCGAAGATGTGCAAGAAGAAATACAATCAAAAACATTACGATCTAACCCACAATGTAGAGCATTCATGGCTTTGCCATCAAGCTCGAAATTTGCAATGTCTACGGGGGTCCATTTAGATTCATCGGGAGTAGAAAGTGAATAACCATGCATAACAATTTTAAAAATAGGATAACTAATGCTTTTAAGAAATGTAGTCATGCGGGTTTTCCAAAAAGAATAATCGGCTCCATCAAAGAATGGAGCACGATCCAAAGAAAAACCTTCGGGGGCGTAAGAGGTTGAAGCGGTAGAAGCCATCAAAAAGGATCTTTAATTTGAAACCGGTTAGGGAATTATTCAAATACGTCCTCTGATACCAATTGTTGGGTCGGAAGAATGGCGAGAGGGGGGGTGAATTGCCTTTTAAAATTAATTAACAATTTAAAAATCAAAGTTAAGATGCAGCGGAAAGAAAGGAGGCAAGACACACGAAATTGATAACGGAGTTCGGCCAAAAACCCGGCCTACGTCTCCGCTCCCAACTCAACCGTTGAGAGATTCCTACCGCTTGCTTTTCAATGGTTTTAGCAAGAAACCCACTAGGCTTTAAGGTAGCACTAGGACCTATTACAGCTTGCTTTTATTGGTTTAGCAAGAACCCACTTGCTTTTAATGGTTTAGCAAGAACCCACTAGTCTTTTTACGGGTGAAGACTAGCTCACCGAGACACAAGCCTTTTAAAGGAAAAGCTTGAGAAAACCTCTTCACACCTTAGTGGTGGTGTGAGAACCCAAAGAAGGGGAGATGAGAAAAGAGTTGGGGTTTGTAGGCACAAACCCAATTTTAAAGCTCAAAAAGAGATAAACAATAAAACCCGTAATGGAGAAGCCTTGGGCGCCTTTGATTGATTGATGATGTTTGAGGGCCGCTTCCAAGCTTCTATGGAGGTGCTCTTGGATGTGGAAGTTGTTGGAGCACTTTGGGTTCCCTTGGAACAATCCGTCGGAGCTTCGCCAAAGATGTAAAAATGTGTCCGGTGGCTTGTATATTGTTCCGGGGCTTCCTAGGCCTTTATTTATAGGCTAGGAACCTTCAAGTATCCGTTGGAGGGCTTTGGAGCCATTGGAAAAGGCCTCGGAGCCGTTGGGAGGCTTTTGGAGTTGACTGGTCAAAGCCAACGGCTAGTTTGACCAGTGCTACCGGCTGGCCGGTACAGCTCCACCGGCTGGCCGGTGCCTTGGCAGTGGAGGAGAAGTCTGGTCCAGGGGCCACCGGTCGACCGGTACATCTCCACCGGCTGGCCGGTGCCTTGGTAGAGAAGAAGAGTCTTGATCCAGGGTCCACCGGTCGACCGGTGAGGAGCCACCGGCTGGCCGGTGGAAAGACAGTAGATTGCACTATTTGGGCTGGATGCCACAGGTCGACCGGTGGCAGAGCCACCGGTCGACCGGTGGGGAGGCAGTGGCTCAGCTTTGAGTCAGGGTGCCACCGGCTGGCCGGTGGTCAAGCCACCGGCTGACCGGTGGACTGAATTTCAGTCCACTTGAAGTCCATTCTTGGGCCAACTTCTTGGCAACCTTGTGCCTATCATCCACAACACTTAAACACAATGTTAAACACATATTAAAGTGATTGTGATCATGAAAATCAAAGAGTGTGGGGTACAACAATAAGGACGTGATGGTCATCCTCGAACTCTAGAGGCCTCCAAGTCCTGTCAGCATAAGGCTTCTGTCGGCCCTTTGCCATCCTCATCCGCTCTTGGATGACCTAGACCTTCTCTAGTCTCACATGACCTGCTATGATTTCTTCTTTGCTGAAAAAGAGAAATCTGGTCTCATCCCCTGGATGAACCACATTCATTTCCAAATACAGTCCATCCTGACATGAATGATGCATTCATGCCATGGATGACGTCGTAAGGCCTCGACGTAACTACCAAGAGATCCAACTGTCACTCTCGCCTCCAAGGGTCGAGTCACACTGTCGGCGTCAGTGTGTGGTCACTAGGTCTCCTTCAATAGAAAACTTGAAAGTGAGGGTCAAGTCAACAGTCGTAACTGGAAACTCTTAATAACAACACAAAAGAGGACAGGACTGAAAACATCACAAAGGTAAGCATCTTTTATTATTTCAGCTCATAATAAAAAGATGCTACACAATAGCAACAAGGAACTAGAAGTACAAAGGACGTATCTACTAGTTCTGCTCCTGTCCATCTACCCCAAGAGCTCCATGATCGAAGGCCTCAGCTGCCTGAAGTTGAGCTCTCGCATGTCCACCAACTCCCTGCGGTCGGGGCGGACCTCCTGGTGGTGGTGGTGGAAACACCTCGAAGCGTCGTCCACCTCCAGCTGCCCGGCCAGCTCCTCTGCCATGGCCGCCCTGATCGAACCCCTGCCTCTGCCTCAGAGGTTCTTCATTTAACTGCTGGTCATCTGCATGGCGGGTCGGATAGTCACGTGCTATGTAACTAATTCTGTCGCAGGAGTAACACCTCATGGCTGGTCTGGCTCTATCACTTCCCTTTGTGCCTCGCACTACCGACCCTGAGTCACGCGGTCGACCACCTGTAGGTCTGGTCCTCTTAGACCCCTGTGTCATCTGTCTACGGCCCGCTAAAGAAGACTCTGCCACATGCCGGCTAGTGGTGGGTCCTGCTGCTGGAGACTACTCAGCAAGAAAACTCTCCATTAAGAGGGATCACTCCAACACTCCTGTCTGCGTCGGAATGTTGTGCGATACAACCGAAGCTCTGATCTCCCGCCTGGGCCCCTGCTCGAAGGTTCGGGCGCTGATGAACGGGTCTCGTACCATATCTGTGGAGTAGCGCGAGAGGTCTGTGAATCTCGCTGAGTACTGTGCCACTGACATACTTCCCTATCGTAGCTGAATTAGCTCATGTATACGCACCACGCGAAGGGTGGCTGATACAAACTCTGCCCGGAACAGGCTCTCGAAGTCTGTCCATAGAAGTGTCGCCTCGTCATGCATCTGGAGTATCAGGCTCCACCATCTGCCTGCTGCTGCCTGAAGAAGGCTGGCAGTAAGGATCACCATGAAATCTGTCAGCGTCCCCACTAGCCTGAAGACTCTCACCATAGCCTCCATCCAATCCTCAACCGCCTGTGGGTCCGTCCCTCCCTGAAACATGGGTGGCCTCTGGCGCTGGAACTCATGCAGTGCGCTCAAGCAACGTGCATCCTCTGCTGCTGGGGTTGGTGGCATCGGAGGCCCAACGGGTAGTAGTACCGCTGGTGCCTCCGCTGGTGCCTCAACTGGAATAGGGCCATGTACTGAGGCCTCCTTACTCGGCGGGCTGTCAGTATGCACCACTCTCGGGGCTCTAGCTGGTCGTCCACAGGGAGGCATCATGAAAGAAACAACGTGACATGGTCAAACGATTTATACCTGGTGATCTGACCTGGTTTGAGCTGATATTCAAATAAAACTTCTGTAAAACACACACGCAATCAGTGTTTTCGTGCACAAAGTCGGAAATCAGTTGTCAGGGTCCTGGTGTATGGATAAGTCGGCTGCCCGCACCAACACTGGACTCCCTGAAATGAAAACCACACTCGGTACTCTTAACACTATTGCTTCACAGAAAGAAACATCAGAGTTATAAGTTCTACGGTAGAACCGAACTCCTTGGATACCAATTTGTTACGACCCTTCCTCGGGGCCCGTGCTGTGACTACCCCAAGCCCGCCTTCCATAGGCCAGGGGCTGGCGACTAGCACCAAGGCGTAAATCCCGGTAAAAATGGAAGGCATTGCCTTTGAAAAGTAAACAAGAACCACAGAGTAAGCAAGCGGAAAAGTAAACACTAAGTAAAAAACAGAGTACAACTGAAGTGCGGAAAAGTAAATAGGCCCGTATACAAACCCAAACTGAAAGTAAAGTACAACTCGAAAGGGATAACCACAACTGTAAAGTAAAAGCCGCTACTCCGAGCTGTCCACTGGAAATCCCACCTATAGGGTGGGTACAGATAGATCCACTGCTCCTCGGGTCCCGTCGTCCGCTCCGAGCACGTCCCGCCCAGTGGTCCACCTCCAGGTATCATCCTGCTCTGCAAGCCTCAACCACGATCAACGCTGTCCGTCGTCTGCAACCAAAACAATGTAGTGCTGGCATAGCCTGTGCAGGGGTGAGTATAACGATACTCAGTAGGGACCCCGAGACCCTCAAGGTCTCACTAAAACCAACAAGGATAACCACAATAAGATCTGAACAGATAACCTCTACTTAGATATATGCCCATACATATACCTAAGTTATCAAGTAACCCATCTCAATCATTAGGAAACACAAGGATTGTGAAATCAACGGATAACCACTACCCAGGTATATGCCCATACATATACCTAAGTTATCAAGTGACCCATCTCAATCATGAAGAAACACAAAAGGTCGAAAGTCTCATCTCAAACCAGGATTTTCATTATCGAAACCGTAACTGCTGAAGAGCTCCGTCTCTGGAGTGTACGGTGGACCTGCCACGACTCCGAGTTATTGCTCACTAACCTAAGACTACTGAGGTACTCCTCCTGTCGAGTACTGCAGGCCTGCCACCTCACACAGTAGTGCTTCCCTCCGGGGTCTGCCACCCAACACAGTAGTGCTCCCCCCTCATAGCCTACAGAGGTACTCCTCCTGTCGAGTACCGTGGGTCTGCCACCTCACATAGTAGTGCTCCTCCGCTATGGGTCTGCCACCTCACAAAGTAGTTCTCCCCACTGGGCTACGTAAGTCACTCCGAATCAAATCGGACAAGCAGTCTTCAGGTCTCGGCCGGCTACACGGTCTCCGTACTCCGAACGCTCGTCTCTGGTAGGGTCCACTCCACGAGCTACAAGTCGGTACTCCATGTATCTCAAAGTCCCACGAAGAAGTATCTCAAAGTACCGCCTCGTCATAGGGGTCTCAACGCAACAGACGGTGTGTCAATCGGACGCCCGGTCTGTGAGTTATTAGCCTTTTCATCCCAGGGGCCCGGTTGGTTTCGTGAGCAAACCAAACCCGGCCCTATCTGAACTGTACCCCGAACTCTCATAGGGTATACTCATAGGGACTGTTTCTCAACGAGATCACCAACGCCGCTGACGGTTCATCAAACGGACGTTCTATCAGAAAGGTATCAGCTTTTCCGTTCCAGGGCCCCGGTTGGATTTCGGTGCGATCCAACCCGGCCACTATCCATCTGCATCCAAATCTCGGGCGGAGGATTCCAAAAGTTCCGTATCATCAACAGGAACGCAATGAGACAAACGGTGGGTCAATCAGACGCCTGGTCTGTGAGTTATTGGCTTTTTTGTTCCAGGGGCCCGGTTGGTTTCGTGAGCGAACCAACCGGACCGCACTCCAACGACATCCAAACCTCGAGCGGAGTAAGCCAAAAGATCCGTCTCACTTAGAAAAACTCAACAAAGCTGACGGCACGTCATTCGGACGTCTGTAGCTCAAGATATGAGCGTTTTCGCTCCGAGGGCCCGGTTGGTTTCGTGTACGAACCAACCTGGCCAAACTCAAAGTATTCTGAAACCTTGAGTGCGATATACTGAAACGACCGTCTCGATCCAAGGATCGCTTCGCCGCTGACGGCGCGTCGTTTGGAGGTCCGTAGCCCGAGTTATTGGCATTTGAATCCAAACCTCTCGGTAACGGGGGTTTCGGGCCCGGGCCGTCCCGGCCCGAGACCTCCCGATTGGCCCGAACCGGGTCGACCCGCCCCGGACAGGGTCGACCCGGCCCGGCATGGCCCGGCCCGACCCGGCCTGGCCTAGCGGATTGGCCAGGCGCACCAGTTCGGTGCAAGGCAACGCGCTGCCAGCTCTGCCGAAGGCCCAGCTGATTGGAAACGGGGGGCGCCATCCCCCCTTTGTGAAACCGCGGCCCCTTGATTGGGTCCGCTTGAAGACCCGGCCGGGGGAATTATTTCCCCCTGTCTCCACTGCCCGGTCAGCCTGCACTGGCTGGCCGGTTCCGCCAGTAAGGACCGGCGACGGCCGATCCTTCCTTCGCCGACACCGGCAGCCCGGTGCCGGCCGCCGGTCATTTTTCTCCGCCGCGGCCCGGAACCGGCCACGGCCCTTGTCGTTTGGCGCGGCGTGACGGCGTCGCGCCCTTCCGCCGCGGCCCCTCTCAGGCCGCGGTGTCTTCGACTTTCTTCGACGCGACGCGACGGCATCGCATTCTTGAATCTCTTTCCACAGCGCGGCGCGACAGCGCCGCGCATATGTTCTGCATGAACCGCATGGTGAGACGGCACCACACTCCTTCGTACCAACCACAAGAAAATAATTATGAAATAAGGAGGAGGGTCGGCCATGTTTGTGTTGTCTGGACCCCTCGCGTTATTCGATAATAAAAAGTCAAAAACCACAAAATTCGACATGCCAAAATCAAGAACGGAATCAAATAACATTAAACCCCTACTTCGGTTTCAAGTGCGGAGCACGTCAACAAGCCGCAGAAGACAAGCGTCGTGGAGGTCGGGCGTCGCGGGAATCGATCGTTGATTCCGTTGACGTTGGAGGAAGAAGCGCTCGGTGAAGTCGAGTCGAGTCGAGTCGACACTCTCAGAATATTTTGTGGGTGGCGGTGCTTCCCTTCCTTGCTCTAGTTGAAGAAGGTAGATGTTGTTGCTTCACGTTCTTTGAAGACGTGGAACGTTCTTCTTCGAGAGGTTGAAGGTCTTCCAAAAGTTATTCTCCTCTCCTTAGTTCTCCCCACAAATTTTATGCCAACCAAAAGAGATGAATAAAATCTCTCATTTTAATGTTGGAAAAATTATTTCAAAAGAAATCCAACACTCAAAATAATTAATTAAGATGGTTTAATTAATTAAATGCAAAGTGTTGGCAAGAATTTCAAAAGTTTGAAATTAAGATAACTCTTCTCAATTAATAACCCAAGTTGTCAAGATTAATGAGAGAGGAGTTATTAGGAGTTTAAAGGGGAGATGAAGAGTTAGGTTCGTGTGGGCCCCACCACACTTAATCCTCTCAAGGTAGGTTAAGTGGATGTGGGTCCCACCTCTAACTACCTTTGGGAGGATATAACCAACATGGATAAAACAAAATGTGTTTCCACATTTTATTGAACTTCATTTTAAAATCCCCAAAACTAACTCTCAACCCGCATAAAATGCAACCTCGGAAAAGGTCTCCTTAGGCGAAAAGCGGCGCTGTGAGATCATCGGTGCCCTCGAAATTTGATTCCGGGCACCGGTTCAAAAGTTAGAAAAACCTGCTCGTTCGTTCACTGAACGTACCCGAGCCAAACTTCAGAAATTGATTCCGGGCACACCGGGCCTCAGAATCCGCTGCCGTCAGAAACTGTGTTCTTGTAAAATTCCAAAGAAAATTAAGAAACAAAATTTATCTTGAATCTTACGGGTCATTACATATTTAAACTAGAATAAAAAATATAAAGTCATTCCCCAATCAATAAACATAATCATAGACCATTTAGTGTAAAATGAATAGTAATAACATAGTATATCCTCAGTCAAATTGATAAAAAATTATCTACATAAATAATAATGATTTTATCATTCTTCTATATACTAATAAAATAATATATAACATAAAATAATTTATTATTATATCTAATATACTTTTTAAAGATCACTTGGAACCTTTCTCAGAAAAAATAAACATTCTTTTAAAATCACCAGTGTTTTTAATCTAGAAAATTCATAAAATATTTTCAAAATAATTATCATTGAAAATAACTTATAAAAACTATGAATTTACAAAATATTAAAACAAAAAAAATTTACTTTTAAACTATTATAGGTAACTTCAACGAAAAGATAGTCAATATGGTGAGTAATTTTTTACATGTCGTATAGGTTGAGAAGAACATTCCATTTTCATTAAAAAAATATTAAAAAGTGACTTGTTATAAAAAAATAAATTGTTTTTTAAAATTAAATAATGGTTAAATTTTTATTTAATAAATAAATTGTATAATTCTAATACATTTTTTAATTTTTTTGTTGAAAATAATTTTTTGGAAGAAAATGGATTTTTACCAAAGAGGTAATCAATGTCAGATTTTGGTAAAAAAATTCATAAGAATTTTATGTACCAAGGAAAGGAAAAAATGGAACAATTACTTGAAAAATTTCAAGAATAACTAGCTTAAGAAACTTAATTTATTTTAAGATAGAAATATCAAATAATTTATTTAAGGCAGACAAAAAAAATAATCCTGAATAATGATTGGATTGTGATATAACCCCTTACAACATTCGTAAATTTTTAATCATAATCTCCATAAAAGAAATAAATTTAAATGAAACTTCAATTAGAATTAATATAAATGAATTTATGATATATCATAAAAAAAATGTTTGTATGTACTCCACACAAACTAAATAATTGGCGAATGTGGTGTGTGTATCATGGTAGTATAAGTATGAAAATACACTCTTACCTTGAGTCCAACACATCATGTACATTCTATACCTTATTTAATAATAATAATAATTTAATTATTTACTTTATTAATAAAAGTTTTAGGTTTCTTAATCCTTTTATTTCATTTATTACCAAGTAATGTATGATTACTTAATTTACTAAGTTTACATCGGATGTTTTCATGATATTTGGATTATGTGTCAAAAATGAATTTTATAGGGTGACTATGGTCAAATATGTCAATATTTAAACATACCCAGAATAATAATAATAAAAAAAAAAGTATCATATTTATACAAAAAATTATAATTTTAAAATAAATCATGAATACTATTAAAAAATTTGAACTATATTACCACTATTGGAAAATGGGCCTATACCCATAGTTTTGCAAAACAAACTGGGTATAGGGTTCCCCTATACCCAAGATGGTAGGAAACTATGTCTATAAGGATAATATAATGACCTATACCCACAGTTTTAGATAATTTTGGGTATATGTCACCTATACCCATGGTTTTTTCCAAAGTAGTGGGCATAGATTTTTGTTTAAAGACCAATTCCCAGGGTTCTATAAAACTGTGGGTATATGGTTTTTTCAGATGACCTATACCCACGGTTTTTCAAAACCCTGGGTATTGGGGGTTCTGATGACCTATACCCATGTTTTTAGAGAACCGTGGGTATATCATTCTCACATTATAGTGGATATAAAAATTACACAGGACAACACAAATATTTGGTGGGAACACGGTTTGGATTAATATAATTACAAATATAAAAATACATATACAAGTAATATATGTTGGTTGGTTGGTTAGTCATTATGTGTTGCTGAAGGTGGTCCACTATTCGAATCTCGGTGATTTATTTTTCTTATAAATGAGTTTAATTAATATAAGTAAATATATATATGGATATATTATCAAAATATCCACACCTCTATTAGTCAGGCAGCGTATCCTCTTCCAATTGGCAGCATGTCTGATTCTCACCATACTAATTTTTAGTTAAGCAGCTCTATTAATATATATATATATATATATATATTGAATGTGTTGTTGGCTCGATTGGTCTGAGAAGGTGGCCTGCGTTTGGGGAATCCAATGGTCGAATCATGCTAGCTGCATTTTTTAAATATAAATCCCCATGGGTTTCGAACCATGGGGGCAGTGTTGAGCCATGTAGTGCAGTGGTGTACCACGTTGTGACAACCCTATACCCATGGATTTTACAAACATTGTGTCTAGGCTACGACCCCTATTGTGACTCCTCTCAACCCCATGGTTTTAAAATATGGGTATAGGTCATTTTTTCAGTAGTGTACAATCATAGTGATGGCATGTCGTACATATGCATGTGTAACGCTTCAATTTTTCAAAGATCAGTGTGGAAAGAAGTTATTTATTATTTTAAAATTACCTATTGATCATAATATCATATATAAAATATTATTTATTTAAATATACTTGTATATAACATATTTTTTGTCTGTTGATGAAAATATATTCACATCACTTCATTAAGGCGGTAGTCAACACATACACAAACGGCATTGTCATTTTTTAGTGTAAGATAGAAATTAAAATCTTTTATTTTCATATTTATAAATATATCATTAATATCATAATAATTTCATTTATATAACATGTATTCATTAAAATTAACCCAATTAACTTCCTTGAAAATAGTTAGTGCAAGATGAATCACATCGCTTCACAAGGCGCTAGTCCACCGTATACACAAGTGAGGTTATCATGTCCCCAACAGAAGAGATATTAAAAATAATTATATATGATATAATTACTCAAGAATTATAATTATGTTATAAATATCATATATTTACTTTATATCCATCGTAATACCAACCCATTTGTTTTTTTATGCAAAACATGCCACATTGGTTCGTGATTTGGTAGTCTACCATAGACACGAGTGATGTTATCATTTAACATTTGAGGGAGAGGAGATGACTATAGGTTATTAAATTAACCTAATAACATATCAGTATATGGTAGATAAATTTTTTATTATATAATCTTAAATTAATAATAATTATGGAGGGTAAAATTTAATGTTTATTTTTTCATATAAATTTTCTAAGACTTGTAAAAAATATTTTTAAATTATATAAAAAATGAACAACTATTTTTCCTTTTAGAAAAATTTAGTTATACATGTATATTTAATGAAATTTTAATGATTTACTTATTTTTATTCATATAATCCAATTTAATGGCTAGGTTATAATCATATACTATATTATAGTTCATTTATATTTAAGTTTATTTGTTTCACATGGTATCTAAGATATTAAATTTTTTGAAATATATTTTGTGGGTTTTTCAAACTTAATGCTTCATGCATTATAGGATATTGACGAAATTAAATTTATTTAAAAATAATTATATATTAATGTATCAATTTGTTTTATTCTCTTCTAATAAAGGTGTTTTGTTTTATACGTACTATCAAACATGATATTCCTCTTAAAATCTTGGGGTGTTACATTCTAACCTCCTCAAAAAAAAATTTCCCCTGAAATTTAATATTGATCTCAATAATCAATCGTTTTAAACTTTAAAACACCTTCCTTGAAAACCAATATCATCTAAATGGTTAATAAAACATCAACTTAATAAGTGAGAAAATGGGTACAAAGGACCTATGTAATATCACATTAATAATTTTCTATATAGGATAACATTAGTCAAAAGTTAAGATATGGACATAGAAGAAAAGAATAAATAATTATATAGAGTGATAGAGGTAATTGATCAATGTTATATTTAATAATAAATGTAAATTTAAGTACCCCAAAACCATAAAACTATGATGATTTAAAAGACCATCAGTTCAACGCAAATAAAGGTATCAGGATAAAATTTAATTTCAATGTCCTTTTTCCTTGAGTTAAGGAATTACATTACTAATATATATTATGAATATTACAAATTATTATTACTTGATATTTTTCTATTTCAGATGCACAATTTAATGATTTTTGTGCTTCAATCATTTTCCACCTAATTTATTAATAAAATAAATGAATGTCTACGATAAATATTTTTTATACATGAAGCAGAAATATTAACTTTTCATAGATCATAAAATCCATAAAATAGTGAAAAGACATTAGATATATTAATAATTATTTTACAAAAACAATATGGTTATCACATTTTATCCAATATAAAACATTAATATCTAAACCTTAATAGTAACACCATTGACTCAAGATTAATATTTATCCATCTAATAATTTAACTAAAAATAATTCCACATATACCAGGATGTCATGTAGGTTATTTTTTGGTGTTAGACCCTTAATTTCTTCGATTATGGGTTCAATACCCATAGCCTGTCTAGATATGATGGGTTGTCACAAGGCATGTGTGTTTCCCTTATTCTAAAACTATATTCATAAAATTATTATATTTTACCAAATTTTAATAGCCCACAATTATCTCAACTTCAAATATTACATAATACATAAAGGATACAAATAACATCATAAAAACACATTTATAATTATTATCTCAACATTTTACACATATTAAGTGTTATCATCCCTTAATAATGTGTTTCCAAGAATTTCAACATCCCACTAAATCACTATTCTTAGAACCAATAAAAACATGCTATCAAATACTTACGGAAAATTAATACAGATAAATTGTTATACATTTCATTTTTATTACAAATAGAATATTATTTATTAAAATAATCCTATAGTATAATTCTTGAATCCAAACACAAGAACATTAATCATTCCACTTCATCTATTGTAATAGAATATGACTAAATATCATCTTCTATCTCATTTTGTCATATATTTCCTTGAATCTTGGAGAATTCATTTGTGTAGTGCGCAATCTCTTTATAGTGTAAGTATTACCCATTGGAAGATTCATTTATTAACATTAAATCATGAGTATGGTTTCATTTTTCTTCACAGATGACTTAAAATCCTTTTCTTTTTAACCATATACCAAATATTTTCCTTCTATAAGCTTCACATGTTGGAAAATCCTTCATTCCCTTCTTACCTTTGTCTATTTTGTTCTCATCCATCCTCTTCTTCTTGTTCTTCCCTTAGAATCCATTAGACTTGGAGAATTATTTCTCTATCATGATTTTACATGATATTATATCCCCATATAATGATAAATTTCTTCATAATAATTCTATTTGGAGGATTGGTTTAATCCCATAAAATAAATGGTTAATCTTCCACTTTGTATTACATACATAGTGTATAACTTAACTTACTAACATTGTAAATTTAGCATTATTCTTTGAAAAATTTTCCACTTATTTTTGTCTTACACTCAAGAATAATCTTTCCATATGTACTTATTTATCGTGAGTAAAATATCTTTCCAAGAAGAGTGACTTTAATTCCTTCCACTCTATGCTTGTTAATTCCTTCACATGCTTAGTGTTTTAAATTTATGAACACCATTGATCTGCATCTCATGAGGGATGATAAACTACCATGAAAACATCTCATAATTCACTACATCCCATAGAGACAAATATCTTTTATAAGGAACAAATCCATTATAAGGAAAAATTGATTTTTATACCCATTTAATTATGGATGATTTGAAAGAAAAAAGTTGTATGACATTATTACACCACAGTGTGGATCAGCAGGATTGTCTATATAGGAAATTTTTTTACTCGTAACTTGAGTCAACTTACCTAATATGGTTATCATGTGATCAATTACATCTAAAGATATATCTCTAGCTTCATTATCTTGTCCAGGAGGTAAATCCCTACATGGATGGTGTGAATTGATACAGTTTCCATTCGTAGAATTATACACCATTTCTAAACAATATTATACACTAGATTCGATCATAAAATTATGAAATACAATGCATAATCTCAAAAATAGTGAAACAGTTGACAGAAATTGTAAACTTTATGTATAGTTAATCTCATAATCATAAATGTGGTTTATTTGGGAATGTTTTAAAATCATAATAATATTTTTCAAATCTATCATAATGGTTTTTAAATTGGATATTAATTTACCAAATATTATCCCTCAGGAGTTTCAAACCTTTTTCACAGTAAGTCCCATTATCATGCACTAGTTGATTATTGGGTCAAGTATAATACACCCTTTTTAGAGTTATTATCACTAGGTACACTTGTTCATGAGCCACATATACTTTTAGTATCCAAAAATGGATTTATTTTCTAGGAAAATCCCCATAATCACAAAATTTCCAAATCATTATAATGCCCTTTTATACTTATCCAAAAATTCATCATATATTTTTGTTCCCTAATCAATGTTTTCCTAAATATAGTTCCTCGGATTTCTACTAAACTTATTTTGATACCAACTATAGTGTCCATGACCACATTAGCTCAGATCTAGTAGCCAAAATATTATATAGGCATAAGATACAAGGAATCTCATACAGAAGGACCAAATAATTTAGTAGTCTAGTTAAACAATATACATACTTGAAGTTCAAATTACTTTCTAAAACATAAAATACACAATGAATTTTATTTTATAACACCATCATTTCCCTATAGTGTATACCTATGAATCTATCACAAAACACTCCTTGGTATCATATGTAAAATAAATGATAAAAAATGGGTGATATCAAATGCTCGTTAAGGGTATGAATACAATGGAAGCTATAAATAAATATGGAATAATCAATATAGAATGTAAAATAACAAAAACACATTCTATTTGTTCAATAAATTGATTGTAATATGCAAGGAATAAATGATGATAATGTAATTCAAAAAAATAATCCCATGTGCATGAAACTCAACCACGTATATTCTAACTAATCGAATGAATTCATGGAATATCAAATAATTGAATTCATAATGATGGAATGCATAATGTTAGACATCTAAAACATACCTTTGAGGACTTGTGCTAAGACATGAAATATCATTAAGTCAGTGTGCCATGAAATATATATAAATAGGTAAGCCCTCATCCAAACCCCAATCTTGTTTGTCTATTAAGACTTACCAATGCATCTAGGGGTTATAGAAGGCCCCTCCCAAAACTTATTAAGTCCAATGCATTACTCATATGAAAGGGGTGAAACAGAATGCACTTAAACATTATTATTAAAAATAGAATATGAAATGTAAATACTTTCCCCAAAAAAACATAATCATAAACCATAAAGAGTAAAAAAGAATTGTTTCAACGTAGTACATCCCTAGTCAAACTGACCATAAATCATCCAAAGAAATAATAATGATAGAATAATTGGAGTATATCCCCGTTAAAGAATAAGTTACATCAAAGGCTGTATTCATAGATGGAAATTGTTTTTAAAAAATAAAATGGAATGTTTTTTAGGAGAATAACCTTTCTTCAAAAGTCATCATATTATTCTAAAATTAAACATTCATAAAATATTATTAAAAAAACATTTATTTGAAAATAAATTTTAAAAACTAATAATTTTCAAAACATTAGAAAAAACTTTTTATTTGAAAATAACTTCATACAATTTCAATAAAATCAACAATTAAATGACAATTGTTATTTCATATAATTCTATACATGTCATATAAGTTCAAATAACACTTGCTTTTCACTGTAAAAATGATAGAAAATTACTCTATCAGAAAACAACATGAATATTTATTTCAATCAAATTTCTAAATAATAATATATGGTTAAAATTTTATTTAATGAATCATATCTATAATTCTTAATCATTTTTTAAAAAAAATTTAGAAAACATGGTTTTTTTGGAAGAAAATAGGATTTTTGATCGAAGAGATAAATACAGTTCTATTTTTGTAAAAATATTTTATTAATCATTTTAAGTACCAAAGAGAATAAAAATGGTAATATTAATTTAAAAAGTTAATTAATAACTAGGTTATAATAAAATATATTTTTTATGATATAAATATCAAATACACCCATCAAGATAGACTTAAATAAAAAATATCAAATATTGAAGAGATTGCGAAATAAACCCTTAACACTTCGATAATTTTTTTTATCAAAATCCCTATGAAAGAGATAACATTAAAAGAATCTTTAAATACCATGAAGATAAATTAATTCATGATATAAAATAAAAAAATTCAGTATATATACCACAAAAACGAAATTAGTGGTGGATGTAGGCTATGTCTAATGAAAGTAAAAGTGAGATGAGAAACCCTTACGTTAACTTTAAATCATCACATAAATTATTTACATTAATTAATAATAATATTATATTAATTATTTAATTCATTAAAAAAAATAGATTATTTTTCCTTTTATTTCACTTATTGTAATTTTAATATTACTATCCAATCAATTAATTTTCTGTGAGATTTTTAGGGGATATTTAGCTTATGTTTAAAAAATGACATTGGCAGTTCGACTATATCAAAAAGATATGATTATTTAAATATATATTGAAAAATAATCATGAAATGATTATAATATTTATAAATAAATTTTAATTTTAAAAAATTTCATGAATAATGTTTATGAAAACTGATCTATGTAAATATCACAGAGACTATGGGTTGTTCTTTTGCATGAGTAATGTTCCCATTTTTCAAGGATCATTTTGGAAAGAGGGTAAGTATTATTTTTTCTTTTTATAATTATAATATTATCATATATACCATATTAAATTATTAAACATACTTATATATATCATCCATTTGATGTGGTGATGAAAATAGATTCACATCACTTCGTGAAGGTTGTAGTCCACACAAACACAAAAGATGTTATCATTTTTTAATGTAAGAAATAAAATTATATATTATATTTGATTAATCATAAATGTTTCATGAATATCATAATTTTACATTTATATCACATATATTCATTAGCATTGTCCATGTTACCTTCAATATAAAGATTTAGTGAAATATAAATTACATCGATTCGTGAGGTGGTAATTTGTCGTGCACACCAACGACGTTATCTAATCCCCTATCGAATGGAAAGTAAAAAACATTATATATCATATAGTGAATATATAGCTACAATTATATTATAAATATCATATATATATATATATATATATTATACATCTTCTTACCCAATCATGATTTGTGTTGATGGAAAATGTGTCACATAAGTTCGTGAGGCTGTATTATTCCGTACGCATGAGAAACATTATCATTTCACTTTTGAGGGAATATGAGATGGATATATATCATGCACTTAACATAAAAAATATAAATATTTTTTAGTTATTATTTATTATATAATAATAAATGAATAAAATTAAAATTATGTGAAAGAATAAATAAAACAAAAATGCATAGTTAGGAATTTTAACTCTTCTTTGACCACACCATTAGGATTATTACTGAAGTACTCCTAAAATGTAATTATCAAAAAAATGATTGTATTATTAGGGGATAGAATTTTTTCAATTATTTGGGTAGGTATTTTCTGAATTAAAAGGTTTTGAATGTGTTAAGAATATAGGAGACGGGTTGGCCTTTTATTGGTGAGGTGAGTGGTACACTTGTAATGTTTTTAAAATAAAAAGGTGACCCTTGTTTTCACATTCCAAAATGGTCCGAAATGTATTCTTCTATATAATAATATATTAAAAGGTTTAAATATGGCCATAAAATATTTTTTCAATATGTTTTTAGGTCATTTTAGCCCATAGACTTTTAGATTAACCCCTAATAAAACCATTTTTACCTCAACTGCAGTAATTAATTTTTTCCATTATTCATTTCAGTGAAAAATTAATTTGGAATTATAAGGTTATATAAATTAATATTATTCAAAATATGGAATAAAAAATTCCATTATTCAATTAGCAAAATTAAATTTAAAATTATCCCTATAGACACGATGAGAAAGTATGTTTTCAAAGATAATTTTTTCAAAAGTATCAAAAGTTTTTATATCAATAATTAAAATGATAATGATTAAAATAACCTAAAATTTATTAATAGATATATATTTTAACTAATATTTTAAAAAATTTAAAAAAAATAATTTAAATTTATAAATAATTTAATAGAAAATGCAGTTTTCAATTAAAATTCATTATTTTTACTATTCATTAAAAAGAATTGTTTTTAAAAAAAATCCATAAAATTCAACCTATGATAATTTTGATATTAATTTTTAGAATATGAAGTTTATTTTTTCAAATAAATCATCTTAAATTGGTAAAATTTAATTTAAATTTATGTTCACAATGCATGTAAAATCTACCTTTAAAAAATAGAGTTTTTTAAAAACAATTCCCTATTAAATATTTCATACTTGATTTCAAATAAATAGATGTCATTGAATTTATTTTATAATTTTTTAATAAATAAAATTATCATAATTAGTTATTACTATTTATACTTTCCAATTTTATAAATATATTATAATGATATACTATTTTACAATACAATTAGGCTTGGGGTAGCATGTTTTGCAAACTATTGAAGAGATTAAATTTGAAGAAATATATTTTGTGATTTTTTAAACGTGGTGTTGTGTAAATTTAAATCTATAAAATATATTTAATTTATTTTAAAATTGATATATTACAAATTATTAGTGTGTTATATTCCCTTCTAATCATGGTGTTGTGTTTTATAAACACTATTGAACATGACTTTCCACTTTTATAATCGTGGGGTGCTACATTTTATTTCTGAAAATTTTAGACTTATTATTTTTTTCCTATCATTGGTAAAAAAATGGTTACAAAAAAATTCTATGAAAATATATCCTTATTTCTCCTCTCTTGGTTGGAATAATTTTTCTTTCATATCTTTGTTTTCTAATTTTTTTTCAAGATTTATTTGTCTACATTTCAATGATTTCTTAAAATATTTTTTACCCATCATTGAATTTTTAAAGAAATGTTTCAAAAAATATTCTTTTCATTTTCATAATAAGGTACATTCTACCAAAGGTTTGAATGGAATCCTTATTTTAGGGATTAAAACATTAACAGAAATTTTGTCCATCATGAATGATCTATTATTTTAAGCTTCTATTAAATGTTTCCACGTTTATTTTCAAATAAAATATTTTCATCAATATTTTTGAAATATTTTGGTTTTAAATAAGTGATTTAAAAATAAAATTGTTATTTTCCATAATAAATATTAAATTGTCCTTTTAAATATATTTTCCATCTAGGATAACATACTTTCATGTCAATTATGATTTACTAAAGATATTATCCATTGATAACATTCTAATTATTTTTATTGATTTTTTTTATTGTGTTGAAGATATATTTACAAAAAACCATTTATTTTCCATGGGTTATATTCTGATTATATGAAAAATGATTTATGATCATGTTGGATTCATGTGGAAGGATTTTGATTATATGAAAATTGGTTACATTTTAGCTTTCAAATTAATTAAGAAATTTGATGTTTATATCTCATGAGATGATGATGATGATGATAGTGGATATGATTTCTTATAGCATTTTCCACATATTTATGTGTGAGTATAATAACCTTCTAGTTACACCCACAAGAATATATATCAACATGATTATGAATAAATTTATTGTCATTTTCATGTGTGGATATGATCTATTTATATTTATACTCATATGATTATTCATAGAAATGATTTTGTTAACTATGTTCAAAATATTGTTAATTCCTATACTTATGATTATACATGCCTATGATATGACTCATGAATAACTGTTACAACTTTGACACCCTTAATAATAATACTTCTATATACGAATTGATTTTAGAGATTATGATCTAAGATTTTATTAATTTTAATATTTTATCTTGATAATATACACTTTGAAATATTAACAAAACTTATGATCATAGTATACTCTAATGTTTGGTATCACCCATTTTTACCCTTAATAATCATCTAAGCTCATCCTTTATTTTGTTTTCCTTACTCAGTTTATTATAGAAGTTTTTATGTATGATGAGTCTAAAATGGTAATGTATGTAAACAAACATGTTTAAGTTGATAAAAATTTTACCTAAATAATATATTTATTTATCAATTCTCCAAATATAGTAAACCATAATATCCCTTGAGAATGTATTGTTGTGAAATGTATTTAATATGCATATAAAATTATGTAGTACTTATATAAGATTCCCTTTGGTCACATCAGTGTGTATGAGATCATGGATTAGTTAAAATTTATATATTTTGGTTATAAAAAATTAGTGAATACCCTAGGGATAAGTCTAAGTATATGATATAATCCAAAATATTTGTTAAAGTAGAGATTGTGTGGTTTTATTAGAAAATGAATCCATATCTGGATACTGGAAAGTGGATGAAAATAAAAAATATATTCACCTAGGTGTGATAACTCGAAATGGGTAATGTTGAGTATTAACATGATCATTACAAATGCATGAAGAGGGGGCCTAAGACTATACTCTTAGAGTGACACTCCTAGGGTATATTCATTGGATAAATTCCATTATCTTTATAAATCATTAAGAAGTATTTGAAAAGATGATAACCATGGATGACCTATATTAATCCTAAGGTGTCATTGGTCGATCAGAATGAATCATAATTCATGAAATCTCATTGATCTATTTTCCATAATATATGATTATTCCCATTAATTATTATAGTTTTATACTAATGTTATTTTTTGTGTTAGTAAATGGATGGAACTAGAAGGGATCATGTGAATAGTGAAAGTACTGACCAATGATATGACCATCCAAAAGAGAAACCAAATGGAATAAAATAAGGGATTAAATATCCTATAACTAGTTTAACATAAATCTCTCAAGTTATAAATGGTAACACGGATCATGTTGGGATTTCAAATGCACCAAGGATGGAACGACATGTCATTGAGTCTTTTATGTGATAATGTCCAACCATCTATTATGGGTCTTTTGGAGTTTTTGTGTATTATTTTCTAATAAAAGGATTGATTAAATTTAAAAAATATTTTTTTATCCATTTCTTAGACCATTATGAACATTTCTCTGTAATCTATTTCTTAGAAGCCTAAGATGATCAATGGTGGACTCTTATAAAGAAAGTATGGTGAGGGAAGAAATAAACTCAATGGAATAGGGGTGTTTAAGAAGTTATTTCTCAAAATATAATTCCTTAAAAAACATCATACTAATATGAAAATGGACGTTGTTGAGATAAAAAGAAACAATTATGAATCCATTGGTACCTATAAAGAAAATATTACAAAATTTTCAATGTATGATTTTGGATTTATAATCAACCCTATGAGAATTATTTATCAAATTTTTAGTATATTTAATCAAATTATCCATACTGATTTATCCGTAATATAATTTGATACATATGAAAAAAAAAATATTCAATGTCATCTAAAGATAGAAATATAGAGTGTTAACTCCAATTATTTTATACTTTTTGGGAAAAGAAGAAAAGTAGTGCTTAATGGAAACTCGAATGGTAAATATTTAGGAGGAAAGAAATTCCAAGCACCTATATATCAAAAATGAGGGGGATAGAACTCAATAAATTTTCTGAAATAAACTAGGAAAGTATTCAATTCTGGAAAGGATGGTCATCGACATATTAACTATCAAGAGTGGGTGAAAAAATCAAAAAAATAAATATAAGATAAAAATTATTAAACCAAATAAGTTTAATATTTCATATTTGTGGAGATTACATATTTTTTGAATCAATTCCCTAATCTATGATCTAATGGGTATAGAGGGACCCAAAACCCCCTAATAAAATGGACTAAGTAATGTCATTTGTTATCACAACTGAAGTGCATCAAGATAATAACATGCTTAAAGCTACACTTATCAACCACTATATAATAGAAATTTTTTTATTGTATTCTGGATATATGCACTCAGTTATATCTGATGAAATTTTTAATGGTATAACATCACTATGTTAAATATTTGATATAGAGATAGTACTAAAAAATCATATAGTTATAATGATTTTATCTTAATACTATATCGCCTCTATGATAGAAGTTTTTTGGAAGGTGATTCACCAAAATATTGTGATTCTCCCTCCAATATAATTTTATGTTTTTTTGGAAATGTATTGGATCTCTATGTATAGGTATCATTCCAATTTTTGAGGAAGGGAAGTCAAATTTAATATTCCTAATAATTTTATGATAATCTATCAGTTCAGGGATTAATGTGAACTTTTAATAGAAGTTACATCTATTATATGGGTCTTATTTTCTATTCCTGATGGGTATTTAACTGAAATGGTTGGGGAGTCACTAAATATCAAAGCTATTCTAATTTTTTAATGAATTTAATTATCTATTTCCTAAATATGTTTCTATTATTCCCCCCGAATCATGAATTTAAATTTTAAACACTACTCTTAATGGGTGAAACACCTATTTCAAAGACTCAATATAGAATGTGTCACATTTAGTTGAATTAATTGAATAATAAACTCCATGATAATCTAGATAAGGTATTCTTTCATCCTATTAATTCCCCATCTGGTACACCTATTATTTGTTTTATGAATAAATATGGATCAATGCATATTTTCATTGATTATTGAGAAATTAACAAGTTCAATATCAATAAAAAGTATCCTCAATGTTTTATTGATGATTTTTTTAATCAACTGTATAGAGATAAGTACTTTTCTAATATTGACCTTTGATATGGATACAAATAATTAGGGGTAAATAAAGAGGATATATCCAAGACAGTATTCTGTATGAGTTACAATCATTAATTATCTGTATTAATTCATTTGGGGATTTTCAATTATCATGTTTTCTCTGTGAATTTAATGAATAGAGTCTTCGGATATTACCTTAATAGGTTTGAGGTATTCATAATAGATGATATTCTTATATATTCGAAGAGTAGGGGAGAGCATGAATAACATTAGAGGATTGTCCAAAAGACCCTAAGGAATTATGGGTTATTTGAAAAATTTAAAAAAATTTAATTTTATCGATAGAAAGACTCATTTTTCGGTCATATAATTTCAAGTGAGGGTATTTCATTAGATCCTTCAAAGATAGAATTTATTACCTAATTATCCAAAACAACCATGGAAAAAGGGATATGTATTTTCCTTGGGTTGTATAGATGGTATCTATTCTTTATAATGTATTTATCATGTCTATCTAATCCAATAACATAGTTTACGTGGAAGAGAGCTATATTTATTTTGACAGATGAATGTTATAAAAATTATAAGGAGAAAAAAAGAAGGTTGGCCTTTGATCCTATTCTTACACTACCCTATAGTAAAGAATGGTTTATAATCTATTGTGACGCATCAAAGAAGTGACTTGGATTATTCCTCAAGTAGAATGATATGGTGATAGACTATTACTTACACCAGTTGAAAATTCTTGATAAAATTTACAAAAATCATGATTTTGAGTTGGCAACAGTAATTTTTTCCTTGAAAATAAAGAGTCATTATCTTTACAATGGCTGGTTTAAAATATATATATATTTATATATATTTATCATTATGTCCTAAATTATATATTCATTACAAAATAGTTAAATATGTGATAGGTAAGAATGTTTGATTTGGTTGAATATTAGGACTTATCAATATATTATCACCCTATAAAGAAAAATAATGTGGTGGATGCTCTGATTTGAAAAGACCATGCTAGTTTTTTCCATGATGTGGATTGTAATAGATCTAATATTAATGGTTTTATAAAACAAAAATATTGAAATCATAAGTAAATGGAATAGATCATATCTTTCTAAGATTAATTTTGATACGTCTATTAATTTATGTATTGATGTTTCTCAAAATGAGGATATGGAGTAGTAAAAGAAGTTTATAAATGTTTCTAAGGTCAACCATGATTGTGGTGGAATAATAAGGTCAGGAATAGATTATTTTCCCATCAATATGAGATATGGAGAATGATATATTGGATGAATCTATAGTCTATAATTATCTATTTTTCCTGGAAGTATGAATATTTATATAGATCTCAATTGTATTTCTAGTGTCACAACATGAAAAAGGATATGGAAGAGTATGTATGAAAATACTGGGTTTATCAAAAATTTAAGGAAAAAAGATTAAAATCTAATTGTATCTTACCATAATTACACATATAATAATGGAAAAGAGGAAATATTACATTGTATTTCTTCATCAGAGTCACCAAAATATGTAAAGGGAAAATGATATTTGGGTTATAGTTAACCACCTTATGAATTTAGTACATTTCACATAATACAATATTTATTTATTAATCATTTTTTCCGGATATAAATTAGCGATGTTATAAAATTACATGGAGTAAAACATTATCTTATCTAAAATCAGGATATGTGGTTTACATTGATGTTCTAGAGAAGTATTCAGTAGTCTCTGGATACATAGTTTAATTTCACTACTTCACATATTCCTTAGATAAATGGTTAATCAGAGAGTACTATTCAAACATTTGAATATATTTTGAGAGATATATATGTGTATTTCAATAGTTTTGCATTCAAAAACAATATTTAGTATAATTTTCATACAATAATAGTTTTCTATAAGGACATGAACTTATTACATTTCACAATCTTATATTTCGTCAAGAATTAACATCCTTTTTACATGGAGGATCTTTTCAAGTTTAGAGCTTTATAGAATTAGGATAATACATTCACAACATTAAACATTATTACAGAGTGGATACCATAAAAATAGTTTCCATTTTTTTCAAAATATAAAACATTCAAACATAAAACATAAATACATGAATATTATTAAACATTTAACATGGATTTTATATTTGTATTAAACATCCATTAACCTTTGAAAATCATTTAAAACTTTATATGAGCACAAAAACTCAGTAAGGGATATAAAAATATGGTAAGAACACATTAGTCGTATGAAATCATTTCAAAAGACAAACTTATCACCAATATATATATACACTTACATTGTGAAACATGAGATTTTCACAATACATAAGAACATAATTATAATCATAAAGGTATATTGGGGCATTACATACATAATCTTGTAACCCTCTCAGCTACCTTATAACTTCTAACCCTCGCGGCTACATTATAATTTGTGTAACCATTGCAATTACACTTGGAGTAACCATACGACCGACCTCAAAATTACACATACCCAATGAATCGGAGGGAAATATAGGTCTGAGACTTCATCATAAACAATTTCCAAGAACCATAACATAATCATACAACAAGAATAATTACATAAAAACATATATTTTGAATTCCATAAAATATAATCTTAAAAGAGGAATTTAAATAAAAAATACATTATAAATATCATATAATTGAAGTGAAACAAAATAGAGTGGATGGAATATGTATATACACTATAATTACACCTAATAAAACATAATATAAAGAGAACACATCTCACAAAAAATTTAAATAGCACATAAATAATGAAATAGAAGGTTAACTCAAAGAATAGAAATTGGTTTAAGAATTCTCTTACCTTGGGTTTGTATTACTTCAAACTTATTTAAACTTATTGTATAATGGTTAAATGAGTGTTCTTGGTATTTTAAATAAACATGTTCATGTTTATATCATCTTATATTCTCATTTCATAATGACATTTTACCCTTTAATTGTTAGTGTTTTTCTCCTTGCACTATTTTTTGGGTGAGTTCTTTACATGATTTCCATGATTGGTTCATGGTGGACGTTCTTGTTGATTGGAAGTGAAAATCCAGAAATGGAATGGAGTAGTATTTACATATATCCAGTAAAATTAATTATACAATTTATCATTTGGAATTATTACATGTGGATGATTAATAAGTTTGAACATTAATGATGTACATTTACATCATTTTATTGGGTTTTTGGTAATAACGACCTCATTTTGTTTTATAAATTAAAACAATGATTACAAAAGAATTACAGAACCATGGATGAGAAATAATACATATATGATAACTTATTTCTACCTAAAAAATGATTTCATAACCATGATTGATAGAGTTAATGAAAATTGAAATCACATCATAAGAAAGGTTCTCTTCGAGCTAAACTGCTTCTGCACTCAAGAATTGTGATTAATATGGCACATACTTTCTGAACATCAAAACATGAAAACCAATGTGTACCTGAGACAAAATCATATGTAAAGCTATGTGGTATTCCACAATTCTATCTTTCTCCCAGATTTTAAAATTAATGATAAACAGTGGAATTAGCTTCCCTTTCTTACCGAAACGCATCACACTTTTCCAAGGAGAGATTTTTAAGGAAAACATGGTCACGTACCTTAAAAGAGAATTATTTCCTTCTATTATCTTCATAACTTTTCTGCCTACTCTGAATTTTCCTCATGTGTTGCTGGATCATACTCACTTTATAAGCCACTTCTTCTACTAAATTTGGCCCCATAAAGTTTCTTTCACCGACTTCATCCCTAAATGCTGGAGTCTATTGAACAATCTTGAAGCATATCCTCCAAAGTGTGAATATTTCATCTTGACTGCCCATCTGATTGAGGGTGAAAAGTTATACTACAATTTAACTATGTTCCCAATGACTTTTGAATTCCCTTCAAAAATTTATAAGTGAACCTGGGATCTCGGTCAGATAAAATTGAAATAGGAAGTCCATGTAACCTGACAATCTCTTTGAGGTACAATCGAGATAGTTGATCCAAAGACATTGTATCTTGAATATAAAGAAAATGTGCAGACTTTTTTAGCCAATCAATAACAACCCAAATCACATTGTTACCTCAAGAATACTTTGGCAGTCCCACCACAAAGTCCATGGATACATTATCTCATTTCCACTCTGGAACTTGAAAAGGATGATGCATCCTCTTTGGTAACTGCCTTTCCGCTTTAACATGTTAACATGTAAAATATTTCATGGTAAAATTAACAATATCTCTTTTCATTCCATCCCACCAATAATACTCCCGAAGGTATCTGTACATCATAGTACTACCAAGATGAACCAAAAATAGAAAACTATGAGCTTCACACTACAATTATTTCTTTAACAGTGAACCACAAGGTACACACAACCTTTTACCAAATCCTAAAACACAATATTTATCAAGATTAGATTCTGGAAACTTACCCATTTTAACCAATTCTACCTTTTTCTCTAGCTCAATGTCTTTTTTTTTGCACTTTCTAAATTCTTTCTGACAATGAATATTTCACTTAAACCTACAACAAACATAGGTATTCCCTGTACCAACAACTTTTAAGACACAATTGATGAAATCATTAATCAAGAGATCATGTTCCAAACATAGAATTGTTAATGATGCATGATGTTTCTGACATAAGGCATCCACCACCTTTTTGGATTTTACAAGATGTTAATTGATCATGTAGTCATAATCCTTTATCATTTCTAGCCATCTTCTATGCCTCAGGTTTAATTCCTTCTGAGTAAATATATATGTCAGAATTTTATGGTCAGTATATATTATAAATTTGGTTCTGTATAAATGATGCCTCCAAATTATCAAATCAAAAACCATAGCTTCCAATTCCAAATAAAGTTTGGGATAATTTAGCTCATGAGTTTTTAGTTATCTTGAAGCATAAGCAATTACCTAATCATTCTTCATCAAAACACAACCAAGTCCCTTCAAATAAGAATCATCGTAGATGAAAAATTTACCATTGTGGAATGATAAGGCCAAAACTGAGGCATTTACCAATCTCTTCTTCGGTTCCTGAAAACAAACATCACATTCCTAAGTCCAATAAAATTTAACCCATTTCTATGTTAACTTAGTTATCAGGATAGATAAACGTGTAAAGTTCTTAACAAAACATCGGTAATAACCAACTAACCAAAGGAAACTACAAAACTCTGTAACATTTGTAGGTCTTTTACATTCATCAACTACTTTTTTTGGAAAGATCAATTATTATTTCATCCTTATTTATGTGTGCCCAAGAAAATAAATCTATTGTAAACAAAAATCTCACTTTCTGAATTTACCATATAGTTTCATTTCTTTTAAAGTTTGTAAAACAACCCTTAGATGTATTTCATGCTCCACTTTATTTTTTGAAAATACCATAATGTCATCAATAAATACAACCAAATACATATACAAGAACCCATAAAATACTCTATTCATAAGATTCATGAATAAAGAAAGAGCATCAGTTAACCCAATGGGCATAACAACAATTTCATAATTCCTATATTTAGTATGAAAGGAAGTTTTTGGGATGTCATCCTCCTTCACCTTTTGCTGATGGTATCTGAATCTCAAGTCAATCAGAGAAAAGTAGTGAACTCCATAGAGATTAACAAATAAGTCATCTATATGAGGTAATACATACTTGTTTTTACCAATGATGTTATTCAAAGATCTATAATCAATGCAAAGTCACACGGAACCATCTTTCTTTTTAACGAACAAAACTGGGGCTCCCCGTGGTGAAGTGATAGGATGAATAAAGCCTTTCTCAAGAAAATCCTGCAAATGATTTTTCAATTCATAAAGTTCTATTGGAGCCATACAATATGGGGGGTTTTAAAATTGACTTAGCATCATGAACTAAGTCCATTTTGAATTCGACTTCTCGATCAGGTATGACACTAGGTAACTCATCAGGAAAAAACATCAAGCTATTCATTTACCACTAGCACATCATTAATTTGAATATTTCCCTTATTTTCAATAATATTAGAAAGATAACATTCATTCCCATCTTTCAATATTTTCTCATATTCCTAACATGTTATCATTTATATGGGTTCATTCTTGTATTCAAACTGATACTCTTTCTGAAAAACAACTTATTTAGCTCTACAGTCATTCTTATCATGATAATCAGAAAGCCAATCCATTCCTAGAATAACATCAAACATGAATAAGGGTAAAACAACAAGGTTTGTAGGTAAATTAATTATACATACCACAATAGAAATATTCTTATAATTCCTATTTGCAATAATATTTCCCATGTTGTTTTAACAACATGTTCGAGTCTCATTTGTTGAAGTGATATTTCAAATTTAATAGAAAATTTCTCAGATATGAACTATTGTGTAGACCCCGTATCAAACAAAACATTAGAAAAATCATAGTGAACAAACAAAGTACCTGATACAACTTCATTGGGTGGCCTGAAATTTGCTGACGTAGTCACAAAGGATCTCACTACAAATTTATTCTTGTATTCTATCTTCTTTGCATCATTTGGATATCTCTTTGGGTGGACATTTTCATAATGACCTGTCTCATCACATTTAAAACACTTTATAGTCTTCTTATCAAGATTAGTCTTTGGATCATTTTCATTACAATCTCGTGCTATTTTTTCAAACTTACCATATCTAAAACACTTCTTAGTTTTTCTAAGACATTCCCCAGCGTGTTCTTGCCACACTTTTCACAAACTGTAAATTGGATTTTCTTACCGTCAGATTTATTTGGTTTATTCTTACCCAATTCACTCCATCTGTACCTCTTCACTTCTTTGTGGAAAAAATACACGTGATCATCAGCAAACTCCATCTCTACCATCTCAGACCCTCAGAAAAGTTTCTCATAACTTTTTAATTCATTGGAGGCCAACACCCTTCGATAACATGGCTTAAATCCTGAGTAAAAGTGGTTGATTTTGCTATTAATATCCAAAATATGATTTTGAAAATACCTCGCCAGTCGGGAAATGTTCTCTTCATACACAGCCATGGAATCTTTCTCCTATTTCATTTTAAGGAATTTATTTTCTATTCTATGTCCCACTGCCTTAGGAAAATATTTTTTAAGAAAAATACATTTAAAATCATCCCACTCTAGGGCATAAAAATCTTCTAAACCCCTAATATTACTTACCATTGAAAACCACTTATCAGCTTCCCCTTCAATATGATAAATGGAAGGACTTACCTTTTGATTTTCTGAATATCCCATAACATCAAATATCTTTTTAGGGTATTTGATCCATCCTTCAGCTGCTATTGGGTCTAAAGATCCATTGAAAGTAGGAGGGTGTTGTATCATAAAATGTTCCACTACTATCATGTTCAATTATGTTACCTTTGGTTGTTCACTTTTAGGAATTACACCACCATTTATTTCCTACATTAGATGATCCATTACTACCAAAAACTGCTCGGTTCCAATCCCTCCCATTCTGGGTTGTATTTCCAGAACGATGTCATTCTGTCGGTGCCTCTTCTCTTCAGTAACCTTGTTCCTCCTACAAACAACCTTTCTGAACAAACATATCTTAGATGAAGCAAAATGGTAATCTCTAAATGCTAAAATATTTCAAATTAATCATAATGTAAAAATCATTTACGTTATTCTTTTAACATCACCCTAACCACTAATGTTATCTAAACCATCCTCTGATACCGACTATAATGACGCGACCTTATTACATTGCATAATCTTAAATTTATTCAAGAATTTACTTCCTTTTTTACATTGATTATCTTTTCATGTTTATAGCTTTAGAGAATTAGGACAATACATTCATAACATTACATATTATTTCAGAGTGGATACTGTAAAAATAGATTCCATTTTTTAAAAATATAATGCATTAAAACATAAAACATGACTCTCTGACAATTCTTCAACATTTAACATGGACTACTTCATTGCTTACACATCCATCACCCTGTTAAAATCATTAAAAACTTAGGATGAGTACAGAAACATTGTATGAGGTATAAAAATAATGTAAGAACATATTAGTCATATGAAATCATTTCAAAAGACATACTTATGACCTGTATATATATATATACTTACTATGTGAAACATGGTATTTTAAAAATAAATAATAACAAAAGTATAACCATAAAGATATATTGGATCATTACTTTCATAATCTTGTATCCCTCTCGACTACCTTATAATTTTTAACCCTCACTGCTACCTTACAATTTGTGTAACCATCGTAGTTACACTTGGAGTAACAACACGGCCGACCTCCAACATACACATACACAATGAATTAGAGGGAACTATAGGTCCTAACCTTCATCGTAAAAATTCCCAAGAACCATAACATAATTATATACCTGAATAAATACAAAAAAACAATTCTTTTGAATTCCACAAAATAGAATTTTAAAAGAGGATTTAAAAGGAAAAATCCATTATAAATATCATAAAATTGAAGTGAAACTTAATAGAGTGGATGTAATAGGTATATACAGAGTAATTAAACATAATAAAGAATAATATAAATAGAAACCATCAAACGAACAATTTAAATAGCACATAAATAATGAATTATAAGGTTAACCCAATGAATGGAAATCGGGTTAAGAATAACCTTACCTTGGGTATTTCTTACTTCTAAATTGATTAAACTTTTTATATAATGGTTAAAAGAGTGTTTTTAGTATTTTAAATAAACATTATAATGGTTATATTATCTTATATTAGAATTTCATAACATCATTTCACCGTTTAATTGTTATAATTTTTCTCCTGGCACTGTTTTTTGGGTAAGTTCTTCACATGATTTCCATGATTGGTTCATGGTGGACGTTCTTATCGATTGGAAGTGAATCTATACAATTGTAATGGAGTAGTATTTACATATATCCAGTAAAAACAATAACAGGATTTATCATTTTTAATTCATACATGTGGATGATTCATAATTTAGAACATTAATGATGTTCGTTTAGATCATTTTAGTGGTTTTTTGGTAATAACGACCACATTTCATTCAATAAATTCAAACCATGATTAAAAAATAATTCCATAACCATGGATGAAAAATTAAACAAATATAATAACATGTTTCAACCCTAAAAATGGTTTCTTAACCTTACTTGAAAGAGTTAATGAAAATTGATATCACATCATCCTTGATGTTGGTAATTCGACACATCACGGACAATGTTTTTATTCCCTGAATAAGTGGAAGTGGAGAAAAATAATTATGATGAATTTTCCATGAACATGAGAACATATATAATTTAAATTATTTTTGGAGACATCATGTCTCTTTTTTAAGAATAGATGATGAAATAATGATAAAGTAACTCAAAATAAAAAATAATTGAGAAATCCCTTACAGAAATTCGTCAGTCTAACGGCTACGCAACATGGTTTTAGAAAATATTAAAAAGAGAGGGGACAAGGCTCGCCCATCCATAAATGAATCATAATATAGAGTATATCAAGAATAAGAATTAAATAAGAACATTTTATGGAAACATAAAAGGCATAACACTTAAAAGATAACTTGAATGGAAAAAAGAAAGAAATTGTGTATTTTCTTACCTTGTAGAGTATACCTTAGAAGATGAAGGTTGGGACCTTGGGTGCTTGAGAAATTATTGGAACGACTACTAAGAAGTTAATTAGGCCATAGGATCATTGAGGCGGAATTTTTAATGATGTTAATGAATGAATGGGTTGGTATTTATAGGAAAAATAAGGGAATATTTTAATAATTTCAAGAGGACACCTCATGAGTGGTATTTGCAAAACCATGGGCTTTCCCTTGGTATTTGGACGTGGTATAATCCACTTGTGACACCACACATATTATTAAAATATACAAAAGTCTACATGATTTATGACATCATTATTACATCATTAATGATGTCATTAACACATCGAAACTAAAAACTGTATTTTTTTACTATTCACCAAAAAATCAACAGTTTCAGAAAAATTACCAAAATTCACCCTAACTATTAATAGACATATAGATTTAAAAAATGAAGTCCATTTTTTGAAAATAATTTTCTATATATTTTTAATTTAATTTTTAAATAAAATCATACTTAATTCGAAAATTATTTATTTAAAAACAATAACTTCTTTTATATCACATTGAAAAATTAATCAAGATGTCATTATCATAAAGCCTTAAGAAAATAAAATAATAATACAATTTACTATTAATTAGGGTTATATTACAATTCATATTGCAATTAATAAGGGTATGTTACTATTTAACAAAAAACAAGTTGGTTCCAATAGACTCCAAATAACATACGGAACACAATTGTAGATGACAGTGTCTTGAAATTCAAAACATAGAAGTTAAAAAGTTATGTTTTCAAGGCTAGTTATAAATATCTACTTAAAACAATGTTCTATTCATATCTATTTATTTTTAGAAAAACTTGGGGTGTTACATTTTCACTCAATCATATAGATGTATCCTTGTGAATCCCTCTTTGAAAGAAATTTTCATACTCTGACATGTAAGGATAAAGTTTGGGAACTAAGTAAATTGTAACATGATCTTGTTAAAGAAACTGAAGAGAAGGTTATTGTGATTTATAATAATGTGATAGAAAATCGGAGTCAATAAAAAATTTATGCTGGCATTCATATTTATGATATAGATTTTGATGTTGGTTATAGGATATTGCTAAAAATATTTCCTTGGAAGAAAGTTAATTGATTTGTAAATAAGGTAAATCTAATATTTATATATATCAATCCATTTGAAATTATGGATTATATCATGAATATTTCTTATCATTTATCACTTTGACTGATCATCTCTCAAGTTCACTATGTTTTTAAAGTATCTCTATTTAGGATATACATACTTGATCCATTAAAAGAACAAAAATTAGTTATCATACCACTACAGAGTGATCTCGCATATGTGGAATGACCTGTAGAAAATTTTAATTCAATAGGGAAAGTTCTATGAAACATAACCACTCACTAAGTTAATGTTTTGTTGGGAAAGAATAAATTTGATGAAGATAAGAGAGAACAAGAATAAGTGATGAGGTTGAAGTATCCTTAGTTGTTTATATCAAAGTTATAGATTTGAAATGGTGAAATTAATATAATGGGATAAAATGTAACACCCCATGATTTTATTGTATATTTATATTCAAATAAATTTAATTCATTCAATATCATACGATACATACAACCCTATGTCTAAATGAACTACAATATATTATGTTATTATAATATAGATGTTAAATTTGTGATATTAATAGTAATAACAAAAATTTAAAAAAATTTATATATAAAGGTTTTTGATAAATAAAATAAATTGATAAATAAGTATTCAAAGTTTTGGAAATTTCTTATATTCTTTAAAAATAAATTTTTCCTCAAAATGGTTTTTATTGGTTTTCTGGGAAAATAATATAAATAATTTCAACCATTATTAAATGATATATTTGAGAAAATTAATTTCATTTTTCAAATCAAAATGTCACAATGATATTAGAGTGAAGTTTATAAATTTTGTTGAAAATCATTTTTTTTACAATGAAGAGAGAAAAATACTTGTTGAAAATTTAATTTTTGTTTCTAGATTTAATAAATTCTCTTTTTTGAAATGTTTTAAGAAACAAATTAGTACATTTATATTATGAATAATTAAATTAATGTCATAATAATTAATTTTATGATTAATTTTGTCATAAATTATTTTTATATTCCATAAAACATTTTTATGGAAAACCGTTCTCAGTCACATTTTTAGGGTTTAAAATTAAGTTAAATTCATCCACTTATGTGAATGGACTTATATAAAATTAATTCCATATTTTATATCAATATAAATAATATTATTACAATTTTTTCAATCTATTCTCATAGTAATATCGGTATATATTATTTTCAATATATTTTTTCACATTTTAAAGCATTCGTATGATTTCTTTCTAGATATACTCATAATTTTATGCATTGATATAATTTTTTTATCTATGTTAACAATATTGTAATTTCATATTCTTATGATTCCACATTCCTATGTTATTAATCTTGAATAATGATTACAACTTTGACACCCTTATTTATCATTCTGGTATATATGAATTGATTTTGTAGTTTATGATATAATATTTTCTGGTTATGAATATTTGATGTTGAAAATACTCACTTGAATATGTAATCATACCCTTGTGATAATATCATTCTCTTTTGATTTTAATCTCCCATGTTTACCCTAATTGAGAAGCTAAGATGACTCTTTCTTACATTTTCCTTCCCTAGGATTGGGTGGAGGGTTCTATGTGTGATGAGAAATATGGGTTCCTTATATAAATAATGATTTTGGATATGATGTTGACCGTGCTAAAATAAGATATTTAGGTATATAGTATCTAAAGACAATGAACCTTGATGGTCTTAAAGCTTTTATTATTGCGAAATATGTTTAATATTCATTTAAAATTATTTAATGTTTATACAAGTCTTACATAGGTAAATTTATGTGTAAACAATAAAAATGTCGATATTATTGTACCTCTCTCTATATCATGGTTTTTTAATGATCACAAACATTCATAGTTGTTTATAAGGGTTTGTTTTAAGTGGTTTCAGTTTTTATTCAATTGACTTTGGGATGTCTTTGATATATCAATCTATGACTTTAAAGAAACATTAATTATATTCTTAATGCCATAATAGTTTAGTTAAATCCTTGGAAATAAGTTAAAAGTTCCATATAATCCCTTTTAAGGAAGCTACACGGCCAAAGTGATGTTCTCCAAAAAACAAAAAGAACTGGATGGCTAGTGTCGCACTATTGTCTAGCTAGTGGTAGGGACAGAATGCCCCTCCTACTCAAAAAGTCCACAAGACAACCATTTGAGGTAAACTGGTAGGATGATGGATGACTTATCTTAGAAGAATATTCTTGGTTGGCCACTATCTACCCGGTGGAGGATACAAAGTATCAGGTGCCATTTGTACTGGATCTCTAAGGAAATATTTATGGTGTTAAAACATGATCTTACATTCCTCTTTAATTCCCGAACATGAACCTATGTTTTCTATAATTTTCTGTGTAGTTTTGGAGTCTACAAATAGGGGAACAATGGGGATTGTATTGTTAAATAAACATCCACAACAAATCTCTCAATTTATCAGAATCTGTATAAAATTATTATCTCTTTAATTTATTTTACACATTGCATTATTCCATTCTTGATACACATAATGTTCATAAATTTGATACATTTTCTATCCTATATTCTTAATCTCTTCATTCAAATTAATGTTAACTTAATAATGCATTTCAAATTTTTCTCTTTATTATTTCATCATATTGAAATCATTTTTATTTTTGAATTTTTTGTTTTCTTTTATTGATTTAATTTATTAAAATATAATTCACTCTCTTAATGCCATTCATAACATCGTTCAACCTAGTAGCTAAGAGCTAGTGTCTTTTTTATTACATTGTCCTTGGATACAAGGAATCACATCCCAAAGGACCGAATAGTTTAGTAGTCTTGGTAAATTAGAGGAATACATGATTATCATATTACTTTTGAATACACAAATTACAAAAAAAATTCAAAATACCATTATTCTCCCAAGAATATTCATTCATTCCTTTTATTGTAAACTTAATGTATTTCTGTGAAAGGAAACAGAATAAGGGTAAGCTCAGATTCCCAGTAAGCGTAAGCATACAATGGAACCTATGAATAGAAAATGCATGATCAATATGAAAATGAATAAAACTAAAATACATGAAATTTAATCAATAACTTTACGATAATATTGTAGGAATAATTGATGATAAAATAATGACAAAAAAATAATCACATGAACATTAAACTTATACATGAATGTTATAACTAATCGATTAATCACGTGGAATATTAATAACTAAATTCTTAATGATGGAATGTATAATTGGGGAAATTTATGATATATCTAGGGATTATTCCAAGACATCTAATACTATTGAGGCTTTGTTACAAGACATATAATATCATTAAGGCCATGTTCCATGACATCTATATAAATGTGTAAGTCCCCAAGAAAAACCATAACTAATTGTCCTCTTAAGACCTACTGATTCTTGTAGGGGTTATAATGGGTCTCTTATATCACATACAAATCCCATTTCATTCCTTATATGAAATTGGTGAAACATATTTCACATAAAAATTCATGTTGAAAAAACTACCATATTAAATGATAATACTTACCCAAATCAATCAACGTAATGATAAACCATTCTGATAAAAATGGTGAATGAAAATAAAATTTTATATCCTCAGTTATATTTCTCATTTAACTTCCATGAAAATAATAAAGATGAAATCAATACAACATCGCCAAAGTGGATCATCTGTACATTAAATTTTTTTCTTTAATTAACGACCTGATATATATTAAAAATATATTTAAAAAATTTCTTAAGGAGAATATCTATTTAATTTTAAAAAACATAACATTAAAGATTCAAAATTTTAGATAATATAAGCGAAAAAAATTCATTGAAAATTAAATTTTCCAACTTTAAAAGAATATTAAAATAAATGGTGTTCAAGATGGTGTGTAATTACATACATGTTGCATAAGTTAAAAACATTAATTTTTCACTAATGAAAGGTTAGAAAGGTTCCTCGTTCATAAAATGACAAGAAGATTCCTTTCAAATGATTTTTTAAAAATAAAACATGGGTATAAATGTTCTTAAAAATTAATTTTTACATTTATAAAACATTTTCAAAAACTTCTTTAGAAAATATGGTTTTTGAAGAAAATTGATTTTCAACTGAAGATAGAAATAATGTTATATTTTCTTAAAAAGATGTTACCAAATATTTTAAGTACCAAAGAGTGGAAAAATGGTACAATTATATGAAAGTATCTTAAATAACCATATGAGAATATAATTTATGAGATTCATGAGGGATGGATCATCAATACTGGAAAATGGTTCTATACCCATTCATCTATACCAATGGAATTAAAAATTTGTTGGGATAGATGTTATTGGTATAGATATCCCTATAGTATTAAATAAATCATGGGCATACCATCCCTAAATTTTAAATTCTATCAGGCTCATCCATGTGTGTCTCTCCCCCACAAACGCGTCTCTCCCCAACATAGCCTTGTCTCCCCCTCAAACCCTCTTCTCCCAGGATTATCCATTACACTCATCCCTAGTGTGAACCTTCTCTTCTTCCCCTCCAACCCTCTCCTCCCATGATTCATATATCATTCATCATGTTAAGCACACTCAAAGCAGAAACCTCTCCTTGACACTCTGCTTCATTCTGATTACAGCATTCCTACATTATCTTCAACCCTCCCCATTAACACTCAAAGAATGAGCAGATTATGGTTTCATATTTATGGTTTATGGTTGGATCACCAAGGTTTTCTCTCTAGTTCCTTTTTCCATTCTTTTTAGAGTCTTTACTTTCCCTTTTGTCATGTTTGGTTTGGTAGAACCCTTGTTCAATAGGTTAACCAGATATTTGTATTTTATTTGGTGTTTAGGGTTCATGGTAGTTTCTTAGAGGTTTTTTATCTATCCATTGTCAGAGGAGATGCATTATGGTACTTGAATCACTGATTTGAGGTAGGTTTTCCCATTCCCTAACATATAATTTTAGAAATATTTTTTCATTGGTGTTTTGACGTTATCTTTTAATTATTAAATTACATATTTAATTAAGGTTACTGGATTTACAAGGTAAAAAAGAGGTATTTCTATTAGATTTTTGTTAAATAGTGTGGTTTTACAACTTTAAGGCCCAATGTAAATCTAATTTCATGTCACTGGTCACACAGTACATTTAAGAGATTTCTAAAATGGCCTTTAAAAATAGTATTTGAAATTTACAAAAATATTTATCCTTTAAAAGTGATTTCTAAAATTTATCACTTGTAATTTCATGTGATACTTGAAATTCCATCTGTTGTAAAAATATTTCAAGAATTGTTTTGAATGAAATTTAAGGTATTTAAATGGTTCAACCCCATTTAGGTCCTAGATTAAATTAAAGGATGATATTTGAAACCATAGAGGCTTTGTGGTAAATGTTTATTTCCTAATTTTTTTTGGATAATCAGGGTGTTTTCAAAATGTTTTTATATGGTTTTTTTAAGATGTTTTTAAATTATATTTTAAATGGTTTAAATGAATGTGAAAAGTATCTTAGAATCATGAATGTTATGTTTTTATGGACTATTTTTTACTTTAAGTGATTTTGATAAGTTTAGAAGACCCTCATTAAACCAAAGTGATTATTGTACCCATTCCTTATTTTTTATAGTAGTTATACATAAGATGAGATAACTAGGTTTTTGTGCCTTTATTGGGAAATTAGTGTCTTTAACCGTAATAAGTTGTTATAATTGGACAATTTCATTTTATTAATACTATAATTTAAACCCTTATGCATATTTTTAATTTGAAATGGTTTTTATTGTATATTAATTTATATGTTTTTTTTATTTTATATAATCTGTGATATTCTATTTCATCACAGATTACACAACAATTGACATCTTCAAACATTAAACAGACTCACTGTCTGCATCATCAAGAGACTATTTTAATGAAAAAAAAAATTTCCCAATAGATTTTTCAAAACTACTCTGCTCTCTTAAAGGTTTGATTTTTTAATTTATGAAAATTTTATTTCTACTATTATACACTATCATTTAATAAGATTTATTATTGAAAACATTAATTTTTTTAATTTTTATTGTAAAAAATTTTATTTTAATACTATCTACTGTTATACACTATCATTTAATTAATTTCTACTGTTTTATATTGTCATTTAATATTGTATACTATTATAAATTCTCATTTGACACTATCTGTTCTTGTAAACCACCTGTTTAATGTTCTTTATATAGTTATACACAATAATTGTTTTAAATACATGGTGTTGTTTATATTGATTCATTTCAATAAAGGCCTCCATATTTATTATTATGGATGTGATATCTAATAAATCATAGACTTAATGTTTTTTAATACATCATTGATTTATTATCTATCCCATCTACTAAGATGTACAGAAATAAATGGGCATGTACGTATTCTATTAGTTATCCCATCTAATATTGTATCTGAATGAAATTTATAAGAATACAACCAAATTTGTGTATCTACCCATTTACTCACGTGTATAAATACATATTTAAAATTCAAAACCAAAAGTACACAAATTAATTATTTTTTGGTTTCTCTTAATATATTTTTTTCATTACAGTTTTTTTTATAAATGAAATGTTGATACAATTTATAAGTATTACAATATATTACCCTTTTTAAATGTTTAAAAATTATATCTTAGTGTACTCTACATATGAATTGCATATATCTCACTATTTCATGCTATCATATTTGGATGTTTGAGTATCTTTAAGTCAATTTTTTCAATAGGATTTCTTTAGGTGGGATTTTTTTCTATAATTGCAATAATTTTTTATGTTTATGGATACCTTGTTATTGGGTACTAATATTTTGTTTCTTGATGATAAAATTATTAAAGGAGTGGTGTTTTCTTTAGCATTTGTTTTCTTTATGATGGACTGACTTATGTTATATATTTGGTTTCCTCTATACTTTTCATTTTATTTTTTATCACATCAGATGAACAAATGTACTCACAAATTCTTGAATTATTTAATTCCACATCCATTAAATATGTCCAATCAGCATCTTTGACTAAAACAATCAATTTTATTTTCCTAAATCATTCTTTTTTTTTGATTTTCTACTTATTTTATTGAAACTTCATTTCATTCTATTTCTATGAAGGCTCAAAAATTTCAATCAAAAGTTTTTTCCCTAGCCCATAATCCTTTGTTTTTGAAAAACTAAAAAATCATCATGTGTTTCAATAATGTTTTTTTATGTTTTAATTTTTTTAGGGGTTTTGGGGGTTTGAGTTTTCAGTGTTTTTCTAGTGTATTTTGGACCTCACTATAGTGGTTTCAGTTTTCTATTGTCAAAACTAACTTTCACTTGTATGTGTAGGTAGTAAAATACATATATAAGTCCCTGACATATATATATTCACTTATGGTGGTATGAATTTATATATTGGGGCTAGGTGTGCTTATGCCTATATAGGAAAAGGCATATATAAGTAAATTAAAGGGGTATATAAATGTGTAATCAGATATGTAAGGATCCCCTTGTATATATTTGGCAATGAAAATATATATATATGGGATAAGTGTCCTTATATATATGAGAAGTCAATATTCATGGAATTAGTAAATGGATGATTTAAGTTTTCCTCAGTATAAGTAGAGAACCTTGAGTTTGTGGTAGGTTCTATTGTGAATTGAACATTAAACTTAAGGAATCATTAACTAATTGAATTTCACTCCATGTTTTTTTACTAAATAATGACATAGATTTTATAGAATAATAATTTTATATGAAATTATGTTTTTACCAAATTGAATCAAATTATATAAACCTAAAATGATCTAAATCAAAACAAACCATATTAAATTAAACCACCATTAACACATTCAAACTTAATTGAATGAAATAGAAAATAATATATGTAGGATAACCAAAATAATTTAAATTTGATTAACATTTAAAGAGTAAAAATGAATATTCCAAAATTAATGTACAATAAATTAAATTATCCTACAGAAAAGAAATAAATTAAAACATTCCAGATCTTAAACAAATCACATCATGTTGTACAAAATTGAATCACACAAAATAAAAATAATTTAATTAGACCTATCTTGACCTACCTCAATTATGCTTTTACCAAACATAATGAACCAATATGAACCATAGGAAACCAAATTAAATAATATAATAACGAGTAAACCCCAAATGAGTTGAACTATATAAAGTGTTACAATAAAATCCCACAATACATAAAATAAAACCAAATATAAAATCGAATGAAACGTTTTTAAAAAAACATTCAAAAAATAAAAGAACTGTGCTCGTATAAATGTAAATCAGATCAACCAAAATAGATCTATAATGACAAAAATAAGTAAAATAGAATTCAAATATAAAAAATTGATTGAAACTAAATAGGACCAAGTCAAACTAATCTAACTTGAACTAATCTGATTTTGAAAATGATGAATAAAATTGGACAAAATATAATAAATTCAAAACTATATGAAAACAGCTAATATGAATTAAACTAAACTGAAAAAACTTTATATGAACTAAGAAATCAAACTGAATCAAATAGAATCCAAATGAATGAAATTCTCCAAGCTATTAAAAACACAAAAAGTGAAACTAAATCTAATGAAAATGAACCAAAAAACTTATATCAAACAAAACCAATCTAAGATGAAACTCAATCCAAACTGATTATATACCATTAATAGGAAGAGTAATTGTTGATTGAAATGAATGTACTATTTGTTGGTATCATTTTGAAACATGTATCTATTTCCCCCATACATTTCAGAATATTATTTGACCCATGGGGAATTGTGGTTCTTGTATTTTATAGGTTACTTATATAGTAATAGGATACATGAATGTTGTGGTTTAGTTTTTATTTTATTTTATTTGTTGAATTAGACATTTAGGCCTTTATCAGGTAATATGAATGGAGGGTAGTTATATTATTTGATGGGGGTAGAAGGGCACTACTGGCCACAACACAGTTTTCTTTTTAGGGTAGAGATATTGGGGTAGTAGATAAAGGAATTAGGGTGTTTCATTTTTATATAGCTTTATACCATGTTACATCTGTTTATTTTGTTTTCCATCAATTTCTATGTCCGACATATGGATTGTTCATGCTGAAATTTTATTTGTTTTTTCACTTCTGTTTTAATTAATTATTTGTGGGAGGAATTATTCTCATGTTGGGATTACTTGATGCTCAGACAAATTTTTTAAGCCTGTGGGCATAGACCATCCACCTAACATCATCTCAATATTTCCAATATTATTATTCTAACTAGGTTATTTTTATGTTTGAACCATGGGAGGGCCTTGGAAACATGGAACAACCGGAGAGGTATTGGGAAAAAATTTACAATTCTATTGGGAATGACCATAAAATAATGATGATGTTAGAACATCTTTATGGTATATAAGATAAACTCTCAGGAATTGATTGTATATTAGATATATTCATCAAAAAAACCAATGAATATATCAAGAAAACTAAATAAAATCTCACTAATATGGATAATGTAATTGACCAACTATCCCAAATCACCCAAACATGTATACAAATTTTCAAAGATCTTGTAGTGCTACTTGAAATAATAAATAGTGAAAGGGAGAAAAAATTAATTCCATCACAAACAAAAATCCACCCAATTTATTGTGTTATGGTCATAAAATTAAAAAATCACAAGAATCTGGAAGATAGTAGCTTCATCATGGAATCATTGGGTGATGAAATTAAAACATATGATATAAATATTAAGATGAACCTCTATTTCTCTTATATTGAAATTTAACCAGTCATTCTTTTATAGTACTATCCAATATCAAAACATTACCAATAAATAAAAATTATAATGACTATGTACCCAAATCATAATAAGTTAGAGAAAAAATAAAGAGGGATCTAGAAATGTTCTGTTGAGTGGTATAATATTAAACGAGACACTAAATAGGAAACAAGGAAGCATTATTTGGTATAAAAGATATTTAATAAGGAAAAAATATAATGATTAATAGATAAAAATATCAAAAGGAAAACATAAATAGATAATAAATATAAAATTAACAAAACAACTATTTTATGGTAGTTAGAGTGGCATTAATTGATTAGATGATACCTAATAAATGGGAGTTGATTTCCCCTGATATAATAAAAACGAAACTAAACTCAATTCCTACTAAAAATTCTCTTGGACCATAGGACTCGAGAGACCTATGGCCCAAAACACTACCATTCTTTATTGATGTACATATAATTGTATAGAAAAATATGACATGATTGTTAGATGACCCATGTTTACAATCAAACAAGTTCCAAAAACCTATGGAAAAAAAAATGAACACAATAAACAAAAAATGAACTATACATAAAAAACAAAACCCAAATGTGTACTTACGGTAAAATAGGGGAGGTTCTCCATATGTGAAAACCCCATCAAAATAGCAGTAGATAGTCCATGTGAATCCCATGTGTATTAACTCCACACATCTGTCAAAAACTCCAAGAGACTCCACCAAATCCCTAGATTGAAAGAGGGTATAACTCCTACAAGTCCCATATGTAGAAAAATTATAAACACTCCACGCCTAATGAGGTAACATAATAGAATAACAAGAATATATTAATTAAGAGTATAATGTTCATGTATGTTGTGAGTATATGCATACTGCATATGGCACCACAAACAAACCATGGCTTAGTAACAAATAATCTAGTGTATGTGTAAACATGTATACTCATTTACTTACATATATTATAAAAAATATTGGAAAGGAAATTAAATAGAAAAAAATAAATTGACTGATGAATTAGATGAAATATGAAATTAATCCCTATTCCAATAGGATTCTCACCTCATGTTACCTTGGGTTTTTCTACTCCAGGAAAGATTAGTATTGATATCAGGATAGAGGTAAGGATTATTTTATACTTTCCAATATAGGTTTTGGGTAGGTAAATCTTGTATCCTATCCCACCCTAGATCACATCTAGAGTTGGGGAAAAATACAATCTTGTGTAAAGGGGAAGGAGAATACAAATTAAGGGCCTTACTGTATCCTATGGAATTGGGGATGGGATATATAGATCTATGGAATTGAGAGCCCATCTCATCATCATCATCTATAATAATATGTATATAATTAAATAATTTTTATGGTAGGTATACATATATTAATACTCCACCTCTCTATCATGATTATCAACTATCAAAGAATTAATCATGCTAAAAAACAAATCAATCTTTATGTTGTTTAACTAACAATGATAGACATGCTCTAATACTAAAATTCACTAATGTAAGAGAATAATGGTATTTAAAATACACACCACATAGAACCTATATAATTAATGGATATCACAACATTTTATATTAATTTTATGTATTTAAACATAATTCCCAAAAATTTTCATATAAGGGTAAATCATTCTCTTTGGGAACTCAAGTAGAAATTATTTTCAAGTCTTTGTTATTATAAAAATAAAATGGTATAGTGTGTTTTGTTTTTTTTACAGGTTTTGGTATAGTGAAACAACAACTGGAAGGGTCTAATATTCTCTTTTTTTATTGGAGGATGTAAAAATGGTATTTTAAATCATTCCTTTAAAGCTAAACTGAATAGAATTTCCCATTGCTATAGAGTTATTGTTATAATTTTCTTCCAATGGTTGACATGTAACTGTTGGTATTCAGTTATTATATATAGAACATTATTCCCATGGTTTTAAAACCATTTAAATATATATATACCAATTTTTCACTTGTAACCATTGTTATAGGGTATTTCTAGGCAGCCTATAGAAACTATTCTTTGAGAACTGTTGGTATAGGGAAATACCGATGGAAAGCATACAATATGCTTTAAGAACTGTTAGTATAGCCTCTACCAATGGTTCTAAGGGCTATACCAACAGTTACAAACCATTTTTATATGTTCAATTTTCATTAGTGAATATAATTTCAATATTGGAATCATAACCTAAACAATCTCGATAAATGATGGGATTATAAGATAAAAACCTTTCCAATTTTGTAACATTGAATCATAAGACCCATGAAGGATAGATTCTAAATTGGATATGTAAATCCACATAATTTTATGTATAAGAATAATAAAATACATTCATTATTAGTATATACACTATATAAAATAAATATGTGGTGAATATGGCATGTGTCTTACGAAAGTAAAATGTGAGACAAAAATCCCCTACCCCTCGCTTCCTTTTGATTGAATGTTATTTAACCTCTTGTATAGTAATTGTAGAAATTTATTGAGTTAAAAAAGAACCATTTTATTATTCATAATATCATATGTGATTATTTTATAACATCAAATAACCCTTTCAATAATAATACTTCATTATTTTCATTGTTTCAGGTGTCAACAACCTTTTTTATTATACATGTTTTTTCATATAAAGGGTTGGTTCCAAAGCCCCATTTTTTATTAAAGAAAATAAAATACCTATTTAACTAGGTAGAGGGAGACCCATTACATATCCCAAAGGCCCATTGGGCATTTATCCCATTACATGGCTCATAGGCCAAATATTTGGGCCCACGGCCCATTCTGTGAATAGAAATGCTACAGTATCCACACTTCTACAGTACAGCTACAGTACCCAACACTGCTACGGTGCCCTACCACAACTACAGTGACCTACCTCAGCTATAGTTCCCACTGTTGCTACAGTACTTTCGTTACTACGGAATTTCATACGCATACATGAGTAATGTTTCCATTTTACAATGCTCGTTATGGAAAGAATGTAAGTAATACATAATCTTTCCAAATATATAATAATATTATATATATATATATATCATCCATGTGGTGTGGTAATTAAATGTGAGTGTCATCTCTTCATGATGGTGGTAGTATACACATACACGAACGATGTTATCATCTCTAAATGAGTGGAATCGTAAGAAATAATGTTGGGTAATCTGATTAGAGAATGATAAATATGTCATTAATATAATAACTATTTAATTTATATCTCATATAATGATTAAACTTATACTTATCACATTTCATGTGAACCATTAGTGAAAGATTAATCTCATCGCTCCATGAGGCAATAGTTTAATGTACACACGAGTAATGTTATTGTATCTCTTAAAGAATGGAATGAAAAAAGTTATATATTATATAATGACACCATAGAAATAAATATTTTATAAAAATCATATATATATATATATATTATACTCATCATCATACCCAACCATGAAAGGTGGTAATTGTAGAACTAATGACATCAGTTCGCGAGGTGGTAGTCCACCGTACACGAATGATGATTTTGTAACCCTTTTGATGAAAGTGGAGAAGTTTTTAGGTGATTATATTATTATTAAAACGTCCAATTATAATTTTTATATTGATATAATTATAAAATCATGGTTAATTAATAATTTAATTCTGTGGGAAAAGAAATAAAATAAAGACACTCAATGAAGAACATTACCTCTTCTTCGGGTATCCTCCTTACGTTTGCACCAAATCCTTATTTGGTTAGCTTTATTCCAAAACAAAGTATTATAGTATGATGGGAATGATGTTTTGATGTTATTATGGATGTTATAGACCAAAAAATAGATTTTATAGTATGAGTAATAGATGAGAGGGTGGCCTTTTATAAATGTGGTGAGTGGCACACTTGCAATTTTTTGTAGAGATTTTATAATACCCATGTTTTTATCCTGATATAAGATTAAAACGGTCCATTATATCACTTATTAGAGTTAAATTAAAAATATTTCCATCCAAATGGTGGTTTACAAGTTAGCAGGTAATTTTAACCTATATTTTCTTATTTTATCCCATCGTAAATCCATTTCTACATCAATATCGGTGATTAGTTTTTACTTTTTTCAACATTAATTTTGGTTAAAAATTATGTTTAACTTATTTTAAATTATACATTTTAATGATTCCAATTATATAATCAATTTTTAATAAATTTAATTCATATTTGTGGAAGGTTTGAATTTAAAATTAATCTTACTGATGAGATGATAAAGCATGTTTTTAAACAAAAAATGTTCAAAAGTTAAAAATATTTTTATATCAAAATTCCCTATAAAAATGATTACAATGGCCTAAATTGGATTAATTAATATATAATTTAATTGATTTTACTTTTAAATCAGTTTAAATTATATTTTAACTTTATGACTTCTTTAAATGAAAAAATAGTTTTTAGTTAAATTTTATTATTTTTCACCCTTAATAAAAAAATGATACATTTTAGAAAAATAAGAAAAATTAACCCTAAGATAATTTTTATATTACAATTTAAAAAATATATTTATTTTTTAAAATAAGTTTTCTAAATTTGGTAATAGGTAATTTTAAATTATGTCTTCAAAAAGTAACTATGTCATATTTTAGTAAAAATATAGTTTTTTAGAATATATTGTTTACTTTTAAATAACCATTATTTTATTCATAATAAACAGATTACTAATAAATGTGTTTAAAAAATATTTTCCTTAAGTTATTTAATCCTATTCATACCCTCCAATCAAATTGTTAAGTGATAAATATCATATTAAATAATATTATTAATATTTTTTTTGTTCGGTAAAACTCAATCTTGTGTGTTAAAAAATCTACAGAAAATAACCTATTGTTTCATTTAACACATGTTAAAATAAATATTGTGTAGAATATATGATATCAAATACACCATTATTCGTTAAGAATTTCTTGGTCTTAGACCATTTGTTCTCTAACGATCATGGGTGATGTTTCCCTATAAAGAAGAGTTGGGACACACATCAGATCAGAATATTATATTCATAATCGTCTTAGTGATTATAAAAAATATAGGTTGGTCATTATATTATTATGGTTATATACGGTCATAATGATGGTCTAAAATTGACCTATAGATAATATTTGGGTGTTGTTTTTTATAAGTTACTCATATCAATCACATTAAGATGACACAAGTAGACTAACTCATTACATGAGAATTTTTAATAATCAAGTCAAGTCATTCAGGATGAGTGTATTGGGATACATAGAGTCCCACTAGTTGTATATGGGTTATAATCCTCATTTTCATGGGAATAAATTATCTTTAATACCATGAGGACAATGTCGATTTGGTTGGATAACCCAAGAAATATCTTTATCAAAGCACCCAATTAACATTATCAATGGAATACATGATCAAAAGGTGGAACTCAAATGTGCTTGATAATATGATCATGTAAATATCTTATATTTTGAGGAGAACAATATAGAATAGATTTTTTGGTTATTTATCTTGTAAAATGTAGTACATGTTGTTTATTAAATTATTAATTCATCTAAATTAGGTGACTTGGGAAAATGATAGACCATTAAAGGGGTCCAAATATCCATAACAGGGTTCCTTTATGAAAAAAACCATAGGTCAAATCATTTACATAGATGAACCCTTGTAAAGTATCCATCATGTAAATTAATAATACAAAATTTCATATAATATTAGAGTTCTATTAAAGTGGGTATGATCCTAAATAAATTTGGGTACTTAATAGATGTTATCCATTTAATAATTTTATGGGTTGGTTCCTTGTGGATTTTTCATTATGGAAGCATGGACATATTTATTCCATATGGGGATACTAATATTTTATTCTCTTAATGGTTTATTAATGTGAATTCCAATTTTATGGAATGGTTTTTTCAGGACATTACCCAAATTGATGAATTATAGGCAATTTGGGAAGCATTAAATGAGTTCTATCACTAGAAATATCACATGGATAAAGTTGGATAAAAACAAAACTATATTGTCTCCCTGATAAAATCAATTCCATAAATCCTAATAGTCATATATCATAGTTTTTACATATACTTAACCCTCTATATTTCCCCAATCAAAGGGATTATGGTAGGAATAAGAGTTGGCATTTATGTCCTAGTATTCACCATGAGTAAGTCTTAAACTCAATATTAATAGTGATTTTTTGATTGGGTGTATGTGCGGAATGTGCCTCATTCATGATGGGGATATTTCAACTCTCGTAGACTTTATTTAATATATGTTGAAGGGAAGTATTAACTTTCTATTTCTAGAGTAATGGTTGTTGGGGTTATCAAATATATATTGTACACTCACTATCTAGGAATATTAGGATTGTTTCAATCATTCTCTCAAAATTACTAAAGGTGTTAATGCCACTGAATTGTTCTATGATATATTATATCATGAACTTTATATCAATCCATAATAATTACATGAAAATACACCACACATGGCTTGAGGGAAACAAAATGGTGGGCATCTGGGCATCCAAAGGCCTCTTGGAAAACCCTATCTGTGTTTTCTCTAATCTTAATCCCCCCCAACAATTATAATTATTTTCTTTATAATGACTAACATGTGATTTAATATTTTATAAAACCATGATCTTTTATCTTTTTTAGGTTCCAAATTAACTCCAAAAAAGTTTTCTAATGTAATAAAAATTTGACCTGGAATGAAAGAATTATATTGGAGTCCCTCTGAGAATAATCTATTTGGAAATCCATTATAAATGGTATCATATGGGTAATACAGAAAATAACTTATGAAGGGGAAGATTTATTATGAAGATATTTTATAGTCTAATTCACACTCTCTTAGATTCAAATTAGAAATCTTATTGAGGAAATTCTTAGAATAATATTTATAATGGGAGAGATCCTAAATAGGCCGATTTTCCTCAAACTTCTTGATGAGAAGTTTCTTCCACATATAAATTTTTGTCATGGGTGTTATTTATAATCAATAGGTATATATTCTCTCCTTGGTATTTATAGAATCTTCTTTATATAGGAAATTATTGTTCTCATTAGAGGCCCTCCACACTATCTTAAATGAAACCTCAATATAGGTAACTCTTTTGGAAGAAAATTGGTTTCGATATAACATTGCAAATTATTCAAACTCATAAGGGTTTCATAGGGTTACAATGGGTTTTTCACATTCTACCATTATGTGATTACCGAGCCAAGACACTATTACATATCCACAAATAATTCATGTAATATATTCATTAACTAACTCACATGATGTGAGAATACTATTTGGCCATAAATAATACACACGTCATCATATCTATGTGACTCGCATAGTGTAATAATGTTACAAGGTCTCAAAATAGTCATCCAACATATTCAAAAATGAATCGAATCCATATATTTTTCATGTGGGCCACAAAAAATTTATGTGCTTGATAATGTTTTCCTTCATAGTGTTATGTATTATGCTTCTCTAAATTTTTATTTTCCAATTTTTTCTTCAAGTCATCTCATATTTTTTATCACCTATTTTGGGAATTAAAAAGTTCCCCCATAAAATATATATCGGATCAAAAAATGATTTAATTATAATTAATACATGGTTTTCCATATAGGATTGAAAATTCAATGGTCACTCATCCCTAATAAATAATCATATGGAAGTCCCTTATTCAACACCATGTGGTTATGTTTTGATTAATCAATGTTTCAAAAATCCTTAGATAATTCTCATTTTTTATCCAAAAAATGACTTCTAAAATAAATATCTTCACATAAAAATTTCATGAACCAAAAATAGTTTATCTATCTGAATAGATTCCATATGTATCTATTTTTTCAACTTTTTACACAAAAATATCCAGATTCCATTTTTTATATGGTGCATCCAACACATAAATTCTATATATAAAATATAGTTTTCCTTCTTATCATTATTTTTTCATTCAAATGACTCCTTCCCTTGAACTAATTCTTATCCTTTAAATTAAGTAAAGATAAAACTCGATCAAATAATATGTTAATTTCATTATTTATATAATAAATCTCATAAATTTTCACAACTTATGGACTGATTGGTTTAGTATATTTGAGATTATCTACATATAAATAATATTTTAGAAAACATACAAACATTTCACCATTATCACACTCCTCTAAAATATTTTTCTAGACATATCCCATGACATAATTATTTTTACAAACATTTTAATGGAAACATAATAAATGGGTCATCTCGTATTCATAGTATGAGAAAAAATCATAATAATGTATCAAATGATAAAAATGAAATAAAACATGAGGAAGGTAGAAATATCCTAATAAAATATCATGATAGCATAGTTTATGATAATAAAAAAATATATATAAACATAATATCATAAAAAGATAATTAAGGTTTCATAATATTTATTATATGGCTTAAAATACGTCTCAATAATTGTAAAATATGTGATCATGACATTAGATTGTGGAATATTTTAAAAATAAGGCATAACATAAAAAATGAATTATAATGAAAATTAAATTCATCTTGTAAATATGGTATAACTAGAAAAAACTTGGGATTTTGGTAAAACCATAAACGTAGGAAAACCATTATGAGAAAACTAATTATTCTCAAGTGTATGTGAACAAACTCATTTTTTTCACACCTAAAAATGTGGGAAAACTCATTATGCCCAAACCTATGTGAAAAAATTAATTATATATAATCCAAAATATATCATGACATATAATCATAAACCAATTCATTTTTGGAAGATAAATTACCACTCCCATCATCATCCGTATATATGGGTGCCACTTAGAATCATTCATCATTATATCTTAAAGAGGCCATAGAACAGAAATGGGTTACTTAAAATTTTCAAAAACACCACATAACATAAACATAATAGATCATAGGATATAAATATATCATTTCAAAAATTTAACAATATCATAATAACATATATAGTTTGATCAAAACATCTTTTTATGAGATAAAAATATTGGTGAAAAAAATAATGGAAAATAAAAAAGGTTTCCCAAAACCATTCAAACATTATATTAAAAGATAAAGAGAAACTTACACATAAAAACATTTTTATGAATAAAAGGAGAATAACTTTTAGGACCTAATTATTAATAGTTTAAAAAAATTATCGTCTTAAAAATAAAATAAAGATAATAAATCTAAAGTTTAATATAATGAAAGGAAATGTCTTTATAATTATATAGATGTCATTTTTTTAAAAAACCGACATTAAAGAAATGTTGAAAGATTTTCTTTTCATAAAATAGGTAAATTAAAATATGATAAATATAAAAGATAAAACATATTTTGATTTTATGACATAAAAAACAATTGATAGGAAAAACATGAATGTGGTAAAAAATATTCATTGGTAAGAAAGGGTATTATTCATACAACTTTTATACCTATATTTTGAGAATTTGTTTGGAAGAAGAAGTTATTTATGATGAGAATTAATGTTCCTAAAGAACATGAGAAAATAAAATATAAAATAATGGAATTTAAGAATCCAATAAATCTTGAAATATATATTTTTGTAATTAATCATATGACCTAATAAATCATAAATTGAGTCGATGAAACCCTTACATTGAGTTAATTATTAGCTGATGACACTTTAAGATCATATATAAAGAATATAACCATATTAATGTACTATTTTGGAAAATTACCCATATCTATATTATTTTATAAAATTCATTTACAATTATTATTTATATGAATATTAGTTAGTCATTATCTATTTTCAATTTTAGGTGTGACTAATCTTGATCATTTTGAACTAGTTTAAAAATACATGTGTTCTTATTTATTATTTTACAAAATTTAATCAAGAAAAGTTAATATATTTTATGTTTTAATTTATTTCATAAAATTATAATTTCATTGTATTAGAATTTTAGTTATAGTTTTTGTAGATGAAATTGTTGACAAACATGTTTTAGTGATTTTTAACAAATGAATGATTGTATCTTAATTATTTAGTAAAATATTTACATTAACAATATAAAACAATGTAAATAATTTTTTTCTTACTAATATAAAATATTATGTTTCCAATTCCATTCGTTGTATAAATTTATATGATTTTTCAAGTAGGTGGTTAAAATGACCAAACAAGAATATGTTATAATCTATGAGTGAGTATGTTTATAGAAGAGATTATTTTGTTATAATTTCATTATCAAAAAATTTATAATAAAATTATTAATATTATATTATGTTAATTAATTAGAATTTAGATTATATATATTAATTTAAATGAATTTTTTTTCAGTTATAAATAAATTTTTTCCTCTTGGTGTTTTTTTAAGTGGTTATTTTTATAATGATAAATTATTAATAATATTACTTATATAATTTTTTATTTATAATTAAAGAATATAAATAATATCATAAATATCATAACTATTCACTTAAACCATTTTTATAACCATCCTAGAATGATGGTTATGGAAAATAGAACTTGTTGTTCATGGAGGTGGGGGTTTACACAGGTGCTTGAAAAAAGTATCCTTTTATATTAAATGGGAGGGGAATAGATAATGGTTATACCATAAATATAATAAAATTTAAGTATATTAGTTTTACTAATTCCATTATATACATATGGTTATAATGGGTTTGGATGAGGTTATATGGGAATGATAAAGAAAGAAATCTAAATTGTAAGTATTTCTTATATAGAGAATTTGGATATTCTTTTGAAATATACTTTGGAAATAAAGGACTTAAAGAAATTTTTTGAGGCTAGAGGACACAAAAACTATTTAGGTGATATAGAATAAGTAAACATTTTAGAGTTTTTGGGTAATTTTTTTCATGTTATATGGCATGAAAATGGTGGAACTGAGATCCATTTATAGGTGAAAAAAAGGACAGGTATTTTGAAAAGAAAGTTAGGTAGGGGGTAAGAATGGAATTTCATGAGAGTAAGGGATTTATGTGGATAAATATTGGTGATATATATAGGTATGAATTTCGATCCTAACAAATGTATTCTCTAAATTCTATAATATGACCATTCCTATCAAATTTTGATGTGAAGAATCTGAATATGGACATCATTTAATATAATTCAATTTCTAAATATCATAAAATTAAATTCTAAATTAAAATATATAATGTGTTTGAAAAGTTATTTTTATAAATAATTTTTATCTTAATCATTAATTTTTATTAATATTATTTAACATTTATTTTAAATAAATAATCTATAATTCATTTGTTTTTATGTTTTGACATCATTTTAGAGTCTTAATTTAAAATTAAACATTATTAATTTTAAAAACACAATATTTATAAAAGTATCACTTTTTTAAAATAATAATGTTTTATCTCAATAAATAATATTTACCATGGTAACTTAATTTTATGTCATATAATTATATTCACCCCGTTATAAATTTTAATATTCTAATTATGAATTTTCAAATCATTTTATATGATTGAATTTCAAAAATGGATAAAGTCACTTTTAATACAATTGCGTGTAATTCAAAAAAAAATTAGAAACTTCTATCTTCTAAGATTAAAATAATCATTTTTTTATTATAACATTTTAATAATTTTTTAATGTGTATAATTATATTAATACCTTTCATTTTAATTTTAATATTTAATAATTTTGTTAAATAAACATTGTTTTCATTTTATTTCAGTGTTACATGCTAGAGGAGCTACTCACATGATTTAATTTCGGAAAAGTATTTTCTAAAATCATGTTTTTTCACATTCACATGTCTTTAATTTTGTTCCTTTATAGAAAATACTAAAAAAAATAAGTTCTCCATGTTGTTATCACAAGGGGGAGATATGATCAATGATGTTGAGGATTTCCAATGTCATTGTATCCATCTAGGTAATATATTTCTTTTGGACCAAATAGGCTCAGTATTTGGGGTTATCAATCATTATAGAGATTTCCCCTAATTATTTTGAGATACTAAGTGAGGATCCCATTCCTAAACCCAAGCCAGAGAACAAACCAAAAAAATAAGAACAATTTTCAACATTAGATGGTTGGAGACAGCATTTCTGTATTGGGATACTTCATCAAATACGTTGACTATATAGAGGGTTTTATTAATCTGTATGCTTATATGACTTTATATAAAGGACCATGAAATCCAAACTCTGATATCCATGGATATTCAACTATCCTAAGGAAATATATTTGAGATCAACTACTATGGTATGATTTGATTCATGACCACCCTAGATGTTTCTTTGATATAGATTGTGGTTTTCCCTTATGGGTGTGCAAGATATATGAAATGTTTAGAGAGTAGATTAAGAAAATAGGACCATGAAATACATTTAAGGTTTCCTTATTATTTTCCGACTATAAGAAGAATACCATCCCAGATGTACTTAAAAAATAACTCCAAGATTAAAACACATTCCAGTTGATATATTGAGTGTTCACGATAAGCATTTGGGATGTGAATATGATTGATGAGGCTATAATTTTAGAAGATATGTATGATTATTTAATTACAATAACATATATATGGTATAATGTGATTATGTATCATTCGCATTGAAAGGATTGATTTTGAATGGCATGGAATACCATGGATCATGACCATTTCCCCTGTGTTTATGTTCCATTTAGCATATGGATTGAACTCTTCATTATATAAAATGGTTATGAACAAAATAAAAGTAGACCCTAAAGCATACCAATCCATGAGACCCATGGGATTTTGGGTTCCAATTAGATTACACTGGGGGAAGACCGATATACTAAGTGGGTTTGGGAGGTCACCCCCAAGATTAACTGACCGGTCCAATTGGAATTTTTCATGGCTATGGTTGTAAGTTTATATCTCTTCTATGTTTCTGATTCAAACAAAAGGTTAAGGATAAAGGCCTTTTTTTAACACATAATTGGAGATAGTATCATGAATTGACATGATGATTTTGATGTTATCCTATATATTCCAACATTTTAGGAACATCTAAAAGGGAAGGATCCATCCAGTCTTGTTGGTATTTTCTAAGAATTGTGGGGTTGTATCATACCCATTATGGGATTATTTAAGTTTATTAATGACTAATAAATTCCATATTATTGGTTCAATCCTTATCTCTAGATAATATATGAAGTTAATGCACCACATCTCAGAATTGGAGAGGTATCCAGCTTTCTATATTTCTACAACTAGTTCTTATTCTGATCATTACTAGCACCATTGGTGTAATTACAAATAACTCAATTGGAACCAATCCAAAACATCCATTATAGATAGCATTGAGAGTTGGAATTATAGTATCTAAGATCAATGGTGATACTATCTGAAAAGAGTGTACACCCTAAAATTTTAGGTGGAAATTCCATTGCCTATAAAAAAATCACCATACCTAAAATCATATGAAATGAAAATAACTCTAAACCCCAAAACCTTTTCAAGAATAATATACTTTAGTACTTTTGGAAACACACTTTTTTTATTATTATTAAACATTTTTTGTGTTAGGCATGGCCCGATATAGTTTTCTAGGTGAAATATGGATCCAACTATTGAAAAATTGATATCATTGGTCATTCATAGTATGAAAGACTCATTCATAGTATATATTGGTAGGTAGAGGGGAGGATCCTCCAACCCCAAAAAAACACATAGTAAACTCCGATTTCACACTGTGAGCCCCCCCCCCATCCCATTTTTTAAATGTTCAATTATTTTTGAAATGAGGGGGTATATATTTGAAGTGGCACCTGATAGAGTTTCCCCTTGTTTTTCCTTCTCTTAAAAAGTGATATCTCCAATAGTTTTCAAGGGATTTGTCCATCATTAATTATGATCAAAATCTATAGGTAATCATAACGGTCTACCTTATTCATTTCATTTCTCTTTTATTATCATGTTATTTTTCATTATTTATGTTTGTTTTATCATATAGTTTGGGTATTTATCTATTTTTCATTTTTCGTCCAGATTAATCCATATCACAGGATAGTATCATGCTTGTGAAATATCATACAAATAATCAAGGTGGTACCTTAAATTTAACCCTTTTCCTCCCTATTTTTTCATTAATGTGTTAGTGTGTGTCATGCTTTCATTATCATGCATAGACCTAAAATTAATTAAATATTTAAAATTGAGGGTTTTTTGTTTAACATATCTTTTAACATGATTTAAACCATATAAAATGATTGTTATGTGAGGGATCATCCAAGTGGAGTTTTAACCATGAAAGTTCCTAGAGTAAAAAATGGTTATTTAATTTTTATACTGTAATAAGGAGATATAATTTAGATCGATGGATGTGAAATGATATTTCATAACCATAGATAATTTTTGATTGAATTTGATTCTTTTGATTGACCTATTAGATTTTGAGTGTTAAATGTTCAGTGGAGTTAACCCTTCAGATGATTATATTCAAATATATCATTGGTTAAATAGAGTTTCAATAAGAAACCTATACGGTTTTTGATATTATATATTATGAATGGTATCCTATTTATTCAAGAACATGGAAATGGATAATGATTTTATGAGATATATTAAGGACATGAGTTCCTTAAATGATGTTTCGTGATGAGATATGCATTCCTAGTAAGTGGTAAATGGGTTGTTTATGTATAAATAATTGTTGTGGGCTAATTCCTTTAGTAGAGTCTGTTGGATTATTTTTTAGATCTGAATTGGGTGGAATTACTTTATTGGGCATGTATTTTTTAATGTAACTCACTTGAATTCCAAGGAAGGATAGATCATTGGATTTAAGGATGTCCAAAGCAAAATAAAACCATGATATACCTTGGACTTATCATATATTCATCATTATGAATGCCTCAAGGAATATCCCCTTGGATTCAAGAGATAACTTATATATAGAATTCTACAAATTCATTTGTTGGATTAACTTATTGTACCCCAATGATTATTGTGGGATGAGCTCCCTAGAGGCAGCTTGATTGTATGAAATAGAATTCCATGGGTGTGGACAAAGATTCTAGTCAATCTTGTTACTTTGAATGACTTGTGAAAATGGTCACTTGGATTTAGTTTAGATGTTAAAAGGTTTGGATTCCTTGGATTATTTTTCCAAGAATATAGAAGGAGGTCATGGATGAATTCCATGTAACCTAGATGGTTTAGTTATATGTGAATCCCTAGTATAGCCCTTGCAGATTCCAATGTGATTTCTTAAATATTATTTCCATAGTTTTATGCCTTGGTATTAGAAAAGATGTGATGTGTACAATAATTGGATACTTACTGGTGTTGGTTTATCTAGGTACAGATCTTTTTTGGGTGTGTCTGAAGATCTCGACCATTTATTTCTATTTCACTACATTTTTATTTAAGTTTTTAAATTTTTAGTTATTAATTTTATAGTTAGTAATTATTTATTTATATAAAACCATTATTAAATTTATTATCTAATAGTTGTTTTAGGGATACCATTATTGTCGGAGTACTATGTTTTATTAAAAACCTGTTCAGGCCTTCATATAAATTGGCTAGTTGGGAAGTTATTACTATTTCATTATAGGGTTATGTTTTGGAATGTTCTTAAGTTTTTTGAGTGGTTGGTTGCTCGGATGGATCAAGGGAGTTAGGATTGGGTTATGAATCTGGTTTATTTGATGTTCTACCTAGTATTTTACCTTTTAGCCTTTAGAATTATGTATATGGTATGTTGATGTTCACCCACCTAAAATTATAAATGGTACATTTATTATTACATGGTAATTGATCATTTATTTTTACTTTCCTGGATGTTATTTCAATGATTTTTTTATCTTGATATATATGTTATTTACATTACTCTCACTAATTAATCCACTATAATGTAAGGTTATAGCCTCTATATTATACAACCTAAGTCCCTCACTTCTAATTAGAAGCCTTTGGAGTATGAGGAGGTACTCTTGGATCCATGTGGTGCAATATCCCGGAGCACTAGTTTAGTGTCTCCTAGGTTGGTGTGTTAAAAAATGGTATCATAGAATTTTTTACATCGTCTTACTATTTTGGATGGGTTTTTAGAAAAAAATATGAACTTTTTAGAATATGGTATAGTGATTTTACATTGGACTAGCCACCCTTTCTATAAAGAAAGACAATGTTTCCAATAATAATATTATTGTTCATGTTTTTGTCTTTAATATTTAATCTTATTTCCCCTCAAGTGATGCACTTGATTTTGAGGTTATTGATTTGTGATATTTTCTCGCTTGGATTGGAATGGAAATAATGGGTGTGTTCATGCATCATATCAAGCATGTAGGACTCACATGTTATTCATGTGACTTCATAGGTTTGGTCAGTTGTTTACCTAGACTGTGAAATGATACAGTTATTTAAAGTTTTCGTAACCATTTATACATTATTTGAGTATAATATTTTTGTTAAATTTTACTTAAACAAGAATAAAAGATAGTTTGGGTGAATTATTTTCTCGATTTTATGTGGTTCTAGTTGATTAAAATGATAAATAGACCATAAATAGAGTTTTCCTATATGACATTGAATTGAAAAAACTCTTTTATAGAGCCTTAGTTTTGATAACACTAGAATAAAGTAGATATTAGAAAGAAATTATGGGAAACATTCTTTTCTTTTGATATGGCACCATAAATAAAAATATTAAGTATAAATTATAAGATATTATCCTTTATAACTTTCACTTGAAAATTCATTTAACTTAACCCTATTTTGGTTCTTGCTAGATAATAAAAAAAATTGAAAATAATAAAATTATTTACACAAGATATATGTGATATAGACAAGGTGGGTAGTTTTTATTGACCCTATGTATGGGTAGTTGGGGTTGTTTAAAGTGCCTAAGTTCTGTGATATCCTTTTTTATGGGTTTTCTTATATTCTAATGAGATTATAGATAGATACTAATCATTACCCTAGTGGTTTGTTCCTAACAAAAGATTGTGTATGATATGATAACTTATTGTTTGGGTACGTGCATTTATGGTGGGTCTCTGGAACTTTAGGTGTTGTATGACCTTTAGATGGGGTGAGTTTTATCAAACAGTATTGTGTTGTGCAAGGATTAGTATATGGTCTAGGTGGAAGATAATATATAATTTATTTTGTGTGACACTAGATTATGGATTTTTTACTTGGATTTAATCAAGGGAGACCCATGAGAGGAGTCATCTGAGATTTTGAGTGCCTTTTGGTGAGGAAGGAAAAGGTGAATGTTCCAATTTCTCCAGTCTGTGTACATAGGGTGCTAAAAAATTTGGTTTAGGCATGTTAGACTCATTTTGAGTTCTAGGATAAGTAATTTTGTTTTTGTAATTTTGGATTCATATCTAGATGTGAAATGGGAAGGCTCATTTTAATTCCTTGCTTGGGGAATGATAGTGTATATAGGATAAGCTTTGTGGTTATAAACTAGAATGATAGAGATCTTATCTATTAATGGAATACTCTTAGATAATTTTCTTGTGAGGCTTTCTAGAATTATTATTACTTTTGAAATTTAATAATTCTTAGGATTTAGTTATTCTATAGAAAATATGGTTTTATAGTGCTAGACTTGTTCGTTACAATGACCAATCGACTAAGGATGATCCTTTAAGAGTGTGGTGACATAGTAAATGACCCCTTATGAAACTTCATAAAGAAGATCCAATTTTTGTGGTTGTGTGACTAGTTTTGGTACAATGATGTGCATCTTGTTATAAGAATCCATCAGGGTGATTTTTTTAGAATATCTTATGTGAGAGTCATGGATAGTGGTTTGGACATGATAAATGAATTTTGTAGTTATGTGGCTTACTAGATTTGAGGCTGGTTTTCATAATCAGGTTACAATGGAGTGTGTAGTCATTAGTATTTTTTTGAATCTACAAAGGCAATAATGTGTTAGTCATGAATCATGTTCTTTGGATTATTGGTTGGAAGGTATAATAATAGATTCACATGTATATATAACAATAAATATTGTGTGTGTGTGAATTGAGTGCCATTTTGGGTGTGATAAGAGTCTTACGGTCTTGGTGGATCAAGGATTCGAGGTGACTGTTGTGATATTTTGGTGATGTGAACAAGAAATTGGATGGAACAATTATTTTGAGATAGCTAAACCATGTTGAACATTGATGGGGGTGGTAGAGTTTCGTATAAAAGAGGTGAGAGAATGGATTGGGAGGAACGACACATGTGTGGCTACGATGTGAACTATTTATGTTGGATCTATATAAAACTTAAATGGTGATCTGCAATACACCAAAAACTATTTGAAAGTGTGTACCAAATTTTTGGAATGTTTTTTAGAAGGTATTTTGTGTGGTGTTCCACTGATCTGGGAATGGGTGTTGAACTAACTTTAATATTGACACCCAGGGATGGGTAGTATTGTCCTATCTACCCATCATGTTTAGTAGTAAAGGAATTGAAAACTGGATAGATCTATGAATGGTTAAGTTATTTTATGATAAGGATTATTCTAAGGCGAGGAGTGAGAAATTGAGCATCGATATTTTCCCCTCTCATTAGAGGGATAGTTTATGTGTGAAACCATCCATTATGAAGACGCATCCTTTCAATTTGTGTGGTAATAGTTTATTAATGGACCATGCGGTTTGGAGTTTGGTTTCACTAACTGATGATGAGGTTAATATTAATGTGGGTAGTATCAGGTTAGTCTTAATAACATTATTCCACGTGGGTAAGATTATGGATGTTGTGAGACCAGTTGGTGGATTCTTGATGTAACTCTGGAATTCCAGTGTATAGATGAATCTAGGCTAATCGTATCTTGTGGGAAGTTTTATCATGTGATTCTAATCCTATTTAGTTTTGGGTAAACATCGTATGTGACATGAATATTAACCCAACCTAGAGGTGTTTGTAGTTTTGGGATGTCTCTTTTGGTAGAAGAGGATTGATTAAGTGTATAATGTTGAAGTCACTAAATTTTCAGTGTCAATTGGAGAAATTTGGATATAGTTATTGCACTCGGTGTTTGATAGTTGGTTTATTTGGGATAATGGTCGGGTGGTATGAATAGGAGTGTATTTTGAGAATATTTTTTGTACGGATACCATATTTGTGTGATATTAGTTCTTAAGGGAAACCTATTTTCTTGAATCATAAGGTGAGGAATTGTGTTTTGAATAGTCTCATGAGTAGGATTATCATTCTTATTGAGATAATCAGATGAAAAACAGAACAGTGTGGAATGATATAATCAACCTGTGAGGTGTGATGTGGTGTCTTGGAATCACATGAATCATATCAAGAGTGGTGAATCGTGGTGATGTAGTTTTAAATAATAATTTTAATACTATGTGGGCTAATAAGGTATTGAGAAGTAGAGATTGTTTCAGTGTAGTGTTGGCCCAACCAAAATCAATGAGAGGTGTATAATTAGTTCATACATGGGAATCAATTATGGGGTATTTTGATAGGGTGTTTTATATATAAGAGGATATTTTTAAAGCATGTATCCTTGTATTTAGTGTTTCTTGGGGGAACCAATTGGCCTTAATAAAGTTTCTTCCTAACACACTCATTTTTTATTAATATTTTAATGAAACATTAAACGATTTTAAATTGATTTTTAATCAATATGAACATGAAATTAATTCTTCTTTTAAATTATATAGAATTTAAATTGAAAATTTTAAATTGATTTAAATGGATAAAAATGATGAATTTGAATTGAGAATTTTATTTAGACCTAGAAGATTATTATTTGATATTTTTCAAAGTGTTTCAAATATGGATCAGGTATTTAAAAATTTTACTTCTTTTTTTTTCATATTCAATTTTTTAAAAAATATTTATTCATTAGTAAAGCCTTCAATTCGGGTCCAAATCCCATTTAACCATTCCCAACAGACTTGGCTAGCAATGAATCTCATCGGTAGGGCTAACATGAGCAGCAGGTTATGATAACTGTGGAGGAGCATTGGTAGAGTCATGTAGGGAGGAATCTATGGGTGAATAGTTGGTACAAGGTCTTTGAAATCTTGATGGGATGTGGCAGTCATTCCCACATGGTGACAGGAGGAGGGGCTCATTGGGAAAGGGCATTCCATTGTGGCAATGAATTTCCTCTAAACACTTTCTGACATAACATCAAATCATATTCCACACATTGATATTTAAGGAAGTGTTAGTATGCTGAATATTTTCATGTGGGATGTCCACTAAGTGGTACTATTCAAATTAACAAAAATGGTTCCATAACATGTCTTAGTCGTGAACTCCATTCTTTGACACCAGTGCATAACTTCTTTTTTCTACTCCCACTGCTCAAACATCACCATACGCCATTTGCATCAATGCTAAAATGCCTTTGTCACACCCTAGAGATCTCAGGATTAATATATTTTTCTATGCCAATTCACTAAACCCCCATGAACCATCTTCCGTTCTTGAGATAAAATCTATAATTCCCATTAGATAATGACTGATTCCATCCATGAAGAGATGCCCTCCCTATGGCCACTATGAAAGCGAGTTATCTTATATGTGTATTCCCTCTCTAATTCAAACTTAACTATGCCATTTCTGAACTATATAGGCATAGTTGAGATGCTATATTTCATGATATATGCACAAAAACCATGAACCATGCCCACTAAAGCTCAAATCATCACTATACATGATTTATTTAAACAAGTGATTCCTTAGGTTATTTCAAATTATTCAACTATATTCTTGGTGATGCAATATTTTAAAGGGAGAAATTAATCCCCACAGATATGGGATGAGATATGAGATAATGATATTTCTACCTTAATAAATATAGGGGTATCTCCACTACCAAAAGGGAGTTAGCACAAGAGGAGGAGGAGATTCTATTAGCTCGACTGCTACAATTTTTATTTTCTATTTTAATTTTTATACTTATATAATTTTTTGTTTCTTCTACAGAATAATTCATGTATTATTTTTTTAAAAGTGTTTCAATAGAATCTCCCTTCTTCTTCTCTTTCATCCTCCTCATCCTCTTCTTATTCTATTCTTAATATTTTAGTTTCTTTTCCCACGATTCACTCTTTTCTTTTATTATTGTTTTTCTTAAATTTATATTTTTATTACTTTCTCTCTATACCACTCAACTTAATTCTCATTTTTTATATTATTTTATTTTTATTCTCTTCATTATCTTTTCACCCTTATGATATCTTATCCTTAATAATGAGGGGTTGACCTGATGTTTGGATTGGGGGAGGTTAGGTGTTCTTGAATTATTTATTAAATCTTATTTTGTGTTTTTGGTAAATGAGAGTGACATGAATGAGTGTAGAAATTTCCCACCATGATATGAAACTCAATTATATTTATTTTCTTTTGTTTTTATCTTTTCCCTCACTTTTATTGAGTGTAATCTTTTTATATGGTTGATTTTAGCTAATCAATGGATGAAACAACATATGACAGAGCTGGGCCCTGAAATATGTCACACTCTCTATTTATATGTGTCATCAACCATTATTATAGAAGGTGTTGGAATTTATATTTCATAGAAATTTAATATTTCACAATTTTAAAATAACAAAATAATAATTCAACTGTAAGATATCATAAATGAATTATCAAACCAAAATTAAATTGATAAATAGTAATAATGATGGAACTCCAAAATGAACCTGGGATCAAATTATTTATTTCAAAATACATTTTTTATTAGTTCATGGTAATTAATAATTATATTTTATTTTATTTTTTCAGAAAATAAAAAAAATATTTAATTTTCAAGAAAATAATAAAAAAAAAATAGTTTTGGAAAATTATTTTAAGTAATTAAATAAACTATAAAGCCACACAAGTGAGACGACCCTATGTATCCACTTCATTCACTATGAAACATTTAGATATTTAATTTTACCATGCCCCGTAATAGGAAAGCATCAAAACTTGTTTCATTTTTAGGTATTCAATCAGGGTTTATTTTATTTTTATTTTATACAGTATAAATAGTATATATTTATTTAAAAAACAAAAGGACTATATAAATATATTTTTCCATGATGTTTTCAAATGATTTATTCTTTATATCATGGAATAATTACTCACCGGTATAGTAAGAAACAGAATTTATTAAAATAGATTTAAATTATTTTTTTTAAATGATTGATCAAATGATGAACTTATTGAGAATACAAATAGAGTAGATAACTAGTGAGTATCTGGAAAAACCTAAGCCTGAACTAAGGACTAAGGAGGAAGCACCAATTTAATTTTCTAATTTTATTGATTAAATATAAGAAAATATAGAGAAGCCTGACTACCTACCTCCATCCATCAATATCTAAATTCAGGAGGCACTTTCCACTAAGAAGGAGATTCAAGAAGAACCCAAACAATATGTTGTTATTTCTTTAAAATCTATTTCATTTGAGTTTATTCAATATTAATTAATACAACAACCTACTATTTTGAATTTTTAGATTTAGACAATCAATAATTTTCCTTTGAGGAATTTGAACGAAAAGGAAATTCACCTACTAAGAAAGACATTGAAGTCCCTGGTCGTGAAAAACATACATTAGATGAATCCCATGAGGGATTCCAAGAAGATGAACCTGAAGAAATCAAGACATGAGATTCTTATTATTAAATGGAGAATATTCCATATTTCTCATGTTTAAATTTTGTTCATGTAAAATCACCTAATCAATTTTTTCATAAATATTCATTCCATGCATCCCACATTGAGCCAATGCTGAAAAGGAATGAGGGGTTGAATAATTAAAAATGAAGAAGAATGATGATCCATACTTCATTGTATCCCCTCCATGAATGATATACCTAACTTTGGGGGACGTATTTAGTATACACTTTCCATGAATTGTTAAACACTGCTAGAAAACAATTGAAATGTGGTAAAATACACATGGGGTGGTTCAACCCCATGAAGATCCACCCACCATAAAACTATGGATAATATATCATACTACCCTTTTAGAGGTTGTCAAAAACAAAGGTCCCACTAGGGGGATCATACCAAGATTTATCTATAATTTTTTTCTAGGAACATTAAATTTTAGTACTATTTTAGAATGTGACCCCACTCAATCTACCATTTTGATGTTTATTGACATGACACTTATTCTTAATTTATCAAATTTCATTTGTAGCACCATAATGACATCAGGAACCAACCAAGTAAAAATTGAATGAGGGGGAATAACAATTAATTTCAAAAGGATGTTCACTTTTATATTTATCTTTTAAACTCCCTACATTTATTATTAAAAAGTGTTTTTAGATTTAAATAGAAAATTTCATTACCATACTTGAATTAATTATTTACTTGACTTATCTATTAGACATATGTTTCTTAGATATCATTTGATCCCATTTTTTTATTTCAATGTTCATGAGATTGAATGAGTAAAATGTAAAATTGAATTATCAATGTGAATCATGTATAGTAAAATGGGGACTCATGATTTAAGGGAATTGGTTTATTCTTGTAAAACAATTTCCCCTATCATATTTTCAAGATTTGAATTTTTAAAATTCATGTGAATTGATTTTTTATTATTATTCATTCGATAATTGATTATACAATTTTATATTTCCCATTCTCTAGAGAACATGATGACCAAATATTTACAATTTCATCTTGATCATATTCATCAGTTACTTTTGGACATTCCACCTACTTTATATTTCATTCAAACTTGTCAAAGCTAATGACTACAAAAAAAAATTTAAAAATGATGAGGAAATTTTTTATAATCCCATAGCCTTGAGGATAAATTTTATATTTATTTGGTATTAAACCATAGAGACCATGAATGACCTTGTTAGGGATGATCCACATTTCAATCTATTTTTATCCATTCCTTCCATCCTCTTATTATTATTAATTATATTTTAATGTTGGAGTTTGGGGGTTGGGAAGTCTTAGTAAAAGGGATTATCTGCATTGTAAGGGAAAAACTTATTGGTGTTATCTTGGGTATTGATAAGGGTTTATTTATTCATTTATTATTTTCATAGTTTTCCCTTCTTGAGAAATAATAAAAATGAAAAAAACTAATCAAAAAAATATACAAAATGTGGGTTGTGAATTTTGAGTATCAAAAATTAGCATCACTAGACCAATGATTTTTATCATATCTGGTTTAGTGGTGTATGTGAGGTTCATTCTAATCATAACATTATAAAAGTTAAACAATAATTAACATTAAAAAATAATAATAAAATAGATAAAATTCAAAAATGATAAAATAATTAATTAAGATTTATTTGATCATGACCATTACTTTGTGTTTGGGTAAAGTGGGAGTTGTCAGAATTTAAAGGGAATAATATCATTAAACTATTAATTTAAGTATCATGGAATTTATTTTAGAGATAAAACTCATCATTAAGCATTACTTTTAAAAAACATCAATTCCTACCTACCTTAAAATCCTCATAGTCCTTAGAGAATTGATATAAAAGTCCTCATGATTTTATGTGAAAGCTATCATTATGAGGTGGAGAAAGAACTTCCATTGAAATATTATGGATAAAGAGAATTTTTACATGATATGATCATAAATATACATGAGTTTTATCATGATTCATGAGTGAAAAGATTCCAAGGAGAGGTAAATCATGATTTTTCATGTTTAGTAAAAAAATTATAGAGCTTGAATTGATAAACGAATAAGTTCAAACATTTTCTATGGAAAAAATTTAAATACTAGAGTTGATTTTTTCTTTAAAATTGAGGTGTTGAATTTATATTTTATATATAATTTTGAGGGTTTGATTTAATTTTTATAATCACATTATTTTATCATTTTGAAATTTAAATAATGAAAACATTGGTGCGTTATTATTTTTAATGTTATGATTTTATGCATGAGGACTTTCATAGTTTAGGTGTGGGGGTATTTAAAACACTCATTTTCCATGAATATTTTTAAGCAACTTTCAATGATTTTAGATGAATTTTTAATCAATATGACCACGAAATTCATTATTTTATTAATTTATGGGGAAATGCAATTGAAATAATAAAATAGATTTAAATGGATAAAAATGATAAATTCTAATTTATAATTTTATTTAAACATAATATATTATTAATTGAAACTTTTATGTGTTTTTTGAATATTTATCTAGTTTTTTGGGAATTTAATTCGTATATTTTCATATCTAGGTGTTTAACAAATATGATATCACTATGAAAGCCTTCCAGTAAGGTCTGGATCTCACTTATCTAGGCCCAAGAGGGTTATCCATCCATGTATCCCACTAGGAGGGTATACTCATGTGGCAAGTGAAGTTGTACGGGGAGGTTCCCACGCATAGATTTATTAGGAGGAACCTATGGGGCCATATCTTGGGCAAGGCTCGTGAAAGCACACAAGTGTATGGTGTTCATGACCACATGGCCATGGGAGGACATGATTGACATGTATATGTTATGGGGTGTTGAAAAAACAATTATTTCCAATGTTAAAATTGTAGTTCAGTGTTCAACCTATGTTGTCTCTAGAGAGTGCATAATAATCAATTGTGTCACTTTAATGTATAGTGAAAATGAGTTTTTTCGATATTATTTGATATTGGAAAAAAAATTAAAGCAATGGAAAATAAAGAAATTAATTAAAATATTGAAAACTAATTTAAAAAAAAGTAACTCAAGACAGTGATATGAGAAGAATGATTATTTATTGGTCAGTTTTTCAAAAGAAATGTTATTTTATTTCTAATTAATATAATCATTTATTGTTAATCCAATTAATGTTGGATTCAATGATCAATTCTTCTTACTCCATTTGTAAAATAGTGATAGTGAGTATAAACCTTATCAAGATATCATCTCAGTCTACTCTCCTTCATATGTGTTAGATATTTATAGTGAATAAACTTCATTGACTTATTCGATGCTGGACTATTTTTTGTTTATCCCAAACAATCAAGAATATCCACTAACCCACCCCTACATATTAATGATCATCGAGTACATAAAAACTAATAAATGGTATATTCCATCATATATAAACCATAACGCAGTAGAGGGAGATAAAAATAATTGAATATAGAAACATCAAAAATATAATCTAAAACCAAAAATAATTTTACATTATAATAAAAACTGCTATTAGAAATTGAAATCAACTTCGTAAAAGGGGGAAATAGGTTTTATTCAATAAAGAAAAAGAATTAAATCATTATAAAAGAAAAAATAACTTTAACAGTCACTCATAATTGTACCCTTATAAATTGAGTAATATTTCATTTAAAACTAGAATCACTTCATTTTAAGTTCTATAGGTTAAGATATTCTTCATTTACTAATATGGGATCCATTTTGTGGGTCATTAATATTTTTCGACTAGATTGATTTGTTCGGGCATGTTTATGTTTGAATGTTATCTAGGTATATAATAATAATTTTAAACCCAGAGAATAATTAATCCAAAAAAATATTCAATCCATTTATATAAATATTGAATATTTTATGATTGAAATATCTAAGTGATATAAAACTGTTAAAATTTAAGAATTAAGGATTTTTCACAGTTTAGCCCAAAACTCTCAAAAATTACAAAAAAAATAAAAAATATGTTTGAATTTTTAAATTATTAGGGATTAAATAATTTAAATATATATGAAAAACAATATAAATATTATCTCTATTAATTCTCCCACACATATCACTTGGACTCTCGGACAAGAAAGCATCAAAATCAAATCAAAGAAAATTCAAAACACATACCCATGAGATATACCAATTTGACAGAAAGAAACAAAAGATAGTGTACATACCCCAAATCCATTATTTCAAGTTATCCATTTAGTTTATTAAAAATATTTCAACTTCATTTCTCCTCCTATTCACCCAAAACACCAACCTCACATGAATTTTCTCTCATCTGACAAATATTGATTTTCAACAAGGATTTTCTTATCCAAACCCATTCAAGAGTCACCATAATCTTGATAAAATTTTACTTATTCAACCAATTTGTGTTTTGGAAATGTTTTTATCAGGAGTAATTTATTATATATCTTTCATTTGGTAGTATTTAGATATTGAAAATTATGAGGCTAAATTAAGATAGTTTTGTTCGTTCTAAAGAGAAAGTGTAAGATTTTAATTTTAACTCAAGTGTGGTCTTCTACTCACTCTCCTTGAAAAAAAATTACATCCAGAATAATATCAATTTTTCCCTGGAAATCCCACACATCATAAAATAATTCATATTTATCAAATCAACTACTTCCCAAAATTTCATTTTTTCCCTTTAAAATCTCTTGAAAGGCACAAATTGTTTATCATGAAATCTTCAAAAATTAATTGAATTAAATATAATGGTTTTTTAAGAACTAAAAAAATATAATTATTACTTATTTCACAATTAATGTATCTCCAAATTATATAGCATTATAAAAGACAGCTTCTCCCCACACATAAGTTTCACTAGATCATGAAATTCCACTTCAAGAGCGGGTTGGATAGAGAAAATTTGCATGATATATGGCTACAATAACTGTATTTTCATGGATTATAAGGGATAAAAGTATTAAATATAAAATCCAATCTAAAATATAAATTATTCTATTGAAAATATGATTTAAAACCAAATAAATACATCAATCATTTATAATACAGTTTCCTTAAACCATCATGTTTTGATATGAATAAATAAAATTCTGGTTAAATATTGAATGGATTTGATCTCAAGGAAGTGAGGTGAAAGTAAATAATATGAAAAAAATGGTTTAGAAGCCTCACAGGAAAGTGATTAAAAGATAAATATAGTTATATGGTGCATGGGATTCAAAATTCAGAGTACCTTTAAGAAAATCTCAAGATATTTTAACTTGAAAAAAAAGTCATTTTCAGCATTAATTTAAACTCAATTTCATGGGAAAAAATTATTCCACTCATTTAGTTGTGTTTTCAAAATGGAAAATATAATAATTTCAGCTCACATGTTTCAAAAACACAAAACAATTATAAAAACAACACAGGAAAATTTCAAAGACACAATTTTTTTAGAAAATAGAAAAACATAAAATTGAAAATCCTTAAATACAATGGTTCCTTCCACATAATTAAATGATTCAGTTTTCTCAATTCATTCCTGAATATCTTTAATTGTATAATGGTATGCAATTGTGTGTAAATGATAGGTATGACCAAATGGATTTTCGTGATAAACAGGATATTGTAGTGTGATCTCCTTCAATGGACCTAATAATAAGGTCCCATGTAATTTATTCATCATGTGTCCATTAAATGTAAATTTCTCATACTCTCCATCTTTCATAATTTTCACCGCATATAAGCGATATAAATGAGTAACTATAAATATATTTTATCAAATAGAATTATGTTTACATAGAATACGTTTAAGTCTTCAGTTGAATAACTCATTGTGTGTCTAGGATGGATGCCTTTTGGTTGGTTCATCATGTCTTGAGCCCATACTTTTCGCTTATTTTAAATCCTCATGTTTTCAAAACAATCCCTTTTAATTTTCTCTATCTCCTAAAACATCAATATTTTCTATATTGCAATGATTTCAAGATCCAAATTCATCTTTCTAAGAGCCTAATATGGATTATAGTCCCATTCCATAGGCAAGTGATATATTTTCCCATAAATCAAATGATATAAACTCATTCCCCTATAGTGTTATATGCTTTCAGGTAATAACATAAGGTTTCTTCCAACCTTTGACTCTAATCCTTTCTATTTGGTTTAATATTATTTTCCAAAAAAAACATTTGGTTTCCCTATTGGGCATTACATATTTACCATTAATCTATGGTTGATAGAGAGTTTATGTTTTATGTTACAACCCATGCTTCCTCATTAAATAATACATTGTCTTATTATAAAATTGAGTCCCTTCATTACTAATTATGTCACTTGACACACCAAACCATCAAAATATTTTTTCTCTTACAAAATGACAAATAACATTATCATAATCAATTTAGGTGTCTTTTTATTCCCCCAATTTTGAATCATAATAAACTACAAGAAAGATATAATAATTTTTAAAGGACACTAGGAAAGGTCCCATGAAATATATCACCCATACCTCAAATATCTCTAAAAAATGTATTTTGGGGTATTTCTTATATATTTTAAATATTTCCAGGAAACTAACATTTTTCACACCTTTTGAAAAATTCATGAGAATCTTTAAAAAAAGGTGGACCAATAAATTACAGAATATAAAACCATATTTTCTATCCTTTGTGGTATAATGATGCATCCAAAAGCCAATTTGTGAAAAAAAATTAAAGATTGAATCAATTTCACTTTCATAAAAACATATTATTACAATTTTTGGTAGAAAATAATCTAACAAAATGAATATTCCAAAATGTAATATCAAGTTTCAGATTTCATTTTTTGAATTTGGTGGAAATTTAAATGGGATGGTACCTGATATGTTATTAGATAATTGATCTTGTCATCATACCAAGGCACTTATCATTCAATAAAGTAAAAATTCTATCTTGGAGGGTGATCATTCAGTTTTTCTTTATATGGGATTTCGACATTAGAAGTTTTCGGTAGTCTACTTAAGTGATTATCCACTTAGTTCTCTTCTCCCTTATTGCCTTTGATTTCTATGTTGAACTTATATAGTAGTAACATCTATCTCACTGGCCTCAGTTTAGAATTATCCTTGTTCATCAAGTACCAATGATTTACATGATTAGAAAATATAGTAACTTTAGTTCCAATAAGCTGTGATACAAAAATTTCTAAAGGAAATTTAGCTGATAAAAACTTTTTTTAATGGTTTTTTAATTGAATAGGGCCACATATTATGCTGTCAAGGCATAGGAACTGACTTGTTCCCTTCTCTTAATGTTATGATAAAGGACCTCTCTAACTATATGTTTGGAAGCAACACAAAGTAGCTCTAATGGTTCTTCCCAATTTGGTCGCTATATAATATTTACAGTAATCAATATTCAATTGCACTCATCACAGGATTCCCTAACAAAACATTGAAACCTAAATCAACATCTTTCAAAATTAATCTACATATAGGGAGAGTTATATTTCTAAAATCCTTTATAAACCTCATGTAAAATATTTCATATACTAAAAATGATATAAGATGTTTGAAACATGTTGGGTAAGGAAATGAATTTATGATATTAATTTTTGATTTATCAATTTCAATATATTTCTTTTAAATGAAATTTCTATGTAAAATTCATCTCTCAAACATTAAATTAAATTTTTCAAAATTTAAAACTATATTATATTCAATTTAGTTTTTTTAAACTTTTTCCATTTGAGTATATTTTTGGGTTAATTCATAAGATATGACCTAAGATATACACTATTTATTGGAATTTCTCTTTCAAAATCTCAATAAAATAATTTTATTGGGTTTCAAAAATATTATTGACAATTATCAATGGTAATTTATCTCCCTCTATAAGGTAAACATATTTCAATTAAGTTTGTAGTGGTTTTAATTAGGGATTTGGGGTCTACATAATGGATGGAATTAAATTAATGTTCTTTACTTTTGATGTTTGGAACTTTTAAAAACCTAATAATATTTTTTACCTTTTAAAAATCATCAATGAAATTATATTTTATCTCTTTTTTCCACATAAAATTTGTCACACCCGTCCTTTTTATGTTATTTATTTTATTGTTTTTATTGGGAATCAGGTGGTTCGGGTCAAGGCTGAACATAAATTTCTGAGTTTTATTTTTGAAACACACTTTTTGGGCCTTTTTAGCGTTTAGCGCACCGCTGTCAAAGTCGTGTGACCTCGCTTGGGTCGTCGCACAACCTCACGTGGGTCGTCGTGCAACCTCGATCGGCTCTCTACACGCCTTCTTGATGTGCATCCAATTAAATAAATAAGTTATTAATGAAGAAATAAAATTTTAATGAGGGATAAAAAAAATTAAGAGAAAACACATTAAGAAGAATGATAAAAATTTAATTGTTTGTTTTAATATTGAAGGACATTATTATCATTTTCATTATTATTATTATTATTATTATTATTATTATTATTACTTTAATTTAGTTTTAATATTGAATTCAGGTTTTATTCCCTTTTTATTTTATTCTATTTTAATTTCTTTTTATTTTATTTTATCATTATTTTTTTTCTTTCTTTTTTTTATTATTCTACCCCCCATTTTTTTCCTCTCCCCCTCCTACCCCTTCCTGTCGTGTGGCTCACCCCTCCCCTCTAACCCTAGCCGCCGCGCTTCTCTCCTCTTGGAAGCCTGTCAGACGCCCTACCTTCCTCCCGACCTCCTCGCCCGCGCCCCTCCCCTCTGGCTCCCAGGTGCACCGCACCCCTGCTCCCCGTCACGCCAAGCCCCATCCCACGTCGGTCCACCACTGTGTCTCCCTACTCCCTCTCCTCCCGATGCGCTACTGTGCGGCGGCCTCCTCTCACCGGCGTCGACCTCCCCTCCATCGGTTCTGCTCGAACCGCTCCCCTCCGACGTCGCACACCCTTTCCCGCTCGAAACCCCACCAGACCCCCCTCCTTCCAGTTCAGAACCCCACTAGAACCCTCCTCATTCCTAGTTTTTTTGTTTGTCATGCCGCACCCCTTATTCTCAATGCACTACACCCCGAATCCCCTTCAACTCCACCATCTGTTTTTCGACCTTCCACCAATTGTCACACCCCCTTCCCGGCATAGGCCATTTTTGGCCGGTGTAAACACCTCAACACGCTTCCTCTTTGGTTGATTGCCTCCCAACTAGTCATCACACAACTGCAACCCCGCCAATTCAGTTAAGTTCTTTATTCCTCTTTTGAGTATTTTTCTTCTGACGGGTATATGGTTCGTTAGGGGTTATTGTTTAATCACTATTTTGTTTAAATTCTTAATTTATGGTGCAATTATTTTTTCTTGTGGTGTGTGTGGTGTGCAGCGGAAGTCTATGGTTTGTTTTGCAAAGTCGCTACACACCGGTAGGTGGTTACCCATCTAATTATTATCCGATGAATTAATTTGCAATGTTTATTTTGTTTTGTATATTTTTAATTAATTATTATTGTGTGAATTACGTTTTATTTGATGTTTGGTTTGCATTGAAATTGTTTAAAATATTTTTCATATTATTGGGTGTTTTCTACTAAGAACTCTATTAGTAACTTTGGAATTGTGCGGTTATCTAATTAAGTCATGTAAGTGGTGCAAACTATTTTTTTTACATAGCGTCGGGTGTGTTTGGTCATAAAAGTTCTTTTTGTGCGACCTTAGTGGTTAACGTTAAGCAATTTCTTCTAAATTGTTTTATAAGTATTTATTTTTGGCATGTTAAACTATGTGGTTTAGACAATGGTGTTTTTGATATGGTGTAAGGGTTTTCCATCAAACCTTTTGGTGGTGCAGGTCACACATTTTATTTTATTTGAGTGCGTGCGGTGTTGTAATGTGTTTTGGATTTCTATGTGGTTACCTTTGTGTGTGTAAAACCATGTGACACTTCTTTGATGTTGTTTTATAAACATTTTATGTGGTTTATTAGATTATGTCAGTAGTGTGAAGCGTGTTTTGAAAACGTTTTTAGAGAGTGTATTATTTTAAATTGTTTTCATGTGTGAAAATGGTTGTTTTGGAATGTGTAGTATCTTGTTGGGTTTTAGTGTATGACTATGACATGTGGGAAGAACATTGAATTACTTGAGCACAAACGGGAAGCCTGGGTACTAGGTGGGCAGACTAGACTAGCGTGCTAGTGATACGGGAATGGCATCGTCCCAGTTTCACTTACCGGGATTGACACTTACAACACTAACTAAACATTGGATGATGAATGGAGACCACTATGGTATCAGGTGTTTCCTTACCAGTGGATCGAGCACGGGAATGTGTGATATGGTTCACCGATATGTGAGGTTCTAGGGTCCCACTTCTCGCTAGTATCTTTAGGGTCTCCCATGTATTGTGCTCTTCCTCTACTTGCTGCTCACCGTCGGCACATGGTGTGACATTGGGGTTACCAAGAAAAGTGTGGGTGCATTTGTACGTGTGTGCATGCATCTGGGTGTGTGCATGCATGTGTGGGTGTGCGTGCGTTTGTGTGAGTTGATTTAAGTTGTTTTCCTTTTAGAGTAATTCCCCCTTAAAAACCGTTTTTATTAAAAAAAATCTTTAAACGCTTATTTTTTTATTCTATTAAATTGAAAATGTATTTGTCTTTTAATAATTATGCATGGAACGTTTTCTCGGTGGAATCCTACTGGGATTTTAGATCACACCCTACATACACCCTTGGGTGTATGTAGATTCTGTTTCTTTTACACTCCAAGATGTGACTTCGTGCTCAGCGATGGTGGTTCTGGTTTCTGTTGGTCTTCGTGAGCAGGTTGTTGTTCGTAGCTTGGGGATGCAACTTCTCGTGTCACATGAGGTTGGTTTTGGAGTTTTTTTCTCTATTCTTAATGTTGTTCATTTTGGATTTTTAGCTAAATTGTAGACCTAAACATGTTTATAGTTTATAAGTGTGTTTGGTAGCCTATTTCCAGCATCAGTTTATTTATCTTGTTAGTTGTTTTTATATCTTTTATGTCAGGTAAAATCGTTCCCACTTGTTAATCATGATACCATGGCACTTGTGCCAGCCCGTGGGGATCGGGAACGCCCTTCGGGCCTTACCGTGGACCGGGTCGGGAGCCGGGTCGGATGGCGACCCGGCCTGGTTCATGACAAAATGGTATCAGAGTGGTAGGTTTGTTCTCTTGGGTCATGTTCTTTCAGGATAGAGTCACGGTAGACTCAATTTAAAGTTGTTGGGACTCGACGTCCTAGCTACGAGTAAGGTGCCTGGCCAGCACACCTCATGGTGGGACTCAAGATACCAAAGTATGTTGAGGTTTGTCCATGTTTTTGGTTATTGCAGTTAATCTTGTCTAGGAGAAATGAAAAGGGAGCAGGGTTAGTGATCTTAGTGAGCTCTCAGGGTCTGGAAAGCCTTGTAGAGCTAGGGACACTATCCTAAAATACTCTTCGTGGCCAGTGGCATGATCGGCGTATGGCCGCCAACCATATGTTCCAATCATCCGCTGACCCTAGTTTCCTCCTGCTTTTCTTCTCATCTCTTTGTTTTTGAATCGTGTGAATTTGGTTTTTAAGTAAAAAAAATTATTTGGTCTTCAAAAATGTTTTGAAATAAAGCACATTAAAAATAAAATGATGTGAATGTTTTGGAATGTGTGAGTTGGATGTTTTTGTTTTGAAACAGAAAAAAATGGAATGCTTTGGTTTTTATCTTTGGTGTTCCCATGGGCAACCACATGCATAAGTGAATATGGAAAAATAAAGGGTTAATGGCACGAGCGGATGAGTGCCTGGATGGATATAAGTTGGGTGCTGGTATGGCATGAGACCATGCATGTGTGAGGCCCATGGGACACCATTGGTGTTTGTGCAACCCACTGGCTTTGCTTATTTCCAAAATGTTTTGCTAAAGGAAAATTTAGTGTTTTTAAATAACTGGTAATTGCATGGTGTATCCTTGTGATTTTGAAAGGTTTGATGTGAGACGTTTTGAGCCGAGAATCTTTTTTGACTGATTTGTGCCCCGAGTTTGAATTCTCATTTGTATGTTGGTACGCAAGGGTGTAGCTAGTTAATTATTTTGAAAAGTATAACGGGGTGCCCTTGTAGTGGTTCCCCCTGCACATTTGGTGTTTTCTTGTGGTATGTCTTGACCATCGGACCTATTTGATTGGGTCAACAGTTCTCCTTCTTTTCTAGGGTATGCCCCCAATAACGAGTTAATGTGCGAATGACTTACGGCCACCGGTAATTCATCGTTGGCCAACCCTCCAGTTTATTAAAGTAAGGACTCTCCCTTTTGGTGGTAGTGTTATGTCAATATCTTTTTCCTTTCGGTTAAGTAGGTCCTCTCATAGTGGGATGACATATGTGAGTGGAACTAAAGGGAGTTTCGGTCTCTTTGAGTGTCTCGACCTATTGGGTATGAAGTTTGATGTCGTCATGTTTGAAGATTTCCCCTGGAAATGATGAAAGGAAATTTAGTGGGGAAGGGTGAAGGCGGTTCAGAATTTTCAGTGTTGACCAGTGTCTTGAAGGGGTTTGTAGTGTTTTCATTGGCTGCAAGGGTCATGTTTGGTGACCTTTTGCAGTGTGAGTTCTCTTCGAGGTGCAAAGGTGGAAGCAGCCTAGAGTGGTCGGTGCTGACCACTATTATAAATGACCTTTGGTCCTTCGTTGGTTTCATATAAGAAAGGGTCTATGTTAGGCCACTAGTGTGGCAGACCTAGTCACATGGGGATGCTTTGGTTGATTACTGGAATCACGTGTCATTTAAGACTCATTTTGAAATCCCTCTCCATATAATGTTTCTCTCTACTACAGTGGTCATGTTCAGGTAATTATTTGTGGTGTCGTGTTCTCATTCAGTGTGACAAAGTGTGATGCGCATGCACCATTTCAGTTCTTGTGTTGGTGAATGTTTCATGTATGATTAGTTGGATGTTGTAATGTGTTGTGTTTTCTGGTGTTGCCTTGGTTGTAGTATGGTTGCGTGTGACACTAAAAATAAAATCTTCGCACAAGAGTCATCAATACCTGACTGCGAGGCAGAAGATACTTCAAATATCAAGTCTCCAGCCATAGGCCTCGGATTGAAGCTGGTGCGTGGGAAGGAACCTAGGGAGTGTATGAGACCCCAACTTTATTTCTGTCACCAGTGTTAAAAGTAGAGGAATTTTAAATTTTTTCCATGGTTTTTCCGCTCCGAATGAGCCGTCTAGTTGCATAAGGTTTTCGCAACCATGTGGAGGCGTGTTCGTATCGTGCCTTAAAGTCTTGGGGGATGCGTTCCACTGGATGCAATCACTTTAGTGGTCCTTATGATAGTATGTTGGGTAACTCATTCTCAAATTTGAATGGTGTTCATCTAGGTAATTTTGAGATTTTGGTTTGTGGTCGGCCGTGGTTTTGATGCCTGGTGGTCACCCCCCCCCTCCCCTCCCCTTTATGGTAGGGTGTTTGGTCACCATCGTAAAATTTTCAGAGTTCTATAATCCTCTGTTAATTCTATTGGCGGCAAGACCCATGATGGGTCTCGCACAAAGGTGTCTGGAATAAATCGGTGTTGGATTTTCTTTAATGGCAGGTAGTCTGCTCGAACCTCCCTGTGTCGGTTTTCTAGTCTCATTTTGAGTGCCAGTGAGTTCCTAATGGTGGGCAGCCCCTCGGGCCTCCCTATGTTGATCTTTTGCTCATGATTTTAAATATGTCTTGGTGATAAGTGACAAGAGTTTCCCTTGGATGTGTTCTGACCTTGTCTGGTGATTCTAGACAAATGGTGTGGTTTTCATTTAATAGTGCTTGAGGAATTTCGGCTTTTAAAGTTGATTTTTGTGGGTGCGAGGGCTCATCTTCTTAAACAATCAACTGGAGGTTTTTCAGCTCTTTGGGGCGGGTGACACATATCATAAACTCTTTTTACGCATTTCTTGATGTTTTCATTGAGTCACTTTCTTCGAGGACGATGTTTTTTCCCTCTCTTTGCTTGATGTTTGTGGGGATCCCCTTTGAATCTAAAGGGAGTGTGGTTTTCTGTTGTGGGGTTTGGTTCTGGTTATGTCATTTCGGGGACAGAAAGCATTATGGTGGGATGAATTGTCACACCCATCCATTTTATATTATTTATTTTATGGTTTTATTGGGAATCAGGTGGTTCGGGCCAAGGATGAACTTAAATTTCTGAGTTTTATTATTGAAACACACTTTTTGGGCCTTTTCGGCGTTCAGCACACCGATGTTGAAGCTACACGACCTCGCATGGGTCACCGCACGACCTCGCTTAGGTCATCGCACGACCTCGCTTGGGTCACCGCGTGACCTCGCTCGGCTCTTTGTACGCCTTCTTGACGTGAATCCAATTAAATAAAGAAGTTATTAATGAACAAATAAACTTTTAATGAGGGGTAAAAAAAATTAAGGGAAAACACATTAAGAAGAATGATAAAAATTTAATGGTTTGTTTTAATATTTAAGGACGTTATTATCATTTTCATTATTATTATTATTATTATTACTTTAATTTAGTTTTAATATTGAATTCAGGTTTTATTCCCTTCTTATTTTATTATATTTAAATTTCTTTTTATTTTATTCTATCATTATTTTTTTTCTTTCTTTTTTTATTATCCCCCCCCATTTCATTCCTCTCCCCCTCCTACCCATTCCCGTCGCGCGGCTCAACCCCTCCCCTATAACCCTAGCCGCTGCACTCCTCTCTTCTTGGAAGCCCGCCAGACCCCCTGCCTTCCTCCCGGCCTCCTCGCCCACGCCCCTCCCCTCCTGCTCCCAGGTGCACCGCACCCCTGCTCCACGTCACGTCGTCGCGCCAAGCCCCCTCCCACGCCGGACCACCACCGCGTCGCCCGGCTCCCTCTCCTCTTGTCGTGCTACTGTGCGGCGACCTCCCCTCACCAGCGTCGACCTCCCCTCCCTCGGTTCTACTCAAACCGCTCCCCTTCGATGTCACAAACCCTTTCCCGCTCGAAACCCCACCGGACCCCCCCCCCTCCTTCCGGTTCATAACCCCGCTAAAACCCTCCTCATTACGGGTTTTTTTTTGTTTGCCACATCGCACCCCTTATTCCCAGTGCACTTCGCCCCGACTCCCCTTCATCTCCACCATCCGGTTTCTGACCTGCCACCAATCGTCACACCCCCTTCCCGGCATAGGCCATTTTTGGCTGGCGTAAACACCTCAGCGCACTGCCTCTTTGGCCGAGTGCCTCACAACTAGTCATCGCACAGCCGTAACCCCGCCAATTTAGTTAAGTTCTTTATTCATCTTTTGAGTATTTTTCTTCTAACGGGTATATGATTCGTTAGGGGTTATTGTTTAATCACTATATTGTTTAAATTCTTAATTTAAGGTGCAATTCATTTTTCTTGCGGTGCGTGTGGAATGCAGCAGAATTCTATGGTTTTTGTTTGTGAAGTATCTACACACCGGTAGGTGGTTCCCCGTATAATTATTATCTGATGAATTAATTTTCAATGTTTATTTTGTTTTTCATATTTTTAATTAATTATTGTTGTGCGAATTAAGTTATATTTTAAGTTTGATTTTCTTTGAAATTGTTTAGTATATTGTTCATATTATTGGTTGTTTTCTACTGAGAACTCTATTAGTAACTTTGGAATTGTGCGGTTATCTTATTAAATCTTGTAAGTGGTCCGTACTATTTTTTTTACATGGTGTCGGGTGCGTTTTGTTGTAAAAGATGTTTTTGCGCGAGCTTAGTGGTTAACCTTAAGCGATTTCTTCTAAATTGTTTTATAAGCATTTATTTTTGGCATGTTAAACTATGTGGTTTAAACAATGGTGTATTTGATATGGTGTAAGGGTTTTCCCTCAAACCTTTTAGTGGTGCAGGTCACTCGTTTTATTGTATTTGAGTGCGTGCGGTGTTGGAATGTGTTATGGATTTCTAAGTGGTTACCTTTGTGTGTGTAAAACCATGTGACACTTATTTTCTGTTTTTTTACAAACTTTTTATGTGGTTTATTAGATTATGTCAGTAGTGTGAAGCCTGTTTTAAAAACATTTTTAGAGAGTGTATTATTTCAAATGGTTTTCTTGTGTGCAAATGGTTGTTTTGGTGTGGGTACTATCTTATTGGGTTTGAGTGTATGACAATGACATGTGGAATGAACGTTGAATTACTTGAGCACAAACGGGAAGCTTGGGTACTATGTGGGCAGACTAGACTAGCGTGTTAGTGATACAAGAGTGGAATCGGCCCAGTTTCACTTAGCGGGATTGACACTTACAACACTAACTAAACATTGGATGATGACTGGAGACCACTATGGTAGGAGGTGTTTCCCTACCAGTGGATCGTGCTCGGGAATGTGTGATATGGTTCACCGAGATGTGAGGTTCTAGGGTCCCACTTCTCACTAGTATCTTTAGGGTCTCCCATGTATTGTGCTCTTCCTCTGCTTGCTGCTCACCATCGGCACAGAGTGTGGCGGTGGGGTTACCAAGAAAAGTGTGTGTGTGTGTGTGTGTGTGTGTGTCTGTGTGTGTGTGCGTGTGTTTGGGTGTGTGCATGTGTGTGTGGGTGTGCGTGTGTGTGTGTGATTTGATTTACGTTGTTTTCCTTTTAGAGTAATTCTCCCTTAAAACTGTTTTCATTAAGAAAAATCTTTAAACCAGTATTTTTTTATTCTGTTAAATTGAAAATGTATTTTTCTTTTAATAATTATGCATGGAACATTTTGTCGGTGGAATCCAACTGGGATTTTATCTCACACCCTACATACACCCTTGGGTGTATGTATATTCTGTTTCTTTTTCACTCAAGGTTGTGACTTCTTGCTCAGCGATGGTGGTTCTGGTTGCTGTTGGTCTTCGTGAGCAGGTTGTTGTTGGTAGCTTGGGGATGCAACTTCTCATGTTGCATGAGGTTGGTTTTGGAGTTTTTTTCTCTATTCGTGTTGTTGTTCATTTTGGGTTTTTAGCTAAATTGTAGACCTAAACATATTTATAGTTTAGAAGTGTGTTTGGTATCCTGTTTCCAGCTTTAGTTTATTTATCTTGTTGATTGTTTTTCTGTCTTTTATTTCAGGTAAAATCATTCCCACTTGTTAATATTGATACCCGGGCACTTGTGCCAGCCCATGGGGATCGAGAACGCCCTTTGGGCCTTTCCACAGACCGGGTTGGGCGCCAGGTCGGATGGAGACCCAACCTGGTTAGTGACAAAATTAGAATCACTAATTCATTGGGAATTCACATATTCCATGAAGTTTTCTTTGAATTTTTTTTCCTAAGACTAATAATTTATGGTATATACCTAATTTTCCAATTGATTTTTTAATAAAATCATGATAGAGTTCAAAGAGTGATTTATAATTTGATGGGTTACTTATGGAGTAATCAATATTTAAGTGGACAATGTTATCTCTAAAATCCATGGTGAGTGTCCCTTTATAGAAAATAATGATGGATTTGGATATATTTATGAGATTCCCCCCAAAAAGGATGTGTGAGTATGATTTCCTCCTATAATCTTCCATTTTCAACACATATATGTAATCTAGAAATAATATGTCTTATATTTCACAAGAATATCCTTTATAACTCCTACTTGGAAAACTGTGTATCATTTTATAAGCTAGGTCACCACTATAGAAAACTTCATGTCTAAACGCACTGTTGTGACACGCCAAATTGATTATGATTTTAAGGTTGATTTTTACTCTAGGGAATACCCTAGGATATCTCTCAAGGAGCGTTCGTGGGTTTAGAGTGTGTGTTTTTAATAATAACCACTAAAAGAGGGGTGGTGTTAAAATAGTATAAAGAAAAAGACTTTATTTAAATAGTATAATAGATTATTGATAAAAGTGTTGTTTTAGAATGTTGAGATAACGAGATCATTTCAAGTTTACTACATATCTTTGTGAGTTAATCATTCGGAAAAATAATTATGGTTTAATGGAATTCCTTGGTTGAGGGTTGTCAAGATATCAACTTCCCTCTTTCCTTTTAAACGATGCTCAAAGAACCCCTCCCATGAAACAAAAAATGTGTTTTCAAGGATTGGGTATAATGAATAGGGAAGAAAGTCTACAAAAGAATAATGATATATTATGTATTTGTGAGATAAATATGACTCTTTTCCTATCCAATTGGAACAACCCAAGATTACAATTTGAAATCTCAACCCAATCGGTGTTGAAAATAAAAAGTGTTTCACTTAATTTTAACAATATAAATGAAATCAGAGGATAATCATGTCAAGATAAGAAATAAGTGAAATATATAGAACACAAATTAAAAAAACCATTATAAGAACCACTTGTCACATGGGTTTGGTCCTCCACATAGCCATATCACGCTTTTGAGAAAATATTAACGTTTTATCCCTACCTCGTGTCTATCTCCACAAAAAGGATGGCTCCATTTGGACAACTTGATCCCGAGATATGGACATATCATAGCACACCACTTTTCACTTCATGCAGATTCGGTGTGCTGGGATGATCAGGTCAGTTGGTATTTGTAGAAGCTGAATGAGGATTTGGTTCTTCCATATGTAATGTACCCATTAAATGTTGCATCATCCCACAAAATTTCATCCCATTTGGATGCATAGTTAGTTTAAAAATTCAGTTGAGTCCACTGGTGTGCATGGATCCTGCGCAGTTTGGCCCATATTTCTTGGACATCATCATGGGCCCTCCAAATCACCTCCTCCTACAATAGAATCATCCAAAAAGTAACATTTACCTTTTTAACAGTGATAAACAAAAAATAAATTATTCAAAATTGGAATTTAATTTGTTATTATTTTTATAATTTTCAATATAAATCTAGTTTTGCACAGTGGTGTAAGGGTGAAAATGAAACATTGAATCGCGGTACGATCACACCCCCACACCTAAACACTTTCACTCCTGAGAAAAGTTATATTTTCAGAAATTATGCATGTAGATATTTCCAACATCATAAAGATTTAACATTAAATGAAAATTTAATTCTTGATAGAAATGTGATCAAAGAAAAAAACACACACCAAAGAGTTATTCTCAATGATCATTTAAAATGACATCACAAAAACTGTATCTGAAAGTAACTCTAAGAGATGTATGATACTATTAAAAGAAAATAGTTTAAAAGTTAATCATGTCACTAATTATCAACATGTGTGTGTGACAACCATTTCATGTTATTATTTCCACTTTTTTTGACTAAATATAAGTTATTTTAATAATTGTCTACTTTCAAGATCCTCTCCACCGAACTTTCCCCTCATCCTTTGAAATAAAATATCAAAACACAATCACTTCAGCATTCCCAGAAGACAAACCATAAGATTCTGACCTATATATCCTTATATTCTATACAATTCATCACTCCCCTCATTTATTATATTTTTTCCAAAGTTTCACTTGGAACAAATCTCACACTCTTCTTCCAACACTTCTTTGATCTCCTCACAACACTAATTGTAATAGTTATAACAAGATCAAAAGTCAAGGATGGGTGGTTTTTGACCTTCCTAGTATACAAACCTAGTTTTAGGTCATACAATAGTCAGATAATAGGTACATATGCACAGTTACATCTAGTAAAATAGTTAAATAGATTGGATAAGGAACGAATGAGGGGAAAATGATTTTTGAAAGTAGAGGAAAATCAACCTAACTTATATTTACCTTCCATTATGTAATAAATTTTCACACATCTGGGTTGGGTGAAAAAAAATGTGTGGAGTGATTAAGTGACCCAATTTTCCTTTAAAAAATCCACAACAAAGGCACCATTCTTCTCAAAGGTTTTAAAATGATACAACCATTTATATCATTGTCAAAGAACAAAATTTCAAAATAAAGTCACACTATAGTATTGAATTCTTTCTAAAATGTACATTTCATAGTTTTTTTAATATTTAAACAACATGAAATACAGATATTCCACATGATTTTTCAAAAACATCAATGATTAAACAGGAATCATTTTCCATGATAGTGTGGGAATAAAAAGTTAATATTCCAGGATGGAAGGGGGAAAGTAACAAAACAATTCAGCAAGCTAAAAAGATAAAAAGATGAAAGATGATGAAAATTCATAACTAACTCAAGAATACAACCATCCCCCCACACAAAAAGAGTGCAGTGTCCTCACTATAGGAAAATAGAATGTCAAAAGGAAGGATAAAACCTGGTGAGTTTCATTCAAATATTTCTTCTAGAACATGGAGTTCATCCATCATGTATTCTGGAATGGATTCATGGAAGTGCTTCAACCGTTTCCCATTCACAGTGAATGTTTTCTTGGTTTCTTCATTTTGAACCTGGACAATGTCGAATGGAGAGATGTTAGCAATAGTGTATGGTCCAAACCCGTGGGAATGAATCTTACCTGAATTCAACATCAACCTTTCATTGTATATGAGGACATTCTCCCCAATGTGGAACTGACGATGAAGGATGATATGGTCGTGGGAATCCTTGGATTTCTCTTTATAAATCATAGAGTTCTCATATGCATCTCTCTCATTTCCTCCAGCTCTTGAATCTAAAACATCTTTTGAGAACCTACACCAGAATGATCATAATTGCATTGTTTAATTCCCCAGTAGTCCCGGTTCTCAATCTCAATAGGATGGTGGAAACTCTAACAATACACAAGTTGATAGGGTGACATTCCAATGGGAGTTTTGAAAGAAGTACAGTAGGCCCATATAAATCATCATGTTAAAGACTCCAATCTATTCTATTGAGTTGAACCATTTTTTTCAAGAATTGTTTTTTATTTTCTATTTGACACCTCAAGTTGACCATTGGTTTGTGGGTGATATGCAGGAGACACATGATGTTGGACCACATACCGAAGAAAAAGTGATTTCATTGTTCAGTTGTAGAAATGAGAACCCTAGACACTATTGATGAACCTAGTTAATCCAAACCTACAAAATATCTGAGTTCTAAAAAATTCCACAACTATTTTTGAATCATCTGTCCTTATGGATTGGGCCTCTACCCATTTCGTCACATAATTGAATTCTAGAAGAATGTAAAAGTTTCCAAAGGAATTGGGAAATTTACCCATAATGTCAATACCCCAAAGATCAAAAATATCATGAAAGAGCAGCGGTTTTTGTGAGTTTTCATTTATTTTATAGAAATTCCCCATTATTTGACAATGAGGACAAGATTTTCAAAAAACATGGGCATCCTGAAAAAAAAAGATGTCCAAAAGAGACCATAATCAAAGACCATACGAGCAGTCTATTAATGACCAAATTTTCCCCCACAAGAAAGAGTGTGGAAGAATCTAAGGACAAACAGAATCTCTCTATCGAGAATAAAATCCTAAGGACATTATCACTACATGTTCTCAAAAGGTAGGGTCATCCAAAATGTACCAACGAGACTCATGTTTTAGACGACTGGCTTGGTTATTTTTGAAATCAGTAGGAATGAAAGATTCTACAAAATAATTTACAATTTCATCATACTAAGAAATAACATCTTGCATGTAGTATAATTTCATATCGGGAAACATATCATTTATATTAATATATGTGGATGAGTCAATGTCTGAGGATGGGTGGATCTTACTGATGTGGTCAACCACCATATTCCATGCTCCTTTTTTATCTATAATATCTAAATTGAATTCTTGAAGGAGGATCATCCGATAAATGAGATGTTTTTTTGCTACTGATTTCATAAGGAGATACCTAAGGGTTTCATGGTATGAGAACAAATTTACTTTGGACCCAAAAACTTACGACCTATAATTTTCCAAGGAAAACAAAATGGAAAAGAATTATTTTTCAATTTTGGTGTAGTTTTCTTGGGCAGGGTCTAATGTATGTGAGGCATAGGAAATGACATATGGAGCCCGATTGAACCTTTGTGACAAGACTTCCCCAACTACATAGTTAGAGGCATCACACATGCGGTAAAATGGTAAATCCCATCGAGGTGGTTGGATTACTAGGGGTGTTGTTAGACTCTATATTAACATATTAAAAGCTTCCTCAAATTAATTATCAACAACAATTGTTTTTTCTTTTTGGAGTAACCATGTGAGGGGTGTGATCTTACTAAAGTCATGAATGAAATAAAACTAAAATCCAGAATGAACTAGGAAATACCACACATCCCATACATTTTTGGGGAATGGTAGGGAAGAAATGACATCCACATTTGATTTATCTAATTGGATACCATCCCCAAAAATGACATGTCCCAAAACTATACCTTGTTACAGCATGAAATGTCAATTCTCATAATTTAATACAATATTATTTTGAATACAGTGATGTAGGACCAAACCAAGAATACTTAAAAACTCATCAAAATAGGATCCATAAATAGTGAAATCATCCATGAATACTTTCATGCAATTCTCTAGCTAATATTAAAATAATACTAACCATGCATCGTTGGAAAGTAACTAGAGCATTGCACAGACTAAATGGAATCCTCCTATATAAAAATGTGCCAAAGGGGAAAGTGGATCTTATCTTTTCCTAATCCTCAGGGGCAATATGGATCTCAAAGAATCCAAAATACCCATCAAAGAAACATTAGTGGGACTTACCTGCTTGCCACTCTAGAATTTGGTCAATGAATGGAAAAGGGAAATGGTCATTCCTAGTGTGTTTTTTTAGTCTGCGATAGTGTATGCAGACACCCCAACTATTCTGCACATGAGTTGTAACCAATTCATTGTTTTCATTTTTAATTAATTTAATGCTAGTTTTTTTAGGAACCACTTCTATGGGACTGACCCATTGGCTGTCAGAGATGGGGTAAATTATTCCATCAACCAATAATTTTGTTACTTATTTTTTCACTTCTTTTAAGAGGTTTGGGTTTAGTCGAGGTTGTACATGCCTCACTGGTTTAGCCTCATCATTTAACAAAATATGATGTTTAAAATTTATTGGGATTATACCAGGAATGTTAGAAAGTGTCCATACCAAAGCTTCTTTATACTCCCTAAAAAGTTCGTGCAGTCAATATTCATGCATAAGAGGGACAGAGCTAGCAATAATGATGATCAACTTGTTTCCATTCTCAAGATATGAATATTTTAATGCATTAGGTAGTGGCTTAAGTACCAATTTAGGTGGATTTTGGATTTATCGGAGTGTGTGCGAAAGTTATAGGTCACTGATATCATCTAACTTCTCAATGGTATCATCCTTAGTTGAGGAATGAGCTTTTACAAGCTTATCAGTATCATCGATGGTCATTGGATCCTCAGTGTTCAAGAAATAATCAACTAATAAACATGAACGAAACTTTTCTAGACCACTAAAACAATCAATTCCTGATTCATTGCCTATAATTTCAATCAATGAAGAAATCACAGAAAGGGGATTTGGGGAAAGGAATGTTGTTTGTTCAAGGGATGTAAGTACATCAATTGAATTTACTGAGAGAGAGTAATGTTCTTCAGAGGTGTGATTCATGGAAATAAGGTTGTTGAAATGGATTGTGTCACCACAAAATTCCATAGATAATGTACAATTATGGACATTAATTATGGTTTTGGTGGTTTTCAATAAAGGTCTCCCTAATATAATTTGGGTGTGTCCATTCATCCTATCATCTTCTATTTTAAGAGCATAAAAATCAGTAGGAAAAATTAAATTTTGCGCCCTCACAAGAACAACCTCTAACATACTAGAGGGGTGTGTCGTACTCCAGTAAGCCATTTGAACAAAAATTCTAGTGGGATTCAGTTCCCTGACATGTAATGAAGAGTAAATGGAGTGTGGCATCACATTTATTGAAGCATATAAGTCAAGCATAGCATTAGAAAAGAAATACTCGCCTATGGTTCATAGATTTGAGAATGTTCTAGGATCATTGCACTTGGTGGGAATTGATTTATCTATCAATGCTAAAACATTCCTCCCCAATCACACCTTCTTTTCACCTCTATGTCACCATCAGGGTTTACACATCTCCATTAGAAACATGGCGTATCTTGGAATTTCTTTCACGACATCAATCAAGGGGATGTAAACCTACACTTTTTTGAATGTTTCCAATATTTACTTGTCATGTTCAGTTTCCTTTTTTTCTAGTTTGGGTGGCCCTATGGGAAAATGGAAGAGTAATTGTTGGGATAAGATACTAATTAACAAACACACTCTTTCCTTTGGACATACTTCTCTCAGGACAGGGATTTTCTTCTCTTGGATCATTTTTAGCAGTGGTTTCCTCAAGAGGGGATGTCTCTACTGGTGGGGTCATTTGGCTTTTATGATGAGTTCCACTCCTAAGGGTGATGGAAATAATATTTCCTTTATCTCTAGGGTTAACTAATAGTTGAGAGGGTAGTTTACCCAACCTGTGACATTTAATTTCTCCCACTGAGTTAGCTAGTTGTTCTAATTGGGTTTTGAGGTCTTTTATGGCTACTTGTGGTTTTCTAGAATAGGACATTGTTTGCAGCCATTTTCTTCATCATATCTTCTAGTTTAGTCTTAGGTTTTGTAGGGGGTTGTTGGAATGGCCTTTTGGGTGGTTGAGGATTTTTGGGTGGTCGTGATGGATGACTTCTCTGACCTTGTTGGTTCCATGGTTGATGAGGCTAGTTTGAAAACCCCCCTTGACTATATGCTTGGTTTTCATTCCACCGAGAGTTGGATGGGTAGTATGGTTCTTTCCTAAAGGGTTGGTTATATGGGTATCCTTAGGAGATTGACTCACAACTCTCAAATTATTCTCTCAATTAAGGTCATTGGTCAGAATAATGGGTGCCAGAAGAGTAGATTCCAAAATAGATGGGAGGAGTAGATTGATATTTCCCTTCGGAGAGAAAATTTTGTTGTAGAAGGGAACATACCTCCTCAAACATCATGTCCACCTTCTTCTTCAATTCAGTACTTTGCAGCTCATGGACACCTTGAATTGGTACGATGGACCTCGTACCAAATTGTTGAGTGTTTTGTTCCATGTTCTCAATCAAGGTTCTTAAAGCATTTGGGGTCTTATCCACTAGTTCTCCAACTGTAGTAGCATCAATCATGTTACAATCAATTGTAATTAAACCATTATAAAAATACTGAATTAAATGTTTATCACTTATTTGGTAGTGTGGACAACTTCAAGATAACCTTTTAAAGTTTTATCAATATTCATGTAATGTTTCCCATTATGATTGAATTATACCAAATATTTCCTTCATTATAGTTTCAGTTTAAGAGGTTGGGGAAATTTTTTCATGAAAAAGACATTTCATATCTGCCCGACCTCTTACTAGTGAATTAACATAGTACAACCAATATTTTGTAGTGTCTTCTAATGAAAATTATAATGCTATAAGCATTAAATGTTCCACATCCACATTATCAGTTTTTATGTTGAACAAGTAGTATAAAATTCTTTTAAGTGCTTGGGTGGATCATCTCCAGGAAGTCATTGTAATCTTGGTAATATATGAATTAAACAAGATTTTAGTTCAAAATTGGTTGCCTCACCTTTTAATTGAATATAACTTGGTTGGATATTAACATTTGGTGAGGTTAATTATTTTAGTGTTCTATATTTTTCAGCCATGTTATTTATATTAACTTCTATTTTACTGTTGGTTCTAGAATAAGAAGAAGAAGAAGAAGGATCAAGATGACTGTTGATGTTTTGTGCGTCCTCCTTTAAAGTTTCCTCTTGTGTATCTTAGGGTCACTGATGTAGGATCCTCTCTGGTTCAAGTTAGAAAGGTTGTAAGTATCCCAGAGTATAATGCTCCATACATAGAACCTACACAATAAATAAATTATAACAATAAAAAAATATAAAGTTAAAATATAAAAAAGAAAAACATTCACAAAATTTACAAAATAAATGATAAAAAATACGAACTAAAACAAAAGCGTCCCTAGTAACGGTGCCAAAATTTGAATGTGTTTCATTGACACATCAAATTGATTATGATTTTAAGTTTTATATATAGTTTAGGTCAGAACATATGTCATCTATCAAGGATCATTTGTGTGTTTAGAGTGTTCATTTTTAATAATAAGTACTAAAAGAGGGGTTGTTTTAAAACAGGTTAAAGAAAATGACTTGATTTAAAGAGTTTAATAGATGATAAATAAAACTGGTGTTTTAGAATTATGATATAAGGATATCATTTCAGGTTCACTACACATCTTAGTGAGTTATTCATTTTGAAAAATACTCATGGTTTAATAGAATCATTTGGCTTAGGGTTTTCAAGATCTCAACATCCATCTTTCCTTTTAAACAATGCTCAACGAACCCCTACCTTGACACATCAATCATGTTTCAAGGTTTGGGCATAATGAATCGAGAATAAAATCTACCAAATAATACTATGATCTTATGTATGTTTGAGATAAATATGACTCTTTTCTTGTCCAATCAGACAACCCAGGATTCCCACTTGAAATCTCAACCCAATCGATGTTAAAAATAAAAAGTGTTTCACTTAATTTTAAAAATATTAATTTCATCAGAGGAGAATCATGTCAAGATAAAAAATAAAGGAAATATTTAGAACAAAAATTACACAAAACCAATAGAATAAAAAGTGATATAACACCTTTCCAAGTGTGTGTATCTCCCTCGAAATGACCGTCCACCGTTTAGCTCGACATCGACAGGAGGAGGAAGGTCGGGTGGAACTTCGCCTTCATCCTTGATCCCACTATGAAGATAGGGGCCCCCATAACTCCTTGGAAGATGATAGTACTACTCTGGGTCTCCAAAATACTATAGCTTTACCTCCTATCCATACTTACAAATGGAGAGCCCAAGGTTCCATTTTTATAGGAAAATGGGAAGGTGGTTTTGAGCACATAGATTTCTTAAAACCACTTTTCACATGGGTTTAGACCTCCAGAAATCCTTATCTTTCTTTGAAAAAAATAATAAAGGTTTATCCCCACCTTTTTTCTATCTCCACTGAATGTTTGGAACAATTTGGATTACCAGATATCGAGATATGGACAGATCGCAGCACACCACCTTTGACTTCATGCAGATTCAGTGTGATGGATAGATTTGGTCGGTTGGGAATCATAGAAGCCAAAGGAGGCTTCAGTTCCTTCATATGAAATGTATCCCATTAAAATTGTGTCCGCCTCAAAAAAATTCAGCCCATTTTGTAGAACGGTTTATTTTAAAAATGTGGTTGAGTCCACTAGGGTAGATGGATCGTACATAGTTTGGACCATTTTTCATGGACATCATCATGGTCCCTCCATATATCCTCCTCCTATAATGGAATCATAAAAAAAGTAACATTTCCCTTTTTAACAGTGATTAACAACAAATAAATATTTCAAACATGGAATTAAATTTGTTATTATTTTTATAATATTCAATATAAAATAAGTTTAGCACAGTGCTGTAATGGTGAAAATGAAACAGTGAATAGTAGTGCGATCAATGTCTCCCATATGATAAGAATTATATAATAATTTTGTAAAACAATTAATCAAATCATATAAATTAAATAAATAATTAGATATATTTCATTGTACAATAGTGAATGTAATGTAAAATATACCTGTATATTGAAATTTTATTTGAAACTATAGTGTGATAAGGGCTAATACACTTCTTCCCAAGTTGATCCTCCTATTCCCTGGAATTTTCCTCTTCTTGGTGAAAATATAATTTAAAATTTTAGCATAACATGGAGTTTATTTTGGTTCTTCAATAAAGGGTATATTAACTTCCACTTTCTTGAAGGTCTCCAAAATTTTATTTTGAAGGACTTTTTCTGAAAATCTCTTTGATTATATCATCCTTAAATGAAATAGTGGGGGTAGGTATTTTTTCTCCCTTTGTTATATTTTAAATTTTGTTCCTTTTATCTTCCTAATATTCCTCTTCTTATCCTCCTACTCTTTATTTTATTCTTCTTAGTTCATTTTCAAAAAAAATAAAATTCTCAACTTCATTTTCCCCCAACACAAATTTTCTTGTTTCATGTTCATAGGTAGCTAGTGGCGAGAGTTATTTTCCACTTCTTTTTGTTATCACAATAATATTCTACTTGTAATTTGGGATCATCTGGGAAGATATTTTTCCTATATTTGTTTAGGATGTTTCTAATACTATTGAACGTGTTGGAAGAATCCTTTACTATATATTTCATCCCCTCAAAATTAGATTTTTGTTATTGGAGTTGAACAAAAGGTTCTGAAAATATTGATGATTGTTCACAGGGTCTTTAGAAAGGGTGTTTTTCATGGTATGCAATCTGGTTATTAAATTTTTTTTGTTGAAGTGGTTGTGGATTTTGGTATATATACTGGTATGAAGATTGTTTTTGGAACTAGTTTTTGTAAGGGGTAAATCATGATTCTACTAATTTCCAACTTTTTATTGGACATTGTTAATCACTTTAAATCCTATACATTTTTTAAACATTATTAGCAGAAAGGATACTAAACAAATTTTCATCCCTAATACTTCTGCACATTGGTTAGTTAAATGATTAGGTGATGAGAATAAACCACCTAAATTAGTTGGTGTTTGTTTCCAACTCAATGGTATCAAGGCTATCTGTCTCACCAAACTAGTTATCTCTTCAATCTTAGTTTCTAATATGGGTGATGGATGAGAAGAACTTACTTCATAAGCACATCTATTTCTCATACCTTCTATAGGAAATTAATTTAGTTCTATATAATGTTATCAGTCATGATCTTTGCTTCTTTTAGTGAATTTTAAATCAATGGGCCTCCAGGGGATGTATATAGAGGTTTTATATCATATTCAATAAGACTTCATAAAATAAAAAAATGAAGTGATGCTCATCAATTTTATGATATGGGAATATGACACATAGCTTCTTAAATATTTCCATGTACTCATAAAGGGTTTCACTAGATGATGGTCTAATGTAATATATCTCCTTTATAGTGGTTGTGATCCTAGAGGTTGGGAATCATATTTTCATGAAACGTATTAGTATTTCATTCTATTCATGTACATATACTAGTTTCGTTCTATATAACCATTATTTGGAAGCTCTTTCCATTGAAAATGGGAATTCCTTTTACTTCAATTAGTTCTCAGCTACTCCTTATGGTCTGATAGTAGAGAAAACATTTGTGACCTTTTTAATATGTTTATTTGGTTCTTCTCTTTCCATGAAATGAAATTTTAAATTAAATGGGATCATATTATATTTCATCTCAAAATATTTTTTTAACTCTTGCGTAGAAATTTTAAGGTTTTTGTTAAAAAATTATGGTGCATACAGGTCTCTATGAGTTTTGTTGTGATTTATTGCAATGATGATAGGCTTGGAGTGACAACATGAAGTTTAACTCGAGTATGAAAGAGAAATTTCCTAAAATTTAAATTTAATATTAATACTTATAAGTCTATTAAACAAGGTTATTTAATTCTCAGGATCTAAAGGTAAATGTTTATTATTTGAGGTTCTAGTCAGGCAATTTGGAAATTATATTTTTTTCATCACCTCCTTAGAAACGGTGCCATGTTTTTACATGTGTGTATCAATGGGTGTATTAAAATGTAGTTTAGTGGAAAACCTAGGTTTCCTCTAAAGAGGATCACAAAAAAATTAGAATGGTAACTTTTACTTATAGATAAAATGAGTGTCTTCAATTTTTTTGATTTCGAATGAAAATGAAAGTAATGAAAAAATATAATGAAATTAAGATAAATATTGAAACAAAATTGAAAAAGAAAGTGATAGAAATAGTGATATGAGAAGGGTGATTATGCCTAGTCAGTTTTTCAAAGGCATTGTTATCCTCGTTCTAATATATCCAATCATCTAGTGCTAAGCCAATTAAAGTGTGATTACACAATCACTTACTTTGACTCCCTTAGTCAAAAAGTGATGGTGAGAGTAAACCATTCCAAGATCTCATATTAATATACTATATTTTCAATTTGAAAGAGATTTGTATCAAATACCCTTAATTGAATAAGGGAAACCCAAACTGGATCTTGTTTATCCCAAACAATGAATAATATACACTACCCCACCCACACGTAATGATGATTTTTGAGTAATTCACCACTAATCCCTGGTCAATACATCACATATAAACTAGAACCTAAAGAATAGAGATAATGATCATTGACCAAAGAATAATAATCAACAGAATCAAAAACCAAATATGATCATACTTGATAACAAAAATAGCTATTATAAATTGAAATCAACTTCACAAAAGAGAGAGATATATTTTACTCAATAAAGAAGAAGAACTCAGGAATTATAAAACAAACCCTCCCCTTCCTCAATCACTCATATTTCTATATCTGTATGTGAATGGAATCCATGAATAAGGGGGATAATAATTCATTACAAAACTAAGAATAATGATAGAGGTAAAAGGAATAATGTAATATTTTATCCACTAAAATCTTTCTGCCATAGGTTTTCCCAAGTTCTTCCAAACAGACAAAAAAATATCACCGAGGTTTCTTATTATAGAATTTTCAAAATTGATCTTTTTGTAAACCCTAAATATTTCTATTCATTTGGAAATGTGTAAATAAATGTATGCTCAAATTTACGAATCATTCTTATTTTTTCTGAATATACACTTCATCTTCTACATGTTTAGATCATTCAATAACCGCATTAATGAGTGCATTTCTCAATGAAATTTAATTTTCACATTATACTTTGAGATTAATTTAATTTAATGTCTAAATAGCTTCATTTAAAGGTTTTTTGGATGATATATTCTTCATTTACTAAGGTGGGGTTCATTCGGTCAGCTATAAATATTTTTAAAATTGATTTATTTTAATTGGCCTATTTAATTTTGAATAAGATCTAGGTCCAAAGGAATAATTTTCATATTACAATGAAAATTAATCCTACAAAAAAATAATCTCTCCATTTTGATAAATATTGAAAGGTTAAGCTCAAAATACTAAAGTGATAAAAAACTATTAAAATTAAAAAATTAAGAAACTTTCATATTTTAGCGAAAAACTCATGAAAAATACACAAACGTTGCAATTGAATTAAATTTTTTAAATTATATGGGATAAAATAATTTAAATACACATTATTAATATTATAAGTATTAGTTCTACCAATTATCATTGGGACAGGGTAGTCCATAGTGGCACTAGGGGTCCTCCGACCCCCACCTGACTTCACTCTTGATTGTATGCCACACTTTGATTTTTAAAAAAGTGAGCAAATTATAAATATTTCAATGTGGTGTGTCCATTAAGTGGTACTATAATTATTAAATTTAAATGTTTCACCTCGTGTCTCACATTCATGCATCATGATCAGACACTTAAGCGTCGTCTCTCTTTGCGGTTTCCACTTCTCAAACATAACAATTTGTCCTCTACATCACCAAGAAAACACTATTTCTACACCCAAGAAATATCTGATTTGATCACTTTCCACCAACTGAGGCACCTAACCCCTATGAAACATCTCTAGTTACTTTTATGACATCAGTAATTCCTATTCGAGAATTAATAATTTCATTCATGAACATATGTTCTACCTTCAATCACTGTAATGGTGGGAGGTCTTGGAAGAGGCTTCCCTTGCTAATATCAACTTACCTACACCACTACCACGCTATCCAAGCATTAAAAAAATTCCATATCGAATGACCCATGCCCCAAACACATGTACCATGCATTATAAATCCCATATCTATTTTTTCCATGCTATATTTAAACACATGATTTTTTCAGGTGTTTCTAATTCTCCCCCTGGGTCTTGGGGGTGAGATATTTAAAAAGAATAAAGTAATCCTCACGAATATGGGATAATATAAGAGATAAATATAATTCCCCCGCTATAAATATATGGGGCTCTACTCTTCAAAAATAGAGTTTTCATTCAAGGAGTGGGGTAGTCAATCAGCTCGACAACTTCATTTTTTCCTATATTTATTTTTTTAACATCTAAATTTTTTCATTTCTTCTATAGAATAATTCTTGAATTTTTTAAGTGTTTCAAATGAGTCACCTTTATTCCTCTTCTCATTCATATTTTTCTTGTTATTATTTTTATTCTTATGTTTTTTTAGTTTTAATTTCTTCTCCCATAGTTCTCTCTTTTATTTCATTATTCTTCTAATCTACCTCTCTTTCTTCTTCTTTTATTTTTATTTTTATTTTTATTATTTTCTATCTAGACCTCTCTTCTCTGTTCTCATTTTTATCTTATTTTATTCTTTATTATCTTCTTTCTTTATTCACCATTTTGATCTATTACCCTTGATAATGAGGGTTTGACTTGAGTTTTTCCCTATGGGAGGTTAGGTGATCTTTAATTCTTTCATAAAGTTTGTTTTGTGTTTATGGAAGATGCAAGTGACATACATGGGTGTAGTGATTACCCACCATTAAATACAACTCAATTTTAATTATATTATTTTATTTTTATCATTTTCATCCCTTTAATTGATCATAATCTATTCACATAGTGGATTTGAAATAATCAATAACTAAAATTCCATATGATAGAATCAGGTCCTATAAGATGACACACTCTTATTTCAGGTGTTCCATCAACCTAATTATAGGATAAGGTTGAATTTAGATTTATTAGGCATTCAAGATTTCAAAATTTTTAAATAAATGAAATTGTAATTCGAGAATGATATTTCATAACTGAATTATCAAGAAAATTTAATCAAGTAAATAAGAATAATTATTTAACTCAAAACTGAAAATTGGAACAAGTTCATGCATCCAAATTTCATTATTCTTATCATTGAATGGTAATTTAGAAATGAATTTTATTTTATAATTTTAGAAATTAAAAAGAACAAAAATATCAATGTTTTAATAGAACCATAAAAACAACAAAAATAAATAGTTTAGGTGAATTATATTATGTAAAAAAACTATGAATCTTCTCAAGTGAGCTGACACTACTCAACCATTGTTCTACACTATGAAACATTTAGAGTGTTTTTTTCCCACACCCCTCAAAAGGATTGTGTCACCTTTATATTGGTTATAGGTTGATGAATTAATGATTATTGGGACAAGACTCATGTAGGATACTTCATAGTATGTTTGGTTGGCCCTAAAACGGTTGGTGATTACTGGAGTAGTTCATTTTGTGAGTTACAGGGTGAACCCCAATTCATGGAAGGATTCATGGGGTGAAACCCTGCTACATGGCTGGTTTTAGGGGTGTAAACCCATTTCATCACATGATTTAGAGTGTGAATCATGTAAAGAAATCCAGTGAGCGTGTGTTTGGGGAACTAGTATTTAATAAACAAATGCAATTACTATCTTGGATCATATGTATGTGTGGGACCTGGTGAGTGGATCATTTGGGAAATTTTTAGCTTGTGGTTTTGAATCCTTTGGGGAGAATCTAGTTGGTTTTGGTGATCATGGTGAACAAGCTCCCCATAGAAGTAAAATTCCATTTGAATTTTTGTTGGGGTGTCATGGATATATCTAGGGGTGTAAGAGCGGGAGTCAGGAGTGTGGTTTATGGTGTTCTTACAAGGTGAGATCTGGTTTTTGTGTGAGAATGATAAGCATTGGGATGAACTACTTTGAGTTAGGGAGGTTATAAAACCCCAAGCATTTTTGATATTTGGATCCTTTAGAATTTTTCTAGAACATTTTTGTTTCAGTAAGTATTGAATTTTAAGGCATTTCATGGTGGCCCATGATTTTTTTCGAGAAGAATGGGTGATCCAGATATTGAAAAAAATGGTTGGATCCATTCATAATATGAAATCCCCATTCACATCATGAAAGTGGTTTGAATAGGGAAGGATCCACCTACCCTAAAAAAGGCATGAATTACTACTTCATGCCATGAAAAACCCCTATCCAGTTTTTTTAATGTTATTTTTTTAAATGAGGGGGGTTCTTCTAGGAAGTGATATGTGATGTTGGTTTCTGAATTTTTCCTCTTCCCTTTAAGAGAGAGATATCCCCTGGTTTTCAATGGTTTTTTCCTCCATTCATTATGATCAAAAGATATAGGGAATCCTAAGAGTCCACCTAATTCATTTCTTTATTTATTTCACTATCATGATTATTTTATTGTTTATGTTCATTTTTATATATTTTTTGGGTACTCATCTACACATCCAATTTCTACTAGATGATCCCAAATCAAAGGATTGTATCGGTCATGTTGACTCTCCTATGAATAAGTTGGTTGGTCCTTTAAATTTATCCCATAGCCTCCCAAATTGTTTTATCAGTGCATTGTTGTTCATAATAATATTTAATAATTTTTTCATACACCTAAAATTTATTAAATAATAATAATTGAGGTTATTTTTTAAACATATACTCTAACATTATTTGAACTATAGAGAAATCTAGTTATTTGATGGATAACCTAAGTGGGGTTTTGACCTTGAATGGTGTTGTTGTGAAATAATGTTATTTTATTTTTAATGTTAATTAAGTAATTGTAATTTGGATCCATGGATATGAAATTGGATTTCATTACCATTTTTAATTTGTAATTTAGTCATATCCATGGGTTATACCTATTAGATTGTGAGTGTTAAATGATTAGTGGAGTTAACCCTTCAAATGATTATGTTACAATATTATATTGGTAAATTAGATTTAAAAAAAATAAACCTATAAGGTTTTTTACATTATATCTTGTGAATGGTATCATATAAAATCATACCCTTGGAAAATTATGACACATTTATTATATAGATAAATGAAATGGGTTCTTTAAATGATGTTTCATGATAAGAAATGGTTGTCTGGTTAATGTTAAATGGGATTTATTTCATAAATTTTTTTATGGGTATAATTCCTTGGGTTTCATCCCTTTGATTAATTTTTATACATGAAATTGATGGAAGTACATGAGTGATTAGGGATTTTATAAGGGGGCTCACTTGAAATCCATGGGAGGATGCCTCAATGGATTCGAAGATGTCCACAGCTATGGAATTCCATGAGCTAAATTAGACACCTCGTCTATTTATCACTATAAATTACATGGGTTGGATCCCCTGTTGGATTTGGGTGATGGATTTTATATTGAATTCCATGGATTAATTTCATAGATTCCCTCATGGTATCTGAGTGAATTATACAGGATGATTTTCCTAGATTTAGCTCCATTTTTTGTGATGGAATGTCATGGGTATGGACCTAAATTCTACTAAAAAATGTCACTTTATATTACATTGACATATTGTATCTTAGATTCAGTTTAGATAATTCCAATGTTTGATTCTTTAGATTCTGCTAAGTATAATTAAGAATGGGGTCTTGAATGAATTCCATGGAACCTGGATGGTTTGATTTGATGGGAATACCTAGTGGTTCCTCCACATATTACCATATGTGTTTTTGGCCATGGTTACCTTGTATGTATTCCTTGTAACAAGTCAAGTTTTGACATTTTCTATAATTAGTGACTTATCAGAGTTGGCTGAAGTAGAAAAAAATTGGTGTTGGAGTCATCATAAAACTCATACATCAATGTTTATTTCCTCGCCATTTTTTTAATTTTTAAAATAATATTTATTGGTTTTATATTTTATAATTTATTATTTATATAACAACTACATACACATTATTATCTGCTGGTTATTTTAAAGAAACCATTGGTGGTGGCCTACTGATTTTTATTCACACCTTGCTCGGGCCACCATTGTAACAACCCTAGATTTTATGAGATATATTATTTTTAATTTCATTAATGACTTCAATTATACATTTCACCATGATTAGCTTGTAGTATACGCAACACTACTCTTGGCTCGTGTTACACACAATTTCATGTTCGTTTTGGGGATATTATTCTACGCAACATTAAGTATAGATTTTGTTTAATGTATAAATGAAATAAGTTTTGATTATGTTATATGCAACACCAAATGGAGCTTTCACAACACGCATCCCAGACTTTAATTACATTACACGAAATCAAGACCTTCCTCGATAGCATGTGTAATACGCAATACCGAGTTTCACTAAACGAGATATTATTATAATATTAATATGAACTAGCCGTTATGAATAGTAATACCCACTTTTTGTAATTTTATAAATTTTATTTTTCAAAATGGACTTCATTTTTGGATTTGGAATATCGAAATTATCCTAGGGTGAATTTTTGGTATTTTTCTGTTAACTTTCAATTTTTGATGAATAGTGAAAACACTAGGATACTATTTAAAAACCGAATTTTTAGTTAAATAATTATTTATTTGATTTAAATTTATTTTAGTTCAAAATAGATACATAATACCTATATAAGTGAAATGTAATTAATTGGAGTCATTTTATAATAATTTTAGATATATAAAAATTTTATTGAACTTTTCACCGTCTTTTACTCACCTCCTAAGAGAATTTGAAAATTTACATAAAACATAATTTTACCACTTCTATGAGTGGAATTTTTAAAATCTGAGAGACAAGGTTAATATCAAATAGGAAAATGTGGATCAATAAAATAAAAATAATTTTTGGTGAATAGTAACTTTTTATTATTATTTACCACGGTAAAAAATAAATAAGGTAATTAAGGGTAAAAATGATATTATTATGACCCTAACACATGTACTAATTATATTATATAAGTTTAATTAGACCAAAAAAACTATAGGAATAAAATATTACCGTTTAGGTCCACTTGGATTAGATTAGGACACTTATTATTATTTTATTTAAAAAAGAGTTAAAATTGTTAAAATCAAAGTTCAATAACTAAATCATTTTTCATATAGGGTTATACATAAGATAAATTCGACTATAAATATTCATTAGAAATATAAAACGATTTCCTACATAATTTTATTTTATTTATAATTTTTATACAATAAATACTTTAGTTTACTAATGACATAATGATGATGCAGTAATTACCTTATTAATGAAATATTAACATAATTGATCTTATAAATACCCAAATAAATGTAATTTGAAACTTTTTATGAATTACACTAATTTTATTGGTTAATATGACATGTTATTATTGATGAAATTAATTGTTTTCGAACTAATCATGTTGTTATAAATTTCACAAAAATCAATTACCAAATAGTGTCAAAATTGACATAAAATAGTTTTTAAAACAAATATTATATTATTAATTGTTATTAAATTCCTAAAAAACTAAGGATCGACCAAATGACTTATATAAGGTTATATATATTAATAATGAACAAATTGGGATTATTATAGCTTATTATAGTAAGTTTATTAACCATATAGTGTAAGAAAACAAGAAGACACGGTAAAAGTTAAATTATTTAACTTAGCGTTAAATCTAAATGATAAGGATAATATAGTAATCCAAACTTGTCTAAAACATATTGGTTGAGATTATTTAGACTCATACCCACTTTAGTTTCTAAATAAATCAATTTGTAGCTATTATAAACCGAATATGACTTTATTATAAAATAATATTTTATGTTTTTTCAAAGATGCCCCACTCCTCCCATATAAAAAGGGAACCCCTTCCCTCTTCTCTTGACACCCTTTTGAGCCTTCAAGCTTGGACAAACCCTGAAAATATCTCTTATCAACCTCTATAGTTATATTATAGAGGCGCTGGTCTTCTCAAAAGACCAACTCTAGTTCCCTAAGAAGAAGTATAAAGGAGGTGCGTCGAGGAAGAGGTAATCTCTTCTACCGACTCTTTCAAGTTTCCTTCTTATTCTACTTCCTCATCTTTAGTTGTTTAATTATAAAGTAAAAACATTGGTATTCATTATATACTGATATTTTATTATAAATATGAAACAACCCTATTTCACCTTCTATCCATCCTACGGAAAACGAAATCACCACATGTGCGTACGTACGGAATATCGTCTCCACGTCGTGGTGTAATCTGGTTTTCCAACACCATCTTACATGGATGGGTATAATGGTGTAAAGAATAACTATATATAGTTATTATAAAATCATAATAATTCTGAGATTTTATATCATCGACTCCAATTCAATTCAATAATCATGGGAATGATATCATCGCTCGTGACTACAAACTCCACGAACGCGATGAGATTCATTTTCCATGATTAACCATTCATGTATGATAATAATGTATACAAAATAAATAATAATGAAAGATATTACATAATAATTATTCTGGATTTATCTAAATATATGTTTCATTTACTTAATTCCATTTTAATTCTATAAGGAAACGAAAACGGAGTTCATGCGTACATACGACCTACTGCCCCCATGGACGGTGTATTTCATATCATTGATAAATCTATTATATATATATATAATGAATATATATATATGATATATAAATCATGATTTAAATTCTAGAAGTAATTAAATCATGATATAAGTGATAATAATATCAAGAACAACAAACACGTACAATAAAGAATACTATTTTACCCAAAACACTGCTTTAACATAGAACTTACAAAAGAACGGGTAAAATAAAGTCATAAGTGAACCATATATGATATCATAACAATGAATATGATTTTTTAAAAATTCAATGACATTATTTAAATCATTATACAGGAGTTTCGGAAACGTACAAGGCATATCGGATCTTAGGTAAGGGATAACTTTTCTAATCTCATTTTTATCCGAGATTGTTTATTATTATGTATTTACTAGGTTATTGTTATCATCAATTCCCATGTTTGCTAAAAAAAATCATGTATTTTTAAAGTCCTTTTTACCTATTTTTTATATTTACCACATTTTATAAAAGGAATCATTCTTTTGTTTACCATACGAGGAACGTTTTGACTTTTCCGAGAAAAGTACGAGGAGAATGTTTTTTTTAACTTATACAGCATGAATGGATTTTTATGGTTTCATAACACCTTATTTTCATGAATCTTACTATACAATATTTCATGACTATTTTCAATAAAATCCATTCATTTTAAAATTGCATGGAATTTTGTGAAAATAATAGGATTTTGAAGAACAAATGATATTTTCCTCAAGAATTCATTTCTAGTGTTTTATCAAAGCCATTTTCTATGTAAGATGACATTATTTCATATTTTTATATTTCAAGTATAATGTCTCTATGATTTACATGGTTTCACTTTTCTTATTATGAAATGATATCCATTTGTTTTATATGAATTATATTATGATGGAATGATGTTTATAAAATCCATTTTATTCTTTGGGTTATGATGAATGATTTATGTTTCTGTTGTGGCACACGTAAGAATGATTTCATTATGAGATGGGTGGGACCTATCTCTCCCTCCAATGCATTGGGTAAACATTTATATCTCATGAGATAGACATGGATGGAATGGTAATTTAATCTAGTTCAGTGTTAGTGGACTGGAACGAGGAGTGGACTTGATTCAGAAAGGGACTTTTTCCACTAAGATGGTCTCGGTAGCAATGCCTTGGCTACTATAGAAATCATATCATGTGATTAATGGTTTTGCAGAATTAAATGTTTTATTCCCATGTTATTTTATCATTATTGATGTTACATTATGATCTATGCCTTACGTACTTCCATGATTTATTTCACAACTTAAGATTTTGATGTTTAAACTTTATGTTCATCTTTTTAAGTTCAAATGTATATGGTTTGTTTTATTTTTTTTTCATTCTTACCCTTTCTGAGCATTTGAGCTCACCATTTATATGTTTTTTTTCAGGATATAAAGAAAGGTTTTAGGTAAGAAAATAAAAGGGAAGATATTTATGGGAGATATTGAAGATCATTCACCAAGATTAGAAGATTATGTTCCAAGTTTCCATAGACACTAAACTATTACGGTCCTTTGGTGTTTGTTTGTTTATATATTAAGTATTCTAAAAAAGTTATGTAATTTCCATGTACATCAAGCTTTTGGAATCTACAGTTGGTATCAGAGGAAAGGTTTAGTTAACCTTTGAAAACCAGGATGTGTAAGCTTTAGTGAAATCCCTAGAGATGTTTCTATGGTATGTCTAGGGATGTCCCTAAGTTTTAGTATAATTATAGGTTACAGTCCTAGAGTTATGCTGACGATCATGAATAACCTAGGGCGAACCTAAGGTGTCATGGATTAAATAATTTGTGATAAGTTAGACATCCCATAAGTGAATTTTAATAATTATGTGGTTCCTCATTATTTTAGCTATTTCTTACACTGTGGTTTCTAGATTTGTCAATGGAGGGAACGAGAAGGAATTCAGTTAACGTTGATTCCGATGGAAAAATTGGTGACTGTGATCAACATAATTGTGTAATGCCTAGAGAAAATGATATTGTGATTATGCAGAATCAGTCATCATGATATATGATTAACAAGGTGAGCTTTTGTGGTATTCCTAAGTCATCAAATAAGAGGAATATGGAATTTTATGCATGTTCGCATGGTGAGGATCATAGAGAAAGGAAGATTGAGATTTATAAAGAAGGGAAGAAGAACCTTGAGGAATACCTCAAATGGAGGGTAAGATGTTATCTGTTTGGAGAAAAGGGTCACAGAGTGATAGAATGTTATGCAGTTCAATGTCTTATTTGTGGAGAACCTGGGAATTACTCAACTCAATGCCCTGACCTAAGAGGTTACTTCTAAATCAATTAAGGACTTACTCCATAACAATCATTGAAGAGGATGGATTGAAGTGTTTATGTATTGGTATACAAGATTAATTTTTTTTGAGGTACTTTTATGGTAAATTGGAATATTTTTATATTAGTCTATTATGGTTTTCAATAATTTTATGGTACCAGTAACCATGAAAAGTGATTCAAATATTTTGGGAAGCAGATGATACGTGCATAATGAATAGATAAGGAGAAAATAATATGTTTGATAGTTTTAATTAGCTCATGATTATTATAAGGACTAAGTGATATCATGGTTTGAGTATATAGAATTTTTTTTTATTTTGGTATGTGGAAAGTGTTAACTTTTAACTGCATTCATTTTTTCACTAAGGTTCAATGGGTATCCATTTTTCATGAGAATACATGATTAAGGCCTTCGAATGTTTGGAATGTAACTAATAAGACATATCTTATGATATACGGGGATCAATGATGGTATAAACATGCTTGTTATATGAACACTCTGGTAATTTTTTCACTATAATATGAGATTGGACAATTGTATTTTGGATAAACCTAATGATTGGAATGGATTATGTTAGACAGAAGTAAGTATTGTTTAAGGTTAGAACTTTTTTCGATATTATTTATGGAATGTAATAATAAGGTAGTTTTAGAAAAAGGACAGCCTGCAGGACGGGCGACAACCTGTCACGTTGGACAAGGCTATGGGAATCAAACCCACAACCGAAGTGTGACATGCCTTTATCCCCTACCACTAGCCTACAGGAAGTCCCTGGTTAGTATAAACTAGTTTTATTATATTATGAAGTATTATATATGAATTATAAGTCCATTTTAGGAACCATATATGATTAATCTCACTAAAGATGGACTTATGTATATTTGATAAATTTTGCTAACCTTTTTTTAAGACATATGGAATGACACTTCATTCTATCACATGATCTGTTAACACTTCACGAATGAGAAATTCAACTTCATTTATTTAAGATATGAAGTGGAAATTTTCCATGGAACAACCATCGGTGAGATTGTACCAAAATTAGGAAATTATTTCTTCTAATTTAAATTTCTTCAACTTTAGGAAAATGATCTTGAAAACCAAAAATGTTTTCCTAGTGCCCTTATATCCTCTGAATCAGATGGTACCTTAGATCATCACAAATTTATGGCTTTGTGATTGTTGGATTTTTCATAGCCATGTTCTCTACCACTCTCCATCAGAACTTGATGGTTAGGTTTCTCTTCTGTATCCATATTTTCACCTGTGTAATCGAATGTGGAAACCCAGTGATGAGTTAATTTGGGTAACCTATATGTTTCATACTTCACTTTTAAAAATTAGGTATTATTATTTATTTTTACGATGTGGGTTTCTATGAAAGAAACTTTCAAGTAGTAAACCATTTATATCCCCGACGAATTTCGAGGGCAAAATTCATTTTAAGGGGGGTAGAATGTAACAACCGGAGATTTTATGAGATATATTATTTTTAATTTCTTTGATGTCTTCTATTATACACTACACCCAGATTAGCTTGCAGCATACACAACACTATTCATGGCTCGTGATATACACAATTTCAAGTTTGTTTTGTGGAAAGTATTCTACGCAACATTAAGTATAGATTTTGTTGAATGTATAAATGAAATAAGTTTTGATAATTTTATACGCAACACCAAATGGATATTTCACTACACGCAGCCCTGACTTGGCTTTCATTACATGCCATCAAGACCTTCCTCGATAGCGTGTGTAGTACACAATACTGAGTTTCACTAAATGAGATATTATTATAATATTATTATGAACTACCCGTTATGAATAGTAATACCCACTTTTTGAAATTTTACAAATTATATCATTCAAAATGGACTTCATTTATGGATTTGGAATATCAAAATTATCCTAGGGTTAATTTTTGGTATTTTTCTGAAACTTTCAATTTTTGATGAATAGTGAAAACACTGGGTTACTATTTAAAAACAGACTTTTTATTTAAATAATTATTTATTTTATTTAAATTTATTTTAGTTCGAAATAGATACATAATACCTATATAGTTAAATGTAATTTGTTGGAGTTATTTTATAATAATTTTAGATATATAAAAATTTTATTGAACATTTCACCGTCCTTTACCCACCTCCTAGGAGAATTTGAAAATTTACATAAAACTTAATTTTACCGCTTCTGTGAGTGGAATTTCGAAAATCCGACAGACCCAGTTAATATCAAGGAGTAAAATTTGGTTCAATAAGATAATAAAAATTTGGTGAATAGTAAATTTTTACTATTATTTACCACGGTAAAAAGTAAATAGGGTAATTAAGGGTAAAAATGATATTATTATTACCTTAACACATGTCCTAATTCTATTTAATAAGTGTAATTCGACCAAAAACAACCTTATAAATAAACTATTAACCTTTAGGTCCACATGGATAATATTAGGACACTTATTATTATTTTATTTAAAGAAGAGTTAAAATAGTTAAAATCAAAGTTTAATAACTAAAACATTTTTAATATTGGGTTTTACATAAGATAAATTAGACTATAAATATTAATTAGAAAGATAAAAGTATTTCCTGCATAATGGGATTTTATTTATAATTATTAGATGTTCAATAATTTAGTTTCTTTATGACATAATGATTATGCAGTAATTACCTTATTAATGAAATATTAACATAATTGATCTTATAAATACACAAATAAATGTAATTTCAGACTTTTTATGAGTTCCACTAATTTTATAGGTTAATATGACATGTTATTATTGATTCAATGAATTAGTTTCGAACTAATCATGTTTTTATGATTTTCACAAAAATCAATTACCAAATAGTGTCAAATTTGACACAAAATAGTTTTTAAAACAAATATTATATTATTAATTGTTATTATTTTCCTAAAAATCTAATATTCGTCCAAATGGCTTAGATAAAGTTATATATAATAATTATGAACCACTTGGGATTATTTTGTCTTATCACAGTAAGTTTCATAACCATACAGTGTAAGAAAACAAGAAGACACGGTAAAAGTTAAATTTTTTAACTTATAGTTAAATCTAAATGATAAGGTTAATATAGTAAACTAAACTTGTCTAAAACCTATTGTTTGAGATTATTTCGACCCATAACAACATTATCTTTGAAATAAATCAATTTGGAGATATGAAAAACCTAATATGACTTTATTATAAAATAATATTTTAAGTTTTTCCAAAGATGCCCCTCTCCTCCCTTATAAAAAAGGCACCCATTCCCTCTTCTCTTCACACCCTTTTGAGCCTTGAAGCTTGGCCAAACCCTGCTGATTTCTCTTCTCAACCTCTATAGTTATATCATAGAGGCTCTGTTCTTCTCAGAAGACCAACTCTAGTGCCCTAAGAAGAAGTTTAAAGGAGGTGCATCGAGGAAGAGGTAATCTCTTCTACCGACTCTTTCAAGTTTCTTTCTTCTTCTACATCCTCTTTTTTAGTTATATCATTATAAAGTAATAACATCAGTATTAATTATATAATGATATGTTATTATAAATATTAAACAACCCTATTTCACCTTTCATCCATCCTACGGAAAGTGAAATCACCACACGTGCGTACGTACGGAATACCGTCTCCAAACCGTGGTGTAATCTGTTTTCCCAACACCACCTTATTTGGATGAGTATAATGGTGTAAAGAATAACTATATATAGTTATTATAACATCTAATTATTATGAGATATTATATCATCCACTCCAATTCAATTCAATAATCATGAGAATGATATCATCGCTCATGACAACCATCTCCACGAGCGCGATGACATTCATTTTCCTTGATTAACCATTCATGTATGATTATAAAGTATATATAATAAATAATACTGAAATATATTACTTAATAATTATACTGTATTTATGTAAATATATGTTTCATTTACTTAATACCATTTAATTCAATAAAGAAACGAAAACAACGTTCATGCGTACGTACGGCCTACCGTCTCCATGAACGGTGTATTTCATTTCATTTATATATCTATTATATATATATATATGTATATATACTGAATATATATATGATATATAAATCATAATTTACATTATGGAAGTAAGTAAATCTAGATATAAGTAATAATAATATCAATAACAACAAACACGTATGATAAATAAAATGATGGAACTTACAAAAGAACGGGTAATATAAAGTCATAATTGAAGCATATATGATATCATCACAATGAATATGATACTGTAATAAGTCAATGATTGATGAATCTCACATTTTCATATATTTTATACTGTAAATCATTTTTTATAATCCCACAAAAGTGTTATTGGATGGGTAATTGTCTTGTTTTTAGGTTTTAGTGTATTTTTGAGCACAAATATGAAAAACGCCTAATTCAGGATTTTAGATAGATTTTTAGGTCAAGGGTATTTTGGTCATTTTTGTAAACTTATATTTCCAAATTTTCTGATTGAAATTTTTTTAGAATCCTTATTTCATTTCCTTCAACTCTGTCTTCTGGACCAGAAGATGATTCGGCCATATATAGGGTCTAAAAATTCACTGAATTTGTGAATTTTCCGGGCGGACAGCGTGGACCCACCCAAGGAAACGGACATCAAAGATGGCCTACACAGATCTAAATGATATTTTTCCACCTGAGATACCATGAGGACAGAGAGTTCCATCTCTACAATAAATTTGGGGGATGTGGGAGGTCATTAAGGAGGATATTGAACGACATACGTTTGGAGAAACCTTCCTGGAAGCTTCATCCAGAAACAAAATCCGATAATGCAAAATTCATAACTCCTTCATACAGTTTCCAAATTAGCTGATATTTTGAGGAAGGACGACCATAATATTTATGAACAACATTTATGAAGGGTGGAATTCTTGAAAAGGTCATTAAGAGGGTCTACAACACACAAACCTTCGGGGGTAGAATTCTGCCTATAAAAGGAGGCCCTCACCTCATTCCCAAAGAATCCCATTCTCCATCCATTCCTTCAAGGCACCAAGGAGGAGATCTCCACCGAGGGAGGCCAGCCACAAATCTTCCATTTTTATTTTTATTTTATTTATTTTATTTATTTTTAGTTTTCAACTGTAATTTACATTTCTAATAAATTCATGCATTGTTTTTATTTTTGGGTCCACCGATTCACCCTCTTTTCTTCCTCTCATTTTACCATCGTGAACTATAATACACATGATCATGATTGACTAATAAGAGGAATATCCCAAGGGAGTAATCAGGTTCTTGAACCCAAGACCATCTTCTTAATATTCATTGAGTTAATTCTAAGGATAATTTATAGTGGGTGTAATCCTAATTGTGGTTGTCTAAAGGTTAACTTCTTAATCTACAATCATTTTCCCTCGATTGAAGAGGTGGATGGAGGGTGTGCTTGGCGATTGCTAAGTAGTCTTTTCATTCACAACTGGGGTAGAATAACGTGTGCACACATACGATGGAGTGTGTACACTAAGAATATTTGAAGCTGGCCAATGAAGGTGCTCCCTGAATATTCTCTCGGGAGAACTTCTTTTCTTCCCTAATTACATTCTGTTTAGCATTGCATGGTAATTTAGAATTAAATTTTAGTTTCTTATGATTTATGAATTTAAATTAATTAATTAAATTACATATATTTCATAAAATATTAAACAAAAAAGATAATTAGATTAGTTGAACTAGAAGTAGTGATTTATTAACCACAAAATGCTCCTCAAGAGAACGACCAAGGTCAGCCATTATGCGACATTCAGTATAAATATTTTTGAGAGCGCACACGACAACGCTTCTTCAAATTGGCGCCATTTCCGGGGAGCCAAGTGGTTTTCATTCAATATTTTTATTCACTTTTTGTAAATAATTTTCCTTTCATTTAAAAAAACAACAACAAAATCATAAATTTCAAAAACTAAAAAAATCTTCTTCGTTCATGATGTATTCAACTTATGATTATTATGCATGGACTGACCAATCTCAAGTGCAAGATAATTTTTACAATGAGCTTGATGCTTAGTTTCATAGGATTAGTGATAAAGTGCGAAACCTAGAGAGTCAAATAGTATTGATTGCAGAATATGTACAAACATCCCAGGAGAAACACGAACCTGAGCCGGAACCTGAGCTGGAACCCGAACCAGAACAAGTGGTGGAAGAGATTTTACCAATCACATTTTATGTTAAAGAACCTGAGGTGGGTGAGAAAGAACATATAATGTAACTTATCACATCATCCCACACTCAACCATTGCTCGAGGAGGTCCCAGAAGTACACATTCCAACTGATGCACTGATGGGAGGTCAACATTTTTTTGAAGAATCTTGGAATAACTTTGTCGAAGATAACTTGAAACATGCTCATCCAATGATTGATATTGAACAGTCAGTACCTTTTGACCTCACTCATTCTTTGGAAGATGAAGAAGAAGATGCACCTGCTGAGATGGAGTTGCCAATGGTCTTGTCAAAAGAAATAAATTTCCAAGATGACTTACTTGAAATGGAATATTACATTATTGATTCATCATGTTTGAATTGTATTCAAACTGAATTGTTTTCTAACTTCTCCATTCCTAAAATTACAGATAAAATAAAAATGAATCAGGACTTGGATTTTGATGATGAGACCACCAAAGTGGTGTTAATCGAGGAAGTAGAGCCGGAGAAGCTGGTGGTGGTGCGACTACCTCCTCTACCTCAACTTTCATATCACATGGAGGAGGACACCACCGAAGTTAACAGGGAGCACCCTTATCATTTATTTCCTCCCACTTCAAACCTCAAATTTCTTCTTTATTATTTATCAGGGGTTGGGAACATTCTTATATTATTTTGGGTTCTCTAATTTCTGTGTTTAATCATGGACATTTGGTAAACTCATATGTGGTGGTTCATCTCAAAGAAACCACACCCACCTTCAGATTGGGGATAATCCACTGAAACTGCCTGACTAGGGGCAGTAAAAACCTAGCACCTGCTTGGGGTTCTAAACCAAGCATTATCTCATTTCTTTTCAATTTCTCGTTCTTTTTATTTATTTTTATTATTTATTTTCATTACATTCTTGTAGTTTTAAAGTGGCTTCTTCTAGGAGCTTAACTCAATGCATCAACCTCTAAAATAATGTCAGGTTTTATCTTTCCTTCCCTTTGATTTTCTACCTTTACATTTATATTTTTTGAGTTGAACTAAGGGGTAGTTAAATTTAGGTTTGGGGGAGTGTCAAACTGCTTAGTTATTCTTGTGTGATTTTCATTTTTTTTATTATATTTTTAGGATTTTTGAGCTTTAATGAACATTCTTATCAATTTATTTTGAAAGAGTTGAAATGATTTTTTAAATAATGGATTTTAAATTATTATTGATGTGAAAACATTTTTCTTCAATTGGATTATCAATAATTTTTATGAGTATGATTAATTTTTGAAATCCATGACCATAAAACACTGAATCAAAATATTTTTTCAATCCTGTGAGCTATTTTAAACCACTTTTACATATTCTTTCTAATACCCACACTTTCTTGAGGGAAACTTGAATTTTTTGTGAGAACCAGAATTTGTGAATAATTCTCTTTCGAGGCTTTGGATTTCATGGAATGTATTTAAAATGATTGAGGCATCTCTTTGGCTAGCCACATTTTATCTTAGGACCCACCTTTATATTTATCCATCATAAGCCCTTAGATTCCATGAATTGCCTTATAGGTTTTAAGCCACATTATAAGCCAATTTTTCCTTACCTACCTTCACTTTTAGTATTTTTGCATGGTTATTTCAAGTTTGAGTGTGGGGGAAGGGCCTTTCGTGTGAATTCCTTGGGATGTGTATCATTTATGGGTGGTTTGAGGTGTGTGTCAATACTTTGGGAAGTGGATAATAAGAGAATTGGTCATGTGTCATCATTTCAATGAGCTTAATTTGTTTCATCCATTTCTCCTTCAAAAAAAGAAAAGAAAAAAATGGAGATGAGCTTTAATTTCTCATTGTACATTATTTTATGACTCATGTCCCTCAAACAAATCAAGGGCATGAATTTTCGTTCATTCATTGTATTCAATTTTCATCTCTTTCTCCATGAAAAAAAGAAAAAAGAAAATAAAGTTGTGCCTTTCTGGAGCTTTAAAAAAAAGAGACGAGCTTAGATGATATCATTCATTATAATCACTTATCGACTCATGTACCATGTCATAAAAAGGGGGTGGTTTTTTTTCAAATTTTCAAGTGGGATTGAGTGAGGAATTTCCTGTGTTTTCAATTGATTTAATCATGCACTGTACTTAAAAGTCCAACCTCCTCTTTCTAACCTGGAACATTTTTCAATAATTTTCCCACCAACCCTACGCCACAGAATCATTTGAACCATTAATTAAATCCCTCATGATTAAATTCATTTTCATGTTTCACGCTATGGAGAAATGATAATTTTAAAATACCTATGGTGATACATGCGATTTTCAAGTATTGAGTATAACTCTAGATTCAATTTCTCTTGAGTGAAGAGTGACACAGAATTCAATGTGAGGTAGGTTGTGATTGGGCCATTGATTGATTTATGAAGTTGAACAAATTTTAGTGATTGAAATGAAAATAATATAGAATTATTATTCATATATGAGACATGATGGAATTCTATTTTGAATAAAATCATAAATATTTTCTTATTTTTGATTGTTGTGTGGATTTTGATTTGGATGTAAGATGATTGCCTAGGAGTGCAATGTTTTAGTGTGGGGGAGTGATGAAGCTCACATTTTCATATATTTTATACTGTAAATGATTGTTTATAATCCCACAAAAGTGTTATTGGATGGGTAATTGTCATGTTTTTAGGTTTTAGTGTTATTTTGATCCCAAATGTGAAAAACGCCTAATTCAGGATTTTAGACAGATTTTTAGGTCAAGGGTATTTTGGTCATTTCTGTAAAATTATATTTCCAATTTTTATGATTCAAATTTTGTTAGAATCCATATTTTATTTCCTTCAACTTTTTCTGATGGACCAGGAGCTGATTCTGCCATATAAAGGGTCTAAAAATTCATTGACGTTGGGAATATTTCTGGTCGGACAGCGTGGACCCACCCAAGGTAACAGACATCAAACGCGACCTACACAGATATAAATGATGTGTTTCAACCTGGGATACCACGAGGACAGAATGGTAAGTCTCAAAAATAGATTTGGGGGATGTTGGAGGTCATTAAAGAGGATGTTGAATGACATACGTTTGGAGAAACCTTCCGAGAAGCTTCGTCCAGAAACAGAAACCGATAATGAAAAATTCATAACTCCTTCATAAGGATTACATATTAGATGAAATGTTGAGGAAGGACTGAAAAGATATTTCTGAACAACATTTATGAAGGGTGGAACGCATGAAGAGGTCATTAAGAGGGTCTACAACGCGCAAACTGTCAGGGGTAGAATTCTGCCTATAAAAGGAGGCCCTCACCTCCTTCCCAAAGCATCCCATTCTCCATCCATTCCTTCAAGGCACCAAGGAGGAGATCTCCACTGAGGGAGGCTAGCCGAAAATCTTCCCCCTTTATTTTTATTTTATTTCTTTTCTTTATTTTTAGTTTTCAATTGTAATTTAGATTTCTAATAAATTCATGCATTGTTTTTATTTTTATGTCCACCGATTCACCCTCTTTTCTTCCTCTCATCTTACCATCGTGAACTATAATACTCATGATCATGAGTAACTAATAAGAGGAATATCCCAAGGGAGTTATCAGGTTCTTGAACCCAAGACCATCTTCTTAATATTATTTGAGTTAAATCTAAGGATAATTTATAGTGTGTGTAATCCTCACTGTGGTTGTCTAAATGTTAACCTCTTAAGCTACAATCATTTTCCCTCGATTGACGAGGTGGATAGAGAGTGTGCTTGGTGATCGCTAAGTAGGATTTTCATTCACAACCGGGGTAGAATAAGGTGTGAACACATACAATGGAGTGTGTACACTAAGAATATTTGAAGCTGGCCAATGAAGGTGCTCCCTGAATATTCTCTTAGGAGAACTTCCTTTCTTCCCTAATTACATTCTGTTTAGCATTGCATGGTAATTTAGAATTACATTTTAATTTATTCTGATTTATTAATTTCATTTATTTTATTAAATTACATTTATTTCAGAAAATATTAAACAAAAAAAGAATTATATTAGGTGGACTAGAAGTGGTGATTTATTAACCACAAAAAGAGAATGACCTAGGTCATCCACTATGCTGCATTTAGTATAAATATTTTTGAGAGAGCACACGACAACGCTTCGTCAATGACATTATTTAAATCATTATACAGGAGGTTTGGATATGTATGAAGCATATCGTACCTAAGGTAAAGGATAACATTTCCAATCTCATTTTTATCCTAGATTGTTTATTCGTAAGTATTTACTTGAGTTATTATTATCATCCATGCCCATATTTGCTAAAAAAAATTCATGTATGTTTAAAGCCCTTTTTACCCATTTTTGAAGTTTACCACATGTTATAAAAGGAATCTTTCTTTTTTCACCATACAAGGAACTTTTTGACTTTTCCAACAAAAGTATGAGGAGAATGTTTTTTTAACTTATATGGCATGAATGGATTTTTACGGTTTCATAACACCTTATTTTCATGAAGCATACTATATAATATTTCATGACTATTTTCAATAAAATAACTTTCTTTTAAAATTATATGGCATTTTGTGAACAGAAAATGATTTTGAAGAAAAAAGGATATTTTCCTCAAAAATTCATTTCCAGTGTTTTATCAAAACAATTTTCCATATAAGATGACATTATATCATATGTGTATGTTTCAAGTATAATGTCTTTATGATTTACATGGTTTCACTTTTCTTATGATGAAATGATATCTATTTGTATTATATGGATTATGTTATGATGGAATGATGTTTATGAAACCCATTTTATTCTTTGGGTTATGATGAATGATTTATGTTTATGTTGTGGCACACATAAGAATGATTTCATTATGAGATGGGTGGGACCTATATCTCCCTCTAATGCATTGGGTAAAGATTTGTATCTCATGATATAGACATGGCTGTAACAGTAAGTTAATCTAGTTCAGTGTTATAGGACTGGAACGAGAAGTGAACTCGATTCTGAATGGGACTTTGTTCACTAAGATGGTCTTGGAGGCAATGCCTTGGATACTATGGAAATAATATCATGTGGTTAACGGTTTTCCTCAATTAAATGTTTTATCCCCTTGTTATTTTATCATGATTGATGTTCCTTTATGATCTATGCCTTATGTACTGCCAAGATTTATTTCACAACTCAAGATTTTTATGTTTAAACTTTATGTTCATGTTTTGAAGTTCAAATTTATGTGGTTTGTTTTATTTTTTTTCAAGATTACCCTTACTGAGCTTTTGAGCTCACCCTTTATATGTTTTAATTTCCCCAAGACATTAATAAATGTATTAGGTAAGAAAAAAAAGTTAATATATTTATGGGAGATGTTGAAGATCGTTCACCAAGATTATAAGATTATGTTCCATGTTTCCAAAGACACTAAACTATTATGATCCTTTGGCGTCTGTTTTTGTTATGTGTTAAGTATATCTCAAAAGTAATATAATGTCCATATACATCAAGCTTTGGGACTCTACAACCATGGTACTTGGGTACTCGAGAATCTATTAATATTGAATTTTAGGGATTGGTTTGGGCAATAACCTGAGGTTGTTGATTGTTTGGTTACTAGTATGAAGCATGGGTGTAGGGACTAAGTTCAAAGTAGTTTCTATTTTATGGTCTCCCCTATATTTTATGTTTTTTTGTATAGAATGTTTTATATGGTTTGCTGATGTACACCTTCTTAATATGGTAAATGGTACCTTTATTATTTCATGGTAATTGATTATATATTGGATCTTACATGGATTTCATATCACAAATTTTATATATATTTATATATATATTATTTTATTTTTGGATGTTTCCAAAATGATGAGTGGTTATAGTCTCCCCACTGTACAACCTTAGTTCTGCACTACTAGTCAGTATCCTCTGGCATATGTGGAGTTATTCTTGAGGCCATGTAGTGCACTGTCCAAAAGTACCATTTCAATATCTCCCAAGGAAATAAATTACATTAACCTCATGGTTTCATTAATATTTTTCTTCACAATCACATATTGGGGGTCTGGGTATACAACTCACCTTCTGTTCTATTAATTCCATCATCATGTTTTTGACTGAATATGATAAAACACGTACAGTGTCAAACCTTGATGGATAATTGGGTATTTTCGTAAACCAATTCAATGGTCCATGGGTGAAAAAAGGTGAAGAAGAATAAGATTAAATGGTGTAGGTGAGAATTCTCCATCATAGGCTTGTTCCAAGAAAGCCTCTAATGGTTTAGATATTGTGGAAATGGTTATGTAACATGGACTCTCCCCCCTTTATGAGGAGGGAAGATCTACTACAACTTATCCCTACTAATTCTTAGTTTCTAAAAGAATTATCTAAGTGGGAAATATGGAAGAATAAATTCATCCCTAAAGTATATATAGGAGGACCTCAAGTAGATGAATTTTATATATTATATTTTTTTTCTAGTCCCTACACCCTTTAAAATATTCTAGGTGAATCATTCTGATGGGGTAAAATATTTTATTAGAGAGATTTAAGTTGTAGTTCATTATCATAAGGGTACTCATCCCAAGTAAAAAATTTAGTAGATCTTGATTTTGGTAGAAATTATGATGGTGGAGATAAAAATGATGTTCAGGAGAGAGGTAATGGTGATGGTCCTCTAGAAGTTAAGGACATGATTGATGAGGATAAGGTTGGTCGAAGATCTTCTTGTGAAGAGGTAAAATCCATTCCCATTTTATTATTAAAATGTTATTATTTGTTCCATAATTGATATCCAATTTAATATTTTTTGGATTCTGAGTGGTTCTATTCACCCATAATATCTTAGAGTATTAATTTAGGGGAACATTTATTTTCCTTGGTGCTAATTTAGTGAATATATTTGAAGAAGAACCCTCCTCTTCCTAGATAAAGAAAACTAGAATATATGGTCACTAATCTATTAGGAGTGTTTCTAATAACTCCTCTAGTGGTTCTTGTAATAAAACTATCTTTTAATAAGGTCATCTTGTGGGAGAAAGAATTTTTTTATTGTTTTATCTCTACTTGGGGTAGGTGTGTAATTTCTGCATCTGTGTTTTTATTTTTCAAGTCCTAGTTTTTTTTTATCATTCCACACTAACTTCATGGAATTTTAAGATATTGGTCTAAAATTTATAGGTTACATATTATTGTTTTCTCATCATCTATGGTTTATACACATTAGGAAGGAATTCCCATAGAAGTGAAAACTATTTAATCCCTAGAAATACTAGAGTCAAATATTAAATTGAACATGTTATCCATTATTTTAGCTCACTCAATATCAGTAAGAGAACTTATGAATATCCAAAACCTTTTTGACCTCCCAAATTTAGAGGTTTTTATATTCATTTTATCTCTATTTTCTGTTTTGTAATATTATAATTTTTACTTTATTTATCATCCAAAATAATCAACATTTATTTCGATACATGATTCATTATGAATCCATTCATAATTTTTTTGGATTAGTGATGCCTATGGGGCCTTTCGATCCTATAAAGAGTGGTAATCCATCAAAGGTAGACAGTCGGTCTTGAAGTTATATATAATCATTTCCACAAGAATACCCCCCATATTTGTAAGAAATAAAATTGGTGGTAGAAAATTAATATCTCCCAACCATAATTCATGATAAATCAGTGGCAATAAGAATATACATCATGGTTGCACCATCAGATAAAGTGAAACTTTTTATTTAAGTTAGTGTCGTTAAGAGTAAATTTAAGGAATATACATCTCTTTTCTATGGTTTTAATGTATGTTGGATAGTGTTTATTGAGTTTCAAATTCAATAGTCATTTTTTATACCGAATATACTTAGGATTTTACTATTCTGGTGTCTCATTTAATGGAATTCATAGAAGAAAAATGTAACCTAGTGCAATATCACTTAGGATATATTGAGTTTAAACCCACTCAAATTGATTTGGACTTATACATTGTGTCAATCCATTTATTGTTCTCTAACTCATACCTGAACTATGTATTACATCAATAATGGATATTTTAGTGGGTATAGAAGAAAATTTTGAGTCTAGTCTATAAAACCCCTCTTAGATAATTATGATTAAAATTACATCACCTTCAATACATGTTTACAACTCTAGGTTATAGTTAGTATGATTACCTTATGTTACAATCCAGAGTGGTGGAGGTGATCATCACATAAGAGTAGAAATTTTCACTTTAATAAAATAATTCTATGAATGAATTAATGGATCACAATATCAGCCTTATAACTAAGGTAATCGAAGAAGAGAAAAAAATATATAATAGTGGTATTTGAGTTGAAATATCTGGTCATGAAAAAAATCATTAGAGGACTGACATCATTAAGAGTTGGTCGGGACTAAACGGGTGGTTTAGAAAAAACCTAGGGATGTTGACAAAGCTGGTAAATCAAAGGTTGATATTGTTATAAGAGAAGATAAATTGTTATTATATGAAAAGGAAAAATACATTGAGATGAATGAACTTTGTTAAACTGTTACTAATTTAGATCAATTAATGATATATCTTTGAGTTTCTATTGATCATGCCTTGAACTTTTAATCTTTCCTCACCTTATAAATGATCATAGAGAGATCAAAAATTATAGTTTCTTCTTATTATTTTTTTTAACTGAATAGAAAAGTCATTTTTTCAAGCTATTTTGAACTTTTGGGGTTTAATATTTAGACTTTCGTTCCATGAAAATCCATGAAAACTCATTAGGATTCATAATATAATAATAATATCCCCCTAAATATTAAATTTTTGTAGGTTTGATAAATAATAATATCAAAATTCTTAAGTCACGTGTTTAAGAGGGGTTTAATAAATCATATATAAATCAAATATCCCTAAATAGATATTGGTGAGATGGATACAAAATGCTTATATTCCATCATCATAAGACAATGTAAACCAGTTTGATAAATGCTAGATAATTTTGATTTCCTTTTAGACTTGTGCACAAAGATAGATATATATAATTTGGATATGATTTGAATTTACCATCAGCATAAGCCATGGATAGTTTATTAAAATACTAATGATTCTATGGAATATCATAATTGAAATCATGAATGGGGATTTTCATATAAAAATAAATTTTTAAGAGGGTTAAAGTACCTTAAAATTATATATTCATGCATCATATACCAATAATATAAACCAATATCCAAGGAATAAGAATATTCTTTATCGTCTTTCCATGTCTATAGACTTAGAGATGATGGATTGAATTCATCCAAAGTTGTTGTTTGTTCCTACATGATTAATGAAATTTCATTTTAACATGTACCTTTTTCTAATCCATGATGGTTTGAGGCATAATAGGTATTAAATTGGATTTTTATGAGTTATTCCTTTTCACGTATTCAATCTAACAAGATTTATGCCTTCTTTTTCTCTTAAATTATCTAAATTTATTCATAGATATGTAAAGTACATCCCTATAAAGAGGAATCTCACCTTTGTCTTGGGATTCCCGTAATGTTTTTCCATCCTCACAAGTACCATGTCACTTTACTTCAGTAGTTTATAGTCTTACAAGTCAGATCAATAAAGTAGATGTTTATGGTAAAATAGATTTTAACCAAAACAATGATGGTGTTCAACAATGTTGATGCCCAAAAAATGAGAATTGTAAAATCCATAAAGGTAGAAATACATGAATATGGGAATTATTTTCTCTAAATAGAATAAGAAAAAGGAGGGTTAAAAATCTCATAGATCGCATAAACCTCTAGAAGACATACGGTCGTGAGACCTTAACAAGGTTACATGAAGGAGTCATCGTCACGCATAACCTATGGAAATCCCATAGATTGCCTTTTAAAATCCTTCTTCTCTTGAGAATGTGTTCTAAACAATCATTGATTATGTGGTGGATGTTAGATGATCACCATGGAGTCACATGACTTCTCAAGCAGTGGACACCTGAAAATCCATCCAAAAATACTAGGAAATAGGAGGAAAATATTCAAAATATGGGAGCCTATTGTCATCATGAATATCATTTGATGTACCCAGGTGGTTTGTAAGATAACATATAGACCCTAGTCATATTTTCTTCTTATCTCAAGAAATCTCGATGGAATGTCATAGTCACCACCTGAAGGGTATTGGACATGTCCAAAAGTACTTGTGTTCCCCCTTCAGCTTTATAAGGCAAACCGAAGGGTTTTTCCATGAAAAGTCTATATATCACAACAAGATGAATTTTTTCATGTGATACATCACAGATAGGGATATTGATTTTCTTCGACATTACTCATGCATGCTTACAATATCTTCATTACCTTGTAAAATAAACAATGAAATAAAAAATAGTGAAAAGGTGGGAGCCTATTGCAGTCATAAAGTACATGGAATGCACTCTTGTTCTCTATAATAACTCACATTATCCCTTAGGTATGATGGTATAATCTTTTTAAGGCCCCTTAGAAATCCATATTTATCTATAGGAGGATCCTAGACATCTCTTCTTAGATCACATGAAGACCATTCAACATGATCTCTTATCTCATGAAGACCCCTTGACATATCGGCTTGACATTATGAAAACCATTTAGCATAGCCACAAGATTATAAAATAAACCATTAATTTCATATAATTTAATAAATAGGGAGTATATGGGATGGTCTCATGGTTTCTAAAAATTATTTTATGTCCTTAGAATGAAGTTCATTAATATCTCTTGAAACACATGAAATCAAATCCCTCCACCTAATCCAACCAAGTTTTTTATGATGTTCACCACACAAAGTGTTGAATAATCAGGGTGGAAAGGAGTATATATCCTCCACCCCATTATAAAATAAATTATACTTTTATCCGTACACGAACATACCCATGCATCATTGCAGATTTCATTGAGTGATTGATCCCACAATCGGAAAGGTTTTCCATCAGGTAAAATCCAAGGAACCAATTAAGTGGATCATGCAACATGCATTGGCACTTCATGTGTTCAATTATAGATCACATGATTGACTCTTGATGGGTTATGTGAAGGGAATTTGGTATACCTGGTCAGTCACATGAGACATAAACAAGCTAACACTGAACAAATCTAAGGCATATGCAATAAAATCCTAGGACTAATGACTAAAAATACAGAAGACATATGGGAAGAACAAATACACTAATCCTCATGTTCTTCATATGAACCACCTAGTTCATGTTCTAACACTTGGAAATTTTTCCCAGATCATGCAGTGTTTATTTAGTGTAATATTTGGATCATGGAAAGACCCATAGATGTGTCAAAATCAGTCACATGTCACCCCTAGTATGCCACTCAATTCTCATGAAACCCTATGTTATTTCCATTTAGACCTCACAATATTTTCATGACATATTTCTCATATAATAAGGTGACACTAATAAATGTCTTCCAAGTCTCATTATGGAATCAAAACAAGTTGAATTTATCTCGCAACATGGTCCATACAATCCAGTTGGATCTTGTGACGCCCTCCGGACATTTTAGTCATCTTTTATGATGACACCCAAACAAGTAATCAAGGACATGTATCACCCGTCAAACATGTCACACAAAATACACGACACCATCCAATCATGTTAGTGGGCATTCACAATAAAACTATGGAAATTCTCTTGGATAATGCAATTCTCTCCAAGTTTGACAATAGCTTTCGCGATGACACCTGGGAAAGTTAGTTAGATCTTTGGATACCCTCAGAACATGTCATGCAAGATCATGTGATGGTTTATTGGATTAACTAGATAGGTCTTGCGATGAAATCCGTACATGTTATCCTTGGTCATGTAATAATCATTAGACATTCCTTCCAGGTTATGTGATGTCCCTCAGACAAGTCAATTGGATCATGCTATTGTCTTTGGACATGTTAGGAAGAAATCCCCCAACATGTAGAGAAAAAAATCAAGGCTTGTTGGAACGAAAATAAACATATGTCCTTCAGACAAGAAGGTTGGGTCATGCAGGCATCCTGAGACTTGATAACCTGGTCCATCCTCTATAAGGGGAAACCACATTTTTTATTCCCTGGTTTAATTGAACTACATTGAATCTAATTCTTTCTATAACCAGGATACGTATGATTCCTTACTAAGGAATGATCTCCATATTAAATATCTAAATGGAAATCCCATCACTTAAGTCCCACATCCATATGTAGTGATATTGTTCATTATAAATACCTTTATTCCCATAGTAAGCATATCTCACATCAGTTTAGGAAATTTCAATTATAATATCATTCAAAGAGGGTATCCTCTGTGTGAAAGCCTCGAACCAATGAACTACAATGACTATGATTCCAACCATAACCAGGATACAAATGATGCCTTCCTAATTCCCAAGATAAAATTGGCATCCACGTTGGTGTATGTCCTACCTATCTCTAAAATTCTGACCATCGGGGCTCAATCTATCCCCTTGGCTATTGATCCTTCCTCATCAACCAATAGATTGAGAAATCACTGAACTATGATGACTCTAATTCCTACCATAATCAGGATAAAAGGCATGCATTCCAAAGGCCTGATCCATATATTCCTCATCTAATGCTTCATTCCAGCATATAATCCTCGCATCCATATGCAATGAGTCTAATTATTTGTTATCCCTTTTTTATCATGTCAATCATTGCTTATATGGGATTAAGAGGTCATAATTATAACTTAATTAGAATCATGAATCTCCACCATCTAGATAAACCTTAGTGTGTAATCCTCTGTTAGTGGTATGATACAATTACCCATCCCATAGGGGTATCTACCTTGGGGTCATTCCTAAGGGAATGACTGAAAAATGATTACTCTTGTTCTTGTTATAACCAGGATACATAACATGAATCCCCAAGTTTTGATCTCAAATATCAAGTGATCCAGTTCCCCATATATTTTATTTCCATATGATGTTAAATTTTATAGGTTTAATGAACTACATTGGTTTTCATTTCTTTTATAAAATAGGATATGTAGGGTGCCTCATAATGACTCAATACCATCATTGAAATATTAAGAACCTCCATGGATAACAACAAACTCCAGGTTTCCTGGTTAATACAGATTCAACATATAAGCATCTACCGACCAAATGGAAATTGATTAAGAACCTTGGACACATAAAGATGGATTCACCAATAAGACCCTCCTCTTTTTCCATATAAATATACTTAACCTATAATAATTTTGTAGGGTAATCAATCATGTTTTGGTGTTAGGAATAGATTCTCGAACATATCTAAAATCTATACGAGATCCCTAGAGTAGGATGAAATCCCCCCCAAGAGGGTGTGATGGGAATGCCCTCCCATCCTCTCGACCAAAGTGGTCTCCCAATAATCATTGGGTCTTAAACTCCAAAGGACCTCCAACCATTGGAAAATTGGTTCATATCTACTTAAGGATATTTCATGAGTTGTGAGTTTATTCTAGGGATAAAAAATGGTAAGAACAACATGAATAATTACACAAATAAATTTAACCCCCAGTGAAATCAACTCGTCTGGTCAGGTCAGCCACATCATTCCAATGAAACAAGAATGGAAAACCAGATGAGAAATCATTTAACCATGGAATCACATTTTTAAGATAAAATGGAAATACTTCCCAGTTCTCTTTGGTCCATTTATCTCCTATTAACAAGGTTGTTCCTTATAAATGAAAAACCCTTGAAAAAAACTGGTGAACCTGATGTGCATCACTCAAATAACAAAAAGATTGATTTATTTTCCATCAATCCATTTTTTTACATTTCTTAACCATAGAAAAATTGGTGAAACTAATGTAAAAGTCTCAAATAAGAAGATGATTGGTTGACCATGACATGGGTATTATGGAAAATCCTATGTTTATGGGTTCTAATAAAATAATTTCATCCTAGATTTATTAATTCCACATGAACAGAATGGATGGATTAGGAATAAATGGAAAATTGTGTTACCCATTCATATCTGATTGAGAACATATCATGCCTTAAATAGTGCACTAATTACTGAACTTATTCCTTTTTTTCATGGTAACTATAGACACTACTCTCTCAAAAAAATCCCTAATCTGACAAATCTTCTTCCAAAAACCATTCTAAAAAATCAGATGCAACTACAACCCTTATGGGAGTCAGAATTACCTCACCTTCCAAACATCTTCATTAAATGGTGGAGAATTAAATGGTATGGGAATACTATCGAAATGGTATAATTTTAACCATAGAGGCTACCCGAGAGGGTCTTCAAGTGCTGAAATTGATGATCTTGTATCATCTAATGAATGATGCAGCAAACCTTCACTACAAAAAATGACTTATAACAACATATATTTATTTTCAAATAGAATATCTATTGGTACAAATGAGAAATTCCAATAAATATTATTTTTTATTGGAATTAATTTTAATTACAAATGCTTACATTTTCAAACAGATATATTTGTTGATATTTATCGCTCAATACAAACAAAGCTTTTACCAACATTAAAATTTATTTCTCTATATACTAATTCCAACATTTGTTTACTAGAACATAAATATGTTATTAATAATAACTATTACCACCAATTCCATTGACATAAATATAATTGTTTATAATATAATGGTCAATAACATCAAATATTTTATCAATAATCAACCAAGAGAAACCAAATTTTTTATTTATATTATTATTTTTACACTAAGTCCATATCCATTTTTTTCAACCTTCACTAGGACTAGGTCTTGTGGTGAAATTTTCACCTAGTCAATGTCTTAGCTTAGAGAAAGATCCCCTAATGGTGTCTCTACTCATTTTCCTTCAAACTCTTTCAGTTTAGGGGTTTTCCAGTGGTGGATTTCATGGATATCAAGGTGTTGGCACTGTCATCTACAATTGGTTTACCTCTAGTAGGGGTATTCCCTCGGGGCTGCCCATACATGGCTACAATTAATAAATCCATGGACTCCATCTATTTCACCAGGTCAATGATGGGATTGATCGATGACTTATGGGTGCTCATCTAGTGTGAAAATGAGCACGATTTCTACCGTTTGTGTATGCGAGGATTTTATAAGATCTTGGGTAATCTTATGAACTTCTAGAAATGGACTCTATTAAATCAAGGTGAGATCAATTCTTTAGTTTCCTTGATCTATATAGGTCTTGTGGGGTTGTGATTCATTTTTCCCAGTGCGAGTCTTTGTTCGCCACTGCTTGTGCAATCAGTACACCTTTCTAAATTAACTCCTATGTGTTATAGCTATCATAGCTATTTTTAGCATGAGTTTAAGTAGAAATAAATCTATCTAATCCATTGTTGAAGAATTTTTGGATCTATAATGGTTCAGCTGGATTCTTTCAATTGATCTTCAATGAAGAACTTCAACTGTATTATTCTATCTACAAGATTCTTGGTCACAACTGCTCGTCTGTTTCTTCTGGCATCTACTTATTCTATGTTATGGACATCTTACCATCCTGGTCCTGTATAGAAGGACCCAAATTCGTAATGTCATCATCAAGAGGATGGTCATGCTCCTAGGAATTCTTCGCTCATGGATTCTCTTTTCCAGACCATTCATGATGACGGTCATCCCCATAAGGGAAAGTAAAAGGCTTTAGGGGGTCTTTCTTCCCATGTTCGTGCTTCAATGGTTTTTCAAGAGGAACTTTCTAGAGGATGGGTCTCATGTGCCTATGTTTGGAGTAGGTCATAAGAAGATTAGTGGTTCAATCTCAGAGGTGAATTAGGAACACACAAGTCCAGTGGAGATTGAAAAGTGTTCGTTAGGTACATACAATATTCTCTTAGATTGTCCAGCTACCAGGTGTGGTTGAATGAGTTAGCAACCATGGTAATGTTTAATATTTGATTTATAGGGCTAATTATACTGTGAAGCCACCGGTACAGAAAAATGAGTTTTAGATTCTATTTAAGCAGGGAAAGGCAAAGGAAAATGTTGGAAATCGTCCCATAGAGAACATGGTTCAGGCACTACATGATGATCTTGTCAGAAAGTTGCTTTCTCCATCGATTGAGTACCACAAATATTTTAAATGTTCGGAGGGTTTATTGATAAGTAAAACCATAATCAAGATGAAAAAAATGGAATAATCTACTGTTACATGGTTCTTTTTAATCACCTACCACTAGTCCCATTAGAGGATGAAAGAAGAAGCCATTGTCTATTAGACAATTGGTTGGTGAGTCTGGGGTCAAATATAAGGACCTAAAACTGGGTATATATTCAAGACAGAGAAAATCATAAGAAGAATCAAGAATTCCCCTCAAAATCTTCGAATAAAGAATAATATTTATGTGTATCGCAGTAAGGAATTGGTGGATTAGACTGATGAATCTTTTGATATTGTTAAATAGTAAAAGTATGATACTGAATCTGGAATGTTTCATCTATTTTTGATCTAGATAGTAGAATGGTTTTAATTCCTTTTTAATTTTAGAAGGTTTTATTGATTTTAATCTTGTTATCTCCTCTGGATTTTTTGATGTGGTTCAAAATGTTTATTCCATAAATGAAGACAAAGTGAATACTTAAATGCCTGATCCATATGCTATTGAAATCACAAGTATTGCACAACCATTCCAAGAAGAGGATTAAAATGATCACTCTGACTCTAGTGAATCCATTTTAATATAATTATTAGAAATATTTTCAAATTGAGGATGATTTTTGGAAGTCAGGTTTGATAAATGGTAAGAAAGTAATGGTTGTTTCAGATGGTTTCATTTCTCTAAATCCCATGAAGAATCGAAAACACAAAGATTACAATAACATCAAAAGAACAATTATCACTAGATCCTTGGGCCTCTAGGATGAAAATTATAGACATTTTCCCAAAAATCGTTCCTAAATGGTTTCCAGTTGATATTAAGGGTATAAATTTTGATGTTGAAGTCGATCCTGTTGTGAGGGATTCATATCAAATCAAGTATAAATTTGGGGAAGAATTGGATTCGTGGATGGATGAAGAAGATAAAATTGTTCATTTTTTTCTACTGGTGTTGGAAAGTTGATTTTTTTGTTTTTTAGAATCTACATAACTTATGGTTTATTGTGGTTTTCCTTGTTGTTACTCGAATTTTTAATATCTTATTTTATTCATAGTGACTTGATTTTTGGAAAATAAGGTGTTTGGATCTTGATTTTGGTGTTGTTTGATTACAATGATCTAAATTTTCTTGGACCACATGCTAAGTTTGATTTCCAGTTTCAGATTACTATTTAGCTTGTAGTGTTATTAGAAATATTGATATTTCATCCATCCATGTTATTGGTTTCTTTTTTATAATAATTTAAGTGTTCAGTGTTTTTTTGAAAGCTAGTGATATGTTGGACATCATGGAAACATCCTCCTCTTCGTGGAGTTTTTTTTCTTTTAGTGGTGAACAAATCCACATCCAGATGGATGTCACCACTGGACTCATTCAAGTTCTCGGACACATCTTGCATAGTGTTATCATGATAGTAATATTGTATTGAAGAATGTTAATTTTACTTCTTTAGTGATAATCTACACCCCAAATCAGAATGGAAATTTTCGTGAGATATTTGGATTGTATAATTCCATTGGCCATCTAGAGATGTAATAATTAGATTTAATTTGTTTTAAAGATATGGACCTTCAAGTGATGACTAATGGACACTCTTGAAGATACGGGCTAGACTGTGCTAATTTACGTGATTTTTAGCTTCTTCCAAAGGAATGAAGGCTTTTGTGGATGAATATATTAGAAAACATGGTGTTTTATTTAAGATTTTTCGATTGTATGTTTTCTATGATTCTTGGCTCAAACATAGACTCCTTTCCCACATTATTTGATGTTTTATTTTAAGTCATGTTTGTATCTTCATTTTATTTATTCATGGTGAATGATCTTTTCACCTCATATATTCACTTTACTTTGAACCATCATTAATAAATTTTTAGGGGTATGGGTTGGGAACCAAGTAATATCTCAATCTCTTGGGTAAAAAATAATTTTTTTCCCACCCTCCTGGGTCCTTCTACGTCTCCCACCATGTAAAGCTTCAACTTTTCTCCATCCAAGGCCAACCTTATTTCCTCACATGTTTCCCATCAACAACCCCCATCGACCATCTTATAATGCTATCCATGCATCGAACTATTGTAACACCTCCCAAACACCCACACTCATCTCCCACAACCACCCACCATTTTGTATTCCTCATCCATAACACACAGTTCCTACTATTATACCTCATATACCCCAGTAGTACCCCATGGAAACATATCCACCCTGACCATTATCATGGGTATTTATATCTTCATCCAAAAATAATGAATGAATAACCTTCATTTTTCATAGCATCGATCAAGGAAATGTTACTCAGTGGATATAGTTCCATTGTCCATTTCACCAAAGGTTATTCGGTTTTGAGGAATTTTACTTTCTTGTTTGATCCAAACAATCAAATATGGTATGGTTGGGTAAAGAGATCCAAATTTCAGGATCTCTAACCTTTATCTGCAAGGTTTTATTCTTCCCTTTTTATTGTATTTTTATTACTGTAATTATTATGTTTTTGTGTTCATGGGATTTTGATGATGAATTCTATAATGACTTGAATTTCTTTTAAGGATCCAAATGACATTCTCACTCTCTATTTATATCATTTGTTTTTGAAATACGGAAACAAATTGTTTGTATTCATATATTAATCTATATGCAAGTAAATAAATTCAATATATTTCATGTTTTAATTTTGTGTTATGTTTATTATTTTGTTGATCCTATTGAGATTATGGATTAAAATAATGAATACGATGTTATTGTTTTATTCTTATTAGAAACGTTGTAAGAATTATGGTATTATATTCTTTTTTAATTTATAAATTTACTTCATCACATGTTTTTTTAGTAATATTTGTATAATTTATAAGATATTTGGGGTTTGTAGAGAGTTGAAATTCAGGGTGTTTTTTACTTTACCACATTTAATTTTTACATCATCTCTTTGGTTTATTATAAATTTTTGGGGGATGGTACATTCATTCATTCACATTGTTCTATTTTTAATTGTAGAAATATAGAACTTTAATATTTTTTTATAGGGTCAATTTGTTTTCTACTAAATCAGCAGGATATGATAAATTCTATTAATATCACAATTTTTACATTGATTTCAGGTTTTTCATGACATTAATGAGAAAGAGACTACCAAATATGATTCAATTTCATTACAATTGTTATGTTTGATTGATTTTTAAGAATTATTTTCAAATACTTAATGTGGGTAATTAACAATGTATTTTGGATTGGAGTTATCAAAGGAATGAGGGTAGTTCATAATGGTATGTAATCTAGGTTTTCATGTAGTTGTAATTTGTAATGTTGGTTTTATTTTGATTTTTCTTCCTATAAACATGTTCATTTTTTGTGGTTTTTTTGCTCTTGCAGATAGAATGAGGAATTATTGATTGGAATGTAATCATGAAAATTCATGCTTAGATTAATTTTTTCCCTTACATTTTTTTGTTCTTTAATATATTAATATTAGTTCTTCGTTATTTAGTTATCATACATTGGTATGTTCTTGCGTTATAAATGAATTTAAATTTAGGTTTAGTTTGGATTCAATTGTGGTCATACTACATTATTACAGTCAGCATTTGTAATTTGGTTTCAGTTTTGGTTGTTATCATACCTTATTGAAGTTATTTTTAGTAATAAAAGATCAATTTTGGTTCAATTTTTATTGTTATAATACTTTCTTATAGTTATTAGTAGTAATGCAGGTTTAGTTTTAGTTGTTTTCATTATCTTTATATTAACATGAGGCTGTTTAGATTAGTATTTAATCTCAAACTTACATTATCATATTCATTAATGTTCTTATAATTTTTAATGAAATTTATTCCCTTTTTATATTAATACATTTTCAACTGATATCTTTTATATATGTTCTATCAAAACTCAATTATATATTGTAAATTTTTAATAATAAATATATAAGTTCTTTTTGATTATTAATATATAATATAATGATTCATTGGTTATCTTATTGAGTTTTGGTGTCAACTTGTGTTCATGAGAGACGATATAAATTTTTAGCTAGTGTATTTCATAGCTCTTTGTTATGGAAAGTTAAATTGTGTGAATGGAGCCTATTCTATGAGTCTATAGATGGGGTTGTTTTGATATTTCATGCATGGTAAGAAGGTTGATATTTTTTGCAGCAAAACATTAGTACTAATAATCCAAGTCCATTTCACTGAAGGTTAGTATATTATGTAGTTGATGGTGGGTCCTTGTGGAGGATTAAACATGTTGGCCTATCCATAGACATTAGAATTGAAAATTTCTATAAGGTGTAATGTATTTAATCTGGTGTTTTGTGAAAATGCTTAAATTGTGGGATTTTTCTACAATGTTTAAGCTAGGGGATTTGAAGGTAGCTTCTACATAGCTTGTTCTATATATAATAATATATCTAAATCCATAGAGTTCAAAGGCATGTTTGATGTTAGGTAGATGCATGGATGTCTTGATATAGGTACTAAATCTACACCATTGTGGATGGGTTGTAGAGGCTCAGTGCTGGTGAAGTGTAGTTGATAGATTTTTTACAAGGATTAGTGAGAAGAGTTCCTCATCAGGGAATCCTTAAAACATATCTTTGTTTCATTAAATATTTGTTTCACTCATTGTTTTAATGTATGCGTCGCAACGTTGTTCATTTTTCTTAATCTTATGGTTTTTGTTTCCACTGGTAATATAATCTTCTTATTGCAGTCATTAGGTGGTATTTTGGACCATGGACTTATTAGAGTCTACCATGACTGGTACTATTTTCACTACTTTTACGGCTCGACATTTTTTGAAAAAAAAGTATTTTAAGTTACTAGTTTAGCTTTTGTCAGTTCAAGTTTAATTGACTCTGTAATACTCAATCTACTCATAAATGGTGTTTTGTGTTAATTGGATGCTAATATAGTTGAACCATTCACAACATATTCATGTATTTGTGATTTCTTCCATGTTTCCAGCATTGATTCTCTCATTAAATATCTAGTTTCTAGTAAGAACAGGTATTCTCATGTCCATTACCCAGGTATGCCCATTTCCCATTTCCCATATCTAAGTTTATGCCCATTTCCCATTACTCAATTCCATGTTCAAAGTGTTTATCTATTAAACATTTTCCAAAATCAAATACATCGTTATTTCAACTCATTTGGAGAGGATTAGTGATTGTTATTTTTGTTGTTGCAGGTTTATCCTGGTGGACCTAATAAAGGAGATGGATATAATGTTTCAGAAGGAGGGTGATGTGGAAAATGGGTATATTTTGTCTTACCAGGTTCTTAATATTTCAATAAGGATGATGTAAAATTCTCACAATGAATATCAATTTTTAATTCCTCCATTTAATTAAATTTTCCTTTCAATTAATGTTGATATTTTCCACTGATTTGAGCTGAGCTGGCTCACTGTTATGGATGGGCTGCTACTAGCTCGTAGGTCTTGGGTTGCTAGTACTTTTTGGTTTTTGGTGTCGCGTGGATGGGTTGTTGCTAACTTGTTGGAATGGATGGACTGGTGTCAGACCCCAGTGTGGCATTGATTGGATGATGCCGGAATGATGGGTTGTGGGATAGTTAGGTGTGTAATGGATCCTGTTGGGGGGATGTATTTTGTGTTGATTCAATTTGATTAATAATATAATTTTTTATTTCTAATGATTAACATGTCTGAAAGTAGTCATATTTTTAACAATTCAAACAGAATTATTATATATGATAAATTAATAAATATCATATGTAATTTTACTTGAAATAAAAATTTATAATTTAATAGATTTTATATGTTGGTAATATTATTTCCAATAGAAACATTTCTCATTATAACTTGTTGCTAAATATTTAAACCAACATATATATATATATATTATCTGTTGGTATTATTATAATAATAATAGAATGATTTAATCTGTCACCAAAATATTAAGATATAGAGTTTTTACCAACTGTTTAGTGAAAAAGGCATATATGTTGGTAAAACATTTAACTACTAAAAATGTAATTTTACCAATAGATATGACCCTGTTAAAAAAAGTGAAATATTTTTTAGTGCTAGTGGCCTTTATTTTCACAGGGAACTACATTGTAAGTTTATCGTTGGAGCATGAAAATCACCACCTTAAGTATCTGATCAAGGTGGATCAAGGATTCAACATTGGATCCCTTCTAGTTCATGGGCTAATGAGGAGGTATCCTATCAACCATTGTCCCCTGAGCCATCCTATCGGTTCCGTTCAGTCTCTTACTAAAGGTACCACCCGATACACAACCACCCTTTACACCCATTCATGGACAATGATGGAATCACATCAGGAATATAATTTACTAGATAACCATAAGTGGGATAAAATCCACACACCCATCGATGATGTCTACTGGTGTATTCTGTAAATATCTAGTGAGTAGGATTATATCCTTTCTCACTCATATCATGTCTATGGGAATATTCCTATAGAAAGAATGGGGGAGTTCCATATCCTTGTCCCCATTTTCAAATTTCATTGGCATATTCTGGTGGCACAAGTAGTATAGAAGTGGGATCAAATCCATGCTTGAATCAAATATATATTTCTATATATATCAAAGATGGAAAATGTACAGGCTTATATTTTTATGTGCACTTTTCTAAATTACCATTACATCTTAGTAACAGCTGAAAAAATATGTTATCATATCTTGGCCCTGGTAAAGATATAGGAAAAGTCACAAATTCCTATCCCTGTTTCTAGGACAGCTCAATACTCTAATCATTAGGAATAAGTGGTTTCTTCAAAGTAATAACATATTCTTCCTCTAATCCAAGGGGATTATGGCATATTCCAATAAATGTTGAGCTGCTAGACCGGTCTCATATCCCTATTACAACTGAGGATCAACAAGTTAGAGTGGCACATGCCTTGGGACATGATCATATCACTGTCACAAAATTCCCATGATAGATTCAAAGGGCCCCGGAACATGATCATATCCTTGTTCTTCTTGGCTTTAATCATGTTAAAATAGCACATACCTCATGATAGGCTCATGATCCTATATGATAAGACATGAATCATAATCAAAATATATATGATTGGACTCATATACCCATTCTAGATGGGACATGCCAATTGATAATGGAACATGCCTCAAGAAAGGCTCATAGTTTTGTCAATGAATCTGCTTGGCATATTTCATGAAATCATTGAAGTATTGTTCATTTTCCTACTTCTACCGATGAACAAGTGCACTAGTATCCTTCCAAGGAAATATATTAGAATATTCATATCCCTTCACCCATTCTGGAGGTTTGTCGTTATATTCATATGAGGAATTCATATCTGTACTGGGTTCATATTTCGGCTCAAACCAAGGATCACCATGTTATAGCAACACATGCCTCTGGGTATGCTCATTTCCCCACCAAAAAAGACTAGTGCCAAATTCCTAAGGCTCCGAATCTGGATCATAACCCCATTATGACTAAGGATGCTCATATGAGAATGTAAAATGCCTCGAGACTCGATCATATTTCTGTTAATAATGAAGTATCTCATTATCATATTATATAAGTCTCTCTGTAGTGGGATCATACTCCCATTGCTCCATATGGTTATAAAAAATAACAAAAAACATCATATAGAAAGATCATATCCCTGCACAATTCTAGAAATTAGGTCATCATATTCTGGTCATGATACAAAATGAGGCTCATATTCCAAATCTTCACAATTCTAGTTTCCTTGAGTTGTTCAAGATACATTCTCAACAACACAAGGGTCTGTTGACTCTTCAAACAATGTTTAAGATAATCATTTTCATGATATTCATCCTCATGGTAGTGTGAAGATAGATCATAGGGACTCTAATCCTGACATCATCCATGGTAAAACTCATTATGGTGACATCTCCCATGGGTATGGAAATCATTTCCTTTCCCAGACACTGCTATATAGAGAGTTGTTCAAAACATAGCCACCTTCGTATATAGAGGTTATAAATGCATTAAGGAAAACTGTATATAGTTCCACATCAACTTCTAGGAACACTCCGCTCTGGTTAGTAGGTGACTCCATGAATCACCTTCTATGGTTTGATTAGATGGAGGTGTTTAAGTATGATGAATAGGAATCTAACATTTATATATGGATAGAGTTAGCTGGAAACATCCTCCCCATCATATTCTTCACTCTTTAAAATTATGAATATGAGATCCCCGATAAGATAGAGAAGGAATCCTTTAATTATCTACACCAACACATGTGGGAAACACATTAGAAAATGAAGCCCAGGCACCTCCTTTATCCAGGATGTGAAGGTAACCTTCATACCATAAAGATACTATGTTTTCAGCAAGACCTGACTACTGTCTCTATGGGCCATGATCAAAAACCAGAAAATAATAGTGTAAATATGTAAATGCTTGCCTCCATTAAATAACAAATCCTCTAAAATTGATATTTAAATCCATTTCATGTATTCTTATTCAAGTATGGTTAATGTATAGAGAATTACAGTTCACCACACCTATGGAATAATAGAACCTCTTAGATATGGTGTCATAAAAAATCATAGCCTCTAGAGAAATCAAATGATCTGGTAATTCTCTAGCCAGTTGTTCAATACAACAAAATGATCATGCTTTAATAATGCAAATAAATTACAAATATAGGAAATGGATAACCAAAAATTCATTGAACTGGGTCGCTTGAAGAAACATGAAAGCATTTTAGACACAGAAGTGGAGGTTGCAATCAACCCTATAGAATATTATAGAATCTAACTCCCGTTATGGCATGCCATTACATGTAGCTCCTTTTTTAGCCTCCATTTATTATTTAAGAAACGACATCTTTAGACTCGGTAGAGGGTGACCCATTACAAAGCTCGAAGGCCCAAGTCCAAGTGCCCTACATACAGGGCTAGAAAGCCCATTTTTTGGCCCAAAGGACCCCTCGGTGAACAGTACTGCTATAGTACCTATGCAGCTACAGTACCTGCTACAGTACCGCCGCCACTACAGTACCATTCTACAGTCCCTCTGCCGCTATAGTGCTGCCTCTGCTACAGTCCGCTGCTACTACAGTACTGCTATAGTGACCTGCAATAGTACCCTGATACAGTACTCGAGAATTCTCCCCTACTCAGATTTGATCCTACGTCATCACAATTGTGCCACATTAAATAGTTCATAGGTGAAGGTATCATTGGAGATATCAAAGAGGGAATCCACCCAGTCAGGTTAAGGGAATATTTACCTCTACCCCTCAAATCATAAATTCCTAAGGGAATTCAGGACATGATGGTATCATCTGTGAAAAAACCCAACCCACTAAGCTAGGGGAATTTATATCTCAATCATTATCACTGAGTTCATCATCCCTAGAGAGGGTTTTTTTAAATCAATGGTGGTTCTATATCCATATTATCCTCCTCTGCTATGGGTATTTACGTCTCAATTCCCATCCTCAGAATCATCAAAACCTTGAACAGAAGCATCATATCCTCAAAAAAGGTATCAACCAATTACAATTGGGGCCCATACGACCCATATCCAATAAGTATGTGGTCATTTTCATCATCATCATCACCACATAGATTATCATCCTTATCTAGGTTGGGAGGTAAAAAATGAAGGTCGGAACCCCATCTATTCCTCCAACCAAAAGACAAACCTATCTTATTTAGAGCTTATTCAGCAATCATGAGAAAAAAACCCCTCAAGTTAATTAATCACATTTCAGAGATAAAAGGATAATATGGAAAATTAAATTAGACCCCACTAAGGTCATAAGAGAAAGTATCCCAATATGGCCAAGGTTTTGAGAAAGGAACCTGATATAGGTTGTGCAACATCATCCTGTTGTGTTGAAAGTAATGGGGAAAATAATTTCCTGAATCAACTCTGCGAATTTACTCACCATGAACAAAACATAAATTTTTATCAATACATTGATGTGGAGGGGGAAAATATGGAAAATGTACCCTGAGTGGATGGTGATTTGGATGCATTACTTGAGGCTGCATGCACACGAAATTAGAGAAGTATCCAAAACCTAGAAACTCCGAATATCATGTTTTCAAATCTACAAAAAAAATTGTCAATGAGTAAGGTAAAGTTATAGCTACATCTCAATCACTTTCCAAAAGACTCAAAGTTCCTTCTATGGAGAAACACATGACATAATATGGGAATGAGATTCAAAATCTCAAAAAACTCAATGAGGAGTTTCTTTGGAGAATCATTCCCACTATGAATCATCTTTAAATGGGGGTGAATATCCTTCCTCCCAAATATTAGAAAATATCTGTCCACTTGTAAAAGTGGAATCTATGTGTCATATCAACTTTTTATCTAGAAAAACGATCTACATAAATAAGGGATTCAAAAATTATTGTGACTTCCCACCATTATACTGTTAGTCTCTCCCTCTTCAAGAAAATCACTTAATCATTGCACTAATTGCGGATCAGCAAGAGATAAAAATAGGGCCACCTAATCTGTACATTCCCACTCCCTATATATGAGAGGTGTTAAAAAAATAGTGCATTTATAATCATTCAACATCATTAAGTCTCTAGAAGCTCAAATGAGAGTCATAGAGGTGAAAAGACACGTGTAGCCAATGAATAATCCAAATCATGAGTGGGTGGATAATACCTTTCCTAAACCCTATTCTAAAAATCCTACCTTTTATACCTTTGATGTTATGGGATATTTCTAAGAGAATCTCACTCACTTTATATCCCAATGTGGTCTGATGATGAGACCTTGAGATGAATAAGAGGCAAGCAAGCTAAGGTGTTTTTAAAAAAATGAGAAATTCAGCCTTTGTTTGGTATAGTAACCTTCTAGTAGGATCCATTTTATGATTATAATGCATTCATAATCAATTCCCATATGATTTCATCTCCATTTTGAGAAAAATTAAAATTTTGTCCTAACAAGCTGCATGCAATGCTAAAATGAAAGGTTGTCTAATTTCATATCTGGATGGTTGTTTTTAACCTATTTACTCATCATACCTCTCTCATATAAAAAATTTAGGTAACATTATTCTAAAAATATTTCAGATGAGTTATAGGTACCTCAAATCCCAATAAAGACTCTAGGTGGGGTTTTCAAGTACATAGAAATATCCCAAGAATTGGAAGAATCCATTCCTTGAACTAGTATTAAACCTCATATCATGCCTTCATCATAGGGGAAAGGAATCATAATGGTAAAAGAAACCATTATTACCCTCAAACCGGTAGCAGTTCCCATTCAAGCACCTAAAAAGTTATTTAACTACCCATTAGCTCTTGTCGAGTGGCAGTAACCTCAAAATTTCCCTCAGTAAGAAACATCATGAAATCATGGTCACATAGGATTTGAAGAATGGATTAATAATACCTACTACTTAAAAAATGAAAAAGTAATTGATATTTACTTGAATCAATATATAATGAACTTCTTAAGCTGTCACAGTCCATGAGGCCCAATGAGGTCAACCTCACCGACAATCCCGACTACTTCCCTTTCCATAGAAGGTCAGGTCATAATATCCAGTATTACATCATCTTCAAATATGTCCTTCAATGAATGGTTGATTCTGGATAGATGGTTTTAGATTAATCCTCATAGAAGGTAGGATACATAACCATTTCCTAGTCAAAAGAAGTATGTGATTGGTAGAAAATTGCATTCATACTTTGAAATAAGTTCAACAACTAGATGACAGGGAAAACAGTTGGCTGAGCTCATTCCACCCTAAAAGAAGAGTTGTTTAGACCAAAAATAGATCCACCACATATGAAGTTGAAATAGGATATGCCTCCCATATGTGGACATGAAAATCGAACATAAGAAGAAACATAAGATGAAGAGTCGTATTCTTCTTCAATGAAAGCTCTAACTCTTTCCGATTTCTTCCAAGTAACATCTGACACATGGGCACCGCCCCATAAAAGAGAACCCTAATCAAATGAAAAGACCATATTTGGTTCTTTCAAAATGATAAAATTGAATTAACCCTTCTCTCATGAATAATATTACCACGGGTATGAGTTCCCCCAAACCAAACTGGGTAAGATGAAGTTGTATGCATCAGAACCAGGAATGCAGGGGACAACACAGGCATGATCAAACCCAATATTTTGTTAATATCCTCACATATGACTTATATATAGGTGATACTCATTAGAAAGTGCTCTAGAAATCCCAATAGAGACATGGAGGTACTGCATAACCCTCCAACAGTCATCTACGCCCAGTTGTCTTACATGACAACCTAACAGGGGTGTGATTACCTAGTTAGCTCAAACAATGGGGAATGTCAACATGAACTGCTCCACTAGTAATAGATGCTCCCTCAACCTATGCACAAGAACCAGATCCATCCAACTCAAGTTTCTCATTCCCTAATCCATATGTCATGGAGAAACCCACCCTAGGAAGCAATAAAATCAAGCACAAAATTATGAAATTATGAAATAAATTACGGTTGTACCAACCAATCTCTCAATCCTCGATGGGCTCTATCATTCAAAATAACTCAGAGATACAGTCATTCAAGACATGTAGAGCCCATAGGAATTCAAGAACGAATTCGTTGCATCCATGTTCTATCAAATAGGGACCATTTCAATATAATGAAATGTTTCCATCATATTTATAGAACAATATCGAGAAGAGTTCATCTAGGGATACATTATAACCATATATGTTTTGAGTGGACTCAATGATATATATATCAAAAGGTATTTGATGAATACTATATTTGGGAATAAATCTCACCACAATTCAAACACACTAATGCATATGATATAGAAAAAGGGATTTGTCTACCACAAATAAGAAAATTCAATGGCATGATGATCATGAGTGATGATCTCTTGGGAAGATCGGACTCAAATCTTAGTTTGAGGTTCTCACATATGATGTTGAGTTTATGGTTATCCAAAAAGACATTACATAAAATTTCCTTCTTAGAAGACCCTATATCTATATCTAAGTGGTGGTTCCTTGAACATTTTATCAGTATATTAAATACCCTATCGATGGAAGATTTTATATACTACATGGTGACAGTTCCCTCTTTAATACATGTAAAGACACATATACTAAAGAATGATTCTATAAAACGTAAGGAAAAACAAATGGTGGATGGTTATATAAAGGTATAATCCCCCAATGGATTTGGAAATGCCCCTAAAATTCCTAGAGTATGATCGACAACAAATATATGCTCTCAATAAATCTTTTTTAGGTAACAAACCTAGTCATAGAAGCCCAACCAACTCTTGTCCCCAATAAAAGTTTTAAAGAAAACCATCCCGATCATCCCTCTGCAATTATTCTGGTAGTAGTGGATGATAATGCCTTTTTTTCATAGACTCTATCACCTTGAAAATGATATATATTCCCCTATAATTTCAACTTCGTCTTATAATGGCTCTACAAACTCATAGGTGGAATAAGAAGAGGATGACCTCAGGAACGCCCCTCCAACATTCAAGGAAGGTGTCTCCACAACCATCAATGAGATCATGATGGTAAATATAGGAACATAAGAAGACCCATGACCTATATTTACTAGTTTCACCATTCCCTTAGAATATCAAGATATTTGTGTCACATTTATAATGAAACACTGACATGTGTTCTCTTGAAATTATACATAAATGCCCTAACCCGATCCAAAAGTGGCTATGCACCATCTTGGCTTACCTGATGACCATCAAGGCTTCAAGAAGGTATCTAGGATGATACACTACATTAATGCTACCAATATGTAGATTGAAGTTGAAAATTTTATCAAATCCAACTTTTTCTAAAAAGTTAAATACCAAATATGGTTTTCCAGTATTATCCCTGTCAAGAAAAATAATGTGTAGATTAGGGTCTTCATCGATTTCAAAGACCTTAATCAGCATTTTCCAGAGGATGAATTCCCATTTACAATCATATAACTCATGATCAATGAAACCAATATTCTTCAATCTCTACCCATCATGGATTGGTATTCAGGGTACAATCAGATTAATCTGAAACATACATATGATGAATCCACTCCCTTCATAGTTCCCCAAGGGTTCATTTTTTATCAGGCAATGCCCTTTGTCTTAAAGAACTCCAACACCACTTGTCAACATGACATTCATCATATAATAAAGGAATTCTTGGGATGAATAGTTGAAAGTTATGTGGATGTCCTGGTTGTCAAATCCCAATATCTATGTGATCACTTCACTAATCTTTAAATAGTATTAGACAAGTTACGGCAGCATAGTATAAATATATATCCGTTGAAATGAACTTTCAGGGTAACATTTGGAATTTTACTTGTATTTTTTATATAAAACCATGGAATCAAGGTCAACCAAGATAAATCTAGTTCTATTTCAGATATTTCACCCCTAGAAATATCATAGAAGTGAGGGGACTCCACGGGCATCTAGTGTAACACCCCTAAAATTCTAAAAGAGTGACTTATTATTCCATAGCGTGTATAAAACAAAACAAATAATGTATAAAGTAATATAACCTATCAAGAATTTTTGTTATGATTAATATTTTATTGAAAATTAATATATTCTATAGCTTGCAATGCACATAATACTGAGTTTTCTTACATCTCACACAATGAATACTTTCCTTACACGCAAGATAGAGTTTTACCAAACAATAATATATTATTAAAATATTATAATTTATAAAATATGAGTTAAATTATAAATTATGAATTGTATTAAATAAAATATGAATATATATGATGGAATAAATTGGTTTCCAATTAATTATAAATTAATATAAGAAGAAATTTTATATAAAGGGGATGTTTTTATAAATACTATTATTATGCACCAAATGTATTTTATCATTATAAATTAAGTTAATTACTATTAGTGAATACTGTTAATTTACTATATATTTTATATATTCAATAAAATATTTTTTATATTCATTTGATAGATTTTATATTCATAGGATAAGAATAAATCTATTTTTACTTTTAAAAATATTATTTTTCTAAAAAGTAAATTTTACTTCCTTTTAATGGAACACCAATTTCTAAACTAAATTTGGAAATTTGGTAAATATTATATATAAAAGTAAACATTATTTTTGAAAAAAATAAAAATTATATTATGTTAAATTTTTTATATTTTTTTATGAAGATTCATTTTAGATAAATAATCAAAAATATTAAATTTTAAATGAAAAATGATTTTTAATTAATTTATATATTTACTTAAATTATATTTTAAATTGGTTTTAAATGATATTGATTTTAATTATATATTAATTAATCAAATTTAGTTCATTTTAATTAATTTCACATTGAAATTGGATGTAAAAACATTTCATCATTTTGAACATTGTTTCTTTAAAACCTCGCTTCGTCATCTCATCTATAGGATTAAATTTAAATTAATTCCAGCCACTTCTGTGATTTGAATTTTGAAAATTGGATTCAATATCTATAACCATAATAATTTATAATTTATAATAAATTCAACTAACTTGTTTACCAAAAATATTTTTTAATATAATTGAAATTAATTATAGTGATTAAGGTAAAATTATGCTTAACAAGGGACTAAACCTTAAATTTTACGGCCAAAATGACCTAGAAACATGTAAAAACCTATTGGATGGCCATATTTATATCATATACTCCCTTTTATATAAAATATTACATTATAGTATCCACTTTATATTAACAAACAAGGGTTTAATTCCCTCTTTCAAAACATTAAAAGAATGCCCCTCATCCTCCACTATAAAACGACACTCACCCCTCCAACTTATTTACACCTTTAGAGCCATTATTATCATCAAATACATTAGAAATTAATATTAAAATTCATATCCCCTAATCGTAGAAGCATAAACCGTTTCATAAATCAAACTAATAAATTCTTTTTGGAATTAACCAAACAGAGTTGCCCAAATAAGAGGTAACTCTCTTCAATGATCACTCTTGTTTCATCTACTTAACCAACCATTAAATTTATTTATATCATTATTATATAATATCCTAAATATCTTAAATTTAATTATTTTTTTATTATATGATGTATACTTACACTTTCACACACATCCATCAAATGGGATACACAATCATCATTCATGTTTACGACGGAAAACTGCCACGTGAACTGAGGTCGTTCATTCATCCATTAACCACCATTAAAAGTGTTAATAATGATGTATTTATAGTTTATATATGATATAAATGATATTTATAATATATTAATGCTTATTTAACATTTTATATTACCATACCTTCATTTCATTCATTTTTTGGGAATATAATAACATCGTTTGTAGAGATGTGGACTATCGCCTCCTCAATGTGATGTGATTCATCTACACTTTACAAGGAATATGTTAAGAGTTGTTTTAATAAAAATATATTACATATATGAAATAAATATGATACTATAATTATAAAGTACATATATTTCATTTAATTTTAATTCTTTTGAATATGAAAAGTATGTTGAAGTTGTTTTCATGTGTACATATGACCTACCTTCTCCTTGAACAGTGCATTTCATCTCTTATATTTAGATATTATGGATTATTATAAATACATATATACAGAATATATCTATTAATTAAATAAATTTTTAAATTATTCATATGATTAAATCATTATCTGATTAATATTAACAAAAATAACAAGTTAAAACATACTCAAAAAACATGGTAATGAACACCTGAAATAGTGAAAATAAAAAATGATTGTTAACAAATGGGTAATAAGATATTATAATAAGTTAATATATGATATTATAAATAAAATTATGTTTATTTTATAAGTTAATAGCATTTTTAAAACTATTTTACATTAGTTTAAAGGCCGTTCACCAAAAATAAAATTCAAGTAAAGATATTTCATCTCAATTTCATTTCATTGAGTAATATTGTATTGTTGTGCACCAATATTATATTTAATGGTGTATATACTGACCATATGTCATTTAATATCATTAATACTTAATTATTCATGGTACTTTTAGTTTAAATTTGAATTATTTCTTCTAAGAGGAATTTAACTTAAAGTTACCAAGTGGTAAAATATTTTATAACTCAATTTCATTTCATTTGCTTATATTAATTCCTTGTTGTTTTTAATATTCAATGATTATGTGTATAATTAATTTGAATATTTATTTATTTATTTACACTTATTATAAATTTATTTTTGGTTGATACAAATAATGTAATCATTTATTAATTCTCACTTAAACTTTATGATCATTTTATTTCACAGTCTCATTCTAATTGAGATTTCCCATTCATGAAATTACATTGAAGGAATTTATATGTTAATTGTTAAATAAAACCTTCCATTTTTTGTCTAATTTTGTTATTAATCAACATTTTAAATTAATATTACCATTTTCCCACAATTTGGTACTTAATGTTTTTTAGAAAATGTTTTTAAGAAAACCATACTTTATTTATCTCTTTAGTTGAAGATCATGATTTCTTCTAAAAATAATTTTTTCAAGGAATAAGGTTTTCAAAAATATTTTCTATCTTATTTTAAATGTTTATTTCAAATTAAATTATTCTAAAAAATTAAAATTATTATTATTATTTTTCTCAAGAACATTTTTAAATGATATTTTAATAGTTTTTCCATTCATCAACAAAAACAAAGTTTTATTTTTACTCAAGTTGGGATAATTGTATTGATACAATCCTTATTCTTAATGTAAATTGTTTTTGATTTATTTGGCCTTAGATAATATTGAAAATCTATTCCTTGATTAATTTTTGTAGTCCCCTTTAAATATTCACTTTTATGTAATCATTGGGCATTGAGTTTCCCATAATTATCCATATCATTTTTTATGGAAATATTAATTTTCTGAACTATATACCATTTTATATATGTTAATTACTTTGATATTTATTTGATTATTTTTGGAAATATTGATAAATATTTATTCTATACTCAATATGGATATTTGATAAGGTACATTTTTTATTAAGTAAATCCATTATTAGATATATGAGTAATGATTTGTACATGAGCTATATGGGTAGTGGAATTGTTAATGAAAGACCCTCGATGAATTGGTATTCTCATGAGAATAAATCCATTCATGAAAAAACCCTTCACGTTTTTTTCCAAGAAGAATAGGTATTTTTTTACCCATAAACATAAACTGAATTGAGAATAGGTCTTGATGGTAAAGGTATTACATTCCTTTGAAACATACCATCTGATAATTAATCATTACCTTAATTTCAGTTATTGTTATTGTCCATGATATCTTTTCCTTGACATTACCTATGGATACATTTTCATTATCAGTTTATTGATCTAATTTCATGTGTGTTCAGTTATTTACCTTTCCATTTTTATTATCCCTTATCCGATTATTTAAATATAAATTATTTTTAGTTATTTGACTTGCCATATTATTTACCCACTACCTCTCAGTTTATTGATTACATAGCATGTGTGTTAAGTTATTTATCTTTCCATATTGATTATTCATATAGATTCATTATTTTTTCCACTATACTTAACCCTTATGAAGAATTTGAGCTCACCTTTATTTTGTTTCCATTCAATAGAAATCCGAGATATGTAGTAAGAAATATATTCAAGGATATGTCTAATGGGAATATATTTAAACTTTAATGAAAAAAATATGTTTTAATTAGTTTATTAATTTTTAATACAAGAATAAATTCTCTATATGGTTTACCAAGACTTATAAACCCATTGGTCCTTTGGGATTTTATTCCATGTAATCTGGCCAATATAATGGTAGTTGACACCAGAACCGGGCTACTAACGTTGGGTCACTATAGTTGGTATCATTGGAAGTTTAGTAGAATATTTGGGAAATAAATTTAGGAAAATATATAATAGATAACATAACCCTAATTTGTTCATTAATGATAATTATAGCAGAACATCCTTCAATTTTGGTAAGGTACAGATTATGTGGTTATTTAGAGCAATACATCCATTTATCAATACTACAAGTGGATGTGGTTATAGAATAAATTTTTCAATGTATAATAACTCCCAAAAGTTGTGTTGGACCAAACTCAAGTGTAACCTTGTATACAAAAATGAGTCTTACAGCACACCTAGTTTGACAATCACAAGGGATATACTTACGATAATTTACATTTTCCTTAAAAACCATTATGAATGATTTTAATATATAATGAAATAAATAACCTCAATTAAACTTAATGTGGTTTATATTGAAAATAAGGTGTCGTGATTTAAATATACTATAAATGATTATATGTTTTTTCACTATGTCTAATGGAAATCATATAATACTTTCTGGTTTTAGTCAATTTCTGGAACTCGAATTAGTCATGTTAACATTGAATTTGAAGGTAAAGGTAGTTTCAATAAGAAACCTAATGGGATTTTGATAGGAGTAAAAGATATCATGTTCATGCCTAATAAGTTTTCTGGAAATATGACTACCAATATAAAGTTTAACTAACTCCTGGAATCAAAAAAGAAGAGAAGGACATAGTTTTCTAAGATCACGAGTAGTGGAGTCAATGGAGGAGAAAGGTATTGATTTCCCTCGTGCAAGAAATGTGGAAGGAGACACCCAGAATAGTGTCTCAATGGAAAGGGAAAATGATTTATGTGTGGGAGAGAAGGGCATAAAGAAAATAATTACCAAGGAAAAATCAGAAGTATGATTTAAGAAAAATATCTCATCCTATGGATCTATTTATAGTTCATTATAGGGAGCCTAGGTATTACCTGAGTCAACTATTACTTCTTAAGGATAAACACTTGACCAAGGAAGGACCAATGTGAAAATAAATGGGTGAAATATTTATGTATTGGGATTGTTTTCAAAACCATGGTTAAAATACTATTTAATGATTAAATTTCAAGGATATACATAATATTTTTAGAAATTATATTAATAAAGTTTTATAAAAAGAAAAACATGTATGTCAGGTGATAACCAATCAAATCCAGTAAGGGGTGGGTCTTGAACGGATGACTGAAATGCGATATGGGTTTCATGACTCCCACTATCCAATGTGATGTCCTGTTTAATATATCATGGTTTTTAGATAAATAATTTGATGAATAAATATTACTAATGAAATAGTGGTGTCACTTTTGAGGTCTATAGATTAATATATTAACCAAATTAGTTTTTTTAAATAGTTAGAGACAAACGTAAGGACTATTTTGGATATTACTATCTAAAAAATTAAATTTTAGTGCTTCATAAATAGGAAAAGTTTAATTTAGGATATAAATTTCAAAGAGTAAGGGATGAATTGGAATTTAATTGAAGAATAGAAAAAAATGAAATTTTTCTTATGAAATTGAAACTTATCAAGTAAGTAAATTCCCATATATTCTTTCTCAATAACATAATTACCCAACATTAGGAAAAAGATTTTTAAAACAAAAATTTCATCCTAATACGTTCATTTTTATTTAACCGATGGTATTTTAAATGATAATATATATATGGATTTAAGGAAATCAACATTCCAATGATCATTTACTTGTTTTTTTATCAATGACCTCAATCACTCCCTATAATTACTTATTCTTTTTATTCATGGATGTATCTTCACATTCCACTAATTTTCTCCTACTTAGAGACCTAGTTCAATGTTATTCCCTATGACCATTTTACTTATCATTCTCTATTAATGAAGGGATGTTTTATTAACTCTCCACATGATATGTTATTTTAATAAAGTAATTTTAAAATACCAAATAATTTATTAATAATATAGAGATTAAATTTTAAGGACATAATTTATTTAAATATGGGGACAATGTAGCACACAAAAAATTCTAAAAGAGTATCTTCTTATTTGATAGTGTGCATGAAATGACACACCAAACATATAAATGAATGTAAACTATTGAAAATTATGTTATATTTAATATTTTAATATATTTCATATATTTTATAGCTTTTAATTCATGAAATACTGAATTTTCTTTCACCACACACAACAATGGCTTTCTTCGATAGCTTGTGTTACATGCAAGGCCATGTTAAACTGAAAAACAATATACTATTAAAATATTATTATTTATATCCTAACCGTTAAATTATTAGTTATGAATGGTATTAAATAACATATGAATATATATTATTGAATTTTTTGGTTACCAATTAATTATAAATGAATATAAGAACCAATTGAATATAAATGGGATGTTTTTATATAAACTATTATTATACACCAAATTTATTTTATAAAAATAAATTAAATAAATTAATATTAGTGAATCATATTAATTAAATATATATTATATATTAAATAAAATATTTTTTATATTCATCAAATATATTTTATTGGAAAAAGATAAGAATAAATCCAGTTTTAAAATTAAAAATTATATTTTTCTAAAAATGAAATTTTTCCACCTTTTAATAGTGCACCTATTTTAAAACTATATTTTTGAAATTTTATAAATTTTATATGTAAAACAAAAATTTATTTTTTAATTCCTAAAATAAAAAATATCTTATGTTGAATTTTTGGTATTTTTCTTTGAAGTTTCTTTTTTTATGAATATTGAAAAATATTGAATTTCAATTGAAAAAGGGTTTTTCATCTAATATATTTATATAGTTAAATTATATTTTAATTTGGGTTTGATGTATATTTATTTCAGTTATATATTATTTAAAGAAATTTATAATATTTTAATCAATTTTGCATTGAAATGTGACATAAAAACATTTAAAACGTTAGAACATTTTTACTTTAAAAACCTGCTTCGTCGTCCCATTTATAAGATTAAATTTAAATTAACTTCTACCACTAATGTTATTGGAATTTATAAAAATATATTACATATTTATTATCAATATAATTTATAGTTTATAATATGTTAAATGTAGTTTTGACCAAAAATATTAGTGAATTTTTTAAAATTAATTATAGTGATTAAGGTAAATTAAAGGTTAACAAGGGACTAAAGCCTAGCATTAAAGGGCCAAAATGACCTAGAAACATGTCCAAAAACTATTTTATGGATATATTTAGACCATATACTCTATTTTATATAATTTTTGTCAGTATTGGATCCAATATAAATGGACAAAACATGGCTAGAATTCCTTCTTTCAAAACATTACAGGAATGCCCCTCCTCCTTTATTATAAAAAGGTAACACACCTCCCACCTATTCACACCTATCAAGCGATTTTTCTCATAAAAATGCTTCGAAAATAATCTCAAAACATTCCTAACCTCATACTTGAATCCTGAATTTGGTCATAAATAAAACCAATCAAGTCTTCTGGTATAAACCAAATGGAGTTACACGAATAAGAGGTAAATCTCATCAATGATCACTTATGTCTCATTTACTTCTCCACCCCATAATATTTTTTATGTCCTGACTATTTAATAACCTCATTATCTTAAATATAATGATATGTTTTTATGATAATATTTATACCTACACTTTCACACACAACAGCCAAATGTGATGTGTGATCATCATTCTTGTGTATGGTGGACTACCGCCTCTCGAAGTGATGTCATTATTTCTTCCATTCACCACATTTAAAAGTTGTGATAATTATTTTTTTATAGTTTATATAAGTTATATATGAAAATTTTAATTTATTTAGGATTCTATAACATTTAATATAACCATATCCTTATGTTTTCCATTTTATGGGAATATGATTACATCGTTTATGGATGTGTGGACTACCGCCACATCAAAGCGATATGATTCGTTCACACATTACATGGAATTTGTTAATATTAGTTTCAATAAAAATAATTTATATATAAGAAATAAATATGATTCTTGAATTATAATATACATTTATATAATTTAAATTTCATTTTTTAAATGCAACAAAGAAAAGTAAGTAGCATTAATGAGTACGTACGACCTACTGTCTCCCTGAACGATGAATTTCATTTCCCATCTCCAAATATTATGTATTTTTATAAATAAATATATAATGAATATATATTATAATTACATCATGTTTTAAATTATATATATGATTAAATCACTATAAAATTAATAGGAACAAAAATAACAATTCAAAACATACGAGAAAAACAATCCAATTGACACTTGAAATATTTAAAATAATGAAATATTATTAACAAACAGATAATAAAATATTACAATACATTAATATATAATATTAAAAATATGATTATGGTTTTAGTATAGGTTTATAACATGATTAAAACAATTATACATGAGGTTAAATGGATTTCACTCAAAAATAAATACAAGGTAAGCGATTTTATTTAAATTTTATTTGATTAAGGCATATTGTAATGTTATGCACCTAGTTTATTTTTTATAGTTTATATAATTCCTATTTAACAATTAATAACATGAATATTTTATTATTTTTAGTATGTTTAGTTTCAATTTCAATAATTTTATCTAAGGGTTTTTTAACTTAATGTTACCAAGTGGTAAATAAATTTCATGACATAATTTCTTTTCATTGGGTTATATTACTTCCTCATTGTTATTAATATTATTTGATTATGTATATAATTAATTTGACTATATATCTTTTTATTTTCAATTATTATATTTTTATTTATAGTCATAAACATAATAAATTCATTGATTGATTCTTACTTCAATGTTATGATCATTTAAATGGTTCATTTCACAATCTCATTCTATTCAATATTTCTCAATATTGAAATTCATTTAATGGGATTTGTAAGATTTTTGTTCAATAAACCCTTTAGTTTTTTATCCTTTAGTTGTTCATGAAATTTCTCAAGTAATAGTACCATTTATCCACTCTTTGGTAATCTAAATTGTTTATATTTTTTTATTAAAACCCGAGTTCATTTCCCTCTTTAGTCGAAGAACCCATTTTATTCCTAAAACCATATTTTCAATGAAAATAATTTTCAAATTTTTTCCAAATCCAGTATAAGTTTTCAAGGGAAAAATAAATTTTTTCAATAATCCTTTATAAGTTTTCAAGGAAAATGGTTTTCAAAATGCTTTCAATATTTGTTAAAAATTTATTTTAGGGAAGAAAATGATTTGAAAAAACAATTTCCAAATGAAAAGTATTTTTTACTCAATAAAATTTTTAAAATTCATTTTTATAGTTTTTTTATTCATCAATGACAACAATCCTTTATTTTTACTGAAATTGGGATATTTTTTATTGATACTATATTTATTCCTTCTTTAGATTATTCTTCATTATTTTGGCCTACGAGAGTATTGAAATCCACTTCCTTGATTCATTTTTGTAGTCCCGTTTATATATTATATTTCATGTGATCATTAGACCTTGAATTTCCCATAATTATCCATAAAATTTATCATGGATATGTTTATTTCCTAAAATGTATACCATTATTACATATGATAATGAGTTATATAGTTATTTGATTATCTAGGTAAACATTAATAAATCTATAATATTTACTCAATAAGGATGTTAGATAAGGTGAATTTTTCATTAATTAAATCAATTATTTGATATATGATTAATCCTGTAGAAATTTACTATAAGGGTTAGGGAATAGTTAATTAAATCCCTTCGATGCACCAGTAGTCTTGTGATACTTAATTTGTTGGTGAAAATTCACTCGAGTTTGTTTACAAGAAGAATATATGGGTTTATAACCATAGATTTAATTGTCTTGAGAATAGTTCTTGGCTGTAAAGGTATCATGTTCCTTAGAAACATGAAATCTGATAATAAATCATTGAGTTAATTTTATTTATTGTTATCATATATGATGTTTATGCTTTGAAATTATATGTATATTATTCTTCATTCTTATTTTATTGATTTAATAGAATTTGTGTTTAGTTATTTGCCTTTACATATTGATTATGTATTATCCAGTTATTTAAAGGGAACGTGTTTTCAGTTATTTACCTTTCCAAATATTTTTTTCAAAATCTATTGATTTATTGATTGCATGGAATGTATGTCGGTGATTTATGTTTCCATACTGACTATACTTTTTGATTCATTTTTTTTCCACTATACTTAACCCTTACCGATCATTTGATCACACCCTTAAATTGTTTCCTTTCCCTAGGAATCTAGGAATTTTACAAATAAAGATATGCGAGGATATACTAAATGGGAATATGGTTATCCTATAAAGAAAAAAATTATTATGTAATTAATTTTATTCATTTATAATACAAGAATCGTGTATTTATATCATTTATCAAGACTATTAAATTATTTGGTCCTTCAGGATTTGATTCCTTGTAATTATGCCAATGTAATGGTAGTCGACATAAGATTTGGGATACTGGATTTAAATCACTACACCTCTACAACATTCTTCATTTCAAAACAAAATTGGGAAGAAAATATCTCCCTTTCACATGGCTAATTAAAGAATGGAATCGCCTACCAATGGGGTGAGGACTTCCAAGAAGTATCCAAAAGTCTCAAGCAGTATCTATTGCACCCACTACTCCTGATGCAACCAATGGAGCTAAAGACACTCATATTATATGTGGCTTCCATGTAACTCTATCTTTGATCCCTCCTCGCATAAAAGAAAAATGCTGAGAGTTAGAAAATTCTTTATTACCTCATATGAACAGTGATAGGTATTGAGACCCAACACATGGATGTTGAGAAGAACTACCTCAAAATAATATTTGTAGTGTAGAAGCTAAGGAATTGTTGTGACACCACAATATCCATCTGGTTTGTTGTATTGATCCTTTCAAGTATATCCTTGGATACTCAATACTATCTATGATTCTAGACCAATGGGAATTCATTCTGTAACAATATAACATTCAATTCATGTCACAGAATAAGGTGAAAGTGAAATCACTAGATTATTTCCTCATGTCACATCATGCCTTATAAAGTACACTAGTAGACCCCAAACTTCTAGATGAGGAGTTTTTCTATTCTCATGACATTCCTCAAATATTTGGAGAAATATTTTTATGGTGCCTCTCGAATTATTATCAACAAAAATATAAAAAATCCTAAGATTGATCAGGTTAGCTTAGGGATTGTATTTCTTTCTCTAGAAAAAGTTTTTTTCCATTTCCCTTTCTCACTATCTGAAGGTAGAAAAAATAATGACGAAAAAACCAATCCCTCTTCATAAGGCTTAAAACTAGCCCTATATCTTTAGATATCCAACCTAAACATCAAAGGGGGTTAGAAAGTAGTGATAAAGAATATCAATGGAAACTATGACATCAAAAAGGAATAGTTTTACCCTCTCACTAGATACATCATGAGATTAATGGTAGAATTAATTGTGGATTCAACATTGCATCATATTCCCTATTCACGTAATGATCATACCAATATATTGGATAATGTAACCATAGTGTTAGTTGACCCTTATGAGGACGAAGAAACATTTTTCATCACACACCGATTAATGTTCAAATAGATCATCATATGTTATATAAAAGAAATCCATAAAGTCAACACTACCCTATTGCCTGATGAACCGATATCCACATCTAGATGGATGAGGCCCATAATCAGTTATCTATAAAAATTGACCCTCCTGGAGGACTGAGCAAGAAGAGAATTGATTTAGCATTGTGCATTGAACATTACTCTATGGGATGACCCACATGAGAAAATTTCATTCTACAAGAGAGGTGTTTATGGAATAATATTTAGATACATAGCCAAAAGAGATATTCGCACCATTATAGAAGAAGTCCATGAACGCTCATACAATGCTCATTAGTCTGGGACTAGGCTCTCCCCCAAAATCAGGAGGTTGGGTTATTAGTGGAAAAACATGATATAGGATAGTGTGAAATTCACTAGGAAATTCCATGCCTTCCAAATCCATGAAAAATTCATCCATAAACCCCTAAAATTTATACATATACATAAATATTCATGGACTTTTAATGTTTATGGAATGGATGTAGTGGAGCCATATCCCATAGGCACAGCTAAGATGTTCATATACATCCTTACTACTACATACTTATTCACCAAATGGGATAAGGAAAATCTCCTCAAGGAAGTTGGGTTGAATAATATCATCATCTTTGTTAATTATCATATCATCACTTGGTTTGGAGTCCCTCGCACAATATTGATGGACAACCATACCAACGTCTATTCTATGGAATTAAAGACATTATACCAGGAGTATAACATCGAGTAGAATCACTCATCCTAATATCATGTATTGGAAAATTGAAAAATAGAGGCTTTCAACAAGACCTTGTCCAACATACATAATGATATTGTGAACAAAGTCAAGATCTCTTGGCCAGATAAACTCCTCCTTGATTTATGGTCCTACCGTACCACCACGGGTACTGTAACACAAGAAACTGCATACTCATTAGTGTATAAGATTGAGGTGGTATTTCTTATATGAAGTCTAGTTTCCCTCGGTTAAATAACCATTTAAGGATAAATCTCGAATGATGATAAATCACAAAAGTTGTTGGATGATCTAGAATGTCTCAATGAGAACAGGTTGAGTACATTGTACAACCTTGAAGTCCATTAGAATCAGGTCTCAAGGGTCATCCATAAAAAGGTTCACCTCTATTCATTCTTCAAAGGATAATTGGTTTTGGATCCAAAAACACCAATGATACTAGTTAATAAGCCTCTAAAGATGGAACCCAAATGGGAAGGGACTTATATCATACATAAGTTCTATCACAATGGTTTCTTGTGTACTGGCTACAATGAATGAGGAATGTGTCACACCCCCAACCAATGTAAGTTTTCTCAAGAAATACTTTTCATACCTATAATCAACTATCAAGTCCTGGTAGTAAGACATTAAACAACATAACATCTCACATCCTGATCACATGAAGTTAAATTGTGTTGATTTGTCTTGTTTGTACAATGTTAAATTTCAGAAAGGTGTCATTGTTGTATGACGTTAAAATGTAAATGTTCGTCCTTTCCAAATGAAACTAATCTATATGGAAAACTTCTTCACCACATGATGTTAAACTGCATGGATATCCCAATGGTTCATATTCATTCATATTGGGTGTCCAAATTACCAACTGTAAGACTTCAAACTACATAGTATCTCACATCCTGAACACATTATTTTTTAATGTGTGGAATAGGTCCTTACCATACAACGTTAAATTTTACAGAATATGTCCTCACTGAATGATGTTAAATTTCATAGGAATAACCATCTCACTAATGACTCATCGCACACAATCTAGATTTGTTTGAAAGAGGGATTAAATGACCTCATCCCCATGTGAGAGTCATCTCCACATTGGGACTCTCTCCTTATAATAACTATGTGTCTCTTGATTCCTACAATTATAGGATGTGTACTGATGCCCAAACCACTATTTTTGGTCCAAAAAATAGTGATACTTCCCATTCACATCAGGTGACCCTCTTTTCCATCAGGAGACATTAAAATGCATGGATTATGTCCTCTTTTCATGTCACTAAACTGTATGGTTCCCAAGGACTATGATTCTCTTGATTCCTTCCATCAAAGGATGTGTAGTGAAACCCAAAACATTATTCTCGAGTCCAGCCACATCATTTCAACTCTTTCATTTTGATTCATCCATGTCCTTACCACAAGATTTTAAAGTACATGGATGATGTCTTTGTCACATGAAATTAAACATCATGGGTTTCTAGAACTATGTATAGCTTGATTATCATTTCAATAATATATGTTGGGTTGCCTTGATCCTATATCTTTTTCTAGTAGCCACATGATACAAAATTCCCATGTCACATCCTAAATCTTCTATGTATGGTGAGAGGAACCATTTTCATTCTTTCCTTATCACACTGATCCCTGTTCACATGAGGATAGAAATTTTGGAAAGGTCTTAAGCACACAAACAAGGCATACAGCTCACAACATGTTCATCATGGTTCTAAATTAATGAACTTAAAAGGGAAACCATTAGTCTTTTCTACATGATGTTAAACGTCATTTTCGATATCCCTTGCACCGTATAAAATTACACATTCCTATGGACCTCATTCGAGAGGACCGCTATTGTTGGTGATTAGCCTCCTACCACATATCCATTAAAGAAATACATGTGACCTTATTTCATACATCATAGGATATGTAGTGACACCTAAATCTCCAATCCCAAGTCCAGTCACAAAAAATAATTATAAAAATTACCCTCCCAGAATATTGGTCAGACTTGTATAGAAAGATCCTTGTTCAAGAACTATGTGTTCCTTGATCCTATTACTATATTTTATGTAGTGGTTCCCATATTTCCATAATTGTGTGCATCCGTAATACCCATTTTTATGTTAGGAAGCCTATCTAATTTCATTATCATGTTAAACAGCATGTTTCCTCAAGAACCCTGTATGTATAGATTCATTTCATCATATGATACATAGTGACGCTCAAATCTCGAATCATGGGACCATATATAACAATCAATTGAAACAAAACCCACCTTTGTATATAGGTCAGACATGTGTAGAGAGTTTTCGTTTCAGGAACTATGTGTGGCTTGATTCCTATCATCACAATATATGTAGTGATTATCGAATATCTAATCTTTTTCCCATATATAACAACAATAAAAACACCCCAACTGCATAGTGGTTGATTAATACAATACCATTTTTCCAACATTCATGTTAAATCAATGTGTTTCCTACTTTTGCAAGTAATATACCTTGAACAATTTTTTATATTGGTTCCCAAATCCTTACCACATGATGTTAAACTGCATGTAAAATTTCATTATCACATGAATTTAAACTATACGAAATGAATTACATCCATACTACATCAAGTTAAACTATTCATACCATCCTCCATTATCATCCCTTATAAACTACCACAAAATCGTTACCCCAGTCAACCATAGTATGGGGTGGTTCCACAATATTTTAATAAACTCAATTCATAAATCACACTTCATGTCTTGAGCACCTCATGTGTCCACAAACCTTTCATGACCCTTGTAAATGAATGAAGATCTCTCTACTTGACCATTTTATCGATGTATAAGGGCTCAAACCTATCAACCATATAAATCATGGCTCTGTATGGAGGGATTTCTAATCCTCGTGAGCATGAAATTACCATGGTGGAACTCAACTCCTAAGGGGTTTTGGTCCATACCTAGTATTATTATCCCATGTCATTATTCATGACCTAGAACCTTGAGCTTTAATTTACATCATTTTCATCTTCTCCTCAGAAGGATGTTTGAGTGATCTTGACCCTAGGTATATTGGGTGCTTGTGTAACATCCCATCATGTTATGTCCATGTGTGTCATAGAATTAAACATCTTTCACTTTGTTTGAAGAAATAATACCTTAAAATTATAAACTATAATGGTAAAAATATTAAGATCTTAATCTTTTAGTGAAAGAGACACAAAACTTATTTGGTCGGAAAATCTCCAAGGGAGGCCTGATAAAAATTCTAATCCTTTCTCACTAAGATCGTCATCTCCATAGTTAAGGGAAAAAATTAGGGCATAAATAAATAAGGAATAAATATTATAGGGTATACTCTATAGCCATAGTAAAAGACATGATATGCTTACTAGACTCCCTCATTTATCAAAAAGTTAGAGTAATGATTTATCACTTCTCTGCACTCTGAGAATATGCTCACTATACAGTGAGACAACTTTTAGGGTTCTCAAACCCTTCTTGGATTTTACATTTCACATAAATATCACTTTATGATTTAACTGCCTCAGGTCATCAAAAACCATTAATATTCCTTTGAAAGAAAAATGGATCTCTCTACCTGACCATGTTTTGATGCATAAGAAATCAGACCAACCAACTAGAGACACCATGGCCCGATATAAAGTTAATTATGATTTGTGTAAGCTTGAAATCACTGTGGAAGAACACAACACCTAATTGTGTTCTAGTCCACTCTCAGTATGATTTTTCTACATAATTCCCATGACCTGAGCACCTTGAACTATGATTTACAATCCCTAAAACCATATTATTCAAGTCATTTTTACATTTTTGACATTACATCACCATGATTTGTACCCTTTATCAAAGTAGGAATGCACCCACACATCATGATTCGAAACCACAGGGCTTGGGAATATATATTCACAATTTAAGAGCTAAATTCCCCTAGGGTTCCATAACCATTCATGGATAGCTTTCCTTCATACCCAAATTCGCTGTCCAGACTCTTGAGACTTTGAAAACCTTTCATCAGCTTTGAAATGAGTGAGTATACCTCTTTTTGATGATGATATCAATGAATAAATGGATTAGACCTACAAAAAAGAAGCAACCCCTCTTTATATGAAATTCACTCGAAGCCTCATGAGCCCCGATGAAACCATGGTGTAACTCAGAACCTTAGGGTATCTTTGTTCATCCCCAGTATAAATGCCCCCATTCAATTATACATCGATTCATGATCCTAGAAACTTGATTTACAACACCCACATTACAACTATATTAGTGGGACTAGCTTCCATAGTATTTCTACCTCAACCAATATTATCACCATAAATATTTCATGACTCTTGGAGAAGAGTGTAGATGCCTCTGTTTTTCCATGTTATCAATGCATAAGGGATTTTACTTACCAACCAGAGGCATATCCTCCTTGTAGGAAAGGATCTGTAATCCCCATGAGCCTTAATAACACCAATAAAGAACTCTACTTCCTATGGGTGTATTGGTTAATTCTTGGCATGTCTATACTATATTCAATGATCATTGATCAAGTCCTGCAAGTAATACTTTAAGCTTCCAAGAATCCTAAGGCCTGAGCTAAAAGACCCTAATCTACAGTTATAGAAGTCCCGAGATAAAAGACCATAACATACCCTGATATAAGTTCTAAGATAAAATATCCTAAACTAAAACAACATAAGCTTTGAGATAAAAGACCCTAAAGTACAGTGATATAAGGTCTGAGCTAAAAGACCCTAAACTACTACAAAATAAGTTCTGATTTAAATACTCTAAACTATAGAGATATAATATCTGATCTAAAAGTCCATAAACAAAAACAATACATGGTATGAGATAAAAAAATCATAAGCTTCCTGAATGGAGGTTTGAATGACCAAGCATCACCCAAAACTGAAATTGGTGACAACATCAAAACTTTAGGTGTCATTTTACTTTCTTCGTAATTATTCCCTTTTCCCCAAGAACATCACACATGAGAGAGAGAATTTTTTGACACCCACCAAATTATAGTTGAAAAAACCATAAGGGAATAAATACCTGAGTATGGGTATTATTTTATCCCACAAAGAAAAAGAAGAAGTAGGTGGTAAAAATCACACAGATCGCATAAACCTTCGTAAGACACATGTTCTACAGACCTTCAAAAGGTCACACGAAGGGGATATGTGCATTTAATAACCTATGATAAATTCCATGGATCCCCTTTAATAAGTCCTTATGAAATTTAGATGGCATCTCAGATAATCACTAATCACACGACGGCTGCTAGATGTGCACCCTAAGTCACTTGACATGTCAAGAAGAAGACACCAAACAATCCATCCAATAATAATTGGAAAATATGAGGAAAACATCCAAAATGAGGGAGCCTCTTATGATCATAAATATCATGTGATAAACCTAAGAGATTCACAAGACACCATAGGCTCCTGGATACATGTCCACCATATCTCGAAAAATCCTGCTGAAATTTCACTATCGCCACATGAAGGGTCTTGGACATTTCCAAAATGACTTTCACTCCCCCTTTCAGCACTATAAAGAAAAAATGGGGTTGTATATCAAATGCTCATGCATCACAATATGATTTTTTTTGGTCATGAGAGACATCACTAATGGAGAGAGTGATTTTTTTTGATAAACACATGCAAGCTCCTAAGATCCTTATTCCCTTGTAAAATAAACAAGGAAATGAAATGAGAAAACGCATGAGCTTCTTGAAGCCGTAAACTTCATTCAGAATGCTCAAGCGCACTGTAAGACCTCACATATGACCTTCAAAATTATATCCTACATGAAGGCCCCCTATAAATCCATATTTTTCTCATATAAGATCTTATAAATATCACCTTATATCATGTGAAGGCCTTTCAACAGACACCCTGATCTCGTGAAGGCCCCTAAACATATAGTCTTGACATTGTAAAAACCCCATGTAATTTCCACGTGATTAGGAATAAACCCATTAATTGGATATAATCCAATAAATTGGGTGTTGATGGTAGGGTATAATGGTCCGTGAAAATCATATGTCACCCTAGGAATGAACTATAGTGGGATCCTGTAAAACACATAAAATTAAATCCCTCCACCAACTCCATTACAGATTTCTATGATACATGCTATGAAATGTGGAAAATAATCATTGTGGAGAGGCCTATAAATACCTCACCCTAGTATCAAAAAAATACATTCATGGATCCTTCCACTGTTGCACCCAAGAATCATAATGGATTTATCAGAGCAACTGATCTCACAATCATTAATGTTTTCTATATGATAAAATCTAGAAAACCACCTAAGAAGATAATGTTACATGCATAATAACTTCATGTGATCGCTTATTGATCATTATAAGGACTCTTGGTGGGTTTTGTGAAATATATCCCACATACTTGATCAGTCACACAAGACTTAAACCAGAAAACACTGAACAAATCTAAGGTATATAAAATAAAATATTGGGACTAAGACTGAAAATATGGGTGAATTATGTAAAGAACACAAATGTTGATCCTCATGTGCCTCACATAAACCAACCAGGTCATGCAAAAACACCAAGACATGTTACCCAGATTATGCGATACTCTTTTGGTATACTATATAGATGATGAGAAGTCCAATGGATGTGTTTGATCAAGTCACATGGCACCCATATGTTCTTCCACCCAAGTCTCACAAAACACATTGGGATCTCCATCCAGACCTTGAAATGTTCTCTAGACATGTCTCTCGTATTATAAGGAAACAGTAGTACATATAACCTAAGTCTCATAATGGCATCATGATAGGTCAACTGGATCGTGTAAAATTATTCAAACAAGCCATCCAAATCTTTTGATGTTGTCTAGACATATAATCTAGCCTTTGTGATGACACTTGAAAAGGTCATCCAGGATATGTATCAAACTCCAAAAATGTCACATTGAATCTCGTGAAACCTTGAAACCATGTTATAAAGCATTAAAAATAACATGAGGTCAAGTCTAATGGATCATATGATTCCCTCCAGTCATGTGAGCCATCTTTCATTGTGAATCCATGGAAAGTCACCTAGATCAGCTGATTCCATCTAAGAATCATATCTGAGTCCATATAATGGATTCTTAGATCAAACAACTAGGTCTTATTATGTACTTTTAAAATATCAAACAAGGTCATGCAAGGGCCTTTAGACATGTAATCCAAATTATGTGATGTCCCTTGGATAATTCAATTAGATCATACTTTTCTCTTGGGACATGTCAATAAGACATCCCCCAAAAAGTCAAGAACACATTAAAGGCATGTCGAACATATAAAAAATATATGTTAGGAAAACAAGTTGTCGAGGTCAATTGGGAATCCTAGGACTTGATAACCATGTCTAGCCTCTAAATGGGCAATCTCAGTATGTAAGGCAATGTTTAATTAAACTATGATTACTCAGATTCCTACTATAAATATGATACATGGGACTCCTTACTATGTCTTTTGATATGTATTAAATAGTCAAAGGCTAGTCCCAACACATAAGTACCACATCCATAAGTATTGAGAATTTTAATTTCCAATCCCTTATTTCCCACACAGTGCATAGCTCACATGGTCTTAGGAAATTTCAATGATCATATCACTCATAATGGGTCACCTCAGTGTGTAAACCCTAACCCAATGAACTATGATGACTCAAATTCCTACCATAACCGGGATTTGTAGGATTCCTTCCAATGTAATGAGCTTAAATGGGATTCCACTTCAGTGTAATTCCCTCTATATCTCCGACATTTCGACCATCGAGACTCAATATCACCTACAGTATGATGAAATTTCCTCATCCACTAACAGATTGGGAAATCACTAAACTACAATGACTCTAATTCCTATAATAACCAGGATATTTAGGATACCATAAAAGGAACAATCACTATATTAAGCATCAAATAGGTTGTCCCAGCATGCAATCCATGTATCCATAATAATGAGGTTATTTAATTTTTATCTATTTTTTTCAAATTGAACATAGATCACATGGGTTTAGGGAGTTTCAATTATCATCTTATTGAAGTCATGAATCTCCACCATCTAGGGTAACCTCGTTGCATAATCCTTGATTAGTGGTATTATACAATTACCCATCACTCTTGGGTATTTAATTTGGGTTCATTATTAAGGGAATGATAGAACTATGCTAATTTTGATTCCTACTATAACTGAGATACATAGGACACCTCACTGATGATCTATTTCAAATAGCAGGTTCCCAAGTTCCCCTATATATTTCTTTCCATATGACATTTATCTAAATGGTTTTAATGAACAATGTGGTTTTTTATTCCGGTTATAAAATAAGATATGCAGGATGCCTCAAAATGGATCAATCCCATCCTTGAAATATTAACCACCTATCAGGATAACAACAACCTATAGAGTGCCTAATTATACCATTTCAATATATAAGTAGCTACCATCCAATGGGAAATGGATGAAGAACCTCAGATAAATATAGATAGATTCAACAAAAATCCCCCTCTCTTTTAATATAATGGTATATAACCTATGATCATTTTTGTTAGAGTATATAGTCCCATATTGTTATTAGGAAGAGATTATATAACATATATTAAATATATATCTTAGTTAAGATTAGGTAAAAATTCTTCCCAAAAGGGTGTGTTGAGCCTAACCTCCCATCCTCTTGACCAATGTAAGATCCTAAGCATTGTTGGGTATGAAACCTCAAAGGACTACCTACCTCGGGAAAGCAGGTTCACACCGAGTTATGGATGTGGTATCTATTAGGAGATTCCACTAAGGATAGAAAAATGGTAGTCCACACTTGAATGATTTTAAAAAGACATCAAATCCCCACTAAAATTAACCTTTTTGGTCAGGAAAGCCACATATTTTTGATGAAATATAAATTGTGAACTACATGAGAAATCATTTATCTGCAACATATCCTTTGTAAGATAAAAAGGATACACTTTCCAGTTCTCATTAGAATGTTTATCTCCCATTTCATGGGCAGTTCCTTATCCCCATGAAAACTCATGAGAAACAAACTTCATACATATTTGATTGAAATAAAGGGTGTATTTGAATGTATGGCCTAAATTAAAGATTGGATTGATATGAATTGACGTACCTCAATCATGTATAATAAACATATTAAGGCTTTATGTGTTTATTTTAGGTTCATAATGCTTCGAATAATGTTAGGATTATTTTATGTCACACGTATTAGACTAGATGAGAGGTGGTTTATAAAATCATATGGTTCAAGTGAAGACCTAACATGAATAATTAAAGGACTATATTAGTATAGAAAAACTCGTGGGAGAGGTTAATGAATTTTATAGTCATTGTGTTTGGGAAATGTGAGGTATCTGTCAATACAAGTGGGATTTAAAATATATGAGTTCTTTAGAATTTAATAATAAGTAATTAGAATAATGTAAATCATAACATGGGTTATTTAAATATAGAAGTGATGAAATAGAACAAGAATTATGAGGATTATCACCGACTATATTTAAATAATTGTCCCCATCAAATTACCATCAAGGAACTATGGGGTTATAAAATATTCACCTCAGGAAGAAACCCGTCTTTGATTGATTATAAATAAGATTATTATTTTATTAATATGATAACATCGTGTATCGGGATCCTTTTTATAATTAGATGCACATAATATTAATTTCCATGAAATTTTATTGGTGACACAAATACTCAAGTTAAAGGGTATGTTATATAAAAAGAGGATATTTAAATGTTGATCGGAACACATCATTTTGAAAATTATCAATATTGGACTACAATGATATGATGGGGGTGGATGTAGATGCGGATTTTATACTCATTCTAGGATAAATGGTTCAAACACCGTTATACCCCCTTTAATAATAGGAATAATAACACACATAGTTCATGGAAGTAGTAAAATAAATTTCATCTTAATCAAGAGATTAATAAGGTAAAACCTAACATAGATAAAGGAACCCACATTATGGGATGGGGGAGGAAATGGGAAGAAAATGGAATTTCTAGTTGGATCAAAGATATGTGATTGGGATGAAGTTTAATATATATAAATTTTGAGAATCAAGACATTCATGGTTATTATAAAAAATATACACAAATGAGCCTCATGTGTATGGGAAATGAAAATGAAATGGATAATTAGCTTGGTAATAGAATAAACGGAACTCAATGGGAATAAGGTGTCAATATCAAGATCTAGTGAGATGGATTAATCCTAATAAGGGTATATTGGGAGACTTAATTAAAATTATTAAGGGTCCATACACTAGGATATAAAGTGGTGAATGTTATAAAGTTTTATGGTTGAACACAGTTTGAGACCTTGGGATTTCACTATGTATACTGTAATAACAAGAATAAAGCCACACATAGCTTTAAAAATGTAAATTTTAATTATAGTGTAAGATCAAGACAAGATGGAATTTATATAATTCTACCCATTATTAGAAAATCCAGGATTCATCATATGGTGTCCTAATGTGTGTCCAATGTAGAAAACCCAACATGATGGTAAAGTTTATACACTATGATAGTTTAAATGTAATTAAAATTTGTGATTGGGTCAAAGATAGGTGAACCATACATTTCTATATATCATTATATTAGTGGAGTCAAACCACATGTGGTTCTCAATAATAATATCTACATAGATCCATCTCATACACATGGGGACAATATGGTGGCTTCAACCTACTTACTAGATATTAAAGGATATTTGATGTGCAGTAATAATATCTTGGGTATTATTATTAAAGATAACGGGATTTATGATCAAAGAAAAAATATGAGATTTGGGAATCATTATGTATCTTGTAGGAATAGTAATTAGGCCACACATAGTTCTTTTGAATGGGGGTAAATTTTAGTTATAATGTATATTAACAGTTGAGAGACCATACATCAGGAACTCTTTCATGTATTAAGATTTAGTTTAAGGAACTAGGTTATATTAATGAACCACTCAAAGAAGTTTATTTTTCATGAGGAGTGGACCTTATTTTGGATAGTTTAACATCATGAAATAGTGTCTTCGGTGATGTGTAGTTTAGGGTCATATGATGAGGACCTTGGTGTATTTAATTTTAATTTCTTGTGAAAAGGAACTTTGTGTCATTAATTTTAAGTTCATGAGACAAATACCAACCCCAAGTAGTATTAACTTTTGTGGAATGGACTTTACAGAACACAATGTATTGTGATGAAAAGTAATTCTTTATAAACCATTCAATATTGTAAATGATTTTTTACCCATCTATTATGATCTGATATTATGATTCATTACAATATACCATGTGTATGAAATAGGATCCTTAACATTTCTACTCAAGATTTGGGGAATTTTTACTATGTATCATGGTTTTCCTCAAGGTAAGGACCAGTTCACCATGGATGAATGTGTAATGGCAGACCTTAATATTAAATACTAATACGACACAGTTCAGATGAACCTCAAGGTTATGCAGTGTATGAAACCTCCTCTCATTGATTAAATATAATTTATCAATACATATATGATAAAATTAATCTTCATATATCATATCATAGATATAAATTAAAACAATAAGAAATTGAACTTAGATAGGCAAGATGAATTTTTTCCCATGCACTTATGAGTATAGGGTTTCTTGCATGGAAATATGGGACATTAGCTGAAAATCCCATAATGAATTTAAATTATTTATTATATTTTAAATATATATTTAAAATGATATTTAATATGGTTTTTTTAAATTCATCTATTTATTTCTTTGCTACATGATAGTGGGATGACTGTTTGAATTGAATGGTCTACTCTTGATTTAGGTTTTTTAGTTTAGAGGCTTAAAACTTGGAGCCATTTTCTGTCAATATTGAGTGAGTGGACATGAACTTGGTAATGATATTAGACTTAATTAAATTGATGATAGCCTTTTTTATGGATTATTTTAGTGGTACATATTTATATAATTCTAATAGGTAGTCGGTAGTAGTGAGGATGAACATGAACTACCATATTATAGCTTGAGGGTTTGGAATCATGAAATGTATTCCCTATTTGATGAATGGCCATAAAAATTTGGTAATTTAAAAAAAATATTGGGATTGATGAATTAAATTTTCATTAATTTGAAATGTATTGAACATTTTCCTGAATTCCATATAGCATTACAACATTTAGGTCCATAAGTATCCAATTCTATTGATTTGGTAAAAAATATTAGATCAGCATTGATGAGTGTCATAGGCCTCAGTGTGGACTTCCTACATGACCCTAGGGGTATATCCTCCTTTAATTAACCAAAGTAATACCCTATTAAAGCATTATTTAAAGAGAATGTATTTTTAATTCATCCCATCTTGAAGGAAAATGTCTTCCACTAAATGAAAGAATTGTCCCATCATTTCTCAATCCTATAATAGAACCTTCCATTTTTGGATTGTCTCTTATGGGAGACATCCATAAAAATGTAGAACCAATTTTTGAGGGTAGATGATCATATTTTTCTAAAGTAGAACTAAATTCATTGATCTATTTGATATCATTAATAATGGACACTATTCCCCCTATAATTTGGGATAAAAATGATCATTTCATCATGATTAATGTTTAACAATATTGTAGTTTCATTGGATGATGCATCCAATTGATTATTCTATGGGAATGTGATATGGGAACTTTTTTCTCTAGGGTAAATTTAACTTTTATTCCTCACAAATAATCAAGTATGGGAACCAACTCTATATTTTTTTATTGTATAATAACCATTGATTTTATGTCTTTCTATCTCTTTATTTAATTTTATATATAATTAGGAATTCCATATTTACCAGGAAAGCTTAAAGATTATGATAAGATATTTTTAGTATTACTGATTTTTAATGAATCCTTATAATAAAATTATTTCGAACAAAACCCCCAAACCATCCTTCTTTATATTTGGTTTTTCCATGCTTCTTCATGTTGGAATTCTAGAAAAATGAGCAAAATATATTTCCCTTTGTTTTCAATTTTCATGACCAAAGAAATTATTTTCATCAAGTAGCTTTATTCCCAATAGCGAATCCTATAGGATTAGGTGTGACTTATGAAATTTTATTAAGGCTTGTCCATTCATAACATTTTTAGACAAAAAATTAATATAAAATTATTTTCCATCATGTAAGTTTCCAAGTAAGTATTAGTTGATTATGATATACTTGAGTGGGTCAACACTAAAGACTATGTGGGCATCATTATTCTATAGATAATGTATAAATTTTATATGGTAAAGATGAGCGTGAGAGAGTTCTTCTTGAAATTAGATATAGTGTTTCAACTTACAATATTTTTCTAATGATATAGTTTGGTTATTCTCTTTGTATGCATTATTCTTCTAACAAAGGTAGGAGAAAAGAGATCACTCTATGGTTTACATATAAAAGATAATGGTTTTTCCTTTTATGTGTGGGGTTAATACCAGAGGCTATAGGATGTACTAGTTGATATCATAAAGGTATTTTGAAAACTCTCATCCGACTAATTGGTGACCCATTTCGTTATTTTCTTATGTTTTGGGAAATCACTTATCAACAATAATGGATATAAATAACCTGATGTAAGTGATATATCCCTATAATATTCATAAATTCACTGAGGTTCTAAAAGGTTTTTATATCATGTATCACTATTTTCTTTTCAGGTTCTACCTTGATGCTATAATGGATTACAAAAAATATGAGGAATTTTCTCAATGCCATCGAAAAACAACATTTTAGTGGGTTTATCTTCAAGATATATTATCATAATTTGATGGAAACTATCACAATATTTGATAGTTAGTTAAATTTTTATTGACATTTTCCCACAAAATCACCCACTTAGAATTCGATATTCTTCCCCAGAATATACATGAAAATATGGTTCATGGAACGTTGGTTGGTAGCTCTGGAATTTTGTATTCCAATGGTGATTACATGGTAATAATATACTCATTAGGGTGACATAAAGTTAGTGGCCTCCTCATATTAGATGAATATTTGGATTTGGATATAACCAAAGTAAATATATATGAATCAAAATGCTTAAAAACTAGTTGTCATATTTACTATAAATTTCATAATAAGGAGAGGGAAGTCCACGTTATAGAAAAATGGAATTTAATTACATTTTTTAGCGATGTTTTTCCGGAAATGTATCTAAATATATATATTTATATAGTCCATTTCCCTAAAAAGATGTAAATTTATATTTTGATATATATATATATATAAACAAAGATATATATATATATATAAACATATATATAGTTTTATTTGTATTTGTATTTGTATTTGTATTTGTATAAGCACACGTACACACGCATACACAAACATATATATATAAACACACACATACACACATTTATATATAAATATATATACACACATTTATAAATAAAAACCCATATATATTTTAAATTAAGTCATGTTTTTATCAAAATGTGTCTGCTTTAATGACATTTTTATAAGTGTTTTAAAACATAACTAATTATATTCATATATAATTATAATTATATATATGTATACAAGCATAGATATATTTACACACCCACTCACACAAATATATATATATAAACAATTATATATAATATAAAGATATGATATATATATATATATATAATATAATCATATATATATTATTAGAAAAATGCATATAATCATTTATATAATATATATAATATTAACATATATATAAATAATATATATATATATAAACACATATATATAAATAATATATATATATATAAAAACATATATATAATATAAACATATATATATAATATAAACATATATGCATATAGATATATAATCATATATATATATATAACATAATTATATATATATATATATTAATATAAACATATATACATAATATAATATAAACAAATATATAGATATATAAATATACGCATATTAAAATATTATATAATATATATATTTATATTGATTTGTATATATGTATATTAATATATAAAATTATATATATATATAAATTTGTAAATAATGAAACGCGGCAGCTCCACGGCGTGTAGGGTTGATGTTTGGAGTTAAGTTGTCAAAGGCATGGATGGTGGAGTACCATGAGGAAGTGTGGATTTGTCGAGGGTGGGTCATGGCGTAAAAAATTAATTATTTTAATATTTTAATAAATAAGAGTGTCTCATGTATATAAATATTTTAATATTTTAAAAAAGTTGAGATAGAAAATTATGAATTTTAAAAAATTACGGACATTTTTTAGAAACATTGAGCAATGAAATTCTATTTACTAAATTTTCTAAAAAATGATAATAAATGAGTTGCCACTAATTTAGAAAAATTTATAAATGTCACTAACTGGTGATGCTTCGTAGTGTAAAAAAATCTTTACTTTATTATTTAAAAAAATAGGGGTGCAGTGTAAAAAAAATTAGTATTATATTCAAAAGGGATAAAAAATTATGAATATCGAAAAAAATTAGTGATGTTTTTAGAAACCTCAGGCAATGTTTTTTCATATACTAAAGCTTCTAAAAATATTGGTAATGAGATGTCTCTAATTTAAGGTTTTTATAAACAAATCTAATTGAATAAAATTATAAACATTGCGAAATTATTGAAACCTCATTTTTTGATATTTTTTAGAAATGTCGGTAACTGAATTAGAAACATTTTAAAATGTCTCTAATTTACATAATTTATCACTTCCTCTTTTGGAAAATGATAGTTCAAATCCAAGAAATCGCTATAGAAATTTATTTTCCTATTATTATTCTTCACATGGAAAATATTTTTAAAACCCTTTGGGTATTTAACTTCTCAAACGATGCTAGATTTGATGAATTTATGTACTTCATTTTCCACTTTTCAAGCATTTGTTAGATTCATTCTTCTTGTTGTTTTCTTATAGTTGTGGTGATTTTCTAGAAAACCTATGGGATGAGTATCCACATATGTACCCTAGCTGGATATTTCCCAGCCATTATATAAAAAATAGATCTCAATTTTTTTTAAGAAAATGGATGTATCTCCCATGTTCTTCAAAGAAAATATGGGAACTAATCAACCTATGTCATTGATTATCTTATTTAACTAGATTCACCTATCAATGTTGATCAACAATAGTTAATATTCCTTCATCAAAAATCTAAGAAGAATCCTTGGGTTTTTCCTCTTACTTTTCAATACTTTTGGGAGTATAAGATAGGTTGGCCTCCTATGATTTGGGAGATGATGAAGGAAAATTTTAATTTTCATTTGAATGGAATTCTTATTTGGAATGATAGAGTTCATCAGGTGAATATAACACCATTAGAATAGATAAAAATGTGCATAAACATCATGTTATTCTTTTAGGATTCATTCTTATCTAATCAATGAGACTTGGATATGTCAAATAAATATTAGTTAAGCTAACATTCATATAATTATGATCAAGGGTGATACTGATCTATATAAGATATTATGGGGTTCCCTTATCTATTGATATTGGTTGTTAAATAGTGTTTCCTTTTTTGTCACAATAGGATAAGAGAGTAATTAAATTGTTTTTCTCACTAGATACCATAACACAGTGACTCCTTAGATCTGACGTTGTCTCACAAATGAAATTAATTCACAATAAATAACTATTCACCATGTTTTTTCCATTGATTTATAGGATAAGTTTCCATGATAATAGGGGTATCAATTTGTGTTGTATATTTCACCAATGGTTTATTTCACAACATATTTTAGTACCATGCATCAATATATGGAGATTCGCACAACTCAAAATTGGATACATCACCATATTTTACTCTGAATTCCCCCTGAATATAGTATTTTAGGAATTGGTGGTATGAAGAAGTTACTGATCCATGAATATAAATCCTCGTACTTCCTATAAATATGTTTATTTTCATGTCATGATTAATGAACCTGTATTTTGAGTCATAAATAAGATCACAAAATTATGTTATCAATTTGATCATACAAAGGGAACTCTACATACATTTTATATACCTTTAGATATTTACGTTATAAAGGAAATGTCAAATTCTCATGTACTGAAGGGTTCAAACTAGTATGAGGTTTACTCAATCACTACTGTAAACTAAGTCTCTATGAATGTAGATATAATCCACATTACTATATAATACAAGGGTCTTATATTCTTCTATATGGTAGTATATCAGTATTGTTCCATGAAATAAATGATCAAGTGGAATTCCATAGAATTAGTTTTCCCAAGATTTATTTTAGTTGTATCCACTTTAGTCTCAGATTATTCAGGGATTAGAGATCCATAATATGTTTCTCTCTGAGTTCGTTGGATTTGTAATGAGTATTAAGAATTGTGATCCAAACTAATTTGGTGGAGATATGCATTAAAATTTTATATTTTTAAACCAAGGGTTCTTGTTTTGTGTATTATCAATGTTCTTCAAACTAATTTTTAAGGTAAAGATATTATAGTACTAAAAATTACTTATTACGGATATATTTGAGGGGTTTACTTTCTATTCACTAATTGGGTTGAAAAAACCTTCTTATGCTTCAGTGTTGACCAATTGATTATCTACCGTCCAACCATTCTACCAGTATAATAAGATCAAAATGAATCCTAAATGATCTAGGATCAAACAGATGTCCATGCTGAGATTTTTGAATCACCTTTCTTAGATTCTCAAATAATTGTAAGGATTTGGTAGGGAAAATTCCTAAACATAAAGTTCCACCATTACCTCTCCATCCCAAATTTTTATGGATTCCCCCATGATTATTGGTAAGGAAATTATATTAATATGTGTCTTTTTCATTAATTAATGGAGCTATAATGTTAATTATATTGACTAAGAAATATTATGACTCTCCATTAGATGAAAAATCCTCTTTTTGGGGTCTCTCCACCCTCCTGGTGATGGCCATATGAAATTAAGAAAGGTATGGACTATATTTGGTTCCCAGAGAGGCTCCTCTTCTTATACCTATTCACACTAATAATGATTTCACTAATATTTTGATAAATATAAAATGGATGATAATTATTTTTTTATAGTTTTATAGGGAGTTGGGGTCACAATTAGTTTATTCAATCATGCCCTAATATTTAGATTCATACATTTGACTGATTTCTTAGTGATCAAGTCATTGATTTTCTAAATATTCTCATTTAGAACCTATTTTCATTCCCCTAATCTATATCTCTTGTTACTGAAGGCACAAATAACTTAATCCAGTGGATCAACTAAATTTATATGCATTTCATCAATTATTATCTTAATCATATCCTTGAATATGAATTAGTATTTTATATTATTCCTCAATATTTGATAAAAAGGTTTGTAATTAGAGATATCATTCATTCCAACCTCATTAGGTCTCTTAATCATTATATATATAACCAGGTTTTTCCTTAGGATAGTGATAAATAACTTTGGGGAATGTTTCTTGTTGAAGAAATTTACATTATTAAAATGATTTTTTAAGTCCTAGTGGTTTATTTCCTTCTTTTCATCCTTAAGACGGAACTGTTTTTTGTGGTTGTTCAAGATGATGTACATCATGATAATTAATAGGCTAGGGAACTTGTGGGAAATGATGCCAGTTTGAGTGTGATAACATTAGTTTCTACTTAAACATATTTTTTCAATTATGTCACTCTCTTTGATCAAGATTTATCTTTAGATAACTGAATAGAATTTTCAATTCATTCATCTACAACTGTAAATTTTTATATCCCATTGGGGAAAATCAAAAGAATGAGCGGAATTTAAATCAAATCTAAAATATTTAATATAAATATCACCAATAAATGATCCTCTGAATTTTTTATATTCAGGGAGTAGGTTAAGCCTTTAAACCTTGAAGTGAAATATGAAACTCTCTCATTTCTATTTTTTTTATTGTTTGATATTTAAAGGACTATCATTTTCCTTAACATAAATTTTAATTTATAAAGTAAATTTTATCAATGATATTTCCAATTAATATTATAATGTACAAGAATATTGTTTTCCTATATAAGAATTGTTTTTATATATGTATTTATAAAGAATGTATATTTTATAAAACCTATTTTTCAAATTTTTTCCTCAAAAGGATGTATTAGGACTCAATGTTTGTGAGATTCATATTTGGTTCTCTTATATGATTGAATGTTGGTAAAGTATTAAAGTTAAGTGGAGGATGAGTCAAATCCACCCACTCGGGATATAGTTTTTTTCAGTTTTATAAGAACATGTTACACATCCATACATTCCATCTATGTTGTATGGGGTCATTTGATTCGAAGAGATATTTCAGTAATTTATCTTAATTTGATGCTCAAGTAGAGTAAATGTGTGAAACCTAGTTTGTTTAGGATATTTTAACTTATGAATGATAACAATATTGATTCATATTATGGTAAATCTCTTAAAATAGTAGTATTTTTTCTTTAGGGGAGAGAATTATTAACAATCCATGACTATTGGGGTTATATGGACTAATTTTCTAGGCCCTAGGTTAGTCAGATAATTGGATTCCTCTCTTAATAGTTCCTAAATTTGTTTATTGGTGATTGATATTCTCTCTAGAAGTGATATTAGTCTTAGCCTAAGATTTCCACTTAGTGATTATATTACCTCTAATTAATTCAGTATTATGTTCTCTAAATTTTTCCAACTCAGGTTTATACCAAAATATCTTTTCCTCGGAAGAAATATGCTTGAATTTTTGATTGGTGGGTGGGTTGTGGAAGTATCATTTTCCTTCCTTATATCATTCAACAAAGTTCACAGAGTATGAAATAGAATAATATTCATAAGAGATCCAAAATCAGGATTCTAAAACTATTTTTGGGTGCTCATGGCCTATTCATTCATTTCATTGTGCACTAGGTTTTGAACTTATGTCTCCTCGCTGAATTATTGTACATCAGTGACACACTTTAATTTTTTATGTGGTTGGTGTGAATAACATTCACTAATGTAAATCATATAGTGGGAATCAAAAACCAATCTATTTCGAAATAGTAAATATGTTCATCTTCCTTTGAATATTCTCTAAGGGATTGGTTTTATTTCTTTTTTCATTAGTATATTATGTCAAATTATAGCCCCAATGTGGTTTTTCCTTAACTCATTTATAATTCCCTAAAATAGGTTTACATAAGATAATAATGAGATATTACCCCACATATTTCACATAAAACATTCCAAATTAGTTACATTAGTCATTAAATGTCAGTGGATTATACTATGGTGGAGTATCTTATAAAGCTACTCCCAATCTGGATAGTTTAATCTTTCTTGTTGGAGGATGAGGTAAAACTAACCCATGTCTTATATGATAAGGTTTACCCTACTCAGTTACTACGAAAACTGCACCCTATGGTGATTTTAATAGATAATAGGGTGGTATTAGAGGTAAACATACCCCAATATTATGCGTTAGGGATAATAATATTCTATTTTGTGAGTCTTCATTTCTTCTCTCTTCAGAAGAAATAATTCATATTTCGATTTCTATGTTTCCAAAATTTTAAAAATGCCTTTATTAAAACCCACATCATAGAAAGAGTGATATTTATTCCATTTTAAAATAATTAAAGTAAAATTAAAATATCATCTGAACTAATAAATATTTTTATTTAAAAAATAGAAGAGAATATTGGTGGAAAGAGTGAGTATGGACATGGATAAAAAGAAGCTTATTTATGGTGGATGAAATTTATTCTTAATAATCTAAAATTTTATAAAGTTGTATTTTCTGTGAAACTTTATTTTACCTATAAAATAAGGATTAATGGATATATAATATCATCATGGTGTATGATATCATTATTTAGTAAAACCATAGTTAAATGGGAATATTTATACCCTAATAAAGGAAGTTAAGTCATGAAAACCTAAAATATTTACTCCCAAATTCCATAAAAGAAATTTAAATCCCCATTTAATAATCATACACATTATAATAACTTATTTCATTGCTATATTAATATATTTTACTATATATAATCTTTAATTATACCCATTTATTATATATTTATCAGTTAGTAATAGTTTACTGTCATCATCAGATGTTACTAATTTTGATTGTTTGACACGTGCTTTTAAAAGTAAATACCAATTACCATAATTTAATAAAAATTTCATATTTCCTATATTTAAAATATTGCTTGAATAAATTATTTTTAATGATTTATAAATTTCTAATTTCATTACATTATATTTTTATTCATGCTTCGTGAAGATAGAATTTATGAAAATATTATTTTTGTAACTTTTTAAGCACAAAAGATGGTATTTTAATAATGAGTTAGTTATTAACGTATACTTTCAATAAGATTAATCATGTCATGAAAATAATTTTAATTCCTTAAATTCATTCGGATAATCATCTAATAAGGATGGTGGTGAAAAATAAAATATGAATTTTTATGGAGATGGTAGTTTTCATGAACACACAAACAACATTTTCATTTTCCAAAGGACTTAAAAAAGATAAATATTTATCTTTTAATAGTATTAATAATTTTATAAATATCATATTTTTTTACTAAATATATCTTTTAAATCATATATATAAGTTTCTGATGAAAAATAGAACATGATGTTCATATAGGCTTTAATCTATATGTAATACGAATGATGTTTCCTTTTTTATAAAGAAAAGGGGGAAGTTGGTTAATGGTTTTAACATATATCTAAAAACATTTTTGTATAATAACAATAATATTTTATTATTTTATCATGGTTAAAATATATTTATAATGTTGAATAATGATAAGAAATTATAAAATTATTATAGAGGAGAAAAAACTTATGTAGAAGAATTTGATTTCTTCTTGAAAAACTACTTGATTTGGGAGAGATTTGGTAAATATATAGGGAAATATTTCAATATTGTGGGATAATATTATTTTGGTAGAAAATTGGGAATATCATAGTTGATAATTTTAGTTTTTTTTGTAGCTTGTAAGGGTTGGTGGGAGACTACTTTTATAAGTGAGGGTGACATTTTAGTAAATATTCAAAACATTATATTAAAGGCATGTCACTTTCAATGGGATGTGAATCCTAAAGTCTAAATGCTAGAAAATATGAGATTATTGATTGATCCACCAATCATACACATAAAATATAGATAATTTTTTTATATATTTATGCATTTTCAAATTAATTTAACTATTTTCCATAATTTACTTTTTTCTGGTAACTATTTTTTTAAACTCAATAACTTATTTTAAAGAAAAATAATGAAATTACCCTTATTAAATATTTTAGATAAAATTCTTAGAAATATAAAAACCATTATTTTAAATTAAATTTCTATAAGTGATAAAATTAAATTTAAAAATAATAAATTTATAAAGCATAAAAATAGTTTTTAGAAACAATATTATTGAAGTTCAAAAAGTTAAATAATTAGTTTATAAATTAAAATGAATATTTTTATATGTATATATTTACTTATAAAAAACACATTTTATAATAAATTTTTTTTTATAAGTTATAATTTATTTTGATACCCATATTATGTCATAAAAGTCACAGTATTTGTAAAAAACAACATTTTCTACTATTCACATAAAAATCAATCTTTTAAAAAATAATACACAAGAATTATTCTTATAAAATATTTTTATTTTTATTCCTAAAATTTATTTAATTTTTTACAATTAAAATTATTTTTTTTGTAATTTAACTTTTAAATGTAAATATAAAATATAATTAAAACTGTTTTTATGTTAAAGTAACTTTTTCAAAGATTAGCATTTTTTACACTTATTTGAAATCAATTTTTAATTAAAATGGTGTTAATATATTATTCATATAAATAAAATATTTTATCATAATTTTTCTATAATATACATATTTTCTTGAAATAAAAAATCATAGATCGAAATAATCCAATTTTATAAAAAATAAATTTTTATTTAAAAATGATCTTATTTTTTTATTAAGCTATATTAATTGATTTTCATTAGTGAATTTGTTTTAAAAATTAACAATTATTTTCTTTGAAAGATAAAATTTAACATATATAAAAAACATTATATATATATAACTTATTACATTAATAATTACACATTTATATCATTCAAACTTTTAATTTCATAACCTCTCATGATATCCATGTTAGACCTATAGATAGTATAGAGATCAAGTGGAACTCTTGAGAAATAGTTTAGATTATATGAATATCCTAGATATTTCAATGAAATTTAACTTTTATTAAAAATTATTTTTATTAAACTATAATTATTAAAATTTGGATTGGGCTCGGTCTAGGTCAAACCATAATGAAGATACCTAATTTCCAAGATTGTAAAAATGTGCTTTGTAAGGAAAAATCATACTTACTAATGTCATTTCCTTCATTTTTATACTAGTTGTCATAGTTTGGATACTTTTATTTATACTTATAAATTTTATGGTAGTATTATAATTTTAAAATATAATACTTTTTATTTTAAAATATCATGGTTTCATCTTAGTTCACTATTGTGTTTGAAAAAATATATTCAACATAGTATTTATTTAAATAGAATATTCATACCAAATATATGGGTGTTACAATCCCCAAATCCATTTAAATAAATAGTTTTCTCAAAATTGTAATTATTACATACTAAAGACTAGGGGTATCTAAAATATAAACCTGACTCAAGATAGAATTTCTAGTGAGATATCAATGTTACAAACATAAGAAACATATATTTTCCTTAAGATAGGATAATACCTAATATTTAGTTTATTCTCAAATAATTTTTTCTAAAAAACCATTTATGATTGGGTATCATAACTCTTATAATAGTATTCGTTTTACAAGAGAGTTCATAATTACTAATTCATTGAACGATAATCATACATTGTTTTGAAATATGAAATTTTATCTCCTTATTTTTGAAATTGACATGAAGTATATGAAGATAAATAATCTATTTCAAAAATCCCATAAAAATTATCTAAATAAATAATTAATAATATGTACATGAAATATACTCCTATATACATCAAATAAGTATATAATAAGAATATAAATAGAAGTTTTCTCAAAAGATTCTTCCCAACACAACCTCACCTTGGTTTCTCATTTTCAATGGTGGAGTCCTTTAGTGGATTTTGTTGACAGATTTTTCAACACTCAATGGGGATTTCAACCTGGCATGGTGGTGGGTTTTCACGACTCTTGGAAAATAATGATTCACTTCTCCTCTGATGAATATTTGTCTCTTGCATGGTCTAGTGTCTTACGATATGGGAACTATTTCTTTTTCTATCTTCTTTATTATTTATTTGACATGAACATGAATCGCGACCCAAAGACAATGGTGATTTGGGGTCATCTTCCAGGTTTTCTGATCTCTTTCCAAAATCATTCAATCTTTTGGATGATAGGTAATCTAGTGGGAAAATTTGTGGTTGCGGGTATTATGACCCAAAATATTTGTCATCTCGTATAACTCCAAATTTGTGTTTTGGTATACACTTCTAAAACTCCTCAACATTTTATCCTTATTGAAATTGAGGATGAATACATACTCAAATAGTCTATGGTATATGAATTTTGGACCCATTATTGTTCCTCTTGCTACCTCCAAGGGAATTCTACCCAGAAATGTCATTGAAGTGGTACAACTCCGACTGGTTTGAATTCAAATTATGTGTTTTCCATGATGCAGAAGGAGGTTATTACTGGGAAGGATATTGTTCTTATAGAGGGTCAGCCTCCTGAGTGTAGCAAGCATAACGAAGGTTCTCGTTTGTCTTACACAGATGCAGTGAATTCAAATCACCTCACGACAATTATCTTGGGTGCGAAGTCGACAGAGGATAGACCTGATGGGTCAATGACTTTTTCTCACTCTGCTGGCCTAATAGTGCTTAATGTTTATGAGGGGATGTTATTTCCATCCATGATAGTAACCTTGTTAATGGAAAATCCAACAAGCTTTCCACTGAAATTATTAATAGAATAGGAATCCAAAATAGATATGTGGTGCTGGCATCTGAAGATCATACCTCACTTGAAAGAGGAAGTGGAAATTAGAGAGTTCATGAATGTAATCGGCCCCTTGGAGATAGGTTGGATTAGATATAGGATAAGAAGGATTTAGATCTTGAAACTAGATCTTATGAGAGTAGGGAAATTGAATTAAGGGAAGAATATCTTCACTCTTCAACAAAGAAAGGAAAAAATCCTTGTTGATTCCAATTATTTTATCAAGAAAGTGAGGATATTGAGGTCAAGGATGGATTACTCCATCTTACCCAGTCCTCCAGTTATAAGATTGCCTAGCAAAGGTTCCTTTTTTAGAAGAACCCCTCAATTATTGTGGATAATTCAAAGAAGCTAGATATTCCTCACCTTTCTCCTAAAGCAAGTAATTATGAGGGGCCGAAAGTTGTGGATACTTATGTAGACATGGAATTTTTGGAAGGATGTGACAAAGAAGTGGTGGACCAAGTAATAATCTGGGTGATTATCTTTCATTCTAATGAAGATTTGCATGAGGAGTCCTTTGGGATCAACATCTCAAATGAATATGCTCACAGAATGTTTGAATGACCTCTGCAAGTTCATTTCAATGAAGAACAGACTGCTTGGATCGATAAACAGAATCACATTTTGATCTGTGGATTCAATGGGGGGAAAACAATCTTACAGGAATATGTTCAAACCTATGACAAACTGGTATACCACTTTTAGGACCTTATCAAACACCGTCCAAAATTGAAGTTTGACTCCATCGAATGGCGTTTATATAAGTTAAATAATTCCCACTCCTTTAAATTTATTTAGAATAGTATGTTTATCTCATATGTAGTTTGATGTCCATTTTATTTTGTGATGTTTATTGGTTTCCCTCTTTTCCCTAAAAGTGATTGAAATAAAAAATTTATTTTCTAGATATTATCCTTCCTTAGCCTTTTTGAATTTCTTTATGAATCATTATCTTTATGACCAAAAATTCCAAAATTGAAATATATTATTTTTCATGTTAATAAATTTCATGGGTTCTTTCTATCACTATTTTAACATTTAGGAAATTTAATTTTCATTCCCCCATGGTATTTAATACTTGAACGTATTTAAAACTCAGTTATTATCTTCTTTTTTCTATTTTTAAATTCAACTATGATCAAGTTCTTAGTCATAATTCATGATATCTAGTTACGGAAATACAAAACAATTCTCGCTCCAGCCCTTATCTCATTCAGTGATTCATTGTTAAAATCATTTTATTATCTATGGAACATATAGTTAACTTTTTCCCTATTATGTGAAGCCTTTTTAAAAAAAATAGTGTAAATTTAAGGTTAATAATTCTTAATTAAATATGATTGTAAAAAAATTAAACTATTAACATGGACAGAATAAATCATAAAAGACTTACATGCATGAGTTATAAATTTTTAGGTTTTAATCTATGTTATTCACGGTCATTTTTCTATTAGTTTCACTTATCCAAATATATTCAAATCCATCATAATGGTTCATAAATATTATATAAATCACTAAATCATGTCCATCAGGATTGTCAAACTAGGTCTGTAGATAATTCAATTTATTATTCATTGGGTAAAGATTAAGTTAATACATTATCATCCTTCTCAGATTTATCACCCCTAGGTAAATCTATACCAGATCCTACTTGTTTGTATTCTAACAGGGATTCCAATACTATGAAACCATAGACCCTATACTTTACCAAAATTTGAATATGATGTCCAATACTTAGAATTATCCCAAGATTTTTCAATAATTTTCTCTCATACTAAACTAATCCCAAATAATAATAAAAATGAATCCTCATAAATAAGTAAACATGGCTCTAATACCAATCGAGGTGCCCCAAAACCGCACTTCAAGGTTTGATGCTAAAAATTCATTATTTAAACATAGTATTTGATACCAAATGTGTTCAACCAAGATAAATGTAACTTTATGTGTCATCATTTTCATAATTTTATAATTACTTATCACAAATAATATCTCAATCCCAATCACCTAAGGATTAGTGTCTTTAAGGAATATCTATATAAGTAACTTATTTAATAATAGTTGTGGACATATTTCTCTAAAATTTTACTGCATTAGACTCCCTTATATACTTGTAATAAGTTATACTAATATTAATAACCTAAGGAATGTAAGAAATAGAAAGGGATGAGCTCAAAAACTTGGTAATAGAAAAACTCATCAACGTGACATCATGTGTTAGATCATAAGAAAATAAGAAAACATGAAAATGGGATAAAAATATTATTAAAAATAAAATATAATAACCATAGTTTTCTATAATTACTTATATTAGTATATGTAATCTCCAATAAACAATTTTATAAAATTTCATAAGAGTGTGGGATAATAAACACAACCCACATAGCATAATCATAGTCTTATGGCATAGAAATGTAGCATATCATTGAAACAGAACCTAAAAAATAATTATTGGACAAAAATAATCGTAGAAAATAATAATATTATGAGAAAAAACAAGATTCCCTTTCTATAAGTTGTGAAAAACCCATTATGTCACCAAATTACATTTTGAACAAACCCATGGTGTTCATGAATTATATTTGAGAAAACACAATCATGCTCATGCATCAATATCTCATGAGATATAAATCCATAAACAATGCATTAGAGGGTGATATGGGACATCCACCCCACCCCACTACCAACATCTATATATGTTTTTTTCATAATATATTAATCATTCAACATATCATAAAAGCCTATGGAAATAAAATGGTTTTTATATCATTTCCTAATGGTATCAGATAATGTGATATCAAATGTAGATTGGTTGATACCAAAAAATCAGTCACTACAAAGAAGTATTTCATAACATAATTTGGAATTTTATTCATTAATAATAATTCCATAGGAGTTATATCAATTTAAATTAATGATAAAAATATAATAGAAATGTAACATATTATATAAAAAATTTATTAATATTTTCATAAAAAGAAGAAGTTATGATTCACTTATAAAAATATCATATTTGATAAATTTAAATGATGTATTTTCAAGAATTATTTAGAAATAAATTTCAATAATGGATCCTTGAAAATTCATAAATTATATATAAAGTAAATTTAGAGTGGAAGATAAAATGTTTTATTTTATAGAAAAAAACCGTCCAAATTTTTAAAAATATCTTTGTTGTAACCTACATCATAAAATGAGTGATTAATATTACATTTTAAAAATCAGTGAATAAAAATTATAATAACACTATAAATAATAAATAATTATATTTCAAAATAAAAAAGGTTGATATTTTAGATAAGAATAAATGTGGACATGGAAGAAAAAGAGCATATTTGGGGTGGTTATAAATTATACATAACAATGTAAAATTTTTCTAAAGAAACAAATCCATCAAAAAATATATATTTGATAAGAAATGTAATTTCACCAGAAAATGAAGAAAGGAAATATAATTCCAACATATGATATAAGAAAAATAATCTTACAAAACAATGGTTAACGGGGAATAATTATGACTCATGAAAAAAATTTGAGTCAATAAAACTCCTTACCTTTACTCCAAACTTTCATGAAAGAACTTTATCTCCATATATAATTAGAAAACAAATCTTATGAAATTATTTCATAACATTATTCATATCTATTAACTTATATACTCTTAAATTATAATAATTTTTTATATTTTTATTAGTTATTTATATTTTACTTTTATCATTGGATGTATGTGATTTTGATTGTTTCACACATTCTTTGAAAGTGCGATGTCGATTCGCGTTCTATGATAAAAATTCCATTATTAATATATTATTATAGGTACTATAATATATTATATATAAGGATCTTCAAACTTTTAATTTCATTGCATTATATTTTTAGTCACGGTTTAGGAAGAATAAATCAGTGGTGAGATTGTTTCGATAAATTTTTACAAAAAAAAGTAGGTATACTACTAATGAGTTAAATATTAATATATAATTTACAAAAAAATTATTCATGTTATAAAAAACATTAATTAATTAAATACATTATTATAATCATCCACGTGTGGTGGTGATGAAAAATGAAATACGTTGTTCCATGGTGCCAATAGTCCACACATAAACATGGATGACATTTTGATTTTCCACATAATGTAAAGAACATATACAATGATTTATATTTTCAGAATCATAAAAATTTAATAGATGTAATATTAATATATTAAATACCTATTTTAAATCATCCATGTATGGAGGTGATGAAAAATAGAACAATTCATTCATGGAGGTGGTTGTTCATACATAACACAAATGGCGTTTTCGATTTTCTAAAGAAAATGAGAAAGGTAGTTAATGGATATTACATTTATGTGAAAATATTTTTGTATAATAATACTAATTACATAATTATATTATAACAGGTAAAATATATTTTATAATATTTATAATAAGAATATATTCAAAAAAATTTATGTGGGATAAAATACTTGCATAGAAGATTTTCATTTATTCTTGGAATCCTTTCTGATTTAGAAGAGATTTTGGAAATATGAGGGAATTAGAATATAAATAATGTGAGAGATGAATATTTGAGAAGGATATTAGGTACATTATAAGAAATAATTTTAATTTTTTGATATAGCTTTGAAAGGGTGGTGGGAGACTCCTTTTATACGTGATAGGGGTGGCACTTTTGTAAAATTTTATAACATTATAGGGATGTCGTTTTTAAATAAAGGTAAATCATAAATTAATATATAATAGAAATGGAGTGAGTCTTGGTCTATAAACCTCCAGACCACACAAATAAAATATATGTTTTTTATATTTTTAGGCATTTCCATTTAATTTAACTCTTTACCATAATTTACATTTACCAAGATAACTATTTTTTTAACCCTGATAACGTATTTTTATGACGAAAAATGAAATTATTCATATTACCTAATTAGATATGATAATTCCATGTATGATGAAAAAAATATAATATTAAATTTATTTAATTGATAAAAATTAATTTTAAAATAATAAATTTATAATGCGTAAAAATAGTTTTTAGAACAAAATATTACTTTGATTCAAAAATGTTGATTATAAGATTGTGAATTAAATGTAATAATTTAAAAATGTATAATTTTAATTATAAAATACATATTTGTTCAATAAAATAGTTTCATAAATTTTATGTTATCATTATACACTAATGATTTTATAAAATTCATGGTATTTGTAAAAATAGTATTTTTCACTATTCAACTAAAAACCAACATTTTCAGAAAATTTACAAAATTTTATATTTAGATAATATTTTTATTCTAAAGAGAAAATTTAGCTTTATTTTTAAAAATTAAAAATTATAATTTATGAATTTTATTTTTTAATGGAAACATTAAATATAATGAAAATTATTTTTATAGAAAACTTAATTTGTCAAATATTAAATATTTTTACTCTTATTTCCATACAATTATTAATTAAAATAGTATTAATATATTATTCATATAAATAATATGTTTTATCATCATTTAACTATAATATATTTAGTCAGTTCAAATAAAAAATCATAGCTCATAAAAAATCCAAATTTAAAAAATATACATTTTTAAAGAAAAATGAATTTGTTAGTCACTTAGTTGTACAAATTGAATTTCATTAGTGTATTTTTATTAAATATGAACATAATTAGTTTTTATAATTAAAAATTTTAAATGTATAAAAAAATATTATATATATATAAATAAATAATTATCAAAATGGGTTCACGGGTTCGGGAGCTTCCGGGAGATGGTAAGTCCAGTGTTAAAGAAAGATAGGGCTTGGGTAAATGGGGTAACCTCGCTTACTTTAATCAGTTCTATTGGTTATAGGTGAAGAAAATGAAGGGATGAGGTGATCTATAGTGATGACCATGTAAAGGAACTATTTTAATGCCCCCAATATTAAAGGAAGGAATCTTGGGCATTAAAATTAAGGTAATGTTCACAAAATCTCAAAGACCAAGGATGAAATCAACAAATTAAGAGAAACACAATGCATTCATAGAAAATGAGATGATATAGATGATGATTCTCCCAAAAATCCATCATTTTTCTAGGAATTTCCTAAGGGTAAAAATCTTGTGGATGAAAAAGGTTTCTAAACTATTCCAACTAGAAAATCAAGACATCAAAAGACTATTCATACCTAAAGTCAACCATGGTTACTAGGTCTCAAAAACTGATAAACTATGAATCAAATTATAATGATGATTAGGATTCTTCCAATCAATTGGATTATGATATCAGATGTTTACATGGTGTTAGGGTATAATTTATTGTATGGCCTCATCCATCTTCTCTTTGTCTCTTACTTTTCTTTTTAATAACAAGGTATTTGCCTTTTCCTTTAAATATATATATATATATAACTGATTATATTACTAAATGCATTTTTATGTCATCCTAGCTTCTTCTTACATAATACCTAAAGATCTTCATGTATGGCCTAATGATAAGATAAGATCTAGTGACATTCATGGGTAGAGAACCAGCTAGCAAGGACCTCATGAAAATTTCAATTATCTTTAACTTCTTTCTCAAATGACTTTGGTCAAACTATAATTGTTTGAGTTTGACTTTGGCTTCATCAAGGGATACCACTATTAATACTACCTCTATTACAAGCTTAGGAAAATAAAAATCCTAAGTAATAATTCAACATATTAGATTCATTTATTTCCTTTTTCTACATAGGTTTCATAATGTGGCTACCTCTATCTATACCCACTAACATAATGGAAATATTATAACAGGAAAAATTAATAATTTTTTTTCAAATATCATGGTTTTGTCTTATTTTTGAGATTAATGTGAAACAATATATTCAACATAAGATTTATTTAATTGGTAATTCATACAAAATTATGTGATATTTCAACTTATCCACCATCATCCTATCGTTGATTAGATGGCCTACAAGGCTCCATATATAATGATTTTAATGAGATGAATCTAAGATTCGGATAAATTCATTGAAGTTATATTCCTATAATAGAGAATTCCCGACTTGAATCTTGTCATGTTGGGTTAGTAAAAATCCATTCACATATTATAGGGACACAACCATCATTATGAACAAGTTATATGTCTAAGGTGACACCTTTTAGAAATGTTTGGGCACCCTAGTAAATTATCAATGGACCCCAACCATTTAGGGAATCTGATATTAATTGATGCATTGAGTGATGATGCCATTTGGAATGATGTTTGATCTTGCTAGGTAAAACAAAAAACATGGAGATCAACAGTGTCACATCATAGGAAAACGTACATGATCAATCAATCACTTTTACAATTAAAGTATTTCCTGTTGAGTTTATTATTTCTATCCTCCCATGCGTTTCATCCATGGGGTTTGTTTTCTACCAGCATGCTTTCCAAAGGTAGGCATTTATTAGTGTTAACTAACAATGACTTGGTTTGTGAATTAGGTCTGAGAGTATGGGATGTCCATGCATCATGTGAAGGGTCTTATTTCCATATTCATGACTCTCTTATAGGTTTAATATGTATTCATTAAATATTTCATAGTAAAAATACCATTTACCTTGGTCATTAAATTAAATAGTGATCACCATGAAATATTATAGACATATATATATATATGAGTGGTTATATATATTTACCTTATATATTTCTTATACTATGGCTTAAAACCACACATCTTAGTACTCTATAATTTACCACCATCTAGGGAGAAGTTAGGTATGGTGGAGTAATGATTGGACCAATTAGAGTGGATTCATGTATATCCTCGTGAAGGGAATTGGTACTCACATAGTTTGGTTCCACATAACAGATCATGTCATAACATTTAATTCCATGTTTTGAGTACCATTTTGGTTTATTTTATTATCATATATAGAAGAAAAATGAAGTACTTTTAAGGTTTTATATCTAGGACCAAATGAAGTCCCTTTTAGTTTTGTGTATCCAAGAACAAATAAGTTCCTTTTAGGGTCGTCTATACCGTACCATTGAAGTTATTTTTAGTGTCATGTATCAAAGACAAATTAATTACCTTTTAAGTTCACACGTCTAGGACCAATTATGTGACTTTTAAGAACATGTTTCCAAGTCCATCAAATTTCATTTTAAGTTCGTTCATCCTGAACCAATGACATGTCATTTTTGTTCATGCATACATGATTAATGTGTCCTATATTTTTGTTTCATATTACTAAGACCAATTAAAAATAGTTTAAATTCATATGAAATGGACTTGTGGGTGAAAGAGACCAAGAATAAGTTTTTTGAGGACTAATTCTTAAGAACCCATATCTAGTTCATCCACTTTGTGACTAAATATGAGAGGATGTGTTTGGGGCATATGACTAGTATTAGAATAAAATATGTATAACTCATTGGTTTAAAATAAGGACGAGACCATCAATGAGTGAATGGTTGGGACTTACACATAATAGGAGGCCCATATATTCTAATTCAACTCATGTCTATTGGTAACAATACGAGGAAGGAAGACTAGACTAATGAGTGATATGACCCAGTGAGGAAGGGATAGGTTTAAAATAGACTCGAAAAATGTATGGGTGTCTAGATCATTGATTAGACACAAGGGAAGCTGATAAGGGGATTATCTAAGCACCAAATGGTTATGGAGAGTGTCCAAAATGATCAGGGGAGAGGAAAAAGGCAATCTTTCCTATGAGTGACTCTAATCAAGGTTATCAAGTTGACACATCAAGGGTATATGATTACATGAGAGGTATGAGAGATAATCTCGAGATGGACAACATGAGTGTAAGGTGATAAGAAAATTCACATCGATCCCCTAGTGGGAATCATCTTTATCAAGGGAATATATGATTTCTATTACCTTGGGAACCCTATCAGTTAGAGAGGAAAACCCATGGAACATCTTCTGTAAAGTATCTAATTCTCATTATAAAATGGAAATAATAACTAAGGTTGGAACAAAAAATTTCTTGGTAGCCTAATCATTTAAATTATATGTCATTAGAGGAGGAATAAATGGAATATGATTTTTTGGTTTTGGATTTAGTGGAAGGAGGCTAAAAAAGTCTTTAAATGATTAATTCAACCCTAGTAGGCTAACAATGTAAAGGGGTCACCATTAAAAGGTTTTAAATATCCATAAAATGGATCATTTTAAAATAAAATAACTATTTATCAAACATTTCACGGTGATAGACCATTAAAAATTGTAAAAAATATAATTTAAAAATCCTTGATTTTGTATAATTTTTTTTTTGAAATTTTGTAGGGTCTGCTAATGATATTCATATTTAATCATTTTTTTTGTAAAAAAATATATATGATCATCCCACTATGAAGAAGTTACATTTGAATCCTTTATAAAGGATCTCATTAGGAAAATTTCATTAATAACTTATATTTTTAAGGAATCACTATGAATGTCTTACACGGTGTCATTCCCCCTCTCTCAAGCATAAATTAGGATTCAACCATATGGAATGCGATAAAGGATCTTTGAAAATGGGAGATCACATAAATGAGGAAATTCATCTCAAACTTGATGCTGCAAAGTTTCTTCCTTATAGAAATGTTTTCCAAGGGGTTGGTATTTATTGGTCACCAGTGTAACCTCTCTCCTAGGATTTGTGGAGTTGTCTATTAATTGGGAATTTAGTATTACATAGGAGTTCCAGCTCACTATTACAAATGATGACCCTCTATAATAAAATTCATGAAAACATAAATGGGTTGTGATTTGATGTTGTAAACCACACCAACTTTCTTGGTTTTCATGAAACCTTAAGGTATTTCCTACACTATATTGGAATGATACTCCCAAGATGTGGGACTATTACATGGATATTAATAAATTACATTACTTCTCTAAATAGTGACTCTCATGTTGTGATAATAACATGAAACTGAAATGTGTGTCCACCTAATCTAAGAAAAGAAATTCCAAAACCATGATAATGTTACACATATGCAAAGTATTTACCCCACTTCTTCAAAAATAAAATTTATATGAATATTTTTCATTTCAGATGTGTAGTTTTTATATTATTGGTCAAATTTCTCTTTACGGTGACATGTTTACTTCTTAACTAAATTTTCCTTTTTCATTTTTTCACTTCAAACCTTATCAATGTATTCATCACATCTTGTAGTAATCAACAATGATATTTAATCAAATATAGACATTTTATAATGAAAATTTGTAATGTGAAAATTATATAATATAAATATTTAATATTTAATATTATTTAGACCTTCATCATAACATTTTTTAAAATAACTTTTCATATGGTTGAAATAGATTATCAAATTAGGCCATTTAATTTAAATAATTTTAATTAATAATTACAAGAAATTCATAATTCAATATAAACCATTTTATATTTTTACTTAATTGGTAATTTATATAAATTAGAATTATAATTTCTATTTAAAAATTTTCTATATAAATTATTATTCATCCATATAATTTCAAATTCTATTTAAAATTAACATTAAAGTTTTTTCAAGTATTTATATATTAAATTTTTCAAAAATAATAATTAATTGTAAATTGTTTTAAATTAATTTACTTATAAACTGTAAATAAATTAAATAAATATCCCATGATACCATTTTAATAATTTATAAATACTTTATAAATTATATTATTCAATTCATAATTTAAAAATAGAAAAAAAAAATCCTTTTCATAATATCAAATTTTAGGATATATACACATCATTATTCTCAACTGACAGTATATCCTCTGAAAATGTATTTTGAAAATCTCTATCTTATTTTATAATAGATAATGATAAATTTATAATAGGTCTTGTTGGCCTGTGAAAAAATAAATCTATAGAGTTGAGAAATCATATCTTACGACATGCGATATATATAATTTAAACCCATTAGAACTTAGTGTATAGCTCTGACCCCAGATAGCCAAGAGTCGGTGTCTACAACTAATTAAATTGGCATGATTACAAGGAATCAAGCCCCAAAGGACCGATTAGTTTAGTATTGTTGGTACACCAGAAACATAAATGAGTCTTTTATTCCAAATTACTACACTAATTACTACATAATTATTTTCTAAACAAATAACTTCGGGGATAGCATTATTTCATCTTTTAAATCCTTGCATATCTTTCATAGTACACTTTTTGGATATCTGGGGAATGAAAAATAATAATGGTGATCCCAAACACTTAGTCAAGAAAAAATATAGCAGAATCAATAAATAATCAATAAGAATAGTAAATATAGAAAGGTAAATAACTGAACACAACTTCCATGTAATCAATAAACTGAATGAAAGTGCATAAAAAATATAGCAAGGTAATAACTAGAAACACATGCCATTCAAATAACTAGTTATGAAAAAATAAATATGTCTAGGTAAGAAACTTAAACACATTCCATCTAAATAATAGAAAATGAAAGGTATCCATAGATATGTCGATGAAAAATCTAATGAATGAATAATAATTGAAACCAATGTGAGGGAAATGATTGATTATTAGATGCCTTGTTTTCAAGGATCAAGGTACTTTACTGTTAATACCTTTCACAATATGGTATAAAAATATTAGGTAAAACCCATCTAAGGTGTATACCCAAATGAATTGTTCCTCGAGACTACCAATGCATCGATGGTTTGTCCATTACCAATCCCCACCCAAGTCGTACAAGTCCAAAACATTCCTCATTTTGAATAAATAAAATAAATAATATGTCTTATCAAATAACTATATAGAATAAAGAATATGCAATTATCAATATTTCCCCCAAATATTCAAATAATTGTCAAATTAGACACTGCATGTAAAATGGTGTATGGTTTAGGTAATAGTAATCTCCATGATAGATGATATAGATAATTAGGATAAATTCAAATATCATATGAGATTGAATATTTTAAGGGGATTTCAATAATTAATCAAGGATGTGAATATAAATATTACCCCTAACCAAATCAATCAATAACCATAAAGATTAAGGATAAGGATGGTATCAATACAATGTACCCCAAGTTTAGTAAAATAAAGGGGTCTTTTCTTTGATGAATGGGAATATTATAAAAATATATTTTAAACAAATTCTTTAGGAAAATATCTTTTTGTTTAGATAAACGTTTGGAAGAATCATTTCATTTAAAATCGATTTTAAAAATATTTTATTTTAAAATTAAACTTTTAAGCATGCAATGTAATCTTCAAATAATTTACATCGTGTAAATCCATACAAGATGTAAGAGGTCAAAAAATTACTTTTTCATGGTTAAAAGTTAGAAACATTCCCTGTTCGGAAAGCGACAAGAATATTCCTTTGAAAACATTTGTTAATGAAAAAAACAATATAAATTTCTTTTAAAAATCACTTTAATTTTTTAAACATTTTAATAAAACTTTGTTTTTGGAAGAAAACATGTTCTCCAAAAAAATAGAGATACAAAGTCAGGTTTTCTGAAAAATATTTTTTAAAACATTTTGAGTACCGCAGAGTGGGAAAAAGGTATTAATACTTGAAAATTTTCATGAATAAACAATGGAGAGAATATGAATTGTTATATTGAGTAATGTTCATATAATTTTCTCAAATTGAAATACCATTAAAATATCATTAAAGTTATTATTGAGGAAAATAATATTTAAACATTCCCAAGTGTCTCGTACCACTTTGAAACATTTTAATTCATAATCCTCATAATGGAATAAAATTAATTGAAAGTTGTAATATCATGAGATTAAGTAGATTAATGATATATAATATAAAATTTCAGTATATACACCATATAAACGAAACTATGTGCATAATAACAAACAAATATCAATGGAATGTAAATTGACATAAAATACCTTACTTGGTGTTTCCTTTTCGGGTAAATGTACTTTAACATCCTATATAATAAAATTTTGTCAGTTATATACTTTCTTGATACCCTTTTTCATTTTTATCATTAATTTTATTTCAATTATTACCATGTTTTATACAACCACTTAAATAATTATGTTTATATTGGTTGTATTGACCAAATTCGTTTTATGTGTCAAAAACAAATTAGTAGGTAATGTATGGTCAAAGGGGTCATTATATAATATATACTGAATAAAAATAATGAAATAATTATAATATTTATACATGAATTATACTTTTAAAAAAATAATTAAATATAGTTATGAAAAATGAATCAATGTTACAATCATGGAGATAGTAGGTTGTACGTACACATGAGTGGCGTTCTTATATTTCAATGATCGGTATAGAAAGAAGGTAAGTTGCACCATAACTTTCAAGAATTATAATTATATCATAAATTCTATATTATTTAATCCTACATACTTATATATATAATTATTCTGATGAAAAAGGAATCATATCATGTCGAGGAGGTGGTAGTCCATACATCCACAGATGATATTTTTACTTTTTTAAGTGTGTGAAAGGTTAATAAAGAAAATGATATATATATATATAAGTAATTATGTAATTAAAATAATATAGATGTTTTTTCTATGCCTCATAATTTTAATTTTAATCATCTTTTATACATCCCACTTATCGTGTGGACGAATCACATCACATTTAGGGGGCGGTAGTCCACACTTCCTCAAATGATGTTATCATATTAATGTAAAATGGAAAGAATTAAAGGTATTTTTAATAAATATATTAAATAAGTATAAATTAATAATATATGTCATAATTATTATATATAAACATATTTTCATCATAATCACCAACATGAGTGGTGGTAAATAAAAAAATGAATAATCATATTTTCATGAAGTAGTAGTTCATCGTACACAGAAATGGTATGCTCATTACATTTAGATAGATGTGTATGTAGTTGTAGGTAGAACCCATTAAATAACAACATAATAGTATATTTAGGATACTGTTTTCTATATAGTAATGGAATAAGAATATTTGGGGGTGGATAATGGAAATGAAACTAAAAATGTTGTGAGAATATGTTACCTCTTAATTCAGTAACTTCAATGGTTTATACCCAAAGGATTCCTATGAAGTATTTCTTCCTGAAGGAAAGAATCAAGGTAGAGGGTATGGATTTAAGGAGACTATAAGGGTAGATCTTGTCTAACCCTATGTGGTTTCAGAGGTGTGAGTAATGGGGAGAGGTAGTGGCTTTCAAAAGGTAAGAAAAAGGACTCACTTGGTATTTTTTTAAAATAAGGTAGGTATACCCACCATTTTTGAGAAAAAAGTCTTAAAAACTAATAAAACTCAATAATTTAAGGTTTATTTCAAAATTATGTCTATCCAAGGGGTTATGAACAAGTGGATAGGTCATTTGGACCCCTAAGTTAAAGGTTTAGTCCTTCATTACGGTTAATTTTACCTTAATAATTGTAATAAATTTTACATAATTTCACTAATATTTTTGAAAAAAACAATTTTGGTATTATTATAAATTATAAATTTTTTTATTCCAAATAAGGAACACATTTTCTCAAATAAAAATCATATAATTGGTATAATGTGATTTAAATTTAATCTCATAGGTCGGATGACAATGCGAGTTTTTTAAGTAAAAACATCTGAATGTTTACAATCTTTTTATAATAAATTTCAAATTGAAATTGATTCCAATGACATAAATTGAATTAATTGGTAAAAATTTATCTAATTAATCTTTAAAAACAACTTTAAATATAATTTAACCTTATAAATAAATTAGATGAAAAATAAATTTTGAACTAACATTTGGTATTTATAACTATTCATTTAAAAATAAAATATTTCAGAAAAAATATCAACAATTAAAAATAAACTAATTATTATGTTTTGATTTCAAGTATAAATTTTATTTTGACATATTAAAATCAATTAATGTTTCACAATTAATATTTAAAACGGGTTCACTATTAAAAGACTGTAAAATTACCTTTATAGAAATATAGGCTTTATGTGTAAAATTGAGTTTGTTCTTATCTGATTTATATAAAACCTAATGGAAGAATATCAAAAATATTTTATTGAATATAATATATATATATATATATATTACATTATCATCACTCACTAATTATAAAAAATTTAATTTATTAGCATAACAAAACTTATCATAAAAATAGTTTTCAATATTAATATTCACATTATATTAAATTGCTTCTTATAATCATTTATAATTAATTTTTAACCAATTAATTAATTTTATATTTGTCTAAACCATATTTTCATAAGTTAGTTATTACTATTCATAACAGATAGTTAACATCTTAATATATATAATGGTAGTATTTTAATAATATGTTATTATTCGGTAAAACTCAATCTTCCATGTGACGCAAGCCATTAAAGAAGATATTTCTTGTGTGTAATGCATAATAACTCAGTGTTGCATGAGTTGAAATATATATAATCTATTTTAAATAGTAAATATATTATACAGTATCTAGATATTATATTACCTTGTGTTCTTGTTTTCATGTGTCAGACACACTATTGAATTCAAGGTTCTAACTTTATATTTTATATGAGTCACACCTAGTGGATATTCTATTACAATATAGATTATATAATATTTTTGTTAGGATGTTCAGTTTTTTTATAAATAATAGTGTTATCATTGGTTATTACAGGGTTATATGGTATGTTATTATATTCTATAGATAAAATGATTTCTCTATATCACCCACTATAATATCACACATCGTATTTGGATATTATATCACAACTGATGCTATTATATATCACAATTCAATCCAGAATGAAATTTATATACCAATTTTAATGACATAAAATATTTTTAAAATGGTATATAATTCCTTAATTTTTCAAATCCAATTTCATGAATCATGAAACTTGGTGAAACTCGAATACCACTAATGAGTTTCTAAGGATTGAACACAACTTTTTTTATATAGAAAAATACATGAAAAACATCATATTCCTAAGATCATAATGTATAAAAATGAACCCATGTAAATATAAAATAAAATCATGTACCTTCTACTAGAGTGTTTTTTCTCATATCTTCAACTATGTGCTTAATGAATATCCCTATAAGTAAAGCAATGGACACCCACCTCTATGGTGTATTTGTGGACTGATTGATTCACCCAATATTCGGGTGGGATCCCCCTCACATCCATGATGTTATAATATATTTAGAGGATAAGGAAGAAGAGTAAGAGAGATATATGGAGAGGGATAATAAGTATAAATAATGTATCACTCTGACTTCCATCTTGATGGAATCATCATCCTTATAAAATCTCTCAAGGATGCTTCTCGAGCCTCTATAGAATTTACTCATACATTGTGAACTGTATCAGGAAACTCTTTTAGTTATAAATCTTTGTAACCCTTAGATATCTCAAATCACCCATGACATTTATATTTATAAACATAAATTTTAGATTATATAGTATAAATTTGAATGTTAACTATTAATGTTCAGTTTTCATTATCAATCATATATAAAATATGAATCATAATGCATATGACGTACCCTTACTGTACATTCTAATAGGTAGACGTGTTAGAGTTCCTTACAATATCCCCTAACATAATCCATGAGATATGACTTTGATTTATATATTTCATTCCTAATTAAATGAATATATCATACAAAATGATATATACAAAGTAATCTCTTATTTTACATTGACTATAAGACATATCTCTATGAAAGTTGGCTAAGCTTGACATTTACTCTTCTACAAAAGTCATCTTAAGTAATTTAGAACATCAATTAAATTACTAATTTCACTCACATGGATTATTATAAATCTATAATTCAATAATGGATGTGTATTTTTTTTTGAATAATCATTAATAAGTAATCTATAATAGTTTACCAACTTAAGGAATTGTCACAATTTTGTTACCATGGTCAATATCTCCCAATAAAATATAGAATTTTTTTTTAAAGTTCAACATTACCTTCTGAGTTATTTGGTTCCCAAAGGATATAAAATCATCATTCATAAAGAATTATTTCTAATTATTTACATATAATTCACTCTCTCTTAGCACCTTGAAAGCAATTTTTATGTGGATTGCACAATATTCCATCATGTCGCTATAGATAAATTTATAGTCCATGTAAACTACTAAAAACTAGTCTATGTATGGTTGGAATAGTTGTTTCATTAATTTGGAAAAAAAATTAGGTCCATTGGTTAGATAAAAAGTAATAATAAGGAATTTATAATATCCATACCTTATTATATAAATAGTATTTGGAATGACTTTTATTTCTATATGATCTTGATTGAACTCTGACCTCAAGACTAACTTCATGAATAGTTGTGATTTATATAACTGCTAAAATAGGTTTACTATCAAAAGGATTGAATATATATTATTCACCATAACTTTTTTCAATGCCAAATAGTTGAAAGAAATCTACAAAGATCCACAATTCTTATTTTAAAATAACATGTTAAATACGTAAGGTGGATTGGATGGTGGGATATGATTTGAATTTAGCATATCCTTCAAATTCCTATTCAATTAATATAACTCAAGAAGATTAATGTGAGAGAATATTATAATAATAGTCTTTACTTATGGTAGTATATTGATATGATGACGAAGTTCACCCTTTATGGGGAGTCTAGAAACTCATATAGTAATCCATGGAAATATTATACTAGAAAATCCTTGATCTATGATGCAATATCACTACCATATTCTATGTAACGACACATAATTTTTTGAAATATATTTTCCTCATTTTAATTTTCATTAAAATTTATGGTTTTTATGATTATTTTGATTTGACGTTTTTTTTAAAGATGTTCATTGTAGAAAAATTTCAAAGATAGAAAAATAAATATGATTTTATAAAAATAATTTAATTATTTTGTTAAAGGAAAGAGAAAATAACAATTTATATATACTCATCATATTAAATTTTGAATAAAATTTTGAAATTAATTTTTATTTCAGTTGAGGAGATTACAAACTACATGTACACAAACAACCAAGGTACTAAGTGGATCACACATCATACATCCCCACTTGGCTTGGAAAGCCCCCATAAGAAGTAACGGAATGATATTATCTAAATACGTAATTGATTGAAAGCCTAAAACCAGACCCAAATGTTCTAATTTATGTTTTAAAGGATAATAGACTAAAGGCCAATAATAATTCTTTTTTTATTCTCTTTTGTTATATCCTGTCAACATTCCAGCCTTATGCAAGCACTATTGTGTTCTCCTTCCATCCTACATCACCTTGGATAGTCATAGCTCATGACTATCCCACCCGGTCTCATTCCTACCATCATTCACTACATCCCCCACACACTACACCTACTCCCACCATCCCAACATTCCATGTCATGGAAGAAAATCACCTCCCCCTGCCACCAACACACAAAGGGGGAACAATTTTGGAAGCAACTAGAATTTTTACCCTAGCTACCTAGATATTATTTCCCTACAACAGGACACTCAACTACATGGCCATTTTAATTTGAAATTAATTAATGTAAATATATTTTCTAAGATATGTTCATGTAAAAGCTTTGATTTTTCTATTATAACCTTGCATATGATGATTACTTTAGAAATAAATAATGTTATTGTCCTTATAAAAAGGATTTATCATATGCATCTCATACAGTGTGTTGTTACTTCATAGTAGAATTATTAATATCGAAGTTAAGTGTTATATATTATAGTGGATAATAAATAAAAGTAATTATATCATTCCAAAAAATATCTAGTAATAATTCTAGTTATAATAAATTTGGTATATAAAAAAACAAATAAATTCATGAAATATATATTTTTATTTTCATTTTTATATGTGGGTGTGTGCATAAAAATATCATTTAATAATGAATAACATATGAAGTTATGTGGGTTCTATATTTTTTGCATGATTGTTGGGTATATTGTCTTGGTTATTATATAATAGTTAGTCAAAACTAGTTTTTACTAGTACAAAATATTTATTCATTATTGAAAATGATATATTTTTTTAGATTAATATATATTTATTAAATAAAATATATTAGTGAATTTTTATGAAATAATATATAATTATATTAATGGTAAAAAAATATCTCTAATTCTGAAATAATGACTTTGTAATGCACTATTTATCGACTTTTTTCATACAATATATAATGTATCTATATGTATCCTTTGGTAATATTTTATATAATATTGATAAATATGTTTTTCTAATCCATTTATCCTAAAATTATTTATATTTATTAGAATATAAACATTTTTTAGAATATTTTTATAACATATCTTTTATTTAATTCATGATTATTTGATAACTAAAGTTCTCATATTTATTTATTACAATATATAGTTGTATTCATTACATTGGGAATTTATTTATTAAAATATATTTTTTGTATTATTTTAAATGTAATAATTGAAATATAATCTCAACATATGATTATAGAAAATATTATAATATGAATTTTAATGTTTTATTGTATTTTATGTGCATCGGGTAATAAAATACAATATCCCATCAAAAGCATAAATAAAATATTTTTAAATGGAATAATATTTTATTATTCATTTATAATTAATTTAATTTTTAACTAATTGTATATATATATAAACTAAAAAAACATTATATATGCATGTTTTGATAGTGTAAACCCCCACTTTAAAAAGAAAAGTGACATATTTTACATATAAATAATATTTTATAAATTATTTATTAGTTGAATTTTAATTTTAATTTACCATTTTTAGATTCTTATTATCATAAAATGGATATTAAATATTTATATTTTAGTTGTTCTCAAAAATAAAATGGTCAATTGAATAATAATGTAGGTTTTTAATAAAATCAGTTGCATATAAACTGTTTTTATATATATTTACATAAAAGCTAGATTACCAATCAATAAATTATTAATTTGACAAAATGGATTACTTATTGAGAATCATGATATGGTAATTTTTGATAAATTTAGTAATGTAGACATCAGGTATTAATGTAGTCATCAAGTAATAATGTAGTCATCAGGTAATAATGTAGTTATATAGATTATGTATGAGACAAAATTTAGTAATTTAAAAAAATTAAAATATACTATAAATAGTTAAATATAGTATCATACTGTAAATATGACACCATACTTATGTATTCATGGTCATACTAAAACAATTTAGTACTCTTGTATTAATAATGGAAATAACCATTATAATGGAGAATTAATGGAGATTATGGAAAACTATGGGTGTAGTGGAGAACTTGAGATAATGTAATAAAATAATAAATAATTTTCTATATAGTAATCAATTTACTATGCCCATAAGTACTCACCCCTATTCTCATTACTTCATGCAACAAGATTGAATTATCTCTTTATAGTTCTACCATGATGTCTCTTCGATAAATCCCTTTCTAATAAAGATGATTTTTAGTGTTTTTAAGGTATGCTTCTAACATAACAAGTTCATGTTATATAATATTCTCCACTCCTTCACTTTTCATTCCCAATTATAATTCTTTTGTTATATTCTCTTTTACAATTCTTTTTTATTTTATGATTTAAAATGTTTCTAGGAAAATTAAAATTTTTTATGTTTTTAATTTTTATTTATATTATTGGGAAGACCCTAGGTTATCTCTCAATGATCTATGGAGTTATAAATTTAAAATTTTAAAATATATATATAAGGAAACTAAAAAGAGATGGTGGTTTAAAATGATTCAAATTAGAAAAATAATTAAAACAATGTGCATGTGTGTTCTTTGAAATTAAAAATAAGTTATGATGGGTTTATAGAAAAGTGATCATTTAAAGGTTGATGCGGATCATGAAAAGTATCTTTATTTATTGAATTAAATTAATTTGGTTAATTTCCTTGGTTTAGGTTTAACATAAATCTCAATTATTCTCTTATTTTTTGAACAAGTGGTCTTATATTCAAAACATTGTGTAATGATCATGTCACTATGGTTAAAAACTTATGAAATGTTAGAAGCACACTAAGAAACTCTAATTTATTATAATAATAAGTAATTAAAATATTATTATGATATCTAATTTGAAAACAAAATTTCCCTACTCAAAAAATCACAAAATGATCGATTAGAAAGGTGAGTACATCTCTATTGACCTATCAAAATATTAAACTCCAATCATGACTATATCAAGATTAAAATAATATAAATGTTTTCTAAACCCAAATACACAAAACCAATTATCTCATGAATGTTTGGAAATCACTTTACAACTATGTATCGTTCCTTCAATGATCACGCGTTATTTAGCTCTGCATCCAAAGGAGGTGGAATATCATATGGAACTCCACTTTCATCCTTATTCTCATTATGAGGATAAAGATATCTAGAACATATAGGATGATTATATAACTCCTTTTAAATTCAAAAATGGTAGAGTTTCACTCCCTTGATTGAACATATAAATAATTCTTCCAAGGTTACAAATTATAGGTAATATAGAAGTTGGTTTTGGAAACTAGTTTTTGAAACACAGCATGAAACTCAGATTTTGGCTAGAAGATAGTCTTAACTATGTTTTGAAGAAAACTAAAAGTTCTCCCAACAACTTGAATATATCATAAATAAATTATTTTGAAATTTGAGGTTTAAAACTCGATATATAGAAAAATTACTAAAGTAGCCATGTGACTATGAATAGTCCAAATTCCCTTCAATGTAACAATATTTTGGGCTATAAAATGAATGAATTAGGATTATGTATTCTAAAAATTTATATCCCATATGATCAGAAATGTGTAATAAAATTTATCCTAATTAATTTTACATATTATGTGAAATAAAGATTTTATTCCTCATGTGTGTTTGGTCTCTCACATGGTTTTGGATTGTTTTGATTCAACTTTATCATGGGATCATAAAATCATATTTTCCTACGATAAAAACTCAAAACAAGTTAAATTTTCCATTTTAATAGAATTTAATATAAATTTATTGAATCAAATAATAATTTAAGACCAATTATTTATTTTTAATTTATAATACAAAAACAAATTACAACATTTGTATGAGGGTGGATTAATATAGTGAATAACAATCTGATAACACCCCGACACCTGAATACTTTCACTACTAAAAAATTCATATTTTAGAAAATGATGCATAACAATATTACTTAATTTATAAAAATTTAACATTTAGTAGAAGTTTAATTAATATTAGCACTGTGATTAATGAAAAAACTACACCAAGGAGTCAATATTAGAAGTTATAAATATGGTGTCCTATAAATTAAACTAGAACAAAATTCATAGAGATATAGGATATGTTTCCTAGAAAGGAAATCCAAAAATCCAAAATAACACTAAATCCTCATCTCTGTGTGTGTGGAAAACATTTCACTCTGATTTTTTACTTTTTATCCAATTAATACGGGATGATTAAAAAAATTACTAACTTTCTTATTTCCAATGAACATACCCTATACACTATATACTCAAATTTCAAAACTTCTTCACCCCTGAATTCCCATAAGTCAACCCATTTGGTTTCATTCTATTGGTTTTATGTTATTTTTTTATTTTATATGTTATTTTATTATTATTATTCAATAACAACATTAGTTATCAACCATAGGAAAATTGGTGTATTAATTTAACTTTATGGATAAGGAACAAATGTATGGAAAACATTATGGAATGAAAATTAACATTAAGCTAAATTATAAATAAATTAAATTACGTAATAAATACTAAAAATTATTGGTTGATTTCTAGTGTGTGTGAATATGTTAAATGAATAAATTAACCCATTAAAATATCACATAGTATGTATCAACATATCTAAGGTTTTTTAAAGATATAACCATTTATATCAATGATAAACAAGGATTTTTTTAAGAATTATCCTCAATTGTAAAATTTATATTCATAATAACAAGAAGCCAATGAAATAAATTTTCATTGAATGTTAAAAAAATATTGAATTAAGAAAATTAATTTTTTATTTTCAATATATTATATAATGATATGGGAATTTAATATAATAATTCTATCACAAATGTGAAAAAAAGAGATAGAAACTATAAGTCCCCAGCCTTAAACATTACATAATCTTGAGTTATTACAAGATTACACCTTGAGGATCTTTTCAGGTTTAGATTTTTAGAGAATTAGATCATAAAACATGCATTACATTCCACATTTAAACAAAGTGGTTACATAAAAGATAGTATTAATTTTTCCCATCAACGGAAACATATTTAAAATAAAACATGGATTATTTCTTGAAACTTCCTTGACACTATCATCATATCATGTACCTTTCCCTTGACCTGTGAAAAAAATTTCAAAAATGTGGGATGAGCATAAAAATCCCAGTAAGGGATATAAAAATATGGAAAGGAAACATGAGTACAAATATACATAATAATGAAATCAAACTTTACCCAAAAAACATAAGCACATTAACATACCTCCTCAAATGATGAATAAATCATAGAAATTATAAGACATAAAGGTAACTTGAGGCATTCATAACATTCTTACGCAGGGAGTAACCCTCTTGGTTACATTTGGAATACCCATCACAGTATATTCCCTAAATCTCTTCAGAGAAACTTCAACGTTTAACCCCTTCGCATTACCCAATGCATTAGAGAGATATATCGGGATCACCCGCCCATAGTTTATCATGGAACCACCCGTCTTCATAACAATTCCCAAGAACCATAACATAATCGTATCACATAAAACATACATAAAGGAAACATAGCATTTCCACATTTCAATCACAAGATATCAATACAACACATTGATATAATAGAAACATTATGAAAACCATTTTCAATACCAAAATAAATGAAAAGTAAAACATGGTATTTATTTTTATTTTAAAAAAAATATGGCTTGTAGAGGAAGCCGAAACTCAAATAATGGTCACGGCGGCGGAGATTGAGATGAAGTCCCATACCTCGTATCCGACTTGACTTGATCGTTCTTTAATCTCCTGAATAATAATTTTGAGTTAATTTCTACTTGATTAAGAACCTTTTTCAAGTTAATTATTCCTTTTATATCATTTATTACCATTTCATGAACACTATGTTATTATTTATGTTTATAACGGTCATTTTAACGATCATCGGTACTTGAGTCAAAAATGAACTTCTTATATTTACAAGTTGTTCACGTAGTCAAATATCCATTATCTCAAGAATGATATTCATGATGTAGATTCCATATATATCATATATATCCAGTATATACATGCAATTATAATATTACATAATCATTTAGATGTAAGAAATGAAATGCACCGTTCATGGAGACGGTAAGCCGTACGTATGCATGAATGCTACTTCCATTTCTATGTCATATTAATGGAATTAAAACTAAATGATAGATATGTTTATTTTAATTCCAGAATTAAATTCATTATTTAGATTTAACATAAATCATATATATCCATTATATATATTTACTTATAATAGTACATTACATTTGGGGATAAGAAATGAAATGCACCGTTCATGGAGACGGTAAGCCGTACGTACGCATGAACGCTACATTCATTTCTATCTCATACTTTAATGGAATTAAAACATAATGATACATAAAAGTATTATAATTCCAGTATGGTATCATATATAATATCATTACATCTATCCTTTATACGTACCAGATATGGTATTAACGAATCAAATCATTTTGAGGGGGTGATAGTCCGCAATTCCTAAAATGAAGATATCGCGTATACCCATAATTGAAGCCATAAAGGTATGTCATAAATGAAAAATATTGAAGCTTAAGGGAAACATAAAAATATTATATACCATATCTAAATATAGTGACATCTTAATGGCCACCTTTGAAGGTGTTGGAATAATATTGAACAACCATCGTTTCGTGAAGCAGAAATTCGCCATCCATGGAAACTGTATGTTCTTTAACCATTAGATGTAGGTGTGTGTAAGTGTATCTATAATACTTATTATACAATAATCCTATTATATTTAAGATACAATAGTTTTTGACAATATAAATGAATAAAAATATTTTAGGGGGTTGGAGAAGCAAAATAAAATAAAAGAACACAAGAGAAAACACTACCTTTAAAACAGGTAACTCTTTTTTATTTGAGCTCAAAGGCTTCCTTGGGAAGACTTATGCCAAAATTGAGGCTTCTAAAAGTAATAGGGGGATGGGGAGAGATGAAATTGGCAAATCATGGCCGAACCAAAGGCTTGGGAGGTGTGGGTAAGGTGGTAGAGGTGGGGGCCTTTTATAAGAGGAGAGGAGGGGCACTCTTGGAATGTTTTAAAAGGTTACTTTATTATAAAATGATTTTCGGTTTTTAAAGGACCAACAATTATATATTTAGAGTCAAAGGTGATAAGGGTTCTAAATATACTCATCCAATAGGTCTTTTACAAGTTTAATTCTTAGATTTTACTTTATCTTTTCATTTTATTTAAATCCTTAATTAATGAGGAAATCGCTGCTTCATCATGATGTCATAAATAATTTAATTTATTTAATGTATAAAAATTATATAAAAAAATATCATGATGTAGGAAAGCGTTTTATCTTTCTAATGAATATTTATAGTCAAAAATATGACTTGTATAACCCCATTTAAAAATGTTTTTAGTAAAACAACTCATGTTTTTGACATTTTAATTTTAACTTTAAATAAAAAGTTATAAATGACATTTTCCTACCAATGTGGCTCCATGGGGTCCACAAGTTGACCCATATATTTCCTTGGTCGGCCATGAGACATCCAATATGTGTAGGACATGTTTCTAGGTCATTTCATTTTATTAAAACATTATTCTTACCTTAAATTACACTAATTACCTCTAATCGCGATTAAAAACTTAAAAGTTACTGTTCACCAAAAAATTATTTTAATCCCCTTGAACCACATTTTACTTCTTAATGACAACCATGTATGTTGGATTTTTGAAATTCAAAACACAGAGGTGGTAAAATTTCATTTAAACAAAAAATCAGTTTTTTTAAGTACCACTTAGTGGTTTCACTATTCATCAAAAATTGAAGATTTTCATAAAAATACCAAAACATCACCCTAAGCTATATTTGATATTCCAAATTCAAAAATTATTTCTATTTTACAAAACTGAAAACATATAAGTTACATTAATTAATTTAATAATTAATTCCTGGTGTCAGAGCAAACAATGTGTTTTTATGAAACAATAAGTATCAAAATATTGACACTAGTTTAAGTCCAATTTCAAAGTGAAATTAATTCCAATGACCACCATTGGATTAAATGGTAAAAATATATTCTAAATGAACTTTAAAACCAATTCAAACTATAATCTAATCATATAAATAAATTATATTAAAAAGAGGTTTTGAATTAAAATACAACATTTTTCACTATTCATTAAAAAAATGAACTTTATCGGAAAATTACCAAAAATTTACCCATGTAAATTTCAATGTCCCAATAATAAAGAATATGTTTATTTAGACAAATAGAGATTATCAAATTGTCAAAATTTTGATTTAAAAATGGTTTTCCATCAAAATGCAGTAAAACAATCTTTTAAAAATATTAGTGTATTCCATGATTAAGATTGGATTTATTCTTATTTTAAGCCTCTAAAACACTATCTAATTCATTAATAGACATATATAGAAATATCTATTATTCATTACTTACTTGGGATGTCACAGAAACATAAAAATACAATAAAACAAGGGGAATAGGGTGGAAAATTAAGATAATAAAATTAATTACTATCTTAGAAAATTATCCATCCCCACCTCAACACCTAAAATTTGAAGTGACCTCATATTAATCAAATAAAAGGTGTGAAAGAAATATAAAATCTATTGGGTTTTACTTAAATATGGTTTCTTTATGATAATGTTCATTTACTAGGGAATTTGGAATGGTTTCATGGAATTGCTTCAGTTGTTGCTCATTGATTGAGAATTTTTGATGGGTTTGTTCATTTTTAACCTATATAACCATGAATGGATAAACATTATAGTGTATGGGATTAAACATTGTCAATGAAGCTTTCGTAGGTGTAACTTAAAACTTGAATTGTAATGAAGAACCATCTTCCCATTGTGGTACTCGCAATGAAGGATCATTCATTGGTGGAATTTGTTATTTATTTAAATATTAGACTTTTATCACAAGAATATATTAAAGTTTCCCCCAAATAATGAATCTAAAATTTTCTTTAAGCACCTACATTAAAAAAATTATAATGATAATGTTTAATGGACCAATATGATCGGTTCTTTATCTTAATAGAGAGGTGAAAACTATTTCCAACTACAAGCTGATAAGGTGACATTAAAATGATAGTTTTAAAATAAGTATATTATATCTAAAATAAATCTTCGAGTATAAGACACCAATATTTATTACTTAGTTGGATAGTTTTTCAGGATTTTTTTTACACATTTATTAGACTCTAGGGATTTACCATTGGTTTAGGGATGATAAGCTATTGAAACACGATGCCTAAACCTATACCAACACAAAAGTTATTACATTTTCTAGTTTTATAAATTATAACCTTGGTAACTAATAATTAACCTTGGAAATCCAAACCTACAAAATATTTGGGTACTCAAAATCTCCACAACTGCCTTTCAGTCATTAGTACTTATGGATTGTGATTCTATACATTAAGACACATACTCTAATTCAATAAGAATACAAGGGTTTTTAAGTTAATTAATAAATGGATCCATAAATGATATTCAACAAACATAAAAAATTTCGTTGAAAACCAAGGTTTATTTTGGAATTTCACTTCATTTATTGAAATACTCTATTATTTGTAAATGATGAAAGTCTATACACAATTCATGAAAATCCTGAAATAATATTGTCTAAAATATCCCAAAATCAAGTAAATTATGATTAGTTAGTTGGTGACTAAAGTATACCCCACCGAAAATAATGTAACAAAACATGATGATGAATTGAAATTCATTATATAGAAAACGAAAACTTAGGACATGATCACTATATATGCACCAAAGTTAAGGGTCATCCCATGTATACCAACAAAATTCATTTTTTAGATGTCCAACATGGTTTTTATTAAAATTAATAAGAATGAAACATGTTATCAAATAATTTAAAATTTTATAATACCAAATAATATCATCTTATACATAATATAATTTCTCATTAGGAAACCTATAATTTATTGAAATTCATGGGAAAGAGTTAAAATTTAAGGATATAAGGATCTTACTAATATGATCATACGTCACATTCTTCACTCAATTTAATCCCTAATTTCTTAAAAAAATTCCTAAAGGAGTATCACCAAACTAATGATACATGGTTTAGATTTTGGTTTGTTAAAAATATACCAGATGGTTTCTTGTTCAGAATAACCAATTACCATGGACCCTAATGATATGACCTAAATTTATCCAAGGAAAACATAATGGAAGCTACTCTTTATTATTACAATGTAGGTTATAGTGTATGAGAGGCATAAGCAATGATATTTTGAGATCAATTAACATGTTTTCATAATAATTTCTCAAATGCATGGTTGTAATCATTCCAAATGATCTCAAATAGTAAATCCCACCAAGGTGTTTGGATTATATGTAATGATGTTAAGATCTATTTTAATTTTTATAAATCACCCTCAATGTTTGTAACAAACACAAATTCATTGTCGTTTTTGAGTAATCAATTGAGTGGGAGAGAAATAATACTAAAATTATGAATGATATGATAAAAAAACTTTAATGGCTTAAGAAACATCACACATCCCTATATTTATAAAATGTTATAGAAAGAAAATTACTTCCATGTTTTATTTATCTAATTTGATACCATCTTGAAAAATGAAATATAAAATTATTATACCATATCACATCATGAAATGGAATTTATCAAAATTTAATAAAATATTCTTTTTAATATAATGATGAATGACCTCACCAAAACTACTCGAACACTCACCCAAAGAGGAACCATCATCTGTGAAATCATCCATAATTGAAAAGTATCCTGAGAATTACACAAACTAAATAGTGTCCCTCTATTTTTAAATATGCTAAAGGATATGTGAATTTTGTCTTTTCATAATCCTTGGGGTAATATAGGTATTAAAATATCCATAACACATATCTAAAAAATAACAATGGGACTTTCCCACTAACCTCAGTGCTATCTGGTTAATGAACAGTAATGAGAAATGATCCTTCCTCGGGAATTGGTTTATTTTATGATATTTTATATATACATTAAAATTATTTTTCACACAGGTTGGTACCAATTAACTATTTTATTTTCATTGTATTTTGAAGATTTTTCATAGAAACTACCTACTCTAGACTATCCCATAGGATTTCAGATATATGAAAAATTATTTGAGTTGTTAGTAAATTGGTTAAGTCGTTTTTAACATTATCAAGGAGGTTTTAATTCAATTAGAAATTTACTTATCTCTTTATTTTAGCCTCAGATTTTAATAATATATTATGCATGAAAATTAATGAGTTAATACACAAAATCATAGAAAGTTTCAATCCTAATGATTATTTATAATTTCTAAAAAGGTAAAACAATCAAAAGAAATTCTATAGATTAATTAATTCCCTAGATATAGTGAACTAGTAATGATAACTAATAATATATTTCTATTATCAGGATTTGAATATTTTAAATTTTGAGGTTAGAGTTTAATTTCCAATTCTATGTATTTTCAGGATTTAAGAGAGGGAATGAAAAATATATGCATCCATGATCTCATCCAAATACCCAATGATAACATCCTCATATGAGGAGTGAGATTTTAGAGGTTGAGAATAAACATTTATGGTCATTTTTTCCTTAGTTCGTTATAAATCATCAATTAATAAACATACATGGCATTTTTTAAAACCATTATGATACTTTACATGTAAATCATTAAATAGAATATATATCAATGATAAAAAATAAAAAACAGGATTATGGGAAAGAAGATACGTTTTCATGGGGATATGGGGTATAAAAATAAAATTAATTGAAGGAGCATAATTTTTTCAGAGTGGTGCTTCCTAGAATCATCGATGTTAATGTGCATAATATTTTCAGTACAATAAAAATAGTGGTTGTGAAAAAGAGTGGTAAATTTAAATTTTACACTAATATCAAAGTTTTTATGTCATATATTTTATAACCATGTCCTAGTAACCGTTAGATGATCCCATGTGATTATTAATAAACAAAAAAATAAAATTAAAACGATTAATCAAAATTGAAACATCACCTCATTCAATTTTGATCAAAAACACATTTCATGCATTGTAGGTGATCATAGATTTAATGAAAAAAAAATATAACCCTATATATAATCTACATACACTCTACAAGATTATCAATCATTTATATTTATACTATGTGAGGTATTATAGTAAAAAAATTCCTTCTTTACATCGTTACAATCACAAGAACCCTACTACTTCAATCTAGGAATCCATTCTTAGATCAAGGCACCTCAAACTCTCTCTTATGTCACTAAAACATGAGATATCACATGGAAAGAGATAAAATTTAATTTCATGCATATTTCACTATAACTATTTTAGAAATGGTTTACATAGGTAGGTTTAATTATAGAAAATTTAATTTTTTTCCCTTCAATAAATGAATCTATATTCAACACTTATAAGCAAGAAAAGGTGTTGGAAATTTCATAAGTAATTTAACACGTACTTGTAATATTAAAATAATTCAATGAGATAAATTTATGATTCATTAACTTTAATTGAATCTCCCATAAAAATATTTAATAAACCTTGAATGTTAAATATTAAAAAATTATTTGAAAAATATTTTTCATTATATTGACTATATAAATTCTAGATACAAAGATTTAATAAATGTAAATATTATTATTTTAAACTCAATTAATATTGAATATATCTATTTCATTGCTATCATTTAAACTTGGACATTACCCAGCCCATACTATGGGGCCCACCATGTTATAAACTCTAATTCACTAGAATTTTCCAAGCCTCTGAATATACTTTGTGTCTGACCCTGTAGCACTTTATCTTGAAAGTAGTGATTGATACCCATAGACCAAGAGTAGTACCTAGTAACACACCATGGTACTTAAGGAGATATATTTTATTCATAGAAACATCAATCTATTATAAACACACGTCAAGGAATATAATCTCTTTACCTCACAATATCTTATAAAGTACGATACACACATTGTGTCATCATTATTACTTTATTATTCCATGATATTATCATATTGGCTTACCTTCTTCTAATATGACCATGGATTTATTAAAGGTATTACCATCCTGATTAACTATAATTGATATATCTATTCCTTTATTGAAGAAATAAATTATATATTGATCATTCAATAAATGTTATACCACTAATGATATATCCGACAAAAGCTACCACACTATGATATAAATATCATAGTTATTATATTTCATCAAATTATACAATAAAATGATACACATTAATAATGAAAACAATTCAAGAGTCTAATACACGTTCTTATAAATAGAACTAACCAATTTTAACCACACCATATAATATTCCTATTGGCAGACTAGTCCTCATGATCACCTATACAAGAGATCACCAAGTGAGAATTTCATGATAAAAAGTCTCAATTATTATGATCCCACAAAACCTAATAACCATACAATATATATATAACTTTAGTATTATGTATCTATACCATAGGACATATGTTTAAAACAAATTGATTTTATATCATGGTTTTCAATATATTTTGGAACCATTATAACGATTTATATGAAAAATAATATAATGAAATTACCTTGAAAATAGTTGATAAAATTTTACCAACACTATAATGGTATTAATATATCATGAATAACTCATTATGTACATGATATAGTAATCAAAAGGTACTATTCAAGTTGGTTCTAGGGCACCCACATTCACTATATCCAACTTTATAACCATGAGCCTTTTTTCTCTCACATGATATAATCATAATTCTGCCGAGATATGAACTTATTAATTCGGGCTCCCACATTTTTCTACATGGATACTCTTCTATCTATGACTTCAACTCCTTGATTAAGAATCCCCAAGATATGATATTCCCATCTATTTAACTTTTTCCTTTATTTAAACTTAAAATATTAGATATTACCATTTTCATAAGCTTATCATAATTTATATTATGATAATACTTTACATATTCTGTGAGATTCTAAAAAATGGAACAATTTTTTTGTATTTAATACAGCTTATTTAGATATATTAGAAGTTGTAACATACTCAGTATTTATAGACATGGATACCATTTTATTCAATGAGTTAATATTTTTTATTACCTTATCCTAATTGTTATGTTAGATCAACAATATCTAAATACTGACTAGTTTTTATAATGTTATAACTAGCATTACTTCCTCTTTAAGTCCAATATATATATCCCTTATACTTTCTCAGGTACTACATGACAACTATAACAGCTACCCTCACAGTTTTATAGGATTTATTTCATATTTTTCTATGATAATATATATATTGTAAATATAATATCTAATACATAGCATTGAATAAGTGATAGATCCATAGAAGAAGCAAATAGATTTTTACTCACTATTTTAATCACTTGTTATGTATTATACATGTCTTTTGGAGAGATTTATTCTATATAACATGGGAAAAAATTCTATATCAAATTGTAAAAATTTATATTTCTTATTACCATGTTAGTTTATTTAATTTTACTTAGTCTAAGAAACCCTTAAGTCTACCTCATCATATCTTATTCCTGGGGGATTTAATTAATAATATAAGTGAATATATATAGAGTTTCATTAATAATATTCTTTTATTGATTGTACGACTAATAATTGTTTTCCATATTTAATCAATATCTTTTACATGTAAAAATATATCTCTTACCGTAAAATATTATAGAAACATGGAAAAAATTTGTTTCAAATTAATATTCTACAACCTTAATTCTTTCATTAATCGATAAATTTTCCTCTATAACTTCTATTCAATGTTGGAATTTTATATTTTCATAAACTAATGATAAATGTGATTATCATATAAAATTTCTCTAACAAGAATAATTCTTTTGGATTTAATCCTGATGACTTGGTATAATCAATTAAACGTTATTGGCGCCACACATGTACCACCGATGTATATTTTCCCTCAAATAGTCATCAAAAACTTTACATAAATTGAAGAAACTATAAAAATTCATACTTTATTTTTCCATAAGGAATCCATTTTTCTATATTCATATAAACTTATAAACCAAAGATTATTTTTATTTATTAATTCCTTATTGAGTGAAATATCATTATTATTATTGACTAATATATCACCTTGACTTTGTAATTATAAAAATATCTCATTTCGGCTATATCTTTCCTATATAGTATCTGTCACTGGAAAATTCACTTTTATGAAATTTTGTGGAACTATTTATTATGCCCACTATTTGTGTATCTTAATCCTAGAATTTATAAAATTCAATATTTATACCACTATATCAATATAGGTGTAAACCCTTTTTATAGAAATATATTCTTTCACTTCACTATATATTTTCTATCATAGGGGTTTATGTAATATCCTTATAAAATTTTAAGGAATATGACTTCAGATAAAATTTATGTTTTTCATGATGAAAGTTTTTTATTTACTTATACTTAATAAATTCTTTTCATTTAAACACATTAATTATGACATAATGTAATTCCTTCATAATATAACATTTATGATTTCCATTTTCCATTCTAGTTGGCATATGAATAAGGGTTGATGTTTTTATTTATGAAGCTTGTCCTGAATAAATAATGGAAGATTTACAAGACTTATATGACTCATCATTGATATCTATTCTACTTACATCAATGATTCTATGTGTATAATAAAATTTTAATTTAGTAATAATTCTACTCTACATGTCTATTATCAATTAAATCTTAGTTTATATATTCTTCATCACATCACCACGAAGAATTTCATATATTCTAAAAAACAATATTACTTACTTCACTTTTACATTCGTTAAATTTTTTTAAATGGAATTTCATGAAGCATATAAATTTATCTCTCTCTCTTACTTGAAATTATTCTCATGTATCTTATTAAGCTGTTTTTGAATGATTTTTAGATTCATCACCATTAACATCAAAATGTTCATTGGTTAATGTTTGACCTAATAAAAAATAATATTGAATACCTAAGAGTTTTAGCTCATTAAAAGTCTAAACACACTTTTATAAATTTCCTTAATATTTCCTTCAAAATTTAATTGACCAAAAATTAACATTCCATTAATGGGTATTATTGAGTCTTATATTTTTATATTCATCTTAAATTTCCAATATTGGTTATTTTTTATTATTGTTCCGTTAAATTATTAATTAAAAATGGTATACCAAAGCTATTTATTTAAAACATGAAACAAAATCTCATTATGTTTAACATCATCATGAAATAATGTTTTGTAAACATAAAATATATAAAATATTTTTCAAATACTATAATATAACTTATAGATATTATGAGTTTTTAGTCTTATCTAAATGATTTTAGAGTGCTGATTTATCAGTAACATGAAGATCTACTTCCCTCTTATGAAATCTATATACATCCATGGTTCTTATATTAGGAGACACTTATATAAGTCAAATATTTTACCTAATAACCCTGAAGTAAAAGAAAATGTAACATAAAATATTGAATATACTTAAAGTATAAGGTGATGTTAACTTCTTTTCATTTCAATGTAATTTCTCTTCTAGTGACCTATTTTTCCACATGTGAATCATATATTCTCTAATTTTATTCAATCTCTTTATCATTTGTTTATTTAAATGATGTTGTGAATGTTCCTTTAGAAATGCCTTTTTCATTGGAATTTTTTCCTTGCCTTTCTAGTTTTTCACCATAACAACTAATGATTCGTCTTTTTTTAATTTTTCATCTTCTAAGAGAACCTTACCCAAAATAAATTGATGGAATTTCAATATTTTATTAATCTTGAAATTATCAATGAAAATAGATCAATTGGGTTATAAATATAAGGGAATGTAATATATTTAATTTTTATGATTTAACATGAATCCCAATTCTTCCAATTAATAAATTTACTCAATCATATTGAGTACATGAGAACTAGTAAATGTTCCAAATTCCATTTACTAAGTTACAAATTCTTAGAGTAATCATATTCTCATTAATATCTCACATTTTATTCCCCATGAATTCTTATCATATATGAGATAGAATTGTATAAGAATCCATCTCCTCATGTTACTTTTGTAAATTATCTGACATTATTGATAGAATTTTGATTTAATCATAAAAGGAATCTTCCATGAGCCTTTTATAGGCTTCCTTTTCACCCTAACTTAATTCATAAGGTGGAACATCAACTAGTGGGAACTCTAGCACACAAAAATTCTTTTCTTATCATAATATTATTCCCAAAGAACCTACAAAACCCTTATAAATTAGTTCCAGATAGAATTTTTTAGTTTCCATGTATTTATTATAATGAAATTTTAGTATTAATTCCTGTTTTTATATAAAACAAACCCATATAATATTGGAAAATTTATTTTTATTAAATATAATTAAACATTATGAGTTTAATAATGATAAAGGTCTCCCACTATTTTATCAAATCCATGTAGCCCTCAACTACTAGATTCAGAATACTAGGCCACATGATTATTCTAATGGAAAGGATCCTCAAAACCTTACCTCATAATCTAAACTATGGTTATGCCGCTATGTTGAGTGTTTGAAGTACAATTTTGGGAGGCTAATCGTGTTAACTCATGGCTCTTGTAATGACCCATGTTTTTAATCCAATGTAATTTTAATTTCAGCATTTATTGGACGAACTGTTCATTGAACCGATCTAAGAAATGAAATTATGATAGTTGGAACACTTCAATGATTTTTTTATGACCTTGGGTAAAGTTGAGAAAGGTTCCTTAGTTTCATCATCACGTTTGAGGAATACCGGGCTCTAAAAACTCAAAAACATGAAGGATTGGTCCAGGCACACTATTTTTCAAAAACTGTGTGGCCAACCAGTGAAAATCGGGTTGCGGGAGTAGGTGATTAGAAGTACCCTACATGTGCTACACACATATTCTCCAATAGTGTTCCTAGACCACACACTTAGTGACAAATAGGTACTATTATTTCACAATTAATTTCATGGTTGGTGCACAGTTAAGTAAAATGGTGTGGTAAAGTCATGCAAGAAGGATTTCTTGAGTAGTGGGATCCACATGGTTGGCACACAGTTTGGAAAACTATGGAGCCAAATGATTTAAAACATATTATAAAATTTTAAATTACCAAAATACCCTTAATGGTGTTAAATCCTTATTTCAATCTTTCTTCTCCTCCTCCAACTACATGAGGCTCTTTCTTTTGCATTACAGGTTCCTCCTACTCTCCAACCTATTCTTGATGATAACTCATTCATCTAAAGTTTGAATCAAATTCCATAACGCACTATGTATCTACATCAGTAAACTCTTGATTCATATTACTTTCTTTCTAGGTTTCTCTTCTGATCTGTTTCGCTATTTTGGTGTGAGTTTAATTTCCCTATTTTAAGGGTGGATGTTCATTTCGTCAATTTCCCCCAAATAGGACTGAGTAAATCAAATGATATTGGATGAGTATAGCATCTTAATCATAAGGTAAGTGTTTTAGGTATTTTTTTCTCAATTTTATATCATTTTATAAGTATTATATAAGCACTACACACTGGACTTTGTTATGCGGTTCCTTAAAAACATTTTCATCAATATAATTTGTTTTTCTCACCTAGTATTGCTCTCATTGAACCGTGTTTAGTAGTTTGAGGTTTTCAAACATGATCATGATCACCCATGGGTGTTTCATCTTAGGTTTCCCCATTATATTTAATTTTTTAAATCATGGGAATACCTTCAATGAATTCGGATTATATTTATAATGAATTTTCCCATTTTAATCAAAAGACCAATTAATAATGGAACCTCCTAAGCACCATGTAAAATCATGTATTTTTTCCACAATTGGTTATTAATTTTTTTAAACATATTTTTGTTAATTGAGATGTGGTGATTGAGTGTGATTCTTAATTGGGTTAAATTAATTATTTGATAAACAATGTCATGTTTTTATAATTAAACCCCATGGATGAGGTGCACTATCTTCAAAATTTCAAAGTGATGATTAGTTTTTTAAATCATGCTTAGAAATTGTTTTCTTATGTTATTCTCAATGTTTTTGGTTTCGGTAGGCATATGAAATGTTTAAAACATGGTCTTTTTTAATGTTATAAAATGTAATTTCCCTCCTTTCATTTAAATGTTTCTTTGAATCAATGAAACTTCTATTTGAAAAACTAGTCCCGCTTCAATTTAGATGACTAATGCGCCAAGAGCCTCTTACGTTCATGGATATATTTATAAACAATTTTTATCATATAGATAAATTACTAATTATTCATTATAACTGCAAAGTACCTCTTTGACCCTTTTTATATAAATTTCCATGTTTTGTAAGAATAAATTTCTTGTATTAAATGGAATGGCTTCCTAACATTTGTTTCCTTCCATGAGTAATGTAAATATTTAAATCAAATGAAAATGAATTGGGTGGTATGCCCCCCCCCCCACTTTTGATAAAAAACAATTACATATCATGTGAATTGTTGTAATTATGGTGCCCTTAGTCGTGATTGGGATTAATAAATGTACATCATGAGTGGTAACTCCTCGTAGCTTCTCTTAGTATCATTATATGATTACGCATTATATATAGGTTTTGGATGATGATATGGGTTCTATTGAGAATGGTGGTATCACGCTCCCTTGCTTTGGGTGTTGAGAATGACGTCTCACACTAGTGATACTATATTGATAGTGGGAATGGTGAACCTCATCCCTTGTGAGTGTTGGAATGATGGCTCACTCACTACTATCAAGTGTTGAGATGATGGAACACTCACCATCTTGGTTTGAAAGCATGTAGTCTCCCACTCATTATTATATGTAGGGCATGTACCCTTTTGTATGAGTTTATAGGCTCATTTTGATCAGTTATGGATGACTGAGTTATGCCCCGGTCCAGCCAACACCTAGTATTCTCGGTATATGGACACTAATGTCCTCAAGTACGTGGAAAATATAGGTGGATGCGATATATAAATATAATATGTATATATTATTACTATATCCATATTGAAACTTTTTAGACTCTCATTTTGGCCATGAGTCAAACTAGGTAGAGTTGTCTAAGTGTCTTATTGGAACCTGAGATGGTAAATTTTTATTTATATATTTGTGAAGATTTTTTTATTACTCTTATTACCTACATACTTCTTTAATTTATAATCTCATATTGGTTTTAGATATAGACACCATTGGTGGTGGCCTACTATGATTTTATCTCACGCCCTACTCAGGCTGCCATTGTAATGGAGTACCCAAGTAGATTTCTTTCTCATGGGACCATGGATTATTTCTTGTACGATATTTCTTGTACCTGGGATCTAGGATCACATGAATGAGGTGGATCTTAGGATTCTTGTAGAGTTCACCTTCATGGATTTGATTTCATTTCTATATTTGTGTATTGTACTGTATTTTTTTGATGTATGTGTACAACATCAGTTTATGTTTCATCATCTGGACATGCATTCATTGTTGTATATTTTCATTATCCATCATTTATATTCAGTGTATCTTATTCTTCAACAGATCTATATTTAATATATTAATTCTTCCACTATTGTCTAATATTTAATATCTGATATACGACTATGATACAATGATCATGAGGGTATAGTCTCCCCACTACCACCTCCTTAGACCCTTACTGCTAGTCTGCAGCCTCTAAAGTATGGAAGGCATGCTTGATGCCATGTGGTGACCAGTCTGACTACTTGTTTAGTGGCCAGTCAGGACGAGACGTTACAAAGTGGTAACACAGGTTATTTTTCCTTTGTATTATTGTTTTGGGTTGGTAGACAGGAGACTAGGAATATGTTGGTTCTGGGTAAATAATCATTCTTGGGAATGATAAACCCACGTACGGGGAAAATTCCAAGTGTCCAGTGATAGGATTTTTGGTCATGTTGTTTGCTATTATAGTTGATTATGATTTCACCTTGGGTGAATTGTAGTGACCCGACCCCAAAAAGCCCAGAGCCGGTCAATGTTGTCAATTAAATTGGCTTGATTACAAGGAATCAAATCGCAAACAACTAATAGTTTAGTAGTATTAGTAAACTTCATACATACATGAGACTTGTATTACAAATTAATAAACTAATTATAACATAATTTTTTCTAAATAACTTCAAGGATAACTTCTTTTTCCATATAGTACATCCCTACATATCTTTTACATTATACTTCATAGATTCTTGGGGATGGAAACATAATAAGGGTGAGCTAAAATACCTGGTAAGGGTACGTAAAGCGTAATAAATAAAGAACCAATAGGAATAAATCAATATTCCAAGGTAAAAAATGATGACACATTCCATTCAAATAACTAGATAAGAAAAAATAAATATGGAAAGGTAATAAATTGAAACACATTTCATTTAATCAATGAAATGAAAATAAAATGTATTCATAGATATTTCATCACAAAATCTCATGGATGAATAATAATTGAAACTAAATGATGGAAATTCCCTTTTAATAGACTTCATGTCCTAGGCACATAAAAACCTGTATCATCAAGACCTTTCACAAGATGGTTTAAACTATTAGGATTTTCGCAACTAATTTGTCTCATGAGAACCTGTACATGCTTTGAGGAGCTGTATAATTTCTAGACTCCATCCATCAATGAACCTCCAAATCATTCTTCATATTGAACAATAGATTTAATTATTAAAAAATATTACATATTAAATATCCTCATAGAATAAATAATATGAAATTATCAATATTTACCCAAATAATCAAATAACTATCAAATTATACACAATATGTAAAATTCTATATAGTTTAAGAAATATTAATATATATGCTAAATGAAATGGATAATTTAGGGTAAATTCAATGTTAAAAGATCATAATATATTAAATATTTCAAGGGGACTAACAGATGAATCAAGAAAGTGAATGTTAATATTATCCTTATCCAAACTAATATTAAACCATACACATGAGGAATAAGGATTTTATCAATACAACAAATTCTAAATAAAGTAAAATAAAGGGTTTTTTTGTTTATGATTAGAAATACTATAAAATGGTCTTTCAAAAACATTCTTTAAGAAACAATACTTTTATTATGTAAAATAATTTGAAAAAACATTTTCATTGAAAATCACTTTTGAAAATATTTTATTTAAAAAGTAACCTTTTAAATATGCAATGTATGCTTTAAATAAATGAATGTGGGTAAATTTTTATTAGTAGTACAAGGTATAAATAAAATTTCTTTTTCATGTATGTAGGTAAAAAAATTCTTTGTTTGAAAAGTGATAAAGAAGATTCATATAGAAAAATTGGTAAAAGAAAAAAAGGGTAAAACTAATTTACCAAATCATTTTAAATAAATTTTTGAAAACATTTTAATAAAACATGGTTATAAGAAAATAGGTTCTCTGACTATAGAGAGAAATATAGTTGGGTTTTCTTAAAAACATTTTCTAAAAAATAGTACCAAAGAGTGGAAAAAAGGTACTAATACTAAAAAATGTCCATGAATAGCCATAGGAGAGGAAAATTAAAGGTTTTTTGACAATTTATAATATAATTTATTCAAATGTAAATATTATTTAAAGATCTTTAAATTTATATTTGAGGAAAATAATCTTTAAACATTACAAAGTGTACAACACCACTTTGAGACATTTTTAACCATAAATATCATGATGAAATAATATTAAATTAAAGTGTTAAATACCAGGAAGGTAACATTATTCATGATACTATATATAAAATTGAGCAGTATATACACCACAAAAAATAAGTAAGTGATGAACATGACATTTATCTCACACTATTAAAAACTGAGATTAAAATCCTTTACCTTGAGTCTAACTTTTATCTTGTGAATTTATATTCTTCAATAACAAACAGATGTTAATTATTTACATGATTGATAAAATTTTTCATATTTATCATTACTTTTATTTAACATATTGCCATTTCATACACAACTAATTAAACAATTAAGTTTACGTAGGGTGTTTTGATCAAATTCAGTTTATATATTGAAAATAACCTTGGCATGTCAACTTTCATTGAAGAGGTCATTTTTTAACATCTCAAAAATAATAATAATTTAATAATTATTATATTAATACATATATTATACTTTTCAATAATTAAATATGGTTATGAATAATGAACAAGGATTACACTCATGGATAAGGTTGGTTGTACGTACACATGATTAACATTCTCATTTTTCAATTATCGTTATGGGAAGAAGGTAAGTAGTATTATATATTTACATAATTATAATAATATCATAAATACTAAATTATTTAATCATATATACATATATATATAATTCTTATGATTTAAAAATAATCAAATCATGTTGAGGAGGTGGTAATCCACACGTCCACGAATGTCATAATCTCTTTTTTAAGTGTTTGAAAGGGTATTAAATAATATGATATATATTATATTTCCAAAAATATTACTATGGCATTAATATAATATATATGATTTAAATTTCACATGTTTTTAATTATAATCACCCTTTATTCATTCGATGTATTGTGTGAACGAATCACGTCGCTTTTAGGAGGAGGTAGTCTGCACTTCCACAAATGATGTTATCATATTTATACAAAATGGAATGTATAAGGGTATGTGTTGTAAAATAATTACAGAATATTAAAGAAATAAAAAATATCACATATATAATATATATATATATTGACCACTATAACTTCCAACCATGAAAGTTGGTAAAGGAAAAATGAACAATCAACATTTTATGAGGCAGTAGTTCATCATACACATAAACAGTGTGTTTGTTACTAATTGGGGGGATGTTTAAAACATTTTACATAGAAAACATATAATACAAACATAATAGAACATTTGGGATACGTTTTTGTTATATAATAATGTAATAATGAGAGGTTTGGTTGTGGATAGTGGAAATAAAACTAAAAACTTAAGGAAAGATGTTGCCTCTTAATTAGGTAACTCCTTTTGGTTTGAATCAAAGGCTTCCTTGGATAGATTTATACCTAAGGGGAGGATTATAGGATTATGGAAGGTATTTTTAAGATCTATGTTTTTAGATCATGTTCAAGTTAAATTGTATTTAGAGGTGTGAGGACGTGGGAGGAGAGGAGGTCTTTTATAGTGGAGGAGGAGTTGTATTATTGTAAATTTTGGGAAAGGGAATTCCACCTACGTTATTTTCATTGAAAGGGGAACAAAAAATATAAAAACATAGATATAGTTGGGGGATATGGTAGTAATATGTCCATCCAATGTCTCTTGTACAAGTGTATAGGTCATTTTATCCCTTACGATTAAGGTTTAGTCTCTTTTTAAGCTTAAGTTTACCTTAATCATTGTAATTAATTTTAATTAAATTCTCTAATATTTTTGGTCAAAAACTAAGTTAGAATTATTAAAAATTATAAATTATTCAGATTCAAAACATATAATCCATTTTTAAAAATTCCATTTAAAGAAGTGGCAGAAATTAATTTAAATTTAACCCTGCAGATGGGATGACATGAAGGGTTTTAAGGTAAAAATATCCAAATATTTTCTTTGTTTTTATAGTCCATTTAAAAGTGTAATTGATTAAAATTACATAAATTGGACTAATTTATAAAAATATGATATAATTAAACATTAAGAACAATTTAAAATGTAATTTAAATATATAAATAAATAATATGAAAAAGAATTTTTGAATTAAATTTCAGTATTTTTCATTCTTCATTAAAAATAAAACGTCACAGTAAAATACTAAAAATTTACCCTAACATAATTTTTATGTTTCTATTTCATAGATGAAGGTTATTTTGACATAAATAATCTATAAAAGTTCCAAAAAAAATTATTTTAAATTGGTTCCTTAATAAAAGGCCGTTGAAGTTCCTTAAAAAATAGTGTTTTTATGTATAAATTTGGGTTGGTTCTTATATTATTCCAAACATGTAAATTGGATAAATATAAAAAAATATCATATTAAAAATAATATATATATATATATATATATTACATTAATATCACTCACTGATTAATTTAATTTATCAGCGTAAAAATCTTTGTGATCATAAAAATAGTTTTCTATAAAATATTCAATTTATTCTCAATTGGCTCTTATATTCATTTCTAATTAATTTGTATCCAATGAATTAGTTGTGTAAACCATATATTTTTATATTTTAGTTAATACTATTTAAAAATTCTAATTTAATTGATAGTTTATATGTAATTATATTAAATAATACCATTTTAATAATATATTGTTGTTTTGTTAAAAATTGGTCTGGCATTTGATACAAGCTATCCAAAAATGTTGTTCTTGCATGTAAGGAAAACTAAATTAATATTTTCATGCATTGAAATATATATGATAGTTTATTGAAAATTGTAAATATATTTTAATGAATCTAGATGTTATATTCCCCTAGGTACTTAGTGTCACGTTTCATACATGCTATTGAATAAAATTTCCTCACTTTAGATTTTCAAGGTGTTACATTATCCCCAACCTTAATTAAATTGTTTCATCAAAATTAAAACTTGATCTCATTATTAAATTTTTTTTATATTTCATTTGTTTTATTTCCCAAATCATGATAATGTTTTGTAAAAAATCCTTTAGAAAATAGAGAATTAGAATTACCAAAAGTCACATGGACTAACATATAACCATGTTTCTAAGTATTTGATCATTATTCGAAAGTAGAGATACGTACTTACAGTAATAACATAAATACATATAGAGAGTGAATGATTTCAATAACCAAAACAAATTTAATGATTAATATAAATTTTAGTACCACTAATATATAAATATGTGACAATTTATAATAAAATTGGTTCAATAAAAATTAAAATGTTAAGACAAAAGTTTATTTATAAGTCATTTTAAAAATATTGGGTAGTTATTTTACTACTTAAAAATATATATAAATTTATTTACTTAATCTGTTTTAAATTCATGTGAACAATTACATATATTGATTTTACTTTGATCATATTCCATTTCATCCATTACATCAATGAATGGATATGAAAAAATTGATATTGATTCTTGAACTACTAAATAAACATTTAATAGATCATAAGGCCCATAAAAGAGTGAAAGGTCTATCTATTTTACTCCGAATATTCTCTAATGTCAATATGGTTAATATATTAACCTATAAACCTAAAAATAAACTCTATTAGTTAATAATTAATATTTATTCATCAAATTATTTAAATAATTACATATTAATCAGGACACCGTGTTGGCTAGTGGTATGTGTGAAACTATTATCGTCATTCGGTCATGGGTTCAAGCACTGCGGCCTTACAGATCTTGATGGGTTATCACTTAGAAAAAATGTAGTCCTTTTCTAAATTAAAATTAATTTAATTTACAAAAAAACTTGATGTAAATCCTTGAAATAAAGAAAATCACTAAATATCCTTTTAAGTAATGTTTTATATAAAACCCCAATACATACATACTTCATCAAGTTATTTACACATAGTTCCTTCATTATTCTACATCTTATCTATAATATCATTAGTTTTATTTTCTAAATCATGACACCTTATCATCAATCCTAAATACCTTAGTTTTAGACTATGTTATTTATCATCATTATTTATTCAAATATTTCATAATGGTTTGTAAAGAAAATTTGAATTGTCCTAAGAATATCCCCTAGGAGTGTTAAACTAGGTGTGCAGTAAGGCCTATTTTCGTGTACTAGGGTATGTCAAGTCATACTCAACACACCTTTTCAGATTTTTTACTCCTAGGTACATTTGTTCTAGAAAAACATCCACTTTTATTATCAAGATAGTGATGTATTCCTAGAAATACCCACATAATCTCTAACTTACCAAAATTCTAAGGAGTTCTTGTATTCTTATCCTCTAATTATACATTAGGATTATGTTCTCTGATCTATGTTTTCATAAATCTATATCCCAAGGTTTCTACTAAACATCCACTAATACCAACTATAGTGACCCAACCCCAAAAATTCTAGAGCCAGTATCTGCTATCAAATACATTGGCATGATTACAAGGAATAAAATCCTAAAGGACTAAGAGTTTAGTAATATTTGTAAACTAGATAAATACATGAGTCTTGTATTAAAATTTAATATGCTAATTACAATATATTTTTTTCTAAATAACTTTGAGGATAACTTTATTCCATCAATTATATCCCTATATATCTTTCATAGTATGCTTATTGGATTTATGGGTAAGGAAACATAATAAGGGTGATATCAATTTCTCATTAAGGTTAAGTAAAAAAGGAATCATTAAATAATCGGTAAAAATAAATTAACATTAGAAGGTAAATAATTAATAACACATTCCATTCACATAACTAGATAAAAAAATTAAATATAGTAAGGTAAGAAACTGAAAATGAAATATATCGATAAATATATTGATACAAAATTATATGGATGAATAATAAACTAAAACTAAATAATGTTAATGATTTCTTAATGTATGTCATGTATGGGGAACATAAAAACTTATATGGTCAATACTTTTCACAAGATAGTTTAAACTGTTCTAATTTACACAACTAATTTTTCTCATGAGAACCTATCGATGCATCGAGGAGAAATATAAAGTCTATGCTCTAACCACCATTTTGTGTCCAAAGAATTCTTAATATCAAGTAATCGATTTAATTATTAAACAAGATTACATATAAAATATCATCATGTAATAAAATATATAGAATTAACAATATTTCCCTAAATAATAAAATAACTATTAAAGTATATATCATTTGTAAAATGGTATACCATGATTAATGAAAAATATAATTTAGGGGAAAATTGATCTTTAATGATAATAGGATATTGAATATTTCAAGGGGACTGAAAAATTAATCAATGAAGTGAATGTGAATACTATCCATGTCCAAATAAATCATAAACCATCCATAGGAAAAATAAGTATGGTATCAATTAAACTTCTCCCAAGTAGAGTAAAATAAATGGTTTTTGTTGTTGATGAATAAAAATAATACAAAATTATATTTTAAAACTATTCTTGAGGAAAAGATAATTTTATTATGAAAACCCTTTTGAAAAAAAAATCATTGAAAATAAAATTTGAAAATATTTTCTTGAAAAACTAACCATTTAAACATGAAAATTAATCTTCAAATAAATGATGGTGGGTAAATCCATATAAAACTTATAAGTTAGAAAGACCATTATTTTTTTAAGGTTAATGGTTAAAAAAATGCCTTGTTTATAACGAAATAAGAAGATTCCTTTGAAAAAATTGGTAAAATATAAAATAGGTAAAATTTTATTTACCAAATCATTTCAAAACATTTATGGAAATATTTTAATAAAACATAGTTTTTATAAGAAAATGCTTTCTCCAAGTAAAGAGGGAAATAAATTTGGGTTTTCATAAAAACATTTTCAAAAACATTTTGAGTACCAAAGAGTGGAAAATGGTACTAATACTTGAGAATGGTAATGAGTAACCATATGAGGGGAAAATTAAAGGTTTTATTGAAAATTTTTATATAATATTTTTTAATGGAAATACTATTGAAAGATCATTAATGTTATTGTTGAGGAAAATTATATTCAAACATTTCAAAGTGTCTCTTAGCACTTTTAAACATTTTAAATAATAAAACTCATGAAATAATAATATTGAATTAAAGTTATAAATACCCTAAATATAAATTAATTATTGAGATAATATATAAAATTTGGATGTAGATACATCACATATTATAATTAAGTGGTGAATATGACATTTATATCACAAAATTAAAAAATTCATATAAAAATCTCTTACCTTGAGTCTGACCAATCTCGTGCATATTTATATTCCTAAATAACAAACTTATGTTAATTAATTACTTTATTTATAACATTTTTCATTTTTATCATAAATTTTATTTCACTTATTATAATTTATTATAAAACTACATAAAAAATTATGTTTACATAGGGTGTTTTGACAAAATTCAGTTTATGTGCCAAAAAAATATTGGGTAGATCAACTATGGTCAAAGCGGTAACTATGTAATATAACCAGAATAATAATCATGAATTAATTTTTATATTTATACATATATTATAATTTTAAAACCAAACATTAAATATGGTTATGAAAAATGATCCAATGTTACACTCATGGAGACGGTAGATCGTGCGTATGCAGAATAATGTTCTCGTTTTTCAATGATTGTTATTTAAAGAAGGTAAGTAGAATTATATATATAAATAATTATAATTATATCATAAATAATACATTATTTAATCATATATAATTATATATAGAATTTTTATGTAAAAGGAATTACATCATGTTGAGGAGGTCGTAATCCACACGTCCACGAACGATGTTGCCTCTTTTTAATTGTGTGGAAGAGTAATAAATAAAATGATATATTTTATATTTATAAAAAGGTAATTATTTCATGAATATATTATATATTTTTTATATTTCACATATTTTTAATTTTAATCACCCTTTATACATTCCATGTATCGTGTGACCGAATCGCATCGCTTTTAGGAGGTGATAGTCTACACTTCCGCAAACAATGTTATCGTATTTACCCAAATTGGAAATTATAAGGGTTTGTGTTGTAAAATAATTAAATAATATTAAATATATAAAAACATATCATATATATTTTATAAAAAATTATTTTCTATCATTATTTACTACCATAAAATTTGGTAAAGTAAAAATGAACAATCGTCGTTTTGTGGGGCAGTAGTTCGTTGTACACATAAACAGTATGTTTGTGACCCATTAAATGGATTTGTGTGTATTTTTATGTCATAAAAAAGCATAAAAACATAATTTTATATTGATTATACTATTTTTGAAATATAAAAATGTAATAAATAGATTATAGGGAGTGGATAATGGAAATAAATATAAAAATATTAAGGAAAGATGTTACCTCTTAATTGGGTAACTCCTTTTGGTTTGAACCAAATGATTCCTTATATTGCTTTAATCAAAATGGTATGATTCTAGGATAAGGGGTTTAATGTTGAGGAGATATTTTGTTAGATATTTTTTTATAAAAATTGGGTTGATATTTGGGGGGGGAAGTGGGATGAGAGGAGGCCTTTTTATAGTTGAGGAGTGTCACTCTTATAAATTTTGGGAAAGGGAATTCCACCCATGTGTTTTCCATTATATGTGTCACCAATAACATAAAAAATAATATTAAAGGGATTATAGGGTCAATATATGGTCATATTTTGGATCTTGGTCAATTTTATAGGTCATTTGGGCTTTTATGATTAAGTTTTAGTCACTTTTTAAGCATAATTTGACCTTAATTGTTGTAATTAAATTTAATTACATTCACTAATATTTATGATCAAACATTAAGTTGAAATTATTATAAATAATTATTATTTTAAATAATTAATCCATATTTACAAATTTCAATAACATTAGTGGAATAAATTAATTTAAAATTAATCTCAGAGCCGAGACAACAATGTGGGTTCTTAAGGTAAAACATCAAAAAGATTTCTATGTTTTTATAGTCAATTTTAATGTGAAATTGATTCCAATCACCTAATTGGATTAATGTATAAAAATATGATCTGATTAAAATTGAAAACCATTTTAAAATATAATTTAACTATATAAATAAATTTTATGAAAAGGCAATTTTGAATTAAATTTCATTATTTTTCACTATTCATTAAAAAATGAATCTTTATAGAAAAATACGGAAATTAACCCTAACATAATTTTTATGTTTCTATTTCGAAGATGCAGTTTATTTGGACATATATAATCTATAAAAGTTCCAAAAATTGGATTTTAAATAGGTTCTCCATTAAAATGTTGTAAAAGTGCCTTAATAAAAATATGTGATTTTATGTGTAAAATTGGGTTTATTCTTATATTATGCTTAAAATATAGAGTGGATATATATAAAAAATATTATATTGAATATAATATATATATATATATAAATTACATTAATATCACTCTCAAATTAAATTAATTTATTTGGTTAAAATTGCTTTATTATTATAAAAGTAGTTTTCCATAAAATATTACCTTTATTTTGAGTTGTCCATTATATTCATTTCTAATTAATTTTCAACCAATTAATTAGTTTTGTAATAAATATATTTTAATAAGTTAGTTAAAACTATTCATAACCTCTAATTTAATGTCTAGTTTATATCTAATTGTATTACATAATATCTTTTAATAATATAATGTTGTTCGTTTAAAACTAGGTCTTGCATGTATCACAATCTATTGAACAAGGTTTTTCTTGGATGTAAGTAAAACTAACTAATTGTCTGCATAACTTTCAAGCTATATGATAGTTAATTGGAAATAGGAAATATATTTTAATGACTCGAGATATTATATTCCTTTATTCTCTCGGTGTTGCGTGGAATATATGCTATCGAATAGAATGTTCCTACATTAGATTTTTGGGGTGTTACATGAATGGTGTACTTTACACTTATTTTTGATTTATAAAACCTATGGTATTTTACCCTTATCCTAGTATTGAAAGGAAGTATAATTACATGCATCCTTATAGTCACATAGAAATTCAAATTTCATGCATATTCAATTCCTTGTAGTTGCATTTGTAGGCTGCCAATTGATTGTGATTTTTGTGCCTTCAGTGATTATATGAAATGATTTAGTTTTCTTCAGTTGACCCATTTATATAACATACATAGGTGATTATATTCCATAAATCCTTTTTTATTTAACTTGTTTCTCTATGGTCACTAATTGTGATAACATGACGAGATTTTTTTTTGATATGTAAATTATTGCATGGGATAAAATTTATTTTTTGTAAATAAAAGGGGAGATATCCTTTAGTTGTAGGTGTATTGGAACCATATAACTTGGGAAAGGTAACCCATATACTCAACGCATCTCTTGATATATTCAAATTCCTAGAAATAGTTTTTAAAAATGTAAATTTATGTTAATGTTCATATTTTAATGTGAATTGTTCATGATTAATGGGAGAAAAATTTAACTTCGTTAGGTGTATGGGTTCTCTATAGGCTGGGATATGGAAATAAATATAATCAAACCATTATTTATATGACCATTATATATTCGAATATGGTTATAAAATGTAAAATCTATTTAATTCTGATCTGAAATGAAATGGTTTCTTCTATAAAGGCTTGTGACTCAATTACAGAAGCATGATGATCCAAGTGATTACAATTATAAATGAATAACTAGGACCAAAATAGGTCAGTTGGGGATTGTTTCTTATGATATAACCTACTATAGGTTTTTTAAAACTTGAAAAATTAAGAATATGTTAATGGGTTTCTTACTGGTGAACCTAAGTTGGATTAATGGGACACTCATAGGTCACCTTATCTTTTAGAAACTACTTTTTTTATGATCGGTACTTGATGTTTTGTTTTAAATATTTTAATTTTTTAAATATTTAATGTGAATCAATGTAGTGACATGGAAATTGAACCTTAGGTGGGATCATTAGTTTAAACACTCATGTAAGGGTAGTTTAAACTTCTCCTTGAGTTTCCTTGGAGTGGAAATGTTATCATTTTCTCTAGGAAATTTCCATTTTTACCGTGGTGTTAAAAGATAGATGTGGGGCCTTGTGTAGTCTATTTTGTGTGACCTAGTTATAAGTTCAATGCTTTTTTTCTTCTTAAGGGGATATCCTAAGGTAGTTAGCACCCTTAAATTTTAAAAGCCTTGTTAAAGGTTATGAGCTTTCTGATTTTTGGTACTCTTTAGGTGCCATTGTCCCTAGCAACACTCTTAGATTCTAAGTGACACCATTTTTTGGATGGGAGGACTTGGAATCCATGAACATTTTATGGGAATGATCATCAAGTAATTCTTAGTTTCAGTTGGTTAGACATTCCTACGGTATGGTCGACCTCTTAGTATGTTATATGATCCTCTCTTCTTTTTTAGTGATTCATGAATTGTTGTGTCATCATCCAAGTTAATGGTGGTATAGGGAAATAAAACTATGTGTTAAATATCTTTTATGAACCACCTGATACTCAAATTAATAGGGTGAAAATCATATAAACATTATCAAGGATGCTTCATCTTACTTATGATCCTATGCGTGTTGTATGTTAATATATGTGATATCCATCGAGTTTTTAGATGGAATAATGAACCAGTTGATTTTAGTGAAATCATCAAGGCTTGAACTGTAGAGTGTGTTCCCAGGTTATCTTTAGAGTTGAGTGGCCTGGGTGTCAAATTCAACATGTTCATAGCAATTCTCGGGGATGGAATGCTAATAGTATCAGGTGTCTTAACATGTCAGTCTGGTTGGTTCTGTATTTCACATCAGATTCTTTAATGTTTGTGTTTATAGAGAGTTTGACCTATCACACTTATGAGAATCTAGTCCTTATCTCTCCTCTTGATGACTAGAACACACATAACGTGGCGAGTTTCATGTCAATTCTATTATATATGTTCTCTTATTAGTATAACAAACACAAACATGTAGGACCATTTGGAAATGGTTGGTCTTTATTTTATTTTCTTTGGGTTGGCGAGTTTTGAATCATGTCGGGGCATGTAAAGTAGTATGAAAATGAAATGGTTGGTTGTGTGTGAAACCTATTGAGACACAATTGGACATGGAGGGGAATTTATTTTTAATCTTGAGAGATCATGGGATGCCTTGGGTGGTAAAGTAATGATGGTTTAGATTACGATGCATCAGCGGGTGAAGCCAAGCTTCTTCCCATAAGTCGACCGGTAATGGTTTCACGACACTTTTTTCTGATAGTTGGGGATGGTTGGTGGGAAACTATACTGAGAACTTTGTCTTAATATGTAAGAAGTGTCTCAAATATTTTTGAAACTCATAATATCCTCTTAGTTTATTATTAATTAAGAGTAAAACATTCCCCATATCTTGATGTTGTCCTTGATGCACTAAGAGAGTGTCGAATATACGCTGAGATAAAGGTGTCAAATGTTTTTCTATTTTAATATGGAGTTTTTATCATAGTTGTGTGCTAGACACTTGGTTTTTATTATGGAATGTTTAGTCCTGAGTGATACATGGGTTTCCATGTAAGAATGACATGGAGAGACTCTTGTACACAAACCATTTTTTCTGACTTGACCTCTAGGAAGATGCTTCTATAGGACCAGTCAATGAAATATTGTGGAAATCATTTCCTTGTACCAAAATCTCACTTATAAATATGGATTGTGGTCTAACTTGGGTTAGATCCTTGGACTCCAATTTCAAAATTATGAGGTTATACCATACTTTTTTTAGTCTCATAGGTGATGTTTAAAGGGTGGTGATTCCAGTGGGATAGATCTTGGTTATTCCCTTATTTGTACTGAGGTATGAAAAATTCAATGGTTAAGTGATGTTTTGACCCAGGAATTTCACCAAAATCTAGGTATGGGCTTTAGTGAACATGCTCGTGGTAAAAAAAATATTCCTTGGAAGAAGGATTTGTGGTTCAAGTTATAAAATTATAATCATTAATGCCAGGTGTTTGAGAATAGTAAATCAAAGGTGGCTCAACTTTTTATACCTCGTGTCCAATGTATAAGTCGAATAAACCATTTTCAATCACATCATCAGGTTAAAGTGATTTTAAGGTTGTAAATGTCTTCTAAGAAATATTGCACGACCAATAACTATTTGGTAGATCATGATTCAATCATTTCAATCCAATGAGTTCCTTGATATGACCTCAGATGCAATCGGGTCATCCCAATTAATTAAATCATGCCAAAAGTGTCACTTTAACACATAGAGGAATTTCTGTAAGGAAATTACGATGGTGGAGGTACCATAGCATGAATTTGGACCCTTTTGTGTTTAAAATTATGGTGGGAGGAACCACCAGCTATTTGTTTAAATAAATAATGATATGATCATGTATATAACAAAACATTTTTGGGTAATCATTGTTTTAGTGTTCTAGTTGGGAAACTATCATTGGAAAGGTTTTTTATGGCCTAAGTCCCATATTCCTAGGTAAATTCTTGAAGGTGAGTTGGGTGTTTGGAAATTAAATGTGACCATTTGAATGAGACTTCACAATCCTTGTAGGTTAGGTGATGTTTTTTTGTTCCTTAAGGTTTTTTAGGGAATATAATTTCTAAGGCGAGGATGTTGTAATGACTTGTGTTTTTTAGACAAGGTAGAATTAAAAGATAATTTTAATTCTGGCATTTAGTTGATGGTACATTCTAAATACCATGATTAGGAATGTAATTCTAAGAATCGTAAAACTTCAAAGTGTTGTTTTTAGACTTAATTAAAGGATTGAAAGGTTCCTTGGGTGCTCTATCAATTTTTTTGAGCATCGGGCTCTGAATACTTGAAAAGGGTAAGGATTGGTTCGGGGACATGGCTTGAATGAAACCATGCATCCCACCAGTGAAAAATGTTCATCTATAATATGTGATCAAAATTTCCCCTCACAGGTTTCACATAGTTACAAAAACTATGTGCATGTCCCTCACTCTTAGAGACAAGTAGGTAGTATGATTGGACTATTCATCACATGGTTGAAAAATGATTAGGGAAAACCATGTGGTATAACCATGTGAGATGGGTATTTTAAGCAGTGCGAGTCACACAGTTAGCACATGGTTTGGAAAACTTTGTGGCCAAATCACAGGATCTAGTTTTTAGAAGGTGAAATTACCAAAATTCCATTAATGAGGATAAATACCCATTTATTTCTTTCTTATCCTCCTTAAGCTATGTGAGTATCCACTTTTTGTGTTGTGGGTTCCTCCTATCCAATGTAGGCTTGATGATAAATATTTTTTCAAAAGTTTGAATCAAATTTAATCAATCACTATAGATCTACATTGGTAATCTCTAGATTCCTCTTACATCATGTCTATGTTTCTATTTCGATATGTTGCACAATTTTGGTGTGATCTAATTTTCCCTATTTTTAAATCGGATATCCAATTTCTTGATTTCTCCAAAACAAGACCAAGTTAAGCTTTGATATTGGATGATTAGAGATTCATAATAATAAGGTATACAGTATATATATTTTTCCTCAAGTTTTAGTTGTTTTATGAATAGCATTGTTGAACCAAACACTAGCCCTTTTTCATGTTTCCTTAAGAATGTTTTCATTAATAAAAATTATATTACGCACCTTGTGTTACTATAGTTGATCATTTTTTAGTAGTTTGAGGGTTTCAACCTTGATCACGGACACCCCTTAGGTTGGTAATATTATATTTTCCCATTATATATAATTTTTAAAATTATTATAACTTATTCTAATAATTCATATTATATTTTAAATGGATTTTACCTATTTAATCAGAATCACAATTGATAACATAACCTCATAAGTTCCATGTAAAATTGTGTTTTTTTCTATGTTTTTTATTTCTTTTCTAAAATTCTTATTTTAGTGATTTGAGATGTTATGAATGAGTGTGATTCTTAATTTTCTAAATAAATTACTTGATAAAAAATTTCATGTTTGTATAATAAAATCCCTCAGATGAGATCAGTTCTATTCAAAATTAAAAATAAATGATTTGAGAATTAAATCATAGCTGGCTATTTTTTCTTCGCTGTTTATATATGTTGTTGTTGTTGTTTGACATATGGCTTGTTTAGGACATGCCCTTTATTGATGTTATAAAATTTAATTTCCCACCTTTCATGTAAATGACTGTTTTAATCAACAAACCTTATAATTTCAAGACTTAGCACACTTCTATTATCATGACTAATGAACCAAGATCCTACTAAGTGCTTGGATTGCTTTATAAATAGTTTTTATCATGTAGCTAAATTCCCAATTATTCATGATACCATCTAAGTACCGCTTTGACCCTTTTTATTTGAATTTCCATGTTTATTTAGAATAAATGGCATATATTAAATGGAATGGTTTTTCAAGATGGTTTTCCATCCACGAGGGATGTAAATTTTTAAATTAAATGAAAATGAATTGGGTGGTACAAACAATCCCTTTGTGATAATAAAATAAGTACAACTTATGTGATTTTTTGTAACCGTGATGCCCTTAGTTATGATTGGGATTAATAAATTTAAAGAATGAGAGTTAATTTATCATGTATTTTCTTAGTATCATTATGTGATTAAGCATTATGCATAGTCTATAGAAGATGTTAATGGTTTTTTGAGCATATAAATACCACATTCCCTTACATCGGGTGTTGATCATGTTGTATCACACCAGTGATACTATGCTGACGGTGGGAAAGGTGCACCTCATCCCTTTTGAGTGATGAAATGAAGGTGCACTCACTACTATAGAGTGTTGACATGATAGAACACTCACCATATCCAGTGAAGAGCATGAATTCTCCCACTTGTTATGAGATTTTGGGCATTTACTCTTTTGTTTGATATTATAGGCTTGTTTTGACTACTTATGGATGTCTAGGTTATGCCCCGGTCCAACCAGCACCTAGTATTCTAGGTATATGGATACTTATCTTCATACATACTTAGTCCATATAAGAGGATGTGATATATAACTACAATATGTATATATTATTACTATATAAATATGGATATTCTTCATACTCTCATTCAAACCATGATCTAAAGCAGGTAGAGTTGCCAAGTGTCTTATCAGAACCTAAGCCAGATTTTCCACCTTCTCGACATACAGAGTTGTAGTCTACCTATGAATTATTTAGGAGCTCCTCTTGCTTTAGGCCGTCTCCGAATTCAGGATTTTGTTCATATTGTCAGCTGAATCAATGATAGGGTACTCAATTGGAAAAATAGATACCTTTCGTTTGGGGGTCAGGTCACTTTGGTGAATAGTGTTCTTCTTGCCACACCCGTCCACACACTCTATTGTGTGAATGTTCCAAATGGGGTGATCTCTAAGATCAAAAATATCCTTACCCGTTTCATTTTGGATCCCGGGCTAAGGGAAAACGTTCCTGGGTCTCCTAGGGGAACATGGTGAGGCCCATTCAGGAAGGCAGGATCAACGTTCGTAGTCTTATTGATACCCTCTTGTATATGCATGCTAAAATGTCCTAGGAACATCATGAGCACTGAACCCTTTAGGGTAATATTATGGGATGTACTTTTATGGACGGCTCGTTGATGGTTAAGGTCCATATATATCCCTTAATGGCCATGATATTCCCCCTTTTCACTGCTATCTAGCCTCAGTTCGGTTAATTATTGGGGAGGGAAATGTGTCATTTTGGTATTAAAACTAGGCAGGATGCACTCTTGGATTCCCAGGGTGCCTTGCCTATAACATCACATATGCGGAGGCTTGTAGGTTTCCAGTTTTCATCAATGATGCTCTCAACAAGGAACAATAATCAACCTTTCACATTATCACCACTAATGAGGAACTGGATAGATGTGTTTTTCCCCCTCAGCCTCGGGTGCCTTTTCTTCAAGGGACTGTCGCTGCATCCTAGCCCCTCACCCATATGACGACCAATGGAATTTCACCCTTTGGACCCAGATTGTCTTAACCACACTAAACTTCCTCACCTGGAGGATTTGGCATGGTGTAGTTGCCACGGATGAAAACATCTAGAAATGTGGATTTTCCATGGTCTCTCATTGCTTGTGTTGTGTTGTTCATAAAGAGGTGAGTAGTGATCACCTATTCTTCGAAGGTGAATGGGATAGGGAGGTCTGGCTTCATTTCGGCAGCTTTACTACTATCCAGGTGCACCCTCTGTTGGCTGGCTCCTTCTTCGAATGTTGGTTCAGTGGCTCCGGTAATGCAGGGGTGGAACGTCTCGCCAGTGCATTAATTCAATATGCGGGCTTCTGGAGTCTCTAGCAGGCACAGAACAAAGCGAGGTTCAAGGGAACTATTTACACTAGGAGATCCATTATTTCTCATACCCTAAGTCTTCTGCTCGATCTGACCAGAAGTATTGATAATTGGTGGGATTCTCCCTCCCTCCAGTTCCTGCAAACGGCATCCCGGGTGAGTCATGTTCCCCTATTGTCCGTAGCCAATGGATTATATGGCAACCGTCACACTCAGGACTGAAACTGAATACTGATGGATCTTGTATTGCGGGTGTTATGCAGGGAGGTGGGATGATCCTAGGCTCCAGTGGCACCTTCGTGTTGTCATTCTCGGTGTACCTTGGAAGTGGCTTCTCCCTGCAAGAAGAGGCCCTTACCTTTCTTCCAGGCCTTACCCTCTCCATTCAAGGCGGCATTGAGATTTCGGAAGCAGAAACTAACTCCCAGATTCTTTTCAAAGTGCTCCTGGGTACCGGCCATATTCCCTGGTCAATCACGTACCCCATCAGGAAGATTTTTGCTCTTATCTCCAACACCATCCGGTTGAGTCACACACATCGTGAGGGCAACAAGGTGGATGATCATATGGTGAAGCTTGTGGTGCATGGTCCGGGTATGTCCTATTTCAACAACATTAACCATTTGGATACCAGGGGGGTTAACCTCATTAGATGGGATGCCCTCGGTCTCCATTACTTCTAACCCCCCTAGGCCACTCGCTCTCAATGTACACTTTTAATCTTTCCATTTAAATAACGAATTGATGATGATGATGTTTCCTATTTTATGTCTACTATTTTTGTTTATTTATTATCATCTAGAAATGAATGTATTGTTATATATTGGTGTTGGGCATCACTTATATCCAGTTTATAATATTCTTCTTCTTCATCATCTTTCATTTATTACTAATTATATTGTTTCTTATTATTTATTATCTAATATATCATTGTGTTACTCTAACAATGATGGTATAGTCTCCCCACTAACACTTCCTTAGACCCTTAATACTCATCGGCACCCTCTGGAATTTGGGTAGGTATGCTTGAGTCCATGTGGCAACTGTTCCAGCTTCCGATTTAGTGGTCATTCGACCCGTGATGTTATAACTATTTCATTTGTTGAGTGGATTTTTATCTAATATAAAGTTTAACTTTGATTTACTTAGGTATTTTCTGTTGTACCCCACACTCTTTGATTTTCATGATCACAATCACTTTCATATGTGTTTAACTTTGTTTTTAAGTGTTGTGGATGATAGGAAAAAGATTGCCAAAGTATTGGCCCAAGAATGGACAAGAAGTGGACTGAAATTCAGTCCACCGGCCAACCGGTGTGATAGCACCGGCCAGCCGGTGGAACTGGCAGAGGCATTGCCCACTGCCAGGTTCCACCGGTCGACCGGTGGCTCTGTCACCGGTCGACCTGTGGCATCCATCCCAAATAGTGTTTGCTACTGTCTCCCCACCGGCCAGCCGGTGGCTCCTCCACCGGTCGGCCGGTGGTGCCTGGAAAAGAAGAATCAGCTACTGCAAAGCCACCGGCCAACCGGTGGCCCATCCACCGGTCAGCCGGTGGAGCCAAGTCTCGAAATCTCCCAAATTCCTCAAGCACCGGCCAGCCGGTGGGACTGTACCGGCCAGCCGGTGGAGCCAGTCAAACTAGCCGTTGCAGTTTGACCAGGCTGGCCCACTTGGCTCCCAACGGCTCTTTAAGCCTCTCCAACAGCTCCAAAGGCCTCCAACGGCCATATGAGGGTTCCCCCTCTATAAATAAAGGACCTTGATCCCCCGGAAGCCTAAGGAACATTGCCGGAACAATTGTGAAGCCAACGGACACATTTCTCATCATTTGGCGAACCTCCGGCGGACTTCCTCCAAGGAACCCCAATCGCTCCAATTCAATTCCACATCCAAGGAGCTCCTTCAAAGAAGCTTGGGAGTGCACGTCTTCAACTCCAATCATCCATTGGCGCCCAAGGCTTCTCCCAATCACGGTTTTTAGTGTTTTATTTATTTTGAGCATAAAATTGGGTTTGTACCTACAAACCCCAACCTTTTCTCATCCTCCCTTTCTTTTGGGTTTCACATCACCACTAAGGTGTGAAGAGGTTTCTTCAAGCCTTTCCTTTTAAAAGGCTTGTGTCATAGGTGAGCTAGCCTTCACCTGTAAGAAGGCTAGTGGGTTCTTGGTCAACCATCAAAAGCAAGTGGGTTCTTGCTTAACCATCAAAAGCAAGCTGTAATAGGTCCTAGTGCTACCTCAAAGCCTAGTGGGTTTCTTGATAAAACCATTGAAAAGCAATCGGTAGGAATCTCTCAACGGTTGAGTTGGGAGCGGAGACGTAGGCCGGGTTTTGGCAGAACTCCGTTATCAATTTCTTGTGTGATTGCCTCTTTATTTCCGCTGCACTTTCACTTTGATTTTTAAATTGTTAATTAATTTTAAAAGGCAATTCACCCCCCCTCTTGTCTTCTTTTCCTCGTTTGTTCCGACCCAAAAATTGGTATCAAAGGACGTATTTGAATAATTCCCTAACCGGTTTCAAATTAAAGATCCTTTTTGATGGCTTCTACCGCTTCAACCTCTTACACCTCCGAAGGCTTTTCTTTGGATCGTGCTCCATTTTTTGATGGAACCGATTATTGTTTTTGGAAAACCCGCATGACCACATTTCTTAAAAGCATTAGCTATCCAATTTATAAAATTGTTATGCATGGTTTTACGCTCTCTTCTCAAGATGAATCTCAATGGACCCCCGTAGACATTGCAAATTTCGAGCTTGATGGCAATGCCATGAATGCTCTACATTGTGGGTTAGATCGTTATGTTTTTTATCATATTTCTTCTTGCTCTACTTCACATGATATTTGGAAATGTTTAGAGCTAACCCATGAAGGTACTAGCATGGCTCAAAAGCAAGAACCCGCTCGAAAGAAAGAACCCGAGGCAAAATCCGTACCCATTTTCCCATCTCACAAGAAAAGGGCCAAGAAGGAGAAGAAGAAGGCTTCAAAGGCAACAAGGAGTGATAGCTCCACCTCTTCATTCTCCTCCTTCTCCTCGAGCGACCAAGGTAAAAAATGCCTAATGGCAAATCATGAGGTATCATCTTCCGACTCTTCCTCCTCTTGTTCTTCAAATTCAAATTCTTTCAATCATATGTCTTATGAAGAACTCTCACATGCTAGAGACCAACTTGAAAAAGGTTTTCATACTTTATCGTCAAAATTTGTTGCTTTAAAAAAGTCTTTCAAAAAACTTTCTTCCGAAAAAGACCAACTTCTCAAAGAGAAGGAAGAGATGTCCCTCAAAATCCAAAATTTTCCAAATGTTGATTCTTTGGAATCAACCATCAAAGACCTTAGAGAATCTTTAGCCAAGTTCACCCAAGGTGAACAAAATTTGTCCAAACTCTTAGGTTCTCAACGAGTATCCTGAACCACTCAAGGACTTGGCTATACCAACCAAGCCTCCTCCTCCCATGCACCCACTGTTTTTGTAAGGGGGAGCTCCGCTTACAAATTTTGCAATTATTATAAAAAACCCGGGCACCTTATTTATGAATGTAATTGTAAAAACGCCCGGTACGGCCAACCCAAATCTATTTTCTTTTCGGACGAATTTTATAGGAGAAGACCCGCCATGAGACAAGTATGGATTGAAAAATCCCTTCTAGCGAGTCTCTCCGGGCCTAAGATAGTTTCCTTTCCCCGGTGATTCATTGTTTTTATTTAGGGGGAGTTAGGATCTTTTAAGCTTTTTTGTGTTTTCAAAATTTTCAATTCAAACCTTCAATTTCAACTCTTGGTATCAAATTTTCATTCAAAATTCTCATTTCTTATTTTTCTTGATTCAAAACTTTCAATTCAATTTTTGGTTTCAAATTTTCAATTTTTCTTTTCAAAACTTTCAATTCAAACTGTTATTCAATTTTACATTTCAAACTTTCAATTTAAACTTTGATTCAGAACTTTCATTTCAATTTCAAATATCTCAATTGAATTTTCAATTCTCATATCTAGTTTTTCAAACCCATTCCCTCAATCAAGTTTTATGCCCCATTCTATTTTGATAATCACAAAGGGGGAGAAATCTCTTGATTGATTGGGGGAGAATCTTTTCTCTCATGCTTAGTACTTATTTTCATTTTATCATTTAGGCATGCCTTTCATTTAAGTTTTTACATTGCTTTGATAAGTGATTGTGATCATCAAAATAGGGGGAGATTGTTGTACCCCACACTCTTTGATTTTCATGATCACAATCACTTTCATATGTGTTTAACTTTGTTTTTAAGTGTTGTGGATGATAGGAAAAAGATTGCCAAAGGATTGGCCCAAGAATGGACAAGAAGTGGACTGAAATTCAGTCCACCGGCCAACCGGTGTGATAGCACCGGCCAGCCGGTGGAACTGGCAGAGGCATTGCCCACTGCCAGGTTCCACCGGTCGACCGGTGGCTCTGTCACCGGTCGACCTGTGGCATCCAGCCCAAATAGTGTTTGCTACTGTCTCCCCACCGGCCAGCCGGTGGCTCCTCCACCGGTCGGCCGGTGGTGCCTGGAAAAGAAGAATCAGCTACTGCAAAGCCACCGGCCAACCGGTGGCCCATCCACCGGTCATCCGGTGGAGCCAAGTCTCGAAATCTCCCAAATTCCTCAAGCACCGGCCAGCCGGTGGGACTGTACCGGCCAGCCGGTGGAGCCAGTCAAACTAGCCGTTGCAGTTTGACCAGGCTGGCCCACTTGGCTCCCAACGGCTCTTTAAGCCTCTCCAACAGCTCCAAAGGCCTCCAACGGCCATATGAGGGTTACCCCTCTATAAATAAAGGACCTTGATCCCCCGGAAGCCTAAGGAACATTGTCGGAACAATTGTGAAGCCAACGGACACATTTCTCATCATTTGGCGAACCTCCGGCGGACTTCCTCCAAGGAACCCCAATCGCTCCAATTCAATTCCACATCCAAGGAGCTCCTTCAAAGAAGCTTGGGAGTGCACGTCTTCAACTCCAATCATCCATTGGCGCCCAAGGCTTCTCCCAATCACGGTTTTTAGTGTTTTATTTATTTTGAGCATAAAATTGGGTTTGTACCTACAAACCCCAACCTTTTCTCATCCTCCCTTTCTTTTGGGTTTCACATAACCACTAAGGTGTGAAGAGGTTTCTTCAAGCCTTTCCTTTTAAAAGGCTTGTGTCATAGGTGAGCTATCCTTCACCTGTAAGAAGGCTAGTGGGTTCTTGCTCAACCATCAAAAGCAAGTGGGTTCTTGCTTAACCATCAAAAGCAAGCTGTAATAGGTCCTAGTGCTACCTCAAAGCCTAGTGGGTTTCTTGCTAAAACCATTGAAAAGCAAGCGGTAGGAATCTCTCAACGGTTGAGTTGGGAGCGGAGACGTAGGCCGGGTTTTGGCAGAACTCCGTTATCAATTTCTTGTGTGATTGCCTCTTTATTTCTGCTGCACTTTCACTTTGATTTTTAAATTGTTAATTAATTTTAAAAGGCAATTCACCCCCCCTCTTGTCTTCTTTTCCTCGTTTGTTCCGACCCAACATTTTCTTCTAAATTTCCACAATATAGTTATTACAACTTCTTTTCTACTAAATTTACATAATTCATCCCACCACTTTCATAATAATGGTATATTAGTAAGAGGCACCCTAAACTGGGGATGATAAGCACCTCAAACTTATGTTTTTATTCAAATTCAAGTTGTGGAAAGCATTAAAATCTTAAAATTTTATTTTATTGTTTTTTATAATTTTATTAGCTAATGGAATAAACTTCCATTTATCATGATTTGTATGTGATAATACTCATAACATCTCCATGATAAAATAGAAAATATTCACTATGTTGGTTCATTTTTTATTCACTAATGTTTATTATTTTATGTGATTGTGCATATTAAATACACATGCATAAAGTAATACACCATTTATATGATAAAAATGAAATGAAATGATCGTGATCTTTAATTAATATTTGATCCATTAAAAAACTAAGGGATTAATCGAGACCTTAGGGGATACTCCAAGAGTCACATATAATTTAAGTTTCAGTTCTCACCCATTCAATGAATTTGAAACTCGTCTGGTATATCTCCAAATCTCAGCACAATCCATGTCCTTATTCATCAACATCACTACACATATATATACAAACATGCATATGAGGGAGTATTTTGAATGATAGATATATGTAAAAAGCTACAGTCCTAGACCTATAGGCCCTTATGTATATAATGAGGTGAGGGGAAATGCACAAAACATCATTTATAAATTGATTACTACAAACATCACACGCAAAAAAATATTTAGATAAATAAAAATATTACTAGACATGCATTTATCTTTTTAAGTTCATGATACTTTGGAAGGACGTAAACCAACTTAATATAATGAAAATTTTAATTTATTCTATTTGAGGGAATAAATTAAGAATTTAAAATATTAATAATAATTCAATTCAAAATATACTTGCCGCATGGTTTTGAAAATAATTTTATGAGTTTACACAAAATTTTTAAATTTTTTGAAATTTATATTTTTAATTTATGGACTCCTATGGTAATTTTAAACTCTCTAAATTGGGTTTTCTGGCCAAAATAGGGCCTTGAAGTATTAGGAAGGTTGGGACAGACCCAACCGTACCTATCTTGGGTTGAGATGGCTCGAATGGGTAGCCAGGTCATCATGTAAAGGGGCTCCCTTATAGGGAAACATGGGACAGAGGAATCAACCAAAGACACTCTTCATGTTATAAAAAATATATTTTTAAAGGATAATGAGGACATCGCACTCTCAATCCCACCCCCCCCCCCAACAATGGGAGCATGATAAAGATGTGGGTGTTTGAGTCACACAATTTATAAAAGTTTTAATTATTTTATCTATCGGGTTTTATGGACATGCATAAAACCTACCATATATATATATATCATTTTATATTTTCCATACCTACTAAGTTATAATTCAATAAATTTTTTTATTAACACTTATCACACTGAAGTGGGAACACCTACCCCACATTGTTTATAAACATCTTCTATTTACTAGTGAATCCACACAAATGAGTATTTCATGTCACATCAGGTGAGTTATATATAAAATTTGTTAGTTTCTATTTATATGTCTATTTCTATTAATTTTTTAAAATCTCAAAAATACCATATTTTAATCTTCAGATGGCTATAACTCATCCATATGACCTTCAATCAAAGTTTCATTTCACGATTTGAGACTTTATCAAATCCCTCTACATTATTTAATATAGAAATAATTTTAATGTGACTTAATTAAAAACACAATCACTTTAATACCACTTATTAGTAATAGGTATGAAATAGAATCATGAAAGGTTGGGAAATTAAAATTTTATACCACATTCAATGTTGTAATATCATCGCATGTGTGAATGAAAGATGATAACCACCCAAGGATCCCATGTGATTAAGAATAACCACAAAACTAAAATTTAAACCACAAACCAATATTGAAACCATAAAACATTTTATTTTGATTAAAAACACGTGCTTCTCATTGTTGACAGTCATCAGTTAAAGGAATTGAAACTTGAACCCTTTAGATCATCCACATTCTCTACTAAATAATTTCAATCATTGATATTCATACATTGAGTCAAAAAAATGGTTAAATGAGGAGATTTTAAACATCTTTACGATTCCAAGAACTCCACTATGTCAAACCCACTAGTCATTATTGGATCAGGGTCCCTCAAATTCTCTCCGATCACTCTAAAACATGAAAGAGGGTTTGTGAGAAGAGATAATTATACTAGGGGAATATTTCACTATAATTTTGTTTAATATGATTAATATAGGTTGATTTAATTTTTGAAAATTATTTTTTGTCCCTTTAAAAAATTAAGTCGTCTAAATTAAACCATTTTCAACACTTATGATCTAAAAAACATGTCATCATAAGTAATTTATCACTAGTAACACTAAAATAATGTTTCATGATAAATTTATGATTAATTAACTAGACACGACTCTACCATTAAAGTATTTAATAAAAAGTTAATGTTATATATTAAATATTCATTTTAAAAATATTTTTCTTTATATTCACCGAATAACTTGTGAATACAAAGAATCAATATATTAAATTCTTTTTTCTAAAGTTTATTAATATTTAATTTATTTATTTCCTTATGATAATTTAAACTCATACATTCCTAATCCCATATTATAGAGACAATTATGTAATAAACCCGAATTCTCTAGAATTAAAAAATATTGAAAATATGCTTTTTGTATGACCATATAGGCCCTTACCTTGATTTCAATGACTGATACCCAAAAACCAAGAGTTATATCAAGAGAAAAATCATTTACATTAAGGATATAAGGTTTATTCATAGAAATTAATACCACTTATGAACACACATTTGGTAATATGATCTTCTTATCTCATGATGTCTTCTAAAGAAATATGCACAACTTCTGTCATAATCATTCCTTTATTATTTCCTGACCTTGTTGGAAATACATAACATCTTATAAAGTGATCATGGATTTAATAATGGTACTAATATCCTTGAAAAATAGACCCAACATATCTAATATTCTATAGAAGATACAAACCATATCTTGATTATTCTATTAATTCCATACCACCAATGATTCTTCTGATGCATGTTACCTCCAAAAAATATAAATTTCATAGTTTTTATCCAACATCAAAGTACATGATAAAATTGAGAACATTTATAATGACCTCAATTTAAGATACCAATACACACGCTCATAAATAGGAATAAATAATGACACCTGAAACATGTGTCTTTCCTTTTGGCTAGACAATCCTCTGGATCTCTTCTACATATGATCACAGAGTGATAATTTCATGAGAATAATTCTTAATGATTATTATTCCCCAATACCTTGTAATTATAAATTATATGTTCCCCTTTGTTTTTATATTTCTATAAAGTATGATAGATGTCTAATATTACTCTCATAGTATCTCAAGGTTCTCATTATAGCTGGTAAACGATATAACCTATTGCTATGAAAAATAATCTAAGGAAATTAGAAAATAAATATTGGATGTAGAAGTATCAAAACTATAATGTTAAGAATAAATCATGAATAACTCACTACATATATGATATATAAATTGAAATTTACTATTCAAGTTAGGTCTAGGTCACCCAATTTCACAAAAAATGTCACCACCAAACTTTATATATAGTGCACTATTGTGTACATTAATTCTTTTTTTCAAGAAATATATCCTCAATATAATTAAAACATGTCCATTCATCCTAAAATATTATATTTTAAGAATATAAAAATAAATATGAAGAACTATGTTTTTAACCCTCATAAGAACATACCCTAGCACACCAGTGGGGTGTGCAGTACTCTATTTTTCAAGTTAAACTACTATTCTAGTAGGATTCAGCTCTATAATATATAATAAAGAGAAGACAGAGTGAGGAGTTACATTACATAGGCACCTAAATCCATCATAGAATCAGAAGACAAATAATTCCCTATGGTTCATGGAATTGGGAATATTTCAAGATCATTTTATTTTGTGGTAACTAATTGTTGGATAAATTCTGAGATATTTCTCTATAATATCATCCTATTATTAACTCATAGTCATTTTAAGTGTGTAAAAATATCCTTCATGAACTTGGAAGGTCACGGTATTTTCATTACAATATCAATTGAGGGAATTTTAACCTATAATATTTGGAATATTACCAAAATTTCCTAATCCAGTTCAATGTATTTTTTTCATGGTTGTTTAGTCTTTAAAGGTAATGGGAGATGAATATATGGTATATAGGGTTCTTCAATTGATAGTCTCTCCTTTGGTGGTTCTTCTCTTTGGATAAGTATTTTATTCATTTGTATATTTTGGGATGTTTGGAATGGTGGTTCCTTTGGGATGTGATGACTCTAATAGAGGATTCATTTGAATCTTAAGTTATGTACCACTGTAAAGGCTGATGAAACTATCATTTATCTAATCCATTTTGTTTACTATTGGTTTTTAAAGTGGTTTTCCTAACCATTTAATTTATATTTACCCCCATCAAGTTGGTAAGTTTTCCTAATAGATTTTTTACATATTTTATTGAAGTTTGATATATTTTCTCAAATTAGAGATTATTCATAACTATTTTTTCATTATTTCTTCTAGGATAGGTTTGGGTTTAAGAGGGATTTATTGGAATGGACTTTGTGGTTATTGGTATTTTTTGTAGTGGTAGAGGATGAATAAACAACCCCGGGTGGTTTCATTACTACTGAGGTTGGTTGGAATAACCCCTTGCCTATAGGACTGGTCATTTTTTCATCTAGAGTTAGATTGATAGTATAGATATTCCCTAATAGGTTGTTTATATTGGTTTCTAAGGAATATTACCTAAAAAATATTAGAGTGGTTTCTCAATTATGGGTATTAGTTATAATAGTGAGTTTCGATGAAATAGATATTACAATGAATAAGATGAGGATATTGGGATTTCCAATATGAAAGATCAATTTTTCAGAGTAGGTAACTTACCTCTTTAAACTTGGTGTCCATATTCTTATTATAATCTAATCTTTTCACCTAATAGACTCCAATAATGGGTATACTAGACTTCAAAACCAGATTATAGAGTTTTTTATACCATGTTTCTGTTGATATTCCATTCAATGGTCAGATTCTTTCCCACTAGGGCACCACCTATAGTAGTATCAGTCATACTATGGTCATTAAAAATTAAAACATCTAAAAAATATTGTATTAATAGATGATCGCTTATTTGGTGGTGTGTAAAACAAGAAATTATTTTAAAACATTATTATTATTGAGGAAGTGTTTCCTCGTTATATTATTGTATTCCACATATTTCATTCATTATTGTAGAATTTTGAGTGGATTGAAAATATTTTTCATTAAAAAAGTATTTCTGGTCTTCACAACCTCTAATTGGGTGTTCACAATGTAAAAACAATTACTTTTAGTTTATTATAAAGATAACAGAAAATACCTAAGTTTTACTAATTCCTCATCCACACCAACATTTTTTAATGTTCAGAACACAATATGGGATGACTTTGAGTACTTATGTGATTATTTTATAAAAAATCCTTTGAATTTGTGTAATAAATAAATTAGACCAAATTTTAGATTAAGGTTTGATGCTTCTCTTTTTATTTGAATATATGTAGGAGCCATATCATTATTAGATTAAGTTAGTTCCTCTAATGAATGGTTATTTTATTCCATGTTGCAAAAGTTTATTTCAGTTTCCACTTTAGTTCTATAGGAATAATAATGGTTTATAAGAGTCACAATGTTTTGTGTGTCCTCCTTTAATTAATTTCTATATGTCTTGGTTTTATAACATAATATCCTCTCTAGTTCAGGTTTAAAAGGAGGTAGTTCTACCCAAGAATAACTTGTGAGGAATAGAACCTATATAGAAAATAAATTAAAAAACAATAATATATTCAAAATATGAATAAATAAAATAAAAAACAAATATTAATATAATTTTCATAGTTCTTATAAAAACACACTGTAAAAATTAATCACTCCTGAGTAGTGTCACAAAAATTTGATCATGTTGTTATGAAATATCAAATTAATTATGTCTTTAAATTTTACTTATAGTATATAGAAGACCATAGGTTGTATCTAAAGATAATTATAATTTTAAATTGTAATTTTTTGGTTAATTTTACAAAAAAAACTACAAATACAGTATTGATTAGAAAATTATTCAAATTAAAATAACCAAACAAAAGTATGAAAAACCATGGTAATGTTATTTAAAATAAAAATTAAGGTTTGATAGGGTTATTGAATGGTTTATAACTATCATGAAATGTTCCTTGATATCATAAATAAAATTTATTTGGCGAATTCTCTTGAGTGTGGTTTAACTAAAGCCTAAATTTTCCTCATATCCATTGAATTGATTCACATATATTTAAAACTTGGAGTATCTATTGAATCTCTATGGTACAATGTAGGACCCTTAGTTTGAGGTATGATTATTTATTATTGGTTATTTATAAGCTATATTATTTTGTGGTGTAGCTATAGGTGTTTTTAGATTTTTTTCTCATGTTTTTTAAGGTGTTTTGATGGGTGAAATTTTTGTGTACAGTTAGGGGAAACTGTGTGAGTTATATAGGTAACCATGTGAGTTAATTGGGAATTCTCTAGGTATATTCATGGTTGGTGATGGGTTGGGAAAACCTTGTGGTAACCATAAAATTTTATAATTTTTAAGACACTTTCATTTTTCATGGTTGGTTCATGGTTTCCAAACCATGCAACCCAACTATGATGCCTTGGGTTTTGTCAAGTAAAAATGACACAATTGGTATACATTTTTTCAAACTGTTTTTCCTAACAATGTGACATAATCAGTGAAATATTAAAATAATATTTTTAACCTAAAACATCCCATGAAACCCTCATTATTCTTCACTTGAATTAGGTTCTCAAACCCCAAGCTTCCTCTAAAAACATTTAGGGTATTCCTTACATTTCATAGTCTAATTTAAATGGATCATCAAATGTTAATGTTTGAAAATCAAAGGTAATAGTCCTGTTTATCTATCTCTCCTTATTGAGCTTCCTATATTATCTTAAGAGGAACCCTGGAATAGGGCTATATTGACCGGATCTATGGTTTATTATGTTTTTTAATGGAAATTCCTTATGATTCGTTTAAGGGGGTGAGAAGGGCATAGATCAATGAGATCACGGAGTTATTATTCAGCATGTACCCATTTGAGGTTGGTGTCCACACCACCACTGTAATTTTTTGGAACTTTTTGTCTTTGTTTTATAAAAATTAAATTTTAGTTTTTTAATAAAAATCCCTATATGGAAGTCCCTTTAAAACCTTTATTATTTTCTTGGCCTTAACTTGATTAGTTTTGTGTGTAACCACAACAAGTTTCAAGAAATTATTATTGGTTGTTTTAAATGAAGTATTTTTAAAGCGTGTGTTCGTGATGAATTTGTAAAGTAGGTTTTTCAGTTAGACTTGGTTTTGATGATAATTGGGTAATACTAAATTTTATGCATTTATGGGTATTCATGTGCATATTAAAAAGGCCTTTTCAGGATAGACTTAGTTTTGATGCCAATTCTATTGCACACTAGATTATACCTCTATGTAAAGAATTGGGTATGGAAGGATAGTGTAACACCTTGAGACTTTATTATTTATTACCTTTTAAATAAATTAAATTTCTTCAATGGCTTATGATGCACACAACACTAGGTTTATACGAAATATGGTACTCTGTTAAAATATTATTTAAACGTGGCCATTATAACCTAGCCATTAAATTAGAAGGTATGGATAAGACTAACTGCATTTTGAGAAATATATAGTTTACACACTTTCAAGTTTTATCTATTGATTATAAATAAATATAATCATCATTTGAATGTAAAATAAATGTTTTCTAAAAACTATTTTTTTTAAGAGAACAACTTCGTCCCTTATTGCAAACTTATGATAAAATATTTTTTATGACACTTTTAAAAATTATATTTGATAAAATAAACTTAATTTTTAAATAATAATATAAAAATTGACTTTTCATAAATTTTTTGGGATTTTTTTGAAAAGTTTCATTTTTTCATGAATAGTAGAAATACTGATTTTTATTGAAAATTGATTTTTGTTTAAATTATTTACAAAGATAAATTATATTTTAAATTGGTTTCAATGTAAAATTATTTTACTAATGATATATAAAATAAAATTTAGTTTAGCGGAATAAATTTAATATTAAAATTCTATATTAAATCCCTCAATACTTACGAGAATTTTATCTTTGGAAACCCCTTTTTCATCTAATTTATAGGTATAATTTTAAATTGGATTGTTCCACTTAATATAATTTAATTTATAAAAATGGATTCAATATTTGGAATAAAAATAAGTTATAATATTTAATAATTTAAAATTATTTTTTTCCATTATTAATAATAAAAGAAATAAAAAATAATTTTAGAGGTTAACTTGAAAACTGATTTATTAGGGGTTAATCTAAGTAGATAAGTTTTAAAATGACATAAAACTTATCCAAAAACCATTTTTTGGACATATTGAGACCCTATAATTTCTAAGGGTTCATAAAAAACCATTTTGGAGTCCTTTTCCTTGATAAAAACATGGATGTAATTTATTCGTTTCAAAAAATTTAAGTATGCCATCTCCCCCACTTATAAAAGGTCTTCCCATATCCTCCCCTTTTCACACATAAAAAATCCAATTAGATTATAAAATAACTAAAAACATAACTTAAATAATCAAATAAAATCATCCTAGATACCTAGGATTTATTATAAATCTATCATAGTAAGGGTTTTGGTGAAAACTTAAAGAGGTTCCCTAAAGAAGAGGTGACATTCTTAAATGATCATTTTCATTATATTTATTCTTCAACCTCTCTAAAATATTATGGAATAATGATAATATAATAACAAAATTATATAAAATATATAGATATTTTATTATTTTACTTTTATAACCTATATTCATATACAATTCCATCGAATGGGAAACAAAATCATCGATTCTGTGTATGGGGGACTACCACCACGTGAACCAATGTAACTCGTTTTCCATCAACACCACTCATGGTTTGATATAATAAAGGATTTAGTATTAATATATAACATTTAAGATATGATTATACTAATTTAATTATTATATCACATAAAACTTCTTACATTCAATTCCGTTTAAAATATAATAACATCGCTTGTGTGTACGTCGAACTACCGCCTCACGAAGTGATGCGATTTTTTTTCACTGAAAATTTACATGGAAGGTAATGAGGATAAATTTAATGTATATACGTGATATATATTAAATGATATAAATTATATTAAATTAATATATCTTACAATTACTTACTATTTCACCAACTAATGTAATTATATTGTCACTCACGCGTACGTATGGCCTACCATCTCTACGAAGATATGCGATTCATTTTTCATGCCCAATTTTTAAAACGGGTACTAATGATGTATATAATGATTAATTATTATATTTATAAAATTATTATAATCTTGTATATTCTTTATTTATATCATATACACATGAACTTTAACATTTATTACAACACTTGCATGAGAAAACAAAGCAATTAACACCTAAAACATTGAAAATAATGAAATATTATTTACAAACATGTGGAAATTATATAAGATGATAATATATGATATTATAAATATGAGTATGGTTATGTTATTAATTAATAACATTCGTAAAACCATTATACAGGTGGTTAAATCATATTCAACTAATGGAAATCATGAGGTAAGGGACTTCATCTCAATTTCTGTTTTTTGAGGTATATTTTATTTTTTTGCACCTAATTTCTTTTATATAGTGCACATACTACCAATTTTACATGTAATATAATGAATCCATCATCATTCAAGGAATTTTAAGACTCAATTTTAATTATTTCATCCAAGGGTATTTTACATGAACATTACCAAGTGGTAAGGGATCAAGTTTCAATTTCCATTTCATTGAGACATGTTTGTTAATATTCACCTATTCAATTTTATGTGGTGTATATAACACCACATTGATGTCTTTAACAATATTATATATTTATTCATGATTATTAATGTTTCATTTTAAGTTTATTATTCTAGGGGTTACATTTTAAAAATTTTCCAGGAGGTATATAATTTATTTGAAAATATCACTTTCTATTGTGATTGTTTACTTTCTCTTGAAATAATCACTTTATTCTATTCATTTTTCCTTAGTCACTAAATTTATATTAAATATTCATTTAATTTTCTGATGGATATTAATATTTCATATACCATATACTATTTTTACATATGTTTTCTACTTTTAATTTTATTTTATAAACTATAGAATATTGATAAATCTGTATCCATTACTAAATATAGATATTTGATAATAATTCATATTGATTAATGAATTAAATTAATTATTAAATATATGAGGAATTATTTTAACATGAATTTATAGTTGGGGACTAGTTATAGATATCCCCCGATGCATTGGCATGTCTCATACGACAAATTAGTTTGCCGAATCTGATGGGTTTTTACCCAGTAGTTTTAAACTTTCTTAAGATAGGTCATCAAAGTATTGGTATTCATGATTCCTAACTTCATAACGTCTAATAATTAATCATTTAGTTCAATTATAATTTATTGTTATTATTATAAATGATATTTTTGCAATGATATTATCTATGAATTCATTTCCATATCAATTTATGAATTAAATGGAATGAATTTTCTTTAATTTACCTTTACATATTAATTATGATTAATTGATTCATGATAAATTCCACTCCATGTAACCCTTACTGATCATTTGATCTAATCCTTAATTTGTTTCATTCTCTAATATATGAATAATAATTCTTATAATTAGTTCATAGAATTCATATGTTTTCCATTACTATGCTTTGTATTTTATTTCCCTATATGAAATAGGTATCATGTATGTATATTATTCTCCAAAACTAATAAATAAATCAATCCTTCATTATTTGAACCCTTATATCTAAGAAAATGTATTAAAGTAGGCACTAGATTTGGTTTACTGTAGTCGGGGTCATTATAGTTAGTATCAAAGGATTTTTGTAGAAACCTTGGGAACTAGATTAAGGAAAACATATATTAGGGAACTTAACCCAATGATATATTTTGATGATAATCATATATGAACATCATAATTTTTTGGTAAGGAATATATTATGTGGTTTTTTATAGAAATACATACATGTATGGATACTAAAGGTGTACATGGTTCTTGCATAGATATACCAAGTGGTGATACCTCTGAAAAGATCATATTGGGCCTGAAAATATCATCACCTAGTGAAGGACAATAGGATTTACCACACACTAGGTTTGACACTCCATGGGGTATTCTTAGAATAATTCACATTTTCTCTACAAACTATTATGAAGTATTTGAATTTAATAATATCACTAGTGAAACCAAGTTTATTATTCCAAGATTAACAGTGCATAAATTTTTTTATTTATGATTACAATTATACATTATGATTTAAAATTCATAATTTGATGAGATAATCCATTATATTGCATCTTATAGAAATGATACTAGGAAAAAATAGTGGTATAAATACCCATGGAAAATGTAGAGATTACCCAGTATAGTAATCCAATAGAGCTGGTATTGGAACTGAAAATATGGTAGTTATATTAGGGTAGCTTAATAAGGTTATAAAAATAACCTTACCTAGATGGAAAAACATGTTCCATATCATGATTATTCTATGTTAGATAGCTTTATGTGATATAATCCCCCATCATTTGGTGGGGCTCCTAATCCAATGGTAGCTAGGAAATGGATTATGTATCTGGAAGAGATATTTATGTACTTGGAATGTGATTAAAAGGAAAAAGCTTACACTTTTAGTCTATTTTTCCAAAGTCAGTATTGATCAATGGTGGTCACTGATCTAGAATACTAGGGAGGAAGATAAAATAGAACTCATGGGATGGAATTATTTTATGGAGACATTCATCGAAAAATATTTCCCCTCCAAGAAACAAACTAAAATGGAAGATATTTTCTTAGATTAAGGAAAAATGAAGAAGTTATTATTGTGGAGTATGGGATTCCTTTAAAAGCTAATTCAGGTATGTTATTTATTTCATATGCAACACAAAGCGCAAGATTGATAATTTATTTCAAGGGCTTAATCCAAGTCTCTGAAGTAAATTGATCTCTCAAAAATTTTCATCATATAATGAAATTTTTTTATGTTCCATAAAAATAGAGAATGAATTCTATAAATTCTATATATTCTAGGGGAATCAATAAGATAAGATATTGAATTATCACTATGAAAAATATAATTCATTAAATAAGAATAAGTGAATGAATTAATTTCTATCTTGTCAGAATTGTGGAAAGAAACACTCTGTAAATTCTTGGCGAGCTTGGGAATTTGTTACAAGTTTGGAGATAATGGTCATCTAGATAAGCAAATAAAAGGGAAGAATTAAAATGTTGTTAATAAAATTTTCTATTGTGGGGAGATGTGATACTGTGAAAACAAATTTCCCAGGGGTCAAGGGAATCTACCATAAAAAAAATACAAGGGAATAAGATCTTAATTCATTATTATAGCCATGGTAGAAGTACCCAATGATGTGGGGATGGGTACTTTAGTAATATATTAAAAATTATGTTATTATAAATTTTATTTTATATACTCACATTATTTTATATCTTACTAGTTTTCCAAGAAAATTATATATTTACCTATCACAATCCAAATAGAGTTGTTAGTCAAAACTCGTAGTGGAAGTATTGTTATAACAAGGATTTATTCAGTAGTCCCCACTATGACACATAAATGATCTTTATTTACTAAAAATATTATCATACCTATGGTATAAATTTTTATAATCATTGGTATAGACTGGATTTCTAAATATGATTTAAAAATTTATTGTAATAAAAAGGAAATTATGATTTTTGATAAAGATATCAAATTCCTTATCTTTAGAGTAGATACATCTTCATTTGAGAAATTTCTACATATACCCCCATCTGGTTTCTTAAATGAGATTCTTGTGGAAGAATATAAAATAAAATCTAGGGACAAATAAAGTAATTATGGAGACCCTGATTTTTCATAAATAAATATTACATCAGTTTTAAGATAAACAATAAAATACAGATTCAAATCCATGATAAATAATTCAAGATTCAGGTAAGTCTCGGTAGATAATTAGATAATATGAAAATATAATAAAAAATAATTTTATTAATATCTATAATGATCTTATGACTCCATTTTAGCTCCTATAACTTCATAGGATATCCTGAGGAACACACAGATAAAAGGTACGAGCTAAAAATCCTAGTAAGGGAATAAACCTGAGAATAGATAATAACATAAGAGTTCTAAGTTATAACATGATTACATAAAAGGAATATTTATTGGATATAAATAATGAGGAATAATATATTTATAATATAATATAATGATCATGTAAACAAAAAAATTGGAAAAAAACATATAACATGGTATAAACATGTGCCAAGGCTAATAACCAAGAATATATCACATGGTGGAAAGAGTCCCATAATGGATTTGGTATACTCTCTAATCCTATACATGATGTCTCGGGACACTAAAATTTTTCTAAATTCAGGTCTAACACATCATTACATGTTCATGCTCATGTGTTTAGCATAAATAATTAAACATAAGAAATAAACTTAAGATTTATCCATGGAAAGAAATGGGTATCATAATCATGTCATAAGGCCTAAACAAAGTGTGTTTCGTAATGGTATCAATGAAATATGGGGTTTGAATAATTCATATAAATTAATAAAGGAATTATAATAATATATTTTGAATAATGAATTCCAACTGAAGTGAAAACATTAAAAATAATGGCTAGTAACTTTATAAATGTTCCACTTAAGGGTAGTTTTAAGGAAAACAATAATGATTCTTTAAAGATGATAAAGTTATAATTATTTAAATAAAAAAGAAATGAAATAAAATTGTTTTTAATGATAAATTTTCTGATTTTAAAAAAAAATATTGGAGGATTAAAATACTTTATGGAGTGTACTTGAAAATGGGTAAGTAATAGAGAAGTTCCCATTAATCAGGTTTGCTTATCGAGATGAATTGAGAAGGGAACTTTTTAAAACATGTAATTTACCATCAAATAAAACTGAATAGATCTAAATAAAATATTTTTGGTAAATATAAAAATAATATATAAGAATTATATAATAATAATGAAGAGATAAATTTAGGTAATGAGGGAGAATGTGTAGCCTGATAGAAATATGAAGCTTTGAAGATATCCCTTACATTATGTACGAAAGCATTCTACACATGTACTTAATGTAAATATAATCAAATTGGATTCATTAGTTACTTAATTTATATATTATTAAACATTTATTTTATTTATTATAATTTTTTTAAGTTCATTTAAGTCCATTTTGATTATTTATAAGGTTCAATTTCATCATTCTGGTAGTGTTTGTTTCATGGTTTAATAGTCAGTTCACCTGTGTATAATTATAAGTGTTCTTTTAAAATGTAAATGAAAAATCAGAAGTTAAATGAAATTGTTTTAATGAAATTATATATTTTTAAATAGTCCCTTATATCACATTAGTTTCTTACATGAGGATGATTCATTTGATAAAACATTGAAGATAAATGTTTAGTTTATTTTCACGGTTTTTCAGCCCATCATGAACTATTTTTGTATTGTTTTTAATATTATGTCTATGTATTAGTTAAATAATGTTTAATAGGTTATAATATACTTATTAATATATTATTTAATAATAATAATAGTTTTATGACCATCCTTTAATGTGGTAATGAAAAATGATTACTCATTATCCATGGAGATAGAATCACCATAATTTGGACAATGGTTTCCTTTCTTTAAATAAGAGTAGATGAGAAAATGGGTGAATAGAAAATATTCAATTTGAAATATAAAATAATATTATATACATTATACTGAATTTATTATGATTTGATGAATTAATGATCTGAGTATAAGGTAGATGGAGAGAAGATATTAAGATATTTGATTTAATAATGTTACCTCTTGAATATCTCCCCCTTGAAGGATCCCTTATGAAACTTAGAATGTGTCATTTTGTGAGACGATAACCTCTAGAATGTGGATAGGTAATTTTATAAGGTAACTATTTAGAGTATGGTCAATTTATAAGGATCAAGGTGGTTAAACTAAGTGAAGGAATGGATCCCCTTTTTTAATTGAGTTGAGGGCCACTTTTAGAACTATTTAAAATATTAAAATATAAAAAGACTATTATAGAGGAAAATATTTTAAAATATTCCTTAAATGCATATGGTATGAAATTTTAGACCATATATTTTCCATTATGTCTTTTTTATATTTTTATTTTTTTAAAATAATTTAATACAATATTATATTCATCAAATATCATTATTTCCAAATTTGATAGTTTTTATTACTATGACTTTCAAAACATCAAAAAAATGAGTAAAATTAGAAAAAGAAAATATTATATCATATATATCTTATGTACATTTATATAATTAATCTATAAGCTTAATTATCATATATTATATTTATTTTAATATTTTTAATATCATTTATTATATTTTTTAATTAATTTAATAATTATTGTATCATCATTGTGTAATGATTTAAGGTATTAATTTCTTCGCTAAAAATTAAAAATAAATTACCATAATTATTTTAATTATTTTATATTTCAAAATAATATTTATGTTCTAACATATCTTCTATAAAACCATATATTAAAAGTTTTATACTTATTAAAAAAACATAATGTGACAAGTTTGACATTATTTTAAATAAAATATTATAGTGGACTAAATGTGAATTAAATAGATCCAAAAGGGCCTAAATTATACCCATGTATTATTATTGTTTAAAAATACTCATAAAATTAAATTTATTCAGATTTTGAGTCATTTTATGGTTCTTAAAATTTTAATGAAAATCACTTCATTGATTTTGCTTCTACTTACATAAGCACTGCACCCTCATTTCATAAGCATTAAAGTTATTTATTTCATATATAATAATTAAAATAAAATTTTTCTCCAAAAAATAAGGCTAAATATAATCCTTTATATTCTCTAATTATATATATTTACTCATATCCATGTCAAGAAAACTTATTTAATTGGTTAATTTAAATTTTTTAGCTTTGTTGAAGCATTGCACAAGTATTTGGATAAGATTCATGTTATATAAGTAAAAATAATAAAATATTAGTAAAAATCATAATTTAAGATTTATATTTAATAATAAATTCATGAAATGTCTTTTTACTTCTAAATCATATCTATAATGCACTGAATTTGACTTTCTCAATGTAAGCATCCATTGCATCGACAATAAAAATGATTTTTATATTTATCATTAAATAATTTATAATTGATTTGTTCTAGATTATTTTTGTATGATATTTATATTATATTTTTATAAATTAGTATTTACAAAAGTTTAAGAAATTTTTATATCATAATTATTTTTTGACGATATCACAAAAGATATCGTGTTTTAAAAAAATGTATTTTTTCTATTCACCAAAAATGTAACTTTTTCGAAAAATTATAAAACTTTTACCATAAAATAATTTTGACATGCTTAATTCAAGAATAAATTTCATTTTATAATATAAATTTTATAAACTTTTCAAAAATTAGTTATACTTATTTTCCCATATAAAGCAATCAAAGTAACCTTTTGATTAAAACATAAATTTCAAGTATTAAATGAATTTACAAAAAATTAATTGTTTATTTCTTAAGAATTAATAAATAAATTACATAATATGGTCATTACAATTCATACCCACCAATTAAGTGTTCAGGTTATAACATTCATGATAATATTTTAATATTATATTTCATTTTTTAAACCCAATGTTGCGTGCAACACAAGTACTGAAGAAATGAAATTATTTAAAGATATACATATTTTATAAAAATATTACTGTGTTTAATTATTCCCCCTTATGAAGATTCTCCCTTTAAATTTTTTTTACATACTAAGGTGAAAAAAAGTGAGGGTAATTATACTATTTACCTCTATTAACTAGAAAAATAAAATTAGGGGGCTTGAATACTTATCTAATTAGAATATAAAAAAGAAACTATGAATATAGATTTGTAAGCTTATAAATGAAATTTATATCCTAACTTGTGATTCCCTATGTTTAATTATATTTTATACATGGTGATATATTATCCCTAGTGTTTTTAATAAAGTTTTCTAGTCCTAATATGGAAAAATAAGTACACTATGATCTGATACCAACTATGGAAACACAATATTATTTACATTATGATTACATACTTTTAAGATAAACAACAAAATTGTGATACAAATTAAGGATTGAGAAGTCTGGTGTCTTGAAAGACTAGGTACACAATTAGAAAACATTAAACTGGAATAAAATATCATTTTATTACTCACCTTAATGAGCTCCTAACTCCCTTTGAGCTACAATAACATTAGAGGAAAAACTGAGGAATGCTTAGTTAAAATGGATGAGCCAAAAATTCTAGTAAGGGAATAAACATCGGAATAAATCATATCACATGCGTAAGAAGGCATAACATGATTACATAAAAGGCATGGATATTGAATAAATATAAGGAGGAATAATATATAGAATATGGAATCTTGTGGTCTTGTAAACATAGGAATGTGTCAGAAACATATAACATAACATAAACGGTAGTCAAGTATAACTACCAAGACTACATCACATGGTGGAAAAAGTCCCATAATGGATTAGGTTTACTCCCTAATCTCATACATGACTTCCCATGAGACTAAAACATTACCTAGTTAATTATTGAGCTATCTGGGTGCACTCATGATAACATGTTTATGCATATGTGTTCCACATAAAGAATCAAACATAAGAAATAAACATAAGACTTATCCATAGAAGGAAATGGGCACCGTAATCTTGTCATAATGAATAACCAAATGGTGTATCTTAATGGTATCCAGGAAAAAGGGGATTTAAATCATTATTAGACATTAATAAATGAAATATAATAATAGATCATGAATAATGAAGTCAGAATTAACTGAAAAAATATAAAATATTGCATAGGTAACTTTAGAAATGTGCCACTAAAGTATAGTTTTAAGGAAAAGAATAAATATTCTTTAAATAGGATAATGGTGTAATTACTTTCATAAAACTAGAAATGAACTAAAATTGTTTTTAATGATAAATTATTTTATTTTATAAAAATATTAGATTATTTGTAACACCTCAATATTTCATAGTACATTATTTCTTCTAAATAATGCAATAACTTGCACTACACACAACACTGAGGTCAAGCGCACGATGACATACCAAACTAGCCGTTCAAAAGTGGTTATGAATAGTATTAATTGAATTTTGAAGATTATATAATCCTTATAATTTTAGAATCCATATTATGAGTTTCTTAGACATAATGCAAGAACAAATTCATTTTTTTATATAAAAGAATTATTTTTCAAAAAATGCAATTTTATTGCCTTTTAATGGTGAAACATTTTTAAATCCAATATTTGAACCTTTAAGATATTAAATTTTACCAAATAAACTTCTTCATTATAATAAAGACATAAGAATTTAGTTTCAATAAATTTTTGGCATTTTCAGATAACTTTCATATTTGGGTGAATAGTGAAAAATACAATATTTTAACTAAAAACAACTTTTTTAATCAAAATAATTTGTAGAGTTAAATTATAAATTTTAATAGTTTGTAATTTTAAATATATAATATTTTTACCATTTAATCCAATTTTATTCATTGGAAATAATTTCACTTTGAAATTGAACATAAACAAGTATCTGTATTTTGTGAGTTTTTATTTCTTAAAAACACGTTTTTTGGTTTTGACAACGAGAATTAATTTTATATTAATAAATGAAACTTTTATGTTTTTAATCTGGTAAAATGGACTTAATTTTTTAATTCAGAATATCAAAATAAGCTTAGGGATAATTTTTAGTATTTTTCAGAAAACAATCAATTTTTGATGAATAGTGAAAAACACCGAGTTATAGTTTAAAACCGAATTTTTATTTAAATAATTAATTATTTTATTTAAATTTATTTTTGGTGAAAATATATATATAATAATTATATATGTTCAATGTAATTCATTGGAGTCATTTTTTAATAATATTATATATATGTGTAATTTTATTGAACTTTTCACTTTCTTTTACCCACCTCTTAGGAGCATTTGCAAATTTACATAAAACATAATTTTACCACTTCTAAGAGTTGAATTTAAAAAATCCGAGAGACACGATTGATATCATTAAGTAATTTTTGGTTCAATAATATGAAAATATTTTTTGGTTAATAGTAACGTTTTACTTTTATTTACCACGGTTTAAAGTAAATAGAGTATTAAGGGTAAAAATGATTTTATTATTACCCTAACACATGTATTAATTCTATTGGATAAGTTTAATTATACCAAATAAACCTTAGGAATAAAATATAATCCTTTAGGTTCACTTGGATTAGATTAAGACATTTATTATTATTTAATTTAAAGACGAGTTAAAAGCGTTAAATTCAAATTTTCATAAATAAAACATTTTTAATATAAGGTTATACATTAGATAAATTCGACTATAAATATTAATTAGAAATATAAAAATATTTATTACATAATGGTATTTTATTTATAATTTATAGACATTAAATAATTAAATTTATTTATGACACAACAATGATGCACTAATTACCTTATTAATAAAATATTAAAATAATTGATATTATAAATACCCAAATGAATGTAATTTGAGTCTTCTGGTGAATTACAATAATTTTATATGTTAATATTAAATTTTAGGGTTTATTCAATCAATTTGGTTCGAATTAATCAAGCTGTTATGATTTTAACAAAAAAACAAATACCAAATACTATCAAAATTAACAAAAAATAGTTTTTTAAAAAAATATTATATTATAAATTGATATAATAGTCCTAAAAATATAAGGAATGTCTGAAAGACTTATATAATAATATCTATGACATTAATGAACCAATGGGGTTTAGAATGGAATTTTATAGTATGTTTATTAACTATATAATAGAAAAATACAATGAGACTTGGTAAATGTCAAACTATTTAACTAAGAGCTAAATCTAAAAGTGAAGGTTAATATTGTGACAGAAACCTATCTAAAACCTATTATTTGAGTTGTTTTCGAAACATACCCACCTTATCCTTTAAATAATTCATTTTGGAGCCATTAGAAACTGAAAATTTTATTTTTTTATAAAATAATATTTTAAGATTTTCCTAAGGTGCCCCTCACCCCTCTTATAAAAGGGCACTTCCCCTTCTCTAAAATTCACACATCCAAAGCCATATGAATATACCAAACCTTGCCCAAATACCCTATCAACTATCCTACCTTAATCCTAGAGGCCTTCCTTTAGTCAGAAAGCCAACCTAAGGATCCCTTTTGATCAAATCAAAAGGAAGAACCTAAATAAGAGGTAAATATTTCATCTCCCCTTTCATGTTCATTTCTTCTTCCACTTTCATTTTCATTGTTGTTTCCATTTAAAAATAATAAATCCAGTATATTCTATATACTGTTATGTTGTTATAAATATGGTACAATCAAATTCATTATTCTATTCATCCTTTGAATGACATGTCACCATACGTGTGTACGTACGTCTTATTGTCTCCACGTTGTGGTGTAATTGTTATTCAATACATTATTATTTGGATGGGTTTAATAATGATGTGTAATTGATTTAAATAAAAAATATTACCTGATAATTATTTTTTATATATGATATACCATCCAATTATATATTATTTTAATATGAAAAGAATGATATTTTCACTCGTGCGTAGGTACGGATTATTATCTCCACGAACTCGAAGAGATTCGTTCCCCAACATATCCATTCAAGAATAATATTCATTAGATGATTAAAAATAATGTTTAAAGACTTGATATCTTTCTGGAAATGAATATGATACATCCCATCCATAAGAAATATGACTCACGTAACAAATAATATTAAGGAAAACGAATCCACTAACACCTGATACAACGATAATACTGAGATATTTTTAACAAACAATATTAAAATATCATATATGATATCATATTAATGTATATGATTCTTTTATAATTTAATAACAATTATTTCACAATTATACAGGAGGTTAACCTACCCTCTACCAAGGAAAAGTACAATGTAAGGGTTAATTTCACAATCTCTTTATTATCTGAGGTTGTTTTTACGTAAGTATATACTAGGAAATCTTTAACATCCACATCCATGTTTCTTAAAAATGTATTGAAAAACATTTTTAATATTTAATAGACTATGGGAAACAGTCATTTATACCCTTATTTGACTTTTTATAAAAAAAATTGAAAGGAATCTTTTTGTCATTTTCCAAACAAGTTACTTTATGACCTTTTCGACAAAATTAAGGTAAGAATGTTTTTTTTAACTTATACAGTGGGTGCGGCTACTTTTCACCATTATAATAATGTCGAAGCTTCCCTTACAAGATTATAAAAATATTTCCAAAATAAATGTTTTATTTTATAATTATATGAATTTTAAATGTTTTCAAATTAGAAAGATATATTTCTCTAAAAAGGTTTTGATTTCATCTATGTCAACATCCTTTGATGGATTTTAAGATTATTTGAAGTTGATTTATTATGATACAAGACATTCATATTTTATTAAATGTTTTGTGATATTTTTTACCCTAGATGTTTTATTTTTATACCATTCATTGTTTATGGATAAGCTATTGACATTTCATAAGCTAGTTTTAATACGGATTTTTATGTTATGTTTAAACCTTTTCATATGAGGAATGCATTGGAATTAGTAAGTAGTGGGTGGAGCCCTCTATAGCTCCTCGATGCATCAGTAGGTATCATTAGACAAACTAGTGTCTAGTCATAAGGCCTTGAAAAAATATTATTTGTAGTCTTGGCACAAGGCCTGACTATGTGGTTATGAATGTCTGGAATTACACATTCCATCACTATGAAAGTGGCTATTGATATTGTATGTGATTATTAAACTAGTAGAATATCCATGTGAGTAAGTAAATGGAATTATTTAGATTTATATTTTCCATATTATGATGAAGATTAATTTGAAAAGGCTTTTGTTTTTTTATACATTGGCTTAAATGTTTTTTCTTATTTATGAAAGATTTCGCTATATTGATATCCTTACTGAGCATCTGAGCTCACCCCTCTTTATCTCTTATTTTTTCAAGGATGCGAAGAATTATATTATGACTAACCTGTAGGGATAGCTTATGAGATCCCAGTGTTGTCTATGGAAACAATGTTGTTGTAGTTTTCCATTTTATGATGTAATGTGAAACTTATGAATGTAACTAGTACTTCTAAGGCTACTAAACTAATCGGTCTTTTGAGACGTGAAATTATTTTATCATGTCAATGATATGTAATTATGCACAAACTCTGGGTAACTGGGGTAGGGGCGTTACAGTTGGTATCAGAGGATGTTTAGTACAAACCTTTGAATATAGATTTAAATAAACTCTGATTAGAGCACATAGCCCTAAGATAGTCTTTGAGGATTAGTATTGAAGAACTTTCTATAATTTTGATATTGTAGATATTTTGTGAGTTTTCCAAGAAATACATCCCTATGTAGATATGATCAGGTAGAGGTGGATCTGGAACAGATGTACCTAGGGGTAAAACCCAAAAGCACGACTTTGATCTAGACTCGAACGGGAATTGGTGCATGACAATGGGGCTTGCTGCACTCTTGGTTACGACACTCCCGGGGGATATGATTAGGATAATTCTTATTTTCTTTACTAATAATTATGAAGGATTTACAGGTTTATACCTCCATAAAGAAAATATTTTTATGGTTATAGATTTTATCCATAAACTGTTCAATTTACGTTAGGTATTTTACTAGTTTGGAATTATTCGTTGCAACTCATAAAATGACCTAGTGTATGCCATTGTATAGAAAAGGCTCCCAGTAGAAGTAATGTGAACTTCAGCAATACAAATGATCCAAAGATTAATAAGGATCATATCTTTCATGGTATTAAGAAAACATTTAGAAGGGAAATAGTCTCCCATGTATTCTCAACATATGAAGAAATAGTATCATGTGTTAATAAGATAAGTAAATAATTATCTGGGTCCTATGGCTTTGAAGGGAAGCAAGAGAAGAAAAGGATGGAAGAGAGAAAGATGTATAAAGGAAAGAGGGAAACTAAGGATTTTCCCATATGTGATAACTATGGAAAGAATCACCGTGGTAAATGCTTGAAGGAAATGAAAATTTGTTATAAGCATGGAGAAAAAGGACACCAAGTACGTGATTTCAAAGGTAAGAAACAATTTTCAAATGTACAATGCTTCATCTGCAAGGAGTTGGGACACTACATGAATCATTGTCCAAATAATCAGAGTATACCCCAAATTATTCTATTGGATAATAATAATGTAATGATACTACCGAAGATGAAGACGAATGATTAGATTTCTTACGTTGTTATTAAAGTATTGTGTCATTTGAGAATTGTATTAATGATATACATGTTATAAGAATTATTGAGTATATAAGGATTATACTGCAGTACTATTTTACTAAGGACTTGAGATTTTGTGGAACCAAGAAAAGTGACTCAATTGCAGGTTCAATTTTTGGAAAATATATGGTTGAGAGAAAGATAAACCATAATATGGTTCTGATACTGAGGTAGTGATTATGGAATAATACATGACTGATTTGGATAAATTATATTGGATATTCTGGACTACCTTAAAACTGATTAATGATTTGTATATTCCATAATTGTTGGATATTACAACATTTTGGGATAGAAGGAGTATATACTATATTCTATAAGGAATAAGGGATCAAGAATGTAATCAATAAGGTTTTATGGTAATTCAGGATGTTGTAGTGTTTTAAAAGAATACATGATGAAGGTTTTCACATGTTATTACGTGGAAAGAAGGATCTTTATTGTGTTTACCTTCCTTATAAATTTTGGACTGTGAGTTTGGACAAAAGTATTTTTGGATAAGTTTAGTTTGAGTTTATTTTTGGATAGCCATAAAAAGGACAACCTAGAGGTCGGGGGCAACCCATCGCATCCGAAAAGGCCGTGATACATGAACCTATAACTGAAGGGAGAAAAGGGTGTATCACATACCACTGGGCCATGTGATGTCCTAGATTGAATAATGTAGTTTTTTAAAGGTCTGGTAGATGAATTATAAATTCATTTTTTTAACCCTATATGAATAGGATAAGTAGAATATTTTTTTAAGTTCTATTATCTTTTAGACTAAAAAATGAGTTCGTGGTAGAAATTAGTTAAAGGATGGAACTCTACATTTCAATTATATATATATATATATATCCTCTTATTATATGAAGAAATTATTTCTTAAAATTTAGGTAAGGGATCTTAAAACTAAAAATGTGTTATCTTAATACCTTATGTTTTTTGAGCCAATGATATTTTAAATCATCATAGATTGATGGCTTTGAGGCCCTCAATTCAACAATTATTTGTAATTGATGACCTCAATCACTCCCTATAAATATTTAAGTTTTTCCTCTAATTATGCATCTCTAATTGACAACAATGTTCTCTTAATCGAGATCATAATTTGGTGGTGACTTTTTCATTCCCCTTTTCCTCTTATTAAGAACAAATTTTATTAACCCAATTTCTGATTTGGGTTTTCTCACAAAGGTATTTTTTATTTTCAAACTTTTATTTTCTAAGAACAATTTCAAATTGAGAGGAAGAAATTTATTAAATGAGGTAATAATTTAACTCCCCAATATTTCATTGTATATTATTTCTTCAAAATAATGCAATAACTTTCACTACACGCAACACTAAGTTAAAGTGCACCACGACTTACCAAACTAGCTATTCAAAAGCAGTTATGAATAGTATTAACTGAATTTTGAACTTAATATAATCCTTATAATTTTATAATCTATATTATGAGTTTCTTAGACATAATTTCAGAACAAGTTCATTTTTTCTGATAAAATAATTATTTTTCAAAAAATTCAATTTTACTGCCTTTTAATGGAGAACCCTTTTTAAATCCAATATTTGAAACTTTTATATATTAAATTTGACCAAATAATCTTATTCATTATAATAGGGGCATGATAATTTATTTTCAATAAATATTTGGCATTTTTCTGATAACTTTCATATTTGGGTGAATAATGAAAAATGCTATATTTTAACTGAAAAGAACTTTTTTAATAAAAATAATTTGTAGTGTAAAATTATAAATTTTAATGGTTTGTAAGTATAAATAGATTATATTTTTACCATTTAATCTAATGTTATTCATTTGAAATAATTTGAATTTGAAATTTAACAAAAATAAGTATCAATATTTTGTTAGTTATTATTTCTTAAAAACACGTATTTTGGTTTTGACAACGAGAATGAATTTTAAATTAATAAACGCAACCTATATTTTTTCAATTTGGTAAAATAGACTTAATTTTTTAATTCATAATATCAAAATAATATTTGGGAGAATTTTTGGAATTTTTCTGAACACATTAAATTTTTTATGAATAGTGAAAAACACTGAGTTATAGTTTAAAACCGAATTTTTATTTAAATAAATAATTATTTTATTTAAATTTATTTTAAGTAAAAATAGATACATAATAACTATATATGTTCAATGTAATTCATTGGAGTCATTTTGTAATAATATTAGATATATAAAATTTTATTGAACTTTTCACCATCTTTTACCCACCTCCTAGGAGCATTTACAAATTTACATAAAATTTAATTTTACCACTTCTGTGAGTTGAATTTCAAACACTTGAGAGACACGGTTGATATCATTAAGTAAAATTTTGATCAATAAGATGAAAATAATTTTTGGTGAATAATAAATTTTTACTTTTATTTACCATGGGTAAAAGTAAATATGATAATTAAGGGTAAAAAAGATTTTATTATTACCCTAAAAATGTATTAATTCTATTGGATAAGTTTAATTCGACCAAAACAAACTTAGTAATAAAATATGATCATTTAGGTCCATGTGGATTATATTAGAACATTTATTATTATTTAATTTAAAGAAGAGTTAAAAGTGTTAAATTCATGTTTTCATAACTAAAACATTTCTAATATAGTGTGATACATAAGATAAATTCGACTATATATATTAATTAAAAAGATAAAAAGATTTACTATATAATGGTATTTTATTTATATTTTTTAAATGTTATATAATTAAATTTATTTTTGACACAATGATGATTCAGTTATTACCTAATTAATAAAAGATTAAAATAATTGATATTATAAATACCCAAATAAATGTAATTTGAGTCTTTTGGTGAATTAAAATAATTTTATAGGTTAATATGACATGTTAAGGCTGATTAAATAATTGTTTTTATAAGTAATCAAGATTTTATGATTTTAACAAAAAACAAATACCAAATAGTGTCTAAATTGACATAAAATAGTTTTTAAAACAAATGTTATATTATTAATTGATATAATAGTCTTAAAAATCTATGTTTCAGACAAAAGACTTATATAATAATATATATGACATTAATGAACCAATTTGGGCTCTATTGGAATTTTATAGTATTTTTATTAACCATATAATATAAAAATACAAAGAGATATGGTAAATGTCAAATTATTTAACAAAGAGTTAAATCAAACATTTATGGTTAATATTGTGACCGAAACCTATCTAAAACCTATTGTTTAAGTGGTTATAGACTCATCCCCACCTTATACTTTAAATAATATATTTTTGAGCCATTATAAACTAAAAATTATTTTATTATAAAATAATATTCCATGTTTTTTCTAAGGTGCCCCCACCCCTCTTATAAAAGGGTGCTTCCCCTTCTCTCAAATTCACACCTCCAAAGCCATTTGGCTCGACCAAACCCTGAACAAATACCCTCCTAACAATCCTCCCTTCATCCTGGGGTCCTTATTTTAGTTATAAATCCAACCTAAGGAGCCCTTTTGATCAAATCAAATGGAAGAACCCGAAGAAGAGGTAAATATTTCATCACCCCTTTCAAGTTTCTTTCTTCTTCCACTTTCTTTTTCTTTGTTGTTTCCATTATAAAATAATAACTCCAATATATTATATATACTGTGATTTTATTATAAATATTGTACAACCAAATTCATTAATCTATCCATCCTTTGAATGACATGTCACAATACGTGCATACGTATGGCTTACCGTCTCCACGTCGTGGGGTAATTGTTATTCAATACATTATTATTTGGATGGGTATAATAATGATGTGTAATTGATGTAAATAATAAATATAACATGATAATTATTCTGGATAAATGATATACCATACAATTATATATTATTTAGTATCAAAAGAATGATATTGTTGCTTGTGCGTATGTACGGATTACCATCTCCACGAAAGCGATGAGATTCGTTCCCCATCGTATCCATTCAAGACAAATTTTCATTAGATTATTATAAATAATATTTAAAGACATGATATCATTATGTATATTAATAAGATACATCCCATCCATAAAATATATGACTCATATAACAAATAATATTAAGTAAAATGAATCTATTAACACCCAAAAAAATGATAATAATAAGATATTATTAAAAATCAATGTTAAAAGATCATATATGATATCATATTAATGTATATGATTTTTGTATAATATAATAACTATTATTTCACAATTATACATGAGGTTAACCTACCCTATACCACGGAAAATTACAAGGTAAGGCTTAATTTCAAAATCTCTTTATTATCTAAGGTTGTTTTTACGTAAGTATCTACTGGGACATCTTTATTATCCACATCCATGTTTCTTAAATATGTATTGCAAAACATATTTACTATTTACTATACTATTGGTTAAAGTCATTTATACCTTTATTTTAATTTTTATAAAATGGTTTGAAAGAAATATTTTCGTCGTTTTCCAAACAAGGTACTTTATGACCCTTTCGACAAAATTAAGGTAATAATGTTTTCTTAACTTATACGGCGGGTGCGGCTATTTTCCACTGTTATAAAAACATCAAAGCTTCCCTTACAATCTTAAAAAAATATTTCAAAAATAAATATTTTCTTTTATAATTATATGAATTTTAAAGGGTTTCAAATTAGAAAGAGGTATTTCTCTAAAAAAAGCTTTTGATTTCATCTATGTCAATATTCTTTGATGGATTTTAATCTTGTTTAAAGTTGATTTATTATGATTCAAAAATTACATATTGTATTGAATTTTGGGTGATATGTTTGACTATGGATGTGTTATTTTTATACCATTAACGGTTTATGGATAAAGTATTGACATTTTGTATGCTAGTTTTAATAGGAATTTTTATGTTATGCTTAAACCTTTTTATATGAGGAATGCATTGGACTTATTAAGTGACGGGTGGAGCCCGCTATTTCTCCAAGATGCATTGGTAGGTCTCATGATACAAACTAGTTTCTTGGCATAAGGCCTTGACAAAATATTATTTTTAGTCTTCACATGAGGCCTTGACTATGTGGTTATGAAAGTCAGGCATTATGCATTCCATCACTATGAAACTGGCTACTGATATTGCATGTGATTATTTTAATTGTAGAATATCCATGTGAGTAAGTAAATGGAATTATTTAGATTTATATTTTCCATATTAATGATGTTTATGTTGAAAATTATTTTGTTTTAGTTTTATACATTTCCTTAAATGTTTATGCTTATTTATGAAAGCTTCTGCTATATTGTTATCCTTAATGATCATCTGAGCTCACCCCTTTCTATGTTTTTTTCCTAGGATGCGAAGAAGTATATTATGACTGACCTACAAGGATAGTATATGGGATCTCTGTTTCTTCTATGGAAACAATATTTTTGTATTTTTCCATTTTATGATGAAATGTGAACCTTATGAATGTATTTAGTGCTTCTAAGGCTACTAAACTAATCGGTCATTAGAGACATGATCTATTGTGATCATGCCAATTATATGTAATAATGCACCGACTCTGGGTAACTAAGTTCAGGGAATTACAGGATTAAAATATTTTATGGATAGTACTTAAAAATGGGTAACAAATCAAGAAGTTCTCTTTAATCAGGTTTTCTTAGCGAGAGGAATTTATAAGGGAGCCTTTTAAAACATGAAATTCCCCTTCAAATAAAGATGAATTAACATAGATAAATATTTTTGGTGAATAAAAATAATATAGGAGAATTATATAAGAATAATAAAGAGATAAATTGAGGTAAATATATAGAAAGTATAACCTGAAGGAAATATAGAGGTTCGAATAGATCCCTTACCTTATGTCCAAAAGTGTTATGGACTTGTACATAATATACTAGATAATCAAATTAGATTCATTAATTAATTAATTTATAACATATTATACATGTATTTAATTTATTAAAATTTTATTAATTTCATTTATGTTCATTTTTAGGATTTATAAGGTTCTATTTTTTCATCCTGTGAGTTTTCGCTTCATTGTTTCATTTTCGGATCACTTGTGTATAATTATGGGAGTTCATATTGAATGGAAATAATACTACAGAAGTTAAATGAAATGGTATTAATGAAATTATATATTTTTAAATGGTCCAATTTATCATTTTCTTTTTTGACATGAGGATTATTCCTTTGATAAAACATTAATAATAAATATTTAGTTTATTTTGGCGGTTTTTTCGTCCATCACGGACTAGTTTTGTATGTTTTTTTAATATTATGTATATGTATTAGTTCTAGAACATGAAATACAATAAAATATAATTATTTAAATATAATTTAACCATAATAATATTTTTATAACCATCCATGAAGGTGGTAATGGGAAAATAAAACCCATTATCCACAGATATAGTTAATCTCTATAATTAGGACAATTGTTTCCTTTATTTGAATATAAGAATAATAGAAAATGGGTGGATAGAAAACATTCCATTATTAATATAACCTTATATAATATACAAGATACTTGATTTATTATTATTCTATGGATTAATGAGGTGAGTATAAGGTAGAAGAATAAAAGAAATTAAGAGATGAGGTTTAAGAAAGTTGCATCTTGAATATATCCTCCTTGAATGATCCCTTAAAGAATTTTGAATTGGTGTTTTGGTGAGCAATTCACCTATATAATTTTTCTAAGAAATTATATAATATAATTTTCGTATTATGGTCAATATATAAGGCTCAAGGAAGTGAAATGATGTTAAAGAAGGGGTTCCCTTTTAAAATTGAGCTAAGGGGCACTTTTCGAATTCCTTAAAATGTAAATATATAATAAGATTATTATTGAGAAAAATACATCCAAATAGTACCAAAATGAATATGGAGTAAAATTATTGGCCATATATTATCACTTATGTTCTTATTTATATTTTTATGATTTTTAAATAATTTTATAAAATATTATATTCATGAAATATCATTATTGTCAAATTTGATACTATTCTTTACTATGACATTAAAAACATCAAAAAAAGTTACCATAAAAAAATTTATTAAATCATATAAATTCAATATTAATATATATAATTTTTAGATCATCTTAATTATCTCAAATTATATTTATTTTTATATTTTTAATATCATTTATTTTGTTTTTCCATTAATTTAATAATTCTTGCATCATAATTGTGTACACATTTAAGTTATTATTTATTACCTTAAAATTAAAAATAAATTACCAAAAATAAGATATATATTTTATAACTAAAAATAATATTTATTTTTGAACATATATTCTAGAAAACCATATATTAAAAATGTTATACTTCATATTGTGACAAGTTTGACTTTATTTTAAATAAAATACTATAAGGGACCTAATGTACACTGAGTGGATATAAAAGGTCCTAAATTTGATACAAGGATAATTATTATTGAAAATAAATCATCCATTAAGATTTTTTCAAATTTTGGGTCATTTAATGATTCCTATAATTTTAATTATATATATTTTATTGACATTTTTTCCACTTGGACAAGCACCGCGTCAACATTGCATAAGAGGGAAATTTTATTATTTCATATATAAAAATTAAAATAAATTACTATCCTAAAAATAAATTAATTGTACTCAATATAATACTTTATATTCATTCATTCTGTATATTTATGCATATACTTGTCAAGTCAAATTTTTTATTTTTTTAATTTGACTTTTCAAGACTTGTGCAAGCATTGCACAATAATTTGGATAATATTCATTTAATATATGTTAATAATTATAAAATATCAGTAAAAATAATAATTTATAAATTATATTTTATAATAATGTCATTAAAATAATTTTTATGTATAAATTAATTTCTATAAGTCAATGCTAGAAATCATTTTTTTTATTTTGAAAAGCCGGTTTAGGATAATCGGTAACCTCACAACCAAATAGAAACTCCTCCAAAAGAAAAAGCCACATCAGAAATTAGAAATTCAAACAACACAAACCATGTGTCCACCTCGAGCTGCACAACCACCTCTAGGAGCATGTTAACGTGAAAACCAACTTCGTCGTCAATCATACCGCTAGCAAGACTAGCTCTGGTGAGCAACATCGGCGTCCTTTATCACCATCACCATTGGAGGAAACCTAACATCAGATCATCACCAGTCCAAACCAAAATCCATGAGGAAGCACAAGCGAACAGGGACAGAACACCCCCTTGCAAAGTCTCACAATCGGAACCTTCAACGAGGCAGAAAACCTCGTCACATCGCAAAAACAACACCATATATCCACGAAAATAGCCAAAAACATCCGGTGAAATAAACCGAAAATGAGAAACCACAAATGCCAGATATATCCTGCAAAGCAACCAAAAACAACCAATCATCTTTAGAACGAACTGGTCATGATAAAATCCACAACATCAAAATGACAACATCAGAAATCAATCCATACCGCACATAGATCACCACTGCCTGCGAACCCCACCTCCAAGAACAAGGGCTTGTCCGGAAAACCCTTCCACCGTCATCCTCATCTACTCAAAACGAAACAAGCTCCCAACACCGCCATCCTAAAAGACCATAGATGCAACGCTCTACCTCCAAACACCCAGATCTAGGGCCAAAGTGATGATATCTCACCGCCGGATCAGGGACTCAGGCGCAGAATCAACACCGAGTCGCGAAGACCCAAGTGCGTGCAAGATGAGCCGACACAAGGACACAACAGTATAGAGAACACCACCTCAAACCTCCAAACCAAGGAGGAAGGAGCATAGATCCAGGATAATGGAGACGGTGTGAGAAGAACCCTAGCAGAGTGCAGTTCCCCTTACAGGCTAAAAATGATTTTTATATTTATCATGAAATAATTTATAATTTGTATTTTATATAATATGTTTGTATTATATTATTATTATATTATAATAAATGATAATTTACATAAGTTTAATAATTTTTTATATCATATTTATGTTTGGATAATATAATAAAAGATATAGTGTTTCAAAAATGTATATTTTTACTAATCATCAAAAAGTTATTTGTTTCATAAAATACTCAAAATTTTATCATAGAATAATTCTGATATTTTGATTTGAAAAATGAATTTAATTTTTTGAAATAAATTTTTTAAAGGTTTAAAAATTTAATTATACTTAGTTTCCCATAGAAAGCATAAAAATTATATTTTTAATTGAAACATATATATGAAGAATAAAATGACTTTACAAAAAATTAATTGATTATTTAATAATAATTAATAAATATATTTCATAATATTTTTATTCATATTCATACCTTCCAATTCATTATCTAGGTTATAATTCTCATGATAATATTTTAATATTATATCAAGGTTTTCTAAAACTCAGTGTTGCGTGAAACACAAGAAATATAAGAAATAAAATTATTTAAAGAGAAATATTTCATAAAAATATTAGGATGTTATAAGGATTTTAAAATTTAGGATATACATATTTTATAGGAATACATTGTTATATTTCCTAAGGAATTACCTAGACATCCCCTAGAGAATTAATTTGAGTTTCTTATTGATTTAATCCTTGATGCAAGACCAATATCAAAGATTCCCTATAGAATAGCCACTATGGAATTTGTGGAGTCAAAGAAACATTTAGAGGATTTGTGTGATAAGGGATTTATTTACCCATCTTTTCACCTTGGGTATACCAAGGTTTCTATATAAAGAAAAAATACTAATCCATGAGGTTTTTTATTGATTATAGGGAAATCAATGATATTATGATAAATAATAAGTATCGTTTACCTCATATTGATAACTTATTTGATCAAATTCTTGGAACCCAATATTTTAAAAATATTAACCTTCATTTTGGGTGTCATAAATTGTATGTAAATAAAAAACATTCTGAATACAAATTTCTGAATAAGTTATGGAAATTATGTGTTTATAGAAATTCTATTTGGATTCACAAATAAACCCTCCATTTTTATGGATCAAATTAATAGAGTATGCAAGTAAAATATTGATGATTTAATTATGGAATTACATGATGATTCTTGGTGTATTATAAAAACTAAAAGGACCATGAGAATCACTTCCATATCATTCCTGAGACTCTTAGAAGGAAATATTTATATGGTAAATTTAGTAAGTTTTATTTGTGGCATTAAGAAGTTTCTTTTCTTGTATATATTATCACCATGGATAGAATATCATTTGATCCTGTGATGATATAGGTAGTTAAATAATTGCATACACTAATGAACTTAAATAAGGAATGTAATTTCATTGGTTTGGTATGTTACTATCGGTGATCTGTTTTGAATATTTCAAAACTAGATAACTCATTAACATAGATTGAAATTAATGGGTCACACTCATTTGTAAATGTGAAGAATATTTTGATGGACAAAATAGGAGATTTTTTAATGCTCTGATTTTGATTATACCATTTTGAAATGATGGGTTTGTGATATATAGTGATGCATAAAAGAAGGTACTTGGTCATGACCTCATGAAAAATGATAAAGTTATTGCATGTTCATCAGGGAAATTGAAGACTTTTTAATAGAATAATCCAACCCATGATCTTGAGTTGGTAGTTTTATTCATTTATTTGATGATAAAGAGATATTACCAATATGGTAAATATATGAGATATACATGGATCATAAAATCCTAAAATACATATTTTCATAGAAAGAGATCAATATGAGACAAATGAAATGTCTAGTTCCACTCAAGCATTGTCATTTCTCGATACACTGCCACTTAGGGAAAGAAAATAAGGTTGTGGGTGCATTGAGTAGGAATAATCATGGTTTATGACCCAAATGAGGATTAATATGGATCTAGTGTTCATTAATATAGTACATAAGGATATGGTAATTATTAAGAAAGGAGATAAATCACTCATTTTCAAATTATTATTAAGATATTTTTATTAGTAGTGATAAAATGGTCTCAATCTAATAATGAGAACTTTCAGATGAAAATTAAAGTTGTGAATGATGGTAAATTAAAAAATTTAATTTTTAAATATGTATTTCTAAAATTTTAAAAGTGATTAGGTTTCCATCTATACATGAAAAAATTGAAATTGTTTGATGATGATCATAGGTCAAATGTCCCTATACACTTTGATGGGAAAAATATGTATAGGGATTTTGGGGAACATTTTTTGTGGGATATCATGAAGGGAAAAATTACTAATTATGTATCTAGATGTTTAGTTTTTTTACAAGTGATAGCTATGAGGTAGAATTATTGTGTATTCATGCAACACCTCTTTTTCTTGTGTATTAATGGGATGACATTTCTATGGACATTATCACAAGGCTACCAAGACTCTTAGGAAGAATAATTCAATATGGGTAATCATTGATCGCTATAAAAAATCAACAGATTTTCTTACTTTAAGAAACGATTAACCTATTGATAACCTCAAAAGGAAATATATTAATGAAGTTATAATACTTCACGGTGAACCTCTTTCAATTGTGTTTGATTGTGACCCCCGTTTTACATCAAAATTATGCAAGAGTCTTCAGGATGATCCTAATACTATGCTTTAGTTGAGCACTACCTAACATTCCAAAATATATGGAACATATAAAACGGATATTAAAAAAATTGAATACATGTTTAGTTCATTATTAATTTACTTCTATGGTATGTGGGATCATTATTTTCCATTATTATAGTTTTCATATAGACAATAGTTTCCATTAAAGTATTCAAATAGAGTCATGCAAAGCATTATTTGGCAAGAGATGTTTAACTCAAACTTATTGGAATGAAGTTGGGGAAAGGAAACTTGTAGGAATAGAACTTTTTAAAGAAACACAATAAAGGTAAATTATATTCATACATATATTAAAATATCTCAAAGTATCCAAATGAGTTATTACGATAATCAACTCAAGGATTTTTTATTTTAAGTGGAATAACATGTTTTTCTGAAAGTATCTCCATGGAAGGATGTCATAAGGTTTAGTAAGAAAGGAAAACTAAGCCCTAGATACATAAGACCCCTTGAAATACTTTAAATAATTGGTTTTTTCTTATCGTTTTTAAATTCCACCAAGACTCTCAAAAGTACATGGCGTGTTTCATGTATTATTGTTATGGGAGCCTGTATTAGACCCAATGAATGAGCTCACCTACAATTAAATTGAAATAGAAATTGATCTATATTAATATAAATAACCCATCCATAATATTGATATTATAGATAAATTATTGAGGAATCAGATTACTTGAATAGTAAAGTTACTTTGGAGAAATCACAAAATGGAAGAAACAATGTGGGAACCAAGGGGTTTCATAAAGAAAAACTACCCTCAATTGTTTGTAAGGTAATATACATGAAATTTATATAATAAAACATTTTAGTATGGAATAATGTAACACTATTATACTTTATGATTTATTTCCTTTTAAATAAATTCAATCTGTTTAATTTCTTGTGATGCATCCAACACCGGGTTTAAACGAAACCTAATACTATATTTGAATATTATTTAAGCATAACCACTATAAACTAGAATTTAAATTGGTGGGTATGATTAAGAATAAATAAATTATGAAAAATATATAGTTTATACACAATAATTTCTTATCTATTTATTATAAATAAAATTAATAATCATTTGAAATAAATAAATATTTTCTAAAAAACGATTTTTTCTAAGTGAACAGTTTCATCACGTCTTGCGCACTTCTGATAAAATTAATATTTAACACTTTTATAAATATTATTTATAAAATAAAATTATTTTTTTTAAATATTACATAAAAATTATCTTTCGGTGATTTTTTTAATTTTCTAAATAGTTTCATTTTTTCGATGAATAGAGAACTATACTAATTTTTATTTAAAATTAAAATATCATTTATATTATTTAAAAAGTAAAATTATATTTAAAATTATGTTTAAAGTAAAATTAGTTCAATTATATTACATTAAATACAATTTATTTTAGTTGAATTGATTTCTTATTAAATTTTGATATTAAATCATTCTATGCTTATGAGATATTTCTCCTTAGAAACCCATTTTCTCATCACGTTTGTGGGTAAAATTTAAAATTTTATTATGAAACTTATATTTATTGGATATGTAAAAATGGATTCCATAATTTTAATTGTAATAATTTATTTTATCTAATAATTTGAACTTAATGTTTTTATACTATGAATTATAAAATGATTAAAAGTTAATTATCAAGGTTAAAGTAAAAACTGATTTATCGTAGGTTAATCTGAGAAGATAAGAGTTGAAAATGTTCTAAAACTTGACCAGAAAAATTTATGTCTATATGTAAACACTATAATATATAAGGTTATATAATGAACCATTTTGGGGGCTTTGGGAATGATAAATACATGGTTGTAATTGATTCTTTTTAAATATTCCAAGTGTGTAATATCCTCCACTTATAAAAGTTCACCCCTATCATCCACTCTTCACAATTAAAAAGAAATTTAGATTATACAAGACCTGATTAAATAACTTCATTAATATCCTAAAAAACCTATATCCTTTGTTTTGATTATTAATCAATACTCATAAGGCTTTTGGTGAAAACCTAAAGAAGTTCTCTGAAGAAAAGTTAGTGCTCTTAAACAATCCTTTTTCATTTTATTTATTCTTTAACCTCCTTAAAATATTATTAAATCATGATAATAAAATAATATCACTATCTCCCATATACTTATATATTATTATGTTAATTTAATAACCTATATCCATTTCCAATTTCATCAAATCTGAAATGAAATCATTAATCGTTTGTACAACGGTATCCCTCCTCGAGAAAAAATGTAACATGTTTTCTATCAACACCTATTACAGTTAGATAAAGAGATAGATTTAATGATTATATTTAATATTTATGATACAATTAGAGTTATTAAATTATTATATCATATATACCCTCTGAATTCCCATTCTTTTTAGAGTATGATAATGTCGCTCGTGTGTCCGGAGGATTATAGCCCCATGAAGTGATGTCATTCATATTTCACTTACACTTTACATGGAAGGTAACAAAGAAACATTTAATAAATATATTTGATATATATTTCATGATATAAACTCTATAAAATTTATATATTATAAACTTTCCTACCCTTTCACCCATTAACAGAATGATGTCTTCGCTCGTGCGTACGTGTGGCTTACCGTCCCCACGAAGCGATACAATTCATTTTCCATTCCCAAATTTTAAAAATGGTTTTAATAATTTATCTACAAATTAAATATGATATTTATAAAATTATTTTAATTTTATATATTATTTATTTATATCCTATGTACAGGAACTGAAACATTCATTACAGAACATGCATGATAAAACAAGACAATTAACACCCAAAACAAGGAAAATAATAAAATGTTATTAAAAATTTGGTAGTAAAATGTTATAATATGATCATATATAAAATTATAAAAAATATTATGGTTTTTTATAAATTAATAACATGCATAAAATTATTATACATGAGTTTAAATCATTTTCATCTAATGAAAATCTTGTGGTAAGGGACTTCATCTCAATTTCCCTTCATTAAGGCATATTTTATTAGTATGTGCTTAATTTATTTTATATGGTGTACATAATGACCCTTTTACATGTAATATCATGAATCCTTAATAATTTATAGTATTTTATATCTCAATTTTAATTATTTCATAGAAGGGTTTTTTACTTGACGGTTACCAACTGGTAAGGTATTTTATCTCAATTTCCATTTCATTGAGACATTTTTTTAATATGCACTTATTAAATTTTATGTGGTTTATATACTAAACTTTTTATGTCTTTAACATGAATAATTATTTATTCATAATGATAAAAGATTTATTTAAATTTTAATCTTCAATGGGCTATAATTTTAATTTTATGCAAGTGGTAAATAATTTGTTGTACAATACCACTTTATTTTTTTATTGTTTACTATCTTGAAATTGTCAATTTATTATGATACATTTTCATTTGAAACAACATTTATATTAAATAGCCATTTTATTTTATGATTTATATGATTATTTTATAAACTATATACCATTTTCCCATATTTTTTCACTTTGAGATTCATTTGATTAACTAGAGTAATATTGATAAATCAATATCCTTTACTCAATACGAATATTAGATGACAATTCATACAGTTTCATGAATTAAATATAATATTTCATATACGAGGGATTCTTTAGACATTCATTTATGGGTGGGTCTTGGTTATTGATAGCCCCTCTATGCATCAACAAGTCTCTTAAGATAAGTCAGTTGGCCAAATCAGATGTGTTTTTACCCATTAATTTTAAATTATCTTGACAAAGGTCTTCCAAGAAGAGGTATTAATGTTTCAAAATATCATGAACTCCAATAATTATTAATTTACAGAATTTAGAATTAACTTATTATTATCCAATATTTTTCTCAATAAAGTTAACTCTAAATTCATTTCATTCTCAGTTTATTTAATAAAAGGAATGTGTGATCAGATATTTACCTGTACATATTGATTATGTCTTATCTAATTATTATAGTCAATTTATTTATTAAATGGAATGTGTGTTCAGTAATTTATCTTTCCATATTGAATATTTATTATTGATTCTCAATATATTCTTTTTTATGTAACCCTTATTGAGCATTTCATCCCACCCTTATTTTGTTTCAATTCCCCAGGATGTGAAGAAGAATTCTGAGAATGAGTTTAATGATTCTTAATGATTAAAATTACAATGATTTTTATTTTATTTCTATATGTAAAATGGGTATCATGTAGGTTTATATTTCTCAAAATCATTTATAATAATCAGTTCTTTAGTATTTTACCTCATGTATCTAATCCCATGTAATAAAGTAGGTACCACCTCTAGGTTATTGGATTCATGGTTATTATTGATATGTTTCCACTAATGAGTTGGAATACAAAGAGAGAACTCTTTGATGGGAGATATATTGTGTTAGGGAACCTCATGTGTGAGTAGGTCTTTGATAGGGATTTTATGCATTCCATTGGTTTGTGATTTGAAGAATTTAGCGTTTTTTTCAGGTGGGATATTTCACTACTTTTATATGTATCGCTCTTGATAATATTTTTATTCCATATTTCTATTTTATATAAATTTTGATAACTTTTATTTTATTAGTTTTTTGTTTTAAAATTTCAAAGGGTATACTACCATGTTGATATACTCAACTCTATATATAAACATCAGTAAATATATAAATATTGGCTATATCGATACATGTAAGAGGAAACTTTCATACTTTTCTACCGAATCATACGTATATTTCATTCATAGTTAATGGGTTATAGATCTAGAGATTCAATCGAGTGTTAGTGGTATCTATAGTAACTCCACCATGGTTCCTTGAGTCTTTCATTTCATGGTTTTGGGGTTTCTTTTTTGGTATCATCTTCTATTATTACTCTGATTATTATCTGGTTATATTTGTAGAGTTTATTCATTTACCTCATGTATACTATATGGTTTCATTGATTAAACATAATGTATTTTTTTGCATGTTTGTGTGAAAAATGTAAAATTTATACCTATAATGTTACTAAGCCCTAGGAATTTATTTTAATCCTTTTGTGTATGGTGAATGTTACCTATGTTTAGTGGCACTTTGGTCTTTCCAAATCACATGGGTTGAGGATAGGATGTTACAAATGGTATCAGTTTAGTATGGTCTTCTAATTGTGATGTTAGTTATAGAGATTGGATATTTTGGGATTTGAAATATAGATCATGAAAATTTGAATCTACTATCTTTATTTTGATTTTAATTTACTATATTTTTCTAGGTATAAAAAAAATGTTGATATCTTCTAGGTGTGTTGTCACCTCATCACCATGGGTTTATCCAAGGAGTGTTTAGTATCATGCATTAGTATAGAAACTTACCAATAGAATAGTTGCATTCTCATGAATTATATTGGATTGGTTATGTTTTGGTATCATAAGAAATAAAAACATTGATTTGTATAATAATTTTTTATTGAGCCTATGGATGAAACTCAGAGTTTTAAGAAATGGTTTTTTGAACATGAAAAAATAAGGGATAGGTTTTTGTTTTTGATTTTTTATTATTACTCCTATTTAATCATCATTATTCCTTATTTGTGATTATATTATTTATAATAAAGTGAAATTTATGTGGAAATAAATTATAATTACATGACAGTACATAAAAGCATAATTACATGTTTACTACATTTTTTCTTAGTAATTACTGGAGTGTTTATAACATAGAAAACTTTTAGAATTGATATAGTAGATTATTTCAGTCTTATTTTTTTTATTTTTATGTTATGTCGTGTGTTGATAATTTGAAATTTGTTTTCATAATGACTTTTATTATACAATAAATATACGTGAAGTTTCATTATTTTTGTTTTGGTGAATTTAAGGAAAGAATAAATCATAGAATGTCATTATTATTCCATGGTATGTGAGTTTAGTTAACCATGTTTAATATACTGAATTTCACAGTAATAATGATATTGGGATATCTTAAATTAGACATCATTTAGTATCATTGAATCTATTTTGAGACTCTTAAAGTTTGTAGGTTACAACTTATGAAATAATTCTAAAAATATATAACATGTTAGCTTTATTTACTATTTTATTTTATTAATTGACCATGTTAAAAATTTATATTTTTAGTTTTATAGTTAAAGGAAATATTAAAAATAAAAACATATTTATGTTACTCCATGATACATATATAGGTATATAAGTATTTTTAACATAATTAGTAACATATTTTGTACACATATTATATGTGCAATGGATAGCCAACTGTTCAGTGGGTTTTATAAATAACTTAATTGTTAGTTTAGTAGTTTTGAGGACATACTAAAGTTTGGGATATGTTTTTTAGGTTTCCTAATAAATTTAAAATGAATTATTGATGAAAGGATGTTTTTGATAAAATATGTCGATTGAAGCTTCATTGTATGATATGTTCTTGTAGAAGTATTTGAAAAAACAGCTATTACCACCCTAGTGAAAATAAATGAACACATTTTAGATTTTTGGTGAAAATCATGTAATTAGACTCCAGTTTAAAATGATTTATTGATTTCATTATAAAATTAGTGACTCTTGCACATATATGGAATTAAATGGGTATATTATTTAATCATTTCATATTTACATTTATGTGATTTTTGTATTGGTTTTTAGGTGATTTGTTTGGTGAAACATATATATTTCTATTAAAAGAGGAAATATTTTGTTGATAAAAAAAGTATTTTAAAAATCCCTCATTATACTTAATTTTATGAAAAGTTTTTTACTTACATACAAAATTTAAAATAGTTTTTTTTTAAAATCCCTTCGTAAATTTTGTTTTATAAAAAGTTTTTTTCTTACATAATGAATTTCAAAGTAGTATTACAAAATGATATTGTAAAAGGTTTTACTCAACTTCAATCCTTATAAAGGATTTAAACAGTCTATTTAATTTTTTCATGTATGGAAAAAAAATATATTCTAAAAGGAATTAAATTTATTTGGAATCATTGCAACGTTTTGTATGGTTATCAAGGATTTCTATAAATGACTAGGTTTTCAGGAAATCATGATGTCATGTTGGAACATGAAATAATGGGATATTGTGGCTGTAAAAATTATTATTGTATATTTTCTTGGTATAATTATTGTACTTTTTTTAGTTATTGTTATATTTATTCTTATTCTACATGTTTTGTTAGATGTGCTTATGTGAAATTTATGCTTGTTGTGCAAGCTATATTTGTTGATTTTTTATAGTAGATGGGATATCTAGGAGTAAAAATAGAGGTTTCTAGGGGATAATTTTAATCTTGGTATGAGTATCAAAGAACCTAGCGTGAACAAGATATCATAGGATTTATATTGTTCGACATTCTCAATTAGTATTGATATAGTTTATTATGGTGACAGTTCACATTGTTAGATATTAGTGTCTTCTCTAATTAAGGGGATGAAAGAGTTTCTATAATTCCATATTATATAAGTTTCTATACCTAGTGAGTCAATTTCACATCTTCATATAGAATATTTAATCTTTTTAGTGATACTTGGATGAGAATATGGAAAGAGGGGAGTCTTTATGGGTAGATTTGAGAATTGTATCTAGTCACTCACTAGTTGAACTATTACTATGGGCATACCTGGTGGGATTGGGAAACTGTGTTCACTTACTTTTTTGGGGAACCAACATAGAATTAATTTCTTAACGAAAGGTAGTTTTTCAGGTGGACATGAGTAAATATTATGATATTATTTAGTGGAGTCTCATCATCAGGGTTCTTGGGAGCATTGTTTTTTCTACTTCGGTAGTGGATCTTCTCTTTTATTGTGTTTGGTCACCTTGGTTAGATATTTCTTTCATGGGTAAATAGATTGTATTTTTTAAAGTTGGAAGAGGCTTGTGACAAGGGGACCCTCTTTCCCCCACTCTTTTCATTATATCTAAATATGTCTTCAGCTGTTGTCTTAATCATTCCATTGATGTGGGAAATGTATCCACTAACATAACAAACATTCTTTTGGAGGTCTCTCTCACCATAATTTTTCTGATGATAACATCCTCTTTGTTAATGGTAGTAAAAAATTCATCCAGGGGATAATGAGGTATTTGAGGTTTATTGTGCTTGTAGTGGGGAATTTTTCATCTATGAAAAGAGTACTTTCTTTACTTTTAATAAATGCTCAAGAATATGGATAAGATCGTTGGAAAACATCCTTGGGGTGAAAAATGTCTCCTTCCTGATGCCTTACTTGGGTGCTCCAGTCTCCCCCAATGATCTCCTCATAAAAAATTGGAATGGGTACTGAAAAGGTTTTCGGTATCTTCCTCAATTGTAAAAATAGGTTTTTGTCCTTTGAAGGAAGGATCACCTTGATTAATTCATTTTTATGTTCTATCCCTATACACATCATGTCCATTCTCAAGGTCCCAAAGAAGGTGACTTCGAATACTGAGTCTATCCTTATTTCCATTTTATTGGATGTTTAGCTTCATGATAAATGTCATTGGGCTTCCTAGACCAAATTGGAAAAGCCTATTAAAGAAGGGGGTGTTAACCTAAGGAGTGTTTCAGGGATGATGATTGGCCTTCATGCCAAGTTTTATTGGGAGTTTCTTGAGGGTATTTATTTATGGGGAAAACATATGAAAAATATTATGTCCTTGAGGGGTTTTCATCCAAACACAAATCATACAACATCCTAAAGGTGATTCAACCCCATCTTTTGCTTCCCCAGTAGCACTTATGGTGGATTATTGGAAAAGGTGATATTAGATTTTGGCATCACAACTGGTTGGGAAAAATTCTTGGCTTCCATTGATATCACACACCGAACATTTCTTTTAGGGAGTCCTACAATCACCCCACTCTCATTCGGTCCACCTTGGATAACAATCAGAGGAATTATTTAGAAAGTATTATGTTGTATGATGATCTGGATAAATGTGTCTTCACATCCCCTACAAATGGTACCTTTTCATTCATAGCCTTCGCTAATATTTAGTATATCTCTCATTCCCTAGATCGCTAGGGTGATGGGTAATAGTGAAAGACCATAACCTCCAAATACTTATTCATAGTCTGGTGAGTCAGAAACAATTCCCTTCCCTATGATGATGATGTCCAACATAGAGGTGTTAGCTTGGACTCAAAATGCTTCTGTTGTAGGGAGCCTAGCACTGAATTCTCTTTCCATTTATTCTTTAACAGTGATTAGGCCAAGGCCATATGGAGTTATTTTTGTGTACTTAACAGGTTGTCCTAATTAGTATTTCAATGCTGAAATCTTGCTCCAATTGTGTTTCCTTGCAATGAATAGTTCCGGCTTAGATAGAAAGGGCATATCTCTTATTTTCATTACTGGTTTCTAGATGATCTGGTCTTCAATGAAATACATGAAGCACTAGTGCATCCTAGCATCCACAATGGGTATTGTTTTCAAAACCAAAATCCTCATTCTGTATTTTTTTCAGGCTTTCTAGAAACCTAGTGAACACGCCTTCCATACGACATATTCTCCCTCTACATGACTCCTTTTCTACTCCTACCGCTCGGGGGAATTGGATATGATGGAATTCACCTCTATATGGATATAAACTGAATACTTATGAATCAAGTTGTATTAGTTTAATTTGTGGGTGGGGTGGTGTTATCAGATACTCTGAAGGATCTTTTTTTTCATTGTTTTTATCCTTTTGGCGGATCAGTGACTCCCTCCTAGTGGATTCCTTGTCCCTACTTTTAGGTCTCAAGCTTTGCAATCATAGAAACATCTCCATTTAGGATATAGAGATAGATTCACTTATCCTATATAATGTAATTTCTGGTAAGGGTATTATTTTCTTGTCCATTGAGTATTCCATTAGGAGTTTCAATTCTATAATGAAAAATCAGATGATTATTCCTGATACGTGTATGGAGGGTAATGTTGTGGAGGCTTTCCTTGCATCTAGAGCATCTCTGAATGGCAGATTGACTATTTTCTTGAGTCTTGGATCCTTTCCCCCTGAAGGTAAGAATTTTATCCAAGGTTATTCTTTGGGAATTAATTATTTTTGGCCCCTTTAAATACTCTCTTTTAGGATTTATCCCTTTCTTTAATAAAATATAAAATGACTTTGGTGGGTGGTTGTTTATTTATGGTACCATTTCCAATTTTATCATCTATGGTCGCTCTAAGGATTTATTTGTTTGGGTGAGATCCTTTATGGTCTATGGGATAAAGGATTCTTTACTCATCACCATATCATTGTTGGGTTAGTCAAAAAAGGTACTAATTAGGATTCATGGTTCAGCTTTTATGGATACACATGGGTTATATAAACTAAGAAGAAATTTGGGGGTTTATGTATGTTGAATTTAATTAATATCATGGTTGACCAAGTCTAAGGAATTTTTCTTCTCAAAAACTGATAACCTTACAAATAGGTTAATGTTTATGATGTAAATCCATTAGTATGTGGGAAGGGAATGAGAATTGTATATTTTTTGGGACCCAATCCAAATTCATTCTTATGTTAGGATAGTTAGACCTTTCATTATCCAACTAGGTTATCATCTAGGTCCTTTGAGGGAACACAAATTAGGGATGATTGAACCAATGAACATTGATAATTTTGTACCTATTACCTATAAATTTAGTTTAATGGGATTAAATTATCATGGTTATTTACACTATCTTATCTAAAATGCATCATAATCATGTTTTCATCAACATGGTAGGTAAATCTTTCAGTTAGCAGATTTTATTCCTATTTGAGGTATAATGTTTTTAAATAACTGGTAGTGGGGAATTTCTATGATCTATTTAACTTATATGTTTTACATATTTCTATCATATCAAATATATAATTTAGTTTTATTCATAGGTTTATTACTCAATACATTAACCATTGATATCTTATTTAATAATGAGTATCATACGTCACCTTTTATTCAAGGGAAAATTAATGTTTTATTTAATATCATAATTTTTTTTTGAATCTAGTAAGATGAACATTTATTGTTAATTGGAGGTATAATTTACTTTATTGGAGTTTCCATATGTATTCAGTTATTCTATAATGCTGCATATATCCCGTTTGAAGCAAGGTATTTTCTTCTATGTGAATCACCTTTATTTAGGTGGAGGATAGGATTAGAAATTCCTTAAACTATGTTTGGTGAAGCATACTATGAAAAATAATGAATAGTATGAAAAAAACACAATAATTTCATTGAGTGGGTTATTGTTTTATTGGGATAAAAATTTTGTGTCATTATAATTAGTTTTGAGGTTTTATGTGTTCTCATGGGTTCTTTCATAACGAGGAAGCATTCCTCTAGATAATCAAGGGTTCTTAAATACCTAAGGCACTGAGAACCATGATATAAATGAGCCAATTTATGATATTTCTTAATGGTAATAATTATATCTATAAGTCGTAAGGTTACATGGAATCCTTATTTTCATACTGTAAGAGATATAGTATATGTGAGACTCAACTATGTGGGTAATGGGAAACAAGTTTCTCATGAGTGAGATGTCCTTCCATTCTAATAGGGTATTGTATCTAGGGATTGGAATGAAAATATATTTTGAGGTTGGTGAATACATATAGAATGAGGATTATACAATAATTATTAGGACTAGGAGGATTCTTCATAATAGGATATCATTATGTTGGAGGAGTGGAAGAAATTGTGTTTAGTCTATGTTAATATCTATCATTCAAAGGAAGGAAACCCTAATGGTGGAGAGAATGTAACACCCTTCTATGAGTCATGATACTCTTTTATTTTGTAGTTTTATGTTATAATGTGTTTAGATTTTTGTCCTAGGAGTTTACTAATTATTTCATGTGGTTATTGAGGTGTTATGAAGGGTGTATAGTTAGAGGAAACCTTCAGGTTCTCCACATAATCATTTGAGTTGAAGGAGAGTTATCTAGGAAAGTTTAAATTTGGTTTATGGGTGGTGAAAATAGTGCAGTAACCATGAGACTTTGTAATTTTTTTTATTAATTTTCATCTTTCATGATTGGAACATGGTTTTCTAAACCTTGTGGCTCAATCATGTAGCCCTGGGTTCTTTTAAGTAATACTCAATGGTTTTCACATGCTTTTCCAAACTGTGTAGCCTAACCATGAAATGAAATTGAAGAAATCTAAAAATTATATTTTAAACCTAAAACCACCTAGAAAACTCACATTCATCCTCCCTTGATTTATGATCTCAAATCCACGGCTTCCTCTAGGGGATTTTGGTGATTAATTCCTTTATGGTGGCTGATTTCAATGGATCATTGAGCATTGATCCTAGGTGATTGAAAGTAAGAGTATATTTTATTCTTTTCCTTTTAATATTCCCAGATTCTATTAATTGGAACCCTAGACTATGTTTTTCATGCCTAGATTCATGTTTTATGAGGTATTTTGATGGAAATCTCTTTTTATTCATTGATGAGAAGGTGATAAAGGCTTGGATCTATGAGATCATTGGGTGATTATTCAGAACAAACACATTTGAAGTATGTGGATTATCCCCCACTCTACTTTTTTAAAACTTGGTGGCTTGTTTTTCATGGAATTAGATATTATTATTCTTTTAATGAAAATAATATTCTTAAAATCACTTTAAAAACATTTTCTTATTATCCTTAAATTGATGGGTTTTGGGTGTCACCTTAATATTGTTGATGAAATGATCAAAGTGATTTTTGAATAAAGAGTTTTTTAGTGTGCATTCATGATGCATTAGGAATGTGCCTTATCAATTTTTACTTTATTAAAATGAATGTTTAGGTATACTAGATTACATATGTTGATGGGTATTCATATTCATATTGGAAGGTCCTTTTCAGGTTAGACATGGCCTTTGTTACAATTGTTGTGGACACTATATTATACCATTAAGTAAAAAATCTAGTCTATATGAATGGGTTTCTACGCAAAAGTTGTATTATTAAAAAGGAAAGCTTTTATGGAATGTACCTTGGGTTAGATCATCGCTTGTTTGAGTTTGTTCATGAAATATTTTTTCTGCATTACATGGGTGTGTGAGTTGAAAACTACGGTATACTTTTGGTGTTGGTTATTTCACTACTGTTGGATGAATTAATCTTAATAACTAGTTTCATACTCTCTGCCTATTATAAATATATTTTGTTGAATTTTTCTTTTCATAGTGGGATTTATGGGAATTCTCCAAGGTTTTCCTACTGAGCCAACATTTTCACTTTGATGCATATGTCGATGTTTTTTATCATTATATACATAAGGTGAATATTTAGTACTTTTCTATCATACCATAGTGATGTTTCATTCATTGTTTATTTGAGATGGATCATGGAAGTAAGTAGGAAAGACTGTTCCTCTCGGTTTGACTATGATTTTTGATCTTCTTTAGTTTCTCTGGGATTAAGTGCATGAATTATTTTATGACCACGTCCATCTCCTTTTTATATTTACTTTTTCTGTAATAATAGGCTCTTCCCTAACCTTTATAGTAGTGAAAAAGGGTAAATTGGTCCCTGTGACCTTACTACATCCTAGGCATTTATTTTCAACCTTTTTTGTTTGGGAAGCATCACCTATGGTTAGTGGAATTTTGGTGATACAAAAATAATAGTCCGAGGCCAGGATGTTACATATTGACCTCATGTAAATATATTATCACTCCATAACACTATATGATCTTAAGTGGATGTGGTATTGATGGATTGTTATATTTTCCAATATAAATAAAACAAGTTCCCTACTCAAATATCACAAATCTTTTGGTTAGGGAAAAATAATTTTCTATAAAAGTATTAAAATATAGTTCCCCAATTGCAACTATATAAAGATTAAATTAAAATGAGTGTTTTAAAAAATAAAATACCTAAAACCAGTGGTTATATGATGTGAAATAACTTCTTTTTTAAGTTTGTAACTCCCTTCTAATAATTACCCATTGTTTATCTTTCCATCGAGAGGAGGAAGTTCATATAGAACCCCACTTTTATCCATGATCTTCCGATGATTATTAGGTTCTCGAAAAAATAAATAATAATGATAGGACTGCTTTAGAATATTAAAATTGAAAAGTTTCACTCCCATGGTGGAACTTACAAACAAAGAACTCAAGGATCAAATTTATAGGAAAAGTGGAATGTGGTTTTGACCACCAGTATTAAAATACCACATGGAACCCAAATTTAGGCTAGAAGAGACTTTTTTCTTTATTTTTAAAAAATAAAAAACTTTGTTCCCTACTAATTTTCTATATTTACTAAAAAAAATTAATAAATAGGGTTATAGAACTCAAATATACATCCAAATCTCTAAATTACCCATGATACTATGAATATTCAAGATCATATATTTTATCAACATTATAGGACATAAAATAGAAAAATTAGGCTTATGTATAATCTATAAAATTGTATCTTACATGGTTATGTATGTGTAAATAATATTAGAGATTAATTAATTTGAAAGTGTAATGCACCATCCTAGCTCAAAATGAATAATAATCATACTAGATCACCACATAACCCAAGGCGTGACTCCCAATATGCTAGAGGATACCGACTAGAATCAGGGGTCTAAAAAGGTACCATGGGGAGACTATACCCCCAATATTAGAGTACAAAATAATAAAGAAATAACTAAATAACAAACTACACAATGAAATAAAATAAATAAATGAATTATATTGAAAAAATCATAAACAAATACAAACATGAATTGTCATGCTCGTATAAAGGTAAAGACATTGAGGCTCCATAAATACATCATCCATGTATCCTAAACAATTGAGCCATCCTACTTAATCAAGTGATATTGAGCCTCAGCATATCTTAAACCTAAAACCATGCAAAGGCTTCTTAGGTACCCCAATCAAATGGTGGATCAAGTGGGGTTTGAGTACATAAAATACTAGGGAATCACCAATATGGTATCATACCATAATAGAAATGCAGTGATATATTCATGTTGCATGTAACAAATACTTCTAATAAAATAAAATAATACCACTAACAGTACATGATTTATCTTATAGTTTTAACTTGTTTTAGAATGACATTATGAATATTCCAACCATATTTTCACAACCTCCCCAAGGGTATACACATATATCTTGTTCCAAGCTCAATATCCACCAACGATCCTTAGGTATGAAACCTTGATGGATAATGTTATCCTTAGTTATTTCAATAGTATATTTAAGAATAATAATCACCTCAAGGGAACATCAATATACACCACAGGTTTCCTATGATTATTCCTCTATCACAATGAGTAGTAGGCTATGGGGCTTCACCAGGAATCTCTCATCCTCATGCCCTCAAGTGGATCCCCACAGTAGTACCTGCGCATTCTTAATGTTAGTATGATGACTAATTCATGTGAGGTGGAGGATATAGGGAATATTATATGTCTAGAAATGAATAATTATTGGGATACCAAGGAAATAAAATGGAATACCCTCAGACATGCCATATATAGTGCATCCAACCAATCCTAGGGAGTGTCCCAGGCATCGGTTGAGGGGATCCAATAGTCTCCCTAGTGATTCCCAAAATCCATTACTAGAGATATATACCCACCTAGAACCTTATAAATTCATTTTAATCTCAGGTATAGAAGGAATTTTAAATGATATACCAATGTATCCATTCAATTACTGACACTCAGGCATTCACAATGGTATCAAAAAAATATAATAATCCTTAACATCCCATGTATTCCTGTATACGTGGGAACACAAGCTCTGATGAAGGATCCTAAGTGCCACCTTTAGGAATCCACTCTCACATCAACAAAATCACTGGATTCAAGATGAGTTCGGTATCCTTACCCAATATATCATGAGACCAGATCCTAAACATATCAGGCATACTGAGGTCTCATCCATGTCATATGGTGATTCCTAGGAATCTCATGAAATCAGAGTTGTTCTTGGGAAAATATCTAATTCCTAGGTATCCGAAGGATTTAGATATCATGTCAGAAATAAATACATAATCAATAATGGTTGGTCGAATGCCCATGCACATCACATTTTCTATATCCCCTCAGGATCACATGTTTCATATGGGTTATAGGTTACACCTATTACTATCCCTAACCATATCCATATATACTTACATAGGTTCATCTCTTTGAGGTCACCCATGATTTTACCCTAGTTCGCCAATATAGTGGAGGTATCCCACTTGGTATCCGTGATCACAACCAGTCACTCATGCCAACACACAGTTCTCTAATAATATCTTGTCCCTCTATATCACCAAGGTCAACTTACAGCCTCATAGGCCTGGGATCACACAACATTATTGATAGCCTCAAGAGATAGTTCTTGGTCCATATCTATGTCTTGGGTCACTTTAATCTAATTAACTCACCAAAACCATATCTACAAGCCCACATATTCAACATGTTACAAGTTCCTCACTCAGCCTACTCAAGTCACTCCCCTTATGTCAGGACACACCTTCACATTGAGGTGCACAAGTCTCCTAAACAGGGTCACTAGGTCACCCCTATCTCTTTCACACCTCTCAAGGGTTCAAATTTCACAAGACATATCAAAACACTCATGATCGTGACTGTTGTAAACAAAGTGAATCAAACTAAGCCCAATAACAATGTGGACTCAGAACCTATTTCCCTCTATCAATGGGTGTTTCATTTAAATTGAAATATTTAAATTTAATATTAAATTTATAATAATTCATTAAGTTGTACAACGACCACATAGGAATGGAAATAAATCACAAGCATCATAAACAACTTGAATTAAGACAAATGGAAAATAACAAGGACCAATTATGTTAGTTAAATCTTTAAAAAATATCTCTTTCACATCAGTTGTATTCTAGGACCACTAAGGCCCAACTAATCATACTCTTGGCCAACCAATCTTCACCTACACTAATAAGGTCCTTTCACACACTCAACATAGATAATAATCAATTTTATAAAAAATAATGTTAATTTAACAATATTATACAATCCCAATTAAAACTGTCATAATTACTAAAATCTCAATATAAATAATTTTCATACTAGAACCACAACCAAAAACCCATGAGAGGCCCACATCTAACCCCAACATCAACTTATAGAAATCCCTAACCTACACTACCAATTTCATAATCATTCCAATTTAATTTTCATGGAAACCCTATAAAAAAAATTTATGGTGGTGTAGTATCATATAATATATGAATGGTGGAACCTATACATTTTCTTAGGATGTCCTCTAGCTAATTAAAACCAAATCCATGGCTCATCTAATTAATTCTACCAAGATCTGGTAGAATGATAGTCAAAACACTATCGGAGAGAAGAATAAAATTAGAATGTAGGGAGGAGGAAATATATGAAGATAACTATAGTTTAATAAACACTTCAAAACATCAGTAAAATCCCAATAAGACCATCCCTTGAATAAGGGATAAGTGGGAGAGGAAGGGGAAGAAATGCACTGGTCAATCTTGAAAAATGAGAGGGGGAGGATTGGCATACCCCATCATAAACTCAAGGGGGTTGAAATTTTACCCATTTTGACACCAAAAGAAAGAAAGTATTGGGCTACTGGCTTTCCGGTGGCACCTATAGTGACATCATACCCATTACCCACCCCACTAGCTCGCTATTTAGCTAGTATCGGCAAGGTAGTGTGTACTCTCTGAAACCTCATATACACCACTCATCCTCTATTCCCTATCCAAAATACAACCTTTTAGGGGTTTTAACACTTAGAAATCATGTTTTATGACCAATTAAAAATTCATTTCCCCTTCTAATTTGGAATTAAAAAAGCATCTAGAATTTCAAACTCATTTATACACATGTGGTTTTATCATCTCCCCACCATAGAACTTCTCATCCTCGAGAAGTCTTGTTAAGAATTACATCATTGATCTCGACCTACTCAGGTCTCCAAATACCATTTAAACAGTCATGTTCCATCATTAAATTCTCAATGCACCTCCAAACTTTTATTCCAAAACCAAGGATCTTAAACCTCAAAGCATGAGCCATCTCTCTATCCATTTCCAAATCATCGAGAAAGGTATTTCCCATGATTTCCTCTCATTAGAAACCTATGTGTCACTATCATCTTGATAATACAACCTATGTTTCTCCCCAAAATGTTAAATATACCAAAATATCCAATTCCTAGACAAAATGATTCCCACTATCATAATTTCATGTAAAAACATATTTCACGTGTCCTTAAAATTTACTCATTGTGGTTCCCTAATTACTACACCATATCACATAAAAACACCATTCTAGCACTGGTATTAACATCAAATTCTCATTTTAAAACCAATATAGGCATGCCTCCATCATCCAAATGCAATAAGAGCACGCTTAATTTCCCTTGAAATTTCCCCTCTAAAACCAGAAACACGCCAATCACATCTAAAATTGTTCATATGTTGTTGTTTCCTACAAACCTCTTCTAATATTTACAAAAAAAATAGTTGGTGGTCCTCTGGTTGAATTTTCCTAAAAATTATCTATCTCAACTACCGACATGATACACATTTATCTAATCACAATTCCCTAAATCCTAGATCCCCCCCCCCAAGATCATCTCAACACATCCATTGAAGTCTCAACCAAACATCTTGTCTAATTTCGGGGTTGTTTCATTGATCAATCAATTATTTCATTGTGATCCAAGCATGAGAGTTGACACATTCCCAATATATTCACATTTATACAATTCCAAAATTACCCAAATCCTAAAATCCATTTCTTATTCTCTATCTGAGATAGCATCGTGATTTATTTATAGCATTATCTTAGGTATCTGGTTGAATGAATCTCATAGATCACTGGCATTGAATGATCCCAATTATCATCTGAAAATTACTAAAATCATACTTCATTGACTCTACCCACATGGGAGTGGCCAAGATCATCTCAATACACCACTGAAGTCTCAACCAAACTTCTTGTCTAATTTCATGGTTGTGTCATAGATCAACCAATTCTTTCATTGTGATCCAAGCATGGGAGTTGACACATTCCCAATATATTCACATTTATACAATTCCAAAATTTCCCAAATCCCAAAATCCATTTCTTAGTCTCTACCTAATATCACACCATGATTTATTTCTAGCATTATCCTTGGTATTTGGTTGAATGAGTATCATAGATAACTGGCAGTGAATGATCCCAATTATCATCTAACAATTATTAAAATCATGCTTCCTTGACTATACCCACATGGGAGTGGCATCACCTGAAATAAAAATCAATCACTCCTCTAAGGGGGTGACCTTATCATTATGTTACTAGGTTGAAAACCTGATCACCATGGCACATGCCCCATCCATCACCAAACATTACTACTGGTGTTTCCCAAACCTATCATTCTTGATCACTAACCCATAACATTCATTAGCACTTTTTCCCATATCATAAAAATTTAATACCTAGAAATCACTAAAATTTATATCAATTAGGGTCACCATCCCTTAGTGGACACTAGTTTACTCTCCACCATATATATTTACTTACACCACTCCTTAGTTTCTGACCTCAATATGTCCTCAAAAGATACAAAAATTGGTTTCTTTAAAGACCCAAATTTTACCCCACCAACATGGATCAAAATCTGCATGGACACGCCTTTATGTGAAAAGGATTTTCCAAAAAAACAAACTAACTAACACTCTCATCATCAAGGAAGATTGATTCCTAAAAACTCTCATATGGTTCAATTCTCACTGGATCCATAAACCAAGAACCTGGGATAAGGCACCTAAAACACTCACAATTATTCTTACATAGGTCAGTTCCAATAATTCATATCACCCTTAATAGTCCACATAAAAATTGGGTATAGCTCGCATGTAAAAACTAAACCACGCACTTTATTGTCATCTGATGTTATTCCAAGTCACGATCATACATCCACTCTCTTACCAGCATAGGAAAATAAATCCCAAAAATAAATCCAATACCAAACCATTCATTCCCTCATAAACCCTCTTTGATACTAAGGCACTCATGATTTTACACATTTCAAGTAAATAGCACTCAAGGTGGTTTTCGGGAAAAATAAATCTAATACATTTCCATGATCATACCAAAACTAAATTTATCCTATTTTTTATCTCTCTAAACCTTTATCACATACCGATTCATTCTACCACAAAATCACATAAAATATAAAACATCCCCACTCATATGTTTCCCTTGATCACTAAAAAATATCAACTCACTAAACATTGATTCGCATCTCAAGGATTTTAGGTCTCCAACATGGCCCAATGGTAAAGTTACATCTAAGGTTGAGGCTCATGAGACATCATCCATGATCGTGTCTCAATAACCATGGAGTAAACAAGAAAACACCCTTTCTAGGCTCCCATATCTATAATGGAATTTCATTCCAACTCAATACCCCACCAAAGCACTGATTCTTACAGAGCATACACCCATGGGACTACTCCCTCAAGAACCACAAACTCATCCCGGGTTACACATATATTTAATAGCATCATCTTAGATGATCTATATCGAGGAAAAATGAATTATCTAGCTTAGTTAAGCATAATATCATTCCAAATTATATGAAAAAAATCATACAGGTTGTTCTTAATAGTTTAAATAATTGAGAAACTGGTCACATCACTTAGGAATGCTCACTCAACCATTATCTCCCCATGAAGATCAGTATCAAAAAACCACAATGAACAGGTTCATCTAGATATAATTTCATTCTAAACTATATCAGAAAAAACCATATAGATTTTTACAAAAAAATTAAAGAACCTATCATATAAGTTACATTCTAATCACCCTATAGTGACCTATATCCAGCAAACCACTATCACATAGTTTGGTTAAGTAGAGTGACATTGCACGATATATAGGAAAATATCAAATCATTAATTATTGGCACATTAAGTAACTAAAACTGGTAAATATAAACCTACTAAGGGTTTTCCACTATAGAACCATGTGACTCACTTACCCACAAAGGTCACCCCATGTCCCATACACTGAAGTAATATGTCATCATTAATGATTAGCATCTCATCATGGATCCACAAAACCTATCATCAACAGAATATATATCTATATACATGTGGGTCTAACTGAGTATAATTTCCCCCAACAACATTTATGGAAAAGTGATGTATGATTGGTTATTGAAACTTTAAATAGCTCAAACTATCTTTAGTAAAAAAAATCACACTATCAGATCCCTACATTTCATGTGAATTGTGCTTGCCAACTCAGGATGAGATAGACACCTATTGCCACTATGGGAAAATAGTCGAATCTATAACTTGTATCCTTCCAATGGTCTAAGATATAAACATACAATATACATCATGATCATAAATAAAAACACTATCTAAATCACTAAAGGTAAACATCATATTATTTGTAACATTACATACCATGAACAACAATCTCAGACCCCTGAAAACCTAAACTTCCCACAGGTGAAGGTGTTCCTGACACCCCATCCTGATATCAATTATAGGCTCCAACACATTCTTATATCTCCTAAATACCAAGGTCTAAATAGTAAATCAAAACTAAGTGCTCTGATACCACTTCTTAATTCTATGTCCTAGAACACTTTGAATAGTAACAAGACTAGACCACTGCATGACATTAGTTATACATCCCTGTACTCCAAAGGCTACCGACTAGTAGTGGGAGTATTTGGAGGTACCATGGTAAGACTATACCCCCTATATCAAATTTATCAATCATAAAGGAATAACTAAGTAATAGATTATATAGGGACTGAAAATAAATAATAGCATCCTATAAATAATAACATACAATATCAAAATCCAACAGTCATGCTTGTATAAATGTAAAGACACTGAGACTCTGTAAATACCTCATACCAGTCTCTTTTCCAAGTGATCCATCCAGTTTTATCAAGAAATATCATCCATTGTCCCATCGTAAAGCTATAACTAGCTGAAGGATACTTGGGTACCCAATGCAATGGTAGCCTAAGAAAGTTATGAGTACATAACTCAATAGGGAACCACCAACATGATCATGTAAAATACTAGAAATGCATTGATATGTTCATGTGGAATGATATAAAAATAAACATCTTTAGTTGATAAATAAATAAATTAAACAACCAACACATTCCTTCTTTTGGCCTGATGTTAGAACATCTCGATCGTGTCACAATGATTATTCTAACCATAGTATCGCAGCCACCCCAAGGGCGTACACATATATCCTAGGCCGTGCCCAATTTCTATCATTGATCCTTCGGTCCACAAACATAATCGACCATATCTACCTCATCCAATGTCATAATGTCTCTTATCATGAGAATCACCTCATGGGAGCCTATGTTCACACCCTGGGATCCCATCCTCACACCACCATCATGATGAGTAGTTTACCCAAGGGAATCCTCATGAATCCCTCATCCTTGAAACCTTAGGCTAAACCCCACAGTACTTCCTCGACATTCTCAATGTCTGGATGATGGTTGATTCCTTAGAGGGGATTCCTTATGAAATATTATAGGTTTATGAATGAATGATTCCTTAGTGACTTAGGAAATCAAACGAAATACCCTCCCATGATGTTATGATCAGTCTCTTAGGAATCCAATCCACTTTACTCCTCATCTATAGCATATCTGGTGCACTCACCCAATCCTAGGGGGTATCCAAGGAATCAGCTACTAGAATCCAACTCTCACCCTCAAGATTTCCAATATCTATTCTTAAATACATACTCCCATGTGGAACCTCATACAAATATTAAAATCCTGATAATAATGGACATTAATAATGGTGTAATGGTATGTCCATTTAAATTTGGGCACCGGAGAATTCGCAATGGTATCACAATATAAAAGGAATCCCTTCTATAATGGGCATTATTGTATACATGGAAACACAGACTATGGTGTTGGATCCTTGGTACCACCTCTATGAATCCACTCCTACATCAAACAAATCAAAGGATATTAGATGAGATAGTAATTTTTCCCCAATATTCCATGAGATGAGATCCCAAACATACCAAGTGTCACAAGGTCTCATCCATGTCATCAACTAATTCCAAGTAATCGTGGATAATCCCAGTATTGTCAATCCCAACATCCAATTATTATACATCCTATAAAATCATATATCATTTCTAACACAAATAAATAAACAATAAGGGTTAGATGAATAGCCATGATTATTACACTATTTGTATCCCCTCAGGCTCACATGTTTGGTATATGTTCTAGGTGACACCTTATATTATCTCTACCCATAGCCACATATAACTAATTTGGGTCATCTCCTGATGGTTACCCATAGGGTTCCCCTAGGTCACTACTATAGAGAAGGAATCCCACTCGGGATTCTCATTTAGAGATTCTATCTTAGAAAACCACCTTATTTTTATAGGATATTTCTTCCCTCAGCATCACTATGTTCTTTTCATGGCCTCGTAGGCCAAGAGGGTACACCACATTAGCGTTGGTCTTGAGAGATGGATCAAGTCCCATCTCTATGTTTTGTGCCAATCCAAACTGGTCAAATCACCCAACTCAGCTCAACAAGACAATGGATTCCACATATAAAATGGTCCTATATCAGCATACTCCGGCTTCTCCACTTACATAAGGCTACACCTCTATAATGATGTGGAAAAATCTCCAAAACATGGTCACTAGTTCATGCCTACCTCAGTCACACAACGCAATATTTTGAACATCATAGTGAAAAACAAAACCCTCATATCCTAGGCCATCAGTAGTTAAGATAATCAAACAAATCCCAATTCCAATGTTTCCTCGACATCCCATTACCTCTATCATAGGTAATTTCTTTTAAATTAAACATTTTAATTTAATTTTACAATTCATATAATATTTTGACAAGACCAAATCATTCAATAATTTGGTGAAATGTTGTAAGAATCATAAACAACTCACATTAATCAATAGATAAAGTACCAAGGACAACATAAATAAACTAAATATTTTATAAATAACTCCATATATTAATCTACTTACTAATCCAATAGAGGCTTGATTAATATTTTCTATTGACAACCATTGATCACCCCCACCCTTAAGGTCCTATATCACACCCAACAAAGAAAAAAATAATTTTAAACAATTACAATTAATTGAAAAATATTGAATAATATAATTTAAAACTAGAACAGTAACCATAATCTCACAATAAAGGTTCATCAAATAGAAACAATGACCAAAAACCCGTAAGAGGCCCGCAGTAGACCCTCGACATCAACCTAGAAAAAATATCTAACCTACAAAATTAATTCTATAAGCATTCAAATTTAATTTCAAATGAAAACCTAAGAAGAATTGATATGTTTATATATCACTTATTTAATCATTTAGTGGTATAACTTAAACATCATCTTGAGATGTCCTTTAGATATGAATAATAAAATTCTAGACTCATTCGGATAATTTCCCCAAGATCTAGTGAAATCATAATCAAAAACTTTCCTATGAGAAGATGAAAATTAGAACAAGGTTATGAGGTAATTGATAGAGATAACCAGAGTTGAAAAAATACCTTTAAAGTCTAGTTAAATACTAATAATACCGTCCCTTAATCTAAGGGGAATGAAGATAAAAGAGGAGAAACCCCTTGTCCATGTAGGAAAAGTTAGAGGGATAGGCGGGGGATTCCCCCTCATAAACTCAAAGTAGAAAATGAAATTTTCCCCATTTAAACAACATAATCAAGATGATCTCCCCTAAAGTTTACCCTAGGTCACTTTTGGACCCACCTATTATCGGGTGGTGGCAGACTTCTCCTCATGTAGCCCAAAATCCCTCTAGTTCTCTCTTGAACATCTCATCCACCACTCTCCCCCCATTCCTTGTCCAAAATACACCTTCAAATGGATCCAACAATAAATAATTAATTTTAAGACCCTGTTAAAAATTTGGTTCCCCCACTAATTGAAAATTCAAAAACCTTCAAGAATTTATAACTCATCCATACACATTTGATTTTACATACATGTTAGGTGCCTAGGGATTTGAGCCCTCATGTGTACTTGGGCTCTAACCTAGATTTTACCCATCTAAAATATAATTTATCTAATAATCTATAAATCATCTCCATGTATGATTAAAAAATAAAAACAAGTTAAGTTAATATTTTTTATATCAATTATCATTAACTAATTTAATCAAATGAGATGTGTAATAGATTGATATATTTGGAATTTATAATAAAAAATTAGTTTGAAAATATGGTATGAGGGTGGAATAAAATAGTTAATCTTGATGTGATCAATGATATATTTCAACTTAAATTCTATTATCATAATTGTTATGTATTTTTATGAGATAGTATCTATTAACTCCCACTATTCCCGTTGGTACTAAATCTTTACCATGGCAGCGCAATGATTCATATTTTCTTCTATTCTTTTCAAATTGGGATTATTTTTTTAAATTTTTTTTAAATTACATTTAATTTGATATTATACATCACTTTATAGAATATTATCATCATTTTTTTATCTTATATGGGATATTATTCATTCACTCTTATTATGCCACATTTCCTATGTCATTATTATACAAATGTTAGTTATCCTATTTTCCTCTCTTATTTTCAAATTGGAATTATTGTACTATAATCTATTTTGAGATTAAATTTAATTAGATGGTATGATTCACTATATAGTGTATTTTCATCTTTTTTATGTATTTTACATGATATATAATTCATTAAGTCTCGTTATTCCTCTTTTATTGAGTTGTTATTATATCGAAGTAAGGGTTCCTATTTTCCTCTCTTAATTTCCAATTGTGATTATTTTTTTATAATATCATTTGAATTTGAATTTAATATTATAATATACATCACTATCCAATATATCATCTTACCTTTAATTTATTTAACATTATATATTATTCATTTATTCATTTATTCTCTTTACTCCCTTTTCACAAGTTGTTACAATTCTAAAGTAACAAAATTATAAATCCTCTTATTTTATTTTAAAAATAAATTATTTTTGTTTAAAACTTTTTAAACTATATATAATTTATCTTCCATTATTATTATTATTATTATATGGAATTATCATTTTTTTAATCTTTGATACAAGATAGATTATAAAATCCATCTTTTTATACCTTTCTTCAATAGAATTTTCATGTTAAAGTAAAACATTTCCATATATTTATCTTTTATTTCATATTAGGATTCATTTTTATAAGACTTTTTAAACATTAGATTACTTTTATTATATAATCATATATATGGTACATTTTTATACTTTGGTTCTATAATAAATATTATATTATCTGTGATTTATCATTATGCATTTATCATAAGTCATTAGCAAGTCCATATGATCTGAGAAATCAAGATTCATCTCTCAAGTTCCTTTATATTAATGATGTTTTAGAAATTAAATCCATTTAAAGGAATTGATCCATAATTACCTTTTTATTTCCTTCTCATTGATCGTTCAAGATTATAATGTTTTTACTAATACCCTATCATGTACTTTGATCATAACCAAAATCCTTTTAATCACAAAATTCTTTTATTTCTATAGAGATATACTGAGGGCATGGGGGTCGAAAGGGTAATTATGGTGAAGTGAGGGGGTTACTTTGACTTTGTTTTTTTATATAAAAAGATCACAAATCCTATTCATTATCTAATAGGTTCCTATTAAAACCATATCATTTGTTTATTCTCCTTATAGGGATACCTTTAAATATAGCATTTAAAATCCATAATAAGATCTATTTTAAACATTTTTGTAGAGGTTACCATTCTAATATAGCCTACACTATGAATACTATGTACTTATATATTTTAATTGGTTTTAATTCATCTAGAAACCATTTTTAACCTTTAATTGGGAAAAATATTTATATTACTATATATCTCTTCTTTTATACATTTTTAATACCCAATTCTCCCATATTCTGATTGAAAGTTATTTCCCAAGATATCTTTTCTATTAGATCTATAGGGGATTTAATAGATTGGTACCCACATACCTTACTCATGGTTTAACAATTATCATTTTTTACTTATGAAAGATTCATTTTTATGCTTGTATGTATTCATTTCAAGTTATTTATGGATATTTAACGAGTTATCATATGGTTGGGGAAAATTATATATCCCTCTAAGGAATTTGGTAATTTTTAATATGATATAATGGTTTTGATTGGTATCCTTCCCTATTAGATCCATTCATATTCCATATTTTTGGTGGGATAATTTTTCATTAAAGGGTTTTCATAACATGTTGATGATGTTGCAATTTTTATGAATTATTTATATATCAGGGTTTTAACCTTTATAATAATATGTATCACGATTATGATTATTCCATTATTTATGAAGGTATCCTCTTTGACATTTTACTATACTTAATGTAACCATTACTAAACTTCTAATATCACCCTTTTCTTATGTTTCCAAAATACCTAGGAAAAAATATATTTTTAAGGATAGACATATTATAGTTTATAATATATCTTAGATATTTCAAATAAAAATATAGGATTATAGATTTTAATTTATTATGTATTCGTTCCTAATGAAATTAAACTTAAATATTTCTAGGATTTGTTTGTATGTAATAAATATCAAGTTATATATTAATTTATGAGATTATATCAAAATGTTTTTGTGTTCAGGTATGGGTCTCCTAATCTATTATCAAAGCTTATTTTAGTTATTTTTTGAATTAAGAAGATATTAGTAGAATTTGTAAAATATTTTAGAGAATCAAGATGCTATTCATAAGAGTTTGGAAGGAAAACCAAAGGAATGAAAAACTTCTGTTTTAGATAATTGGTTTAGGTATAAGTGTTATAAAAGTATTGGGTAAATATTTCTATTCTTATCATAGTAATTCATATTATAATCTTATTATAATTAGTTTAATGATTGATATTTTTGTCAATGAACATAATGGGAAGTCATAAAAGTGAATGTTAAGAAAAAATAAAAATTTAATATATTTGGAATGTAATTATTTTAATTATTAAGTAAAAATTATGAGGATACAACTTACTTAAGGGGTAGATAATATACCAACAAATATTTTTTTAAATATATTTTTATCACTGTATTTTCCATTTTAATTTATTGTTTTATGATTAATTTGATTTTACTATTTTTAAAGAGTTTTATCATTTAATAATTTCTTAGATAAGTAAATGAATATTATCATATGATATAATTTAATTATTTTTTAAATTAATTTAAAACAATAATTGATATATACTAATTTTATCTGATTTTTAATAAAAATATGATTTAAAAAAATTAAATATATTCACTAAGATATATATGTGTGTCGGAGCTCAAATTATTATATCAAAACCTTACTTATGATAATTAATATAGAAAAAATAAAGTTATTATCTATATAATAAACTTTTCATCTTTACATACATATCTTTTTTTGTTACTTCATAGTTGAATAATACAAATCTAAGGTAAAATTATATTTAATTGTGGATAATGAATAGAAACAATTTTCTCATAACACATAACATCCAACAAGCATAATATTTATAAAAAAATTGTAACATGATTAAAATAGAAAAATACATGAAATATATATATATATATATGCGAAAAACATCATTTCATCAGGAATAACTAATTAAATTCTCAAGAACTCATAATACATAACATATAAAAAAATCTCTCTTTATTACTTATTTTGTCACTTAATCATTCAATTATTAACAATAAATTGTCTCCAAAATTATATAGTTTTTTATGTGATATCTTAAACCATTACATAGATTTAATTATACACAGTGATCTTGAGAATTGGAGAATAAAAATATCTAATGATCATTCTAGAAACTGATAAGTTATATAGCATTCCATAATGATTTAGAGAATTATATAATATTATAAAAATCACATGATATGTTTAGATTATAGATAATTCTATTAAACCTAGACATTAATTGGGTCGAGAATTTTATTTTTCCATACCTAACCATGTGATTCCCTCATCAAGTGTTGATAGTAGACATAAATAGTCTATATAACTACAGAATTTTTGATATTTTTTCCCAATTTTCTCCAATATGTGGTATACCTTTTCACTTTACATAGAACTCTTTTCTTAGTGGAACTCGAAATCATTAAACATCATAATAATTGGGTATTGAATCAATTTTTTTATCATATAGTTCAATGATTGTAGTCAGTTACCTTATTGGGACTACTATATTTGGGTATTCCTTATATTTATAGTAGGGATTCAACATACACATATAAAACACTAAATGAATATTAATATTTAGAGGCAACTCAAGGGGGTAAAAGACTTATACAGCAATTTCATGACTTCATATAGAAATTGATATCATTTCATTAAGAACTTATGTATCTTTCTAAAGGTGTAGTATCATTAAAAATCTAATTTCACCATTAAATTATCACCATGTTGGAAGCTCACATCCTATTAATCCATTTCCACATACATCTTCATTATTTTAGTATCCTTATTCCAGTAAACTCTTATCATTTATAATATTCTCTATCATTCCTTATCCAATAAATATGCAGATGGATTTATTCTATTGTATTTTAACCTTAAGTACCACTATACGAGAAGAAAGGGGGGGTTTTGTATAGTCACCACCTTAAATGGAGACATTATTATAGACAAAGTCCTTTATAAATTATAGTAATATTGGGATATTTTTTAATAACTTGTCCCAATATCATTGGTTTTCACTCATGATGTGTAGAAGATATAACTCTAATACTGAATTCACCCTTTCTCAATATTAGAAAAATATCCTACAGTCATTGTTCTATAACCACACTTGGAGGAATCATAGTTGTAGGTTATTCTATAGACATGATAAAAAAATTACCCTGGTTATAGTTCCTTTACATCCTTGGTTAATTTTTCCTATAGATATAGACATGCATGGACACAACCTATAGACACAAGTGTTCATGTTGATGGTTGAAGGGAGATGTAGGAGCCATGTTTCCCTTAGGTAAAGTGTATGGAATGGTTGGGGAAAGACCATATATCCTTGGGAACTATTTTCTCATGGTTGAAGTCCTCCATAAGTCATTCCTATTGTAATAAAAAATCACACTTGTGGCTATAGGTCCATGTGGGAAATGCATATTGATATGGGTAGGTGATCAAATGGAATTAGGTCCTCATAGGTGATGCCAATTTCCTTTAGTTGGTGTTCCCATTGATATAGCCCCATGTGTGTGATGATTTTATTCATGAGAAGGTGAAACAGTAGTGGAATACCAATATAGTTGATACCTATAGCCATAGGCATGTGCACCCATGGTGGAATATCCCCACGGGTGATGCTATTACAAGAATAAGGTGTACCCATGGCTATTGGCCCATGCAAGTAATGCTTATGGCCACAATCGTGACTCACTCATCGAGGAAGGGTCTATACCGCATGATCAAACCACTATAGGAAGTATTTACTATGGAAATACTCTATCCTATATCCACAGGGCACATTTCATGTGACTTTAGTCCCCGACCATACGAGATTATATTTATTATAATAATAAATATTTTATAATTATTAAATATATATAGATAAATATATAAATACATAATTCAAATTCTTGTTAGTTTAGTGGTAAAAATTATTGTGAAATAAAATTTATGTACACATTTAAAAAATCCCTGCATATTTTTTATAAATTTTACATACATATACTGCCACAAACACATTCCATGGTGGTAGGAGTTATGGAAACCACCACAGTCACCATCCATGGTGGTAGGAGGCGTGGTGGTATCATCCATGATGACCACTAAGGGAAGTGCCCATGGCCATAGGCTAGAGCCATAGGTTCCATTGGATGTGGAAATATGGTATATCCATTGTATGCACCCATGACTAGAGAACATGGCTTTATTTACATGTAAAAACACTCGTGGTCCAAATTACCATGGCTATATCCTACCGTCATGGTCAAAGAACCTAAATCCATAGGCGTCATTCATAGTTGTATCTCTTTTCTATAAAAATGTCTAGTTGTCCATTTTTTTGTGGGATAAATCTACTAGGGTAATTTATCTTCACCCTTGATAACAAACAGAGTTTATCAATCAATTATACATGAAAAATGGGTATTTATCACTAATGAGGTTTCATTATATTTTCCAATACAGCACAATGTTTTGGAATAATATCTTGGTGGTGTTTTTTTTTCATCACATGTGTTGGAACTATTATTAATGTCACATACTTTGAGAAATTTAACACAACCAATATTAAAAGGATTTATTATAACATGTACATATTTTACATCACTTTTATAATTTAAGTATATTATGTCACAAATTAAACACCTATCCCCAAAACCTAAAGGTCAAGTGTCTTTGTAGTTTGTGTATATAAATTTCTTATTTCAAATTATTTATTTAATATCTATCATAAAATTATGCACACATGAATTCCTCTAAAAAATATTCTTTTATGTAATCTCTTAGTGAAATGGAAAATGTAAGGAGTGAGCTCAAATTATCACTAATGAAAAAACTTTACATAAATGGTTATATCATAATCATGGGAGGAAACAAGAACCTGTGGGAAATATCTTATTAAAAAGAACATGGAATCATTGTAGTTTTATAGATGTAATGATATAACAATATATAACCTCAAAAGGATCATCAAAAGAACATAACATATATCAATGGCATAATACTGTGAAAACATGAAATGATAATCCGGATCCATGGGGTGTTACAAAGTTTTGAGACATAAATATATGAATAAGAAATCCATATATTTGTGAATATAGATAGTTGTATTCATGACCACACACAAGATTGTGAACATATCTAATCATAATCATTTTCACTCATAGTTTTTAACATATCTAAATCAAATCATGTTCCTGTATAGAGTTGTGGATATATATAACCATAATCATGTCCACATACAACATCATTATCTCATGATATTTAAAGAATTTTTCAATTAATTGGAGGGATATATGGGACTCACCCATCACCTAATGAAAAACCATACATATTTTTTCCACATTAAACTAACCATACATCGTATCGTGAAACCCCATGGATATAAAATCATTTATATAATATTTTCAAATGGTATCTTGTAAAATTAATGTAAAAATTGAGTCGGTTGATACCAAAAAATTTATGTCCCAAAAGAATTATATCATAATATAATTTAGAAGCTAATTCACAAAACATAACTCTATAAAAAATAAATCTTTTTAATGTATAGATAAAAAATATAAGTGAAACCATAAAATGAATTTTTTTAAATATTTTATAAATCAATAAAAAAAAGTTACAAGATACTTTCAAAATAATTTTTTAAAAGTTGGACAAAATGATTTTGGAAAATATTATTTTAAAAATAAAATCCAATATTTTAACCTCTAAAATAAATAATTTAAATTTATATGGAGTGTGGAGTAAAATATTAAAATATATAATAGTAGAGTGAAATATATTTCTAATATTTTAAAAAAGTTTTATAAAAAACAAAAAATGATAAAATAATTATAGAATTTCATATTTATTAGTGATAAAATATGAATATAAAGTGTAAATAATGGAATAAATATATATCTTTCAAGATAATAAAATGAATATTTTTTGTTCGGTATATGGACATGGAGGAGAAAAGTCCAATATGGAATATGAGAATTATTCTTAACAACATCAAATATTTTGCAGAAATAAATTCACTGAAGAATGTTATTTTTGAAAGGAAATTTAATTTCCATAATGATATAGAATTACATTTGAAATTGAAAAATGGTATAGTATAATAAGAATATAAGACCATATTATTGTAATAAATATTAGGACCTAATGAGATAAAAAGTGATTTAATAAAAAACCATATCACTTTGGTAATGAACAAAGAAACAGAAAATGAAAGAGTGAATTTAAATAAAACATTAAATTAAATTAATTAAAATTTAATTATGATATAATATGTCAATTAGGTGTTATATACATAATTTAAATTCAAATTGGTGAATAATATGAATCATGTATCAATAAAGGGAAATCGAGACAAAAATCCATTACCTTAGATTCATGCCTGGTCATACACCCTCTAACATCATGTATAATAAATTTAGGTTTATTATTAATATATATCAAATCCATATTTATATTTATTTTAGTTTATACCATTAATTTACAATTTCTTCTCATCCATTTGTAAATTATTCTTTGATAAAATTAATATTCATGTATTATTTATCTCATTTGTTCAATGTAAACTCCGATATAACAGGTCTTATCCTTGATCCTTAATAATTTTTTCATCACCTATAGAAGTTACATGAAGTTTAAGTAGGTTTGTTTTATATAGTTTCAAATACAATTGGTAATTTTTTAGAATTTTTTGTTATGGTTCATAAAACATGGTCAAAATAACCTTTTTGGAGAATTTTGATTCTAGAAAAAAGAGTTTATTTTTAAAACGAATACACTTATATATATTACCATTATAGAATTAAAAAAAATATTAAATTCATAATTATTAAATCATATAATTATTATTTAATTTTTCTTAGTAATCCATGATGTAAATTCTATAACATCATTCATGTGGGTGTTAAAACCGATGACAAAACAAACACATTATAATGACTGAATAAGTAAGAATATGTTATTGCATTGTAATAATATAAATTTTTCAGAAAATTAATTATTTATAAAACATGTATTTACAATTATGAATAAAATTTAATAATATGAAAATGAAGGCAAATAATAATGATTAAGGAGAGGATAAAACTTATATTAAATAATTGAATCTTCTCTTAGAGTGCCTCTTGGAAACGAGGGATTTGACACTCATTGTGACTAGAGGCAAAAAACATCATATAAGATTTCTAGGGAGATAATTTTAGCTGGTATTTAAGATTAAATTAAATTAAATGTGTGATTTGAGGTGGGTATAGTAGGGGTCATTTTATAGGTGAGCTTAAGTGACATTTTCACAAATACTCACCCATTAATGAATAAAGAATATAATTTATCATGATAAGTGGATACAAAGTGGAAAAATAATGGATATGAGATAATTTTATTTTAATAATTTCCTCATCTGCTCATTTATATATAAATTTTTATGATATTTTAGGTATTTTCACATTAATTAAACTCTTTTACCTAATTTTACCTTTACTGTGATAACTCAATTTTTAGCTCAAAAACCTATTTTTATAAATAAAAATAAAATTTTCCTTATTAACTAATTTTTCTATAAAAATTATAACTATGATTTTTTTTTTGCATTAAATTTGTAAAAGTGATAAAAGTTAATTTTTATTTTAGGTCACATGACGCATGAAAAACAATTTTTAGAAAAATGTATTTCTGATCAAAAAACTAAATTTATTTTTATTCATTTCCAAGTAATAATCATCACATTATTAGTACTTTGTTTTAATATATATATATATATATATATATTTATTAATAAAATTATTTAATATAAACTACTTTAATTTATAAAAATACACAACATATAAAAAAAATCTTGAAAAGTTCTCCTTTTAACATTTGAAGATTTTGTATTTGTTACTAACTAATTAAAAATCAATGCATGGATATTATTAATTTAAATATATATATGAACAATACATTTCATTAAATTTAATACTCTAAATATTAAAAATTTAACATTAAAATAAAATTTTATAATGTATAATAAAAAAAATTTTTTAAACAAAAAAATATTTAGACATGAATAATTACATTATTATTACTTATAGTAACGTATTTGTTTATTGGATGTTATTAATTTACTTTACATATAATTATTTAAATTGTATAAATGTATTTTATTTTTAAAATTATTTAAAAAAAATTAATTTAACCAAAGTACATAATTCATAAATATAGTTTCTTAAGAATCAATGGTATATTCTTTGTGGAATTAAGATCCTATAATTATATTAAAACCCATTTATTTTGTTTCATATAAATTATTTATAATGATTTTTTTAAATATAATTAAACATTCAATATATAAAAGTAAATTCAAATTGGTATCTTTTTTTCTACTATTGTACCCAATAGTTATATACCCTTTTATGATGGTAAAATGATCAAAATATTACCTTATTTAAATTTTATAAATTCTATAAATTCTTTCCATTCTAGCTTCAAAACCCATAATTGTCATTCCATTAATTTTCATTTAGAGTTTTACAAAATGATTTCTCTATTCATTATTTTCATTCTTATTGTAGGCTTATTTTCACGGATGGTGAGTCAAAAGGGTGAATATGAACAAAGGAATTTTCTAGTTGTAAAGAAACTATTACTTTCTATTTATTGTCACATTTTAATTTCTATACTTTTAAGGGATGTAATAATTCATGGTATGTAATATATGCTTTTAGGTAATTTTGTGGTAATTATTGATTATGAATTAAAAAAAATTGTTATTAATTTGATTCATTTATTATACAATTTATTTCCTACTTATGTTTTATTCATTATAAATAATAAAAAAAGTAACATAAGAAAATAAAATAAATAGTTAAATTTGGGATGTTACATTCTCCCCCATTAAATAAATCGTATCCTCACAATCCTAATTTCACCAACGTATAATAATAAATTATAATATTCTTAGTATAGTTATAAATCAATATAAAATATAAAACTATATATCTACCTTATAATATTGGGTAATATTAATAAACTTATAGGTACCTTATCAAGGATAACACCCCGAGAGAGGGTGTAACCCAAGGTATATATGTTTAAAATTAATATTCATATATTATAGATCTATTTCTATAACATTGAGAAACTCTTTTATTTCTCTCTATTTCCTCTCAATGATATATGAAAATAGTAAATTACATGAGGGATTTTACATGGTTCACTTGAACTAGGCACATCCTAGGATCATGCTGTAACATTTTTCTATGTACTGAATTCAATAAAATATCATCACTTTTACAAGTAAAATTTGGAGTAGTCTCACTAACCTTTATGTTTCACTACCAAGAACTTTTGTAAGGATTGTTTCTCTCCCACACTAAGGAACTCACTACTCCTCATGATGAAACCTACTTCTTCACTTAAAGATAAAAGAAATTTTTTTAAATAGTAGTTTTTCTCTTTATCACAAGAATTTTCAAACTTCGAGTGAGAGAATGGAACTCCTATAATAACACCTTGTTTGACCTTAATCTTCAAGATGAGATCTATTAATAACCCTTAATTTCTATACCTTTATAATTCTCTAAGATGTTATGAATAGTTATCTCCCTCTAATAATTTCTCATCACTTTAAATATGCTTCTCTAAGTATGTCCCTCTATGACAATGAATGAATGAAATATATACTTAAAATAGAAACTTTAAGCAACCTGTTAATAATACAACTGCCATAAAATCCAACGGATTTGGAACAAATTTTCTAGATATTCTAGTTCAAGTGTCTAAATGATATGTACTGTGACATAGAAATAGAAACTTGATATTTTTTCCTCAATATGATTATCATGTTGAACTAGTATCTTTTTTTAATAAATTTATTATAAGTACACCTCATCCAATCTATGTCCTCTAAAAAGTCCATAGATAGAGTCCCCATGGATCATAAGTGAACATTGAGTTCACCAAACCTTTCCCCATGGCTGTAGGAGACTACGCATGGAACTCAAGACAAAGCAAACTCCACCACTCCAAGTAAAATTGTGAATTATCAATTTTCTAACTTAATTAAATTGAAAAACATGACCAAGGATTCCTATTTGTGTTCTAGTGTAGAAACATTGGTCATTTTCCTCCAAAATATTATACATTATGATCGCAATACCTTTCCATTACCTATTTTGGCATGCCACTTCTCCAGTCAACCATGACTTGCTTAAAACACCTCTCTGTCCATTTTTTGGAATACCTATTTCACACATGTTGACTACACAAGTACCATGGGGAATAATAAAGTATTTTCCTTTCAATTTTTTAGTCCTACTTCAATAAACATGAGAAACTCCTTCCTTTAACTTCCTTTTAAACATCCTACATCATTCTTATCAGAAAACACAACCCAAAAGGCCTTATAATGTATTTTTCTCACAATATACCCCATTGGGTTTATTGATAATACTCCTCAAATCTCAAATAATAGATTATTATTCCTTATAAAACACCAATTTAAATTTGTGCATCAATGACCCATCAATCACCAATTTTATTCTCACATGAGTCATGATCAGTGTGAGAAACAATAATTGAATGAAAAAAATCATGACTACATACCTTGAATTATTTTAATAACCACACATCACTCCACATATTTTTTCATTTACATTAGTTCTCCCCCTTTCAGACATACTTGGACATTTATCCCCCTTCATAAATGAACCCAAAGAGATCATTTTTATGAAAATTTCATAAGACATGATTATAAATACAATAAATTGAGGTGAGAAAACAAACCTTTCTCGTGAGAGAAACCAAAGGGAGTGGGGGTTCCATCCTAGGATCATTTAAGTGGGAGAATATGGTGGGAATTCAATAAAACTTGATGCTTCTAAAACAAAAACATGGGTAGTGCCTTTATCCTGATGTATGTGAATTGATCTTGAGTTGACACATACTCTAATATCACAATTCCTCATTTCACCTCCCCCTTTATAAAAATTATATTTGATCAAAATGTTCTTGGTTAGTGAATATTTTATGGTATTTTTTTATATTAAATTAACTCTAGTTATCACACATGATTGGAATAGTATAAATTTTGTCTATATCCACTTCATAAAGTTGTTTTTTTATCCATATATACTAAGTGCATGATCGAGTGGCAGAAATGCATTCAATATATATCATTATAAAGGATCTAAAATATTGATTTTTTACTTTCATATGATATTAATTAAATCAAAAGATATAATGCACCACCTAGAGTATATTTTAGTTCATTGAATGAACCTTCCCAATCCATATTTGAATATCCAAAAAACTATAGTTTAAATTTTTTGATGTAGAATATATCATATTCCACTATATTATTGACATAGATAAGCATAATTTTTAAAAATAGAATGTTAATTTATTGGGGAAAATTTTTATTTCATGTGTATGAAAATATGTAAAAAACAATGTTCAGTATAGTGGTAGTAAATTCAATTAAACCTCTGATCATTTTTCTATAAATTGTGACATATACCTTATAAATCCCAAATGGATCATGTAGGGACACTAATAAGGGGTGAATCAGTGTGTTCAAATTTTTACTAAGTTATACTTTATTTAAAATTATCCCTTATAACAATTGAAACTATTCCCCAGTTAAGAGGAATGGATATTTTGTGTACTCTCAAAACTCAATTCCATGAGTAATAAAAATAATAAATGAAATATTAGCACACAAATATTTTTACAATATTTATTAAAAATACCTACTTCATATCATGATAATCCTATGTTTATTTCACATATTTTCTTATAACTATATATTTACAGTGATTATGAATGCCTTGAATTGGCATAAGATATTTATGTAAGAAATTATCAATATTCCTAAGTTAGTGGCATTCTTTATACTAGTGCCACCAGTTCCTCAATGAATTTTTTTATACTGGAACAAATTTTTCTTCAAAGAAATTAAATAAACATTTGAACAAGATCTCTCTAATACATAGCATGTCTTTGTATCAAATAAATAACCTTATTACTCTATTTTATTTATTTGAGTTCTAAAATATCAATAATATTATATAATTTTTGGTTGAGTTCACTTCAATAAGTGGAAGATATAACTTCCTCTTCAACTCACTTATTCTATATAATGATCAATTAATGAATCTATCAACACAGTTCAAGTTTTATTCTTCCTAAATTATCAAATTATTGGGTAGATACTCCTTCTTTTAGTGAAGTTTCTAGACTCAATTGAATGTGTTCTAGTGTAGCATAAAATTTCATCAATATTATTCTATGTAAGAATGAAACTTGGACAATCTCAAATCACTTATATTTTTGAATCCCTGGAACATATTATTTGTTTATTTAATATTTTATGTTTTATTTATCACTTTCATACATAAATTTCTATCCTTACCTATAATGAACATGGTTTGAGTTATCGTGATGGATTTTGTTTTCACATGCACATGAAATAATATATGAAATTTTCACTTTTTTCTCAATTCATGCAAACGAAATTCTTGTAAAATAATGGACTACCTTCCTAAAGAATTTATCTTTCTTAAAAACATAGAAAAATATTCATGAAATATCCTCCATCATGAAATTGTATAAATGCTTGGTTAAATCACACAAATGACTTCATGAAAAAAAAACCCTTCACATAATGGATGGGAAAATTCAAGGGTTCTTAGTGCGTCATGCAACCCAAAAATTTGTGTGAACCTTCTTCTTCAGGTAACACATATTGATGTTATTCACCAGTTCATAGAAATAAATCTTCACAATATAGTTTAATTTTCCTTGTACAACTTGAATACCCATGGGAACCAATTCTCTATCATGTAATAGTTTCAAGGGGTACTTCTTCTTCACATAAGTTGGGACATCACAAACACTCTATTTTCCTTCAGAAAAAAGATCTTCCTCAATGATGAATGACATCAACTAACTCCTCAATCATGACTTTATATTTAATATTTAGGGTTTACTATCTTTCAAATCCTTAGATATTTTATTATTATGCCATATCAATCTATACTTTAATTATTGAAGATATTGAGTTCTTTTTTTATTGAATGTGGGTTATCTTTTTATGTGATGTCGAGAATCATGACAACAAATATTTTGTGATCAACTTATCCTCACATGAATGTAATGATGATATCATGGTCTTAATATTTTAAATACTTAAACTCATATTATATTTTAGATACATGAACATCCTCATAGTTCTTCTTATCATATTCAAAAGTATCACTTCTGTAACACCCTAAGATTTCATAGTAAGTTATTTTCTTTAAAGTAATTCAATAGCATGTGTTACATACAACACCGAGTTTGAGCGCATCACAACTTACCAGACTAGTCATTCAAAAGAGGTTATGAATAGTATTAACTGAATTTTGCATTTTATATAATCGATATAAAATTAAAATCCATATTATTTGTTTCTTAGACATAATATAAGAACAAAATCGTTTTTTCAGATAAAAGAAGTATTTTTCAAAAAATGCAATTTTACCAACTTCTAATGTAAACCCCTTTTTAAAACCGATATTTGACACTTTTTTATTCAATTTAATGAAATTAAATTCTTATTTATAATCGAGACATAAAAATTTATTTTCAATAATTTTTTGGTACTTTTCTGATCACTTTCATATTTTGATGAATATTAAAAAATACTAAATTTTAATTGAAAACAACTTTTTAAATTATAATAATTTATAGGGTTAAATTATGAATTTTAATGGTTTGGATGTATAATTAGATTATATTTTTATCATTTAATACAATGTATTCCATTATAAGTAATTTCACATTTAAATTTGACATAAACACATGTAAATCTTTTCATAGTTTTTACTATTTTAAAACCTACTTTTCGGTTTCGACAACGGGAATTTATTTTTAATTATTTAATGAAACTTATATGTTTTTAATTTGGTAAAATATAATTTACTTTTGAATTTTGAATATCATAATTATCTTAGGGTGAATGTTTGGCATTTTTTTGAAAACATTCAATTTTTTATGAATAGTGAAAAACATTGTGTTATAGTTTAAAACCGAATTTTATTTAAATAATTATTTAATCTATTTAAATTTATTCTAAGTAAAAATAGATATATAATAAATATATAAGTTACTTTTAATTAATTAGAGTCATTTTATAATTAAATTATATGTATACGTTTATGTTGAACTTTTTACCATCATTTACCCACCTTCTAAGAGCATTTGCAAATTTTCATAAAACATAATTTTACCGCTTCTTTGAATTAAATTTCAAAAATCTTAGAGACACGGATGAAAATAGTAATTAAAATGTGGTTCAATAAGTTGAAAATAGTTTTTGGTGAATAGTAACTTTGGACATTTATTTATCACAATTAAAAGTAAATAGGGTAATTAAGGGTAAAAAATAATATTATAATTACCCTAACACATGTCCTAATTCAGTTGAATATGTTTAATTAGACAAAAAACAACATTAGGAGTAAAATATGATCCTCTTTGGTACACATGGATTAGATTATATATTTTATTATTATTTTATTTAAAGAAGAGTTAAAAGAGTTAACTTCAATGTTTAATAACTAAACCATTTTTAATATAGGGTTATACATAAGATAAATATTACTATAAATGTTAATTAGAAATATAAATATATTTACTAAATAGTGGTATTTTATTTTTAATTTTTAGACATTAAATAATTAAATTTAATTATGTCACAATGATGATGCAACAATTACCTTATTAATGAAAGATTAAAATAATTGATATTTTAAATATACATATAAATGTAATTTGAGTCTTTTGATGAATTCCACTAATTTTATTGATTAATATGACATTATAGGGTTTATTAAATAATTTTCTTCATTGTAATCATATTGTTATGATTTTCACAAAAACAAAATACTAAATAATGTCAAAATTGACATAAATGATTTTTTAAAAAAATATTGTTTTATTGATTGATATAATATTCCTAAAAATCTATGGTTTGGAAAAAGGTCTTAAATAATATTATATATGTCATTAATTAACCACTTGATGTTCTCTTGTATGTTTACAGTATGTTTATTAACCATATAGTGTAAGAATACAAGAAGACATTGTAAAAGTTAAACTATTTAACTAAGAGTTAAATCTAAACGATAAGGTTAAAATGGTAAACTAAAATTGTCTAAAACCTATTGGTTGAAATTTTTTAGACCCATCCCCGACTTAGAATCAAAATAAATCATTTTGGAGCCATTGGAAACCAAAAATAATTTTATTATAAAATAATATTACAAGGTTTTCCTAAAGTCACCCTCACCTCCCTTAAAAAAGGGTACTTCCGTTCTCTTAATTTCACACATCCAAACCATTTGGCTCAGCCAAAAACTGCCCAAATATCCTCCGAAAATCCCTCAAAGAAACCTAGACTCCTTAATTTGATCATAAATCCAACCTAAAGAGCACTTTTTTTCTACTCAAAAGGAAACACCCAGGGAAGAGGTAATAATTTTACCACCCTCTTTCAAGTTTTTTTCTTCTTCCACTTCCTCTTTCTTTTTTGTTTCCATACCAAAATAATAACTCCAGTAAATTCTACATACTATGATGATATTATAAAGGTACAACAGTATTCTTTATTCTATCCATCCTATAAATGACAATGTTAATAAGCGTGTGTACGTACGGCTTACCGTCTCCACGTCGTGGTGTAGTTTGTTATTCAAACACTTTATTATTTGGGTGGGAATAATAATGAGTATAACTGATGTAAATAATAAATATAAAATGATAATTATTCTGTATATATTATATACCATCCAATTACATATGATTTCACCATCAATATAATGATATTGTCACTCGTGCGTACGTACGAATTACCGTCTCCCCAAACGCGATGAGATTCATTCCCCATTGTAATCATTCAAAAATAATTTTAATTTTATGATTAAAAATAATGTTTATGAACATAATATCCCTATTTATATTAATCAAATACATCATATCCATAACAAATGTGGCTTACATAACCAATCATATAAAGGAAAACGAATCAGTTAACACCCAAAACGATTATACTACTGAAATATTATTAACAAAGCAATATTAGAAGATCATATATGATATCATATTTATGTATTTGGTTCTTGTATAAATTAATAACAATTATTTTACCATTATACTAGAGTTTAAATAACCCTGTACTAAGTAAAAGTACATAGTAAGGGGTTTCTTATCTAACTTTTAATTCTGTGAGATTTCCATTGTTTGCCACTTATTTATTGCATGTGGTATATTGTGTACTTACATTTGATATATATTATCATGATTATTTTTATATTCATGGTATTCTAGCATTAATTTGGTGGTTATTAACTTTTGGTCATATGACTTGATTGATTACAACATTGTAAGGGGTTTTCATCTCACTTCTTATTTCTATGAGATTCATGCTATATTTCCACTATTTCCTTTTGTATGGTGTATGTACTACACATGATTGTATTCTTTATGTAATATAATTTAAATTATGGGAATTTAAAGCTTTATTAAATGATCCTTATTTCATGGGGTATATGTTTCGTATGTCGCCAAATCGGTAAGTGTAACAGCCCAAGATTTTATAAAAAAATATTCTTTTTAATTTTATTAAAGTCTTGTGTTGTACGCTACACCAAAAGGAGCTTGCACAACACGCATCCTTGACTTGCCTTGCATTACACGCAATCACGACCTTCCTCGATAGCGTGTGTAATACGCAATACCGAGTTTCACTAAACAACGATATGCTATTAAAATATTATTAAAACTAGCCGTTATGAATAGTAATAACCACTTTTTAAAACTCTGTAAATCTTATTTTTCAAAATGAACTTCATTTTTGGATTCGGAGTATCGAATTTAGCCTAAGGTGAAATTTTGGTACTTTTCGGATAACTTTCATATTCTGATGAATAGTGAAAATTACTAAATTATAATTAAAAACAACTTTTTTAATCGAAATAATTAATAGTGATAAATTATTAATTTGAGTGGTTTTAAAGTATATTTAGAATATATTTTTACAATTTAATACAATGTTGGTCATTGGATGTAATTTCACATTTAAACCAGACATAATCAAGTGTCAATCTTTTGATAGATATTGTTTCTTAAAAACACGCTATTTGTTTTAACAGCGGGATTTAATTATAAAATTAATTAATGCAAATTCTATGATATGAATTTGGTAAAATAGACTTCATTTTTGAATTCGGAATATGAAATATAGCTTAGGATGAAATTTTGGCATTGTTCTGAAAAACATCAATTTTTTATGAATAGTGAAACTACTAAGTGGTAGTTAAAAAAAATTAATTTCTTCATAAATCTTAATTTTACCGCTTCTGTGAATGGAATTTCAAAAATCCGAGAGACACGGTTGATGTCAGTAAGTAAAATGTGGTTCAATGAGATGAAAATAATTTTTGGTGAATAGTAACTTTTTACTTTTATTTACCACGGTTAAAAGTAAATAGGGTAATTAAGGGTAAGAATGATATTAATATTACCCTAAAACATGTCCTAATTCTATTGGATAAGTTTAATTCGACCAAAAACAACCTTATTAATATAATATGACCATTTAGGTCCACTTGGATTAGATTATGACATTTAATATTATATTATTTAATGAATAGTTAAAATAGTTAAAATCAAAGTTTAATAAGTAAATCATTTTTAATATGGGGTTATACATAAGATAAATTCGATTGTAAATATTCATTAGAAATCTAAAAAGATTTACTACATGATGGTATTTTATTTGTAATTTTTAGACATCAAATAATATAATTTATTTATGACACAATATGATGCAGTAATTATCTTATTAATGAAATATTGACATAATTGATAATATAAATACCAAAATAAATGTAATTTAAGACTTTTTATGAATTCCACTAATTTTCTAGGTTACTATGATATATTAATGTTGATTTAATCAACTTGGTTCGAACATATAATTCTGTTGTGACTTTCACAAAAATCATATATCAAATAGTGTCAAAATTGACACAAAATAGTTTTTAAATCAAATATTATATTATTAATTGTTATTGTATTCCTAAAAATCTAAGGTTCGGCCAAATGACTTAGATAAGGATATATATATTAATAATAAACAATTTGGGGTTCGTTTGGCATGTTATAGTAAGTGTATTAACCATATAGTGAAAGAAAACAAAAAGACACGGTAAAAGTTAAATTAATTAACTTAGAGTTAAATCTAATTGATAAGGTTAAAATAATACCCTAAACTTGTCTAAATCCTATTGGTTGATAGGCTTTCGACCCATCCCCACTTTAGCTTCGAAATAAGACCCTTTGGAACCATTATAAACCGATTTTGACTTTAATATAAAATAATATTTTGAGATATTCCTAAGGTGCCCCTCTCCTCCCTTATAAAAGAGCACCTCCTCCCCCTCCTCCTCACACCAATTTGAGCACTCAAGCTCGGCCAACCCCTGCCATTTTCTCATCTCCACTTCCCTAGAATAATCCTAGAGGTCATGGTCTTCTCCAAAGACCAATCTTAGTTCCTTAAGTGGAGGATTCAAAGAGGCGTTCCAAAGAAGAGGTAATTACCGTTACCAATTCTTTCATCTTTATTTCTTCTTCCACTTCTTCTTCTTAGGTTGTTTCATTATGAAGTAATAACATCAGTATCACTCATATACTGATATGTTATTATAAGTATGAAACAACCCTATTTCACCATCTATCCATCCTACGGAAAAATAAATCACCGCGCGTGCGTACGTACGGAATACCGTCTCCACGCCGTGGTGTAATCTATTTTTCCACCATCACCTTACAAGGATGGGTATAATTGTGTAATGAGTAACTATATATGATTATTATGAAGTAATATTGATACTGAAATAATATATATATATACTCTAATACAATTCCACGATCATAGGAACGATATCATCACTCGTGTGTACGTACGGAATACCGTCTCCACGATGTGATGCGACTCGTTCTACATGATCTTCATTTCATAATGATTATATAAATGAATTGAATGAATGAATATGGTATATACTACACTAATACCATTCTGTAAATGAATTATCTATAACCTAAATATAAGAATAAGAATTTATTCGACAAAACACGCATAAGAACAAAAAGTTATAAAGACCCGAGTAACAAGTAACAATGAAATATTACTAACAAGAAGCTAATAATATGACCATATATGATATCATATCAATATGTATGATTCTGGAATAAGTCAATAACATTATTTAAACCATTATACAGGATCTTCGGACACGAACAAAGCAAATCGGACCTAAGGTAAGGGAAATATCACAATCTCACTTTTATCCGAGATTGTTTTTACTTTGGTAATTACTGGGGTGTATTTTATCATCCACATCCATGTTCCATCAATATGTAATATTATTTCCATCCTAATACAATAGTTTATATCCAATTTGACCCTTCGGTGAGTTTTTTTGTAAAAGATATGAAAGGAATCTTTTGTCATTTTCGTACGAGGTACTTTTTGACTTTTCCGACAAAAGTACGAAGAATGTTTTTTTTAAATTATACGGAATGAATGGATTTCTAAAAAATTATTTCCAAGAAGCTTACTTTACAAGTATTCACGTTTATTTTTAATCAACTTCTTTTATTTTAAAATTGTATGACATGTTAAGAAAGGAAAAGTGTTTTTGAAGTAGAAAGGATATTTTCTTCAAGAATGAAGTTCAAGTATTTTATCAAAATTATTTTCCATCTAAGATAATAAAAGGGTTCTGTTTTTATACCTATTATTACATGGATTTGATTATGTTGTGATGGAAACATTTTTATGAATTCCTTTATCTTATATGAATTGTTTTATGATGTCATGTTGTTTAAGAATCCCATATTTATTACATGGGTTATGCGATGATGTATGATTTATGATTATGTGGAACACATAAGAAAGGATTCATTATGAGATGGGTGGGACCTATATCTCCCTACAATGCATTGGGTAATGATTTTATATCTCATGAGATAGACATGGCTGGAATGGTAGGTTATACCGGTTCAGTGAAACAGGACTGAAATGAGGGTTACTCGATTTAGAAAGGGACTTTGTCCACTAAGATAGTCTTGGCAATGAGTCTTGACTAACAAGAAATGATTCTCTATGATTATGTGTGAATGACACAAAGTTTCATGTTTTATGTTATGATTATTGTGATTACATTTCACTGCCATGATTTACCCCATGTTATGAAATTATGATCTCTTTTGCAGGTTAAGATTTCCAAAAGTTATGTGCTTATGTATATGATGTGATTGATATTTCTTTTGTTTACCCTTACTGAGCATTTGAGCTCACCCTTTTATGTTTTCTTTTCCCCAGGATATAAAGAAATGTTTTAGGTATAAAAAAAAGAAGATCTTTATGGGAGATGTTGAAGATCTTTCACCACGATTAGAAGATTATATTCCGAGTTTCCAAAGACACTAAACTATTACGGTCCTTGTGTGTGTGTTTTTGTTATGTACTAAGTATTCCGCAAATGTAATGTAATGTCCTTGTACGTCAAGATACGGGTCTCTACAGTTGGTATCAGAGGAAAGGTTTAGTCAACCTTTGGAAACTAGGATGCGAAAACGTTAGTGAGATCCCTAGAGATATTTCTAAGGTATGTCTAGGGATGCCCCTAAGGATAATTATACGTATAGGATATGGTCCTAGAACTATGGTAACGATATTAGATTAAACCAAAGATGATAGATATTTAAGTTACTCCCCCTTTATTATGATTTTTGCATCTAACACTATTCTGTTTGGGTTTTAGAAAATGGCTGGAAACAAGATGATTCAAAATAATGGAGGATATGATGGACAATGGAATGATATTCTTCATGAGCAACCAAATGAAATGGGATTTGGATGTCCAAACATCATTATTATGCCGAATCAGAAATCTCACAACATGATCAATAAAGTAAAATTTGGTAAGTTTCCTGACTCGACTAATAAGAGAAAGATGGAGTTCCATGATGATCATAGAGGAAAGAAAGTTCAATTTCCCCTATGTAAATCATGTGGAAAGAGGCATCAAGGAGAATGTTTCAAGGGAACTGGAAGATGCTTTGGGTGTGGAAAAGAAGGACACAAAGCAAGTAAGTGCAAAGGAAAAGGGTCGGTTAACACCATGGATGAGGATAATGGTATTGCTACGACATCAAAAATGGTTAAGTGTTTTAAATGTGGAATGTATGGGCATTATGCAAACAAATGCCCTAAGGGAAAGAATCATGAAGAGAATCAGTATGGTCATATGGGTAGTATTTATGTGGATGATGATGAAGAGACTACAAATGATATGTGAGATAAAATAATTTTTGAATCTCGGTCAATGGTTTGAGAATGTAGTGGAATGATTACATGTTTATCATGTGTAATTTTGGAATAAAGAGACATCTATGGATTGTTACAATGTTGTCTTTCCTTGTGTTTTGAAATTGTATGATTAATGTTACCAGTATCCATGAAAGGTTATTCAGATATTTTTGGAATGTAGATGATATGTGCATAATGAAGGGATAAGGAGAAACTTAAATGTTTGATAGTATTCATGAGCTCATGATTGATATAAGGACTAAGTGATATCATGGTTTGAGTATAAATAATTTTGAGGATTTTGGTATGTGTAAAGTGTTAACTTTTAACTGCATTCAAGTTTTCACTAAGGTTCAATGGGTATTCAAGAGTATACATGATTAAGGACTTTGAATGTTTGGAATGTGACCAACAAAACATATCTTATGATATATGGGGATCAAAGATGATATTAAATCTCTGGTAATTGTTTTCACTATGTTATGAGAGTGGACTGCAGTATTATGGATAAGCCTAAAGATTGGAATGGATTGTGTTGGACGTAAGTTAGTATTGTTTAAGGATAGAAATTTTTTTTCGATATTATTGATGGGATGTTATAGTAATATAGTTTTGGAAAAAGGACAACATGCAGGACGGGCGACAGCCCATCGCTTCGGACAAGGCTGTGGGAATCGAACCCACAACCGAAGTGAGACTGGCCTTTATCGCCTACCACTGGCCTACAGGAATTCCCTGTTTAGTAGAAACTAGTTTTATTATATTAAGCAGTATGATATATGAAGTATAAGTCCATTTTAGGAACTATATATGATTAATCTCACTATAGATCGACTTATGTATATAAATTTTTGCTAACCTTTTGTTTGAGACAGATGGAATGACCCGTCATTCTATCACATGATCTACTAACACTTCACAAATAACAAATTAAACTTCATTTATTTAATATATGAAGTTGAAATTGTTAAAGGAATGAACAACAATGAGGTTGTACCAACATAAAGTAAGTATTTATTCTAATTCAAATTCTTTAAATTTAGGGAAACGATCTTGAAAACCAAAAATGTTGTACTAGTGATCTTATACCTGATGAATCGGATGGTACCTTATATCATCACAAATCTATGGATTTTTGATTACTGGCTTTTCCATAGCCATGTTCTCTACCACTCTCCATCAGAACATGATGGTTAGATTTCTCTTCCATATCCATATTTTCACCTATGTGGAAACCCAATGATTAGTTTATTTGGGTAACTGTTACGTTTCATACTTTTGTTTTTAAAGATTGGTTTTGATATTCCTTTTTACGATGTGGGTTTCTATTAAAGAAACTTTCGAATAGTAAATCATTTATAACCCCGACGAATTTCGAGGGCGAAATTCATTTTAAGGGGGGTAGAATGTAACAGCCCAAGATTTTATAAAAAAATATTCTTTTTAATTTTATTAAAGTCTTTTTTTGTACGCTACACCAAAAGGAGCTTGCACAACACGCATCCTTGACTTGCCTTGCATTACACGCAATCACGACCTTCCTCGATAGCGTGTGTAATACGCAATACCGAGTTTCACTAAACAACGATATGCTATTAAAATATTATTAAAACTAGCCGTTATGAATAGTAATAACCACTTTTTAAAACTCTGTAAATCTTATTTTTCAAAATGAACTTCATTTTTGGATTCGGAGTATCGAATTTAGCCTAAGGTGAAATTTTGGTACTTTTCGGATAACTTTCATATTCTGATGAATAGTGAAAATTACTAAATTATAATTAAAAACAAATTTTTTAATCGAAATAATTAATAGTGATAAATTATTAATTTGAGTGGTTTTAAAGTATATTTAGAATATATTTTTACAATTTAATACAATGTTGGTCATTGGATGTAATTTCACATTTAAACCAGACATAATCAAGTGTCAATCTTTTGATAGATATTGTTTCTTAAAAACACGCTATTTGTTTTAACAGCGGGATTTAATTATAAAATTATTTAATGAAAATTCTATGATATGAATTTGGTAAAATAGAATTCATTTTTGAATTCGGAATATGAAATATAGCTTAGGATGAAATTTTGGCATTGTTCTGAAAAACATCAATTTTTTATGAATAGTGAAACTACTAAGTGGTAGTTAAAAAAAATTAATTTCTTCATAAATCTTAATTTTACCGCTTCTGTGAATGGAATTTCAAAAATCCGAGAGACACGGTTGATTTCAGTAAGTAAAATGTGGTTCAATGAGATGAAAATAATTTTTGGTGAATAGTAACTTTTTACTTTTATTTACCACGGTTAAAAGTAAATAGGGTAATTAAGGGTAAGAATGATATTAATATTACCCTAAAACATGTCCTAATTCTATTGGATAAGTGTAATTCGACCAAAAACAACCTTATGAATATAATATGACCATTTAGGTCCACTTGGATTAGATTATGACATTTAATATTATATTATTTAATGAATAGTTAAAATAGTTAAAATCAAAGTTTAATAAGTAAATCATTTTTAATATGGGGTTATACATAAGATAAATTCGATTGTAAATATTCATTAGAAAGCTAAAAAGATTTCCTACATGATGGTATTTTATTTTTAATTTTTAGACATCAAATAATATAATTTATTTATGACACAAAGATGATGCAGTAATTATCTTATTAATGAAATATTGACATAATTGATAATATAAATACCAAAATAAATGTAATTTAAGACTTTTTATGAATTCCACTAATTTTCTAGGTTACTATGATATATTAATGTTGATTTAATCAACTTGGTTCGAACATATAATTCTGTTATGACTTTCATAAAAATCATATATCAAATAGTGTCAAAATTGACACAAAATTGTTTTTAAATCAAATATTATATTATTAATTGTTATTGTATTCCTAAAAATATAAGGTTCGGCAAAATGACTTAGATAAGGATATATATATTAATAATAAACAATTTGGGGTTCGTTTGGCATGTTATAGTAAGTGTATTAACCATATAGTGAAAGAAAACAAAAAGACACGGTAAAAGTTAAATTAATTAACTTAGAGTTAAATCTAATTGATAAGGTTAAAATAATACCCTAAACTTGTCTAAATCCTATTGGTTGATAGTAGTTAGACCCATACCCACTTTAGCTTCGAAATAAGACCCTTTGGAACCATTATAAACCGATTTTTACTTTAATATAAAATAATATTTTGAGATATTCCTAAGGTGCCCCTCTCCTCCCTTATAAAAGAGCACCTCCTCCCCCTCCTCCTCACACCAATTTGAGCACTCAAGCTCGGCCAACCCCTGCCATTTTCTCATCTCCACTTCCCTAGAATAATCCTAGAGGTCCTGGTCTTCTCCAAAGACCAATCTTAGTTCCTTAAGTGGAGGATTCAAAGAGGCGTTCCAAAGAAGAGGTAATTACCGTTACCAATTCTTTCATCTTTATTTCTTCTTCCACTTCTTATTCTTAGGTTGTTTCATTATGAAGTAATAACATCAGTATCACTCATATACGGATATGTTATTATAAGTATGAAACAACCCTATTTCACCATCTATCCATCCTACGGAAAAAGAAATCACCGCGCGTGCGTACGTACGGAATACCGTCTCCACGCCGTGGTGTAATCTATTTTTCCACCATCACCTTACAAGGATGGGTATAATGGTGTAATGAGTAACTATATATGATTATTATGAAGTAATATTGATACTGAAATAATATATATATATATATATACTCCAATACAATTCCACGATCATAGGAACGATATCATCACTCGTGCGTACGTACGGAATACCGTCTCCACGATGTGATGCGACTCGTTCTACATGATCTTCATTTCATAATGATTATATAAATGAATTGAATGAATGAATATGGTATATACTACACTAATACCATTCTGTAAATGAATTATCTATAACCTAAAGATAAGAATAAGAATTTATTCGACAAAACACGCATAAGAACAAAAAGTTATAAAGACCCGAGTAACAAGTAACAATGAAATATTACTAACAAGAAGCTAATAATATGACCATATATGATATCATATCAATATGTATGATTCTGGAATAAGTCAATAACATTATTTAAACCATTATACAGGAGCTTCGGACACGAACAAAGCAAATCGGACCTAAGGTAAGGGAAATATCACAATCTCACTTTTATCCGAGATTGTTTTTACTTTGGTAATTACTGGGGTGTATTTTATCATCCACATCCATGTTCCATCAATATGTAATATTATTTCCATCCTAATACAATAGTTTATATCCAATTTTACCCTTCGGTGAGTTTTTTTGTAAAAGATATGAATGGAATCTTTTGTCATTTTCATACGAGGTACTTTTTGACTTTTCCGAAAAAAGTACGAAGAATGTTTTTTTTAAATTATACGGAATGAATGGATTTCTAAAAAATTATTTCCAAGAAGCTTCCTTTACAAGTATTCAAGTTTATTTTTAATCAACTTCTTTTATTTTAAAATTGTATGACATGTTAAGAAAGGAAAAGTGTTTTTGAAGTAGAAAGGATATTTTCCTCAAGAATGAAGTTCAAGTATTTTATCAAAATTATTTTCCATCTAAGATAATAAAAGGGTTCTGTTTTTATTCCTATTATTACATGGATTTGATTATGTTGTGATGGAAACATTTTTATGAATTCCTTTATCTTATATGAATTGTTTTATGATGTCATGTTGTTTAAGAATCCCATATTTATTACATGGGTTATGCGATGATGTATGATTTATGATTATGTGGCACACATAAGAAAGGATTCATTATGAGATGGGTGGGACATATATCTCCCTCCAATGCATTGGGTAATGATTTTATATCTCATGAGATAGACATGGCTGGAATGGTAGGTTATACCGGTTCAGTGAAACAGGACTGAAACGAGGGTTACTCGATTCAGAAAGGGACTTTGTCCACTAAGATAGTCTTGGCAATGAGTCTTGACTAACAAGAAATGATTCTCTATGATTATGTTTGAATGCCACAAAGTTTCATGTTTTATGTTATGATTATTGTGATTACATTTCACTGCCATGATTTACCCCATGTTATGAAATTATGATCTCTTTTGCAGGTTAAGATTTCCAAAAGTTATGTGCTTATGTATATGATGTGATTGATATTTCTTTTATTTACCCTTACTGATCATTTGAGCTCACCCTTTTATGTTTTCTTTTCCCCAGGATATAAAGAAAGTTTTTAGGTATAAAAAAAAGAAGATCTTTATGGGAGATTTTGAAGATCTTTCACCACGATTAGAAGATTATATTCCGAGTTTCCAAAGACACTAAACTATTACGGTCCTTGTGTGTGTGTTTTTGTTATGTACTAAGTATTCCGCAAATGTAATGTAATGTCCTTGTACGTCAAGATACGGGTCTCTACAGTAAGGGAATTTCTAATTTCGATTTCCAATCGTTGGGTTTTACGCGAACTTCATTGGTTATTTTACTCTAAGATTATGTGTGAAATCACTATTTATTTATTTATGTAGTAATTTACAATCCGATTTGTGTGTATATTATTTTTATTCACATAATCACTCCATTGATAAATTCTCAAGTCATCGATATGAACTCGATAAGAGTAATCTTAAATCAATTTGAATTCATTGAGTTAAACAGCTAAGTCATTGGTGTTGTTGTTACAAGAATATGTGTGAATGTCCTCTGATTGTTTTACAATAAATATCCAATCATATTTCGTGTATTTATATTTGAAATTCATAATTATGTCACTAATTTATCCTTAACATAAGGATACGGTCTTTATAAGGTATTTCATCTCAACTTACATTCCATTTAGATTTCTTTGTTATTATGTGCCAATTCACTTTTATTTAGTGTATATACTGTACTTTGACATAATTTATCACAAATCCCTTTATTCCTATTATATTATTAAGTTTATATTACCTCAATTATTTTTATTCAAGCATATCTCATTTGGTTAGAAACCCTAACTAAAATATCATTTTAAATGTTTTAAGATTTTATTCTTCTAAATCGTTCTCATTAATATTGATGTTTTAAAAATGATTTTAAGGATTTATTTATATGGACATTAATGTTTTAAAATTAAAATTCCTTTTAAAATTTTCCAACTGGTATGGGACACTTTGATTCAAAAATCTATTTTAAAAATCTTCTTAATAAATTGTGATACTTTTAAATGTTTTCAAGAAAAAGGGGGTTATTTATCTCAAATATTTTTTATGAGTATTTTCATCGATGTCAATATACTTTATTATTCTCTATTGAGGTTAATTTATTACAATACAATATTCCACATTTTAATGTGCTATATTTATACCATTCATGGTTTATGGTTAAAGTATTGACATTTTGTATGCTAGTTTAATACAAATGTTTATGTTCGGTTTCATCATTTTCATATGAGGAATGCATTGGACTTAGTATGTGATAGGTGGAGCCTTCTATAGCTCCTCGATGCATCGGTAGGTCTCATGATGGAAATTAGTGTCTTAGCACAAGGCCTTGACAAAATCATATTTGTAGTCATGGCACAAGGCCCTGACTATGTGGATATGATGTCTAGCATTATGTGTTCCACCCTTATAAAATGGGCTATTGATATTACATTTGATCATTAAACTAGTAGAATATCCATGTGAATAAGTAAATGGCATTATTTGATTTATCTTTTCCATATTATGTTGAAGTTTATGTTTAAAAGGCTTATGTTCTAGTCTTATACATTTCCTTAAATGTTTGTTCTTATTTATGATAGTTTCCACTATATTGTTATCCTTACTGATCATCTGAGCTCACCCCTTTCTTATGTTTTATTTTTTTCTAGGATGAAAAGATGTATATTACGGTTAACCTGTAAGAATAGGCTAAGAGATATAAGAGTGTTCAAAGGGGGCGCAATTTTGTTTTTTTGTTTCATGATGTAATGTGAAACTTCTGTATGTATCTAGTACATCCAAGGATACTAAACTAATCGGCCTTTAGGGACATGATTCCTTGTATCATGCCAATGTTATATAATAATGAACTGATTATGGGTAACTGGGGTTGGGGCATTACAAATTTCTTCATATGATTTTATGCATGCAAGACAGAGATTACATGAATGATTTCAAGATAACGCATTCTCTTTCTTTTTTAAGCTGGTGTCAATCACCTAATTTGGAAAAACAATTGGAATTAATTTAATCTATAAAGGTCAAGTGGCACAACCATCATCAACAGTATGAATATTACACTATTTTGATGATCGGACGACTGAGGTGCAGTGGATTAGATTGACATCATTATGTCCATGAGTTCTAATGATGTGAGAATAATACCCACTTCCATAATTTCCCCATATTAAACTTCATCATAGTTTAATTCTTCCATATATTAAAATTAATGTTGCAATAAGCCTAATCCAGAAGTTAGGGATTGTCACCCGCAACACACGCACCCAAACGTCATGGGGTGCACCACACATACACTATCGTGCCGGCCTATGCACAACCCAATTGCTCATGTCTTCATATTTTCCCTTGTGGGAACCCTCTCCTAGGTGGTAGATGGATCCTCCCATATATGGTATTGAGATGGTCCCTTGGGATTGAGTGGTTCGCCCCAATTTTTTTAGTAAATCCCTAATAAATGTACTTAGTATATGAACTAAGTAAAAAATTACAACCTCAATTTTGAAATTCAAGATAATATATATCTAAATTATTTCATGACATTCTTCTCCATTCATCATGAAATTATTATATTTTTTCATGGAAACCATTAAATCTTCATTCACAAAATTCATACAATATAAAACAATATTTGATGGATTATATTCTCTAAAATAACCTCATGAAAAACATATTTTTCATGGCCTCACACTTTTAATTATTCAAAGTAATCATGAAATAATAAGGGTTTTTCATGCCATTATCAAAACATGTTCTCCATTAAAATAATTATTTTCGTATTATTCGCCTTATTAAATGTTTATCATAATGAAAAAAATCTCATGGAAATTGTAACATGTTTTTAAACATAATAAGATATCATAAATCATCATATATAATAAGTAGAATTGATCAATCATGAAATCAAATTCCATATCATGAATCCATAACAATTATCCAAGCATTATCAAAAATCATAAATAATTGTATTACCAAGTGACAACCAATGAGTCCATAATAATTTTCTAAGCATAATCAGAATCCTTATATTTTATTTCATAAATCCTTTTATGTTTCCCTTTCCTTGATTAATTAATAATTATAGATGACTTTAGCATACATTGAATTTTGAGTCCTTATTATATGTTGAAAAAAAACCATATAAATCAACCATCCACGTGTCTTTTAAATCTCCCCCTTTGGATTTTTTTTCAATACCATTTTCTTAAATAAATTCAATATTTCTTACCCCCTTATTGACAATAAATTAAGAGAATTAATGTAGAAGTTTTTTCTTTTATTCTTATACCTTTAAAGGTATTTGGAATTCACTTATCCTTTTATGAAAGAAAGATGGTTCTATATGGTTCTATAAGAACTGAACCTTTAGTTATTCAACTTTAAGTCTACATGGTATAACCCAGTGTCAAAAATAAGAGAGACAAAACCTAGATTATCTATGTTTTCCAATAATAATCATGCATGTGGTATCATGCTCAGAACATACTTATTTCTCAAAGAGGTAGCTATATAATATTGATTTATCATGAAACATATTCTCCTACACACTTGATTAAACTCATCATAAATTTCAAGTGTAAAAAAGGTTTCTCCCCCTTTAAATGAGCTTACTCATCGACCAACACACCCTCTATATGCACATATTTGATAAAATAAAGGGAAGGTAAATAAGTGTAATTGGGTTACCTCTATTTTCAAAATTTACAGATCTATATTGATCTTCTAAATAATCATAGAATAATCCTTGATAGTATATCCTTTATGTTTTCTCATCCTCATGGGGTGCATTCCCTTTATTATACATGTTGGAAAGTTTCATTAGATAATCTTCAAGATGGTCATGTTGATGATCCACCTATATTCAAAAATTCAAGATTTTATCTGATCTTGAATAATCATTCCATATTATTATCTTATAATTTTTTCATTTAGTTATCCTATTAAGAATTAACTTCACCTTTAATTCCCCACAATTCAAGCACCTACAAAACAACATGAGAACAAAGGTAATAAGGTGGAACACATATGAGATTTTTAGTAAGTGCACTATGGATGAGAATTTTCCGTCAACCCATAGAATTCATTATTTGTAGGTCTGAAGTGTCTTGTTCTCTTCATTATTGTGTCTCTTTTAAATTTCACATTATATTGTTTATTTTAAAGAACTGACCCATTTTTATTCACCTTCATCGTGTGTCGATTTTTTATCTTCACATTTTCCAGTTGTGTAATTGATTCCCTAGATTATTATTTTCCTATATTTAATATAACATTTTGACTATGTAAAATAATAATAAAGTTATTTTCAATATGTAAAGTATTATTGAACCATTCCCACAACTTTTATTGGACACATGAGTTATTATTTTTTTAGAACCTCTCATGAAATTTGAGATCATCTTCATGTGGAACAACCTAATTTTTATTTTCATTTTCCCTAGTTAGTGATTCATCTTCAAATTTTCGTATTCCTATGGAAGATTTAACTTGATTATGAAAAATAATTAGGCATTACTTATTAACATATTTATCTTTTAATCTTCCACATGGATTCATCAATGTTTTTGAGTTACATTTCTTGGGTAACTTATAAAAGTCTTCTTTAGGAATGTATTCAATAAATCTTATCTTATTATCCCTCTCCTAGAATGATTCTCTTATTGATTTCGAATTTATTTTATTGATTTACATTAATGGTTTGTATTGGTCCATGGAATGCCCTATTTTTCCATAGTAGAAGCATATTTTCTTGGTTGACATCACATTCTTATTGGAACCAAGAATTTTCAGCTGGAAAGAGGTTGCATTTTGTGTTTGTTGTTAATCTAAACTAGGTTAATCTAGGATTTTTCAATCCAAATGATCTTATGGTATATTTGTATTCAAGGTTTAAGGTTGTTTCATTTCCCCATTTTTTCCAAATTTTTAGGGTCCATAGTTTGGATAAAGTGAAAAGTTTAATTAAATATGTATGTATAACAATACCTCATTAAAATATGGAAAAGGAATGGATTTCATGGAGTCTTGGAGTTTCATAAAGGTTTGGAGTTTTGTGAAAGAATATAGTGTCATGAAGGTTTGGGGTGTCACAAAACAAGTTTTTTCAAATGATGGATGAGGTTAAATATAAATGCAGTAAGGTACATATTTACAAGAAGTTTCATGAATGGAAAATTTCATGGAATGTTTTGCAAAGAAATGATTTTTTGTGAACACGAATGAAATGTTTCATAAAAATTATATGGTGGGATTGAAAGTTTTCTAAATAAGTTAATGTTTATAAATAGGATACCTATAATCATTTGATTATTGATATATTTTTTAAAAAGGTTAATCCCTCTAATTTAATGAATTTCTTACATGAAATTAATTTATACATGAATTGGGAACTTTATGTGAACACTTGTTTCATGAAAAAATGCTTAAGTATTAATTGATTCTAATGAATTTTTGAAAATGGAATTTCACAAAAGTTGATAGTTTTGTGATTGTTTAGAGTTTCATGAAATCCAGGAGTTTTGGAGAGGTGTGTAGTTTCACAAAAGATGAAAGTTCTTTGAAACAAAAATGCGGTTTCATGAAAGATAGAGTTTCATAAAAGGTACTTACATGAGCATATTTTCACTTGGGAAAAGTTTGTGAAATTTATTAAAGTATCATAAGTGGGATTGCATGATGCAAAACATCACCTTCATGTTCTCTAATATGTAAGTGACCTTCAAGTTGATAAAATATGAAATACTTTACCCAAGGTAGGGAGCAAGGGGGAGTCGATAGAAGTGATCTGAGGAAGATAAAGTGATGTACCTAAAATTATTATAAATGTGGTGTTACTATCATGCATAGATAGTTTCTAAAAAATAATAATCCAAAATATCTATGGAATCTTAGTATATTTTGTTATTACTGGCACACTATCAGTGCATGCCCCTTGGCCTAGCCCTTAGTGGTGAACCAACTAAAACTTCTTTGTTGTGTTTCAATTTCTGAATACGGTTTGTTAATAATTACATGATTCCATCATACAAGTTTAATAATCTCCTATAAATATGGTTATAATATCCATCTCATTAAAATAAAAATATGACACCCTGATTCACCTCACCCATCTCACGGTGTTCTAGGGTCCAATAAGTGGTACAAGAGGGAACAAGTTTTAGGTGTTAAATATTTTTTATATTGTATTTCTATTTAGAATTCAGTGAATGATAGAGGAGATCATATTTCTGATTTAATAAACATATATATTTGTAATAATATAATGATATCACATTTAAAATCTATTGGGATGGATGTTCTCGATGGTAGAGTTTAATAGATTCAGGTCACTGATTCAACTGGTCTTTCTATGACTGAAACGGACAGGAAAATGCTTGATGAAGATTCCAAAGCTCAATATTATATTACTTTAGCACTATATTATCAAATATATTTGAAGGTGATCAGTTATAATATATCCGGGTCAATGTGGGAGAATCTGGAAAATATATTCAAAGGAAATAACAATGTAATGGAGGCAAAACATCAAGTTTTTCACAATTAGTTCAATGCTATGAAAATGCATGAATATGAAAATAAAGATAGTTTCTTTAATAATATTACTAAAGTTGTTGGAGAAATTATCATAATTAGGGAATACATTTATGGTATTGACGTTATAAAGAAAATCCTTAGAAGTATTTCACCTATGTACAATCCAAAAGTTCCAACCCTTAATAATAGGGATCTGTATATGCTTTCTCTTGATGACCTGTTAAGTAGTTCAGTGGATTATGAAATGAGATTCAAATTGGAAGATAAAAAAATTTGTATGAAAGGAAATATCATTCAATTACATGGAAATAATTGACATATTTAATTTTTGGGTTGATGTAAATGATATGGATGATGAACTTATTTCTAGTTTGTTCAAGAAAAATCAATAGAAGAAAAGGGATATTTGAATGAAAGCTTCTTTTGGCTTGTTTATAATGTGTTAATGTAGGGAACATTTCTGCTCTGTGCTCAAAGAAGTTCTATGATGTATAAATTGAAGTATAAATCATGAAGAGGCCACATATGAGGTTCCCACAAAAGATGACTTTAAATAAAGAAAGAAATTATAGAGAAAGGGTTTCATTTTCAAAGAGGAACAAGAGGATTAATATTTTTTTAAGATGTAGAGGCATAGTTTAAATCTGGTATTGAAGATTCCATGATGGATATGGTTGAAATGGTTAAACCTATGAAGGAGGAAGACAATCAGAATCATGGTGTTTTCGATCTCAAAGTGGAACTTGAGGGTTCTCTTAATGATATTGATATTCATATATAGAAAATAGGAATATGGGAGCTTTGTTGAAAGAGTCATCTGAGTATGTGGATCATCTTGGGGAAAATATAAATCAACTATAAGGATAGGTAGAAGAAAAATTGAAAAATCTATAATTCTTAGAAGAGGTTTTGGATTTTAAACTATGGATGGAAGAGCAGTAAAAGGATATACAATGCTAATTTAGTTTATGTCCTTAAAGAAGAAGTAATTTATTTAAGGAGTAAACATTAAAATGAATTATAATTGATATAAAAGAAGAATATATTACTATTTGGGAGGTTTTCAGATTAAGATCTCTTATAAAGTGTTAAATTTTTTTCTGAAAGAGTATAGAAATCCTTAAATGATAAAGAGATCTAAATTTATAGGAAGAAGTTTAATTGGATATAATATAGAAACATCAATGGATATAAATGATATGATCCAAACTAAAGGTAAGTAGAAAGTTTGAAACATCATAAAGGTGCATAATTTCCTAATAGAGACATCTTTTAAATAAACAATTAATATAGATGAAACTAATCCTCAATTATCCATAGATGATCATTGATCAAATACCAATAAAAAATAATGGGAAATGTAGAGTAATGGAAGATATAAGATATTTTCTCTTATTAAATGTCAATTTTGTTTCTTTCATGACCATACCATGTCTTAATATAAATATTTAAGGAGTTATATGAATGGGAAAGCACCTAGAAGTCAACAGAAGAGAATGAGGATATATCCTTCATCATATAGAAGAAATAATTTATAAGAATATTTTTTCACTTTTCTAACTTTTTCTATAAATCTATTCATTTTAGGAATAGGAAAAATGAAAACTATAACTATAAAAATCTGAGACAATTCAATACTGGTCAACCAAGAAGAACTACCCTTGAAAATAATTTTTCTTCTCTAGAATAAGATTATGAGTGTGAAACAACCATTAATGTTTAAATGATATTAGAGAGTTTATTTCATGCCTCAAATAAATTAGGTATCTTGTGGAAGGAAGAGAATAATATTGATAAAAATAATATAGTCTATATTTCTCTCAAAGCTACAAAGAATTGTAACACCGAGATTCTTGATAGAAAATTTTCATCCCAAATAATAGTAAATAGTTTTTTTTTTTAAAAATGTTAATTAAAGGGTTGATGAAATAGTGAGATTCAATAATGATGGTTCCTTAAAGATAAAAGTAAGTGGAAATAAAGAATTATAAAATGGTGAGATATTGAAAACAAAAGTGCCCTACGTGGAAGGCCTACGTAACATTGTCTTGAGTGTCAGTCAATAAATATGACTCAAAACTATTGGTGACATTTAATCAAAAATTTTGAACCATCAAATGCAATACATGTACTTACCTCATGAAAGTCTAAAGGATAAATGATAACTTATACCAGTTAGACGGTAATGAAAACACGTGTTTCTTAACAATTAAAGAAGAAAAAATTTATGTCACCAGAGGTTAGATCACATTAAGCAACATATAATGGAAACAATATCTCCGTTAAAGGTTATTGTAGAAATTACCAATCTTAAACATGATCTATAAAATATATATGATGCTTTCATGCGTGAAAATATGGTCCATAGTTCTAATCGACCAAGGAACAAAAGGGCATCAAATTTTCTTCATCCAGTCCATACACGTGTGTGTGATCCAATTAAATTGGATGTTACATATGGATATAAGTACTTCATTTTTTTATGATTATAGTATAATATCATTTGTGATGTTTATGAAGCATAAATTATAAATATTAACAACATAAAGATATATCTCTAAATATTTGAGAATGAAATAGGCCACACAGTCAAGATATTATAATATGAAAATAGAAAAAAATAAACAACCATTGATTTTTAAAATTACCTTGAAAACATGGGATCAAGAATGAGGTATCTTTAGTGAGAAGATATCAAAAAAATGGGGTCATTGAAAGTAGAAATTGAGAGGTGAATAATTTGTCCAAAACTATGCTAATTAAGAGTTGTGTTTCTTGTCATTATTGGAAAGAGGTTGTTCATGTTGTGGTGTACATTCAAAATCTAATAGGAATAAATATAGTAGAATATAGGACACCATCTGATATATGGAATAGAATGAAACCCTGTCTATAATATTTCTATTTATTTGGAAGAAAATTTTTCATTCGAAATAAAGAAGGATATCAAGGAAATTGTGGTGATGTTGCAGATAATAAATTATTCCTTAGATACTCAATAAATAAAAAATCCTATAAATATTACAATAATAATTTTATAAATATTATGGAGAGTAATGATTTCAATATCATTAAGGATAAAAATATTAATAAATTGAGTATCACATATATTGATATTATTAAATATTAAAAAATGTGGAAAAGGGATATATTCAAATATAGAAATTGTGGCATGCTTTACCAATATTCAGTAATCTCAAAATGACGATGATTCATAAGTCAAATTAGAAGAAGAAACCATTTCTAATGAAACTTGAACATAACCTCATAGGAGAAATAGGAGAGAAGAATTTCATTAATCCAAAATCATTGGTAATTATACCGCACCCACACCGATAAGAAGAATGATGAACACATAACTTTTTTCTCTCTTATAAATTATAGAGACAACCTAATTTGAATAAGTAGTGAAGGATGAATTGGGGGTTGAGGAAATGAATGAAGAATGTGATTAGATTTAAAAAACTAGACTTTTGATCTTATTGGGAGGCCATAAAATTAAAACGTGATTAGAAAAATGTGGATCTTCAAAAAAATAAGATGATCATGGAAATGTGATTAAAAATAAGGCATTTTTTGTGTATATAGGCTATGAACAAATTCAAGGCATTAATGTTGAAGAAACATTTTTCCAATTGATCGACTAGAGTTGATTAGGCTCTTCTAACACATTGTGATTCAAAGAGTGTAAAGAGTTTATCATAAATATTTCAAAATGGAATTATTAAATTTTTTTCTTGAAGAATAATTCTACATTAAAAACTAGTGGGGTCTTTGATTGGAAATGATGAAACAAATGCTTATAGATTAAATAAGGCTATTTATGGTCTAAATTAGGTACAATGAGAATGGTATTCTTGACTTTATGATTTTATGAAGATGATAAAATTTAAAATAGGAGGTTTCAACCATAATCTCTCTATGAATAACTCTTTGGAATATCTATTTGTGGGGCTTGTTTATGTGGATGATATTATATTTGGTGGATATAGGCATGGATTCGTGGAAGAATTTATTGATCACAAGAAATCAAAATTTGAAATATCCATGATTTTTTATCTCACATATTTTTTTGGGATTGTAGGTGATTCAAAAGAAGTACCACACCATCATTTCTCAATAAAAGTAAGCAAGTGAGATTCTAATGAAATTCAATATGCATGACTCTAAACCATTGTCGACTCTGATTATGGCTAGTAAAAACTTGGAAGGAATAAGATTAGAAATCTATATATGACACCATGTATTGAAGGATCATTGGAATATTATTTTATTTGATATAAACATGGATACATATCATCTTTGTAATATGTTTAGTGTCTTACTTCCAAAGTAATATAAAGGAAGAGAAGATTTCAGTGGTTAAAATAATAATGAGGTATATTCAAGATACTCTAAATTTTTACTTATACTTTGTAGAATGAAGGTATAATGAATTATTAGTATATATTGATGTTGACAAAGCTATATATTTGGTGGAATGAAAGTCCATAAGTCGGATTTCATTATTCTTTGAAAACAAATGTTTGGGATGGTTGAGATAGAAATAATAAACCCCATATCTTATTAAACCTAAAGAAATTTATATCTTTGTGAAAAATGTATTCACTCAACTATTGTGGATGAAGCAATATATTAGTGATATTGGTGATAAGGAGAAATAGCAGACGGTGATTAAATATTACAACTATAACATGATCAACCTTACAAAAAATCTAGTTCAACAATTTTGTACCTAACATATTATGATTATATATCACTTCATCAATGAAATGTTTTAACAAAGAATGATTAAAATCAATCATGTATGAACTAATAATCAAGTGGATGACATCCTGACTAATCCTTTAGAAGAACCCATGTTTGAGAAACATTAGTTGAACCTTGGTGTTCATCCACCTCCCATTGCATTAGGATGTTATGATTTATCCCATATCCCTATTTTAGTTAATCATTTTAATCTGTTTATGGATGTGATGTAGGTATATAGGGGAGATTCAATATAGGGTATTATTTTTAGAATTAAGGAAAAAATTCAGTTTCATTGTGTTTATTTATAGTGGGGGGACATTAAAAATCAATGGAAGTGAAATATAGATGTCAAAATAATGTGAATGTTATATTATAGTGGTTTATAGGATAGGTCAGTGTTCTATAAAGGCATGAAATTCTCTCTTTCATTCAGGTTTTCTATATTGTGCTTTTACCATGTAGACATAGAGTGAGGGAAGAGTTATTTTTGTCATATCATGTTTTTGTTTGAGGCTGGTTCTTTATTGAATTTATCTATAGTTTTCCAACAAACCCAAAGGATGATATTTGTAAAAACCTGGATCTTCATTTCAGGTATGCATTTCATTTCGGGTGATTTTGAGATAAAGATGAGTTATTTGGAAATTTTTGAAGTACATGTCTTTTACCTTATGAGTACTCACTGTGTACTCGGTTACCGAAGGTACCTGGGTGCTGGTCATGTAGCGACCCTGCACACGGCCATGTGTGGTGACTTGGAGACTGCTTAATGTAGGGGCCGATGAAGGAAAGTAAATGTCATGTACTTTCTTTTTGTTATTAAATATATCGGGGTCACATCTGATAGAAAAAATTCCCTACTTCTCAACCTAGTTCATCTAATAGAGAATTGAACAGCCGTAAATATTCTCTGAGCCCTCAATAGAGCATCTGAACTCCGATTCGACCACTATTGATTGTGTTGGGATCGCATCGGTAAGCTCTCTCTTCTGTTTGATATTCATTCCCTAATTCCTCATCCTTCTCAAGATATCCTCTGTTGAATGTTTTAGATGTTTTTTTATATCTTCGGCATTCTAAGGTGATTAAATCCCTTAGACAAAGTATATCGATTTCCCAAAGCCAAGGTAGGTGGTTTGTGCCTCTCTGTAAAATTTCTTTGAGTTATATGGGAAAATCACCAATACCCATTAATGGGGTATTGCGCGTTTACCATTTTAGCCCTATTGTTTTCATGCTATGCTTGTATTCTTGGGTTAATGATTGCTGATGTGAATAGGGTTAATTGATATGCTTTGGAAGTGCTTTCCCATGCATGATTTCATGTTTTAACCATTGTGTCTAGGTTGCCTGATAGGCTATTGTTTACCTTCCATGCCTAGTATAGTTGGACGAGGTGTTTGTATCCTTACATGTTGTTATGTTATAGACTGATATCCAAGTAGTTCTTGAGGTTTACTTTGGCCGATATGTGCTACTATACTTTCTTGACTTACATAGGGCTATGAGAACCTAGTGTATAGACTATAGGGAGAATGTACGTAAGGGCTTCTACAGAGTGTCTATTTTACTTATTATGCATGACCATAGGGGGAATTGACATAAGTGATTCCTCAGAGTGCCTATAGACCCTCGACGCTGGCCATAGGGGGAATAGAAATTGAGTGCTTCCCCAGAGTGCCTTCAGTTACTGATACGAGACTATAGGAGGAATTGACATTGAGTGATTCCTCAAAGATTCTATGCTTAATCTGAACCAAAGGGGTTAGACTGAGTGTACTATACAAAGGGTTGCTTTTGTTGCTAAGTAAGACCAGAGGGGATAGTCTGTGTGTACTTCCCATAGGGTTACCTATTTGTGATTACCTGCTTTGTTAGCTGTTTCTTGATATATGATATTGAGTTCATAGAAACTGTGAATTGTTTACCTTGGGTACATCCTTGTTTATTGCATTTATTTGCTTACTGGAAGCCATATATTCACTGACTATTAGGCACATATCTCGTGGTAGTTCCCTACTAGGATTTAGCCTCACACGCTGTTTGGGCCATTTTTTTGGGCACAAACAAATTATATTTTTGCAGGTATAGATAAGGGCAAGAGCCCTTCTACTTCAGGTACTTGATTTGCTGTGGAGCTGGAGAGAATGAGACCAATATATGGCTTGCAATGCTGGGGATTTATTTACTTGATTTTTTTTATACTTGGTTTTAATACTATTTTATTCTATAATTGTGATTTTTTTGGATGCTTTCCTAGACATATGTATCATGCATCATTCATATATATGTGTGTGCTCCAGTTGATTATTTTCCAGTCTTCTGTTGTTTACTTTTGTATGGATTATTCCTACATCCTATTTTATTGTTTCCTTCTTCTATTGTGTTACTCTACCAATGAGGTCATAGTTTCCCCACTATCACACCCAATACCCTCACTACTAGTCGGAAGCCTCTAGTGTTCATGGAAATGTGCTTCAGCCCAAGTGACCAATCGGTTATGGGGCGCCTCTGGGTGGCTTCTGGAACCGGGACGTTACAAAGTGCTATCAAAGGGTTTCATTTTATTCTTGACTTACTATTTGAAGCCTATAGTTGGGGATAAGGTGAAATAGGTACTTGGTAATAAGCTGTTCCCGGGAGTAGCTAACCTGTGTACAGGGAAAATCCAATCTACCTCGTTTGTTGCAATTTTTCAGGTTTTCCAAGTTTACGATTGATCTTATTTTCACCATTGGGTGACTCAAATGTATTGTGATGTTATTATTGATGTTATTCAGGTTCTATTTCTATTTCAACCCAATGAGATGAGGGTATTCCATCTCATTCATCAATTAGGCACTTTCCAGAAATCACATGTCATGTAATCTTACCAAGCCATATTTGGTGCATTAGTGATTGCATGTTGTTGTGATAGATGTTGTTCCGGAGTTGCATGTTTTTGTGATAGTTTCCTTGATAAAATATCTGATTCTTGATAAGGTATTGTTTGTGTAAGGTTTTTTTGGATGAATTCCAAACATTGGTTCTTGAGGTGTTATAGGACCTCACAGACCAGAATTTGGTGGATCCTTGCCCTGTTATCCTTGTTTATAACATTTATAAGATTCCAAGCTTTAATTCAAAAGGAGTATGGGCCCTCATTGATCATAATTTGGAACATTGGTGTTCGTTTTACTGTTTTTATGGGATTTGGGGTAGTTTCTAAGGCTTATTGTCAAGAAAAAACCTAGAATACACGCCGTGTAGTTTTGACTACATGCCATGTGTTCTTATGTTTAGGAAGAAACTATTTTTCTTAAGTACACATCATGTACCTTTTTTACATTTCTTGTAGTCTCTAACCATGTAATAGACCGTGTGGGCAGAGACATGGGATAGGGAAATTCTTGTGGGAACACATTGTGTACCGGTTGTACACGTCGTGTAGTATTGACCTTGTGTCTGCCCATGTGACTAACAACACAGATGAAGAAATATTAGGTTAAACATGTCGTGTCAGTTATAAACAAGTCGTGTAGTGTAATCTTAGAATCGAGCCATGTAACTAGAAACACGGGTCAGTGTTATCTTTCCTCATACATGTCATTTTTTTCTGGAACATGTTGTGTGGTGTAACCCAGGTACCTGACCGTGTAACTAACTAAACGTGTCAGTGTTATCCTTTCTTGTACACGCTGTGTCCTCTTGGAAAAAGATGGGTTGTGTGATACATGTAATTGGCTATGTATCGAACAACACAGGTCGGTGAAGGTCATCTAGTACACACCGTGTCTGGCACAAACACGCTATGTAATCTCATTCTAATGAGGTCCGTTTGGCTTAGCCATGTAGAAGGACTTAGGAGGGGGAAGAGAATTCAAGTACATGTTGTGTGTAAGGACAACACACTGTGTTTTTTGGGTGTTACACGACCAGTTCTGGCAGAAGTACACGCCCTTGTGAAATACTTAAGGGAAGACACCGTGTAGTAATTATACACGTTGTGTAGTCTTTTTTTTAAAACTTGAATGTTTTCTTTCTTCTGTTACCTTCTTATGCTTCAAGATTTCAATCCTTGATGATCATGATCTATGGTGTGTGTTTTTCCTTAAGTATTCATGCTATTGAGACATATTCCAGTTGAACGCCAGTTGTAGGGTAGCGATCGGACATCAGATATGGTAGATCAGGGACTACCTACAGATCCTCTCGTTGTTCTAGTCTTCGCACCAGCCATTATACTGGACACAAGTGCTGGTGCATAGTTCAGGGAAGGCATTATGAGGATAATGCAGACCTTTTATGGAGCACCGCCTCCTGCCCCATTGATGACAGAATTGACGCTGGTCTTTCAACAGCAACATCCACCCACTTTCTCTGGGGATGGGGGACCCCAGACTGTAGGGTCATAGCTAGAATCCATGATGACGATCTTCAAGCATCTGGAGACGCCTCCAGAGAGGAGGGTGAAGCTCACTACCTATATTCATCGAGGTTCCGCCAAGAGTTGGTGGGATGTGATTTCAAAAACAGGACACTAGCAATTCATGGAATGGGATGAGTTCCAACATATCTTCTATGACTACTTCTCTCTAGAGACCTTGTGGGATGATAGATCCTGAGAGTTTATGAGTCTGGAGTACGGTATTCTTTCGGTTATGGAGTATTCTTCTCATTTTACCGAGCTACAGCATTTCACTTCTATTTCAGGAGGTGATCAGTTATTATTATCAAGAAAGGTCGAGGATGATTTGAGGGATGACATCTGATCACAGGTGAACATCTTCTGGTTGAACTATATCACTTCTATTGTCAACCAAGCACTGATGACTGAGCGTAATCTAAGAGATTATGGAGTTGTGAGCCAGCGAATCTCGGCATCTGGAGTTATTATCCCTCCTACTGATTACAGGAAGCACTATAGGGAGTCTTTTCATGGTTATCTAAGGAGGTGAGACACTTCTTCTGGTATTCAGGTGGTGTGCTACTAGTGCGAGAAGAGAAGGCATACATGGCCACATTTCCCGAGAGACCAATTGGAGTGCTGATATTGTGGAAAGATGGGTCATCTTCAGCATTTCTCTTATATCTTGTCACCAATAGCTGGTGAAAGGGGTTCTTCTATGAATCCTCATTTAGGATTAGCACCACTAGTTTCTCACCAGTCTGGGAACTGGAGTTCTTCCGATCGTTCAGGCAGAGGTGGAGGTCGCGGTTGTGGTAGTCAGTCACCAGGATTTTAGCGACAGCAAGGAGGATCAGCTCAGGGTGGTCAGGCAGGGTCACAGGGTTGCGGTACAGATCAAACTTTTGTAGTGGAGTAGACCCAATAGAAGCAGGATCTCGTACCCTCTACAGTGCGAGGTACGATCTTAGTAGCCTCATTTTTATCTTCTTCTCTTTTCGATACAGGGGTATCCCATTTCTTTATATCTATTGCGGTTGTGGATAGCCTTGGACTCTGTATCTTTTCTTCTACTGATATCATGACACTAGACACTTTGTTGGGGAATAGAACGACGAGTGTACGTCCGTGCAAGGAGATCCCTTTAGAGGTTACTGGGTGTCACTTTTTATGGGACCTCTATCTCCTAGAGATGAAAGGCTATGATGTCATTCTTGAAATGGAATGGTTAGTTCCCTTCTCAGACATTGTCGATTGCTATCTCCATAGGGTGAGTTTCACATCACCAGAGATTGGATCGCTTATTCATAAGGGCGAGTGGGATGTCCAGGCAAGAAAAGAGGCACCCAAGCATCATGGGTTAGGAGGAGTTACAACCCAGATTGCTAGTCTATATCTGGAAGACCAGGGGATTTCACAGATGGGATTTCCTCTAGTGGAGGATCATTTCAAAGATGTATTTACAGAAGATTTTCCAGTTTTTACTTCAGAGCGTGAGGTAGACTTTTTGATTAAGCTTGTTCTAGGGTCATCACCGGTTTCTATTACTCCTTATAGGATGGCTACACCAAAGTTACAGGAGCTCAAGAGGCAGTTGGAGGAGTTACAGGAAAAGAGTTTCATCTGACCCAGTACATCTCCTTGGGGTTCACCTATACTTTTTTTCAAAGAAGTCGAATGGTACCCTCAGGCTTTATGTGGATTATTGGAAGTTTAACCAGTTGATAGTCAAGAACTGACATCCATTACTGAGGATTGATGATCTCTTTGATCCGCTTCGAGGAGACTGGGTTTTCTTAAAGATATAATTGAGGTCTGGTTACCATAAGTGACATGTTAGACCATCAGATATATGTCTCATATCCTTACAGAGTAGGTATGGTCTATATGAGTATATGGTTATGTCATTCGGTCTCACAACCGCACCTACAGTTTTTTGTTTTCATGGCACTAATGAACCGAGTGTTCTATCCATACTTGGATTCTCTCATGGTAGTATTCATGGATAATATCTTTGTGTACTCTCACACTTGACACGACCATGCCACACATCTTGATTTCATTTTGAGTACACTGAGAGAGCATCAGTTATATTCTAAGGTCTAAAAATGACACTTTTGGATGGATTATATTCACTTCTTGGGTCATGTTATCTCAGAGACAGGAGTATCAGTAGACCCAAAGAAAGTGAGAGCAGTAGTTTCCTGGGAGAATCTAAAAAACTTCTTTGAGGTAATGATTTTTCTACGGATGGTTGGATACTACATACATTTCATTCAGGACTTTTCATGCTTAGCATCACCACTAACGGGTCTGACTAAGAAGGGTGTGAAGTTCTTTTGGTCAAATTATTGTGGGTCATCCTTTCAAGAGCTGAAAGGGAGGTTGACTTTAGCATTTATACTAGTCTTTCTAGAGTCAGGAAAGAGTTATACTATCTACTGTGATGCTTTAGGTATAGGGTTGTGACCTGTATTTATGCAGGGAGAAGAAGTCTTTGCGTACGGTTCTCGGCAGTTGAGACCACATGAGAGTAATTACCCGACTCATGATCTTGATTTGGCTACAGTTGTTCATGCCTTACGTCGTTATAAACATTACTTTCAAGGAGATCACTTTGTGGTTTTCACCATCCACAAGAGTATCAAGTATATCTTCACCCGGTGTGACTGGAATTTGAGATATCGAAGGTGGGTTGAGTACCTTCAATCTTTTGACTTTGAGCTTGCCTATACACCTAAGAAAGGAAATGCAATGGATGATGTGTTGAGCAGGAGGACTCACATATAGGTAGTTCAGGAGGCCAGTAGTGAGTGGAAGCTTATGGCTCTGTTCTCTAAGATGAATTTGGAGCAGCATGATAGACAGGGGAAGATGATTCTTTATTCTATGGTTGTTACTTCTACTCTTCATGATTGAGTGCGAATGAGGAAGCTATAAGATTTAGAAGGACTAGTCCTATGGGAGATCATATCAGAAGAGGACCCTATTTTGAGATTCACCACTAGCGAGGATGAGATCTTGCATTTCAAGGGGCGCGTATGGGTGTCAGTAGACATACGCGAGCAGTTAATTCAAGACTTTCATTCCTCAGTTTGGGCAGTTCATCCTGGTGTCACCAAGATGTATCGTGATCTACACCATCAGTATTGGTGGATAGGTGTAAAGAGATATGTTTTTGGTATCTTTATGTGGTGTTCCACCTATTAGTTGTTGAAGGAAGAGCATCAGCGACCAGCATGGATTTTACAGCAGTTACCCATTCCTGAGTGGAAGTTGAATGATGTCACGATGGATTTTGTGACAGGTTTACCAAGGTCACCTTGAGGGAATGATGTAGTTTAGGTTGTCATTGACAGACTCATGAAGGTTGGTCACTTTTAACTAATCAAGGATACCTTAAGTTTTGATGAGTTGGGACGGTTGTACATCCGTGAGATTTTTCACTTATATGGAGTTCTACACTCCATTGTTGCAGACAGAGATGCATGTTTTACTTATCGTCTCTAGAAGGGTCTTTAGAAGGCTTTGGGTATACAAGTACTTTTGAGTACACCTTACCACCCTCTAGACAGATGGCTAGTCTGAGCATACAATTCAGGTGCTTGAGGACATTCTTTGATCATGTATTTTGGATTTTAGAGGTTATTGGGAGAAGAACATACCTCTTGTTGAGTTTTCCTACAACAATAATTTTCAAGAAACTATTCAGATGCCACCTTATGAGGATTTGTACGGTAGTCCATGCCAATCACCCTTATGTGGGATAGAGGTAGGAGAGGTAGCTTTGTTGGGACCACGTCTTGTTCAGGAGACCTCAGAGCAGATTGAGTTGATTCGAAATAGGATGGATACTACACAGTCCCGAAAGAAGTCTTGTGCTGATCAACAAAGACGACCACTGGAGTTCGAGGTCGAGGATCAGGTTTTTCTATGTGCCACACTGAGGTTGGGACATAAGAGGATTAGGAGACACTATAAGATTTCACCAAGGTATGTCGGACCGTTTGAGGTATTGGATAGAGTTGGGTTAGTTGCCTATCAGTTGCAGTTGCCTCAAAAGTACTAGGATATGCACGACGTCTTCCACATTTCTCAGATTCGACGTTACTTCTCAGACCCGTCTCATGTCTTCCAACCCTAAGAGGTTGAGTTGGAAGTGGATGAAACTTTTTAGAAGCATCTTATCCATATTTTCGATAAAAGTATGAAGGTTCTTCATGGCTGGTCTGTTCCTATGGTATGAGTTATATGGAAGCACGAGCGAGTACAAGATGAGACTTGGGAGAGGGAGGCAGACGTACGATCGTAGTGGTCGGAGCTGTTCAGGGTTTCTTCTTCTATGCCGCCATGCTAGAGAAATTCAGGAATTAATTTCTTTAAGGGGGGAAGTTTGTAAGAACCTGAATCTTCTTTTCAGGTATGTTTTTATTTTCTGGTGTTTTTGAGAAAAATTGAAGTTATTGGAAATTTATGAAGTACACGTCATGTACTTTATGAGTACACGTTGTGCACTCAGTTTCCACAGGTAGCCAGGTGCTGTTCGTGTAGCGGCCATGCACACGGTCATGTGTGGTGACCTGGAGACCGCTTAATGCGGGGATCGGATAAGGAAAGTACACACCATGTCCATATAAAGTACACGTGGTGTACTTTCTTTTTTTCATTAAACGCACCAGGGTCACGTCTGACATACAGAATGCCCAACTTCTCTACCGAGTTCATTTGAGAGAAAACAGAATAGCCCTAAATATTCTATGAGCCCCTGACCAGGCATCTGAACTCAAATTCGATCATCATCGATGGTATTGGGATCACCTTAGTAAGATTTATCTTCTTCTTGAGATTCGTTTCCCAATTCCTCATCCTTCCTAAGTTATCATATGTTGAACATTTTAGATGTTTTTGTAGATATTCGGGGTTCTAAGGTGATTCGAGCCATGAGAATCAGGTATATTGATCTCCCAATGCCGAGGAAGGTGGTTTGTGCCTTTCCGTAAAAGGTATTTGAGTTATATGTGCAAAATCTCCAATACCCAAGAACAAGGTATTGCGCATTTACCATTTTAGCCCTATTATTTTCCTGCTAAGATTTTATTCTTAAGATGATGATAAATGATGTGTATAGAGTTAATTTCAATGCTTTGTAAGTGCTTGCCCATGCATGATTGAATGTTTTAACAATTGGTTCTAGGTTGCCTAATAGGCTGCTGTTTACCTTCCATGACTAGTATAGTAGGATGACATGTTTGTATCCTTACATGTTATTATATTGTATACTGCTATCCAAGTAGTTCTTGAGGTTCAATTTGTCCGATATGAACTGTTGTACTTGCTTGACTTAGACAGGGTCGTGAGAACCTAGTGTACAGACCATTGGGAGAATGGACGTAAGGGCTTATCCAGAGTGTCTGTTTTATTTACGATGTGAGACCATAGGGGGAATTGACGTAAGTTCTTCCTAAAAGTGTCTGTGGATGCTTAATGCAGGACACATGGAGAATAGATATTGAGTTCTTCCCCAGAGAGCCTTTAGTTACCAATATGAGACTATAGGAGGAATTGACGGTGAGTGATTCCTCAGAGAGTCTATGCTTAAGCTAACCCAGAGGGGTTAGAGTGAGTGTACTTCCCTGAGAGTTTCTTGTGTTTCGTGGTAGGACCAGAGGGGATAGGATGTGAGTACTTCTCATAGGTTTACCTATTTGTGATTACTTGCTTTGTTAGCTATTTCTTGATATATGATACTGAATTCATTGAAACTGTGAATTGTTTACCTTGGGTACATCCTTGTTTACTGCATTTATTTGCTTAGTGACTTCCATATATTCACTAAATATTAGGCACATATCGCGTGGTAGTTTTCTTCAGAGATTTAGTCTCACGCCATGTTTGGAAAATGTTTTTGGGCCCAAACTGATTATATTACTGCTGGTATAGATAAGGGAATACTCCCTTCAACTCCAGGTACAAGATTTGATGTGGAGCTAGAGAGCATGGGACCCAGCTATGGCTTATGATGCTGAGGAGTTTTTTATTTGATTTATTTTGTACTTGGGTTTAGTACTATTTTATTCCCAGATTGGGATTTGTTTGGATGATTTCTTACACATTTGTATCATGCATCATTCATATATTAATATTTGTGCTCTAGTTTATTATTTTCCAGTCTTCTGTTGTTTTCTTTTGTATGGATTATTCCTACTTCAACTTTTGTTGTTTCTTTCTTCCATTGTGTTACTCTTCCAATGAGGGCATAGTTTACCCACAATCACACCCAAGGCCCTCACTACTAGTCGGAAGCCTCTGGCATTCGGGTAAATGTGCTTGAGGCCACGTGACCAATCAGATACGAGGTGCCTCTGGGTGGATTTCAGAATCGAGATGTAACAATATTATTGCAACCAATATTTTTCATCTAGATATGGATTTTAGTTTTTGGTTTTTTTAATACACACTATTTTGAACAAGGAGTTTTGAAGGCTAGTGATCTTGTAGTGTAGATGGGTTTAGAGTTGAAGGTGGAATTGTTTCCCATTTTTTTCTAAATTTTTATGGTACAAAATTTGGAGGATGAAAAAAGTTTCATGAAATAATTATTTTTAGTACTACCTCAATAAAATATGGAATAGGTATAGATTTAAAAGGTTCTTAGTTTCATGATGGTTTGTAGTTTCATGAAATAATATAGTGTCAGGAAGGTTTTGAGTGTCATGAAAGAAGGTTTTAGGAAATATGGATGAGGCATGAAGGAAGGATGTAACATATTTGATTATGATAAGTTTCACAAATAGAAAATTTCACTAAAGGTTTCATGAAGAAAGGGACTTTAATGAACATTAATGAAGATTTTTTTGAAAAGGCTATAGTGAGCTTGAAAGTTTCTTAAAGGAGGAAATTTCTATAAATAGGCATCCACTCATCAAATGAGTATCAAAAAAGTTTGTAAAAGTGGATAATTGCTCTAATTTTGTGAAGGTATTATGAAAAAGTAATTCATACACAAATCTGAAACTTTATGTGAACAAAAGTTTCAAAAAAAAATATGGTTATGAACTAAATTATTCTAATCCATTTTTTAAAATGGGGTTTCTTAAAAGCTGATAGATTTTTTATTTTTTAGAGTTTCATGAAATATATGAGTTTTGTGAAAGTGTAATGTTTTTTTTTGGGTTTTAAGTTACTTGAAACAAAATGGGGGTTTTATAAAATAGGGATTTTCATGAAAGGTACTCAAACAAGCATACTTGCACTTGGGAAATGCTTATGAAATTTATTGAAGCATCATATGTGGACCTACATGATGTAAAACATCACCTTCATATGCTTTGATATGGAATCAAAATTCAAGTCGATAAACTATGAAATACCACACCCAAGGTAGTGAGAAATAGGGAGTTAATGTAATTGATCTAAGGGAGGCAGTGTTCCATGAATAAAATTCATGTAAATGCAGTGTACCTGGAATAGAGTGACTATGCCTAAAAAATTGTAACCCATAATATCTAGGGAATATAAGTGGATTCTAGTAAAACCAAAACACTATCAGCGTATGATCCTTGGATTATACTTTAGTGGTGGACCAAGTAAAACTGATGTATTGTGCTTAAATTTCTTCATATGGTTGTTTTCTAATTACATGATTCCATTAGACAAGTATAATAGGTTCCTAACAATGTGGGGACAAGATCCATCTCAGTCAAAGGAATGTTTGACAACCTAATTCGAACCATCCCTATTAAGGTGTTCTAGGGTCCCACAATTCTTTAAATACATCCTATCATTCTTCTTGGGAGTTTCTACCTTCATTTTTTTTAATGACATCTTCGGCTTATTCCCCAAAGAAGATTTTTCATCTTTTTTTCTTTGCATCAGCATTTTTTGTGGTCTTTTATTCTCAAAAACGCATGAATAATTCATGTTTGTTATAACAAAAGTTCTTCATAACTGTGAACATTTTTTAAAATAATCACATAAGTCTTCAAGACACCCAAATTTATTCTTTAAAGACATATTTTTATTCATATGATCATTATGATTCAATTTTTTAGGATATTGCTTCTCATCAGATATGATGACCCTTAAAATGGCCATATGTAGTTTCTATATGATGAAAAATTATTCCAATAATAAATGGTTTAAATTAAAAAAATTCATTAGAACCGATAGTATCCAATAAATCTTCTTCATTTTCGGGTTGTACAGTTTTGACTAAATTATGTGCCTTGTTCTTTTTGAATTTCACTATACTACTTTGGAGAATCATGGGTGTAATTTTCTTGATATTTCTTGTATTCCCCTTTGGGGTATTGGAGAACTTATCAACATTTTTATCATCCCAAATCTTCCCATATTTAACTTTGAATATACACTAGTAGATAATACTACATTAGTAGAAATATAATTAACTAGGTTATGGGTTTCATTCTTTCATGATCTTGTAGAAAGTTGATCAAGGGAATATTTTCAGTTATTATTTCAACAAATATGATTATATTTAGGTACATTAGCTTCATCAATATTTTGTATATACAAATAATTTTTCATTATTTACTCTCTTCATATGTTTGAGTGGAATAGTTCTTCTTCCCAACAACTTGAGAGGTTTCAGCATGTGTCTCTTTCAAATTAATCAATTTTACATCTAGTTTAAGATATTTTATTCTTAGGGAAAACTTCTCATTTTCAATTGATTCCATCATTACTTCCCATTAAATTTTTAAATTTAATAATATGATATTCATTTTTTATGATCCATTCAATAATAAAGTTTTCATGGTATTTGATTAGTCTATAATTAACTTCAAATTGGGCTTCCTTAACACTGATAGTAGCTTTATGTGATTCTTATATAGCATGGATACTCAAAATATAGTCTTCATGAAACATGGTCTTTTCCAAACTAATATTTAAATTTATTTGACCTTACAAGTTTTTTATTCAAGTTGTACATCTTTGAAAATCATAGAAACATTGAAAAATATTTCAAGTGTATGATTTACTTCACCAAAAAAATGTTCAGTCACAACGCTATCAGAAACATTACATTGAAATTATTCTTCAATTATTAGAATAATTTCATTTCAAAGAGTCATATATTCTTCCTTTTATTCAATGATATTTGTGAGAACATTTCTCCTTTTAAAATTTTTTCCATGTCCACCCTCTTATTTATTGATTTCCTCTTCAAGTTGTGTTATATCATCAAAAAACTTCTTGATAAAACAAAGTATATATGAAATCAATTATTCCTGAAAATAATTAATATATATTTCAAATTGATATTATAATTATTTTATAATTTTTATAGAATAATCTTCCTCATACTCTCAATGGATAGATCTATCGTATTAAAAAGGATCATTTTCAACTGATTTGATAAGTGAGCACTAATCATTTTCAATTTTCTTTGAGATTTTTTAAAATCTCTTTTCTTCCCTCTTCTTCCTATTTTTTAGATTCCTGGTAGAGACCTTCATATATTCTTAAATATGAGTGGATAATTATTCTTCTACCTTAGTTACTTCAATATAAACTTCAAATCATCATTTCATATAAAACATGTAAAAAAATCAGGGATGAAAATTTTGATCTAATAAAAGGCAGAACTATGGTCTGATTCCACTTGTAGAACCCATATGGATTTTGTAGGGACACTAAGAGGGGGAATAATTAGTGTACCCAACTTTTTTTAGGTTTACTTTATTTTCAATTATCCCCTCTTACTCTCAAACCTCTTCTCTAATTAAGAGGAATGGATATTTTTTGCGCTCTCAATAATCAAATACACATGAAATACATATAATAAAAGAAATATCATCACATAAATATTTTTACAAGGATCATTAAAAAAACCTAGTCCCTATTGTGATCAACCAGGGGTTGTTTTATGGACTCTCCTATCACTATTACATTTTAGTAAATTCAATCAATGAGAATTTGTGCAAAATTTTTGAGTAAGAAATTATCAAAAATTTTGAGTTAGTGGTATTCTTTATACTGGTATAACCAGTTCCTTAATGGAATTTTTATACTGAGCCCACCAGTGCTTCAAATATATTCAATAAACTTCTCAAAAAGACATCTCTAGTGTACAAGATGTCTCTGAATCATCTAAATCACTTTATTCATCTACTATAGTTTTTCTAATTCTATTATATCAACAATATTATATGAAAATCATGAAAGTCATATTTATTAAAATGAGGATGAAACTTTCACTTCAACGTACTAGTTTTCAGAATTATAAAGTGAATAATAAGTCAATACACTGTAATTTTTCTTCTTTCTCTATTATCAAATTCTTGCGAAGATACTCAGTATTTCAATGATGTCCCTGATATCAATTGAATGTGTTCTTGTGAATCACACAACTTCTTCAATATTATTATATGAAATAATGAAACTTGCACAATCTCAAATCACTTATCATCTAGAAACCCTAGAACTTATTATTTATTCCATTAATATTTTATGTTTTATTTCTCACTTCCACACATCAAGATCTACCCTACTTTATAGTAAACAAGGCTTGGGTTATCTCAATGTATTTTTTTCACATATTCATGACAAAATACATTAAATTTTCACTTAGTTTCCAAATTCATGTTCATGAAATTATTATACATTCATGCATTGCTTTCCTCAAGTAACTATCAATATTAAAATACATAAAACTATCTTCATGAACTATCCTCCATCATGAAAGAGTATAGATTCTTTTTCATATCATACAATTATATAAATGCAAACAAAATCATGAAAGTGATGGTTAAGAGCATGGGTTATTTTTTCATCACACAAACCAAATAGTTTTCAATCATTCTTCTTCATGAAACACAGTGAGATGTTATTCACCAGTTCACAAAGAAAATTATTTATGAAGTGGTTTTAATGTTCTTTTCATAAGTCGAAAACCTATAGGAACCTATTATCTTTCACATAATAGTATCATAAGAGGACATCCTCTATTTTCATGTAGGAGTTTCATGGATGCTCTGTTTTCATCTGAAAATGAGATCTTTCTCAATGACTAATAGTAGTAACCAAAACCTTAGTCATTATTCAGTATTTATAGGTAAAGGGTTCAATATCTATCACTAGCTTCAATCTATTATTATTATTTCATGTTAACCCAAACTTGATTTCACAAATATCTTGGAATATTTGAATATTTTTTAACATGGTTTATCTTTTTATGTGACACTAAGAATCATGGAGTCACATTTTTCATGATTCAATTATATTCATTTTCATGAAATTATGATCACATGATCATCATAATTTAAATTCTAAAACACATCATATTTTTTAGATTCATGAACATTCATCTGGATTTTTGTATTGTCCTTAGAAGTATTACTTCATAAGATTTTATACATGCAAAGATGGAGATTACATGCATGATTTATGGATAACTCATTCTTTTAGTTTTTTTAGCTAGTGTCAATAATCGGATATGGAAAAATTTTAGATGAAGATTGGATACATAGAGGTTGATATGCACAACCATCATCAAGAGGTTGAAGATGACACTATTTGGATGATTAGATGGCTAAGGTGTGGTGGATAAAATTAACAACATTATATAAATAAGTTTTTATGACTATGGAATAGTACTTGCATCTGACACTACCCCACATCAAAAATCAATGTAGATTCATGATTCACTATATTACAATTAATTCCTCAAGACTCTTGAGATGACAGTGGGGGATCAGAAGCCACAACACATGCACTCAAGCCTTATGGGCCCCGCCACACCTACACTGGACCACCGACCTATGCATATCCAAATTGCTACTTCTAGTATGTGGGCCCTTTTGAGGTGTCTCTCCCATATATTCGAGGGATCCTCCCACATATGGGATTTATCTGGTCCCTTAATCTTGTGTATATGGACCTAATTTTTTGAGTAAGGCCCCAAAAATTGAACTTAGTATATGAATTAAGTAAAAATACCAACCGAAAATGTGAAATAAAGGAATATATATATATATATATATATATATATATATTCTTGCATGACCTTATTATTATTCCTACAAATAATAACTATATTTTTTAATGGAAAAATTTAAATATTCTTTTACAAACTTCATCCAATCAGAAACGACTTTGGATGGATCATCTTCATTGAAATAACCTCATCCAAAACATATTTTACATGGCCTTGTACTTCTACTTATTCAAAGTATTCGTGTGATAATAATGGTTTTTCATACCTTCATCAAAACATGTTCTCCAAGAAAATAATTATTTACATTATCTTCACCTTTTTGAATGTTGAAGGCAATGTGAACTCTCCTAGTGAAATTGGCACATGCCTTTGAACTTGAGAACATATCAAACTTCATCAGACATAACAAGGGGAATTTCTCAAGCATGACATCTAATTCTATATCTTCAAACCATACCAATTCTCTAATAATTATCACCAATCAAGGAAAATATTTTTACCAAGTGACAATAAATGATTCCATAATAATTCTCCAAGAATCATCACTATTCTTCTTCGATATTTCCAAAACTCTTTCTAACATTCACTTTCCTTGATTATTCACTAATCACAGAGGAATTCAAAGTAAATTGACATTTCATTTCTCAATATATTTTTACCAAAAATGTAAACATAATCATCAAACATCGATATGGTTTTTTAGATATCTTTATCTTATTCATCTTTTGATAATTTTTCCCAGGACTCTATCAGTGTTTTCATCAATCTTGAACCATCCATCTAAATTTTTTTAACCAATTAATTTCCATTAATAGTTTGAAATATAAATATCTTATCCTTTATTTTAATCAATTTTATGCCAAGGAAAAATTGAAAATTCACCAATAAGTGATATCTTAAATTCTCACCTCGTAAGGTCTGAAAATTTATACAGTGGATTCCATTTAATCCTCTAAAGATAATATCATCCACATATACAAGAACCATTATCCACTACTCATTTTCTTTCTTGATATAGAGGTTGTGATCAACATCTCTCCTATAGAATCCTATCTTCTTTAGATATTGTTCTAACCTTGAGTAACAATATCATGGTTCTTAATTTAGTCCATATAATGTCTTCCTTAATTATAATACATTATTTTTGTTGTTATCAATGACAAATTCATCAGGTTTCTTTATATAGACTTCCTCTTTAAGTATCTCATTAAGAAATAATGATTTGGTGTCTATTTGGTACACCCATAATCCCTTATTTTCCTCCACGTACAAGAATAATAATATTGTTTTAAGTCATACCTATTGTGAAAATGTCTCATAATAATCAATTTCTCTTAAATTTTGTATCATGGTTCATCAACTGTCTTAAGTCATTGAGGTCTTGTATGGTTTCTCACTTTTTCCTCAAAAGTGATTGAATAATAAAAAAGTAATTTTCATTCAGTCTCATAATCATCAATTCATGTAATTTGGGAATACCCCATACACAGAATCCATACTTTGTCTTGTGCTACCATGCCAAATTTTTATTTTTTAAAACCCACTTGGTTTCGATAATATTCTTGTTATATTACCTTGTAAGAACTTACCATATATCATTCTAATAAATTTGACAAATTTAGTTATTTATATCCATGATACAAATATTATCTATTATAGACTCTTTAAATGATTTTGGTTCCAAAAAATATAATAAATATACCTAATACTAATCCTTCATTATTCTAAATTGAACCAGGGGTTTTTAGTTTCCAGTAATATTCCCTTAAGTGATTTCAATATTGATCATTCATATTCTTGAAACTACTGTAATGGTTTTATATTATTCAATATTATATTTGTTATTAAAATTTTCATTATTCCTTGAAACTACCCTTGATCCATGTGCTTCTTCATTACTTTTATCTTCAAAAATCAATTGGCTAATATTTGGAATCTATTTATGTGCGGTTGTCTTTTTCTCACTTTAAACTAACTCAGTGTCATTGTTATCAATAATTTTTCCAAGTTTCTTGTTGTATAGTTTTTAGGATTTTATCTATCAAGATTATCCAATAAATATTCCATTATAACTCTAATATTAATACTTTCTACTCTTCTCCTTGTATGAGAATAAAACACTTACTTCTAAACTCCTAAAAGTACTTGAGAAATGAATTCTTTCTATAATAGATTTCTTATATAGTTATACATTAATTTTTACATAATAATGATTTATTTGATATATAAATGGATACAAAAACTATTTATTGACAATACCATTATAATATGGACTTCATTATAAATATGTTCTGGGTCATGTTACTGATTGTGTGACTTCTTCTTTCCATTACCCCATTTGTTTGGGATGTTCTAACAATAGAAAGCTAGTGTCAAATTCTTTGATTCTCCAAATATTCCTTGACATGATCATTAGTAAACAATATCCACTTTTGGTTTTGAACTTTTGAATATTTACACAAAATATATTTTGGTTTTCCCTTTGTTAACTAGTGATATACCTATATACATTGGTCTTGTGTGTGATTGGAATAATCCATTCCATCCTATTTAAATCATCAAAGAACAATAAAAAAAATATTTTACGTATGTTTCTTTAGGTGATATTGTCTTATATACATCTATTTAGACTATATTAAGAAACCTTGATGTCTTCACCTTCTCTAGATTGATATTATTTTGAATGATCTTCTCTTTTTGACATGAAACACACATGTATGTGTCATCAAATGTGAGATAGGTAATTTCATGTACCCCACCACTCATTGCCAAATTTTCTAAAATTGTTTTGGCTCAAATAGTCAAGTAACAAATTCCATAGCCTATTTTCCTCATTAAATAATAAACACAAATTTTCATCTCCAAACTGGTATATATTTCCCTTGGTTCTTCTTCTCTATAGAATAAGTTAACCATATTTATCTTTAATAGTACATACATTTTTTGTTTAACACCACCATATTCCCAAAGTCACACAATTATATAACACTAAGAATATTGTGACTGAATCCTTAAAATAATTGAAAATCAGCTCACATTAGATCTTTTCCTCTAATTGTTTCCTTTCTGGAACCAACAATCTTAAGAACCTCATCATTCCTGGAACAAATGACACCATCATTTTTCTACATTATATTAACAATGAGGTCTTCATTTCTATTAATGTTTGATGTACATCCACTTTCCAATATCCATGAACATTAATTGTATGTTTCTCTTAAGTCAATTTCACCAACATTAATTTTTCTTGAACTTACTTTCTTTACCAATGTTAGTGATGAGTGTGTCATCTCCAAATCTAGCTCCATGAAATCTTATTCTTCCTATAATAATGAAAATCTATTTTGAGTTTTATCCTTTTATATAAATATTATAACTTTTTCCTTATTTCACTTTAATACATTATTGATGACCTTTATTTCCCTCTTGATGCACAATTGATTTATTTATGACAAAATCCATTAAAATAAAAGGAAAGTCCATTAAAATAAAAACAATGATTAAAAATTATTCTTTCCTATTTGGATGGGCACCACCTCTAGAAAAATATCCTATGAATTGATCACACATAGTAAGGGTGTCCCAACATTCAGTAGAAAAAACATCTAACTGTTGAAGTATATGTATCATCCCTAGACACATGATTTGTAGAATTTCTAGTTCTATAAATATCTACCTTATTTCAGGGAGTTGATATTGTGGTTTAGAAACAAAAAATGTTGTTTTATTCACTTCATCAAGTTTGATAATTGGTTTTCCTTTATCTTTGGATCATTGTACTCAAGGAATATGTATACACTACTCCTCATAAATTCATTTGGAACTAGATGGTGATTTATTAAAATTCTCAATCACTGTTTTTAATGTCAATGGCCTTTCATGATCTTCTCACTTATGATACCAAATAAAAACTTATTTTTGGGATGATCAATCTCTTTTACTCTATATTTGATAGTTTTATCTAAACTATCCATTTTTTGGGATTGTTCTTCCACTTTAAGATTTATTTCAACATCATTTCCTGAATTTATACAAACTATATATTTAATATTTTCAATCTCAAATCTCACTCATTATTTTATTCTTGTTTTTGTGGAATTTAAATCATGGAATCTGTAATGTCTTAGACCTATGTGGTCCATTCCTTTGCAAATATCTGGTGTCTGAGGTGTTCCGTGAGGTCAAGGTGACTTATCCCCAACACTTTGCCAAATTTCCAATCCTTTAAATAGTGAAATGGTAACCTTAGGTGAACAGTCCAATGATGACCTTATGTGAACAGTTTCATCAGTAACCTTCTGTGAACAGTGCAATGGTATCCATAGGTGAATAGTGAAATGGTAAACCTAGTTGGACAGTGGAATAGTGACCTTATGGGAATAGTGTCATCGGTAACCTTTTGTGAACAGTGCAATAGTAACCTTAGGTGAACAGTGAAATGGTGAACTTATGTGAATAGTGTCATTGGTAACCTTAGGTGAACAGTGTCATTTGTGACCTTATTTGAATAGTGTCATCGATAGCCATATTTGAACAGTGTCATCGGTAACCTTAGGTGAACAGTGCCTCGGTAACCTTAGGTGAACAGTGCATTGGTAACCTTAGGTGAACAGTGTCATCAGTGACCTTATGTGAACAGTGTCATTGGTAGCCTCATTCCTTTTCCAAATTTTGAATTCATGAATAGTGTTTCTAGAATGGTGAGGTTCCAACGGTAACCTCTTTCCTTTGCTAAATTTTGAGTTCATGAATAGTGTTCCCAGAATGGTGAGGTTCCAATAGTGACCTCTTTCCTTTCCCAAATTTTGAGTTCTTGAACAGTGTTTCAAGAATAATGAGGTTCCAATGGTGACCTTTTTCCTTTGCCAAATTTTGAGTTCATGAACAGTGTTTCTAGAACAGTGAGGTTCCAATGGTGACCTCTTTCCTTTGCCAAATTTGGAGTTCATGAACAGTGTTTCTAGAACGATGAGGTTCCAACAGTGACCTCTTTCTTTTGCCAAATTTTGAGTTCATGAATAGTGTTTCTATAACTATGAGGTCCCATTGGTAATCTCTATTTCCTTTACCAAATTTTGAGATTGTGAATAGTATTTCCAGCTTCCTACAGTTTCGCCCCTATGACGAATCCTTTGACCTAAAATGCATTTAATTCCTTTTTTAAGGACTCCAAAGTTGACTCAAAGGCCATAACTCATATATTAATTTCCCTAAGGCTCTGGATACTTTTACTTAGTCAAACTATGTGGTTTAATGTGATCTTCTTTTAATGGAAAATCCAGTGTATCTTAAACCACTCCTCCATTAAATCTTCTAAAGTGAAGATATATCATCCTCCTAGTTCTTCCTCCTTGTTCTCAAATGCGAGAGGCTCAGACCTTTTATTACATCCCGTAGGAGTTTCATAATCAAAATTTCTTCCTTGGATTGGTTCCCCTATATTTTGATGCAACCTAGCAGTATCGATCAATCTTCGAAATAAGGTATGTTCTATCGTCATTCTTTTGGCTTTGTCTCCTTATGTTTTCCTTCTCCCTTTTATGGAATTCTATCTCCATGTTCCTAATGGGTTTTTCATGGGTGTTGAATGGTGTTGTGGTGTCTCTGCCTCCTCAGGTGGATACAGTTTTCATGGGGGGGATATTGTAACCAGTTGTGTGGCTTGTTCTTGTATAAAGAACATCAACAACCATTTGAGGTAGGGGATTCATTGTTTCTCTTTTATTTTATGTGAATCTATATAGTTATCATGTTTTATCCCATTAGATCACAATAGAATTGGCATAATAAATATTTGAACCAGATAATTAAATTGACAATGATCATATGTTATTGCCTCCTGTTTTTCTAGATAGTATGATATCTATGCTTTCTTTGTTTAGCCTTTAGTTCTTGATGAAAATTGGTAAAGAAAATAAAGTCAGAATTAATTGATAATTGTTTGTCTAAAGATAAATAGTCATGTAAATGAATCTGGTTCATCTTGTTGTAATTTGATGTTAATAAAATTGGTGCAGTAAGCATGTTTAATTATTTTTTATAGCTTAATAGTTAGGTTTTCTGAAGTTAGAACCTATAAATAATAAATAGATTAATCCATGATTGATTAAAGAATTGGTTTTTCGATAAAAGATAATTTCTTGTAGGTTTATGAGTTACCCTCTTGATTGTTTAAGGGAAAATATCCCAATTGATATGTGTTTGTTTTTCTGCTTCTTGTGTTGTGATGTGAGCTTGGATGGCTGTTGTGATATGTGGGGGCATGGAGGCCTATTGTTTGTACCAACAGTTGATGCCTAGAGTGGAGATATCCATCAGGTTATGCATGTGGGTGTTGGGGAGGACACCAGGGATGATGAAATGGGTTGGATGTGAATGTTTGGATTCTTACTGATTATTATTGGTTGTTTATCTGCTTTACTTTCCCCACTGCTCAAGGTAGCTGGTCTTGCTTAACCTTATCTCTAAAGGGGAGAAGATGCGCAGGTTATGCCATGTGCTTTCTGTGTTTAGCTTCTAAAATGGAGGATGGGTTTACACTCTTTCTATTGGAAGAAAAGACTCGACGATTAGTTCATCTACTCACTCTGTTGATACCCCTTGTGTTTAGTATCTTAGAATGTTTTTCTAGAATGCCTAGGAATATGGGAAAGTATTAATGTTGTTAATAAATGATTTAATAAATGATGCTAACCCAAGGGGTTGGAGCTTGCTAGGATGAAATGCTGAGTTTACAGTTTAAATGGATAGTGGTATTTGGGTGTGATACTAATGATATTTAATGTGGAATTATTGATGGTTAATTTGTGTTTTAATAATTAATTATCATAAAGTGAAACTGACAAAAAGAGAATGAAGTAAGGTAATAAAGCTATGTAAATGGTTGTATGCTTATAGGATACCTAGTCTTAGAAGTGGCAGCTAGGAGTCTGAGATATGTTAGCAGCAGTTGATTCTAAGACTTGTTTATGCCCATAGTGTGGTTTTTTAGATATAGTATATTCAGTACTTTTTGTGTCTCTATACGCTACTCCACCCTATCTGTTAGGGCAACTGACACCCCAAAAATTCTAAGCTCTAGGGGGTGTTTCCCCTAACATTCCAGTGGGAGGGTGGATGGATGACTACCCCCTTTTTCCCACTCTCTACTCTTGGTAAATACTTGTGCTGGTAGGGATAGTGGTTATTTCTTCCTATATATTTGTGTAGAGGGCTGTAATGGCTTGTGGTTATTCACACACATGTATTCTGGATATAGTATCCTTTGGACTACTATAGGTGTATTGTGTATAGGATATGATGGCTTGTGGATCCTTACTTAGTGAATGGGCTGTAATAACTTGAGATATAATACCCGATGTATGATACTCGTTATATGAGTTGTGGTGGATCCTAGAAACTACTTGGTTACTTGCTTACGTGGAAATGGTGGTTTGGTTGCATGAGGTTCATGTTGTGATGCTTCACCCAGGCATCTGTGGTCAAGAAATTTTGGAGAGAGATGCTTAGGACGTGCGATGTTGGGGAAAAGCGGCAAACCAGTGGGGAAGTAGTAGAGGGGTACCCTTGATATTTTTTATTATATTATATACTCTTGTATGAGATACTTAGTGAGAGTAACCATGGTGAGGTTGGGAACTTAGTATACCTATTTAGGTGATGAGTTAGTTTCACTTGTTGTTCACTATGCTTTAGCATGCCTTATTTACTTTTTCACAAGAGGCTTTGGGGAGGATCCTACTTAGTATACTATTATACTCACCCTATGTAAATATAATTTTTTTTCAGGTCACTTGGAGAAGGTTTGAGATCAAGCTGGTTTCTACTTGTTAGGGGTTATAGTAGCTATTCAGGCTTGTGGTCACTGTTGTTTTTACTTTCTTTTGGGTATTTGTAGTTTTTTCCTTTTCATTTGTAGTAGTTTGAATGAAACTAAATATTTATACTTGCTATTTATTTTATATTTCAGTCTAAGTTGGAGTTGGTTGGTGTCTATCTTACCTCTCTCTTCCACATGTGTTCTCCTAGAGGGTAATGCCTCCCATTTGTGTGTTTACTATACCCTTGGTGATAGTCGCCATCCTAGGGCCTACTGGAGGTGGGACTCAGGGGTCATTATCTCTCTTATCACATTACATACCTAGGATGGGAAAACTTTGTGGGGAGGGGTTCGTGACAGAATCATGCACCACAACATTTTCCTTATTATTATTTAATCTACAAACCTCAATTTCTTCAAGGGATGCCTCAATCTCTACTTGAAAATCAATTTTGTCCAAAACTCCTTTATTATCATCATCCTTATCATCATATTTTGGATTGATTAAAATAAACAAGAACAAATATTCATCTTTATAATCTTTGAATTCATATATTTCACTTTTTCTTGAATAATTTTCTTTTAAGAAAGATAATTTCACTTTTTGAAGGATCTCAATTAGAAGTTCTTTATACCTTCCATATCTCTTGTTTCATTTTTGGGTTGATATTATTCATCATCCTCTTCTTAATGGTTCGTGGGGCATTTAGTGTCAATATTTCACACCTTTCAACATATGAATAAAATAATAGTATGTTTTCCATTGAAAATTCATCTTCCTATTTAAATATTAAAAGAAAAAATGACATAACCTCATCAAATATATTATTGTCTAGATTCTCCTTGATTTAGAGATTTTTCATAGAATTAAAGCCCACCACTTGGGTTCTCACTTTCATTATTCACTCATTGTATTCATTCTGCATATCATAATCCACAAGAGTGCTATAAAAACTTTCCAGTGATATTTCTTTTGGATACATATCTTCTATAATGGAAAATTTTTAATGAAATGGAGAGGGAATATTGTCACAATCCTCTTCATGATCTTCTCATCTTTGAGATCTTCACAAAGTACTTGAAGATATTCAATAAGAAAAGTTAGACTATTGAAAAGAGAATCAACCATATCATTTGAATTCATTATCAAATATTTATATTTGTTCTGTAAAACATGAATCATTTCCTCCAGAACCTTTTAGTATCCTTCATAAATATTCAGAATATTTTCTCACATAAAATGAGTGTTTTTCAGGAAATTACCTTTATGAATGTATGATTTTCAAGATAATTTTCCAAATACTTCATAGATTTGGAATCTATATCTAATTAATAGAGATATAATTCCATCATGGATCCACTCTATATGTTTGTAGTGATTCCATAAATGGATGGAGTATGGACTTCCATTCCCAAATACCTAAAATATTGCTGCATATAAATTTTTCACAACTATAAATTACTACCCTAAAAGAAGGTGAGTCATTTTTGATTGATAATAATCATTATCCCATCAAGAGATGAAAATAAAAACCATATCCCCAATACCACTTGTTAGTGTTTTATCAGGGATTACAACCTGATAGCGGATGAATCGGGGTATAAAAGATTAAAAGTGATTCTTCCTTGATTATGGAATTATTCTCTCATCTTGAGGAACACTTTTATTTCTCTCTCTTTCCTCTCAATGAGTTATGAAAGAAGTAAATGACACGAGAGAGTTTACTTGGTTCACCCACACTAGGAAATATCTTGGGGAAATACAAATAAATGATCGTGTATAATGATGTTAATAAAAGTTAACTACATTAACACGTAAAATTTGTAGTGATCTCACTACCCCTCTTGATTCACAACCATAATCATTTGGAAAGATCACTGCTCTACCAAAATAGGGAACTCACTGCTCCTTAGGATACGATTTACTTATTCACCCAAAGATAATGGAAATATTCACTAGTAATGTTGTTTCCCTTTAGAACATGAATTTTAGAACATCCAGTGAGATAATAAAACTTCTTTTATGCCACCATATTAAACCTTCATCCTTCAATATGATATCTATAAATATCCCTCTGTTCTTATACCTTATTGATTCTCCAATACATTCTATAAATTTATCTACCATTAATATTTATCCTCTCTTTAAATCCTATTATTCTTGTACATTATTCCATAATAATGAATTCATGAATTATGTATTTCAAAATCCTAATTGGATCTTCTTATTAAGTGTTGGTTATAATTTCCATAAAATATCAAGGGTATCAGAATGATTTTTTAAAGATCTGCCGACTCAAGAACTAAAACAGCATGACTCATAGAGTAGTAATAGAAACTTGGTTTTTTGTCTCAACACATGGACCATCATGCATTGGTATCCTTATGTAATCCATTTTTTGTAACACCTCGAGATTTTATGATATTTTAATCTTCAAAATTATTTAATTTATTCAATAGCTTATGATGCATTAAACCTAGAGTCTAAATGAATCGTAATATAGTATAACATTATAAAAAAATACATTAAATTGTTGGTGTGAATTGGATTAACCAAATTTTGAAAAATATGAAAAAAAAATAGATAAATTAAAATACCAAGATAAATAAGTACCTAGATTTTAGTAAAGTCATCATATGCTTTAAAAATACAATTTCCCTCAAAAATGGTTCTATTGATTTTTATGGGAAATTTATAGAATTAATTTATACCACTTCTAAAATATATATTTGAAAAAGTTAACTTCATTTTTTAATAATCATTTCTAAATATTCTTATAGTGAATGTTTTATATTTTTTGAATGGTTTTGATTCTTGAAATTAATAGTGAAAAATATAAATTGAAAACTATATTTCAGTTCAATAATTATATAGACAATTTTTTAAGTGGTTTCAAAGTAAAATTAGTTCATTTATATTATTAATAATCAAATTAAGGTCATTAGAATAAATTTTTTTGTGGTATTTTTATATAAAAATAATATATATTTAAGAAAACATTTTTTCTATAAATCCTCCTTTCATCATGTTATTTGAGTATAATTTTATATTAAATTCTTCAAATTATGTTAATTGAATAAGAAAAAATTGATACCATATTTGGAATCATCATAATTCATATGAGGTAATAATTTTAACTTAATTTTTTTCATATTGAATAGTAAAAAAAGTAAAAATCTATTACAACGGTTAAGGTTAAAATAGGTTTACCAAGGGTTAAACTAAAGTGATAATGGTGAAAATGACCTATAAAATTGTCAAAATCCTTTTGTAAGACATATTTAGACCCTATATAATATAATATTTTTAATGTTTCATTTTAAATACATTTTTATTGAGTAAGTTATTAAAATATTTAAATATTTTAAAACAATCAAGTGTGTCTCCCCCCCCCCGCTTATAAAAGGAAACCCCCTCTACTCTCCTCTCCACACATTAAGAGCATATTATATTGACCAATACCTACCCAAATACCATACTAAAACACTCCCCATTTTCTAGAGGTATTATCTTGGGAATAATACCAACCTTATTGTGCTTAAGGTATAAATACAAGGAGTTTTTATGAAGAAGAGTTGAAGCTTTTAAACTAATGTCTGAGTTTTATTTATTCTTATACCTCATATAAATATATGGTATCCATCATAAAATAATAAATTTAGTATCCTAAATATAATTAAATTTATTATGAATATGGAACCAAAAATATCCACCCTCCCTTCCATAAAAAGAGAAATAAAAAAGTATGGCACATGTGTATGTGTGGACTACCACCTCCACATGGTGATATGATTCATCCTCCATAACCATAAGTCATGATTGGTTATTATAATGTATTCAATGTTTATATATTATATTTATAAAATAATTATAATTCTATAATTAGAATACATAAGATAAATTCTTTCCATTCCATCTGTTTAAAAACAATAATGTCACTCGTGTGTATGTATGGACTACCACATCCTACATAGTGATGTGATTCATTTTTCATTTTTGATTTACATGGATGGTAATAACAATATATTAAATGTATATAAATGATATATATGATATAATAATTATTATATAAATTTCAATCGTAATTTACCTTTCTCCCTTTCTAATCATTAAAAATTTGAAACATCACTCACGCGTACGTACGAACTACTGCCTCTATGAATTGATGTAATTAATTTTTCACCATTGATTTATATGGGTGATTTTTAAAGTGTATATAATGAAAAAATATGATACTTATTTCATGATAAATACTATATAGATAATGAAACCATCACCAAGGTGAAAATATTGTAACCGTTTAAATGAAACATACATGAAAAAACAAAGTTGTTATCACATGGAACCATGATTTTAATAAATAATTGTTAGGTGATAAGATTTTATATGTAAATAGTATATAGAATGATATATATCAATATGGTTCTATAATATATTTATAATATACATATAATTATTATACATGATATTTTAACATGTACAGAGCAATTAGAGACTTGAGGTAAGTGATTTATGTTTCCATCCCATTTTAATCAAGATTTTTTATGCTTGAATTTCCATTTAGGTAATTATATAATAACTATTAAATAAACCCCTTTAATTTTTATTATAATATAGTAATTTATAAATTTTTTGATATTTATTACCATTTTAATCTCTTTGGTACACAAAATGGTATAAATTGTTTTTTAGAAATGTCATCTTAATTTCACCTCTTTCATTCAAAAAAAAATTTTAATTATATATCCATATTTTCTAAAATGTTTTCAAGAATGTTTTTCAATATTATTAAATTATTTTTAAAATTCATTTTTACCCCTGTTTTAATATTTTAAAAATGTTTTAAAAATAATATTTTTTTAATAATGTAATTTTTACTGAAGATGTTTATTGAATCTTTATTTTAACTATTGCAACATGAAAATTATTTCTCACCATCATGAACACTCCATGATTTCAAGAATACATTATAAGTTTTAATATTTTTTTTCATATAAAATTTTTTCCTTGATATTTTTGGAAATATTTGTGTTTAAAATAAGTGATTTTAAAATAAAAATGGTATTTTCCTTAAGATATATTGTAGGGATCATTTAATTAATTTTTTTCATCTATGGTAACATTCTATGATGTTAATTATGTTTTAATAGGTATATGATCTAATTATATCATCTTTATTATTTCTCTAGATGGTTTATGATTTTGATAATGAGATATTTATGGAAATAGTTTATTTCCATTGGTTATGTTATGATGATATGATGAGTGTTTTATTATATTGTGGTATTGATATGAATGGATTATGATTATGTGATGGTTGGGTATGTTATATCAATCAAATTCCTTTTGTAATATTATATTAACATCTCATGAGATTATGATGATAATAGTGAACATTAATTTTAATATATTTATTAAAAAAATTGAATCATGATAGTGATCTCATTCTAGTTATGATCATAGGATTATGTGTGGACCTGATTTTGAATAGACTTATTCACATTTCAATTCATGAGTTTGATCTCTTTCAAGCTATTAGCATAATATTATGCATGAACATGATTGTGTTTATCTATGTTCACAAAATTTTTATTTCATATTTTTATGATGTCACATGCCAATTTTGTGACACTTAAATAATTATTACTACTTAGAAAAACTTATTGATCATGCTTATATATATGAATTGATTTTGGATATTATGATATCTGCTTTGTTGGGTATGATTATTTTAAATTGAGAACCTGAATTTTTATTTGTTATCAAACCCTTATGATCATATTATACCCTAATGAATAAAATCTCCATATTTATCCTTACATGGAATTTAAGGTCACCCTTTCCTATATTTTCCTTCCCTAGGTTTTGATGGAAGGTTCTAAGTTTGATGATTCTAGAAGAGTTCCTTATGTAAAGTAATATGATTGAGGCAATGAAGATTTTACTTAAATAATATATTTATATATATATTCTCCTAATTCACTAATCATTTATAGTCTATTGGAATGTATTGTTATGAAATGTATTGAATATTCATCTAAAAATATGAAATATTTATATATTTTTTCTTGGGTAAATTCAGATGGTATTATAGTAGGGTTTAGTTAATCATTAGATATTAGGGTTAAAAAACATTATTGAAGTCCCTGGGGATAAGTCTAAGTATAGGAAAACCTACTGAATCTTTGGTAAAGTAAATATTGTGTGGTTTCTTGGAAAATATATCTCTGTATGGCTACTATAAAGTGGATATGGTTATGGTATAGACTCACCTAGGAGTAAAAAATATAAATGGGGTGGATTAGTAATTACCTTGATCTTCACTGAATCCAAATTAGTTGTCCCAATACTACACACCTAGATATAAACTCATGTGATATATTATTGAGGTAATTTTCATTCCCTTTATAAACCTTTACGAAGAATTTGAATAAATGATGACCATGGGTGACCTAGGTTAATCATAAGATGTCATTGGTTTATAAGAAGGTTTTATAATTTAGGACATCTCAAGTGTTTATTATCATGAATATATAATTTTTCTTTCTAATTATTATTGTTTAATACTCACACTATGTTTTGGTTTTTATTAAATGGCTAGAAACATAAGGAATAATGTGAATAAAAAATAAAATAACCAATTCAATAACCATCCTCAAGATCAACCAAATGGATTGTGAGTTGGGATGTGATATATTATGACTATGATCACTCAAATGTCTCAATATATGAATTGTAATGTGGATAATGTTGAGTTTGAAAATACACCAAGTAGGGAGAAACATTCCATTAATTATTTTATGTGACAACATCAACCCTCATTTTATGGGTCTTTTGATCCTTTAGTTATCAACAATTGGATCTATATGATTGAAGTGATATTATTCATTATTCAGTTTTTAGACCGTGAGAAGGTTTTCTTAGTAGTATATCGCTTGGATAGAAAAGATGGTTTATGGTGGACTCTTATCAAGAAAAAAATTCAAGAGGAATTAATAAACTCTATGGAATATAAAGAGTTTAAGAGAGTATTTATAAATAAATATTTTCCTCAAACTCTTTCTACTAAGATGGAAAGAAACTTTTTAGAACATAAACAGAAGGTTGATGGATCCATTAGTACCTATGAAGTATAATTTACAAGACTTTCATGTTATTAGTATAGATTTATAATCAAACCAATGAGAAAAATTAATCAATTATTTTGTGTCCTGAAACCATTTATTCAAAAGGTGCTAGCCATAAGATACTTTAGTATCTATTAATAGATCATTAAATGTTATCTAAAGGAAGAAATAGAGAGTGGGAACTCAAATTATTATTCTAGTTTTAGTGAAAATAAGAGTGTAATGTCTCGGTTCTGGGTACCACCCAAATGTAACCCAACCCTGATTGGTCACATGACCTCAAGCACATTTTCTCAAACACCAGAGGATTCCGACTAGAAATGAGGGCCATGATGTTATAATGAGGGAACTATTCCCTCATTGGTAGAGTATACTCAGTAGAAAGAAAATAATAAACCACAGTGGAAGTAGTAAATACCATAAAAAAAGTAAATAGCAGAAGACTGATAATAATATAAAAACTGGAGTATATATAAATGATTCATGTCCCATGTGTATAGGAAAGTATCCAAACAAGTCACAATGCTGGAAATATAATAATAAAATCAACGTACAGAAAAATAGTAAACTCCAATACCATCGCAAGCCTCAGCTTGGTCACATTCTCTCTAGCTCCAAAAGTAATCAAGTATCTGATGAAGAAGGGAACTTTACCTTATCTATACCTGCAACCATATAATCTTTTTGGGTAAAAAAACATGACCCAAATAAGGTTTGAGATGAATCCTATTATGAAACCACTAAAATATCTGTGCCTAACTCTTAGTGAATATATATAGCAGGCAGTATGCATAAATGAAGCAACAAACTAAGAAGTACTCAAAATTATACATTCCTACAATTTTCAATTACATTCGTTTATATTTATTATTCATCCCTTGAATCATGTAATTCAGGGATCTAGCCTAATCTCTATATTCCCCCATGCAATAGTAAAAAAATGCCTCAGAACACCATCTAAACAAATCATGTAAGACTGAGTCTAAGATTGTGCTTTGTCTTGGCAGACTCATCCCAATCATTCAATCATTCATAAACAAACCTATGGGAAATACTTAATAGTATAACCCCTTTAGTTTATAACAACACTATTCCATTAAATAACAACCACCTAGGAAGCTCTCCCAGTCAATACCCATGAGTCAACATAGCATCAATAACCTATAAACCGCCACCTGGTTAGCTCCCACGGTCAATACCCCTTGCCAACTTTTCTTTTTTTATTATCAAACACTTTAAAGGAAAATGTAGGAAACCATAAGTTAAAGCACAATAGGAAGTTACAAATACATTAAAATAAAATTGAATCCTACCAGTTTAGTCTCCCTATATAATTTCCAAGAGATAGTGTTCACATGAGTGTTTGGTTCCCTTGTCAAGAGATCTTCAAACTGAAAATCCAGCTTGTCCTAAGACTGCATGTACTCCTATATATTTATTATAGATTTTTTGAATCCTAATATTAGAATAAGATCCTATTTATAAATCCAGTTGCACTTCTCATTATTTCTATGCACCCTTATAACCCATTCCAGCATTCTTTCAGCATCTTTAGCAGTAGCATTAATTTTCAGAACAGATTTAGCCACAACCTCTTCTGAGCTCATAAGCAGTTCCTAAGGGTGTTTAATCATAGCATCAGGCCTATGGTGCTGGAAAGCCAATATGGAGAGGTCGGGGACATTGTCCATCTACTTGGAATTCCACTTCTTTGCAGATATGGTCTCCATAGGTAAAGGTAAATATGAGTATTCTTTCCTTACATTACGATTTCTCCTATTGCTTTTATATCTCTACGGGCTTGGATTACTACTTCCCTAAGTCCCATACTCTGTATCACATGCATAAGATCTATAACATTAATCACTGGACCCATTAACCTCCTGCTTATCCATGGAGTTTTGGACCAAATCTGTAGATACTAGGACCAGATCCTCAAAGGAATGAAGCTCAAAACAGTTACCCAGAACAAGGCCTTTCATAAACAACCTCCTGAGTAGCTCTCATGGTCAATACCCCTAGGTCAATGTCTATACCAAGGCTCTCACGGTCCTGGGTAAAATAATCTTGGAAACCCCCAAAATTTTCCTAGTCCAAGGATCTCATAGTCCATTATAAAACTAGTGTTCATATCAAATCAAAGTAGCACATGTAATCTATAACTACTACATGGCCAAACATTCACAACAATAACACATTAAATTCATATAATCAATAAAGGACTATCCTAAAAAATTCAAGGCATGGAAACAAGTTATGCTTAAAATGAATTCTAGACCAAACAACTATTAATAGTCAATCAAGGGAAAACACACCCATGGGGTGTCCCTTAAACAAAGTATATAACCTTATGCCTAATAAATAACACCTTAAAAATCAGTCAAATCATAGTAGGTATTAATTGGGGTTAAATTCCAAATCATGAAATACCCCAAACGTGGGTATGTGGCACTATTAGCATATATAATACAAAAAAGAACAATGAAAGGCACAAACCACCTACCATGATGATGTAGGATCAATCCTCTTGAAATTTGGACCTTGAATCATCCTAGAATGGTGTAGATATACAAAAGGATAGAAAAATTCCAACCTTGAATAACTCATGAGAAATGAAAAATCGAGAAGAAAGGATCTAGTGAAATTGTAAACCCATCGTTGGGATTCCAACGCACTTGGACATGTCTCAATCATAGGTCTTATGGAGAATCAGAAGGTGTTCAGATTTTTTTCAACCCTTTTATCTCTCTCCTATATGAACTTGGGGGAGAAGAATACATTTCCAAGGATGAGACGTGACCCTGCTTCAATTTATCAAATAAAAATAAAACTACACAGCATACCCATTAAATATACACGTCGTGAAGTGACCTTAACCCGCCCCACCTTAAGTGTTCTTCCAGGTCACCACACGGTCATGTACTCATCTATTACATAACCAGTACGTGGTTGTACATGGTACCTAGGTACACTGCGTATACTCATAAGTACATGGTGTGAAATTTGAAAATTCTCATTTCTTCCTTTTTCCTCAAAAGAAACATGAAATCAAGACCCATACCTCAAATGAAGATATGAGTTCTTACAAACTTCACCCCTTAAAGAAATTCATCCCTGAATTTCCCTTCCAAGGGAGGTGAAGAAGAATCTGCGAAAAACATTGTCCATTGTGATTGTACATCAGCCTCCCTCTCCCAAGTCTCGTCATGTACTCACATGTGCCTCCATATCACCCATGACATAGGAATAGACCGTCCACAGAGAACCTTTGTGATGTGATCCATAGTCTGAATAGGGTGCTCTTCGAAGGATGCATCCACATCCAAATCAACCTCCTTAGATTGAAATACATGAGACAGGTCTAAAAATTAATGTCGTAGCTGAGAAACATGAAAGATATTGTGCATACCTCGGTACCTCTGAGGTTACTAAAACCAATGGGAAACCAGACCGACTCTCTCCAAAATTTCAAATAGACCAACGTATCTCAGTGAAAGCTTCCCGTATCTCCTAATACTCCTGTATCCCAACATCAGTGTGACACATAAAAAAACTTGATCCCTAACCTCAAACTCCAGAGGCCCTCTTCTTTGATCAGAGTAAGATTTCTGATGAGACTGTGTAGTATCCATCCTCTTCTAAATAAACTTCACCTGCTCCATGGTCTTCTAGAAAAGACAATGTCCCAGCACAGTTTCCTCTCCTACCTCTAGCCAACATAGGGGTGATCGGTATGGACTATCATACAATGCCTCATAAAGAACCATCTAAATCATTTCTTGAAAACTGTTATTATAGTAAAACTACACTAGGGGTATGTGTCTCTCCCAAGATCCCTCAAAATATAAGACGCATGCTCAAAGAATGCCCTCCAAAACCTGATCGTACACTCACACATTCCAACTATTTGGGGATGGTAAGTTGTAAATATAAGTAATTGTGTACCCATATCCCTCAATAGTCCCTACTAGACATGAGAATTGAACTGATCATCTCTGTCTGAAATGATAGAGTGCAGAACCCCATGAAAACTTACAATATCTCGGATGTAAAACCTTCCAAGATCATCAACATTGAAGGTTTCCTTAATCATCAGGAAGTGTGCAACCTTTGTGATCCAATTGATAACAACTCAAACCGCATCATTCCCTTGAGTTAACCTTGGTAAACCAGACAAAAAATACATCGCGACATCATTCTACTTCCACTCAGTAATGGTTAACTACTGTAACAACCCTGTTGGTCGCTGATGCTCTAACTTCACCTCCTAATAGGTGGAACATCTCATAAAAAAACCATTAACATCCTTCTTCATGCCTATCCACCAGTATTGATGATGTTGATCATGGTACATCTTCATGACAATAGGATGAACTTCCCAAACTGAGGAATGAAAATATTGCATCAACTCCTCACACATGCCTACTGACACCCATTAGCATCCATGAAAACACAAGACCTCATTGTAACATATGTTCCACCCAGGAGTAGGGTCCTCTCCTGACACACTCTCTCATGGGACTTGGCCTTCGGAACTTGATAGCTGACTCATTCGCACTTGGTCTAGTAGAGTAGAGGTAACATCTATAGAAGAAAGAAATGTTTCCCTTGTCTTTCATGAAACTCCAAATTTATCTCAGACACCAGAGCCATAAGCTACCACTCACTCTTGGCATATTGAACTGCCTATGTCTGATTCCTCTTTCTCAACGCATCAGCCACTATGCTTCCTTTCCTAGGTGTGTAGGTAAGATAAAAGTCAAAAAACTAAATGTACTCAACCCACCTTCACTATCTCAAATTCCGATCACAATGAGTAAATATATACTTCAGAATTTTGTGGTCAGTGTATACCACAAAATTCTCTCCCAAAAGATAACATCTCCTACAACACAAAGAATGCACCACTGCAACTAACTCGAGATCATGTGTTGGGTAATTCCTCTCATATGGCAACAACTACCAAGACCCATATGCAATGACTCATTCCCCCTGTATAATAATTTCTCCCAGACTGATACCTAATGCATTATAGTAAATGTCTTAACTCTTGCCCAGATCTGGAAAAATCAGTATCGGTGCTAAAGTCAATCTCCCTTTCACCTCCAATAAGGATGAATCACAAGAATATATCCACATGTACTTCACACCCTTCTTAGTCAATCCTGTCAGTGGTTCTACTAAGCATGAAAAGTCCTGAATAAAACACTTGTAGTAATTAGCCATCCTGAGAAAACTCCTTACCTCAAAAATGTAACGACCCAAAGTTTCATTAATGGAAAATCCCTCTTGATCTTATTAAATGTCTCTCTATATAAAATGTTTTTATAAAATGTCAACTCCATTGTTTTTATGATAATAATTATGATCATTACTTTTATAGCTATTGAACAGTGATCACATGATTATTATAAATATAGGGCTTTAACACATTCAATTTTACATAGACAAAGGAAGTGATGGCCTCATTCGGTAGAATTTCCCCATACGAATCCCATTGGTCAGAGCTTGGAAAATAGGTGGTGTCATTTGGCTTCACTCTTGACCAAGCCCAAGCTGAGCTTCATCATGTCAAGCTTGAACAGGACTGTCTATGGGAAAAGTGGATGTTGATAGAAATTACCACTCGAGCGATGTTATTCGAGCCACCCCAAGAGTCTGTCATCATCGCACACTTTACCCTTAGGTCTTATGCAGCAGTTTTAAGGGGTTATGTAACTAATCGATAGTACAATGTTCATGTACATTATTTTTGTATATAACAATGAATATAATGTCTTGTCATTATTGATACATTGTAAATAGTTTTTAAAGTACAAATGGTGTTTTTAGTTATTAATTAATTAAGAAATATATTTTATTAAATTAATGGATTTTTTAATTAAATAATATTTTAATAAAATATTATTATTATTATTAGATTAATTTTATTATATATAAATGATCATATAATTGTATTAATGCAATTATAATTTTTATTAAGGTTTGAAAGCCATTTTTGTCAAACCTGTAAATTTTCTATAAATGTTGGTTTTTATTTTAAAAGTGAAAATTAACATATTTAGAAAATTATTTGGATAAAATAAATGTTATTTTTAGAATCAAGATGTCGAAATTATCCAACAGTGAATTTTTCTTAATTTTCTGAGACAGTCAAATTTTTGAGTAAAAATTAAATACCTTTTAAATATATAATGTGTTTTATGACATCATAATGACCCAATAGTGATTAATAAAATACTATAATCTTTATTTTCGTCCAATATATGTTTTACCATTAAAATAATGTGATTTTGGGTTTGTTTGGGTTACTTTTCAAAGCATTAATGGACCCCTCAAGACTTATTAAACACCTTGTCTTTTTAAATTAATTTCCATAGGAGTGTGACTCACCTCCACATAAGCAACCCTAATATTTTAAGAATATCGGACCTTGGCCCTATAAAATATTATTTTACTCTTCCCTTTTCCAAAAACCATGGGCAAAAACCATGGGATGGTTTGTGTTTTGGATTAATTTAATATAAGGGGTCCCAAACCTAAATAATAAATAATTCCCTCACCTTTCCTATATAAACCCACCCAAGCTCCCACTTCCTCCTCACTAAAATCCTTTTTAGTTCGTCCAACCTCTACTATACTCTCTCAAGAATCCTTCCAAGGTTCCCCAAACTCCCAAGAAGCCTCTCACAAGCCTCTCTCTAGCCTTTGGAAGCACACTTCCAAGTAAGGGTTTTTCCTTCCTTTCTCATTTTTTTCAAATTTTCTTTAAGTTGTTTTTACCTTTTAATTTAAATTATGATTGTTGGGGTATGGTTTTGCACCTCCCTCATACTGCCCTCTTTATGTTTTAATGATGGTATACCCCTTTCTCTCTCATTAAATTCCTCCCATGTACACCTGTTACTATGCCAAAATTCTGAATGGAACTTCTCTCTCCTCATTTGCATTCAAGCAATATTTTTGTATCATGAATCTAATTTCCAATAAAATTGTTGGGAAATGTATCTATATGACCTATTTAATATCCATTACATGTAAATATGATGAGTAACCCCTTTCTCTCTCATCAACCATTTTTATGAATTCTTATGTCACGTCGTTATGCTGCTGAAATCGCATCGATTTTCTAAGCCAATGCCATTGTGTAGTGAATACCATGCTCATTTCTCCATCAAGGGTATTCACCTTTATGAACATTTAATTATTGATTATAATGTTTCATGTATTAATTCCACATTCCTTTATCGCGGAATAAATGATTATGTTTTATGAATCCATGTTTTATGATCCATGTGGCACACTTATGCATGAAATGAAATGTTTATGAAGGGTGCGCCCTTATAGCGCTACAATGCTTTGGGTAAAGTATAGTATCATGATACGTCATGTGCAATGAGTTTTTACTCATTCTAATTCAAGTGCAATGAGGTTTTACTCGTGCTTTATATGCAATTAGGATTTACTCATGCTCCATATGCAATGATCCTTGGCTCATTCTAATTCCATGTTAAGTGTTGTTGCCACATTTCCATGTTATGATTATCATGCTTTATCATGCATTTATGTTCATGTTTTTATTATGCTCTATTGATATTTATATTTTCTAACATGTATTGTACTCCTCATGTTATTCTATGTGTACTCCCTTACTGGGCTTTATAGATCACCCTTTTCTTATGCATGTCCTCAGGTTATCCCATGCAATGCTAAGTATAAAAGAATATAGTGGTCATGTAAATGAAGTTTTCAATAAAGTTGTTGTATTTCATGTTTTAAGTTTTTATGTAATGATCCTAAGCCCCAAAGACACTAAACCTCTCAATCATCTTTTTTGTATCAAGTGATGTTTTATTTAATAAATCATGTTTAAGTTGTAATAAAAAGCAAGGTTGTCATAAAAGACCTTCTTCTACTGCTCCCAAGATACTAATCCTCTCACTTTATCTAAGTCTACTGGTACTCCTATCTCTAAGATCACATGACCCATGAAGTGAATATGATCCATCCAAAAGTGTCATTTTGAGAGCTTATCATATAATGGATTCTCTCTTAGTTTACTAAATACGATATCAAGATTGATATCGTGGTCGTGTTGATTGTATGAGTACACCAAGATATCATCCACAAAGTCTACCACAAAAGAATAAAAGTAAGGTTGGAAAACTCGGTTCATCAGTGCTGTGAAAACCTATCAGCGCATTCGTGATACCAAACAGCATAACCAAATACTCATATAGACTATACCTACTCTGAAAGGATGTAAGAGGTGTATATTATGGTCTAATGAACAACTGATGATAACCGTATCTCAATTCAATATTTGAGAACACCCGAGATACTAAAAGTTGATCAAAGAGATCATCAATCCTTGGTAAGGGATATTGGTTCTTGACCGTCAACTGGTTTAGCTTCTGTTAATCCACACAAAGTCTGATGGTACTATCTTCTTTCTTCACAAAAAGGATAGGCAAACCCCAAGGGGAAGTACTAGGTTAGATCATACCCTTCACCTTATATTCCTCTAACTACTTCTTGAGCTTCTGTAACTCTGGTGTAGCCATTCTATATGGAGTAATGGACATCAGTGCTGCTCCTGGAAGAAGATCAATAGAGAAATGTGCCTCTTTCTCTAGAGGTAAACCTGAGATGTCCTCTGGAAAGTTAGCTCTGAAACGTTCCACCACTAGAGGAATGTCCATATGTGAAGTCCCCTGGTCATCCAGATATAAACTAGCAATATAGGTTGTAATTTTGATCAACCCATGATGCTCAGGTCCCATTCTGCTTATCTGGACATCACATTCACCCTTGTGTAGAAAATACATGCCCTCTGGTGATGTGAAACTCACCCAGTTGTGATAATAGTCAACAATGTCCTGAAAGGAGACCATCTAGACCATTCCTTAAATGACATCGAATCCTTTCATATCTAGGACATAGAGGTCCCATAATAAGTGACACCCACCAACCTCAATAGGTAACTCCTTTCACTAACATACACTAGTCATCCTAATCCCCAACGAAGTGTATAACATCATAACACCATCATATGTAAATATACAGAGCCCAAGTCTCTCCATAATGGAAACATATATGAAACTATGTGAATCCCCTATATCAAAAAGAACAGAAGCTAAAACTGAGGCAACTAGAATTTTACCTTAAACTGTATAGGGTATGGTATCCTACTCATGCTGGGTCTACTCCATCACAAAAGTCTTACCTATACCATGGCCATGTGACCCTACTGGACTACCCTAAGATAATCCACCCTATTGCCGCTCAAAACCTGTTACCTAGAAATCGTGACCACAAACACCTCCTCAAACTGAATAACCTGATGAACTCCATTTCTCTATCTGAGGAAAAACAGGTGGTCTTAATCCTAAACGTGGAGTCATAATAGATCCCCTCTCACCATCTGGTGGTGAGAAAAACCATAAAAAAATGTTAAAGATGATCCATCTTGCCTCAATATCAGCACTCCACTGGGTCTCTCGAGCACTGAGGTCTCTTTTTCCCACTCTTCCCTCACTGGTAGCACCTCACTTGGATACCTAAAGATATATCTCTACTACTGGAATCCCTGCATGATGGCTCCCTATGGAATTTCCTGCTAACAAATGAAGGAGTACCATCCCTGGATGTTGAACCACCCTAACTTGAAGCTTCTAAAACACTCATATTGAACTCAGTAATCAACACTTGATTTACTATATCAGTCACCAAATTATTCCTGAAAACATTCACCTGAAATTAGATGTCATACCTAAGACCATCCTCAAATCTCCTAGATAAAGATAACTCATCACCTCCCAAAAACATGTGTGAAGCACTGAATCTCTATAAAATGAGAAGAATAATCCATCACTGAAAGAGCACCCTTCTCCAAGTGCATGAACTCCCAGGCTCGGTTGGCCTTCAATGCCTTGGGGTAGAAGTAATCATAGAAGGTCCTCTAAAAATCTTCCCAATCCATATCTCGATAATGTCCCACCTGTGAGATAACATCCCACTATCTATTGGTGGAATTCCATAGCATGTACATCGCGAGCTTCACCCTCCTCTCAAAAGGCATCTCTAGATGCTTGAAGATATAAAGCATGGCCTCCAACCATGAATATATAGCCTACGGTCCCCTCTTTCCTGAAAATATGGGAGGATACTACTACTGGAACACCCTTTAAAACACTTCCATAGCCGGGGAAAGATGTGGTGCTCCATAAAAGGTCTGCATCATCCTCAAAAATCTTTCATAGAACTGTGCATCAGCACCTATGTCCATTATAATAGTTGGTTCCAAGACGGGAAGGATGGGAGGATCTACTGGTAGTTTCTAATATACCATTTCTATTTTCTGATCATTTCCATCTACCTAGCGTACAACTGGATGACTTCTTGGTGGGAGGACTCTGCAAGTTCAAGTGCACACCTTAGTTAAACATTATCAAGGACTGAAACATATAAGTGCCAGAAAGTAACAGGAGAAGGAAATCATTATGTTTTACAAAAGAGGGTTACATGGTGTGTAGGATCACTACACGTCATGTTGTATTATGTTTTACCTGTAGGATCAAAATAATGATGTAGATGCTCAATATACAAGAGGGGGGGTGAATTGTATACTTTAAAAATTCCTTTGGAACTTTTAAAGTTAGTTATGAATAACTATGCTTTCCTTAAGAGAAGAAAAGGTCTAAGTTTAACCAAGTTAAACTAAGCAAATTCACAACACCTCTAACACCAAATGCAAACTTGGAAAGAGATTCCGAATGTAGGTTCCAGAAATATGGTTCCGGAAATAGAAACTTAACAAAAGATTACAATATGAGATTCTACCTTAAAGCGTATAGAATCTAAATGAAATAGAGTACAAATAAGGAAGTATAAGAAAGTTATACTTTCCTTATAATACAAAATGCAGTGGAATATAAACAAGTAGTTAAACTACAAGTAACAAGATATAAGTCTTTTAACCCAAAGAGAAGGGTATCCAACAACCTTGGATAAAGGTCCCTTGATTTATATTTTCAAGCAAGTCTGTCTTACCCACACCAGGGTAAGCCCTCGATACGATGATCGGAGTCTTGTCTTACTATCCCCGCAAGCCCTCAACTTCAAAGTAGTTGGAAACCTTTGTCTTCCTCAACAAGGAAGCCCTAGAACTTCAAGGTAGTTGGCACCTCTGTCTTCCTATCCCCGGAAGCCCTCGAATGTGATCACCAACATTCGGAGTCACACGAAGCTTTGAGAGTTAATAAGAGCCTCTCTCTCTAGAAATCACTTCAAGAAGATTAGTCAGCCTTTCAGAACTTCAACATTTCAACAGCACATCAAAAAAAACACGAGCTCTTTCAAATGAGCTCCTATTTATAGGTAAGGTCGGCTCCTTCTCCAATGGTCATATTTTCCTTAAAGATCAGAGGGACCTGTACACGTGTCACTTAGACAATGGTTAGTTTATAACAAAATAGATGACATCGTTTTATAACAAATCAAGTGTAACAGAATGTATGACATCGTTTTAAAAAAACTAACTCAAGAGATCGGAATGTAAGCTTTGGAGTTAAGGTTCGGAATGTAATGAAAATAATAAAGAGTAGACAAATTATAGAAGAGTAAGTAGAATAAAAGTTTGGAGTCTAACCAAAATATTTTTCGGAGTCTGAATTAATTCAGAGTGTATAAAACAAAGATAATCAGATTCTGTTTACTAGGTGAATTCGGTATGAGAAATCGGAATGACAATTCGTCATCAGAATTCGTAATGAGAATTTGTCATCAGAATTCGTAATGAGAATTCTTCATCAGAATTCGGAATGAGAATTCGTTGTTGAACTTCATAAGGATTCATATCCTGAGTCTGGAGTAGAACCTAGTCAGAGTTCATATCCGGAATTCAGAATGAAACTTCCTTACAGTTCTTATCCAGAATTCAGATCCTAAAACAGAATGCTTCATATCAAAGTTTCAAAGATTCCAAGAAAATTGAAATGAATCTGAATCTCATACTTAAGAAAAATATGGATGAAAATATGATAAGGATAATTTTTTTTATAAAATCAATTTTCCTTATAAAAGAAATTTTTCCTTAAGAATGCATTTTTCCTTAAGAAAGCATTTTTCCTTAAGAAAGCATTTTCTTAAAGATAAGGTGTTTGTGATTTTCAAATCAAGAAGGAATGAAAAATTCATAAGGAAAACCTTATTGACTCAACAATCTCCCCCTTTTTGGAAAGCACAAACATACTTACGAAAAAGAAATTCTAAGAAGAAAGAAAAACATTAAGGCTTATCTCCCTTGGCTTTAAGGAAATTGATGAATATGACTAACTCCCCCTTAGGCTTTGAAACACTAAGGATCGTATTCTAGATTTCCAGAGTGACATTTCATTATGAAAAATAAAGTCTTCTTTAATGAAAAACTCCCCCTTAGATAGACTCTTATTAGAGTTATTCTTTCTTACAGATCTTTTCCTTCTCCTCCTTATATAAACTCTTATTGGAGTTCTTCTTTTTCTTAAGGATATTTTCCTTATCCCCCTTGGTGATTTTCAAAAAGAAATCGAGGGAATGGGAAAAATAATAAAGTACCTGAAACATTAGTAGAAACAACAAAAGGAATTACAATCACAAATTTCATTAAGTTTGAAATCTCAGAAACAAAAAAATATTACAACAAAAAGATCGGATTTGGTCATTTAGGATCTTTTTACTTCAAAATGAGCCCCTTAAGAATAGTTTTGATCTTCTTCAGGTCTTTATGATCTTCTTCAGCTTGCTTCTCTAAGACTAATATTCTTGCGGATTGAGCTTCAATCTTTTCTTCCTGGGCTTTCAGCTTTTCTTCCTGAGCCTTGATCTTTTCTTCTTGAGCCTTCATCTTCTCTTCCTGAGCCTTCATCTTCTGATCAAACTCAATCTGATGATCCCTTTCAAATTTCCAGTCTGAGAAACAGAATTCAACTTCCCATTCAGATCTCTAACTTCTTGAATCCGGAATTTCTTTTCATCTGTCATATTTTCTTCAAAGGAGGAAGTCAATTCATTTATCTTCTTGTCCTCAGTCTCGAAAGCATATTTAACATTGTCTTGAAACTCATCGAATAACCTCATCTCTTCAATAGTCTTCTTCAACCAATTTTTCATCCTCTTGCAAGATTTTCTATGAAATTCGTAGCCAACAAATAAGGTTTTGAACTGAGCCTCAATCTCAACGCACTTGTCCATAACCAATGATACGGAGTCAGTTTTCTGATTCAAAGCATGTTGGAGCATCTGGCATCTTGGGTCAATACTTGAGAAGGTCGGAATGGTTCCCACCAACTTCTTTAACGACTGAACAACAAAATCATGCCCCACCGAGGATGACTCCGAATCTGAAACTTTGCTTGGAGAAATTTCTTCCTCAATAAGCTCCAACATCCTTTTAGATGAATCCCCATATTCTCTATTCTTTCTAGCCACTGATTTTGGAGTATCAACAAGAAGTTTCTTTCCCTTGTTTTTTTTCGGAATCGATTCTTGATCAGGAGATTTCTGCTCGCCAGTAGACACTTGAACAATATCATCAACGACTTTTTGAACAACATCTTCCTCATTCTTATCCTTCTCTGGAGTTACTAACTTAGATGATTCAGCCTCTGAAGTTCGGAGTGACAGGTGTTCTGAAGGCGACCCCTTATACTCATCTACTTCTTTCAAAAGTCTCTTGTTTCACCACTTGCTTCAGCAATTTCTTCCTCCTCTTCCACCTGCTGAATCTTCGCGAGATGCTCAACATGCTCAGCTCTAGTCTCTTCTGGAAAATCAAGGTTTCTTCTTGGAGTCTCAGGTAGAGATTCCAGGGAGAAAGATCTCAGAACTGGAATGCTTCTGGATACCATCTCATTAAACTTTAACAATGCTTGGACTGCCTCAGCTTCTGAAATCTTCTTCTTGAGCTTCTTCTCCTTTACTTGTTTTTCAAGCTCATCAGCAGTTCTCTCCTTTAATGCCTTAGCTTCCGCAGGGTCCAATCCGAGCTGTGGATCCCCTTCTTTCCTTTTCTCCTTATCTGCTCTCCACTTCGCAATAACCTCATCAGGGAAGGATTTATTCTTCTTTGGTTTGGGAGGTGCGGTTTGAGCTTCCTTAGATTTAGGATCTTCAACTTCAGCTGCAACTTCCTTCAAATTTCTTTTCTTTACTTGTTTAGATGATTC